>CAJQTU010000045.1:0-1317500 GCA_906901685.1 Desoria tigrina
TGGACAACCCGGGTTACCAGGACGTTTCAAGAGACGTGAGTAAATTTATATCCACTCAATACCAGTTAATAATTAGTAATTACTACCTATTATTTAGGGGTTTGGGTAGGACTCTTTAGTACCAATAAATGATTTATTAGCGACTTTTAATGCAATTTATTGCTAGAAATTGGCAAAATCTATTAAACGTCACACTAATTGTTACGTTGCACTAATACAATAGATGAAGAGTCTGAAGTTGCAAGTCGAGAGGCTCGGCGTTATTTATGGCGAGGTCAGGGTGGTGCACCCGGACAACCTGGATTACCTGGACGGTTTTAGTCACGTGAGTTGTTTTAATTCCCAATTTCATTGAAAATCACAATCCTTGTTCAGAGTAACACATTTAGTTTCTGATGTTCAGAACCCGTCACGGTGAGAATGAGAGACGATGTCGAATACATTATTTAAACGCTCTCTCCATGTCGAATTAGGTGGAGGTAGCAGGAAAGCAGAGTGAACCATATTAATAAATCAGCAACGATCCCGACACGACTGAAACAAGTCGTGTTTTAAACCTGTGTTTTGGACTAAAAATACTATCATTAAAATTCAAACAAATTCCGTTTACAATGTGTACATGGCAAATACGAATAAAATCGAACGAATTGGTACAAAAATGCGACTTCTTTTGTTGGTTGGGATTTTGTCCCAAGATGTGAATATCGCTTAATCATTAGCTTCATTTTAACAAAATCTCAATGACCTTACAGAATTTTCATAAATGAGTTTTGAAGGTGATAATTACATCCGGAAACATTATTGGCGCATTTTGCCATAACTTATACGAAACAAATTAAATTAAATTAAATTAAATTAAGGGGGTGATACCAACTTGGTCCAAATTCGAACTTAACGTGGGTCCAGATGCATACAACAAACTTTCGAAAAAAAAAATTGAAAATGTTTATCCGTTCGAGAGTTAGAGCCCAAACAAACGGACAAGCAAGGTCTTCGCTATAAGGTGTTTCACCCCTTGATAATTACCTACAGATCTACGTTAACTTTTTAATTAATGTTAGCTTACTGGCTAATAAAAAAATCAAAGGGATTTAAGATTCATTCCTTACTTTACAACGAAAAATCTTATATCGCTGCAGAAAATTACCAAAAATAAAAACATTATCTCGAAGGGCATTTATCCTACGGAATCTACAAACGTGCATCGTTTTCGAAAATATCGATTGCAGAATAAAAAAAACAGAACAATAAAATTCTACGAAACCTTGGTTGAAAAAACACAAAATATCAAGCACAGATCCAACAATAGATCGGTCCAATCGCCTCCGAAACCAGCATATTTCCACCAAAACTGCAATGGCGGCTGTAACCATAAGGGCTCCGCCAATTACAACCAAAGCTAGAAAATGCTTAAGCTTCAAAGCTGTAACAATTTCATTTACAGGTAGTCGGGGCATTTTATTGAATTCAAGGGAAAACATTGCGGCGTTGTATAAACTTCGCATTTGATTCGACAAAAACCGGATATCTTGCAAAACGGCCATATGTTCGTTCCATTCGGTGATCCCAGAACTGTCGAAATTGGCCAGTACTGAATCGAACAATTTCAAGAAAAATCCACCCTTACCCACCCATGGATGTCTTATTGTCAAACTGGAAAGGACCATGTCTTCATGGTGAGGGCTTCCGAGCATAACGTATTTGGAGTTGTGCGTTAGGGCCCCAACCACCGGATTCATAGCAGTTGCATACAACCCTCCAGCGAATATTGCAACGTTTTGAGCTTGCAAAATCTTAGAAACAAATTTTATCGTGTCTCCTCTGGCAGAAATGAACTCATCTTGAAACTCGTTTGCTGTGATGCTCTTGTGGTTGTCGATAAGTCTCCTTAAGATCTCTTTGTCTGGATCTTCTTTTGAAAGATCCGCCCATATTGAGTTAAGTGGTATAGCCAGGCTTATAAATATCGGGATTTCGCTCTTCGCTAATCCCCTGATCGTATTCGGTATTTCGGGATAAAGTTTTTTAGTCATAAATGAAAAGAGACAGCCTTTGTAGGCATTCGAAACGACAATTGCAGTAAGAAAGAAAAATGTCATCCAGTACTTTGATTTCCTCCGCTCTTTTGAGTTGAACTCTTCGCCCGATAGCTCCAAGTAGATGCCAACAAAAACCATGAGTAGATTCGAGGCTTGTTCAAATCTACTAGAAGATGGCTTATTAACTGAATCAAAATAAAAGTAGCTCATAGCGGACATAAGAACGACTGAGAGGGCGGTACTGAGCCAAATACCCGTATCAAAGGGTTTGATTAGAACGGCAAAGTCTTGACCACCGACCCGTGCCACTATGGGGAACTTAAGATGCTGAATTCTTCCGCCATGACATAACCAGTTAACTTTCTCGGAACTTTGAGTCAAAAGTTTGTCTCTGAAGAAATTGTTGGTCAATTCCCCCTCGTCCAACATCCAGACATGACCTCGGCAGTCGATACTGCATTTCGAACCACCTCTGGAAAAGTTCCATTTTTCACTCAGGTCGTCAAGTATGAAATCATGGTAAGGACTGTATCCCACTACAGTCGTTTCTTCAAATTGTGTATGTAATCTTTGCCATATTTTGTTCAGCTCTGAAGTAGTGCGAATTTCGTTTGGTTTGATGAGATGAATAAAATCCACGGTATCCGGTGCCGCAATTTGATCTACTAGAAATGAGTCGCCGGAAGTGAGCTCAAAAACGAGGTATTGTGCCGTTAGGGAGATGCCGCATAGAATTTCAAACCCGACATTCAAAGTTGTATCAATTCGTGGTGTTGCAAAGAGTATATATTTCGGATTATCCGATGAGATTGCCGTTGGTTCCAAACCCGACCTCGTCGACTGTAAATTTCGTCCATCGGAATACAAATAGAAAATCCGAATTTCGCAAACGGTTCGTTCTTGGATGAACAATGATTTGTTGGTTGTATAATAATTCCTTGATTGAGTGTCTGCGTTTAGTAGATGTAAAGGATGTTCTATCAAAACCGGAGCTAAAAGCTCGTTAATTCTGATTTCATCGAACCAGTAATTTTCATTTCCGCTTATAAAATGAAGCAAACAATTCATTGGCAATATTTCCAAAAGTGTAGTCAATTCAACGTGACAAGTCAAGACTTCTGAAATCATGTATGTATAAAGGAGGAGTTTAGCGATAGATTTCAAACCCACTGACATTATTTCCCGAAGACCTCTAGGTTTAGTTTTTAGTTCAGTTAATTTGATTCCGCATTTTACAGTTTTCTCATGTTTTGACTAGAATTGACGATGATAAATTTTAAAACTAAAAAAGACTATTATGGACTGAAAAAATTAGTATTTCTCATATGACTCGTCAGCGTCATGAATTCAACGTGAAAAGTGCAGGCTTCTCGAATAATGTATGTATAAAGGAGGAGAGATTTTAAACACACCAACATTATTTCTCAGAGACCTCTAGGTTTAGTTCCGTTAATTGAATTCCGTATTTTACAGTTTTCTGATGTTTTGACTAGAAATCCAGGTTAACATCTTTTACGATGATAAATTTTAAAACTAAAAACATTGAATTATGGACTACGAAAATGTATATTTGCTCACATGACTTACAAGGGCATTTGGCTACTGAAAGCATTTTGACCATTGAGGACAGTCACTACGAATATCTGCTTAGAAATATTCGCGAATATAATCTTTTCATAGAAAGGGGGTGTCGGATCACGATTCGTCTTCCAACGACGGAGAAATGATAAATGCCGAAGTTCACTAAATAATTCAAATTTCCAAAACATGAAGTGCTGGAAATATAAGTGGTCGATTCAGATTAATAAAATTAAAATTTAAGTCAACCAGCAGATCCACAAGGATATGATAATATGTATACAAATTGTGTTAGAATCATAACCCGTTGCGGCCAAACGAATGACTCGAAATATTCAAGCACGAGACCTTAAATTTTTATGCTGCATTCGATAGTTATGAAATTCGATGCCATGTATCGATTAAATCCCACTGCTAAATATTCGAAATATTTATTGCATTGTTGTGTTTAAGAACAGTAAATAAAACTAAAAATCCATATTGAAAACTTATCCACCTTTGCGTTTAGTAGAAGTCAAGGATGTTCTATCAAAACTGGAACCATAAGCTCGTCCATTCTGATTTCATCGAACCAGTACTTGTCATTTCCGCTTCTGAAATGAAGTAAACAATTAATTGGCAAGATTTTACACTTTTCTGATCTTGGAACTTTAAGTTTCGTTAAAAATCTATGTTACAATTTTTGGCATTGATCAATTTGAAGACTAAAAAGATTATTGAAGAGAATTAACATTGACAGGACTTGCGAGTGCATTAGGCTACTGCGAATGAAGTCGTATATTCTGGTCATTGGGACAGTTAGGACGAATATTTACAAATATATAAATAAATACAATATTTTCTTTGAAATGAATGTCCGGTCACGAACGATTCAAACCGGCATGCAATAGTTGATTGTTGATTGGAAGTTGCTAAATATCGAAGCTCGCTAAATAATTCAAGATTCCGAACTATGAAGTGTTGAAGAAATGGGTGATCGATTCAGATCAACGCGAATAAAACATTGTAGGACCACTGATATCGTTTTTCAAACTAGTAGGCTTGACATTGAAAACTTCGAAAACTTGAGTTGGAAAACTTGTTCGATTCGCAATTTATTTCGATAAAATATTGACCATTTGTTTTTCAATGAACCCTTCATGAAATCATCAACTATAGACACTGGTCCGACAAGTCAAGGTTCGTAATGTTGGTAAAGTAGGTTTTGACCTTCCCATTTATACATACTTCTGACCTTCTGACCATAATACCATAATAGAGATGTCAAATTGTTCACTCGCCGGATAAAACTCGTTTTATTCTCTATAGCTAGTTATAGTAAGTTATATTGTATGTTAAAGCAATGGACTTATGTATGCTGCTCTGCACATTAGACAACATATGAGTGTTACCCGGCGAGTCAACTAGGACAGGGACTTTGGGATTTTCGTAATCAGCAACATCCATCCTTAAAATCGTTGACAATCGCTAGACACTTTAATAGCCCCAATTGCAAATCCATATGCCTGGTTTTCAAATTAGAAAAGATTAGCACATTTTTTCTTTGTTGGACTTTAGAATTCATTGGAATTGGACTTTACTATTCCTTCTACTGGACCCTTGGCATTTATCACAGATAAAAATTGCAGATTATAAAATTAATATCCTTTCATATCTTATCTTTGAGTTGTATGGTGTATTATTGTTAACCCTGGTGACCCTGACGGAGTAGGGTTAATACAGTTACTCATTCAAGTTTATCGTTTATCTTATATCTTTACATGGCTTTAATATTTAATTCATGTACAGAGTGTTTGTTTTCATTGAGTAGGTCTTTAAAATTCTATCTGGACCTCTAAAACCGGTGACCGGACGATTGTAAAATGCAGATTGTGTCCAAGCCTATTAATCTAAAATGCAAAATTGTATTTTGAAAATAAGTACTTTAGCACTTGTAATACTAAAGTCTCAAATAAACTTACCACACCTGCAACAGCAACCTTACATACATACAGCTTATAAATCGTTTATTTGTTTATATTCAGCTTCAATAGTGCAATAGGTTGTTTATGAATTTATTATTTCAGAGTCTGAGACCGAGATTATCGCCATTATCGGTTTCAAGAACAGATTCAACTTATAATTCATGCGAGTTTGTCTGTTTTGTTATGGTTTAACAAATTAGTAAATTAATGGGCTCTTAAATAATTTATAGCTATGAAGGTAATTTAATAGTGGCAATTTCCAAGCATGTAAACATCTAAAGCTTGCTGACTATGCAAAACCAGACGTGATTGTAAACGTTATTTTTATTGCTATGGAATTTGGTATTTGGAAACTGGGTCATTGTATCGACTTGATTTTTTTGCAACTTATAGATGATTTAATTGCCAAGGTGCATTGATAATTATGAGAGGGCTTCATCTTGGAGACCGATCTCACTGACTTCCTTTTGATTAAAAAAGATGGAAAGGGTTGTTGATTGGCACATTAGAACTATTGAGCTATTGAGAAGTCTGAAAGCCAATCCAATCAGGAGTTAAAGAGGTCCCGAGTAGTGTAGTGGGGCTACCCTTAGGGGGTGTGCTCTCTCCGCTGCTGTGGGACCTGGTGTTGGATGAGATACTCGGATCACTTAAAAGGGAACTGCCTCATGTATATTCTGGTGGGTTCGCCGATGATCTGGCACTGTTGGCTACAGGCATAGATTTGAGGACTGTTACCGGACATATGCTGGGAGCGGTTGATATGGTTGTAAGATTGTGTAATAGAGTAAGTCTTTCTGTTGATAAGAAAGCATCTGCTATGCTTATTACCCGGCGTAAGAAATTCCACTTGATAAGAATAGGGGTCAATGGGGTACCATTACAGCATTGTAATGTTGTTAGGTACTTAAGAGTTCATATCGACCGTAACCTTACCTGGGTTTCGCACTGCTAGCTGAGGGCACGTCGGGGGACGACGGCGCTAGCTCAGCGCAGGCGAACCATAGGTCAAAGGTGGGGTCTGAATCCAAAAAATGTGGGTGTACACGGCGATTATCAGGCTGGGGATCGTGAATGGATCTCTGATATAGGTCACTGCAACGACCAACGATACTGCTATGGAGATACGCAACGAGTTGCGTTCTCGTGCATCTTCGGGGTTATGGGGTCCACGCCTACCATGGCGATTGAAACTCTAATAGGTATCCGACTTATTCGGGTATATTTACAAGAGGTGGCCATGCATACTATGTGCCGCCTTCAGAGAAGGGGTCATCATGGGCGATGATGGGAGTTCTTCAGACCCAGACTTACATCCAAACCTGTGAAGCCATTGGAAGGGCTTGAATACAAGGAATCAACATCTTTGTTGGCTGTATGGATTCTTTGCAAGTCCTGGAAATTCAGTAAATACACTTCACTGAATTTCAGCACATATGGGATATTCAGGGAATGAGAGGGTGGGTAAGTTGGCCAAAGGGGCAACAAACGTTGTCTGAATTGGTCCACTGCCCATCATTCCACTGTCTGAGACGACAGTGAGAACTGCACTTAAGAGGTGGGCTTTGGCGATGGGAAACACCCAGCGATGGGAAAGGTATGTTACATGCAGTCAAACCAAAAGGGAGGTCGAGGTCCCCTCAGGAGAGACTTGGCGATACTTAAGGTCACTTAGACGACCGACACTACGCCTGTTGACACAAGTGATGTGTGGAGATGGGGAGGAGGCTAGCTTTTATAGCCGAATGTAGTCGATATGCCCAAATAAGGCAAATCCATCTGGGATCAGGCTTCCTGAGACCGGAAAGCATTAGGAACATCACCCTACCTGTATGTATGCATGATTTGAAGTGTGGGTGACTACTGATAACAACAGTAGCCCCCCATGCCGCGCAGCCAGTGTTGACCCATTGCAGTCTCACTTAGTTACACGAGAACCCTCTTGTTGTGCTGAGAAGCCAACTCTTCGACCCAAAAGAAGATCCTCCCAACAACCCTTGATGACCAAGGGGGTGGGTGGAGGATGGCAACAGTATCAAAATTGACCATACAACTTTTTCCAAAACTAGGTGGGTGTGACTGATCAGTTCCCTCACGACTGTAAAGGAGTAATGGCAAGTCGACCCTTAGGTTAACTCGCACCAACGTCCCTATCAGCCGGTAGGTAACCGATAAGCCTTCCTCTCGACTCAACAAATAGTGGAGTTGACTTTCCAGGTGTTTCCATTTGTTGGGAATGCCGTCAGGTATCTACTCGATGGTAGTCCATGCTGACCACTCCCAACTTGGAAACACCCCCTTTTTATAATCCCCTCCCTCGTCTCTAGGGTCCATCGACCCAGCAGAAGGAGTCAACCGAGGTCCTAACCTAACAAACACACCGACCTCGGTTACCTCACTTCTGCAGGGAATGACATCCACACTAGAAACCAAAAAAAAAAGAGAATAATAACATATGGGTCATCCTATAATAGGAGGCCCAAAAAAACAAAAAAAAACACCCTACCTGACTTAAATTCATTACGCAGTCGGGATGATTTTAAAATGATCAAATGTGGGATGCATGGTCAGCACAATCAGTAGGGACTCACCAATATCTAATCCGTTCCTGGGGAACGGAATACCGTTCCCCAGGAACGGATTAGATATAGGTGAGTCCCTACTGACAATAACAAAGTGGCGTGTTATAGGTGGGACTGCAATGGGCCATTCGGGGCCTGCACGGCATGGAAAGTTATCAATAATTGATATGTAACCCACACCTCAAAACATACATACCCCATTAGTTTAGACTCCTATGTTAATTTATTGTTTTTAAATGATTTCAAATTCAATCTTCTCTGTCAATTTTCATCAAACCTCATGCACCAAAAAATCGCTTAAAGATATTAGGAACTTTTTTTAAGAGTTTTCGTTTTTTTTAAACTAGTATTTTGTTTTTATTATTATGTTGGAGTCAAGGGAAAAAATTAGTGTCGTAGGGCGTACATTGGACCCTACATCTTTTTAGCCATTCCCATTGATCCAATGCTTTTCGGGTCTATGCAGTAGTTTCATAATTTCCGGAATAAAATGATGTGCACACCACATTTTATTTGACAATTTTATCTGATTTGGTTAAAAAGATGTAGGATCCATAGAAGTAAATAGAAGGATAGAACTGTATGTCGACACAGGAAGCATAGGACAAAATCTAGATGGTTTTGGAGCTCCCGCTTCCACTATTCTGGTACTTTTTAACATCGCGGACCGTGCATTTAAATGTACATGTAGCAAAATCAACAACACTTCATACATATTTCCCAAATATTAGTGCCGGAATTCACATATCAAACATTTGACATAATATTTAAAAATTCTAAGATAGAATGAAAAATATCTGACTCAAAATATGCATGCCCCCCTTCCCGCGTCCATATTTAATATTAGCTAAGGGCAGCTTTTTGGTTCTCTTCGCGAGGCCTCACTGAGGTCTCGCGAAAATACATGCTCGTTCGGGTGCAATAGTAGAGCAGGATATAACCATTCCCATCTATCCTTCTATATAAGTCTATGGTAGGATCCAAAGTAGTCACTCATTTTTCCTATGTGATTAACTAGTCTGGAGCCTTAACTAGAATTAAAACGTGGTTTTCACCACAAGAGGACTGTTCGCAACGCATACCAGAAGATCATTTGAATTAGCATTAACCCTTAGTTACACAACATTTAAAAGCTGAACTTCAATGAGCCCAAAAATTCCTATTTGCTCAAACTGAGCTTCACATGAATTTAGCCCATTTCCGGTTGCTAACCGATCAACACCTTTAAGATTCCACAAAGGCAGGAGCAAATAAAATAAACATTGAATATAATTCAATTTTATGTTAACTCCAACAGTTACATCTGCCAATTCTAAAATTCTAATGTCTTAATGTGTAATTTAAGCCGAGTTTAGCAGCTCAAATAATTCCAATTTCATACAGAAAGATGACTGACCCTTAAAAATAGTTTAAAAGTAAGACTGGAAACAGAACAGACGAACAGAAAAAAACTGAAAGGTAAAAGCATAAAGCAGTTTCACCCCTTAAAATACAAGCAGAAACGAAGAATTAACCCTTATTTCGTTCAAGGAGCTCCAGAAGTGGTTTCTCACATTCTCACCCACCTCGTGTTCTGTAACATTAAGAAACTCATGATGATCTCGATTCTCGATGTAAAGTTGTTTATAGGTATAGCCGCTTTTCTTAGCTCGTTAGTTAGGCCGACAGGTAGTCTTAAAAACTTTATAAGCTCCTACTGTTTTCTAAATCATCCAGTAGCACTTGCTGACTCGCCATGTGATCATCCTGATCTTTGACAAGAATTAAGGCCTTTAATACAAATACGATTTCAAATCAACTTGCCTTACGTCTTAAAGTGCCCCGCTTATTTTACCTTATCAAATCGTTGCCTTCTCGAGTGTGTCTTCCGTTTTTATTGAGCTAATTAAGTACCGGATCAAATCAGTGATAGAACAGGTCAAGATTACAAACGCAGATGATTACAGTAAAAAATATCGCATCGTATAAAATTTGAGTCAACGGACTGAGCCAAAATCAAAACTGCCTCCGATTTAGTGACTAATATATATAAAACAGTATTTTTCTCGATTTTTGACCTAAAATTCATCAAAAATACAACCCCATGGGGCTTTAAATCGGTATTTCAAGTGAAAGCAGAATGGAAACCTTTGTGTTAATCCCAGAGCAACTGTCTCTTCAGCTCGGGAGTGAAAGTTTGTCAGTTGTCGCAAACTGCCCCATCGTTCGAGGCTTCCGTTTCTCGCCCTTCCAAGGGACTCTTAGAACTGATGAGAAATTGGGCCTTGCCCTCGACCGTGGCAAAAGTGACAAGGCCTGCGTTTGGAATGGTTTCCGAGCTGCCAGTTGGGTCCGATTTTTACGTTCTAGCTCCGAATTGGGATATTCCGTCAACGTCGTCGAAGTGGTCACTTCCGGAGGACAGATCGTTTACGAGGTCCGTAGGCCCCTTGACGAGTCCGAGGAATTAGTTCTCTATTCTCCGGAAGCGAGTTTCAACATTGCCAAAGCTATTCGAGAAGCGATATTCGAACAGACCATGAGGGCCCTTATGCTGGAAGTCCCTCTCGATCTCTCTACCTCCGTTTTTCATAGATTGGTGAGGAAATGCTAAAAACATTGATTTTTCGGAGTTAGAAATACAAAATGCAATGGGTTATTAATTTACAGCCAAATAGCTCCGACGACGGGGAATCGGATGAATGCTCCATGTCGCCTCCAATTATCTCAACTGTTGCTAAAGCCAAACGATCAAGATCAATGCTGCCCTGTTCGGTGTGTAAAAAAGGTTAGAAGAATTTGTATCAACGTGTTCCCAGAAATTAAATGATTTTGAAGCTCTAGGATAATTGTACCAGGTTACACTTGGATTCATTAAAATTAATATTTTACTATATGAGATTGTGAGAAAAATCTTTGACTTTTAATTTTTAGCTTTCGATAGACCCTCACTGCTCAAAAGGCATATGAGAACTCATACCGGTAAGCTACTGATTTTTACCTCAAGTTCTGTCTCAACTGTTTTTATTAGCTTCTAATAGTCTCGCCTTTCCCTTTTCGTATGTGCTTTCACCCCATACTATACCTCCTTACATACTGAAATATCAATACCGTCACAACATAATATCTTCATAGTTCGGAGGTTATATTTTGGAGAAAGTATGGAGATTTATTTGAATTTTACTCTGAATTACAGGCGAGAAACCTCATGTCTGTGATGTTTGTGGAAAAGGTATAGATTTTTGCCTGAAGATAATTCAAAAATTAAAATTTTAAACTCTATAATACTGTATGTATGTTAACCCTCTTTAGGCTTCTCTACATCATCTTCTTTAAATACTCATCGGCGGATTCATAGCGGGGAGAAGCCCCACGAGTGTCCGACCTGCGGAAAGCGATTCACAGGTAAGCATATGATCTAGCTATTAATTCGCTGATAATCATATCAAAATTATGGTGAAAAATACCGTTAAATTTCACATTTTTAAAAAAATCCCTGACCACATTTAATGTTAACTTCCGTTTAATTTGTTTTAATTGTCTTTTAAATACAACGCAAGGCGGAGTAGAAGTAGGTTCGCTATTTTAATTTTCTAATCCAATTTTGCGGTAAAAATACTATCGACATCCACCATCTTTTTTATATTCCAAATCATCTTATTTTCCCTCGGGTGAGTTTTAAACAATCAGAATATATGTCTCTAGTCTGTTAAGCAATTCACCATTAACTTCGAAGTTTATTTCCATTATTAAATCAATCTGTCTTATTTTGCAGCATCCAGTAACCTCTACTACCACCGGATGACTCACGTGAAGGTAAGCCCTTACCCGAATTCCAATAGATATCTTGTCATGCGAACAACAGATGAAACAGTTTGATTTTAATTACTGGTTACAAGATTCCTTATAAATATTCCATCTTTTTTCCAACTAAATTGATTCATTTGCATTTCCAAGCATGCACTTAGCCCATCTCACAGTCAAGATCATTTTTCTGGAGTGGAATTAGTTTAGAATCTCGCATGCAACATTTAATATTATTCAGCTGAGGAAAAAGTGAAAATGATTCTTCATACTTGAAGTATGGTTAGACTATAAGATAAAATACTTACTTAATACCATTTCAATACACGATACAAAAGTGTCTGACACCTGTCAAGTACTGATTGAGAATAGAACGTAAATCCCGGTTTAAGTTCCCTGGGGAGTTATTAAATGGCTTTGATCATCCAACGTTTTAAAGGGGGGGTAGACTTATTCCGGTGAGAAATTGTCATTTCACAAAAAATTTAATCGTGTGAACTTAAAAGCATAGTTACAAAACAGATAGTATTTTTGTTACTATTTTGTCAGAATTTTATTAATTGGGAAAGAATGAGACATTTGATCACTATAAGCATTAATCGGTCCATGATTTTCATATTTAAACCCATTAATATGACTTTGATTTCCATATATTTGGAAACCACTAATTTTTCTTTGGTTTCCATATCTAAAACCATCAAAATGTTATTGATTTCTGGAGCTAAAATTATTAGAACGTCCATGATTTCCGTTTTTCATAACTATTATTCGTCCATGAGTCCCTATTTGAAACCACAAAATGTTCATGATTTCCATACTTTCTAAACATAGTGGGATTTCAGGGACGGGGACTTAATTTAAGTGGGGACATTTCGGGATTTTTATTCGAAAATTAGGACGATCCAGTAAATATCGACTTTGAAAAGCCTATGAAAGCTACTAGTCCTTGTTTTCCATAATCCCCGTGTGTCTTTGTTAGTGGCAACTGGCAAGATCGTTGAACAAAATATGATTAGCCAAGGCAGCATATAGCGTTTTAGTCTAGTTTAGTACGTAGTTCCTTACTTCTGTCTGATGTTCAGATAAGAGTCAGAGAGCCTTGAGGGTTCGAAAAGAGAGAAAACCGGTAAGTTAATAATCCATCAAAAACTAAGAGCTCTGAGAAGGCGAAATGAAATAAAAAAAAACAGGAGTTCCAACCGAATCTTCCATCTGTTACCTGTAATAATACAAGATCTAGTTTTTGACTGCAAATGCTACTGGTCCTGCATTTCTAACCAGTTTTTTTCTACTGGACTCTACTTGATCCCAGACTATCTTTCAGTGATCACCCACAAGCATACAAAATAGATCACCCCAAACTTGAAAGTAGCTGCCAACGCCTGAACTTAAACTTACTCTCTGAAGAAGAAGAAAAACTTAAAACCAAACGAGCTTCTTTCTTTCTTCGCGTTTGAACGAATTTTTTGTTGATAAACACGTAGTTGCATGCATCTCCTTCTGGACCTTGATATCCTAAATAGTCGATACACATATTTATCACAATGAGACGTTGCAAACGTGTGTCGGAAAAGGGTGAAACCAGACGAAGAAGACGCTCAAATATTAGTAAAACTCATTGTTCGACAAGTTATGGTCTTTTATTCATTAATCTCACATTCCCTCAACCATAGATTAACCTTTATTTCGAATCTCACATTTCCCCAATCATAGAGTAAAGTCGTATACATTGATGAATTACTTGACAGAAGCGTTCCAACGATGTTGTATATACTTATGGTTTCGATTCAAAAAAATCTTTGACCTTTAATCCTTGATCCTTGAGCTCTCGACCTTGACATTTGACATACATATGGATTATCGAATAAAAAACTGTTTTTAAATATTCAAATCTTTAAGAGTTCCAGCACGGACGGACAGACAGACAGAGTAAAGCCATGAAAGGCTTTCACCATTCAATAATTATAAGATTCAAGAAAGCATATAAATATATACCTGTTCTCTTCATCTTCCGACTTGAACTCCTTCGAATGAGAAACTCTCATGTTTTTAGCCTTAGAACCGATGCGTTGTTATCTCAGCCTAAGGACGAGTTATTTGTTGGCTACTTTTTCTGGTTCATCCTAATTCCAGTTTTATATTCCAGTCCAGTTTGTCCATATAAGGAGTTGGCAGGGTAGCGTATTGGTTACTTTCCTATCCGATATATCCCGTCGTGGAAATAATAATATGATTGGAAATCAGGATTAAATAAGTCTTAAGTAAGGGGTCAGTTGGAAGAGTTGGAAATACAGAAGCTCGGGATCCCCGTTTAATTACATGACTGAGGAGCTGATGAAGATGATTATAATCCTTAGAGCTTCTTTTTCGAAACTGACTTCATTCCTTCCTGACTTAATTCACCTCCTTTTCATCCACTATTGACTACAGGGAATAATAACACTTCTCATCAAAATGCAAACACGTTATTGGATATGCAAATTATCTCCAATCTGCTTCTTCTTTTTTCGGATCAAGTATGAAGATCGAGGCATGGGAAATGGGAATAGCTTCTTCAAGATTTTAAAAACATTTCGATTTTGAATTCGATTTTTTAGTGTTTTTTAACCCTTGATAATCTCGAATAGTATGTAAGATATAGAGCTGTAAGTTGTATTGAACTTGAGCAGATGATAATAATATGAACATTTCTTAAGGTAGCTTTAAAGTATAACTTCATGGTATACTTATGGGAGGAGCATAAATAGTAAAATAAAGCTCTTCCTCATCATCAGCAAAACAAGACCTTAAATATATTTCCTATTAAGACTCACAAGACCATGCAAAATTTGTTCCTGTTTACTTCCGATCTAATGGTAAGTGGTGTCAAAAAATCAGAAATAAAATTAGATTTTCAAACATGAAAATCATTTTTCGTAATTTTGTCTTAGGGTGGAGAAAAGGAGGTGGGAAGTTGGTGAAAATGAGGAGCAAGACCATATGGGGCGCTCCCTTCCTTTTTAACCTCTTCGAGGCCGTTGGGAGAAAAGGAGGGTTTGTCGCAAATGGCCAAGTTTTCTCCCGTCCTTCTCGCGGGAGAAAAGGAGGGTTTGAAGAGGTTAAAAAGGAAGCCAGCGCCCCGCATGACCTCACGCCTCAATTTCTCCAACTTCCCACCCCCTTTTCTCCACCCTCTGACAAAATTATGAAAAATTGTTTTCATTTTTGAAAATCGTATTTTATTTCTGATTTTTTGATACCACTTAACTTAGGATTAGATCCGATTTAGGCATGAAAAAAATGAGTGATTACGAGACTTTTGGAAATTCTAATTACGGATGGATTGTGAAAGATGATGAATGAACTCCTACAATTCCACTAAATTGAGAGAAGAAGTTGACGAAAAGTTTATCTATATTTGCAATAAGGTAGTTGTGGGGGAATTGATCGAGAAATCAGGAACATTTTTCTTTGTTCGGGTGTTAAATCGAAATTGTTAAATTTCTCGACATTTTTATCAATATATTTCTAGACATATTAAAACTGCATTTTCAAAGCCGGGAAATTTTTCTAATAATCCTAAAAATCCGTTTTTTCACAATGATAATTTAAACAAATACGAGTGTATTTTCCAAGCATGCAAATTCCAAAATATACAAGTCTTATTTCACAACTTCCTTTCTCTCTAGCTTAAAACGTTGATCATATTTCCATGTGGTAGTACCAATTTAGCAAATACAGCTCAACGGAAAAGTGTTAAACAATACCGGCTGACAGGGCAATTGTCTCAAGTTTCAACTCAAAAAACCGTTTTATTACTCCAGTCTCCTTATTTTCTCCCAAGTTTCAGTTACAGTTTATTTTTTGCTTTCTTCTCAAACGATAAGAAGAAGTCCTTATTGCACTCTTACCAATTTACCACCAAACAAGGCTAAATTAAGGTAAAGACAGGGAATATTACTTATTGTAAAAAATAAAGGAAACGATGCTCCAGGTCTCCGTGACCGAATTTTTTCATGATTTTTTTATATTTCTCGAGCTCTGCATTTAGGAATTTAAGTAGCAGTGTTTTATAGCTTGTTCTGAACTTCTTAAAAAGTTGCTCGGGATTCTGGTAGCAGAGAAGCTCAAAGCCAACACGATGCCATCGGGTTTAAACTTTTAAAGACGAGTTTGAGCCCAGTATGGGTTTCTCGAACGAGAAATGAAAGTAAAGTAGCTTTTTTTAAGTCAAGACTTGTTATTTCTTGGGATCTACATATACACGTAAGACGAAGAAGTTATGGTGTAGTTTGGTCAAAATGATATAACAATATGTGCTTCTACCTGAGAAATAGAAGCTGAGCCTCCTACATGTTAAGGGTGTAAGGAATATGATTTTTTGTTGCATTTTTCGTAACAAGTAAGGAAGAAAGACTATATGATAGGGCTCCAATTAAGAACCGACCGAGAACGCGAGCTGCATCAACAATTAGGCCAATTTAATCGTATTATTCCAGAGGGTGAAAGGCTTGACTGGTTTGGTTCTGTCCGTCGGTCTGTCCGTGGATCCTTATGTGTCGTAACCAATTACTGTTTTTGAATTCCGATTTTAAGTACCAGAAATGTGGGCCCTGGTCGCATTGATACATATTGTTCAGATCGGGGAAGGCCACCTTATGGAAAGGACAGCACAGGGGTATTTTGAGATACATTAATTGATTTGAGATTTCCATATAAGATTGAGCTCTTTGTTACTGGGGGTATTTTGAGACACTTTGGCTCATTTACGAGAAGTTTCATTTGTTTACCTATTTGACCCCGGAATGTATTAAGATATTTTGGATACTTTAGGACCTCCCTGACACCGGGACATTTTGAGATATTTAAAATGTCCATACAAGATTGACTTCCACGTGCCGAATAATAGGGCTTGTTTGGCAATATTCACTAGATTTAAGCAAGTTTTCATAAGATTAAATTCATGCGGGTTTCACCTTTCACCCCTTCGTGAGATCCGTTTTCAACCGCAGTAGCCAATATCGGACTGTGGCTCTGCTGATGATTGGTACCGCCCGACCCGCATGTACTTTTATGTAACCTCTCTCCTATCTTGCTCATCTTTCACTCTCTTCTTCTTTCTACTCTTTTTCAGATCATGTTTCCACAAGTGACCATATCCATACTTTGAATACTACTACTACAAATACGACCCTAAAACTAAACTACTATTCCGATATAGTTTTTTTAAGAAATCCATAACGCAGTAAGAATGACCAAGGACTGTAACCAGTTTGCTTGCCAATCTTGTATCGCCCTGGGATATTTCCCATTCCTTAAAATCTCAATTCCCACCGATTGAACGGCTACCAATGAATCATTATCAACGAAGGAGTTGAAATAATTATAACATGTACCACTACAATCTTCGTTTTTTTCAAACTTGTCAGTAACATCACATACTATATGCTGCGATAAGATGCATAATGTCACATTCCAGTCTCATATTCCCATCCCCTTCGTCAAAGTGATTGAATAATCATTAAAACGATTGACAGGCGAGAGATCGCATTACTTTTTTAATGATCCAAATAGTTGTCTAATCAGCTCGTATTTTTTCTTGAAATTAAATGAGATGCATTTTTATTTTTATTTCAGGAAAAACCTCACAAATGCCAAATCTGTCTCAAAAGTTTCCCAACTCCTGGAGATTTGAAGAGCCACGGCTACGTTCATTCCGGAAGTTGGCCCTATCGGTGTTCAGTCTGTCGGAGGTAAGTTTGTCGAATTTGTCGAAATTCGGGGTATTATGAGAAAGAATAATATGAATTACTAATTCGTTTTTATTCTTCTGAATAGGGGTTTTTCAAAGCAAACAAATCTCAAGAATCATCTCTTCCTGCACACAGGTGAGTGTATATATTAGGTTCAATTAATTCTTAATATGAGTGGTCGTTTAGATATTGATTTTTTCAAGTTGGAGAAAGAAAGAAATCTTTAGATTTCTATAAAAGAACAACTATATAGCATTGCAAAACTCGAAAGATTTCGAAAATAGCACCACAAATCGATGTTTTATTAATTTTTGAAAAAGTCTTTTTAGTTCATGATTTTTTTTAAAATGACCAATATGAACTACCGCAGATATTTTTTGCAGTTTTGTGGTTCATATTAGTTGTGTGTTCGACCGTAAAAAAATCAGACGATTCGGGGTCTGACCTTTGGGTGATGTCCCTTGTAAGGCCCGAAAGGGTTTTATGAAAAACAGTAATATCGGATGAATCCTCGTTCAGAATGCTATCTGAAATTTTCTCAAGTGGCCTGAATAAGTAGCTGTTACTCGAAAAATTTTGCATCACAATGCACCGTATGTGAAAGGGGTAAAAGGTCTACCTTTGCTCGGGCAAGTGTGTCCAGTGTTCCAGTTTTTTTTGTCAAATTGTACATATAATACATATAATGTTGTTATTGTTACATACACGATTTAGTTAGGTCGAGTAGGGCACGAAATATGCGCATATGGGCCTCACGACTTAACCTCTTGTCGACGAGAGGGAATGTAATTGATAAGAAGAAAGGTATCATTGGAACTAACGAGAGTCGATATGTTAAATAACCACTTTTTTCTATGGACGTATTCTGGAGTAGATGGGAAGACTCTGTTTTAGTGCTCTAATTAACCCATTATTTAGCCAAGGTGGTGAGGAAAATTCCAGTAGGCTACATTCGATGTTCCATGAGGGAGGAACCGATCATCCAGAACCTATATCTTGTATATAAATAATATATATTTAATATATATGAATTCGTTTTTTATTTTGTAAGTCATACTCTTTGTCTTGGATGAAGTAAAAGTATATATAAAAGGGTCGAGTCGGAGTTTTTAAAAAGAAGAAGAAGCCTGGCGAACTACAATTATTAGAGTGTTGGCCTTGCCCACTTCGAATAGTTCACCTAACTAATCTTTTATGAATATTTATAATCTGACTTGTTACATTTTTTTACCCAAGCCCTTTGGTTTAAGGAGAACATTTGCTGTTGTTTAAGATTGAAAATCCATGTCTCCATGTGTCGTAGGTAATATATAACGATCGTTGTTTGTAGAATCAAAGTTTCTATTGATCGGCGTTCTAGAGTTGGTCCTTGAAGTCCGACTTAAATTTAAAAAAATTTCATCTCACCCCAACCATAGGGAAACGTTTCGGGAATCTTTACATATCCCTTGTTTATATTGAACATTTATTTTAAAAACACTAACCGTAACGTTCATACGCTGTATCGAACATTCAGGATAGGTGTTCGTATTCATTCAGTAAAATAATTTTTCTTAGAAGAAGTAGACTGCCGGACGGACAGACAAACATGCAAGTGAATACATAAAGTATCATCGATACATTTATTAATCGACTGGAAGTTCGTTTCTCTGAAAACCGGTTCTTGACATGCTCTGAATCAGTAGCGCCTATCCATCCATATAATAATAAGAAGAAAAATCCCTTAATATCTATCTATATTCCCTTCAAGGCTGGACTTGAATTCTTAATTGTTGGTCCTTTGCTTACTTTATTCAAAGTCTCCAGCTACCGAATTTCAGCTTCGGTCCAACTTGAACACTTCGATTTCGTTGAACATCTTCCTAAATTTATATGAAATTGTAAATGAGTATTGAAGAATATTTCTATATTTTCATGCATTGACACTCCGGAACATTTATATCTACAGGAGTAGGGATTAAGGGCTCGTTACATTCATTAATTTTATCGACAAATCCTTTGCTTATCTTCTCGTTGGCCCCAAATTGTACAGATTTTTCACTGGGAATGATATTTCTAATTAAATAAATGGTCCAAGGGGGGAGTTATTTAGAGATTTAAGTACAGTTACAACCAGATAAACATAGTTCCTATCCCTTTTGACTCGCCTGGTAAAACTCGTTTGGTTCTCTAGATCCAGTCCCATGTTAAAGATTTGGACTATAGGTGCTGTTATACATATAAACGAAATGAGTTTTATCCGGTGAGTCAACTAGCAGAGGGAGTTTAATGTGTAGACTTTGTTGGTTGTATTGAATTTTTAATTTTGAAAAGCTGTATAATATTTACAAATCCAGACACCGAAATAAGATCATAAACAGAATAATTTGCTATTAATTAGAGTATTTTCCCTTGAATCCATTGTTTACTGATTTTTTGTTATATTATTGTTTAGGTAACAAACCACATGCCTGCCACTGCTGTACCAAAAGATTTGCCCTTGCCTGCAATCTCAGAGCCCACTTGAAAACACATCAGGATGAAAATAATGAAGATGCAACTTCATTGATTATCGAGTCTCAGTCTGAAGATGAGGAATTTCAAACTCAAGAAGAGCAGGAAGCTAACTGATTGAGCTGATAATTTGTATCGTTAGCTACTGCCTAAAAAATACTCTGAACGTCGCCAACTCCAGTATGCATATATTCTTAAGGGAAAACAAAGTTGGAGAACGCAGGGACTAAATAGCTTTAAGTTTTGCATTTAAAAAACTTTTCATAAGTTTATGACGAGCTTTATTTACGACGAGAGATAGAGGGTTTGCAAATAATATTACAGAATTTAAATTATAACCTAAGATTTAGATTTAAATCAACCGATGGAATCAAAGAAAATGGTCTGTTAAGGTTACGCCAAATATTTTACACATTCGAGCTTATCATATAGGTCTGCCAAACGATTATCTGAACTCTAAATACGAACTGTATTTATGCTATTTAATTACTTTTTTAATCTACTTCCGAGTGATCTTCCAAATGAAACGTTACTGTCTTCCAAGAAACAAATACACAGATTCAAGGCAAAAAGGATTTAATGGTATAGAAATTATTAAATGTTTTATTGATACGATATAAGCAAAAATCCTTTTGTCTACCACTGATTAATTGCTCAATCATTGTTTTTAAACATTTCAATTTGTCGAAAAATAAAGTGACGATGATCTATTTAAGATAACCCGAATTTAAGTTAATTATGATTTTAGAATTACAGATCAAAACGATAAGGAATGCATTAGAGAATTAGAGAATGTACTCTCAGAAACGGCTGATTTTTTTGGAATTTATTGAAAAGTAGCGTAATCGTTCAAACGCTAAAGTTGATGCTTACAAAATTTAATACAAAAATCACAATTGTTCTAATTCACAGCAGTGTCCCCGTGTTAACTTATGAATCCCACACCGCATCTCCCCATGAACTGAGAGGCATGTGTTGAAATTTCTTGTACAACAGCATGGCGACTCTTGCATCTTCAGCCTGGGTATTAAAAGTTCGTAATTAATCGAAAGACTAGAGAAGAATTCTCCCAAAATTGATGAAAAATTTGATTAAAAATGAAGTACCGAATCGTGAGACCCTTGACCTTCTTGAATCTTCATTCCAAGGGCAAAAGAGGCCAAGTCTTTAAGTCCCATGGCACCTCCATTTGGTTTCTTTAGAAAACTGTGAATTATGTAAAAAAAAGAGGCATTTTTGGGTCAATTTTTCAACGCATGAAACTCAAATTCTAGCAAGTCGTATTTTAAATCCTTGGCTAACAATAAGATAATTTTAAATTGCAAAACTGTTCTAAATAGTTCATAAATCATAATTTAAAAATCACAATACCTGGCTGTGGCAGTGCAGCGGAGATCAAAGGCTCTGTGGCGGGCGAGGTCCACGAAGTCGAAGCAACCGAGATCCTTCATGACACTGTGTCCAACGACGATGTTCCCTCTCAATAATTTCTCAACTCGTTCCCGTACTAAATGATAGTTGGCTCCTGACAAGAAATTACAAGCTTTATTACATATCGAAGATACTTTGGTTATGTTTTTATTCATGATATCAGTTTGTCTGTCTGTCGGTCTGTCAGTGCGATAACTCGAAAACGGTTCCAGTTTTAAATGACTCCGTAATGAAGAAATGATATCATCACTCGCGTTTTAGGGTAGTTAAATTTATAATCGGCGAGCTTTCTGGTCGAAGGTCAAGGTCAAGGGGTTTGGACACAAAGGTCACAATTCCTTATTTAATATAAACCCTCATCTGTAATATGTATACATCAATGGAAGCCTACTGGGAAGCGCTATCTAACGGCATATACGGATTTTACTCTATGGTTGGGGCAAGATTTATATTTTACTATTTTAAGTTCCTCAAGTTCCGGTTCAAAATTTTTTGGATTTTTACAGTTCAAATATGGGTTCTGTATCCGATACTTTTCTTTTGTTATATTTGTTAGATTTGAGTCATAAGCCACACAAGTTAGATTTTAACACGGGCTTAAACGGACGCTGATGCCATCCCTAACTAAACCCTTATTTATAACGCTCTGTTGTCTGTGATGAATTTAAATTTATTTTCGATGTCTAAATCATGTAAGCTATTCCATATTCTGTGAATAATAATTAAGATTTTAGAAAATATGATTACCATTAGCTGCTACGAAGTTAGGATAAATCCCATGAATGTCAGTCTTGAAATCCAGAACCGTCAAACCCTCCTGTATTTTAACGTAAGAGTCGTAAATGATATTGAGATCATAGTCAACAACGCTAACTTTAATTGGAACCCTCCTTCTTCCGGAATGTAGTGATGGCTCGGCTACCTCGGCCATCTCAACGTCGATTGCGACTATTTGTGCCATTATTGGCCAATTCACAATTATCTTAGAAACTCTGTAATGTTTTAATTAAAAAATTAAAGACTCGATGGAATTTAGGAAAGATCAGCTGTGAGGATTCAGAGGCACTTGGCAGACTTTGCACTTACTCTAAATTCAGTTGAATACTGTTCACTATTAGTTTTGTAAGTCCGGCCTACCTTAGAATTTGACTCCTTAGGATCAGAGAGACCTAAACAAATAGTTAGAGACCATAACATTGCACGCTCGAACAGTTTCCAAATACCAAATTCCATAGTAATAAAAATTACGTTTACAATCACGTCTGCTTTTGCATTAGTCTGCAAGCTTTATTAGATGTTTACATGCTTGGGAATCGCCACTATTAAATTACCTTCATAGCTATAAATTATTTAAGAGCCCATTAATTTACTAACTTGTTAAACCATAACAAAACACAAACTCGCATAGAGTATAAGTTGAATCTGTTCTTGAAAGTTTGAAACCGATAATCTCGGTCTTAAACTCTGTAATAATAAATTCATAAACAACCTATTGACGCTGATTATGAAGTAAACGATTTATTAACTGTAAGGTGGTTGCTTTTGCAGTTTATTTGATACAAGTGCAACGTGAATACAATTTTGCATTTTCGAAAAATAAGATTCGACAGAATTTGCATTTTACAGTCGTCCGGTTTTAAAAGCCCATGTCGCATTTTGAAGACCTGCACAATGAAAGCAAACCCACTGTATTTGAATGAAATATTAAAGCCATGAAAAGATATAGGATAGACTTGAATGAATTGAGGTATTACCTCTAATCTGTCAGGTTCACCAGGGTTAACAGTAATACAACATACAACTCAAAGTCTAGGAAATTATAATAATTTTACTATCTTCAATTTTTAGCTGTGATTGTGATAAATGCCAAGGGCCTAGTAGAAGAAATAGTAAAGTCCAATTTCAATGAATTCTAAAGCCCAACCAACAAAAAATGTGTTAATCTTTTCTGATTTGAAAACCAGGTATATATGGATTTACAATTGAGGCTATTAAAGTGTCTAGCGATTGTCAACGATTTTAAGGATGTATGTTGCTGATTACGAAAATCCAAAGTCCCTGTGCTAGTTGACTCGCCGGGTAAAACTATATATATATATATATATATATATATATATATATATGTACTATGTACCATATAGTCCATGATCCATGACATTTTTAACATGTGACTGGCTATAGAGGATGAAACGAGTTTTATCCGGCGAGTCAACTAACACAGGGAAATGGGAAAGTCAAAATCAAGTTTAGAGTTTAATAGTTTCCTTGAAGAAATTGATTACTTTTGCATTTATCAATAAAAATTTAAAACCAAATGCCAATCACTTGTTCCACAACCATATGTATTTTTTTTGCGTTAGAAGGAAATTATATGCATAACTAATTATTATTAAATGGATTAAATGAGTGGCATTGAAATAGCTGTGTCATATCGGAACTCGTCTTCAACGGTTTTCAATACGGATTTTGAGTTTTATTTACTATGCTTAAACCCAACAATGCAATAAATAATTTGAATATTTGGACAGTGGAAATTAATCGATACATGGCATAGAATTGCATACCTATCGAATGCAATACAAAAATTTAAGTTCTCGTGCTTGAATATTTCGAGTCGTACATTTGGTCGCAAGGGCCAAACACAATTTGCATTCATAGCATATTATTCCATGTAGTTTTACTGGCTGACTAAAGTATTTTAAATTAATTAATCTGAATCGACCACATATTTTTCCAGCACGGAAATTTAAATTATTTAGTGAGATGTGAGATCGGCATTTATCATTTCTCCGCCAGTGAAGGAGGAATCGTGATCCGACACTCCTATTCTAAGAAAAGATTATATTCGCGAATATTTCTCGGCAGATATTCGTGATAACTGTCTCAATGGTCAGTATGATTTCAGTAGCCAAATGCCTTCACAAGTCTCGTGTGAAAATATCAATTTTCTCAGATCAAAACAAAGTCTTTTTAGGTTTAAAATTTATCATAATTTGTAGGAAAAACATCTAAACAGAAACAGCGTAAAATGCTGAGTTAAATTTACAGAATCAAAGCTAGAGGTTTTCGAGAAATAATGTCGGTGGGTTTGAAATCATTCGCTAAACTCCTCCTTTATACACACATGATTCGAGAAGCCTTGACTTTTCATGCTGAATTCACTGAACTTTTGGAAATCTTGCCAATTAAGTGTTTGCTTCATTTTAGAACCGGGAATGAAAACTACTGGTTCGATGAAATCAGAATAGATGAGCTACTAGCTCCCGTTTTGATAGAACATCCTTGGGATCTACTCAACGTGGAACCTCAATTAAGGAAACATTATCCTACCAAGACCAACAATTCATTGCTCATTCAAGAACAAACCGTTTGCGAAATTCAAATTTTCTATCTACATTCAGACGGAAGCAATCTAAAATCGACGAGGTGGCTTTTGGAACAAACTGCATTCTCATCAAGAAATCCAAATTATATTCTCTTTGTAACACCACAACTCGATAGACCTTTGAATGTCCTGTTTGAAAATCTACACAGCATCTCATTAATGGCACAGTACCTTGGTTTTGAGCTGACTTCCGGTGACTTCTTTCTCGTGAATCAAATTGTGACATCAGACACCGTAGGTTTTTTTCATCTCATCAAACGAAATGAAAGCCGAACAACTTCACAATTGAACAAAATCTGGCAAAGATTACATACACAATTTCAAGAAATGACTGTCGTGGGATACAGTCCTTACCATGATTTCATTCTTGACGACCTGAGTGAAAAATGGAACTTTTCCAGAGGTGGTTCGAAGTGCGGTATCGACTGCCGAGGTCATGTCTGGATGTTAGAGGAGGGCGAATTAAACAACGATTTTTTTAGGCAAAAGCTTCTATCTCCATCTTCAGAGAAGGTCAGCTGGCTGTCTCATGGCGGAAAAATCCAGCATCTCAAGTTCCCCATACTGGCACGGGTCGGTGGTCAAGACTTTGCGGTCCTAATCAAACCCTTTGATACCGGTATTTGGCTCAGTACTGCCCTCGCAGTCGTAGTTATGTCCACTATGAGCTACGTTTATTTTGGTTTCGGTAATAAACCCGCTCGTCGATTTGAACAGGCTTCGAATCTACTGATGGTGTTTGTCGGCATCTACTTGGAGCATTCGGGGGAAGAGTTAAACTCAAAGGAGCGTAGAAAATCAAAGTACTGGATGACATTCTTCTTTCTTACTGCAATTGTCGTTTCAAATGCCTACAAAGGCTGTTTATTTTCATTTATGACTAAGAAACTGTATCCCGAAATACCAAATACGATCAGGAAGTTGGCAAACAGCGAAATTCCGATATTTATAAGCCCGGGGACACCACTCAGCTCCATATGGGCGGACCTTTCAGACGATGATCCCGATCAAGAGATCTTAAGGAGACTTATTGACAACCACAAGAGCCTTACAGAACACGAGTTCAACGATGAGTTCATTACTTGTAAAGGAGACACGATAAAATTAGTTTCTAAGATTTTGCAAGCCCAAAACGTGGCAATATTTGCTGGAGGGATGTATGCAACTGGTATGAATCCGGTGATTGGGGCCCTGACGCACGACTTCAAATACGTCATGCTCGGACACCCTCACTATGAAGACATGGTCCTATCCAGTTTGACAGTAAGACATCCATGGGTTGGTAAGGGTGGATTTTTCTTGAAATTGTTCGATTCAGCATTGGCCACTTACGACAGTTCTGGGATCACCAAATGGAATGAACATATGTTCGTTTTGAAAACGATCCAGTATTTGGCGAAGTTATTCGACGAAGTCCAAATGCGGAGTTTATACAACGCCGCAATGTTTCCCCTTGAATTCAATAAAATGCCCACACTACCTGTAAATGAAATTGTTACGGCTTTGCAGCTTAAGCATTGTCTAGCTTTGGTTGTAATTTGCGGAGCCCTTATGGTAACAGCTGCCATTGCAGTTTTGGTGGAAATATACTGGTTTCGGAGGCGGATGCAGGGATCTATGGTTGAATCTTTAGTTTATATTTTGTGTTTTTTCAAACAAGGTTTTGTACAGTTTTGTTACTCAGTATGGCATTTTCTGCAATCGATATTTTGGAAAACGAAACACGGTTGTGAATTCCGTTGGCGAAATGGCATTCGAAAAAATATTTTTAGTTTTGGCGATTTTTTACAGCGACTTAATTAAGAGTCTATATTTTAACTAACTTGCTAACCGTGACAAAACAGACCAAACTCAAATGAATCCTAGATTGTACAAGACTTGTCTATTAAAGTTAGTAAATATATTCTGTTTGAAACCGATAATCTCAGTCTCAAGCTCTACTAATAAATTCATAAAAAAACTATTGAAGCGATTTATAAACTTTATTTAATGGTGGTTGTTATTGCAGTTGCTAAATTTATTTGATACAGGTGCAATGCGACAGTGGGACGTCTATTCTAAATAAAATAGTGTATTCTGGAACAAAAAATATTGGGCAAACCAGCTTATTCTATATCTAAAAAAAATCAGCTTAGCACTATTGCTAGTACGATCTATCCAAAGTCCTTATCCTTATCCAAACACTTTTCCATGCTTTTTAGAATGTTCGAAACCACTGTGTCAAATGATCTTTGACACAATTTGCATTTTTTTGTCGTCCGGCTATGAATAATCCTTCGATAGTTCGATGGAACTTGAGTGCTAAAACGATAGTCATAGTCCAGTCCAGACATTGTTCCGACTGCTGCAGAGTATGAATTTTAAATGCTTGACTTGACTTCCGGATTGAGGAAAAATCATATGGTTGAAAGAACAGTCGAAAGGCTTCTCTATAGTATGGGTTGTTTTGTGACAATTCGGTTGACAATTTTATTTTAATCGCATTGAGATTGATAATAAGCATTAAGCATACGCATTAAATTAGGTCTAAAGGTGAAAGGGTTTGTTAAATTATGAACATTTATATGAAATAATATTATTATCTCAATTTCCCTAAAAAGCCTGGGTTTCACACCGTGGTGTCAGTGGGAGTGGTCCCGTATACGTCAATGTTGTTCTAACAAGGGACATCACCCAAAGTGTGCACCCCGAATCGTCTAATTTTTTTACAGTAGACAATACAACTAATATGAACAACAAAAATATAAAAATTAGCTGCTATAATTAGAGTTTAATAGGAATTAAAAAATAATTAAGTTCGTCTGTTGGCATATTTTATGGTAGTACGTTGAATGGGGAAGTGGAGGAACGGGACAAGCGAGAGCAAAGAAAAGAGTTGAGTGGAGAAATGAAGGGTGAAAATTTTCCCTACTTTCTAATTTCCCCTTTTTCAAGTAAGCTTTTTTCCTTCATCACTATTTGTATGCTGGTTATCATTTAATTGAATTAAACTACTATTAGCGACTTACAAATACATAATTTAGTTTTTTTTATATAATAATATAGTAATATTCAGTTTATATCAACGGAAAGGATAGCAATGATTTTTTAATTCGTTTAGAAATTAAGAGGGTATTTATTTATTCTCATTTTAAACAAAGATTTGTGTTTTATTGAGATATGAAAGTTTCGCAGTAGTGGTAGTTTATAAAGAAATCATCAAAACATAACGGCTTCAAACACCAACTGCACATGAGAAAATTAATTTTGTCGCAAAATGCACATGTCAGGGGATTTAAATTAAAACAAAATTCAACAGGTGTATCAAATTTTGACGGACGCTCTACTTTATAGCCAGATTTAAACCATCCATATTTGAATAACTCAATAAACCTGGGACTGCTAAATTGGTTGTGCACTAGCGACTGTAGTTTGATAATATTATTCCTCTGATAGAGGCTAATTTCGAAACCATCGAGTAATAATCGATCCGAAATTCGTCGACAAAAGCTCTTCCAGACCCTAAATCCATAGACGTCCAAGGGTTGAATTAAAGAGGTTGTTCCTTCAGGTATCATTTGCAGTTGAAAATTGACGTTATCGGGAACGCATTCTTTAATCGCTTCTGAATCTTTAAAGGAACTCCATGAATCCACGCATAAGACACTTTTCTCTCCGGTGGATGGGAAGTAGACATCTTTGAACCATGTTTTCATTAACTCTTTCGACATTTTTCCGGATTTAGAGCAGGTGACAAATACATTTTTAGTAGGGAAAAGTGTATCTTTCACTCGAGGTCCAAATTCGCCGTTTGGTTCTTGTAAAACTAGAAACAGGGGAGAAAGAAGAGTTCCAGTAGCCGATATTGTGGGTTGAATGGTATAAGAATGGGTTGTACCTGACACGGATTGAACCACCGATTCCACCTTCTTAACTCCCTTCACATCAAGTGTGCGTCCAGAATGTAGCTCCTTATTAAAGCCAGATTGGTCAGAGTTAAAAATTAATTCTGGACCAATTTCTTCGAATATAGGGTTCATTTTTTCTACAAAATCCAAGGCACTTTTTTCAATCCCCTCTATATTTCTTTCGTGGTTGACTGACACAAATTTCGTTATTTTTCTTGAAACTATTCGGCAATTGTTCTTGAACTTGTCAGCCCAGTTGGTTGAAGCCTTAAAATTGACGCAATTTATTGTAGAATTGATTCCCAATGCCCATCTCCTCAAGTCGACATCATGAACGGTGAGCTTGTTTCGTTTTGCATTTAGAAATTTTTGTAAAGTTCCTTCGTGTATTTCCCCCAACTTCTCAATTCGACTTCCTCCGTCCTTGATCTGTTTCTCCCATCGGTACAGATCGTTTCGATGATTCACCATTCTAAACTGATTTTTTACACTCGAAAAACGCTTTTTCTTCGTCTTTCCGGACTTCCAGAATTTAACAGCATCCTGTTTGTACTGCGAACTTATGAATGCTTTCTCTTTATGGTAAGGTTCGGGAGTTGATTTTAAAGTTTGAGAACTGGGAGTTGATTGGGAAAGTTGAGATGTTGGAGTTGCTAAAAAGGCTTCCAAATTTTCTTCATTTTCTTGTTCATAAACATGCTCTGCATCGTCGTCGCCAAATTCATCAATAAACTCTAAATCTTCGTCTGTTACACATTGAAAATCGGATGATCCAATGAACGCATCAATAATTTCTAAAAATAATTTTATGAAACGAGAAAAATCAGTATTCGTAATTCGCATTTAAATCGTCAGTCCAAAAGTTGAAAATGCAAATGATTTGATGCTTATTTAAAAAATACCATGCCCTTAAACAAATTGTAAACCATATTTTATCCATATATGATAGTTTTGATATTTTCCCCTATAATTTTCATATGAGATTATAAACCAAGTCTACGTGATTATTTAGTATTTTATGATTTATTGCTGTATTAGTGTATTGCTTATCCTAATTGCATGTTTAATATTTACCTTTCAAGTAGTTTGATAAATCCAGTTCTTGTTTAGAAACAACAGTTTCTATTCCAGTTTCATTTGAATACACTTCGCCAAGAATGCGTAGCACATTAACGATATTGACACTGGTCATCTTTTTCAGTTAGTTAAAGCGAAATTCAGCAAGCCGTTATTGCAATAATAAGCAAATTTAAAATGTAAAGCAACAAGAAATAGCGTTGAAGGAAAAAAGTTTCCTTGCATAAAGTACAAGTAGAAAGTAGGGAAAATTTTCACCCTTCATTTCTCCACTCAACTCTTTTCTTTGCTCTCGCTTGTCCCGTTCCTCCACTTCCCCATTCAACGTACTACCATAAAATATGCCAACAGACGAACTTAATTATTTTTTAATTCCTATTAAACTCTAATTATAGCAGCTAATTTTTATATTTTTGTTGTTCATATTAGTTGTATTGTCTACTGTAAAAAAATTAGACGATTCGGGGTGCACACTTTGGGTGATGTCCCTTGTAAGACACGTTGGAATCATTTAAAACTCATATCTCAATTTCCCCAACAAAACCCCGAGTTTCACACCTAAAATGTAGTTTAATAGTGTTATTGCTTATAACAGGCCTACGTAGGACAAGCTTTTTAGCGGTCTTTCCAACCAGCATCTCAGCACACTCAATGTACGACAAACTGTAGAGGCTCAGTGTCAAACTGCATACGAAGAACTTTTTCTGAATAAATTAGGAAAAATATGTCCGCATCAAAAGAATCTGTTCGGAAGACAGAGGAGAAAGAAAGCCATACTCGCCATTGGACTTATTATTATTTTCTAATTTTATTTTGTGGCGAGGAACTGGGGCTTATGCTATCTCTAGAACCTATATTCTAGAAACACATCAGAACGAGTTGAAGGAAGCTATGGATGATCTAGAGAGACGAGTCTACACTAAAAAGGAAGAAATAGAGTTTTTGAAAACAGAAGTGCGTAAAGTAACTTCTGTTCTGGATCAACTAGTAGCCGACTTTACGATCTATAGAGAAAAGGTCGTGGAACTCCAATATTACATATCCTATCTAATAGGAAAAATGTTAGAAGGAAAAAAGGCACTTCTTGTTACTGAGAAGGCCTGGGAGAAGAAACAGCTAACTCCGGACTTATTCGAGTTCCTAAATTTCACCCTTCTATGCCAGGATGAATGTCCCATTGAGCGAGGCATATTTCACAGTTGTAACAAGAAGAAGGACCGAGATCAGATTCTTCTAGACTTTTCGGTGCCGGTAATCAACAAGAACCTGACGAGAATTTAAGCCGATCCATTCAACTTGATGTTGAAAAAGGGAAACCTGACCTATACACTAAAGTACGTTAGACTCTTTGCAGCTACAATCTCCATGGATGAAGACTGTGTATACAAAACAGACTCTGAAACAACAAGGAATAACATAGCCTTTCCGTTGCTTCAGAAATGCTCCAACAGTTACTCCATCACAAGTGAGGAGCAACTGTTTCAGGTTAACGGGTGTACAACCTCTCAACCAGGAGACGAGAAAGATTTTATTCAAGTTAAAATCTTTGATGATAATTATCATATATACTGCCCAAACAGCCAGTATAGCATTGGAAAGAGGGAAATAAATTGCCCACAAAAGGTGTTTACCCTTCCCTTGTCGTTGACGTTTACTCTAAACCAAATAGAGTATAAAGGAAGCATGCTGAAAATCCTTTACAGGGAGCAAACTGATCCCCTGCTTGCAGAATTCATCAAGTGGCATTTACACCCAACTGTGAATTGGAACAACTTGACGGAGGAATTCGATGCGGAGTTGCTTGAACACGATAAGAAGGTGACTGAAGAGGTCAAACACTTAAATCTGTTTCAATTCAAGGACGATGATGAATGGAGTATCGGAGAGATCATTCTCGGGGCTGGTGAAGTTTGGCTGTAATCCTGAGTGCAACCCTTGCGGTGACTTGTGTGTGTAAAACACGACGAGTTCGAGGAATTCCTGAGGACAAGCAACAAGAAACTTTGAAATTGGATAACTCGGCTGCAACCCATCGCATCATAATTGAAGGTTGACAATACATGAGTTAAAGGGAGTGTTGAGAATAACTCATATATATGATAGATATTAATACCATAAGAATTTAGAACACTTCTAGAAAATGCCGACAAGCACTTCTCTCTGTTTTATGACAGTGCAACTTTTATGATGATGTTTTCTGATTTCAAGGATGTCTTTAACCTTTTTCTTATATTAGGTTTATTACTTGACCATAGCATTACAATACATATTATTCTGAACTGTATTAAGGTGCGCTACGAACAATAAATCGGATGAGTTGTCCATTCATGCTCAAACAGTTCGGATCAATTTTTAACAGAAACTTTGGAAAACTGTACAAGGTTGTAGGTCATGGTGGGAAAACAATGCCTTCGACACAATATTTTGATTGTGACTGGTTTTGTTCAGCGTCACGGTTTTTGGCGTTTTCGTGGATGAATTTTAAATTGCATTTGTCTAATTGAAAATTTAGTATTTGTAAGGTAATAATTAAAAAATATAACATAGTTTCCTTGAAGAAATTGATTACATTTTGCATTTATCAATAAGAATTTGAATCCACATGCAAGCTTCAAAGCAAAGTTATTTTTCATTTGACGGCATTTGATGACGAACTTTTCAAACGATGATCCGGATAAAGAGCTCTTGACGAAACTTATTGACCACTGCAAAAACTCGTACGTCAAACGAGTTCAGGAAGGAGTTCGTAGATAGACAGGCGCCGAGATTCTGTGTAGTTAAAGGAGACTTGATCAAGTTAATTGAAGAGATTTTGCATGCTCAAAATGTTCCAATATTCGCATGGGTTTGAATGGGGATTGGGCCGCTCTATGAACCAGGTGATTGAGGCCCTCAAGCATGATTTCAAATACGCTAGGCTCGGACACCAGTGTGCTGAATCTTCCCCTGTTCCCTTGTTTCCCGGTCGATATTCAGGAATTCTCCCCGGTTAATTTCGAACGGCCCCACGGGACTTACAGTGACCCCACCTCACCTAATGGAGAGATAACACTCCGATTGACTTGATTTTTTTTGTGACGCAGCTTTGTACGATGTAGTTGACGTAACTGAAGGAAATTAGTGCACAAATTGACGTTTAGCGTGTTAAAAAAATCACGAATTTGAAAAATTAACGAATTTTATATTTTCAAACGTTCGTCAAACGACGAGTTTTAGACCGATTTTTAAAATCTTTGAAGTTTTTTCATGTTAAAGTCTTGTTCTTTGATGAAATGCAAAAAAATTAATTTTTGTTTTTTTTTGTAAGAAAATCAAATTTTTCAGCTCTACCAAAAAGGGTTAAAATTTTCCAAAAATAATTTTTTTTCTGAGAAAATGAAATCTTTATATTTCCTTTAAAATCAACTCTTTACGATTATAAAACTTCAAAGATTTTCAAAATCCGTCCAAAACTCGTCGTTTGGCGATCACTTGAAACTGGCCGTTTTCGTTGATTTTTCAAACTTGTGAATTTTTGAACTTGTTAACCCTCAATTTGGGCACCGATTGTTTTCAGTTACGTCATCTGTATAGTAGCAAGCTGCGTCACAAAAAAAATCAAGTCAATCGGAGTGTTATCTCTCCAGTACGTCCCTTTTAAGGTCAATTGTTGCAGGGCAAGACCACATAAGTAAAGCAGCAAAACCAAAGTCATAGTTTCATACAGAGGCGTATCTTAATATTTTATGTACTATAATAAAACGAAAGGACGTTCTTAGCCCAACCCCCGACTAATTTATCCTAAATTCGACCTTTTCAATTATTACTTTATATGGTATGACCCATGACGGGAATAATATACTGTACCGCGGCGATTATAATGCGCTGACCTTTATATGTCGTGCTTCCAAAACTAGCGACCAATGGTGCGGTATTACTTTTCAAACTAGTTTAAGCTAGTGCTACATTAGAATTATGTATTTATATGCCGCTATAATGTAAAATAGGATTTTTTAATTTTGCGCGTTTCCGAACAGCACGCAAGGTAGCGCAATTTAAATATGGTTGTTAGCGGAACTAAATAGAGGACCATATTCTCTATTATATAGCTTTTTGCGCAGCAGTAAAATTCATAAATCGTATATAATTGTTAAACGCGCTTGCATATAGCGCGCCACGTGGCGCAGTTATCGACTTTTTGTACTCGCAACTATATAAATCAGCATATCTTGTATTGGTTAGCCTTTTGGGGGGATCAAAATTCGAAAATTAGATTGTAGCTATTCGCCCGCTAAGTGGGGCGATTACAACATATTTATTAGCAGAACTAAATAGAGGGGCATATCTTGTAGTAGTTAGCATTTTACGCGGGATTCAAATTTAAAAATTAGATTTTAGCTATTCACGCGCTTTGAAATAGCGCGCTAGGGGGCGCGATTACAACATATTTATTAGCAGAACTAAATAGAGGGGCATATCTTGTAGTAGTATTATAGTATTAATATTATTAGTATAAATTAAAGTTTTGTTTATGCAACAGATTCATCGTCCCGAAGCTCCGTACAGATTTACTAAGAAAAACATACCAGACTACTTTTTTAATCAAAGTGTCACAGCAGCCGTATTCGTTTGATTTTGATTGTGGAATTTACGTTATGATATTTTTCGAGTACTTTTTTTCACGGCCGATTGAGTCTTTAGATGCTCCTCTTCAGTCGTTAGAAGAATGGTTCGTTGTCGACGAAGTTAAGGACAAACGGGACGAGATTGCCAAAGTTATTTTGACAACTTTCAAGGAACTTAATCCCGGCAAAGATGAGATTGATTTTTTTAAACCGTCCAGCTAACGCTCGGTTAAATTTTAAAATTCCTAGTTAATTTCATGTTTGAATTTTTGTTCAATACCTAAATCATAATCTACAACTTAAATCGCTTCTATTTATGAATGTCAATTTTAAAAATGAACTGTATATAATTTCATTTTAATAAAAACAATGTTTCCACTTAAACATATTTTAACTTAAAAATCATCCGGATACAAAGTTTGTATCCGGATGATTTTTAAGTTTGTATTACAAACCAAGGCTTACCTTATAAAGCTAAATAATTAACTTTGATCGGATCTACGTTAACTTTTTAATTAATGTTGGCTTACCAGCTAATAAATAAATCAATGGGATTTAAGATTCATTCCTTACTTTACAACGCAAAATCTTATATCTCTGCAGAAAATTACCAAAAATAAAAACATTATCTCGAAGGGCATGAATCCAACGGAATCTACAAACGTGTATCGTTTTCGAAAATACCGATTGCAAAATAAAACAAACAGAACAATAAAATTCTATGAAACCTTGTTTGAAAAAACACAAAATATCAAGCACAGATTCAAGAATAGATCTGTCCAATCGCCTCCGAAACCAGCATATTTCCACCAAAAAATCAGTGGCAGAAGTAACCAAAAGGGCTCCGTAAATTACAAACAAAGCTAGACAATGTTTAAGCGTCAATGCCGTAACGTTATCATTTGCAGGTGGTCGTGGCATCTTTTTGAATTCAAGGTGAAACATTGCCGCGTCGACAAAAACTCCGCATTTGGATTTCGTCGACAAACGTCATCAAAAACCGGATCTCTTGCAAAACCTCCATGTGTTCCTTCCATTTAGGGATCCCAGAACTGTCGAAATTCGCCAATACTGAATCGAACAATTTCAGAAAAAACCCACTCATACCCACCCACGGATGTCTTACTGTCAAACTAGAAAGGACCATATCTTCATGGTTCGGGTTTCCGAGCATGACGTAATGGAAGTCGTGCGTCAGGGCCCCAATCGTCGGATTCATACCACTTGTATACATCCCTCCAGCGAATATTGCTACGTTTTGAGCTCGCAAAATCTTAGAAACAAATTTTATCGAATCTCCTTTAGCATCAAGGAACTCTTGTCTGAATTCGTCTGTCGTAAGTGTTTTGCGGTTGTAGATAAGTTTTCTTAAGACCTCTTCCTCTGGATCGTCTTTTGAAAGGTCCGCCCATATTGAGCTGAGTGGTATTCCGGGGCTCATAAATATCGGAATTTCGCTCTTTGCTAACTCCCTGATCGTATTCGGTATTTCGGGATAAAGTTTTTTAGTCATAAAAGAAAAGAGACAGCCTTTGTATGCATTCGAAACGACAATTGCTGTAAGAAAGAAAAATGTCATCCAGTACTTGGATTTTCTGCGCTCTTTCGAATTTAGCTCTTCCCCTGATAGCTCCAAGTAGATACCGACAAACATTAGGAGTAGATTCGAGACTTTTTCAAATCGGCAAGCGGGTTTATTACCGGAACCGAAATAAACGTAGCTCATAGTGGACATAAGTAGAACTGAGAGGGCAGTACTGAGCCAAATACCCGTATCAAAGGGTTTGATTAGAACCGCAAAGTCTTGACCACCGACCCGTGCCAGTATGGGGAACTTGAGATGCTGAATTTTTTCACCATGAGATAACCAGCTCACCTTATCTGAAGATGGAGACAGAAGCTTTTGTCTATAGAAATCGTTGTTTAATTCTCCCTCCTCTAACATCCAGACATGACCTCGGCAGTCGATACCGCATTTCGAACCACCTCTGGAAAAGTTCCATTTTTCACTCAGGTCGTCGAATATGAAATCATGGTAATAACTCGACCCTACGATAATCGTTTCTTCAAATTGTGAATGCATTCTGTGCCAGATTTTGTTCAACTCTGAAGTTGTGCGGATTTCGTTTGGTTTGATGAGATGAAGAACATCTACGGTATCTGGTGCCGCAATTTGATTTAGGATAAAGATTTCATAAGAATTTAGATCTAAAACAAAGTACTGTGCCATTAGCGGGATATTGTACAGATTTCCAAACAAAGCGTTTAAAGTTATGTCTATTTGTGGTACTGCAAAGAGAATGTAATTGGTAGTTTCTGGCAAGAGAGCCGTTTCGTCCAAAACCCACTTGGTCGATTTTAAACTCTGTTCTTCTGATTGTAAATAGAAAATCTGAAGTTTACAATTCAAGGTCCGTCTTGGTTGAAAATATGCATTATTACAATTTTTCTTAAACTCAGCTTCCGCGTTTAGTAGAGACAAAGGGTTTTCAATCAAAATAGGAGTTAAAATCTTTTCCATTTGAAATTCATCAAACCAGAAGTTTTCGTTTCCGATTATAAAATTAAGTAAACAATTGAACGGCAAGATTTCCAAAAATGTCATGAATTCAACGCGAAAAGTTGATGCTTCTCGCATCATGTATGTATAAAGGAGGAAAGATTTTAAACCCACAAACATTTTTTCTCAGAGACCTCTAGGTTTCGTTCTGTTTATTTAATTCCATATTTCACAGTTTTCTGATGTTGTGACTAGAAGTTAAGGTTAACATCTTTGGCAATATAGACTGAGAACATTGCAGTTTCCTCACAAGACTTGTGACTTCTAAGGGCATTTGGCTACTGAAAGCATTTTGACCATTGAGACAATTACAACGTATATTTGTCAAGAAATATTTGCGAATAAAATATATTCTTAGAAAATGAGTGTCGGGGCCTCGGGACACGATTCGTCCTCCAACGACTGAGAAATGATAAAAGCCGAAGCTCACTAAATAATTCAAATTTCCAAAAGAGGTGCTGGAGAAATAGTTGGTCGATTCAGATTAATAAAATTAAAATATTTAAGTCAGGCCAAAAAACTGGCCTGAGTTAGGACTTTCCTACAGTATTTTCCCATTCCCTTTTCGTGAAAATGCTAATACCAGAGCAATGTTAATTTCCTGGTCCTTCCAATGTTAGCGCCCTATCTTCTGAGCGGTTTCGCGAGAAAGAGGGAGGAAAAGTGGAAAACTCGACTTTCTCCTCCTTCCCCCCTTCTCGCCTCTGCTAACTTTTAGCTGAAAATGCGCGGTTCCTGACCTTCCCACCTACTTTTGACCCACTAGACCTAAATTGGCAGAGCTAAAATTATGATTTTCGTAATCAGCATGGTCGAATTAGTCTATTTGCAAAATTACAGCCCTTAACTCGTTTGGCACCCAAATAGTGTCCATAGTAAGTGGGATGAATCATGAAAGAGTTAATTAAATGATGAACATTTATATGATTTCTCTCTGTAATGATGAATAAATGTGAATTGAGGTATCGACGTAAATGTGTCACATTGACATCGGTGTGTCACAGCGCATTGCATTGCGACTGTCCAAACGACCCGTCGAATCGTGGATATTGCTTTTTCTTCTATGGCGATTTTTGGCTTTAGCTTTTATAAACGCAACAATCAAATATATTATTTAATTTGGACAGGTAGGAATTAGTTGATGAAAAATTTCATAACTCGAATGAAATATGAATTTTTTAGGTCGCGTGCATTAAATCTTTTCCGTCATTCAGTGGTAGCTTCGGCTTATGATTCTAACACAATTCGCATAATATAATATCAGAATCATATATAGTTTTACTAGCTGACTGCAATATTTGTATTTTATTAATCTCAATCGACCGGCTACTGGAATAAGAACTTGGTATTTAGAGTTTTGAATTATTTATTGAGCTTCGGCATTTAATTTTCCGTCATTGCATTATAGTGTGAATCAATCGTGACTCAATACTCCTTTTTCCATAAAATATTATTATCCCAATATTCCCAATGAATATTACTTCAGTAGCCAAATACCCTTACAAGTCATACAAGTAAATGTCCATTTTCTCAGCCCTACATAACTTATCAGTCTTTAAGTCTTAAAATTTATCAACGCCATAGATTTTTACAGTCACTATATAATATTACGCTTTTAGGCAAAACAAAGGCACGTTGTCAACTGAATAAGATAACCAAGAAAAAAAATGTCAGTGGGTATGAAATCTATCGCTGGACTCCTACTTTATTCATTCATGCTTCAAGAAGTCTTGACTTGTCACGTTGAATTCACAAAACTCCTCAAAATCTTACCAAATAATTGTTTTCTTAATTTCATCAGCAGAAATGAAAATTACTGGTTCGATGAAATCAGAATTGACGAGCTTTTAGCTCCCGTTTTGATAGGACATCCTTCGGATCTACTAAACCTGGAACCTGAATTAAGTAAGCATTATCGTACGAACAATTCATTTTTCATTCAAGAACGGACCGTTTGTCAAATTCAAATTTACTACCTACATTCTGATAGAAGTAATCTAAAATGGACGAGGTGGGCTTTGGAACAAATTCCGTTCACAACCAAAAATCCCAATTACATACTTTTTGTAACACCACAAATAGATTCAACTTTGGATGTCCTGTTTGGCAGTCTTTACAGCATCCCGCTGATGGCACAATACCTTGTTTTTGAGCTGAGTTCTTGCGAATCATTTCTCGTGAATCAAATTGCTGCAGCAGATTCAGTGGATTTTCTTCGAATCATCAAACCAAATGAGATCCCCACAACTTCAGAGTTGAACAAAATCTGGCAAAGAATGCATACACAATTTGAAGAAACCACAGTTGTGGGATACAGTTTTTGCCATGATTTCATACTTGACGACCTAAGTGAAAGGTGGAACTTCTCGAGAGGAGGTCTAAATTGCGATACAGACTGCCGAGGTCAGGTTTGGATGTTGGACGAAGGGGAATTGACCAACAATTTCTTCCGAGACAAACTTTTGACTCAATCGTCAGAGAAGGTTCACTGGTTATCTTATGGCGCAAAAATTGAGCATCTCAAGTTCCCCATATTGGCCCGGGTCGGTGGTCAAGACTTTGCGGTCCTAATCAAACCCTTTGATACCGGTATTTGGCTCAGTACTGTCCTCTCAGTTCTACTTATGTCCGCTATGAGCTACGTTTATTTTGGTTCCGGTAATAAACACGCTTTCAGATTTGAAAAAATCTCGAATCTACTACTGGGTTTTGTCGGCTTCTACTTGGAGCTAGCGGCCGAAGAGTTAAATTCGAAAGAGCGCAGAAAATCAAAGTACTGGATGACATTTTTCTTTCTTACATCAATTGTCGTTTCGAATGCCTACAAGGGCTGTCTCTTTTCTTTTATGACTAAAAATCTTTATCCTGAAATACCAAAAACGATCAGAGCGTTAGCCAACAGCAAAATTCCGATCTTTATAAACCCGGGTACACCACTCAGCTCAATATGGGCGGACCTTTCAAACGATGATCCCGATCAAGAGATCTTAAGGAGACTTATTGACAACCACAAGAGCCTTACAAGAAACGAGTTCAACGATGAGTTCATTGCTTGTAAAGGAGACACGATAAAATTAGTTTCTAAGATTTTGCAAGCCCAAAACGTGGCAATATTCGCTGGAGGGATGTATGCATCTGGTATGAATCCATTGATTGGGGGCCTGACGCACGACTTCAAATACGTCATGCTCGGACACCCTCACCATGAAGACATGGTCCTTTCCAGTTTGACAGTAAGACACCCATGGGTGGGTAAGGGTGGATTTTTCTTGAAATTGTTCGATTCAGCATTCGCCACTTACGAGAGTTCTGGGATCGCCAACTGGAATGAACATATACACGTTTTGCAAAAGATCCAGTATTTGTTGAATTTATTCGACGAAGGCCGATTGCGGAGTTTGTACAACGCCGCCATGTTTCTCCTTGAATTCAATAAAATGCCCCCACCGCCTGTAAATGAAAGCATTCCGGCGTTGACACTTAAACATTGTCTAGCCTTCTTTGTAATTTGCGGGGCGCTCTTGATAACAGCAGCAATCGCAATTTTTATGGAAATATGTTGGTTTAGGAGGCTGTTGGACGGATCTACTATTGAATCTGTGCTTGATATTTTGAATTTTTTCAAACAAGGTTTCATACAGTTTTATTACTTAGTATGCGTCATATTTTGTAAGGCAATATCCCTTTGTAGATTCAGTTGGCTAAAGGTCCTTCGAAAAAATGTTTTCATTTTTGGCGATTTTATACAGCGACATAAAAATTTGTGTTGTAAAGTAAGGAATTAATCTTAAATCCCACTGATTTATTCATTAGCCTGCAAGCTAGTAGTCAAATATTTAGCTTTATTAAAAGATTTGGTTTGTATCCGGATGATTTTTAAGTTAAGATATAAGTGCTTGTGAAAACATTGTTTTTATTAAATTGCATTATATCCAGTTCGTCTTTAAAATTGACATTCATAAATAGAAGAGATTTAAGTTATAGATTATGATTTAGGTATTGAATAAAAATTCAAACATGAAATTAACTAGGAATTTTAAAATTTAACCGAACGTTAGCTGGACGGTTTAAAAAAATCACTCCCATCTTTTCCGGGATTGAGTTCCTTGAAAGTTGTCAAAATAACTTTGGCAATCTCGTCCCGTTTGTCCTTAACTTCGTCGGCAACAAACCATTCTTCTAACGACTGAAGAGGAGCGTCTAAACACTCAATTGGCCGTGAAAAAAAGTACTCGAAAAATATCATAACGTAAATTCCACAATCGAAAGAATTGGGCTGCTGTGGCACTTTGATTTTGTAGTCTGGTATGTTATTTTTAGTGAATCTGTACGGAGCTTCGGGGCGATGAATCTGTTGCATAAAAAAAACTTTAACCCAAAGGAAATATGATACTAAAAAGCAAATTCGAAACTAATAAACACCGTAGAATTACCTCCCATTCTTTAGTTAAAAATCGTCGCAGCTTATCGAAAATAAAACGCCGATTAATTTTATGACGGCTCATCGAATCACAATCCTCCGGTTATGCAATTCGGTACGGCTTTTCCTGCGATCGGTTTTTAGAAACATCGAACAGGATTGTGACTTTCGAGGGCGAAATAGTGCAATACGAGAAAATATTTTGATTTTAGCTGGTTTTCTACAGCGACGTATTTTTGGCGTATAAAGTATCACTGCATAGTTTAATTTTTATTTTATTTTAAAAATTTTAATTAACAAACCAGTGGTTGTGAATTGTAATATATAATAAAAAATATGATTAAGTGGAGTTAACGTTGATTAGAAATGGTTGATTTATAGCTGTTATTTTATCAAATTAATTTGATAAAGCTGATTAATTATTTTTGCATCCTTCAATAAAAATTTGAACCTACAATGACATTCATGCAATTAAATTCGGTGAACCGTGAAAGAGTTAATTAAATGATGAACATTTCTCTGAGTTCTCTCTGTAATGATCGAATAATAATGTTAATTGAGGTATATATCGACGTAAATGTCATTGACATTGGTGTGTCACAGCGCATCGCGACTGTCCAAACGACCCGTCGAATTGTGGATTTTATTATATGGCTTAAGCAACAGTTTGTCTTCAATGGAGATTTTTTATTTTAGCTTGTGTATACCAAACAATCACATGAATGATTTGGAAATTTGGACAGGTACATAGCTTCATAGGTTCACAGGTTCAATTTCATAGCTCGAATGCAGCATACATTGTTTAAGATAGCGTGCATTAAATATTTCCCGCCATTCACTTGCAGCTTCGGCTTATGATTCTAACACATTCTGCATATATATCCATACAGTTTTACTAGCTGACTCCAATATTTTTATTTTATTAATCTGAATCGGCCGGCCATTGGAATAAGAGCTGAATAGTATGGAGGTTTAAATTATTTATTGAGCTTCGGCATTTGTCAATTGCCCGTCATTGCATTATAGAAAGCATCGTGACTCAATACTCCTTTTTCTATAAAATATTTCTTGACAGATATTTGTCGTTCTCACAACTTGACCAATATTCCCAACGACCAGAATATATTACTTCAGTAGCCAAATACCCTTACAACTCATGCAAGGAAATGTCAATTTTCTCAGCCCTACATCAGCCATAAGTTTTTATCTCTGAAAACTTATCAGCGCCAAAGATATTTACATATAATATTGCGACTTCTAGGCAAAACTAAGGCCCGTTATAAACTATAAAGTAATAAGATAACTAAGAAAAAAATGTCAGTAGGTTTGAAGTCTATCGCTGAACTCCTGAGTTTATTCATATCTCCTTCGAGGAGCCTTGACTTGTCCCGTTGAATTCGCAAAGCTCCTGGAAATTCTACCAATTAATTGCTTATTTCATTTCATAAGCGGAAATGCAAATCACTGGTTCGAAGAAATCAGAATTGACGAGCTTTTAACTCCCGTTTTGATTGAGCATCCTTGGGATCTACTAAACGTGGAACCTGAATTACGGAATTTACCTTATCCTACGAACAATTCATTTTTCGTTCAAAAACGGACCGTTTGTCAAATTCAAATTTACTATCTACATTCAGATGGAAGCAATTTAAAATGGACGAGGTGGCTTTTGGAACAAACTGCATTCTCAACAAAAAATCCAAATTATATTCTTTTTTTAACACCACAAATAGATACACCTTTGAATGCCCTGTTTGAAAATCTATACAGATTCTCATTAAGGGCCCATTGAAAAGTCATATATCTATTGAAAAAAGGGTATGCACCAACTTGCCCCGAAAACCCACCCTAGAATGAACTCTTCCATTCATTTTGTGGGAAAATCAAGTCAATTCATGACATCTTCATTCTCCCATCCATCGTCTACACGCCGACCACACTTCCTCCTTATTCCCGACTTTCGCGAAATTTTATTAAAAGTTCGAGTTTAGTGTCATCACGGGACGGTAATTTAATTTTTTAACGTCACCTTGGACGATTCAAGTTTATTGTCCCTCCGGGACCATAATTTTTTGTAATTTAACGTCACATTGGACGGTCCAAGTTTATTGTCTATCCGAGACTTTGTTTATGTAATTTAACGTCAAACGTCACCTTGGACGGTCCAAGTTTATAGTCCTTCCGAGACTTGTTTAGATTATTTACGTGTTTTAACGTCGCAATTTGGACGGTCCAAGTTTTTTGTCCTTCCGAGACTTCTTTTATATGTTTTAACGTCGCAATTGGGACGGTCCAACTTTTTTTGTCTTTCCGGGACGTTGTTTATGTATTTTATCGCCGCGCTTGGACGGTCCAAGTTTTTAGTCCTTCCGGGACTTGTTTTATGTATTTTAACGTCGTACTTTGGACGGTCCAAGTTTTTTGTCCTTCCGAGACTGCTTGTGTTTATTTTAACGTCGCTTTGGACGGCTTAAAACTAGAGATGCCGCGAGCAAGGCGAGCTCTCGAAGCTTGCAAAGCGCTCGTGTGCTCCCCGAGCCTGGGTCAAAGCTCGCACTAGCGCTCGTACGAGCTTGAGATTTCATCCAGCGCTCGCTTCGTTTATTCGATTTTTTACAAACCAAATTCATTTACTCCGGCTTTACTTATACGGTCACCAAATTTTGTACACTTGTTCTCCTGGAACAGGCTAAGTTCGAACTTGGGTCATATCGATCACATCTTCTGGAAGTTGACATCTATCCAATGTAAAAAAATTGAAATTTCGGAAATTCCCAAAACAAACTACATATAGCCGTGCCCTTACTACTACACAACACAGCGTGATTATATCGAGCATTATATCGGCCCCACCCCATGGAATTTGACTTTGAATTATAATTTATGATTATGATTATGAAATGCAGTTGTTATTATGTCGAATTATTTAATAACGATTTTATTGTATTGAATTAGGATTATGCTTGTTTCAATGAATAATTACGGCAGTAATAATATTGATTATGAGGGTTTAATAATAAGTCATTTATTTGTACAATGAATATATTTAAGTTTTCTTACGTGTTGCATATTTCTTTGCCCTTGACGGCGTTATATCTATGTTTGTATGTGCAACCGGGGAAGTTTCTCTCAAAGACTCATTGTCGGAGTCAGTTGGTGCACTGCGTTTAGATATTGTTTTTTTACCTTTTTTTATCTCAATTGCATTGTGTCTTGAGGTCGGATATCGATATTCATTATAACCACGCTGAAAACGAGAATCAATTATTTCTGGGGCTAAATCGTTAACCCAGAAATATTCCATATTTGTAACCATTGTTGCCCACAATTTGTCAGTATCAGCATTTCTCGATATTCTTTCCAGGTGGTTCCCAACTGGTGTCCAAATAAAGAAATCACACCACTGTCTATTAGTCACATAGATCTGCATGACCACCTGATAATAATATGGATTACTCTTCTTTAGTTGAAGTCTACCGTCTCTGACCTCAATCCAACTGGTCTTTGGTGAAAACGTGGGCCAGAGTTTGGGATCATGCATACAAATACTTGGAGGGCACTTTACTTCCAAAAGCCCATCATGAAACAATAAACCATCAGGTGACGCTCCGAACACTCCGTTTTCTAAAGATATAACTAACCCACATTTTTGCACTGTACCACTAGGAAAATCTTTTTCCATCTCGTATGCGGCTATTGCATCATTTTCATGGCTTTTGCCATACTCCATCAAAGGTATTAGCTTCTTGAATATTCTTCTACCAAACTGCCTATTCAGTGCAGCAGTGTTGTCTGTAGTTCGACGCAGTGTAGTAAAGAAATGAGCATTCGATCCCGTTATTCTTTTCAACCTTTCTGATTTCCACAGGGAGGAATCAGATTATGCGATAAGAAGCGTTTGACCTGTTTCTCCACGGTGTTGATGGAGCTTTGTTAAAAAGTGTGGAATATACTTTTGTTGGCCAGAATGTGCAATTATTATATGAAAATACTGCTGCCAGCATTCGGTGTCGATAAAGACCCTTTTGACCTAAATTCTTCCTTTTGCCCTCCATATATTTATTCTCAATCGACATGAAATTCTCGGAGCTATTGCTGGTTGTGTCTTCCATTAAACTAAAACTTTCGTTTGCAATTTTGGTGATGGCTGTCAGAAGTGGTGCCCAGAAACTGCAGTTCATCATTTCTGAAACTCTGTCAACGTCTGTCGGCTTGGATGGATCCGTTGGATCGCAGAAATAACGTTGACAGTTAGTATGACGACCAAACATATGGTACGGAATATTTAGAATGTCTCGTTGCAGTTCTTTCCAGGTGTCATCGTTTTTTAAAGGGAGGTAGTGCTTCACAGCCATTTTCATAGCTATTGGAATTCGATGTAAATGCTTATTGAGCTCGCGTCGTTCTTGTAGAGAAATATTTTGAGAGTTTTTTCCAGTCAATTTATTGGAAGCGATAGCCATACTTTTCTTCGTTAGATTTTTGTACAAATGATTTTTGCACTCAATCTTTTTTACTTGTATACCGGGATACAGATTTTGTACATTAGCGTGAACTGACGAATCTCCATCGCCAATAAATTTTGTATAAACTAACCCATGTTCTCGACTTTGTAAAAATCCTTGTTTTATTATGTCAGACTCCATTGCTGTCGCCGGACCGTTCCAATTCTTTGGACAAGTATGAGGTGGTATAAGTTTTGGTATGTCAGCTACAGAAATGGAGTCATACCGGTCGCATACTATACATGTTCGACATCGTGTGTCTGCATATATAACTTTCTTTGTTCTAACACCAATAATAACAGCTACACCACAATTTGCATTATATGAGTGTCCATAGCACCTCTTTGACCAGCCAGCATCTACACAAACGGTTACAGAAGCGTACTTTATGTTTTCAATCATAACATATTCTCCAGCTTTGATTGCCAAATCTTTTTCTCCTGCCAATGCGTCATTCATTTCTCGCCGAAAAGCGAGTTCCATTTCCTGTTTGCATTTCGTTTCGAATTTTTTTAAAGTTTTGAAATCAAGAATTGGGATATCCATTGTCGTTAATAGTGATGAAGCAGCCGTGAAGCCAACTGGCGATGATTCACATCCCCAAGCGAAGCTTTCGTTAATTGGAAGCGAATTGGCAATTGCATTACTTGTAATTACAGCAACCCAGCCACAAGCGCAATTAAAAATCAATTCTGTTGATAAACCACAACGGCGCTCCATGTTTAAATTCATGTTAGCGACAGGACATTTTGAAGAGTGTGTAGCAATATCTTTGACTGCGTTCACCAAACTGTTAAACGCAATAATCCTTCTTCCTGATGTATTTTTAATACAGGAATTAGTTTTCCCTCTTGGTTCAATTGTCCCTTTCGTCCCACTTGGTTCAATTGTCTCTTTTGTCCCACTTGGTTCAATTGTCCCTATCGCCCCACTTGGTTCAATTGTCCCTATCGCCCCACTTGGTTCAATTGTCCCTTTCGTCCCTCTTGGTTCAATTGTCCCTCTTGGTGCAATTGTCCCTTTTGGTTCAATTGTCCCTTTTGGTTCAATTGTCCCTCTTGGTTCAATTGTCCCTTTTGGTTCAATTGTCCCTTTTGGTTCAATTGTCCCTTTTGGTTCAATTGTCCCTTTTGGTTCAATTGTCCCTTTTGGTTCAATTGTTCTTCTTGGTTCCAAGCAGCAGTGCAATGGACAACCAGAACATATTGCCAATGGAGCAATGGGCGCAAAAGTTTTTTCTAAACACCCATTTCTACGCTGCTTCTGCCTAAACTTTGAAACTGTAGGCATTGCAATTATAGTTTTTAATTCGCCGTTAAAAAAATAGACCTTAGTTGGAAGTACCAACAAAAATAACAACAGTAACAATAACAATACCAAATGCAATAATAACAATAACAATAATAGTAATACTGCTAGTAACAATAATTACAATAACAAATACAACAATAACAGTAAATAACAATATTAACAACAATAATAACAATAAAAACAACAATATTAACAATATCAACAAAAATATTCACAATATTAACAAAAATAACAATGTTAACAACAATAATAACAATGACAAAATTAACAATAATAACAATAACAATATTAACAACAATTATAACCAAAACAACAATAATAATAATAAGTCAGGCGAAGACCGAAAACTCAGACCATCCAGTACGATGTAAAACTGTAAAACAAAAAATCCCGTAATTATTAGAAACTTGAGCCCTGTGTAACAACGTTATAATTACATAACAAGAAAGTCCCGGAAGGACAATAAACTTGGACCGTCCAAATTGCGACGTTAATATACGTAAGTCTTGGAATGACAAAAAACTTGGACCGTCCAAAGAGCGACGTTAAAAAATATAAAACAAGTCTCGGAAGGACAATAAACTTGGACCGTCCAAATTGCGACGTTAATATACGTAAGTCTCGGAATGACAAAAAAACTTGGACCGTCCAAAGAGCGACGTTAAAACTGCAAATTACGTCGACTAGATCAGTTGTCGATGAACTCCAACCGCCCTATTCAGTCTAAAGGTGTTGTCCTGGAATGACTGAAAACTTATTCCATCCAATGTGATGTAAAGCTGTAAATAAAAGAAGTCCCGGAAGGACAATAAACTTGGACCGTCAAAAGTGCGACGTCAAAATACATAAAATTGTCCCGGAAGGACAATAAACTTGGACCGTCCAAATTGCGACGTTAAAGTGTATATAAGAAGTCTCGGAAGGACAAAAAACTTGGACCGTCCAAATTGCGACGCTAAAGCACATACAAGAAGTCTCGGAAGGACAAAAAACTTGGACCGTCCAAAGAGCGACGTTAAAATATAGAAAATAAGTCTCGGAAGGACAATAAACTTGAACCGTCCTAGTTGCGACGTTAAAATATATACAAGTCTCGGAACGACAAAAAACTTGGACCGTCCAGATTGCGACGTTAAAAAACAAATTACGTCAAATATGATGTTGGCTTGACGATGAACTCGAACCGTACACTTCTGTTTCAGAAGGTGCTGTCCTGGGGCCTGTTTCACCATGGATATGAAAAGTTTTGCACTTTTCACTTTACACTTTTCGAAATCGGCAAAGTGAAAAGAAAATGCGTTTCACCACAATTACCCCCCTACTTTGCACTATTCATACAATTCTTGAAAAGTGAAAAGTGTCGCTATGGAGTTTTTTACAACTTCACAGTTTTGAGTTTGAAATATTTCTGTTTCACCATGAACTTTTTATATTTTTTAAGAGCAGATTACATTAGTATATAATTGTAGATTTTTTGGATGGAACGGATAAACGAATTAATTTGCAAATCAATATATTACCCCCCCCCCCAACCACACTCCCCAATAGAATCATGTTCATATATCAACACGAATAACTAAGAGTGTGAAGTCAAATGCCATGAAAATATTCTACTGCAATGAAAATCATATATCTGAATAGAGTTTGGAGGTTTTGAAAGAAATTGATCATGTTGGGTTTGAATTAAAACAATTATTTACCGGTGCCATATTTTTAAACAATTTCAAAAGTTAAGCTAAAACTTCCAATCCAATTTAAAAGTACAATGGATTTAGATGCTATATAGTCTCTTTGCATCTGGTACAAGGAGATGTATTTTGCAACTATACAGCTATACAGAGGTGGGGATGTATTTAGATGACGACTTATTTTGAGGATTTTTAAATGAGATTGATTTAAAATTTTGATCTGATCATAATCAAGTTTGTTCCGCAATTATATAGTTGAATGTTGAAATCTCAAGGAATTATGAGTTTTAGACCGTCCAAAAACGGTAAGCATTCTATGCTGAGGATAAGTTGCCTCGATAAATGCGTTTTTAAAATGCAAAATATCTCCAATCATACAATTAGGGGAGAAAAAAATTATCAGAAGATTTACTTTTTACTTTGCATAGAAACTGCAAAACCAATAGAGGGTTTACAGAAAAACGTGTAAAGTGCAAAACTATTTACTAATCACTTTTCATTCGGAAACCACGGTGAAACAGAATTTCACTTTGCAGAAAATTTTCTCTACAAGGTTTACTTTTCACTTTTTACTTTGCATAGTTGCTAGGTGAAACGAAAACTTTGCAACTTTACATAAAAAGTTGCAAAGTGTAAAGTGAAAAGCTATGGTGAAACAGGCCCCTGGTGTCCTGGAATGACAATAAACTTCCCATCAAATGTGCAATGCGATGTAAATCTGTAAATAAAATACAAAAGAAGTCCTGGAATGACAATAAACTTGAACCGTCCAAAGGGCGACGTTAAAATACATAAAAGAAAGTCCCGTGCGGACCATAGGCTTGAAACGACTTAGGAGACGTTAAAAATAGTTGATTACCTGTAATTAAATGTCCAGTGATGACATTAAACTCAAACCGTCTTCTGAGACGTTAAACTTTGCAATTAAAGCTAAATTTCCCGCTTAATTTGTTCAAAAATATTTGCACTGGGTGATGTGAGATGAGATGTTTTGCCAACTTTTTTAGTTTTTTTAACTTCCAAGACCATCAACCTTGTCAATTTTCGTCAGAAAATTCCGTTTTAGCCCGAGTCAGGGCTTATGGAATCATGTTGTCCGTCCGTCCGTCCGTCCGTCCGTCCGTCCGTCCGTCCGTGACACGCTAGCGGTCGAACGGCTGGACAAATCGACTTGAAATTTGGTACACTTGTATATTTTGCAAATGCGAAGGCTAAGTTCGAAGTTGGGAAAAATCGGTCGATTGGTTGACCCGTGGGGGTCAAGCAAAGTAGTGTTGCCAAGGGAATAGGTTTAAAATACAGACAAATTGAAGCTTCCTGACTCGGGCTATATAACACTGCACACTGTAGGTTTTTTGTTTTGGAGTATTTCGCATTTGTTGCTTTATATAACCAGGCTTTTTCAAAGTATTATTTAAAGCTTCCATGCTTAAAAAAAACATTTCGCTGACTTTTTTACAATTACTTAGTTTTTGCAGTTAAAACTAAAAATAATTCTCTAAAAAAGCCTGGTTTCATAAAGCAATAAATGTGGAATACTCTAAAACAAAAAACGACAATTTTTGATGAAAATTGACAAAGTTGATGCCATTTGAAAATTAGTGTTGAAGCTTATGGGGTTGGAAGAGTCCATCGTGAAAGGGGAAATGGGTATGTCGTCGCCCAGTAGGACGTTAATGGCACAGTACCTTGTTTTTGAGCTGAGTTCCTGTGAATCATTTCTCGCAGATCAAATTTCGGCACCAGAAACAGAAGGGATTCTTCATCTCATCAAACCAAACGAAATCCGCACAACTTCAGAGTTGAACAAAATCTGGCACAGAATGCATACACAATTTGAAGAAACGATTATCGTAGGATCGAGTTATTACCATGATTTCATACTCGACGACCTGAGTGAAAAATGGAACTTTTCCAGAGGTGGTTCGAAATGCGGTATCGACTGCCGAGGTCATGTCTGGATGTTAGAGGAGGGAGAATTAAACAACGATTTCTATAGACAAAGGCTTCTGTCTCCATCTTCAGAGAAGGTCAGCTGGCTGTCTCATGGCGGAAAAATTCAGCATCTCAAGTTCCCCATACTGGCACGGGTCGGTGGTCAAGACTTTGCAGTTCTAATCAAACCCTTTGATACGGGTATTTGGCTCAGTACTGCCCTCTCAGTTCTTCTTATGTCCACTATGAGCTATGTTTATTTTGGTTCTGGCAATACATCCGCTTATCGATTTGAAAAAGCCTCGAATCTACTCCTAACGTTTGTCGGCATCTACTTGGAGCTATCGGGAGAAGAGTTAAACACGAAAGAGCGCAGAAAATCAAAGTACTGGATGACATTCTTCTTTCTTACAGCAATTGTCGTCTCGAATGCCTACAAAGGCTGTCTCTTTTCTTTTATGACTAAAAAACTTTATCCCGAAATACCGAATACGGTCAGGGAGTTAGCGAACAGTGAAATCACCGTATTTATGGGCACGACTATACCACTCAGTTCAATATGGTCGGACCTTTCAAAAGATGATCCAGAGGAAGAGATCTTAAGAAAACTTATCGACAACCGCAAAACATTTACGATAGACGAGTTTAAGCAAGAGTTCCTTGCTGCTAAAGGAGACTCGATACAATTTGTTTCTAGGCTTTTGCAAGCTCAAAACGTAGCCATATTCGCTGGAGGAATGTATACAAATGGTATGAATCCTACGATTGGGGCCCTGACGCACGACTTCAACTACGTCATGCTCGGAAACCCACATCATGAAGATATGGTCCTTTCCAGTTTGACAGTAAGACATCCGTGGGTGGGTAAGAGTGGATTTTTCTTGAAATTGTTCGATCCAGTATTGGCCAATTTCGACAGTTCTGGGATCCCTAAATGGAAGGAAAACATGGACGTTTTGCAAGACATCCTGTTTTTGACGACATTAGTCGACGAAATCCAAATGCGGAGTTTGTACGACGCGGCAATGTTTCATCTTGAATTCAATAAAATGCCCCGACCACCTGTAAATGAAGACGTTTCGGCGTTGACGCTTAAGCATTGTTTAGCTTTGTTTGTAATTTACGGAGCCCTTATGGTTACTGCTGCCACTGCAGTTTTCGTGGAAATATGCTGGTTTCGGAGGCGATTGGACAGATCTATTCTTGAATCTGTGCTTGATATTTTGTGTTTTTTCAAACAAGGTTTCATAGAATTTTATTGTTCTGTTTGTTTTATTCTGCAATCGATATTTTCGAAAACGATACACGTTTGTAGATTCCGTTGGATATATGCCCTTCGAGATAATGTTTTTATTTTTGGTAATTTTCTGCAGCGATATAAGATTTTGCGTTGTAAAGTAAGGAATGAATCTTAAATCCCATTGATTTATTTATTAGCTGGTAAGCCAACATTAATTAAAAAGTTAACGTAGATCCGATCAAAGTTAATTATTTAGCTGTATAAGGTAAGCCTTGGTTTGTATCCGGATGATTTTTAAGTTAAAATATGTTTAAGCGGAAACATTGTTTTTATTAAAATGAAATTATATCCTGCTCATTTTTAAAATTGACATTCATAAATAGAAGAGATTTACGCTATTGATTAGCATTTAGGTATTGAACTAAAGTTCAAACAACATTAAATTAATTAAGAATTTTAAAATTTAACCGAGCGTTAGCTGGACGGTTTAAAAAAATCACTCCCATCTTTTCCGGGATTGAGTTCCTTGAAAGTTGTCAAAATAACTTTGGCAATCTCGTCCCGTTTGTCCTTAACTTCGTCGGCAACAAACCATTCTTCTAACGACTGAAGAGGAGCGTCTAAACACTCAATTGGCCGTGAAAAAAAGTACTCGAAAAATATCATAACGTAAATTCCACAATCGAAAGAATTGGGCTGCTGTGGCACTTTGATTTTGTAGTCTGGTATGTTATTCTTAGTGAATCTGTACGGAGCTTCGGGGCGATGAATCTGTTATATAAACAAAACTTGAATCCAAAAGAAGTGTAATACTGTACAGAAAATTCGAAAATAATAAACACCGTAGAATTACCTCCCATTCTTTAGTTAAAAATCGTCGCAGCTTATCGAAAATAAAACGCCGATTAATTTTGTGACGGCTCATCGAATCGAATAATATTATTTTTGCACCGCCATAAGGTGGTCCTTGTTGATTAATTGACTGGCCCGAGTTGACGATGACGGCCAAAGTCCAATGATTGCTACAATAAATTGGCATAAAATTCGGGACGGGAAAGATGGGGCGGAATCATCCTCACATCGTTTATCGTTTATCAGACTTACCTATCAAGAATCGGAAATAGGATGTAGTTTTTACTAAAAGGGTCGACACCATTCGTCCAGCTAATTAAATGACCGCTTGATTCCATGTTAATATAGGCGAGGCAGGATATGAGGACTGAATTACTTCGATCTTCAGGACTGAGTCGTTGGGCATATACGTACTGCAGGTAAAAGTCAATCGTGACGTCACGGATGTATTTACCAGGTGATAAGCAGGCGAGGCCTGACTTGTCAAATACAATTGTATTTGATCCACAGGACGGGTATTCAAAGAGGCTGTAATTTTAACAGCGTCATTAGTCAATAACATTGTTTGTCTTGCTTACATCATAAGCAAAGATGATGTGAAAAAAATGATTAAAAATGTTTTAGTTCAGTTACATGTCACTGTCCGAATTTGAACTTGACGAGTCAGAACTGTCATCTCTCATCTCGACGTAAATCACCCGCACCCTTTTAGCACTCGGTTCCATCTTCGTTCGTTTGTTAGTATGCTGGCAGTCTTAAAAATAAAAAGTACTTGATTAGTTAATTATAGAACCCCAGAATTCAGTTAATATGCGGCTTACGTTTTTCGCAATGAAGCTAAAGTCAATGGGAACGTCCAAACGTTCAGAGAAACATACTTTTATTGAGTAAAAAGATGTAACAGAACAATAAAGTCCTGAGTGAGACAGGACGAGGATTTTAGCATTATTACTGGTGACATTTTTTATATTAAAGCCCCTGTGCTCTTTGACTCGGCCGATAAAACTCAAATAAGTTTTATCGGCCGAGTCACTGAGCATGAGGCTATGGTATCTACAAAGTTATTGTACGTGTGAGGGTGTAATTAATTGAATAACTACTCTGACAGGCTTACTTATTCTGAATTCTATTTGCAATTTATGATGAATTTCATTCATAATTGAATGAGTATAAATGTGAGCGGATTTTCTCAACTATTTGTGTTTTTAGGATGAAGAGTGCATACATTAAAAGGAATTAATTAGTCTGTCTTCAACGGGTGAAGTTTTTTAATTTTTTAATTACGACCAACACAAATTTTGAAGATGGACCAGGCTGACACACCCCCGATAGTTCCCCTTACAACGGAAACCCCAAAGGGGCAAACAGTGTTTACATTTGCATTCGATACTTTCGGAATAATACTGTGTAAGTTAATTTATGAAATATACACGTATAATATTAAAATTTAGATAATTAATGAACCTTTCCAGTGTGGCCTCTCGGATATGCTGTTTAATATAAGTCGTAAAACACGTCTGGCTTTAGGTGTTTTTTCCCATTCTTTGCATGTGGAATCGTTCTTTGAAATTGCATTCATCTTCATCTCTTCATTCTCCATCCGAGTAACATTTGAGACTGAACTGAAGTCTGTTTCATTAACACCACACCACTCTTCAAGGTCGATTGTCAGAATGAGGAACTGTCCCGAGAATGAAGATATTTATTTTATTCTCGGAACAGAGTTGTTACAACTCGTAGTTTAAAACTGGGTTGGTTTGTGTTTTGGTTTATCTAATGCTGTCAGCCGGAATTGGACCTTGAAATCAGCTGAAAATGTATGGCTTTTGATTAGGATGAGCTTCTTCCTCATGCAATAATTAAATTGGATAATTATTTAATGGAACAGCAGGATTGAAACTTGTTGGTTTAAAAAAAATAACTCCTTCTCTCCTGATTTTAAATGCTGACGAACTCGACTGTATTCTAACCCGAGAAATCTGTTCGGTATTTTGGTTTCGGAGGAGATTATAATCCGAAAACCCGTGAGAATGTGCATGGACCTTCGTTCTTAGTTCGAAATGGACTGACGATTTTAAAACTGTAGAGAAGAGAAAAATTCTTGTCCAATCCTAGCCAAATTTTTCTGTTTAAATGATATATTTTGGGAGCTTTTGTATACATTGTAGTATAGACCTTTAATCCCTTAACAATTTGGGTTATTTAGGGAAAGGGTTATTTTCAGATTTAGATTCCCAGCTTATTGTACCTGCCTTTTGTTAATCCCTGATTTAAACTACCTCTAATCCATAAAATCCAATGGAACAGGAATTTTTGCTTCTTATGTATAGTATAGATACTTTATAAATAATTTTTGGGTTCGGTCAGTTCTGAAACGTAAGTGATAGTAAGTACAAACAGTATTTCTTAAATTATATGTTACAGACAGGATTAAAATCAGCAGGGCTTCTTGAGGTTTTTTTTAGTTTCACCAATCTTGACGTTACGGTATACTTTCGAAAAACATGTCCATCGATATTTTTAAGAAACTTGAGAGTATGCAATACAAATACAATTGGCCTGTCCAGAACTTTGTCTGTAAACGTTCTTCTGGTCAAACTGACTATTTTATTTAAATGTAAAAACATGATACAATTTTTAAAAAATCAACTACTTTCATAGCCATGCCCTTTCTCAAAACGACTATAACAAGTCCTGTAACATTTACGTAATATTTTATGTGTATCAAGTAACATTATCTTTACTGTAAGGTCATCGGTAAACATTAAAATCCAGATAAGAATATATTGATCAACATGTTTAAATTGAGTGAGTTTGACAAACACTTTCCTATAGATTCAGCTAAAACAGATTCGTCAGCTTGTACTCATATGGAAAGGAAACTACCTAATAATATTAAATTATTTACAGACTCGTATAGTTTTATAATTCCGAGACTCGAAAAAGATCTATATAGTATATTGGTCTTGTAGTTTCGATAGTTGGGGATTCGGGACATTTCGATCATCTGAATTTGCCTCTTTCTTAATGATAACTCGAAATTATTCTATAATTAAACTTTGAACTTAAGGTTGGATAAATATTTCATACTTGGTTCATTATCACATTGAGATTATTGTACCTCTTCATATTCTGAAATTCTTGCATACAAAAATTCGACAGTATTTGTCGAAGATACTTTTACTCGGATTGTACGTGAAGTTGTTCATTCCACGTCTCTGCATACTTTCCACCTTGTTTGAGAAGTTCAGCGTGCCTGAAAACAATAGTTAGATTTAAACGACACTGGATCAAGATTATCTAATGTCGAATAAAAATTAAAAGGAAACTTACGATCCGGATTCGACAACTCTTCCTTCATGAAGAACGATTATCTTATCGGCATTGACGATTGTGGAGAGTCGATGAGCAATCATGAGCGTTGTTCGGGACTTGCAAACCGTTTCCAATGTTTTTTGAATTTCCCTCTCGGTTTGTGAGTCCAAAGAAGAAGTGGCTTCGTCCATTAATAAAATCGGAGCGTTTTTTAAAACTGCGCGCGCGATGGAGATTCGTTGTCGCTCTCCGCCGCTTAGTTTAAGTCCACGGGATCCGACCTAAAATAAATTTCCAGTTCTTATTTCAAACCGATATGTAGCGTTAATACTGAAATAAGTCCCCATTTTCTAAGTTGAACTGAACTAATTTAGATCAGAAGGTTAGAAAATATTTCCCTGGGGACTTATTTTAGTATTTACGGTAGGTTGTAATAAGTCTAGCGTTCAATTTTACTATAGTTTCATATTTGTCAGGAAACGTTTCAATCTTTTCATGAATACAAGCACATTTGGCTGCAGTTCGAATGTCCTTGTCAGGATTGGCCGTTGCTAGATTTCCATATAAAATGTTATCCCTGCAAAAGATTTTTAAGACTGTATTTAAAATCTGTACCATGATAATTTTTAAGACTGTAAATTAATTTGCCAATAACGTTGTAATAGTGTTTGTTTTCAAAATGTTAGATAATTACTTGAGAGATTGGTGGAACAGAACGGTATCTTGCGGAATGACACCGATTGCAGACCGTAATGAACTAAGGCTAACGGTTGAGATATCCTGACCTCCAATGCGTATTGTGCCGGCGTCGACGTCGTAAAATCTGAATAGAAGACGCATTAAAGTTGATTTCCCGCAACCTGTCTCGCCAACCTGATTTTGGAAAAAAAAATAAAAGACGCAATGAAATATACCACATGAAACTTCGATCCGTACTAAATTATTCAATACCAAAAAAGTGGGGAATTTTCATGCATTATTATAAAAATATATATTAAAAAATGTCTCTAGAAAGCCCCACAAACTAATGGACAAGGGCTTGAAATATTTAAAAAAAAATTCAACGATTTCACCATAATGGCTAAGAACCATATAAATCCGCCAAAACTTATCTAGTTTTTGTGATACTTATCGGATACCATTTATTGTTAAATCCGAAATATAGATTATGCATAGGATATTAAACTCACCAGGGCGTAAGTTTTGCCAGCGGGGACCGTAAATGATATCCCATGTATGATTTTCCTCTCTGGGACATAACTAAACTGCACATTGTCAAAAACAATGTCACCACCCTCCGGTGCTATCACCAATTCCTTGGCATTTGGCGAGTCTTCAACTTCTATTTTCTCTTGTAGAAGAGTTGTCACTTTGACCATGTCCTTGACCGCAAGCAGGAACGTGCTAAAACAAGTAAACTTAAAATTCTAGACGCGGTCATTAAGGGCGGCTAGTTTAAAAACCTCGCATGTTTTCGGAACTAACCTGTATAGATAGGATATCCCCATAAAGGGATAGTAGAACTGGTAAATATGAGATCCAAACATGTGATAATCGCCCATAGTAAGACCCTCATTATTATAAACCATCCAATAGCAAAGTAAAGATCCCAAAAATGAACCAGTCAGCCTCACAAGCGATTGTCCAGTTGTTGACCAGTGGTTCAGCCACCGTCGTTTAAATTGCTGTGCTTCCAGCGTCTTTAATGAAGATGTAAACTTTTGTTCTTCAAAATTCTCATTGGTAAAGTACTTGACCGTCTCGAAGTTGCTTATTGCCTCAATCGCGTCACTCATCTTTTGATTGTCCGCTTCCATTTCCTCGTCATCGAAAGCTGCCTCGTATTGAGTAACAATGAGGTGAACCGTTAAAATCCCCACTGTTGTGAGACATATAATAATGTTTAAAACACGAGGGTAGACGGCAGAAACGTAGACGAAGTAGATGATCATGCCGATCCACTCGGGCAGCACTTGCATGAATAAATAATTGAAGAAGCTGAAGAACGTTTGCGATCCGTATCGAAGAATCCCCAAAGTGTCACCGGTCTTTTTTTCCAAGTGCCAGCGGAGACTCATGTTTTGGATTTTTTGGTACATTTCTGTCTGTTGAGTAAAATTTTTTTTAGATAGGGACGCCGAAAGTATTTTCACCCATTTGACCAATTTATCATTGATTTAGCCCAAAATTATGGTTCAGATTACATTTTACATCCACTCACCTGATTACTGACATCAACCTCGGTTTTCATAGTGTCCCATGCATACGACTTTAACAGCCGCACAATGTCATAGATAAGGAAATGCAAGACAGTTTGAATTAGTAAAAGATCCCATCGGAATCTAATTTCAAAACTACCATCAAATCCGGATGTGGAATTGTCTTGGGTACCGTTCCTCGCTGAAAGGCTGGAGACCGAGTTTACTGCGGATCAATGATCAGTTTTTAAAACCCATTTGGGTATTAGTTTTACCTTTTACCAGATTTTTTGTTAAGAACCGACTCTAGAATTTATGAAACTTTTTTTCAAACTTACAAAGATCCTTTACAACGATGTCGGAATATATCTGTAGAATCGATTCAACTGCAATGGAGAGTAAACAAATGCCAATGCTGACCTTGACTTTAGCATTGAGCTTAAAACAAGTCCCCATACTCGACCACTGTTTCCTGACAATTTCAATTTTTTCTTCAAAAGACTTGTATTTCCAATCTTCATCCTCTTCGTTTTTATTTGTTTTGTTCTCGTTCTCGTCATTACTGTCCGTTTTCTTAGCATCCGTTTGCCAGTAAAGATAGATTATTCCCCACAAAGCCAAAGACCGAACTAGAGAGAATCCTACGCCAAGTCGTTGTCCGGTTGTCACGTCACCCCAGAGGAAGAGGTGACATACCGACCCCAATATGTCAAGAACCAGACATGTTATCCAGAGGTGTTTTAAGGAAAAATATTTCTCTAGTTTTGATGGACTTGAGAATTTGTAGGATTCGTTGTATTGGAAAATGTAGGTTAATAAGGGCCAAATTACAATCCCTCGGGTTATTGTATACATCGATTCGGTTATATTATTGTTGCGGAAAAACACGAGTCTGACGATTCCTTCAGTAATCCAAAGAAAAGATATAATCCAGTGGCATTTGATCTGTTTTGGAATGGTAACATGTATAATTTGTTAAAGGAACACGGATGAACATATTACATGTAATTTATTGAGAGTTGCAAGGTTAGGTAAGATTAGAACCCTCTAAACCACATCGGGTCAATTATTTTTTTCAGCTAATGCTGCAGAAACAGGAACAAACGTTTTGTTTTTTACATTTAATGGGGATTTTGATGTGTCTTAAAGAAATGAACATTTGACAAATGAGATTGATGGAACTTAAACGGTAATCATTGTCCTATCTCTAAACGGTTCTTGAGATATGATTGAAAAATGGGTTTTTTATAACGACTGAAAATTATAACATTCTTATCAATTACCTGCCAGTTGAGCAAAATCGATGAAGTTTTCTCAACTTCCTCCTTACCGACTGCATACTTATCGAAAATCCGATTACGTAGAACACCCACAATTACAAATAATATTTGCAATGCAAATGAGGCAAAGCTGGTTCCATAAAAAATCTGAACTGCAAAACGATCACAGAATTCCGTCAGTTGAGCCACATTAAAACTGTCTACTACTGCCTGAGAACTTTGATTTTCGCATACTGAGCCTGTCAGATTCATTTAAAACGCAACGATATTAACGAAGCTAAAAAACGAAACAGAATGTCAGTTAAGTACAACACCGGAAGTTGCAGTAAAAAATAAATTTTTAATTTAAGTCCGTCCAGCGGATCTTAAATTTGGATCGATACGGACTAGGGTTAGCCTTATACTGGCTTCAAAACATGATGAGTGCCTAAATCTATACAGGCCTTCAAATCTAAATTAGGTAAAAATGGATTTGTAGCCAACCTGTGTGTTCTACAGATATGTATGGGATAAGACTGTTTTTTGTCTATTCTTAATCGTCAAACCGGTTCAGCTAGCAACTAGGCCGGATATTGCATGATACATGATACATTATGCACTGATTTTTCCTTGAATCAGATATTCACCAACCTACCACCGGTATGAATCATTTGTTGACTGAGGAACTGATGACGTCAAATATGATTTTAGATTTTATTTATTTATATTTATTTTTATTAATTTTAGATCTATGATTTAGACATAAGATTTTGTAGACCTGTATCAAGTGCATGTGTATCTGACGTCAGTTTCATGAAATGGTTAAATGGGAGTCGACTAACATAAATCCTACCAAAACCATAATATAAAAATGAACTTTTGTATTGTTTACAGAATCGATTTATTGCGAATAAAATCATTGTTTAATTTGAGTCGTAAGATGCACATTGCACTAAATATTTTTTTCCATTCTCTGCATGTACATTTTTTCTTCTTAATTGTATTGATCTTCCTCTCTTCTTTAGTAGTAACATGCAATTCAGATTAAATTGTCTTTCATTTACACAACTTGACTGTTCAAGGTCGACTCAATTAAATGGGAATGAGTAACTGTGACGTAAATGAATGAACATGTTTGTTTATATTTCTCGGAACAAACTTTAAAGGGCATCTATTTGACGACATAGGCCAGTGACGTCACAAACCTGTGACGTCATTAATGCTATAAGACTAATGTTAAACTTTCAATCGCCACTAGTCGCTAAATACTTAACCAATTTGCTTGAAATATTTTTCTAACTAGCACATAGCACAATAAAATGTTTATTCATTTTTGTTGAGCAATTTAAAATAAATGTCGACATCCAAAGTTATACTAACCGACAGATCAAAAAATTCAAAATTTTGAAAAATAAAACATGTTTACAATTTTATTTTCGCTGCTTTGGAACTGGAAGTATCAACAGTAGCGTCGTAAAATATATGATAGTATTTATCAAGGTTCTTTTAACTCTGATTGTACTTGTAATTGTTCATTCCACATATCGGCTTACTTTCCACCTTTGTTGAGAAGTTCCGTGTGCCTGAAAACAAAATTTTAATTTAAACTACGTTCGATCACGATCATTTTTAATGTCGACTAAAAATTACGGGAAACTTACGATCCGGATTCGAAAACTGTTCCTTCGTGGAGAACAATTATTCTATCGGCATTGACGATTGTGGAGAGTCGATGAGCAATCATAAGCGTTGTTCGGGACTTGCAAACCGTTTCCAATGTTTTTTTAATTTCCCTCTCAGATTGTGAATCCAAAGAAGATGTTGCTTCATCCATTAATAAAATCGGAGCGTTTTTTTAAACTGCGCGCGCGATGGAAATTCGTTGTCGCTCGTCGCTCTCCTCCGCTTAGTTTAAGTCCACGAGATCCGACCTAAGATCAATTTACAGTTCTTATTTCCACCAATATTTAACGTTAATATTGAAATAAGTCCCCATTTTCTAAGTTGAACTGCACAAATTTGGATCAGAAGGTTAGAAAATATTTCCCTGGGGACTTATTTTAGTATTTACAGCAGGTTGTAATAAATCTCGCGTTTAATATTACTATCGTATCATATTTGTCAGGAAACGTTTCAATCTTTTCATGAATACAAGCACATTTGGCTGCAGTCCGAATGTCCTCGTCAGGATTGGCCGTTGTTAGATTTCCATATAAAATGTTATCCCTGCAAAACAATTAATAGCTTCATGTAAAATTGTTGTATAGTGTTAGTTTTCGAATTATAATTTAATTACTTGAGGGATTGATGGAACAGAACGGTATCTTGCGGAATGACACCGATTGCAGACCGTAAGGAACTAAGGCTGACGGTTGTGATATCATGACCTCCAATCCGTATTGCGCAGGCGTTAACGTCATAAAATCTGAATAGAAGACGCATCAAAGTTGATTTCCCGCAACCTGTCTGACCAACCTAGTTATGAAAAATATAAAAATAGACATGGAAATTTAAAATCCTACTAAACTCACCCCCTTTTTGTAATATTAATCGGATCCGATTTGTAGATACAAACCGGGATGATGGGATATTGTTAAACCTCTGCAGTGTTTTAAACTCACGAGCGCGTAGGTCTTGCCAGCGGGAACCCTAAATGATACTCCCTGGATGATTTTCCTCTCTGGGACGTAGCTAAACTGCACATTGTCAAAAACAATGTCACCACCCTCCGGTGCTATCACCGATTCCTTGGCATTTGGGGGATCTTGCAATTCTATCTTTTCTTGTAGCAGAGTTGTCACTTTGACCATGTCTTTGACTGCAAGCAAGAAGTTGCTAGAAGAGTAAAGATAAAACTATCGACGCGGTCAATAAGTGCGGAAAGCTTCAAAACCTGGCATATTTACAGAACTAACCTGTATAGATAGGATATCCCCATAAAGGGATAGTAAAACTGGTAAATATGAGATCCGAACATATCGTAATCGCCAATAGTGAGACCCTCATTGTTGTAAACCATCCAATAGCAAAGTAAAGATCCCACCAGTCAGCCTCACGAGCGATTGACCAGTTCTTGACCAGTGGTTCAGCCACCGTCGTTTAAATTGCTGTGTTTCCAACGCCTTCAAAGAAGATGTAAACTTCTGTTCTTCGAAATCCTCGTTGGTAAAGTATTTGACCGTCTCGAAGTTGCTTATTGCCTCAATCGCGTCGTTCATCTTTTTATTGTCCGCTTCCATTTCCTCGTCATCGAAAGTTGCCACGTATTGAGTGGCAATAAAGTGGACTGTCAAAATCCCCACCGCAGTGAGGCATAAAATCGCGTTCAAGACTCGTGGGTAAACGGCAGCAACGTAGACGAAGTAGACGATCATGCCGATCAATTCGGGTAGAATGTCCATGAATAAGTAGTTGAAGAAGCTGAAGAATTTTTGCGATCCGTGTCGAAGGATCCCCAAAGTGTCTCCGGTCTTTTTCTTCAAGTGCCAGCGGAGGCTCATGTTTTGGATTTTTCGGTACATTTCCGTCTGTTTGAAGTCAAAACAGTAAAAATACAATACCGCCTAATTTAGATTAGATTATAACCATATATTTTTACCTGATTACTGACATTGACCTCAGTTTTCATAGTGTCCCATGCATACGATTTTAACAGCCGCACAACGTCATATATGAGGAAATGCAAGACGGTTTTAGTTAACAATAGATCCCATCGGAATTTGATCTCAAAACTACCATCAAATCCAGATATAGCCTTGACTTGAGTACTGTTCCTTGCTGAAAGGCTGGAGACCGAGTTTACTGCAGATCAATTTAAACACAGTTTGGATGTTATGCGTTTTGTTTAGATTTCAGGTTATTTCTGAAGAAAAAAAACGTTGCAAGCGTACATCATAAAACGGGGCAACCATAAGCAATAAGATTTAACATCGTTATCTGTCACACTTTTTATCTTATAGGATGAAACTTATCAAACTTACGAAGATCCTTTATGACGATGTCAGAATACATCTCAAGAATCCGTTCCACCGCAATTGCGAGGGCACAAACCCCAATGCTGACCTTGACTTTGGCATTGAGAATAAAGCAAGTACCCATGCTCGACCACTGTTTCCTGACAATTTCTACTTTCTCTTCAAAGGACTTGTATTTCCAATCATCATCCTTCTCCCCTTTTTGTTTTGTTTTGTTGTTGTTCTCGTCCGTATTGCTCTTTTTCTTAGTGTTCTTTTGCCAGTAAAGATAGGCAATTCCCCACAAAGCCAAAGACCGAGTTAGAGAGAATCCTACGCCAAGTCGTTGTCCGGTTGTCACGTCACCCCAGAGGAAGAGGTGACATACCGATCCCAACACGTCAAGGACCAGGCATGTTATCCATAGGTGTTTTAAGGAAAAATATTGCTCAATGTTTGATGGACTTGAGAATTTGAGGGATTCGTTGTATTGGAAAATGTAGGTTAATAATGGCCAAATAAAAGCCCCTCGGGTTATTGTACATATCAATTGGGTTATCGTGTCATAAGAAGAAACCCCGAGTCGGATGATACCTTCAGAAATCCAGAGAAACGATATGATCCAATGACATTTGATCTGTTTTGGAATTTTTAGAACATGGCATGGATAATTTGTTGAAGCCGCATGATAAAAACCGCAACGCATTAGTTGTAATTTTATAGAAAGTTACAAGGTCGGATTGGAACCCTCAAAAAGCACGATGGTCCATTATTAAGTGTTGAAAACACTTTATGCGAATGACTAGGCTGTCTGTCTGTCTGTCTGTCTGTCGGTGCGATAACTGGCGAACGGCTTGACCTACGGTCACCAAACTTTGTACACTTGTTCCTTGGGTCAAGAGTGAGGCTAAGTTCGAACTTGGGTCAAATCGGTCACACCCCCTGTCCCCCATAAATTAACCCCCCCAAAAAATTATTAAATCAGTTCAAAGCCCTTACTCATTTTAAAACTGCCGCTTAGTTAGTTTACATTACACTCTATGTCTATTATCTATACATGACAATACCCTAAAACTACATTTCAGAGTGCGAAACCGGGGCTTTTTTGGGGAAATTGAGATATGGGGTTTAAACGATTCTCATGAGTAATAGAACATCTTTGACGTGTTCGGGACCACTCCCACTGACACCAGAGTGCGAAACCTGATGTTTTCAACACTTGGTTACGCCCGTTACATCGGTTTATTATGTATCGTAGATACATAATAGATGTGTATAAAGCGTTATAAAAACATCACATATACGATACATGAGTACTCATTGGCACATTGGCTGACTATGGGTCTCCTCACACGCGCCAAGGGCATATGCACAGGTTCTATATGGTAGAAATAAATTGTAAGTAAAATCGGCGGATCGTATACCATGTCCGCAAGGACGTAGGGTGTACGTTAAACGCTTGATTTTATTAATTAATTTATTATTATTATAACATAACATGAATTCCATTATATTCTAGTAATTAATGTATAAAACCTGCATACAAAGCAGTCATTGAAGTTACAATTATTCCGTTGAAAAGTAGCTAGAGGTGAATAGAGCTATACGAGGTAGATGGGAGTGTAGTACAGAGCTATGGGAGATCAATAGTGGTAGGATACCGACATACGTGGGGGTAGGGTACCGAGCTGTGCGATATACGAATCGGATATAGGATTGCACAAGGAAACACAAGTAGGAGATAATTTGTTGTTCAATTATCGACTTTCTGACCACCGGATATTGGATTATAAAGCAAAATCATAAAATATAAAAAAAATATAATGTGTTGCCTTAAGGTGTTACCAGCAATTTTTAAAGAACTCGTCCATACAATCCCCAGCCTTTGCAAGTGTTAAAAAACCTCCAATGCCTATTTTCATAAAAAATCCATAGTCGGGGATTAGCAGTTTCCCTTTCAATTCTTTGGCCTGGATCTTGAATACTTTCTCGAGCAGTGTCACCAGCATTATTCTGGGCGAAAGACGTGTGAATTGCCCAAATGACGAGTTGCCCAAATCCCTGAATTAAATTGATCCAATTCTGCATCTTTATTTGGACTTTCGAGATCGGTTAATTGTATATGATTAGCGACTCACCTTTAACATAGCTTCGATTAGTACTTTGCAGTGGAACGGACAGTTGAAAAGATTCGGTGTGAACCATTCCTCCAGAATGCTTTGATAAAACTGCTTGACGGACTTGAGGTCGGGTTGAAGGGCTATGTTGTACGCATCCTCGATGCCCAGGGCGTAGCCTAAAACGGCCCAAAGATGGTTGAAGGCTACCAGGTCTTCATCAGTCGGATTTGTTATGCCAAGCCTGTTGGGGTACAAAACGGGAAGGCCGACGAAGGCAAATTGTGTCATGGCCATTTGGAATTGGCTGGCGGCGTAGTAGGAGCCATCGGTATTGACGTGACTAATCGGCAGTTTACGGTGCTTTTCAGGAATCGAGGAACGGTTCATGTCCTTTTCAAACGCTGCCCACAGTTTCGTGTCGATGAGCGTCTTTTCGTAAAGAGATGGTTGGATCAACTCATGTTTTTCGAGGAACATGCGCTTGTTCCCAGTGTCCCTCACCGCAATGTGCTTCTAACGGATGTAGAGGAGAGATATGACTGCGTCGTTGTGCTCATCGTTTGAATCTAGTGAAGTTACGTACCACGTAGACACTTTCTTCATCGTTGACTTGTATCGCTGTAATATAACCATTGAAATGAATATTATCAAGGCCCTAAATCTATAGAGACGCGTCTCTATAGATAGGGCTGCCTAAAGGTAGGTAAAGTTGAAACTCCAATTTCATTCACTTCATTTTTCAGTTGAGATTACTTTAGCTGCCTTATCAGCCGTCTCGGATCCGTTGGTAAATAGGATAGCTTTATATGCATCTGGGAAGGCAAGGATCATGATAAGACCGAAAATGTGACTCGTGGCTATGCTGAGGCTATGGCGCTTAGCAAAATCCTGGCCTTTTTTTACAAGTGTGACGTTAGCCCATGAGGGAAGCAAGTGATGACCACGTGGATGTGTACCGTTTACCATCCGTCCTAGCACTTGGTCCGAATGTGACAGCGAGCATTTCGGCTTATTCCTGAAAAATTGGGGTAAAATAAAAAACCAGACTCACAATCGACAACTTTGGATGTCAAACGAGTTAAGGGCTGTCATCTTGCCAATCCACTAATTGTATATTTTACATTTTAAACTCCAATTCGGCATTTTTATGCTAGTGTAAAAAAGCGTAGGCCAATTTAGACAGATGTCCCATAACTGTGGTAGAATAAACCCTTGCGCACGCACGCGAAGACACCGCGCGAGTAAGACGTTAAAAACATTAATGTCTCCGTCTGACACTTTAGACACGCTTTATCAAAGAATCTTACAGTTCCCCGACCACAGAGCAAAGTCCCATACATCGTTGAATACGTGACGGTGGCTTTCCAATCTTTATGATCTAGGGTCATAATTTAAAAAAAATGTAAACCTTTGACTACGTACCCTTGACCTTTGACCTATACGGCCCTTAAACAAACTTAGTCTCTGCTTAAAGGTCAATAATGGTTTCCCGAAAAAAGAATTGGAAATATCCATCTGTTTCGAAAGTTCCAGCATGAACGGACGGACAGACGAGCAGAGTGAGCAAAAGCATTAAGGGGTTTCACCCTAAATACTTCCACAAAACCACCATTAATCTCAATGTCAACATTGTCAACGTCAAACCTTTTTTAGGGCACTGCCCATTTAACGGAAAGTAACATTATTATTAATACGAGCATTTTTACGCCTCTTGGATATTTTTTAACTATCAACCTACACATATTTTATATTGAATACTATAGGCCTGCAATCGTTTGTTTTGTAATATTCACGCCCACCACGGTAAAGACTAAACCAACTCACGTATTGATGATGGGACTTTCGATGGATTCATTTGGATCGGTCCTTGCGGTGCAAAATTCGGCGCACGAACATGTGCTTTTCAAAGCGAAAACAACAAATAATAGACGAAACACCTTCATGTCCTCGACTGCTTTAACAGAAATATAAAACCAGAATATTTAGAAAATCAAAGTTTAACCCAAAGAACAACAACAAACAGCACAGTGCATTCCAGAAATATTTAATTTAATTACGTTAGCCCGTAGAAATTAATTACAAACGAAAGTCAGAAGTATTATCTTTTAAGTACAAGATAGTATCTTACCAACTTTCCACGACAATCAAGGAATTATTGATCCAAAAATTCCAATGTATCGAAGCAAATTGGTACAGTGTAATTAACAGAGACCTTTTAATTGTCTCCATTGCATTGTCAATGGTTTAAAATATTACTGTATTTAAATTTTCATGGCCACTAAACAAAAGAAATCCATGAATAATCCTCATAACGTTCAGCTATAATAATCTGATACGTATTTATCGATAATAGATCGGAGTTTCAGAATTTTTCTTTCTGTTATCTATTCATAACATCCAAACGGAGGTCAAGTTCGTTTGGGGGCCGTGTAGGTCAAAGGTCAAGGGGAGAAAGGTCCAGGATCAACATTTTTTTAAATAGTAACACCCCATGTGTCATCAATGACATCGATGGAAAGCTACTGTGATAGGCTATCCAACAATGTATATTATTTGGGGGTGGGGTCACCCCCTGACCAGTAGGGAGGGGTCAAAGAGGTCAAATTACAAACATATGTGTGTGATACGTCATTCGAGAGCTATGATCAAATGCCTTGGAATGACGTATGTAATTTTGCATGATTGGGGCACTGAGATTTTCAATGTTAAAAATAATAGCGTTTTCAAGTTGAACTTAGAACAAAAAACAGTGGAGATGTGTATCTAACGTTATAAAAACGTCACCTCTACGATTGTTGAGGAACCACCTATCTACCCGACTAGGCTTCCTCTGGTTGCTATCTGACTATGAAATCCCTTGGACTGAGTGCGACTGACTAGCTTCGGGAAATCCGTAATTGATGACGAATGTACGTGTATTAATAAATGGAATGTTTATCAATACCTTCTCATCAATTACAACTAAATGAATATTTTATTCTCAAATTAAATCCGTAGATTACAAAACTTTCTTGAATAAAAATTCGGAATTTGACTAAGAACAAAATCTCAGAGCACGTCTGTTCGGCTTGAAATTCTATATGGTAGTAAACTAAAAACGTCGGCTTCGGCCAACGGACAAAAACGCACTCAAACAAAAGAAAACCACCTCTCCTCTCATTGGTTTATACACATACATGCGGGAAGTAAATATTATCAACTAACCCCTAAAATACTTTCTCCAAACTTTCACTTAAAATAATAATTACATCAATTTAACCTTTCGGACATTTAACATCCTCCCACTTCTTTTGTGGGAACAAAAGAAAATAACTAATGTCCGAATCTATCGGGACTTTTAACACTGCGCCCACTTCGGGTCTTGACTACAGTTGAAGGAGAACTTTCACTTTCTAAATCTTGAAATCTGACTTTCTTCTTAACTTTCTCTTCTTTGATGGGCTTCTTAATTATCTCTCCAACTTCCGGATATTCCATTGGCGAGTTCACTTCTAAGGGGTACAGTCGCTGAATTGCTCGAGTCAACATTCCTCTTGAGGTCATCAGTTTTGCAACTCGTACTTCTCCATCCTTGCCTTTGATCAGCTCTTGAATTCTTGCAAGGGGCCATTCCCATCTTTTTCGGTTGTCGTCTCCAATTAGCACGACTTCACCGACTTCAAGTGTACGTGTCTTGTTCAACTTCCTTCGTTCGACCAGCAACGCCAGATATTCGGAACGAAACCTCTGCTTGAATTGAACAAGGACCGACTTTCTCTCCTTGTACAGCTTCTGAAATTCACGAGTATTAATGAAATCCAAATCTGTATATGACTTAACTTTTAACTCATGGAGGAACATCGCAGGGGTTAATGGGATCAGGTCCTCTGGGTCTTCTGTGACTGTGGTCAGGGGCCGTCCATTAACACAAGCTTCGATGTCACACAAAAAATCTTGTAACTTTTGATAAGTCACACAGGATTTTCCTAAAATTCTTCGAAGGAGATCCTTCACCGTTCTGATGAGGCGCTCCCAAAATCCTCCCCACCAGGCCGCTGCGGGTGGATTAAATTTCCATTCAATCTTCTGAAGGGAACACTGCTTCGCAATCTTTTCCCAATTCAAAGATTTGAAGAGGTTATTGGCACCGACAAAGTTTGTACCATTGTCGCTGTAGACAACTGATGGCCTTCCTCTCCGGTTCATAAATCTCGTAAAGGCACGTAGGAAGTCCTCTGTACTCAAGGATTCCACCACCCCCAAATGCACACAGCGATAAACAGCGCATGTGATTATTAAAATCCAGGCCTTTTTTCCCTCTTTCAGGAAAAGCGGTCCTGCCAAATCAACTCCCACAATCTCGTTCACTTTTGACAAGTTGACCCGATTAGCCGGAAGTGGAGATGGAACTGACTCAGACTTTTTTCCAGTGAATTTTCGACACAAAATACACTTACTAATCACCCTCCTTATTGCCTTTCTTCCCTGAAGAATCCAGAAGTCTTCACGAAGTTTTCCTAGCAGGAACTGAATTCCTGAGTGGCAATATCTCCGATGATATTCTTCAATTAATTGATCCACAACACGGTGTGAATGTGGAAGTAGCATGGGGTATCGGAAATTGACGGTGTCTTCGCTGTAGAGAAGCTTAGATTTCACGCGTATTAATTGATCCCCGTCTTTGTTCCAAATAATAGGAATCCCAGAAATGACTTCGGATCCTAACTTGAACGATTCCTGTTGTACAAGTCTGACAACCGTGGTTTCGGCCGCTTGAATCTCATGATCCGTCAACCATCCACGTTGGCAATTTTTGTTGCGTAGATATTCCATGTACCTCTTCATCCATGCAACATTTCTAATATTTTGATAATATGATGACCGTCTTGCATACCAAGGGTCTTCATATTCGGTAGCCAGCTGAGTTATTATTAGTTTCTTCTTCCTCTCAGCTGCTACTTCTTCCTGGTCCACAGGTACTTCGTGCTTTCCAGGCCAGGTACTTTGAGGTTTCTTTAACCAAGATGGGCCCTCCCACCATCGCGAGTCCAACAACTGCTGTGATGAACATCCACGTGATGGTAAGTCAGCAGGGTTGATAACTCCTGGGACGTGGCTCCATTTGAGGCCTAAAACGGATGTAAAATCTTCAGTGGCTACTCTACCGGTTTCCAATCCGCATTCACTTGATAGTGAACCGATTCTGGATTCCTCCCTAGAGCTACACTGCCACACTCGTAATTCCATTTTCGCCTCTGCCATGATACTGGTGGCTTTTTTCTTGAAAACCTCATATTCCTCTTGAGTATCCAAGGAAGTCACTGTTTTGAGGAAGTGCTCTTTCGCAGCTGCCTCCTTTTCTTCTTTATTCAAACCTTCGACTGAATCATGAATTCCTAAAGTTTCAAGAGTCCATAACTGTTCCACAGTTGCATCGGAGATCTGCATACTTGTAACGGTCATTGCAGCACTTTCACTGCAACCCCGTTCAATATCATTGGACTCGCCCATCAAAACCCATCCAAGTGTCGTTTCGATGGCAGTAAGTCCGTTCTTGAGTGGGTATTTCCGACCAGTCAGCAACTTCGAAAATGAGTCCACTCCAAGTAAAATGTCGATTTCAGGGCATCCTACCCCGACATCGCTAATCCAAATATTATTCTTCTTTAATTCCTTCATCCATGAACCTCGATTCATTCTGGGAATATCGCCGCAGATCTGATTCTTGCCCAATAGAGTGAAGCTTGTTGAATCCCGTCCGTCCATATTCTTCAACTTGACATGGAACTTGGGATGTACTTGTAATTCTGTTTTAACTCCTCCAAACAGGGAGTGAATTAATTTTTCTTGACCATGAGATTGCAAACAAAGTTCTTGAGCCACTTTTTGTAATAGGTAATTCCGTTGAGATCCACAATCGAAAAATACTCGTACGTTTTTCTTCCGATTTCCCTCTTGGATTACCGTATTCAATGTCCCTAGTATGACTTGCGATGAGCACGCTAGGTTGGCGTTGACTGTTTTGTTTGCGCTGTTCTCTTGATCTCTGTTAGGGGGAGGGGGAGACCTCCGTCCCTTCTTGTTACTTGGAAGGTCTGGGCATAGGATGGTTAAATGTTTCCTATGACAGACATGACAGTTGACGAAGACTTTGCAATTTGACGCTCCGTGTCCAAAGCCTAGACAGATAAAACAGGAATTCTTCGCTTTGATTCGCTTCTGCTTTTCTTCTAGGGACATCTTCGAAGCTCGTCCGCAATCCTTACTTTCATGAGAATTGTCACAAAAAATGCAAGAGTCTTGAGGTCCAATATATAATCCTGCAACAGTGGGGACGTCATCTTGAAATTTTGATTTCTTCGATTTCACGTGTACTGTTGAGGCTGGTGTAGAATCTGAAAACCCGTTTTGAGCAAGGTTTCGCTGTTCTTCATTTTCAACTTCTTTTCGTAGAAATTCCATTAAATAGTCCAATTCATTCTTCGGGGGATCTTCTTTGGAACCATCGCTCCCGTTCAATGGACTTCTCTGCCAGGCGATGAGAATATCTTCTCGAAGACTGGATTCAACCATGGGATATAAAAATACGCCTGTCTGCTCAGGGGTAACTCCCAATGATTCTAAAGCTCTCAGATGTGATTCAAGTTTGTCAAATATTTGAACCACTTTTACTTTGTCACGTACAGAATTATTACTAATTACTAGTTTTAGTAATTCTCTTACGTACACTTGCTTCAGCAGTTTCTCGTTGCCAAATCGTCCTTTTAGTGCATTCACAACCTTCGGGTAGTTGGCCGCCGTCTGTGGGTAACTTGCCACCAGATCGTATGCCCTCGTATCCTTGACCATGGACTGTAGGAGATATTGAAACTTGTCGCCTGCATGAAGGTCTTCATCCTCATGAATCTTCTGGAATTGAGACCAGAAGCTGAGCCACTCTGTCAAATTCCCATTAAACTTCTTTATTTCAATCTTCGGAAGTTTATAGGTTTTCTTGTTCCCAGCGGAGGTTCCCTGGGATGCTAACGACGCTGCTGTGCTGTATACGCTCTGTGCAGGACTGCCAGGTGCATTTGGTTGATCAATGACTTTGTTGATCTTCAGTCTTGACAGTTCAGCTTTGTTCCGATATTCGTCGATAGATATTCTTTCTTCGACGATATCTTCATCTGTGGTTTCCTCGTCCAGTAGAGCATCGAGTATTGCAGAATCCAAATCCTCAATCTCATTCACGAGTCTTTCCAAACTTTTAAATAGGACTCCTAGTACGTCATGATCAGGAACTTCTTTTGTCAATTCAGCCTCGACCTCGTTGACTACTCGTGTAACCATCGCTCTTACGGGCCGTCTCTTATTCTTGAGCCGCTCCATTGTACTAGAAATACTCAATCCACAACGTCGTTTCGACAATTTAATAAATGTTTAGACAAATTATCAAATCCCACGTCCGCTGCGTCTGTGAATGTCACGTCCAATTCCAAATATACCAATACACATGTACTCAAAATGGAAAGGACTGACCGGATTAAATTCTCTTTTATTATCGTGCCGAGAATTAGCACACTTTTACAGGAACTGTTTGGCACAGTGAAGCCTTTGAATCCGATTGGGGATGAAATGAGGAATCTGTCCTTCAGTATTCACTCCTTCTAAATTCCAACACTCCTCACGAACGTTCCTTCTTGGGGTTGATGACCTTTGAACTTCTGTTCCTTGTCTATCCCTCAGGAATACGGTGATGGAGCTGACTACTGCGATGAATGTCTTACTGCGTCCAGGTGCAATGAGCTGGAACACTTGACACTTATCACGTCGGGAGGTCACCAAAAATGTTGAGGAACCACCTATCTACCCGACTAGGCTTCCTCTGGTTGCTATCTGACTATGAAATCCCTTGGACTGAGTGCGACTGACTAGCTTCGGGAAATCCGTAATTGATGACGAATGTACGTGTATTAATAAATGGAATGTTTATCAATACCTTCTCATCAATTACAACTAAATGAATATTTTATTCTCAAATTAAATCCGTAGATTACAAAACTTTCTTGAATAAAAATTCGGAATTTGACTAAGAACAAAATCTCAGAGCACGTCTGTTCGGCTTGAAATTCTATATGGTAGTAAACTAAAAACGTCGGCTTCGGCCAACGGACAAAAACGCACTCAAACAAAAGAAAACCACCTCTCCTCTCATTGGTTTATACACATACATGCGGGAAGTAAATATTATCAACTAACCCCTAAAATACTTTCTCCAAACTTTCACTTAAAATAATAATTACATCAATTTAACCTTTCGGACATTTAACAACGATACATGAGTACAACGTTGGACGGTTTATTAAGGGGTGAAACCCCTTACTGTGAAGTCTTTGTCTGTCTGTCCGTCCGTATATGCTTTAACTCTCGATCGGCTGACTTTTTTAAATTCTTTTTTCGGGAAACTATTGATGACCGTCCAGCGGGAGCTGCGTTTGTTTGAGGGTTATGTAGGTCAAAGTTCAAGGGTGTACAGTGAAAGGCCACCATTTTTTTAACAGCAACCCTGCGTTTGTGATACGTTGTTGGAAAAGGATACATCAATGTATATGATTTTACTCTATGGTTGGGGAAATGTGAGATTTTTGAATAAAACGACACCCAGGTGTCTGACAACGACGTGATTGTTATTTGACGTCTATTACGGACGGTTTCACCTCTTTTCGATGTGCGTTTGTAACGGTTGATTTTAATCTATGAGCTAATGCTGGAGAACCAGGAACAAATGTTTTGTATTTGACATTTAATGGTGATTTTTGATGAACCTTAATGAAATTACCATTTGACAAACGAGATAGATGGACCAACCAATTATCATTTTCTTATCTATAAACGGTTCTTGAGATATGATTGACAAACTGGGCAAAAAACGGAGTTTTTTGTATAACGACTGAGAATTACGACATTCTTATCAATTACCTGCCAGTTGAGCAGAATCGACGAAGTTTTCTCAACTTCCTCCTTGCCGACTGCATATTTGTCGAAAATCCGATTACGTAGAAAACCGACAATTACAAATACTATCTGCAAAACAAATGAGGCAAATGTGGTTCCACGGAAAAGCTGGACTGCAAAACGATCACAGAACTCCGTCAGTTGAGGAACATTAAAACTGCTAACTACTTCCTGAGAACTTGGATTTTCGAACACTGAGCCTGTCAGATTCATTTCAAATTTTAAGACAATAACTGCGGTTAATGCAATTTTGGAAATACGATAGAATATCCCTCAAGCACAAAAAAACGAAGTTAAGTCCGTCCAGCGTCCAGCGGTTCTTAAAGTCGGATCGATGCGGATTGGGGTTGGGTTCACACTGACTTCAAAACATGAATGCCTAAATCTTTATAGGCCTTATCTAAATTAGGTAAACGTGGATTTTAAGCCAACCTATATATTGTATATTCTACCTGCATGTGTATGTATGCGATAAGACTATAATATTGCATGCTGTATTGTTTATTCCTTGAATCACACATATTCAGCACCGGTATGAATCATTTATCGGCTGATTACGTCCAATTTGAAGATTTTGTAAACGTTTATCAAGTGCATATTATGTCGCATGTGGCGTCAGTTTCATGAATTGGACCAGATCTAAACTGATTAATATTACAGATAAATTGTACTTTAGTTAATTGATCCTGAGGGACTGTTCTTTTCTGTATGAGATAAACCATGATATCCAGATATTTCATCTTAGTCTGTCGGCGCAAAATACGAGTTGACTAAATATTTTTTAACGTACATCGTAAAGGTTGAAAAGACATCTTGGTAACTCACATTGTCAAAATGAACTGTTTAATCGTTTACAAAATCGATTTATTGCCAATAAAGTCACAAAGTCAAACAAAGAAAAGAAGAATTGTCAAGGCATCACAGAAGCAGAACGTAAAAAATTAACGGTTCTGTGCTTCCAGTGGAACTGGTTCGTAAATTTGTAGTATAAGCTTGCGCTTGTGATCGTAGGTGTAATGGTTCTTCACGAAAATGTCGCTTTTATAAAACTGTTGGACGTTCTGAACGTTGATTTCGCGGGCCTGTAAGTTTCCATTTCAGATTCACATTTATTTCAGAATATACATAAATAATGCTATCATAGGTATATCATTTAAGGTATCTCACTTTGTCGATGAAATCCTTCTCAATGATTTCGATCGTATAGTGTTGGCTTCTGTACCGACTTTTCAAGTAAGCAGCCTTCTCGCGCGACATTTGGGTCAAAATGAAATACAGAAGCTCGTTATTGTCTTTCTTGAATCTCAGGTAGCGATCGAATTGCTGAAAACAAAACAACCATGTGTTAATGCATGGCGGATGTCGGAATTTTCATACTTTTTTCAAGACTTGCAGTTACATACTTTCATCATTATCTTCTTCTCAGAAAATTTTTGACTCCCAATAAAACTTTCAAGCATTACTCGTACAGCCATGTTCACATCGTCTTCAATTACAACTTCTCGTAAATGCATTTTAGCATGAGCTTCGGCAAGTCTAATCAGGCTCTCAATATGACGAACAGTGATAGGAATACAACCAGTATTCTACAGTCAACAGTAGGTACAGAATAAAACCAAATGTTTATAAACTTTTTATGTCTTTGATTTATTTTAAAGTGTTGAGATTGAATCAAACGATTCAACTACTAACCATCGACTCTCTTCGAAGTTCGCTGTAGAGATGAGTCATCCTTTCTTCGTCCACATGGGATGAATATAGCTTCGGATGAATTTTACTCCTTGCATACGAAATGTACTTTCGAAGAAGGTCTTGAGGAATCTTTTCAACGTTGGCGTATTCCGAAACGTCATCCTCTTTCAACTCCTATGACAAAAATCAATACAGAAAGAGTGTCAATAAAAATGGAATGAAATATACAACGTAAAATGTAATCATATACTTCGACGGCCGGGGTCTCGGAGGAAGGTGTGCCAGGGAACATATTAAATGCAGTAGGAGTAGGTTGATCGCTCTCTGTGTCTTGTTCCTCATCTTTTTTCTTGTTGTTTGGGTGATGACGAATGTGAGAATTGATGACAAATTTTGCCAACATCTCGTCCGTGTCTGCGTCGGGGATGTCCTGTACGACACATAGTATGTCAAACCGAGACAAAATCGGCTCTGATAGGTCAACCTGTACGAAGTCAAGTGGAACCGATTAAATTAAGAGACATAGACATACACATGAATAACAGGAAAGAACTGATCAGCATACGTTTTCAGCAAAAGTTACAGTCGGGTCATATACGCCTTTTTGAACACTTTTTGGATTGGCAGCTGCCATAATAGAACACCGTGCATGCAATGACGTAACAATTCCAGCCTTAGCAATACTGATGCTTTGTTGTTCCATAGCTTCGTGAATGCTTGTACGATCAGCATCACTCATCTAAAAAGAATTAATAATTTTTTATTATTAGAATTTCAAGGCTTTTGTCGAACCCAGAAAAAAACTAAGGAACAGTTCATGTTTACTAACCTTATCGAACTCATCAATAAGGCATACTCCTCGGTCGGCCAAAACGAGGGCACCCGCCTCAATGGTCCATTCTTTTGTGATCAGTGAGCGCTGGACGTACGCTGTCAAACCAACCGCTGACGCTCCTTGCCCTGTCGTGAATACCGCACGAGACGACAATTTCTCAACGAACTTTAGGAACTGGGATTTACCCGTTCCAGGATCACCACAAAGCAGCACATTGATATCTCCACGAATCCGATGCTTATTGCCTGAACAAAAACAATAACAATTAAAACATTTAATGCTGAAATTCCAATGCCTGTGTTGTTGGATGTTACGTTACCTGGGTTCTTTTCTTCACCACCAAACAATGCAAGTGCCAGTCCCCGTTTGATATCGTAGTGACCATAAATTGATGGAGCCATACTTGCGACAATCCTGTCAGCAATCCTTACATCTTTACTAAGCGCGATAATTGTGCGGATGTCTGAATCTGTTAGATGATCCACTGCAGCCTTGTTTTCTTTCTTATATATGTGATTGGCAAGGATCAATGAACCAAAAACAGGAAAACCTTGCTTTACGTTCAAAGACCCGGAGTATGAATATGTATAAATACCTAGAAAAAGGCATCAAATTAAGACTTAATTAAAGTCAGTATATATCATGCTTTCAATATAAAGCGATACTACATTTAAGAACTGTGCTTTATATTACTGAGTTCACATTTGAAAGGGAGACCATCGATGCTTTATTGTCGATTTAGGGCATTCTAATTAATACAAGTTTGAATAAGTAAAATAGTCAATAGATGGAATAAACTCACCAGTAACTTCAACCTCATCACCAGGCTTACACATGTCAGTCAGGTCACCTTGACAGATAACATCTTTAGATCGGGGCAACCGACCAGCAGGAACTTTCCCGGGAGATTCTTGGATGACCAAACGTTGGAAATCCTTATAAATGGTCTTCTCAACAATCAAAGAAAATGGACCATTTCCTTGACAGTCGGGGCACACTTTAGGCGTTACTTCGCATTCAAGCGTTTGAGTAAAAGGTCCCACAACAAAAGAGCATTTTACACAATTAAAATACAAAATATATAGTTGAGGCATGACCGCAGATGATGAAGATACAACCCCAGGAATACGGACCTAACAGTTTGTCAAACATGGATCAATCTGATATGCATATTAATTTATGATTTAATATTAATTAAGGTGAAGTGTACCATCTGATTAAGATGAAGTTGGCGAAGAGTTCGTATGTTCTCTTGCAAAGGTAAGTTCGATATACGAACATTCAAGTCTGGTGTGACATTCTCAAAGTTCGGATATAGCGACAACAATACTTGCTGGATAAACCCAAAATTATATCACAATATTAATAATACCTAATCAAATAATCAAAGAGTGGTACTGAGGTTGATGTGTATAATCACAAACCTTATACCCCTTATCCAAAATTGCCAATATCTCAGTTGGAGCCTCTGGCAAGAAGAAGGCTATGGTTTGTTCGCCCTTTGCGAGCTCCGTGTAGCAAACTTCAATGCTTCCTCTGTTGTCTTTTTTCAATATACACAAAGCACATTTAAGCCCAAAGCCAACGTACCTTAAAGGCTATAAATTAAAGAATAAAGTACGTGGTAAGTAGGTAAGTAGTACCTTGAACCATTTTTCGAATCCGCTCTCGATAAGGTTGGCTGCCGGTGGCATCAGTGTATGTCCGTAGAAAGTGTTTGAATCGATTCAGAATTTCATTGCTCGTAGCCGGCATCTTTACCCACTCGGATACTAGCATACCACGCGTATCCTCCAAATTTTCAATAGATTCAAGACCCTATTGATAGGAATACATTATAACCAACCACTTGACGTTATTAATCTGAAATCATGAAGCGGCTAAGGGAAATATATTTTTAGTTGATACGAATCATAGCAAATAGGTAAATAAAATACAGTTGGATCTTTGTCAGCCTCGGCCGTCGTATCTCCTGAATCGTCTTTTGATTCCTTTCGGCGCCATCGTCTTGGCTCGTCTTCGTCGTCATCGTCTATTCCATTAAAATGCCAAGGTATTATTAAAAGCACAATGTGCAACAATACCAAAATTATCAAAATTAATTGTAGTATGCGAAGCAACTTACCAAATACAAGACCCCTTCGCAACCGATTTACTTGATTTCCACTGGCTCGATCCCTATGTCTCATTTCAGCTTCCGCTTCCATACGAGCCCCAATAGATAAATCTGAAATGTTTGCCATGTCATCATCCAACATCTCAGGATCATACCTATCTTGATGAGGCATCGCTCGGTAATCCCTATTAAGTAACAATTATCACAAAAATAATTGCCATATATCTACAATGAGATTACTGATTCACTAAGAGCTCGTCAGCAAGTGTATTATCATGATTCATAGAGCATCTCAATATTCTGAATTCACATCAGATAGATAATAAATACACTTATAAATTATTAAGTACATTAGCATAGTAGTAACACTTAGCATTTACCGTTCCATATTGTCACCGAAAAGATCTTCACCTTCATCATCCTCTTCTTCGTCAACTTGAACATGGTCAACAACTTCTTCGTTCCGAAACATTCGAAAGGGGGGAGTCATTTGCCTGGATCTTCTGGAATTGCTCTGGGCGCTTCGACGGCCATCACTACGGGATTGACTATGCACCGATGAGGCATCAAAAAATTCGTCTTCGATCGGGGTTAATTCCCTGGATCTTCTGGAACTGTTCCCGCTGCTTCGACCTCCACCACTACGGGAACGACCACCTTCCGCATCAAAAAATTCGTCTTCGATCGGGGTTAATTCCCTGGATCTTCTGGAACTGTTCCCGCTGCTTCGACCTCCACCACTACGGGAACGACCACCTTCCGCATCAAAAAATTCGTCTTCGACTTCAGATGTGGGCTGAGGATTTATTATAAAGGTAAAATAACTGATAACGGTTTTTAAAATATGATTGCGAAAGCTAAAATTAATTAGGTATACAACATGTATACTATGGAAAACTGGTTACATACGGTTCTAATCCTGTTGCGAGTAAAAGCTCGTTGTAAAGCAAAGTTACCCCGGCGGAGTCCAGCAGAGGGTGTTAAATGATCCTCAGATTCCGACTACAAATAAATGGGCGTGAATTTTCCAAATCGAAATTATTATTTGCGAGTTGAATTGGCATTAGGATAGATAACTCGAATGTTTACGTACTGAAGAGTCATCGCTATCTGGCGAAACAGTAGCGAGATCCAAGCTATCTGGAGAGTTTACGTCTCGAGACGGGGGTGGTCCTTCGCTGAAGGACGATGCATCCGAGTTTTGGTCATTATTGGCGCGTCCACTCATTTTTATCCACCAATTATTAGTTCAAGGAAATCCTAGAGAATTAAAAATAAACAAATAAATACAAAATATACGAATTGTTGAAGAGTAGCGACTCGCATCGTACACAGAAATTCAAACTATGAACTACTGCATTCAGGCTAAATATTTGGCATTGCCAAGTATGAAGTATTTGCAAGCCCTATCAATCCACAATCAAGTTATCAACATCAATGAAAATACAAAATATAAAAGAAATTCAAATATTGAACTGAATAACTGAATATGCATGTGATTTGCGTAAAAGTTCAAACGTTCAAAGTTAAATGAGCAATATTCAATATTATATTCAATGTTATTGTGTATTGTTATAAGCATGTGTGATACGTGCATCTGCATCAGTATTGCAGTCTGCAATTTGCAGAATATCACATACACAACATATCATATTCAATATTGCATATTGCATATTGTTGTGTAATCAATTTATGAAGGAATACATCAGTTCATAGTTGGTGAATCTGAAATTGATTTTTTTTAAATTGACATTAAATGTTAAAAATATGAAATTCTTATTCTGCATTTCTTATCTTAGACGTCTTACTAGTTACTACTTTGTTACTGTCTGCTGTTATTAAAAATACTAGTTACCTACGATTTCCTTGGCCGCTGTTCAAGAAGTTGCAGTTGGTCGGTCAGTAATTGTAATTAATTCTTAACTACTCTTCAAAATTACAAAACATGGAGTCGATTAAAACGCATGGACGGAAGAAAGAAACGGGAGCGGGAATTCATTCGCTCGGAGTATTCTTTCTGGACTGCCGAGGCTTTGGATAGATTTCCCTCGACACAAAGGAGTTACATTACCGCGTAATTGGGGGACGTTCATAAATTACGTAATACAAAAAAGCCATTTTTCAGACCCCCCCCCCCCCTCTTCATAACGCAAAACATGGCCGCCTTCAATGTTAACTTTTATGAAGCGTAACAAAATATCTAGACCCTCCACCCTCTTGCATTATGTAATTTATGAACGTCCCCTTGGCTCAAATCCAATCTCGAATCCTAGGAAATCCCGGTCGAATTCAATCTCTCGAACCTCGAACCCCCAAAAAACTGAGCTTGGAATCGAACCTTTCGAATCCAGGGTTCGGATTCGAGGTTCCACGAACCGTTTTACAGCATTTTCGAAGCCAAAAGGGGAGGAGTAGTTTCGAACGAACCCGAGAGCCCAGCACAGCTACAGTGGTAATCAGCTGCGACTCACAACCTCCTTAACCTTAACAATTCCTCCAGAAACAGAATGTGTGTAAAGTGTGGAACGCATAATATGTTTTCAGCATTGAAAACTTTCGTGTATTTTGAAATTATTTTTCATGGAAGCATTCAAAGTTTCAAGGTTCATCTGTCTGACTGCTCTTTAAGTTCCTCACGAAGTGTCCAATTTTGTATCTTTATGGCATTGGACGTTTATTGGTGGGAGGTAAATAAGTAAAAAGTGAGAGGTTGGTTCGGGTGACATGTCACATCAAGTCAAAGGTTGAAGGTCATTGGATAAGGTCAAAGGTCAAATAACATTGCTTTGAAAAAGTAACTCCCCATCTGTGGTAAATTGTTATAAAGGTATATGATTGGCAAGGGGTCGCACATGCGCAAACGTATGTAGACAAAGGGGCCACTTGAGATTATCGTTATCACTACATTTACATCACTGGAATTTTTATTTTAAATATCAAACCGTAATAAGCTATATAGCCAAGTCAAGTAATAAGTAAGTTAAGACTTTTCTCAAATAAAAATTATCAGCGTTTAACGAAATCAAGGTAAATAGGATCCATCTTAACGGCGAATGGGGATCCGGGATATTCTTTCCAAACCGTGTCCTTCCTCCTCTCAATCCTAAACCCTTTTAAAACGTTTAACATAAAAATCTTAAAAATATCGTACACGAATCGTGTCCCTATGCATTGTCGATGACCGCCGCCGAAGCTGATGAACGAGCATGGAGGCAACTTGTCCTTATTTTCGGGAAGAAATCGGTCCGGGTTGAAAAGCTGAGGTTCCGGGTAAATTTCGGGATTGTGATGGACTGCGTAAATTGGAAAGTAAACTTCTGTCCCTGTCTTGATCTTGTATCCTTTGAACGTCCAGTCCTTTGTACACATCCGGTCAGGTCGAAAGAAGGACGGAGATTTCCTTAACGTTTCCGAAATACAAGCGGACAAGTAGTTCATTTCCGAAATTGCTTCATAAGACACCACCCCGTTTGATGTCTTTAAAGTCGAGTCTACTTCGTCTAATAATTTAGCTTGTACCTCGGGATTAACTGCCAATTCGTAGCAGAGATATGTAATCGTTGTCAGCGTTCCTTGGTAGCTAAACCCAAATTTAAGCTTTGTCAATTAAAAATGCTAAAAAATAAACCTTGCTACTTTACAAGGGCGGACCCTGTCGTATAACATAATTTTGAACCTGTTTCAACGTTTCTACGTTTCATTGGGATTTAATATTAAATTAGTATAAAATTCTCACTGCTTTCGAAATCGTCGAGAAAATTAAGGTGTGGGTAATGACGACCTCAAACTAATTAAGGGTGTTATGGGGGGAACAAAGATAGACTAGAAACTTTTTTTTCGGATTTGACCCAGAAGTAGATAGTAAGTTAACACTAATGGGGCGAAAAAAATAATATTGCGATTGATGTTGACGTAATTGATGTAATATTGCAACGCAACGGTTTCCTCATAACAAAATGTTCTAAAAACGGATCGGATCTAGCCCTCTTTTGTATCCTACCTTGCTAAAAAGAACTCCAATGCTTGGGCTAAAACTGTGACCTCAGTTATTCCCAGACGCTTATATTCCTCAGAGATGCATCTCCTTCTCATGTCGACGAGAGTGTTCACCATATCCGGTATCTTCAACCCACTCTTCTCACGGCCTTCAAAAATACCGTTCATAGTGCTTTCAAAGAACTTCAGAGCGTTCGGTGGAACGGCTGGGAAGATTTTCTGAGTAAACGGAAACACCTCTACAAAGAAATAAAAATCACAATAGAATTTCACGTAATAATCGATATGCTCTAATTTTAATTAATTTCATCGATAATCAAGATCCTACGTGTGATGTTGTCAAACTGGAACTCTTCGAACATAAACCCACGGAGTTGTTTCACGAATTCGTTGTTAGGATCTCGAGCATTGTCCAGCTTAATGCCACAGAGACATTCTCCAATTACTTCGATAGCGAAGGGGGCAACAAAACTGATAATTTATCAAAGTATTTAACATGAAACGCGCCAATTTTTATCACAATCATTCGAAAAAATATTAAATAACACCCCGTGTATGTTTATTACCTGTTAAAGTCCATTTTGTATCGACCCCCGTTGACCTCAGCATCTTTCAGCATAACCTCAACGTATTCCAAGCTGAGCCGATTAACCGTTTCGCACAACTGCTTAATCTTCCCAGTTGTTAACATTGGGCTGAGGATTCCTCGAACTACTTTCGCTTTCTCGTCTGCAATTAATTTTTAATTGTTTCAGAGATCCAAATAATTTAGGAGTCAGGAATTTCCAGAGAAAAGTAGTTAATTAATCTAGTACCGTTGAGGAATTCGATGTTTTCGTCAATAAGTGGATGCCCAAAGTAGGCCTCTCGCTTCTTGGCAAAGTGATCCGAATCTTTATGAAGGACTAACCGGATCATCTCGGGATCGGAAATATATACCTCGGGTTTCCTGCCATTATATACCTAACCACAGTTTTTACATTTTTAAATATTTTTAAAATGCCAATCTTACGCTTACATCCCCATTTTTATATGTATTCCGTTGGGTCCCGGGTGGTCAACAAGTGTTGTCACTTAATGAATGAAATTAGCAACAGAGTCTGTCCATTTGTAATTCTGAATAAAAGTGACCAAGATATTGTTTTTAAGGGGTCAATAATTGACCCCTTAAAAACATAATGTTATCCTATAATTATTATAGGATAACAACTAAAATCGGTAATTTCAAGTGAGGATTTTATATTGACATGACATTTGTACTATTTCATAATTTAATATTTCATACCCCAAAGATAGACCCTAGTTCCTTGGCTCTCTTTAAGTCCTCCCAATTATGATAGAGTTCTGAGGAGTTGTAGTTACTTCCTAAAAACCAGTGCGGCTTCACAACTGGGATTCCCATCGCTTCCAACGACCCATAGTTCCATCGGGCGTAAATGATTAACGCCGTTATCACCAATACGACTAAAGATACGACGGATATAATTACGACTTCAAATAAGAAGTGCATCTTCTAATCCCAGTGCAATTACAAAATCAAAATCAAGGGCGAAACAGGCGATGAATATGGAATTCGCTCAATTTGATCCGAATAATTTTGCTTAGAAGAATAGCTGCGAATCCCATCTGAATCTGATGGATCTGAAAACCAAATGTGAATTAAAGCTAAAAACTTAGTAGCAGCATTCACATTGCCCTTGACTGATAAGTAGTAAAGCATGTTAACTAAATTGGCATGTTTTTCATTTGATCTCTACTGGGGTCTTGATTACAGTTGTATGAACACTGATTAGATTATATACGGTTACATAAATATTGTTTTGATTTAGTTCAACTTTGGGAGTGAAATCATGGCTAAATCTTATGAATTACTTTTATTAAAAACAGTACCTAAGTTATCAGTATGAAGTATGATTTGATTTAGGTTCTGCTTTTCCATCCATGATAAAATGATAATAATTCGATTATTAAGTATCGGAGATACTTTATGTTTTCGTTGATGGTGTCTGTCCGTCTGTCCGTCCGTCTGTCCGTCTGTCATCGCGATAACTCGAGAACGGTTTAACTTTTTCAAATTTTTCTTTCGGATATCTATATAGGACATCCAAGCGGAGGTCAAGTTCGTTTGGGGGCCTTGCAGGTCAAAGGTCAAGGGTGGAAAGGTCAAAGGTCAACATTTTTTAAAATAGTAACCCCCCATGTGTGATACATCGATGGAAAGCTACGGTCAAGGGCTATTTAATAGTGTATATGATTTGGGGGTGGGGTCATCCCCTGACGGGTGGGGAGGGGTCAAAGAGGTCAAAAAACAAACATATATGTGTGATACGTCATTCGAAAGCTATGATCAAGGGCTTTCGAATGACGCATGTAATTTTACTCTATGACTGGGGCAATTTGAGATTTTTGATATTTTGTGTGTTTAGGGTTAGGGAACGACAGTAAACACATGGGACACATGTATATTATATAATATATTTATATAAAAATGTATATTATATAATATATTTATATAAATATGTATATTATATAATATATTTATATAAATATGTATATTATATAATATATTTATATAAATATGTATATTATATAATATATTTATATAAATATGTATATTATATAATATATTTATATAAATATGTACATTATATAATATATTTATATAAATATGTATATTATATAATATGATTTGCTAATTCGATGATTGCTCTCCGATACTTTGCTATATGCATTTGAATGGTTTATTAAAGGTAGTTTTGCATCACTGCATGTTTAAAGCTATAATTATGAATCGGAATGAGATTCCAGAAAGTGAATAGAATTTTGATATTTTAAATTTTAATGCACGACAAGGCTGAAGGTACCCATATTTTGTATACCATTCGTTGAGTAAAAAGTAGTACAGGTACTTCTTCAAATTTAAGTCCATGCTGCTGTGGATCTGGCTTCTGTAATATAATATAATTTGAATATAAAAATAAGCTCAACTTTTAAGAAAAAAAAAGGGCAAACAGTAAAAGAAAAAAACTAATTCTACTCCACCAGTTCTGTTGGACTTGGAACTTGAAATTGAAATAAACCGATGTAACGGGCATAACCAAGTGTTGAAAACATCAGGTTATGCACCCTGATGTCTGTGGGAGTGGTCCCGTTTTCGTCAAAGATGTTCTATTACTCATGGGAATCGTTTAAACCCCATATCTCAATTTCCCCCAAATATACCCGATTTCGCACCCTGAAATGTAGCTTCAGGGTATTATCATGTATAGATGATAGACATAGAGTGTAATGTAAACTACCTAAGCGGCAGTTTTAAACTGACTAAGAGCTTTGAACTGATTTAATGGTTTTTTGGGGGGATTAATTTATGGGGGACAGGGGGTGTGACCGATTTGATCCCAGTTCGAACTTAGCCTCACTCTTGAACCAAGGAACAAGTGTACAAAATTTGGTGACCGTAGGTCAAGCCGTTCTCCAGTTATCGCTCGGACAGACGGACGGACAGACGGACTGGTCATTCGCATAAAGAGTTTTCAACACTTAATAAAGCTCCTAGTTCCAACTCCGTCGATTTCCGGTCATTTCGCAACAATTATATAAACTAAGGAGGCTATATTTTATGACTTATGACTCTTGTGATGTAAAATCATATAATTGGAAAGGAATATATACTAACAATAAGAACCGTCACAACAAAGTTAGCTTAGTTGGTTGAGTTTGTGTAGGTGGATTTGTAGCTGCTGCAATAATTGTTTGAAATACTTACATCGTTCTACCTAAGACATCATAAGAGCCTTTCGGCCATTCACTACGGTCAATCGGTTGGTGTCTAATTACCTTTGGATAGGATCCGTGTAAAAACATTAAGAGAAAGGTAGATTTTCAAAATAATACATTCCTTATATTGCTGACCGACATAATTCAGAATCAACAATACAAAGATAAATCAATTTTTATTTGACTTTATGTTTTTACTCGAGCTTGTCATTGTCATGTAGAAGTCAATACGGTCCTCAAGGAAATGCAATATGCGGTTTCTGGCAGTATTTATCCGTATTATTAGCATTCCCACGGTTGCGTTTCTATCAATTCTTTTGAACAAAAAGCTACGCGAATTTAAGGAGATGCGATGACAAGCTCAACGGTTTGGAAGGCCTTGTCTTTGTATTCCAAAGTTTTTGAAGGCTCCAGTTCTTGTCCAACTGTGCCACTAATTTGGAATCCGGACGACCGGAAATTTGTCCCTACATCGTCTCCGAGAAATCTCCTACGGTTTTATTTCATAGCGTTTATTATCAACGGAACCTTTGCCGGCTCGTGCTTCGTAATGAACCTGAGAGGAATATTCGCACCAGCGACATCACCACCTTTGTTCAATCACCTTGTCTTTGCTGTTTTGTTCCTGATGATCTCGTTCGGAATTTTGTTGTCTGCCATCGGTGCTTTGTTTCAAAAGATTGTGGCACTGGCCTTTAATGAAGCTTTTCGAATCGAGTCCATGTTGAGAGATGGCGAGAATATATTTATAATATCTGTCACACTCACAGGACATGAGAAAATACAAGCGTTATTAATAATTCCTTGCAAACACAAACGTCAAAAAACGGTGAAACCACACCAAATAAGACCTCCAATAACATTTAACGCCGTTTTTTGCCACGTTGCAGACGTTTTAGTTAAGAATCTCGCATTCGCCAACCACACAGTCGTATATACTTGGTTGAGTAGGAATTTACCATAGACATAAATAAATTCTGTGGAATTTACATAAGCCTTCCCACTACTCCCACGATGTATCACACCTGCCGAGTTATCCTTTAAAAAATTGCGACATACCTATCTTTCGAAAGCAACTGTCCACTGTTATTCAACGACTTATATGACTTTACTCAATGGTTGGGGAACGGTGAGATTCTTAAAAAGAACGCTTCCAACGTGACGGACAACGGCGTTAAATGTAATTTGAAGTCCTGTTTGATGTTTGTCGTGGTTTCACCCGTACGTTGTATTATATTGCAGATTTATATCTCGATGGCCATCGTGAACCAGAGGATGAGACGGTTGGAAAAGTCCTTGTTGCCTGTGTTGGCATATTTGCAGTTTATTCTATAATGATCCCAATTTTATTTATTATAACTGACTGGGACCCCTACTTCTTTCTATTCCGTGACCTCTTGCCAACTGAAATAGTCGACGAAATCTACACTAAGCTCCTTCTCGTTGCTCTTCGCTTTCTGCTTCTAGTCGTCACGACCATTTCGACGTGTCGGCTCTACGCCTTGGGATTTATTATCTTCACTCTAGCTGTTCAACTAGCTTTGGGGATGACCCGAAGCACCGGAAAACTGAAGGAGATTAATAAATTCCTCAGATTTACGAACATGATTCAGATCCTCTACAATGCCGGGGCTAGTCCAATTGAAAATGGGACACTGTTTTTAATGTCAGCAGGACTGTTTCTGTCCGTAGCCTTTAACTGGGGCACCGTGAAGGGTCATTCCTTTATTCCGATGCCATTTTATCTCTACTGCCCCTCGGTGGCTTTTTGGGTCATTCCAGCCACCGTTCAAACTACATTCGTTCCAGCCATCAGAATGCAGGAGGTCGCCGAGAAGAACATTAAGGTTCAGAAATCATTGCTTCTCGCGGGGTGTGCTAATAGGAAGTTCTGGATACAAAAACTAAGGGCGGTGAAGCCGATGGCTGCCCATGCGGGCCTTATGGGATTTACACTGTACAAACTTAAGATGGCTACCAGACTGACCTTTTACTCTACTATTAATACTTACACTTTCAATGCCTTGCTGGGCGTTAGTGTTGATTTAAGTTAGATATCCCATACCAATTTAATCTAAAATCGCTGGTTCCAATATTCTACTACAAAATGCCTTCAAGAAGCATAAAACTAATCAGTGCAACTCTAAAAAGCCCGACTACAGGATAACGCTTATCGGACGGGGACTACAAAAATACTACAAAATAGACGCTTACGCGAAGTGCGCAAGCTGCAGCGAACAACCTCTATTCAAATGCAGGATAGTGTTGCACAAGCCAAAGAACAATTCTTTGCAAAATCAATTATTAATTTATTATTTACTATTATTACTTACAGTTTTCAAAACCATTGGCCAAAATTTTAAATATTTACGCCGAAGTAAAGTCCATTAAAAACGTCTCAAAATGGTAGTCTCAACGCTGACTTGACTAAGATAGTCTAACTCACTTGAGACTGGTCAATCCGAATGTCGACTCTTTTTCGCCGTTGAAGTCGTCTCCTTTTATTTGCCTCGGTATTACTGATAGTATTTTTTAATAAACTCCAACTCCTATTGAGGCCTTCCCAAATAATTTTGACAAAATTCCATACAATTTTTACAATTCTTCGCCTCAATTCACAGAGAAAAACCAGGCCGACAATTCCGCTTACCGACAAACCGAAGTAGAAAAATGGTCGTAAATTTCGCATCACAATTTCAGTCGGGTCAAGGAAACGTTCTCCTGCTCTTTTTGCTAGTCTTTGGTGAAGTACACTCCTAAAGTACATACATCTTTGAATAAAATTTAAAACTCCGGTTTCCAAGAGTTGCCCCATCCTCCGAACCAGATACTCCTGGACATGACAGAAAAACATGACAAATAGTTCAGAGGAAACTAACTCCTCGTCGACCCTGAAACAATGGTATGCAGGAAGGCAGGCTTGCCAATAAAACAAAGCCGCATCCTTTCCTACGTAGTCATCATAAATAGCAAGCTTCTTATCTCCCTTGAACAAAATGTCTGTAATGATATCTCCCCAGTCGCAGTCAAAATCCAATGAACCCTCCAACTGTCCTTCGATATTGTGACGCTTAAAGGCAGGAAATAGTAGCGGGAAGGGTTCTTGATTTTGCCATTTGCAAATCGAAATTTTATAGCCCGATTTAATGACTTCTAACAGGTTTGGAAGCGGAATTGGTTGCACAGGAACGATTAGTTCGGCAGCTAGGATTTCTGTGTAAGTGGACAGAAGAACGTAAGAAAATATGGAAAAGAGAGCGACTAGGGCTGTAAATTTCCGCTCATCGATACCTTGTCTAAGAAGTACGTTCCATACTAAGAGCACTGTGTCGCAGATGGAACCCAAACTCCGCGTTTTTTTACTGGCCAAAATGACAACGGTGAGTACAATAAGACACAGGGCCAGGTAGAGCCAAACCTTATTTCGAAGGGGGGAAAACCACACCCTCAGGGTCAGCCGTTCGGTCCTGATTTTCGGAACACAGTAAAAGATGGAGCTGCTGTGCATTTTTACAAAGTGGAGACTGTTCACAAATTCTATGGAATAGCCGAACTGAAAGTAGTAATAATATAGAGAGGTTCGATATCCCCAGGCTGGATGCTGTTTTTCGTAGTCAAGCTTGATGCTCAGATCTGCAGCTAGAGTTTCAAAAACGATGTTCGCATCCTGGCATAAGTTATTGAGAAGAGACAAAGACTTGTTCTTCTCCCACATGCTACTAGCACAAGGATGCTCGGGACGACGTGTTGCTACAACACCGATGCTGTAGCTGGAATTTTTCCAAAGGTTGCGATAATCCAAGGGCCTTTGAATTTCAAGTTCGATATTCCGGTGATTCTTCCAGTCCGTGTGAAACGGGCTGTAATAAAACCAGTCGTATCCCAGGGATTGGTCATCAAATCGGCGAGTGAAGTCGATAATGATTTTGGAATGAAGAGACACGAAGTAAATGGAAGCTGGCCAGTGTTCGAAATATTTCCTCATGAACGGGCTGACGAGTTGGTTGGGAGTCAAATGCTGAGTTGTGATCAGGACGAAGTAGGAATGGTTTTGATTCCGGTACGTGTACTGACTCTTATAGATGTAGTTAACTGTTGAATCTTTACTCACATTGCCTTCTATTAGGACGTTGATGGAGCATTTTTCAAAGAAATTTGGGTCTGGCTTAATCGGAAGTAGTTCTGACTGATTGTAGTTCGATACTGTTAAAGGTGCGAGGATTTTATTCCTCTGAATCACCGTTCCTAAAATGTCGCTTGAGATCCATTCCTCCGAGAGGGTTTTGTAATGAACGCAGCAGTTGTCGACCGACTTCAGGTCTAAATTAAAGGTCGGATTTGACAATGCTCCATTCAGTAGGAATAAAACGCTTAAGGAACTTGCAAACATCGTTTAAGCAAGAGTTACAACTAATTTTGATTTACTGTAGTTGAATTCTCACTGCAGATATGGTGGATTCAGAGTAATTCAGATACAACAAGAAATAGATTGGATTTGTCGTACAAATTTTCAGATTTCAGACCTCTGTTCTACGTTCAAATTTCAAATGAAATGACAACCTACAAGCCAATGTGAAAAGTAGGCTTCCGCATTTCGTCTTACAGACTTACAGCTCTTTGTAAAGTAAGTTCGTGTTCGTAATGTAATAAACCGTTCAACGGATGTACTGATGGTTCGTAGATGTTCTCCAGGAAGTACTGATGAGCATGCTTTTTGAATGACGTAATTTTTTAGTCCCTTGATAATAGATTTCCTGCGATGATAATACATAGGACCACAGGAGGCTAGTATTTGAAACAAAATTGAGACACAAAATTGTAAAAATTTCAAGTATGTCAGTAGGTCCTAAACATAGATATGGATAGTATAGAAAAAAGTCTTAAACAGTTAAGCTGTGCATTGGCAACGAAAGGGGTAACAGTTATGATTGTAAAGATTGCCAAGGCATCTCGAGTTATGATATTTTCAGATGGACGGACAGACGGACACCAAGTCATCGCATCATGTATCTGTCATATACATTAAACTAATTGATATCAATCGATAGTTAGGCCAAAGGCAAGTTGCTGTTGAGTCAAGAAATTTACAGTTCGTGTCTCTGTTGCTTTTAAGACAGACTTTTAGTTAAATTATTTTCAGCACAGACAAACTTCCTGCTTGTGAGATAGGAATAATATTTTATTTATTTTTCCAATTTTTTAAATGTGATAAGCATGCTGCTTACGTTGTGTTTTCATTGCTCATATTAGTGGCGTTTGGGTTTTCCCAGACGGCCCTTTCAAGTCTCAAGCGGTATAGTCCCTGTGTTTATAGTGAGAACGCGTGTGCTGACATAATACTATTTTTTGACTCCTACAATGTTCACTCCCTACTTACTAATGGGCCAAACAAAAAACGCTCAACATAGTTACATGATCGCATCGGGCCCGCGCCCTGTTTTTCCCCCTTTTAATGTCCCTTTCAAAATCAAGGAGGGTATCATGATTATTTTTCTTGATTTTTTATTTATTAAGTGTTGAAAACACTTTATGCGAATGACCAGTCCGTCTGTCGGTGCGATAACTGACAAACGGCTCGACCTATGGTCACCAAATTTTGTACACTTGTTCCTTGGGTCTTAACACAGGCAAAGTTCGAACTTGGGTCAAATCCATCACACCGCTTGTGCCACATCAATTAAACCCCCCACAAAAGCTTTTAAATTAGTAGAAAACGATGAAACATTTTACAACTGCCGCCTAGGTATTTTCCGTAAACTTTACTGCACACCAGGGTAGAAAACCCGGGCTTTTTGGGGAAATTGATATTTAATTTGTTTATCGTTATGTTTTCAACACTTGGTTACACTCGTTATATCGGTTTATTAAGGGGTGAAACCCCTTACTGTGAAGACTCGGTCCGTCCGTCTGTCCACGTCAACGACAAAAATCCCAGTGACAAATATAAAATATCTTTACATCAGGTCTCAAAGCTCCAAACGATATGGGCGATGCATTTACACAAGAGGAATCCGTCAAATCAATCAATCAATCAAGTTGCAGATCTATGTGGACATCACTTTGATCCCGTAAACTCTAACTCTAACAATAGAAGTATTAGAGAATGAACTTTCAGAATCGGATGATTTTTTTTTAAATATGAACTACAACTAATACTGACTACAAAATCGTAATCATTAGCTGCCCAATTTTATATTGACCTTGTCGAAAAAATTGTCGAAAAAAGTCATCGAAATTCCCATTTTCAACTCTAAAATAGCTGCTTCGACTATTACGCTACAGAATGCCTTCAAATAACTCAAAACAAGTTTTTCTTTCAAGGAATAATAGCCCGTAGGCCAACGAGGCACAATTTTAATATAATATTACCATGCGATAGTTCATTGCTACACATTACTTGCCATTGCTTGTTAACTCGTTGCTCCTCTGCTGCATAGTGTTTGAATATTAATACCGGTAAAAGAAAAGTGTCGTAAAAACTATTAATTTAAAAACATAGGTAGGTATTACAAAGGAGTCACCGAAATCTTGTACATATTAAATCTGTTCCTAACGACAATGGTATAAATTATGGTTTTCTTGACAAGAGAGCGATGTAACCGGGACTCAAGGGCGGTTGATCTGGCATACCAAGTTGACGATGTAAATCATGACGAACAGTATTTACCCATTCCTAATAAAAATTGTAGCAATTACAACATTGGAACAACAAAAATTGTTGAATTGTAATAAAATCAATAAAAGATGGTACAACTCACACTTGGAATGTTTCGCATTGCAGTCTCGTAATTGTTGGTCTCTGCTGAAATTTGAGTACCAGGCCGTCGTGTTGGTGGAATCAAATTAATCATATCGTCTATGTCCTCATCCAAGCTCCTTTGATCCGCAACCATGTTTATCCTACCGCTCGGTCCCGGTCCCGGTGTTTGCCTGGCTTGTTTTGGTGGAAGGACTCCCGACTCAGATGGGGATCCCCTGATTCCAGACGAATTACTGACAGATCCAGTTTCAGCTCCTGCCGTTTGCTGTACAGCTTGGCCCTCGGCTTTAAATACAATTTTGCCATCAATTGACTCATTCCCAACTAACGCGAACCCCGAGAGATAGTCGGTTAGGTTTTTGGCTGCCCCCTCTCTGAATATGAACGATGATCCTCCAACCAGTTTTTCCTGTTACGAAAGGAAGCTTTCAGTTTTTTGTAGGGCAAGTCTGAAGTAAGTGAAAAATTTCTAAAAATGAAATGTTTGTTACCACAACGGCTGAAACGAAAAGTCGAATATATCCATCACACTTGGAGAAACAAACTTTAAATACAGCCATCAGCTCTTCAATGAACTTTTCACAAGCCCGAATTACATCATCTCTGTACCCGGGACCTACTGCTGGAAAAGAACGCAAATATTTTAAATGTTGGTAATTGTAATATTGTAAATAAATGTAAGCTTACGAAGGGTGAAAATGAAAAGGTTCAAATTATGAATGCTTTCTAAAAAATGATTTGTACTTACGAGTTCTGAGTGTTAACTGAAGGATTTCAGTAAAAAATCCCGTTAGCAAGTTAGTATATGTTTCCGAATACATGACATTTTGATTTCGATTGGCTAACTTCTCCTATAAATGGGAATAAGCAACGCAATAATAATTGGAGTTAGTTAATACTAGCTTTATTTTCTTAGTTAAATATTTGAAAAAAATATTACCGTAAATGAATCGAAGAATGGAGTTAATTTCTTAGCCCACGATTTGCCACAAGATCTAATATGATCATTATTCCTGACGTCCCGCCCACGCATCAAGTAGTTTGTAATGACATCACAGAGGATTGGCTGGAGAACATTTAATAGATTCGACTGTCGAATTACTTCCGCACAAATCAAAAGGAAATCTTCAGATGAACCAACATTCACATGTGTTGTAGGTCTGTCAACATTAACGAACTGACTCAAGTTGGCTGGACGGCTACTAGTGGCTCTATTACCATGATGAGTGTGACAATTTAACAGGATATCAAATGGTGGTCGGGAGAGCTCATTTCGAATCTGCATTGGAAGATTATTCAACATCCCCATATGATTTCCAGCCATACCATTATTGTTGTTTGAACCCATTTGTGGACGAGCAGTAACGTTTGGTGTAGTCGCGCTAGATGTTGTCGAAGGCTGCGTAGGAGGGTTGTTAATCGGTGTGCTAGCTGTCGTCGAAATAGGTCCAGACCGCCCACCTTGAGCGGCATTTGCTTGCATGAATATTGGCATCATTCCGCCTGCCATTCCCGATCCCAACAATGCCGTTAAATCTGGAATAGTGAAACCGGCTTGCGTACCTCCAGTAAAGCTCATTTGAGGCTGTCCCATTGCTCCCAAGTTTAAATGATGTTGACCAGGGGCACCGAAGTTAATTTGCTGAGGTTGACCCGACATTGCGACGCTAACTTGGGGTTGTCCAACCATCCCTATGTTGATTTGAGGCTGACCAAAACCTCCAAAGTTAAATTGAGAAGGTGGTGTGGGTGCAGGTGTTCCATTTCCAGGACTTTGTTGAGGTGTACCACCAGATGTTGCAGTACCTGTAGCTGATGCATTAGGATTCTGAGATGCATTAGAATTAACGGGTGCAGAGTTAGGTTGATTTCCGGAAAACATTGACGTGGGAACAGCAATCGGTATTGTAGCACGGATAACGGATGACTGTTCAACTAATACTGAAGCAGCCGCCCGAAGTCTTCGAGTTTCTGGTGGAGTTGCAAAATCACACGTGATATCACTCAATGCATGGTACGAATGGCCGATCAAATGTAGAATTGCGGAAATCGTGTCGAATACGTATTGAATGCTCGGTAACTCTTCCTGCAATTGTATTAAAATTACAAATATTATTAAAAACTGTTCAATATCACTTTTTAAAAAGTAAATTGGTAAAAAAAATGCACCGTTTCATGAAGTTGATTTGATCTAAGGGTGGATTGGATAAACTGCAAGTACGGGGATAACCTCTCTTGGAAGGCGAGAATATCTTGAATAATGGTTGCCATTTCTCGGAGTCTTGGGGCACTGATAACAAAAATTGGACACAAATTATTTAATCTTGAATTACAAAATACAACTAGGTAATATAAAGCGATTCTATTAGATTAGTGACTGAAAATTTAAGCCTTACTCGGGTCGTGGAGGAGTTGCGGTTTCAGTGGGCGTTCCATTTCCGCCTGGACCTGCTGACTGATGATCAGGTCCAGGAGTTGTTCCATTACCATTGCTTCCGGGAACTTGGCGTATAGCTGCAACAATAGCTGAGACAAATAAACGATTTTACAATAATATTTAAAACGAATTGACAATTATGATCATATATTATAGAATAATACCTATATTATATTGATTGATTTTATTTAAATCACAAATAATACAAATTCATTAACGTAAATTACCAGCCGTGGATGCAGCATTAGCAACCTGGGATATCATTCTTCCAAACGAATTCTGATCGTTTAAGTCAATGTCCATAGGAGAGTTGTTTCCGGTATCTTCAGTGTGCTGGTTCTGAGCTCCAGAATTAGTTTCATCCGTTGATCCTTCTGCAGCCGCTGCTGCCGAAGCAATTGAATCATCATCTTCTAGTCTACGCAGTAGTAGCGATGCGCGACCTAGCATTTGGTTTCCAACTAAAAAAAATGAAATATTTTTATAAGTTTATTTTTTAGTGGTCTGACCTTATTAATAGCTTATGTTACACATACCTTGTAATCTAAATGTTGCACTGTTTACGCTCCGGGGTCCCATTGAATTTGACATCCCCGTTTCGGCTAAAAAAATATACTAAAACTGTAAAAACACTAATCCGATGGAAGATTCCACACAACTAATGAAGTAAACACTGAAATAAATACATTTAACCTCCCACTTGACCACATCCCCCTCCCGGAAGGGGCCTCCCTACCCTTAAACCATAAAACTAAACTCTTCCATGACTTATTTCGGTATTTACCACAAAGAAGTAGAGATCTACTGTAGTTGTAAAGAACACTAAAAACCTTGAATATCAATTGTTGTTGGTATCCCAATAGCCCCCATAATGATTGCATTACGTCCACCAGCTCCATCACCGCTAATTATTATACCACCTTGTCCGCCTTCAGCATTTCCTCTTTCATTGTTAATCCTAGAAGGCTGGTCGTTACTTCTATTGCTACTAGCATTAGCCGGCCGTATCACAACATGTACTGTATTATTTGCGACATCTGAAAATCAGCAAGTCATTTACATTTATAGCTATACTATGCATTAATTTTTAATTAAATATAGATTTTAATGATAAGTCTCTTAAATGTCATGACATACTGCATTCATTAAGTTTCTTTTCATCCTGGAGAACACGTCCTCGAAAAATCAGTCTTTGTTGTTCTACTGGAATTCCTATTCGAGGTGAGATTTCCGCCTTGAAGTCCTTTACCGTCATCTGATACATAATAAAAAAATGGCAATTTTTAATTTATTTAAAAATGACATACGATGGAAACTTTTATAATTTAGACTTTTTAAATATAAGCATTAAGTAAGTGCATTTAACATGTAGAATTTGTAGAATAGAATGAATGATAAAATGATTCTTATTCTTACATCCTCTGGAACACTGAATTGATGATTTTGTGAATCCAGGGTTTTGACAGTAATCTCCATCATGCTCGACGTTGACATTTTAATAGTTTGCAGGACACAGGATAACGGATGAGTAATTACAAATTAAATGTTTCCTGTTGACTCAAGTTGACTGCCTGTGGAGTGTCGACTCTCTGCTGCGTAACTATTTATTGATTAAAATAAGGAAACCGTTTAATATTTGAAAAGAAAGACTGCATTGAATTTGGAGCTTCCTTTGTTGTTTGTCCTTGTGTGTTCGGTGTACAGTGTGCAGTGTTACGAATGTTACGACCCCAATACACAAATTCACAAATGTATAATACAAAAATTAACAACCTGAACCTGATGACCTTTGACCTTGTTGAGTATACCATAACTCAAAACTCAATGCACAATGACCTACCGACTAGCGCCGTAGAACCAGGCAGAGCAACAGAGTGCAGAATCGAGACACCAATTGCCAAGGGTGTGGAATTTCAAATTTACAATGTTGAATGTTGTGTGGAATGCCAAATGTTAAATGTTTAATGTGTAATTATGAATTACAAATTAATGAAAAGATGAAAGAGATTGCGATTAAAATGCAAACATGTATGATGTATGATGTAAATTTGAGAAGATTATGCAATGAATGTCACATGTGAGATGTGACTATGTGACATGTTGCATGTCACATGCGTGATGTGTATCCAGACACCAGTACACAGTATGCAGTATTGCACATTCATTTCACATTTCACATTTCACATTTTTTTGCATTTATTTGTGATTTAACATTCATTGTGCATTGCACATTGTGTATTGATTGCATATTTCATATTTGCATATTCAACATTTGACCATTCATTGAAATGAAATGGTACACCACCGTACACCTCATAAAAATCACAAATAATGAATAAATTAAAAATTACCTTCAACCTTTTTTCAGTACACAGTGACTACAGTGAGTGAGTAGTCTGAGTAGAATGTACACTTTTGACTGTGTGTTGTGCACTGACTGAGGGTCGAGGGTGACAGTGGTCACTGATCTGTGTGTCACCTCTTACGTGGGCAATGTTAAACCTTCTCTTTACCTTCAATCAGATCAACCCTCAGTGTTCTTTCAGTCATTCATCGATCGAATCCGAATGAAAACAAATGTGAATTTAAAATTCGAAAAAATCGTGTCAAGAAATCGAGATTTCAAGATAATAATATTATCCGGAATTTAAACCAGTCCGCCACCTCCAACAATTACGTCATCATCCTCAGTTCAGGATTTAGCTCTCTTCTCATCATCCTAGCCTTTTGACTTTTTTGTCCCACTGCACTCCAACTTACCCTTTGGTTCAACATCGTGACAAATTTATGCTGGGATCAAATTACCTACGGAATTCCGATGGTTTAATTCCGGAATAAATTAATACGAAATTAAAAATAAATGCTCAAATCATTCCCATTAAATAAATGAATTAACAAAGCTCCGGTGTATATTCTGTTTGGTATATGAGGAGACCCGACCGCTCGCACTCCTCCCTCACACACAGAACTCCCGGAGCTTAACATAAGGAATCCAGTCTGCTCCTCTCTCATACACAGAACTCCCGGTGCTTAACATGGTAGGTATAGGGAATCCAGTCTGCTCCTCCCTCACACACAGAACTCTCGGAGCTTAACATGGTAGGTATAGGGAATCCAGTCTGCTCCTCTCTCACACACAGAACTCCCGGTGCTTAACATGGTAGGTATAGGGAATCCAGTCTGCTCCTCCCTCACACACAGAACTCTCGGAGCTTAACATGGTAGGTAGAGGGAATCCCGTCTGCTCCTCTCTCACACATGTATGTATACACAACTCCCGGAGCTTAACATGGTAGATATACGGAATTCCGTCCGCAGGATTAATTCGCCAGCTTCGATTAATTGGTCAAAATTAATTAATATGTTCATAAACATTTAGCAGTCATATAATTTTCTGGAAATTTGGGGTAAATGTTTCTACGTATCGGCATTTAAACGGGTTAATAAAGTAATCGATATGGAACAATAGTTTCGACATTATCACTTATATAGCAGATAAATTCAAAGAAATTACAATAATTCGAATCATTTTATATTTTATATTTTCACAATGTCTTAACGTTAAGAACCACTCTGATATTCGCGTCTAATTGACCTCTATATTAATACATATTTAATAGACCGTTGCAAACGCACGTAAGGAAGGGATGAAACCACACGACAAACTGAAAAACCACACTTGCGCCATATATCGCGGCCACACCCCCTGATGCTAGTGGGTGTGAACTGGAGTGATTGTTGCTTCCAAGCAATCTCCTCATAGTTGGATACGTATATATGAGTCAACTTATGAAAAATTTTCAATTTTGGGTGGTCAGGGGGTGTGACCAAATGCAAAAAATATATCCCACTTATGCCCAAGCAAATGCTGGTTTGATATCCGAAAACCATGTTTTAAAACCGTTCAATAGAGCGCAAACGGACAGACAGACCTACAGACAGACAGACAAGGTCTTCCCATTAAGGGGTTTCACGTTCACCCCTTACTAATTGCGTCATTCTCTGGAATTCGTGATATTATTATTTCTCTTAGTTTTTATACAGTGTTTTGACGCATTTAGGTAATTTTGTTTTTGTTTTCCAAGACTTTACCTGTATTAAAAATCTACACCCGTCCATCTTCCTTTGTCCTTGCAGACTTGAACATAAAAAACACATGGAGTTCGTCAATGTAAATAAGCTGTCTCGGCAATTAACCTTTTTATTTCAGCTAATTGTAAAGCTTGTAATCCGATGCAGTTTCAGACTGTTCTACAATTTTATTACGATGGCATGTGAACAGTTCAATTTCCTTTACTTAACTTCTCCACACATCATTTTACATTTTTTTAATTGATTACACCCGTTTGCCGTCGTAAATTATTATGAGTAAGTTAATTATGAATTTTTAATTTTTAATTACAAGAAAAAGCTAGGCTGCCATAAATGAGTAACCTGAATAGCTGAATATACGTAGAATTATGGTAAATTCCTGGTAACGCTCAAAATTTTTAAAAGCGTGAAAACTGAAAACCCCAGGCGTGTTTTTCGCCATTATATAAGCATCAAAAACGTAATTGGAGTTGAATTGGAATGCGTGAAAATTAGCCAGATTTTAAATCTAATTTTATTCAAGGCTGCCGATGTGTTCGACGAAAACAGGATGAGAATATATTAAGACCGTAAGGGATTTGGATGGTTCCTTGGTTCCCACGGGCGTCAAGCTCGAGGAAATAGCATAGCATGCAGTAGTTTCTGCCGATAAATTGCACATTTTAATCTAATTGTTTATTAAACCACTATCAGTAATTGGCTAGCACTATTGATGCTTATCATATACAAACGAGAGATATTATTATATGGGAATGACGCACAGTAAAATAGTCCAATTCGTACTAACCTTCTTAATGACGTACTTTAAGAAATCTGTTCCAATTTAAGTTCGTCATCGAATTTCAAAAACACTACATAATTGCTTTATTTTTCTTTGGGGATATAATGTTGGTTTAAATTAATAAAAAAGTATGTAAAAAAATTTATATTTATTGAACCCAACTTGACCTGACAATATTTTATTTTACAGGCCTGTATATTTTACAGCCTAAGCGTTTATTGTCTAAATTACTCAAAATTAAGCTAAATCAACTATCAAAAGGGCAGGTTTACTTAAAAGAGGGACTCTATAACGAGATTTCCGGTAGCTAAACGAATTCCAATTAAACCTCAGTGTTTTTACCCGTTTCATGCTCCGTAATTGATTGGACTCGGTAAAAATAGAGCTGATTGATGGGTAGTCGTGCATTGGAATACTTTTGCGCGGAAAAGCAGAAGGGATTTCCATCAGATAAATCCTCTGAACTCTGTAATCTAGAATTAGGATTTAATCAAAGTCACGGAAAGTTTGAACAGAAATCCCCAGAGTTGGTAGCAGGTGCCATAACATAGCAAGCAATTTGTACTGAACGTAACTTGTTGTTTTTCTTATTATTAAAGAGTGCCACTCATTTATAGCAACATCTTGTCTGTCTGTCCGTCTGTTTACGCCATAGATATTGGTATTAGAACCATGTTTACGCCCTAACTTCCGAAGGGTTGAAGTTTTTTTAAAATGGATTTCGGATTTAAAATATACTGGCTAGGGTTTATGCCAATTTTTTTAAAATAATCCGTTACACCCCCTGACCTTAAAATGATGTAACTAGAATATGTACATGCCAAACGACTCTCACGTGTATCATTGTGTCTATAAATATTGGAAAAATATGTGGTTTCACCTTCACCCCTTCATTACATTTCGTTTCTAAAGGGTTATATGAATTGAAAGTAAATAGTTGCTAACTCTATACTAATTCTTACGATTAAAATACAGGCTACTGCCTAGACCGGAAATGATGACGGTTCTTAAATGTATAAAGAGGAATGGGGAATGTATAGCTGGGAATAGTTGAACTTGAGATCCCACAGAATAAACACGTTTCCAAATTATTGTCTCAATTCGATTTGTGTTTCAAAATATTTAAAAATATTTCGAAAATGTCAAACCTATTTTCAACCCTGAGTCTCCCTTTCCTCATCCATTTCATCATAGTCCTCCCACTCGCTTATTCCGCTAAGCTGAACCTCCTGGAATTCGTTGGTCTCAACTTCAGTCTCGCCTTGACCCTTCGATGTTTAACCGCTGGGGCCCGTCTTCTCTACAACACTTGGATCGGGGTCGCCTTGGGTCACAACATTGACCTCCGGAAGATGGGGTCATGGGCAGTGGTCACCGGGGCGACGGACGGTATCGGCCTAGCCTATTGTAAGGAGTTGGCCAAGCGGAACATCAACATCGTCCTCATGAGCCGGACGCTCGAGAAACTGGAGAAAGTTGCCGCGGGTTTAGAAACGGATTATGGGATTCTGACTCGGGTCATTCAGTTGGACTTTACTGGAAACGTGGACATTTACGACCGGGTCGAGATGCTTCTTCAGGGCCTTGACATCGGGACGCTGATTAATAACGTCGGGATGACCTACAGCCGTCCAACCCAGTTCCATGACCTCCCGGATTCCAAACGGTTCATCTCCGACATGATCAATATAAACACGCTGGCAGTGACGATGATGACGCGTGCCGTTTTGCCTGGAATGTTGGCACGGGGCAAGGGGGTTATTGTTAATGTGGGGTCTTATGTTTCCTGCAACCGCGCCCCCTGGTACACTGTTTACGCGGCTAGTAAGGCTTACATGGACAAGTTCACTGAGGACATTGCGACGGAATACAAGGACAGCGGGATCATTTTCCAGTACCAGTTGCCTGGATACGTCTGTACGAAGATGAGTAAGATCCGGGTTGCTACTATTGGGACACCTAGCGCGGAACAGTACGCGGAGGCTGGGATTAAGTCTATTGGGTTGCAGGCCCGGACGGCGGTCTGGATGCCCCACCGGGCTCTTGTTCAGGGGCTCAAGATCATCAATTTGTTGATACCGAGAACTTTTGACAACTTGTCCGGGACTGTCATAAGGTCCTATTGGCTCTTTGCTAAGAAACGGGAGTTTGAAAAGCTGAATATCGTATACTCTCATAAAATTATGTAAGAGTTTGTAGTAATATTATAGGGAGGCTGAAATTGTGATAGCAAATTAATTTTTGTAAAAAGCACTGGATGAAGACTGACTTTCTTAAACATGCAGTTGCTTGAAGTCCAGAATTCAATGGCTATATTTTTTATTAATAGCTAATGGTTCTTAAAATGCAACAGTATTAACGATCTGCCGATTGCGCAGGAAATACTGCCATTCTGTTTATGTTTTGTATATATTTCAATACTACAAAGTTCAAAGCAAGGGGAAGATATATGTTATTTAAAATGATAATAAATAATTCATTGTTTCGAACGAGGTGTTTTGCCTGTATCATTTATTTTTATGCATGAAGTATCTATCAATTAGTTGCATTTAATTAGGGATTTCCTAATGATATAAGATGATGACAAATGATACTAAATATAAGAAAATCTTGTTTTTAAAATAATGTACACAGAAAATGAGAGTTTGAAATCTAAATGAATCTGTCCAACATTTTGTTTTGCTCCAGATAAAAACCAGGAAACATAATTACTTAAACATAAAATTTGTTGTCCTCTTTTGTACCGGTTTTTTTAAAACACATACGTCGTGGAAACTGACAGAATATTTATAAAAACTGTTTTCCCACCGATGCAAACTAGTTTTAATACATTGAGAACCGAATCCTATTTGTAAACATAAATGAATTAGTTATCTATCTCACTTAATTAATCCCCTCTCACAAAATTGTCAGGTATTTGGTATTTCCACTCATCAGTCCCATTTAGATAAATAGCTAATTCTTCTTGACTTATAACGTGATTTAAGTTTGATTGCTATAAGCTTGCTTCAAATGAATATTAAATGGGTTCTGATTTTTTTATAACCAGACAACCTAGCTCTTGTAAATACCGTTGGCATTTTCTTCGATAGTCAAAGTTATTTCACATAATTATAGCTCTCCGTCATACACAACAGGAACAAAATACTGGCAATTATGATGAAGTATAAAGAGTGAAGAACATGTTGTTTTTATTCAAATTCATATTTTGTATACTTATACTAAAATGACATGTCGATTTTTCTAATCGCAATATGCGTTGCATACAACAATAGAACCTTTTTCCATGTTTAATTCCGATCTAATCGGGACTGGTGTCAAAAAATCAGAAAAAAAATTAGCGTTTCAAAAATGAAAAGCGTTTTTTACAATTCTGTTTAGAAAATAAGGTGGGAAAATTGAGAAAATGACAAGTGGTGGTACGGGACGCTGCGCTACTTTTTAACCTCTTTGAGGCTTCATAGGAAAGAGTGGAGAAGTCCAGTTTTCTCGCTCCTTCTCGCAGCAGAGCACCGAAGAGGTAAGAGGTTAAAAAAGGAGGTGAACACCCCTTTAAAACACTCACTGTTTTCTCCTACTTCCCACCTCATTTTCTCCACTGTCAAGCAACATAGTAAAAAACGATTTTCAGTTTTTAAAATTAAATTTTTCCTTATTTTTTGTCACCGGTTAAAATTAGATTGGGGTTAAACATGAAAAAGGTTCCATTGTCAGTAAAGATGCCAAAACTGTCAAAGGCAACTCAAGTTTTGTTATCGATTAAAATTTAAAATTTGTAACATACTTCAATGTCGAGTTTTGGGTAAGTATGTGGTAGAGTTGACGAGATTATTTGCATAACTCTTTTCCGGAGAGATTGTAGAAATAGTTCAGTGTTATATCTTTTTAACCGAATCCTGGAAAATGCAGGAGATAGGCGCAGGTTATTGTCACTACTCCTGTTATATAAAACAATACGAAAATGTATGTGAATCCACTAAACAAATATCTCATACTAAAACGTTGACTTTAGTTGATGTATATGCCACTCGAAGAGATCGAATGATTCCCCGGTGGGAGACCAGCTTCGGCTGAACCGGTTATTGACGATAAAGAATAAACAAAACAAACAAAATAATTGTCTTATCGAACAATTTTTGACGAGACGTCCCTGACCTGTGAAAGGATTGTTGGAATCAGGTTTCCAGAAACCAATTAACACACTTAATTCTTCGTATAAAACATGAATCCAAAATTGTATCATTTTGGATAAATTGTCTAAATTTTGATACTCAATTTTCAATTTCCTGTTTTTGAAATAATTTAAAACGTTCAAAAGTTGTCTCCATTTTCGTTGAGTTATGACATGACAGATACAAAAATGGCATACCATACCATGACCTGAATCCTGACACAAAAATGTTCGAAATAATTTTATTTATTTAATTTGTCGTACTCTGGGGACTTGTCATAATTAATAAACTTGTACCTTCTAAAATTATCAAACGCTCACACGTTTGAAAATTTCATATCATGGAAAAATGAATTCGGCAGTCTTGTAATTTGGTGAAATACGCCCTTGATCGTAGCCACTGGCTGATAGTTTAAATTCATTCATCGATTTCCATTTCAAAATTCGTCTCTACCATACAATACTATACCCACTAAAATTCACTAAATAAAATAAACTCCACCCATCCGCAAAACCTCTACAACGGTGTTTAACACCCTGTGCATTCCTCGTTTATAAATATTTCCAACTTGTACCTTTATCCACTGGACAAGATTGCGGGAAATTGACCTACTGACCCGATTTTTTTTTATTTTGACTCCACAAATTGCAAAAATTGTGGAATTTGTGGATATTGACAATCCAATAATCTAAGCTATCAAGTCATTAAGGGTATCAACTCCGAATAGCCGGGGTATCACTTCACAAGCCGGCCAATTGATCAATATGATCATGACACTTTATTCAACCAAGACTCGCACTGATAAACACTTAATTGACAACTCAAACAATATGATAAGTTTCTGTCGTACAATAACATACTACTTGACCACCATTAGATTCAGAGTGGACCCGAACCGGTTGTGACTTATCAGACCTGATAATAATACTGCTACCCCGTTGTTGTAACGAATTCATATAAAAGGGATTAACATCTCATACTTTGGGAGCATAAGATTTTTTTAAAGTAAAAAATACAATGGCGATTTTAGGTCAGTCTTTGGTGCTTTTAACTGCACTACTTTGCAGCAAATACTCCAGAGCCGAACAGCTTGACTATGATGGACTTGGTACAAATCTATGGATTGTAACATGAAAATAATATTTAAATCGTAGCATTTTTAAACAGTGAAATTCTGACTAATTGTATAGCCACAAGATCATCCCAATGCGGTGGCACGCTCCATGGGGACTCTGATTTCTTAACTTATCCCAACGAGGGGGAAGTACTTAAGGCCGGCGAAATGTGTGTTTGGACCATTCATTTGGACAGTCGACGGGATTTCCGATTCAATTTCAGTAAACTTTCCGTAAATTCCGGAGTAAGCGGAGACGATGATTGCGTTAGAGGTGGTGTTCGACTCTACTCTTTAACTAATCTCGTGCCAGCCGATAAATTAGAAACATATACGTAAGTTGGTGTAAACGATGCCATAATTTTTATTTCCAATTTCATACAAGGCTTCTGTGACCTAAACGTGTAATGACAAAGATGTCAGTGACAAAGTAGTCAGGTCTTAAGAGTGTCAGTTCTTAAAGGTGTCAGATCTTAAAGGCGGCAAAGGTGTCAGGCGACAAATTTATAGGTGTCAGATTTTAACAGAAATTTCACATGAATTATTTCTCGATGAAGTTCCAATTAAATTGCAATGACAATTTTTCGACCTTTTTATTGTCACGAATCCCGGGGTAGGGGATTTGAAGTTGTACGTAACCTACAGTGATTGGTCATTCAGGGAACTGCGTTCCTTGGAAAGGTGATATCAGGAGTAGAGAGGAAAAGATAGTCAGTATGCAGTATGAGGTGACCGAGTAAAGAATAAAGATCTGGGCAGTAGCCACCGGCTCTGCCCACTGTACCAACATCACCTCATGGCTTTCGCCATCTTAACATTATTTTCATCTTCCTCATCCATCGGGTCAAGGGATAGGAGAAGGGACTGGGAAGGACTCATCTTCGTCCATGTGGTATTGTTTGAGTATCATACATCGTGGTATTAAAGGATTCATTTATTTCATATTATAAGCAGTCAGATAAAGCGTTAAAGTTAAAGGTTAAAGTGGGGGAGTAGAGGCAAGGTCAATTAAGGGAATAAGGGTATTGAGACCTAGAACCCCACTTCTCCCCTACAAATGACGACTCGGGCAGTTGTATTCGAACCTGTAGGATATAAGTAATTTGATTTATGAGTTTAAATTGTTCTTTTTGGTATGATTTTAGTACTTTTTCAATTAATATTGCTGAGGTTCCGTGTTCAAGTCAGTGGTTGACGATTAGCCATCCTTATAGCTACAAACCTCCTCATTCATCATCTACATTCTGGAGTCCTCATCCATCAATTTCCTCGTAACTTTGGTAATCCCAAATTATCTATTTCTTAAAGATGGTTAAAAGTGTACCCTTCGGGTCACTTTAAAGCTGAGGTTGACCACGTCACCCAGTATCCTACGTTAATGGTTTAAAATGAGAATACCTCAAAGGGCTCTTAATATTCGGGCTAGTGACCAGGTCATGTAGCTATTTCAGCGTTATTATTTCAATTTTTGTTAAAGGGGGTAATTTGAGATTTGAGTTTCACGTTCATAAATATAACAGTATTGGGGGTAATTTGAAATTTCAATTTAACTTGATAAAGAGGCATGTTTTGAGGGTAATTTGAGATTTCTGTTCAACGTTGATAAAGAGGGCATAATATTCGGGGTAACTTGAGATTCGATAGATTCTAGGTATTTTTCGAGTTTTTCTTAATTGTGGGTTAAATCTAAACGTTTTTGAAGCCATATTCTGGAGTTCATTTTTGGTGGAGTTTTATAACTAAACAAATCCCAGGTCCATCTTAACAAAGAAAGGTTAGATTAGCTGCATAAGTAGCAAAAATCAAGAAAGTTTGACAAACAAAAGTATGGAAAAGAAATGTTCAGAACGCGAAGTAGAGGTTATTCACATTCAAGGTTATAAAAATTCTCAGACAGACAGTCTAGACAATTTGTGTACAGACAAAGCAAAAATAGATCTCAGTTTTCAAATTAGGTTCAGGTCAAAATTATAATAAATAGAAGAAAGATAGTCTAGGTGATTTGCATTTTTAAAATTTGTTCCTTTGACAACCTAAATCATCCAAATTCAGTCACTAGACCCTCAGGTTTAGGTTCATTTAAATGCGATAGTGGCAAAACAGAACAAAGGTTAGTAAAGTTGCAAATTTGAATTCATGCAGAGATTCCAGGTTAGGATAACAAGACCAAGACTTCAGACACTTATCTGACTAAATGCAAAACTTATTTTGCTAGTCAAAAAGTACGATTAGGCTAAATACTTTGAGTTAATTCCGATGTTAGCATAGCAAGTCGAATTAAACGTTCCAACGACTTTGAATTAGCATTCAAAGCCAGATTAGCTAGATATGATAATGAGGCGATTAGGACAGAACGTATTAGAGTACTACATACTGGTACGCAAACCATGAACGATCCGTCAGAACAGTTCATTTTTGAGAGAGGATATAATTTAGGAAAAAATCCAAATTCTAATAATTTTGGAAACAATTATTAAAATTCAGATGAAGGCAATGTCGAGAAGTATTCTCACAATAACCAGTCCAGGTTGGATTACTCAAATCCTCAAGAAAATAAAGTAATAAGAGTTTTATTATTTTACGGTAATTAAGAGAAATGTTGTATATGGTAGTTCATCTTCAATTTACGAATAGGGGAGTCGCATAAGAAATGTGTTGAAATTAAGCGAAAAGTTACACTTGTATTTTAGTTAAAACAGATAAATTGTATACAAAATTCAGAGAAATCATCAATGATAAAAATTAAGCAGTTGGACAAGGATTACAAGGTGTTGAAGTATAATAGTAACAGAATTTACGTTTCAAATCTAATCGAGGGTGATCAACTTGAAAAGGTAGGAGATATAAATAGTTTACGAAGTATTTAAAAATTCTGCAACGATCGCAGGAAGTCAACATAATTGATCCGAATACAATTAAAAATGTAAAAATTATTATGGAGAACTTTGCTAGTGGCCACGGCAGGTTGATCCAATTGGGTATATGGTGTTGTGATGAATCAGATTATTGAAAATCAGTTTAGGAACCAAGCTTCCAAGTGAAAATGAGAAATTGGCTCAATCAGCCGTAATTCGAATCAAGTCATTCGTTACAAATTCCGCATGCGAGGGAAAATGAGAGTTATTCCGAGACGTCGGGTAGAATACACTATTTACACTAAATGTATTAAAATTATATATGATAAAATTTTTCGTTACGCAATTGGCGCTAACAAGTGGTAACAGGTTAGTTTAACACAAAGTAATATGAGGATTCATACATCAAATTCAGTATCAAATTAAAAATTTATGAATTCACCAGGCTGAAGAAAGATGAAGTAATAGAGAAATTCAAAAGCAATTTCAATGAAAATGGACAAGAGAGGTATAGTATTATCTAAAAATTAATACGTTTCATATTAATAATAATAATAATTAAGTCGTTAAGGACGTTCAAACCGAAAACGGTAAAAATCGGACGATTAATTAAAATTTAGGAGTTAAAAATTATTATAAGTATGTACAGCTTACTACTTAACGATGAAGAGAATAAATTTTAAGAGTTATCAATAAATTTATACATTTATTCGGTATTTGACATTATAAAGAAATATAATATTTGAGAATGTAAAGTTGTGCGTTTATGACTCAGTTTCTAATTGAACTTTGTATATATATAGTTTGCAGTCAGTCCCAGAAGTAGCCTACTGCTCTTCCAAACATATCACATCCAATCATCAAAATCAAAGCAAGAACAATCATCAAAACATCAAATAATTCTACAGAAATACGAAGCAATCAGGATTCCATCATTACGTCCCGAAATCATTTGTCAGTCACCGTCTCAACCTCCAGAGTTCACAAATTTTATTAACTCAATCGTATGTAATTATGTGGGAAAAGGAGGGGGTAGATAATTTAAAATACTATTAACTTGTACTTCAGATAACCTTTATACGACAAGGGGGAAATTAACAATACGGGCATATATATGTCAGTTAACCCGATATACCTTTAGACAATGTTCAATTTCTTGATTTGATGCAGATGAGAAAGTACCCGACGGGTCTTCTCCCAACATCCTCAAAAAATGTATCTATGCTAACTTATAATTTGGAAATGCTTAACATGCCAAGTGATTCTGTTACAAAATAATAACAATATGAATGTCATGTTTAATTTAGCAATACATCAAAGAAATTTTGAATCACATCATCGTCGCAAGGAGCCAAAAGAAGATCAACGCGGAACATATTCGTCAAGGACTTCCTCCATTTTCAAGACGACAAATACAAGAATTTAATGTCTGTACTTATAAATCAGTTGTATAAATTTAAACATAAACATTCAAACAAGTCAGGGATTGTAACCCGGGGGGCTTCCGGGGTAAAGCGGGGCTTCAAGGGGTGATGATGTCACGAATCCCGGGGTAGGGGATTTGAAGTTGTACGTAACCTACAGTGATTGGTCATTCAGGGAACTGCGTTCCTTGGAAAGGTGATATCAGGAGTAGAGAGGAAAAGATAGTCAGTATGCAGTATGAGGTGACCGAGTAAAGAATAAAGATCTGGGCAGTAGCCACCGGCTCTGCCCACTGTACCAACATCACCTCATGGCTTTCGCCATCTTAACATTATTTTCATCTTCCTCATCCATCGGGTCAAGGGATAGGAGAAGGGACTGGGAAGGACTCATCTTCGTCCATGTGGTATTGTTTGAGTATCATACATCGTGGTATTAAAGGATTCATTTATTTCATATTATAAGCAGTCAGATAAAGCGTTAAAGTTAAAGGTTAAAGTGGGGGAGTAGAGGCAAGGTCAATTAAGGGAATAAGGGTATTGAGACCTAGAACCCCACTTCTCCCCTACATTATTTAGATTTGTTTTAATTATTTCCCCATCTTCCCAAAATAAGTTTTAAGACTCTGCTTGTAACTCGCCATAAACATTTCGCCTAATATCGAGTGAATGATACAATCTTTGAAAACGAATCCCGGCACTTAATTAGATTTAATTCATTTAAATATATGCACGTCCAAGCCATAATTGAATGTAATTTGTCTCCAGCTTTTGCTCTGAAAAGCAATGGGATCAACCCTTTTATCTGGGCGAGACAGTCGCCGTAATTATCCTACATGTGGGGAACACTAACTCAAATCCCGGTTCCGGATTCACAATTTCCTGGGAGGGCAGTGCAGCGGATTCTTTACGAACAACGCATCAGTGGACGTCGACAAGTTTGCCATCCGGGGTAATCCAATATCCCGTAATTGGAGCCTATGAGCCCCGTACAATCGCAACCTGGCTTGTCGAAGCTGGTACTTCTGTAGATAGTCAGACGGACTTGCAAATTAATTCCTTAGACCTAGAAATGTGCGACCTTGTGGATGACCCATGTGCTTGTGATGCTCTGATCGTTTATGGGATTTCGGAAACTGGGGTTTTGCAAGAGGCTAACCGGTTTTGTAAAGATCTTGGTTCAGGTGGAGTAAGTCTGGTCCTCAAGTCCAGATTCATTATTGGATTCTTTTCCGATCTAATTGCACAAGTTCCGAGAGGGGCTGGGTTTAGTGCTGTATATTATCCTGGAACTGGAATAACTCAAGAACACACCACACAGGAACCGACCACAGATTATCCCACCACCGAAGAACCCACCACAGAATATCCAACCACTGAGGAACCCACCACAGAATATCCCACCACCGAAGAACCCACCACAGAATATCCAACCACTGAGGAACCCACCACAGAATATACCACCACAGAATATACCACCACCGAAGAACCCACGACAGAATGGTGGTACACAACAAGCGATTGGTATTAAACGATAGATGTTTTTATATGTATGTATGTGTTTATTCATAATTGATTTAGCCGCAGCCCTTACAATCATCTACTAAACTAATAATTTTTAAATATAATTATTGTCTTAGTCAGTTCGTATCTTCACACAACTTATAAAGTCTAGGACATACGTTCATTACTAGACATTATTAACTTAATGTATATATATACGTCTTTCATTTTACTTACACTCCCTTCGTTTAGAAAATTATCAAATGTCAAAATACCATCACTATATTTTTCTAGGTACAGTTTGCGTTCGTTTTTATACGCTTGACACTCGAATAGTACGTGTGAAACATCTTCAATTACATTAGCCTTGCATACTTCAGATGAGTTGTCTATTGCATTGTCATAAAATTTTTGCAGTACATTTAATTTAATGGTAATATTTTCATAACTTATTTGTCCTATATTAGATCTTAATTGAACAAAAAGCTTTGTCAAACCCCAAGGTACAATTTCCTTCAGAAAGGTTTCTTCTTTGGCATGGGTTTTTATTTCTTTGTATCTAATTAACGAACCTTGTGCATTTTGCATTGATTGAATGTCCCTTTCTACCATGTCTGAAGCTACTTTGCCTAGACATTCATTAATATTTTTACATTTATTAAGTAGTCCTTCTAAGTCATCATTATTGGGTTCACAGTCCAGTAACTTTTGACAATCCCATTTTACAAGAAAGATTTTAAATTTCGTATACCAATTACCTATGAGATTGTTCGGTTTATTCTTTAGCGTGATGTAACATTGTCTTATTAAACTATTATTGGGTTTACACAGGATTTTATACCAATACCATGTACAATTTTTTAATAGATTGAATTCAATTGACTTGACGTTGGCTTCTAGTCTCAAGAACCATTCAGACGTTTTTTGTGGTAGTATAAATAGTCTCCTTAAAAACTGGTTTTGAAATATTACTAATCTATTTATAACATCCATACCCCAGAAGGGTGAACAATATAAAAGTACTGATTTAACAAGGGAATCGAAGAGTTTTAATCTAGATTGCAAGGTTTTAATTTTAGATTTAGAAAATACACTAAAAAGTTCATTTCTTGTTACCTCTGCTTTTTTTATAAAGTCATTTGCAGTTGTCGTAAGTTTCATGTTAGAGTAGAAAACTACACCCAAATATTTATAACTATTCAATTTCAATTTCAATTTCTTTATCTTCCCAGAACAATATCGGCGTGTCTATCTTTTTAGAGTTGTTTTTGAATATTACAATTTTTGTTTTTCCTAAATTAACTTTCAGATCATTATCATCGAAGTATTTAGCTAATACATTAATTTTATCTTGTAAATCAAAAACATTTGTAGCCATTACAACTATATCGTCTGCATATAAGAGCATATGTATGTCTATAGCTCCCATTCTTAGCGCTGGAAGTTTTGATTTGTGTAAAGTTTCAATTAAGTCTTCTAGGAATATCGTGAAAAGCTTAGGCGACAAGGTCTCACCTTGTAGAACTGCCTTCTCTAATGGGAAAAAATTACTTTCGCCGTTGGTAGTCCTTACTTTTGCTTTGGCATTTTTATATATGCTCTTAATCATTTTAATGAACTTTGTACTCAAACCAATTTTTTCTAATTTTAACCAAAGCTTCTCATGTTTAATGCTATCAAAAGCGCCTGACAAGTCCACAAACATAGCAAAAACTCTCCCCTTTTTTGTTTTCAGATAACTCTCTAAAACTGACCTCAACACGAAAACATGGTCCTGGCATCCGTAGCCTTTTCTATACGCAGCCTGATAGTTGGAAATAATATTGTGTTGGTCACACCATTCATTTAGACGATTTGTCATTAGAATGGTTAATAGCTTTAGACTTGTGTTGCACAGAGAGATAGGCCTATAGTTTGCTGGGTCAATTTTTGTTCCCTTTTTGTAGATAGGTATAATAGTAATATTAGATAGTCCCACAGGTACATTTCCTTGTCCCCACATATCATTTATACAATTCAATAGTGTAAACTTGTGTTCTGAATCTAATGCTTTCCATACCTCATTAGGTATACAGTCTGGCCCTGGAGCTTGATTGTTTGACAGTTTTTTAATTCCTAACTCTAATTCTTCCATTGAGAACAATACATCTAATTGTTCATCATTTATTGTTGGTGCGTGCGTAGATATTGGGATTGATTTATCTTGGAATAAGTTGGAGTAAAAAGATTCAAATTGGCTAATACGAGGTTGTGCTTGATAACTTGTTGAACGTATATTTTTTGGTCTATAATATGATAATGCCTTGTAGAATTGTTGGGCGTTTCTGGCGTCAGCTAATTGATTGTCAAGACCGTTGAAAAATTTGGTTTTCTTGGCAATGATTAAATTCCGATATGCGCGTCTAGCGTCTATATATTTTCCGGCTGAGACTGTACTACTTTTATCATTTCTTAAATTTCTTAATAACTTCCTTGTTTTTACCTTTTCCTCAATACATTTCTTATCGAACCATTTTGGACCATAGCATGTGTTAGTTTTACCCATATATTTATATTTCAACATTCGAGAATCTTCAGCGGCTTTGACTAAATAGTTATTAAAGCTAGGCAAATCTATAGATTCGTTGGGATGATAGCTGAGTATGTTATCTAAATTAAACTGATATTCAGATGTCTTCATATAATCCCATAGATGTTTTTATAAAAGCGGTCAACCAAACATGTTTAGGGAAAAAACCTGTCGTAGCCAGCTAAAAGGCGTTCTCTGTCATATTTATTAATTTTTGTTTGAGAATAAATCGCTAACATGCTGTTGTAATTTTATTAAGCGCCAGTTACATATAATAATCAATGGGGGAAAATTCAGAAAAAAATCTACTAATCCATCGGACTGAAATCAGAAGCATCATTCACATCTTTTAATTTTCAGACTCTATTTCTAAAACTTATTGTTAGGAGTGTTAGGAGTTACAAACAAGAATTTCAAAGTCCCTGCACTCAATTTTAACTTCATGGAAGCTAACAATCAATACGCTCGGATTGCTTGCATGTATATAGCCAGTACTTAGTTTCGTGCTTCCAGATATTGAAACGGTGCATCGGCCCACATACAGTTCTTCATTTTTTGCAGTTCGACCTGCCGGAACTGCGTTTACAGGAATAGTGTCCATTGCCAGCTTTTGCCAGATGTAATTGACTCCTTTCGGGTTGGTCAAAAGTTCAAATTTCGTGGTTTGGTATTCGGATTCGCTAAAACCAAAGTAGCACTTCGAATACCACAAACTTCCATCCCCAATTAAGATGTCTCCATTGGTGTGGTAAGCTCGGCATATGTACAGTTGCTCGTAAAATTTTCCCCCAGGTATAAGGCTGTTCATATCACCATTCGTTAAGTTACTTATTGGTCGCCACCGATGGGAAAAACAGCCTGAGAAAGCAAACGTTAGAAATAAAGTTATGCATCCAGATTTTTATTTTTTTTAAACTTGCGCAAAAAAACTTTACCTTCGCAATCGTAAAATAGGTTAAACTTTTCCGCATCGAGAAGGCTTAGTCCGGGGTTCACATCGCCTCCGCATCGGATATTTGGATTCATCTTTGGCCAACCACCAGGACACCAAACACACTGATAATGCATCGCACTGGTGTAGTCATACAAGCTCAGGTATTCAGGGAGAGTCCCTTTCCATTGGCTCATATCTTCACATTCATCCTAAAAGTAGAATATTCGTAGAAAATTGAAAACATTTACAGTCACAAATGTAGATTCAAAATCAGTTGACAAATTCTCGTAACGTGTCTAGGTAAAAAACAAATGAAATACACATTTTTAAATTGAATTCATAGCAATGACAAAACTGTACGGAATATAATGTTGAAAATACGACGGCGTTTGATTGTACCTTTTAATCACTTGAGTTTAGAACTACCGAAGTTAAACAGATATTGTTGGATTATTTTTTTAGCATAATAAAATTACGCACATACGTCGCAAGATACATGTGACTAACAACAACATATTGTGTCACGCATGGGCATCTGTGATTTATTCGTCAGTGACGAATCCGCCGCGGTTTTATTTGAAACAACTATCGACAGAGGACTGTCATGCGACTAACTGTCATCAATTGGTAGTTTAAACAGTCGGATACCTTATAGTAGATGTAGTCATCTCGATCCTCTCTGTCCTGTTCATGACCAAAGCAGAGGGTGTGACCAAGCTCATGTACCATTGTATGAGCAGTTCGGCACACCCCTCCAAATTTTGCCTCGTTCCTCCCACCGGTGTAACACATGCTAGCAATCCCACAGACACTGTTGTCTACCATGATGCTTACAAAGGCCTTATCGTTCGTACCCTTCTCGATAAACCGTATGCATGTTTTGGTGTTGTATTCGTTTAATGCAATATGCACTTGCCGTATATCTTCCGATGAAAGGGAAGAATGTAGTTCGTATTTCACTGTCGCGTTTGGCCATTTATTCCAGGAATCGAAACTCCTACCTGTGATTGTGAAGTTTTAATTTATTTTTAAAGCCAAATTGTACCACAGTTTTATGTAGCACTGAAATTTTTAATGATGAAAATTTGTGGACTTACTTCGAAGTATCTTATCTGGAACGTTGCAGGTGAAGTTGCAAGATCCTTGCGTAATAAAAACGGCAAAAACCAAAAACAAAGGGAATAAATGGTTCCAATTCATTTTCGAAATCATTTTCTTTTCGGTTTCAATTAAAACGGGAGTTTAACTTATTTAGAACGATAATACACTAACGACTGAACTGAATACAGTTTATATAGGGAAGAGGTCCTTTGCGGAATCTCTTTTATCTAAAAAATCTGCCACAATCAGAAGCGGAACAAATCATTATTTGAAGGGCATTTGTAATTATTGGATTACACTTTTGAAGTGTAATTACAGTAATTGGAGTGGCGGCAGATTCCTGTTTTTGGAAAATTGACATTTGAATTGGAGTAAGGATTAATTTTAAGTGCAAGTAATTGAAATACGGGAAATGGATAAGGTAACTGGACTAAACAACGATTATACATTTTATTAAAAACTCAATTCGTGCAGTAAATGTTTTCGTATTTTTTTCTCACCTCTAAAATTTCTGTTAAATTTAGACGAGTTCCTTGTAATGGATAAAGCGCCGATGTTTATTGTAACCACTTGGGTTGAAATGGCTCTCGACTATTAACCCATCAATAATTTAACGAACTATTTCTCTGAAAAGGATGAGGCTAATTTAGACTAATTGGAGTTTTTGCAATTTATTCAATATTCCAATAATTTGGCTTAAATCGCAATAAACACTAATCCATTGTCAGATGACCATTTTACGGTTTTATGAGTATAATGATTTTTTTAATATCGTCTAAGAACTAATTGGAATTGGCATTGCAAAAAGTCTTAAATTTTTCAACAAATAACGAGTAATTGTAAATGGTTTTGAGTTGATGTTGCAAAATAAGTCATAATGATAATCATAAGGTCATTAGGTTAAAATATTCGATTGACTCACTCTTTGATTTTGATTCACAGTAGTATTTATTCATAAAAAGTCACTTTAATTTCGTTATCAATGATCAGTACGATAATCGTTATGTAAATGTTGTAATATTATATTTTGTTTTTATAATATACAGATTTGACGATTTGACTTACTTTAGTATTTTTTTATTTAAACAAAGTAAGAGCTCACTTAATTACATAATTCACGGTTAAAAGTTTCAAGTTTAAATTCATTCATTGAATTAAATCTAAAACTATTCATATTTCATGCACTGCAAACTTTAGCTTGAATTGAGCCGCACTTTATGCAACGGTAAGTTAACCTTTTGAACTTCATATTTATTTATATTTATTTAGTTTCATTGAATGTTGAAGTAGCATATCAAATAAAGTGTTTTTAAGGAATTTTGGGTTATTTGATGGAATTTTGAGTTTAAATATCGTAGCTACTGAAATTGAATTTAATATTTTGCCGTTTTGCTAAACATTAATAGTGATTAAAAATATACGAAAAATGAGTATTTATAATGTCGATTCATTTTATTCAGATACGATTTTTTTATACCCTTAGGCTTAGAAATATTTTGAAACTGACTTTTTTTATTAAAATAAAATAGTAAAGTCAAAATTAGACGTCGTGGAAGGATGAAGAAACTTTAGTTAGAATGTCAACCTCTTGTTTCACAACTCGTTTAAACCCCAGTCCTTCTTTTCCGGAAAAGATACCACCATCAAAAGTTGCGTTAAACGAGACTCGGTCGCGATAACACAAAATGGTGCCAACAAAGCCTGCAATGAAAAATAAAAAAAGGTTAATACATTTTGGGCAGGAATTATCAATGTAATATGTAGCCATTTTATAAAATTAAACTTCGAAATGGGTGAAAATTTAAATGTTCAAATAACGAAATGAAGTTTGAAACAAAAAAATGCACATCAGAAAAAAGTGAGACCAGGTTTCACAAGAGGTCAAACAACATTTCTAAACTTGGAGTTTTAGTAACATTTCTACAGGAATCTTCGATTACCCCAACCATAGAGCCAAATCATATGGATTTTTGAATTTCACTTGATTGTACGACGATGCCAGTCACCAGAGAAACTTAGCGTGTCCCGATTTTGTCCCGATTTAAAAAAAAAAAAATCGACTGTTCGAGAGTAGGAATATTAAGGGACAGACGGATTGACAGAGTATTTACAGTAAGCCCCTTAACAAGATAGTTTTTAGTTAAAATTTATCAGAGGATACATTTTGGTTGATGCTTTTAAAAACACATGTCTAAACAACAATACCTAACTAAAAGACTTACCTATGGATCCACTTGGTGACATATGTACATAATATTGTTTAAGTTCATGTCCATCCAAGTAGCATTCCTCCCATCCACTCGGTATATAAGACAGACTTACAGCCGGTGCCTTGACTCGACCCATTAATCTCCCTAAAGACTTAAAACATCCTCCGGAGAGTATCAAGGAATAATATGCGACGACGGGATAAGCCGATGACTTCATCCTCTCGTATTCTTTGTGACAAAGCTGTACTCTTTGGATTGGATCCGATTCCCCAATTGGAAGGTCGATTGAGCCTAAAGTGCTGTCATAAAAGAAAATCAGTTTAAAAACAAAATGAGTAAAATTAACGAAATTATTCACATGGCCATTAAAATTAGGTCAAGCGGTAAAAAAAATTCCCGACAAAATGATCGAGGAATAAACGTTCGAGCATTATAGCATAAACGGACGGACGAACGGACCGAGTTTTGGCATTAAGAAGTTTCACCCCTTAATAAATAGCCGTCAGACCATATTTTCCGCAACTACTCCCAAACCCACCATTCTTTTCCGACCATTTATTCTGACACTATTATCCCCGAGCCATTTTCACCAAACTTATTAAAGTAAGCCAGCATTAAAAATAACTCCTTTAAAATTCCGCCTAAAATTGGTAACACAGCCAGATTTCGAATTTTAAAAAGGTATATATAATATATACAAAAACATACTAATGATTTCTGAGTTTTAGTGGGTGACATGGTCGTGGCATCGGAATAAGACAAGGGATTGTCTTTGGTACGGAAACCTTATTATCCAGTGCCATTGATCTCAAAGCTCCAGTCCCCAAACTGATAATCGCACTCGTAAAACTGACCCCAAATTCGTTCTTGATTCCCTTGATTACAGAAACGGGGATAATTTCCGGTCCATCCAACCTGTCCTTAAACGCACTTTCAGAGACTTTAAATGGAAAGTTCCGGAAATTGTCGACTAGTATTGTAGCCAGAACGTAAAAACAATCGAATGGGAAACAAATCATTTGTAAAATACTTCTCCTGGGGTAATGTGGTTTGATCGTCACCGATTCTTTAACTTCGAACAGGGACTTTCCCATTTCCATAATTGCATACCCGTCGGTCAGTATGTGAGAAGTTCTGAAGATAAGAGCCGTATCGTGTTGGTCATCTTCTGAATTTTGAGACACGAAGTTGTTAACAACCACAATCTCCCATGGACTCCGATCTTTCGGGAATCCAGAACCGATTAGAACCGTTTCGAAACTTTTGATCTCTCCTGCTGACACGTTTTTCTTATCGAAATCTTTGATTTTGACATGGTTTTCGATTTCAAAGCTCTTGTCCTGCTTCCAAAAAGAATAACCAAGCCAGGAGGTCAAAGATTGTTGCAATTCGGGGAATCGGAGTTCTCCAGCTGAATTTTCTGCTTCGAGTAATCTAGTTTGAACCAGTTCTTTTATTCTCGAATATCCAACTTTGCCTTTAAAAATTACAGTAAGAAGAAGGACGACTCGGGGCTTGTCCAGGGTATTACTTGCACATGCAATGGAAGCACTGGTGCAAGTGAGCATTTTTGCTAGATCCGGACAAAATTTTTTTGCGAGAAATTTTACTAGCTGTCTTATGAAATATAGAGGAGAAAGTAGCATAAAAACAGGTGGGATAATTAGTAAGGATAGAGTGGCAACAATTAGTCTAATTGTTCGGAGGCTGAGGATCGAAATCTGATCCGATATCCAGTTAGGAGTGGTCATTTCTGCGATTTTTTAACTAAAGGAAGGACAGTTTATTTCTTGGAGTACTTGATCCACAATGTTGACTGTAAACACTAAATAACGGAACCAGTAATATTAGTATTATTAGTATACTTAGTATACGCTACTACGATTACATATGGTTTTGGTCATAGTTTTCAATATCGACATATTATATATCCTTTTATCGCAAATTTTGCGTAGATTCCAAATGTGCGAAAAAAAACCGCGAATGTAACAAAAACTTTCAAGATAAAACCCGAAAACCGGGTAGAAATCGGATTTTTTCGGATTTTATTTATTTTTAGGTGCTTTATGATTGTATACTTGGACAAAATGATGTAAATGTTTGTTAACAATTTAATTACTAGTTTTTATCACTAACCATATTGTCATATCACCGAAGCATTCGTGAGATATGCGCCAAACACTAACCCAAAAACCGATTTAAAATCAGTTTTGTACGAGTTTTCCTCATTTTTTATCATGGTATTTTACACGTTGATTTTTGTAACATTCGATTGTTGTTACATTATTGTCTTAATTTTCGCCTCGTATACTGAGCAGTATAGCATTGAACGCCCTCCTCCCCCGCCCCCGGCAGGGGCCCCGCCGGCAGGCGCCAAAATGAAAAAAAAAACCGTTGATTTAGGTTGGGAAGATAGGGTTAGGGTAGGATACCGAGTTATGCGAGGTAGATAGGGGTAGGATAACGAGCTATGCGAGGTAGGTAGGGGAAGGACACCGAGCTATGCAAGGTAGGTAGGGAAGGACACCGAGCTATGCGAGGTAGGTAGGGAAGGACACCGAGCTATGTGAGGTAGTTAGGGGTAGTATACCGAGCTATGCGAGGTAGGTAGCGGTAGGATACCGAGCTACGCGAGATAGGTAGGGGTAGGGTACCGAGCCATGCGAGGTAGGTAGGGATAGGTAGGGGTAGGATACCGAGCCATGCGAGGTAGGTAGGGGTAGGATATCGAGCTATGCAAGGTAGTTAGGGGTAGGTAGGGGTAGGATACCGAGCTATGCAAGGTAGGTAAGGGTAGGATACCGAGCTATGCGAGGTAGGTAGGGGTAGCATACCGAGCTTTGCGAGGTAGGTAGGGGTAGGATTCAGAGCTATGCGAGGTAGGTAGGGGTGGAATACCATGCTATTTGATGTAGTTAGTATCTGAACTCATGCATAGAATTGTACCGTTGCTGGGCCTCCGGCAAAACTAAATGGCCCCTGCCCAACTTTTTGTGGCCTCCCCACCTGTCTTGTTTTTAAGTACGATAAAACGTGGTTTAATATTATAACTTTGCTATAGTCTATAGTATGGCATGAGGCTGTCATTAAAGTTCAAGGATGAAGCTTGTCAACTTGTTGCTCTAAAATGTGTCTGATCCTCTCTGTATGAGCCATCGCCTATCTTATCGTATTGAATAATTTAGATATATTGTTTTTAGAACGACCAAAATTATCTACTATCTCTGAAATAGTAATAATAAGTTGTATATAGAATCAATCTATTAATAGTATGAAATGAGATTGCTTTATCATTTCATAAATGAACCGGTGCAAACGCAGTTAAGCAAGAGGTGGAACCAACACGAGAATCGAGTATGAATATTTTCCTAAAATTTTCGGCCGAACATTTCTTAAGCTTAAGCCTACAGAAACACCAGAGTATGAACAGACGGACGGACAAGGTCTTTCCAATAAGAGGTTTCACCTCCTAATAAACGAGCTTGAGATGTTGTTGCTTTTAGATGAACTTAAACTTTGACTGGAAAGAAGAAGAGATAAGATTGACAAATTACAACATTAACTTCGTTGTAATTATTCCTTAGTTTTCGTATTGCAACAAAAAACTAGCCAGATTCCCCCTAAAGGAAAAAGCAAACACTAATGACTTGTATTGGATTATAAATTTTGAGGATGGTAACAAGTTACAATTAAAAATTGCCGTACCGTAATTCTAACGAATATAACAATAGTTTTATATCAGTTACTATTCCGATTATTCTTCGGCGTTAAATTGTTAAGAAACTTCCGATCAAAGTCATCAAAGCATAATGATTGAAATTGATGGTTTAGAATAATTACATGAAGCACCTTAAGAGATGAGCAAAGATTGAATACATTTGAAACCGTTTAATTTATTTTGAAATGTTAAGTCCACCACGAGATGAACGAGGTGCTTGTAGTGGAGTCACAATTTATTTATATTTTGGTATTATTTTTGGTACAAAGCATCAAAATCAATTAGAGTATTCGTTTAAAGTAAAGAATAAAATTTCCTTCAAAATTTTATTTTTAAGCCAATTTTCAAACACAAACTTTAATTAAACTAGCTCTTGATGTCAAAAAATCCGGAAAACAATCACACGGTTTTCATCGAAGTTTTCTTGCTTTTCTTTACTTGCTTTTCATGCCCAGTTTCATATTGGAAGTTAAGGGGGTCATCACACATCCTGACTCTTAAACACGAAAGGAACAAATCCTGGCAACTCATACATGAATGCATTTATGCATTTGTTCCAGGTATCGTTATTTAAAACAATGCAGCATCGTAAAAGTTATTGGTTTAAAGCGTTTAACCCTTCCCGTCATCTAAGCATGTATATGAATTTAGATTTCGTCTATTTTTTCAATTGATCTCAATCGTTCTACAGCGTATTCCGATTTAAGAATTTGGTCGGATTTCTTCACTTATTTTTTAAACTGGGTTATTTAGTGGCACGGTTCGTACTGATTCAGAAAATTGCTTTAATTCGATTTTAAGTTACTGAACATGTAAATGTACCGTGAATAATAATTCGGCAATCAATTGTTAAAAGGAACCTATTGTGACTATTTTGAGCGCAACTACAAAACTACACTATTGCTGCTATTTAAATAAATTCGATCAATTATATTGTCTGTTTATCTGCCCTGGGGTGTGCTGAACCAAAATTGTAAAATGACTATAAATATTCCATGTAACACATATAAACGACAATGAAAAATGCTTCACGTCGAGCATTTTTTTATTCTTTTTTGAAATTTTATTGCAGATTCAGTATCTTATTGTTAGTAAAATTTGCGACAAAGCAAAGGACATCGGGATCGAAAAATGACCGAGTGAGTGTCATTACTTAATACTAACGGCATAATATCATTCAAATGGATGCTTTGATTGTTCTCCAATTCAATCATTGTCTGACAACAAGAAAGACAGTTTACAAAAATTTGATTTTTTTCTGCAACAATGAAATTCATCTTTAAATTACTAAGATGTCCTATTGTGTTTTAATTTTAACCTCTGAACGAATTTAACACTAATTGATTCAAAATATTTCCTTTAAAAGCCTGATCATAAAATAGTATCCGTAGTAAAGGCTACTATCGGGTTTCCATGTAAAATTGGCCAAAACTCAAAGCCAAAAAAGTGGCATACGACACAATAGCAGATTTTTCTAAATACTATCATTTTGTTCATTAGATTCTTGTGATTTTGATAGGATAACTTAAAAAAATCTGCTGTTGTGTCGTATGTCATTTTTCTGGCCCTAAGCAAACGTGTTTTTGTCCAAAATAATACCCAGTGGACATCACAACAGACAAATAATGTCGCATTTTTGAGTTACCAAGGCGAAAATAAAACAGTTTATCGAAAAATAGAAAACCGGAACCAAAAATTGGTTTCCATGGTAACTATTTCTATTTTGGTGAATTTTTAAGCCGCCAGATCTTTGAGATTCTGGTTTCTATGGCAACAATTTCACTTTTTAGGCATTTTAAATTCGCAAGATCTCAGAAAATCCTGTTTCTATAGCAACAATTTCAATTTCGACGAATATTTAACTCGCTAGGTCTCTGAAAATCTGGTTTCCATGACAACATTTTCAGTTTTCACAACTTTTAAGCTTTAAATATGTATAAAATTGGTTTCCATGACAATAATATCGGCTTTACTGACTTTTGAAATAGAAAATGTGGTTTCTTTGCCAACAATTTCAGTTCCAAGTTTAAAACTTCCCGATATAATTTCCGATAATTCAGAATTACTCCCTAGTAACAATGTCGTAATTATGCATGAAAAAGTAGCCCATCTTTTTCAATGTATTTAGATGGAAAGTAGCCCATTTCTGCATGGAAACCCGATAGTAGCCCTTGCAATCCTTCACTATAAGACACATTTCTCAATTCTTTCTTTAGACGCTAGTGAATTTTTGATTTTCAAGCTTTTTCACTAATTAAGAACTCATTTATTTACAATTGGAACTATACAGATAATTTAGATTAGTTATGTTCAAGATGACCTTCTCTGTAACATATTCGACCATTCTTGTTCAGGTTCTGACGACTTTGTTCCTGTTCCATTGTTCCAACTGCCGTAGCCATCGTGAGTCAACCATTACCTTGTTATAACCAAAATTGGCATGACAAGACTTACAATTAGTTTGGGGAAAAATAGTTCAAGAGTAAACTAAATAGAAGCTTTGGCCATATCGGATGAACGTTCATATAACGAAATTACATAATTTGACAATCTTTAGTTTTTTGAGCAATTTTCCGTGTTTTTCTTTATATGAAAATATCAGTATGCAGTTGACCCAATCATAACCATCCACAGATTTGGATTGAAAGCCGATGCTTATAGCTTCTACGGAATTTTTCCTGGATCCAGCATATGCGTGTGTTTTTAAACATGATCAATATAATACGGGTCATTTAAGGGCTCTGCGTGATTATAAGAAGGTCGTAAGAATTTTTTTATAAAGATTTTGCGAAAACGGGAGTTTTTTTTTCAGAAGACACCCCTCTTGCCGTATTTAGTTAAATTGTCACAATTAACAATAAGGTCATTAAAGGGCTCTGCAAGGTAATGAGAAGATTGTGAAATTTTTTAATGATTATTTTGTGAAAGTCGAAGTTCGTAACTTTCGATGGATAACATATTTGGCATGTTATGTTCAAACGATTATTTAAGTTAATTTAAGGTCATTTAAGATCCTGCATGGTTCATATGTACAAAATGTGCATGAAATATAAATGCAGTGGTTATTAGTAACACTGACAAAAAACATAATCACGTTATATGTCCCATTTTACTGTCCCCATACCAGTCCTCTTAGATCAAATAAAGCAGCAGTATTTGTAGTCACACATTTCATCTATTAGGTCAAATTAAGTTTATTCTTCAATGTTTCAAGGTTTATTCAAGCTATTTTGTGGTCAACTTAAATGAATACCCTAGAAATTTTGAATTTCTCACCAAATCGATTGCAGAGCTAACTGGTGGCGGGGTCATTTCCGAATTTGACCTAAAAAATGGAACAGGCCAACCTGCCACTCGGGGACACATAAATAACAAACATATTCATCTTCGAACTTAAGGTTGCACCCACAATGATGAAACCCTCGACTGCACAACGGATCGGCCAGAGGGCATGAATCAATCGGATTTCATGACGGCATGCAATCTTGAGCCGATGCCACTGAACTGCACCGGAGACAGACCGATCGGTTGGACTTACGATGAGTTTATCGAGGCTTGTGACCTAGAGGTAGTTCCATTCAGTTGCGATGGTGACCGCCCAGCCGGTATGACCTACGAGGAATTTTTGAAAGCATGTAACCTTGAACCAGAGCCCTTTAGCTGCGCTGGGGACCGAACACCCGGAGTTTCTTACGAGGAATTTTTAGCGGCCTGTAATCTGGAAGCCCAACCAATCGACTGCACTACTGACCGTCCACCGGGGAAGACGATGGACGAATTTATGACGGCCTGCGATCTCGGTAAATTCTTAAGGGTTGCTTTGCTTTCTGTTTGGCATACAAGGGAAGTGACACAGAGCCAAATCTACGATCGACTTGATTTTTTTGTTACGAATTTACAATTCATGTGAAAAACTATGGGAGCTTGTATTTTAATGGCCCATTATTGAACTAATAGTATGACCCAAAACAACAAAATCCATTAACCGATTGTACTTTTGCAAATTATAAAAATTAAAGCAACCGTAAAATCCAAATGGAATATAGGTCACCCACAACGAAATATAGAATAATAAGGAATAATTAAAAGAATATGAATGTAACTTTCGATAAGCAAATTTTCAGGACAGTGTTGTTGCACGAAATTTGGGCTTTTAATACTGTCGCTGGAGAAATTGGTTTTTCAGTGTAAAATTGTAAGTTAAATTGCCACCACTGACACAATGTATTAATGTCAAAACAAGAGAAAAGGACAACGAATCAGGGCATACTTAAGCTACGGGGCTAGGAATTTTTAGATTAATTTAATTAAAAATCAGAAGCTGATTCTGATCAAATGCAGGCTAATGTCAATAAAACGTTGTAAACGTTAACGACAGCTCGCACAATTCATATAGATTGTTGTTCAATATTACTTGAAATCGTATTGCTTTGCTATAAGAAAACTATTAAAAATGAATTGTATAACCATTTTCATGTTGCACAATTCATATCAATCTCAAAATTTCACAAAATGTTTTAAATTTAGAAAAGGGGCATATAAGTCATATATATAGATTTGGTATATAAACCAATACGATTTCCTCGAAAACCATTTTCATGTTTCACAATTCATATCAAACCTCAAAATGTCTTAAAATTGTTTTAAATTTAGAAAAGGGGTATATAAATCAAATATATAGATTTGGTATATAAACCAATACGAATTCCTCGAAAACCATTTTCATGTTTCGCAATTCATATCAAACCTCAAAAGCCTGCTTCCATCTGCTTCTGGCACTTTGCAATTTGTCTTGATTTACATTGAGAAAAAGGCCGGACGGACAGACAGACAGACGGACAGACAGACAGACGGACGGACAGACGGACAGACGGACTGGTTGACTTCATTAGCTCTAAACCCTATTTTCAATAGGCGAGCTAATAAAGGCTGTTTCAATCAAATTTTGAGGCTAAATTCAATTAAAACAGAGGCCGATTAACTCGATGCCCTTACATTTACTGATTGATTCTGATTTAGAACCCGTACCATACGAATGTGACAGCGATCGGCCGATTGGGATAAGGTACGAAGAATTTTTAGAAACATGCAACCTGAGCGCAGAAGATTTCAATTGCACCGGAGATCGACCTCCAGGAAAAACGATGACAGAGTTTCTGGAGGCATGTGACCTAGATCCTGAACCGCTGCAATGCGATGAACCTCGACCACCGGGACTGCGACAATCGGAATTCGATGAGATGTGCGCCGCCGCAAATGACGAGGATATGAATAACGTTTCCTCCGACAGCGATTCGTCGGAATATTGATACCGTCTTACATATCACTAATTTACACGAGACAGAAAATATTTTCGAACGATGTGCATCATTTAAATTAGTTTATCTTGTAAGGTTTTTCTTATCTGATGGAAATTAAACACGTTTGCAATAGGAATGTTGGAAATTTTGGGATCTAAATTATTGCGACGCCACCATTGCGATCTTTTCCAAACCTTCCTATTTACAATCTAACAGTTAAATTTGATTTTCCTAGACTTTTATTAATTAACGCATCTATTTCGTGAAATCAGTGTTCGATTTTAAGTCGAGTCCAAATGTCGACTCCTTATACGGCATACAAAATCAAAATTCAACGATCAATAGATGCTTTAATTTTATTGGCCAAAACGCATTTCAATTCATTGACATTGTCATAACTTTGAAGCAATTCATTCACATTAATTAGATTAAATCGATCTTACACAATTTTGACAGGAGTGACCCTGAGTAACCTTGACGCATGAGTTGCTAGACTTTGCTCGAATCCATTCTCAAAATCCCCCAGGGATGTTCCGGCCCAAATGTCCCTGACGGAGACAGTGCCATTAATTCCAAGTTCCGACCAATTAACCCTAACACTACCCGCTTCCTCTGCCAAATTAAACAGCGCAACGACAAAGCTATCATCATCCAGGCTCTTTGACCACCAAACCTGCTGATTTCCACCTGCCACAACCGGTCTGGCTGGAACGCCGTTCTGATTGATGTCAATAACTTCTCGGTTGGTCAGGAGTGACATTCCGTAGTCGTCGAGGAGGCTCAAGTCATCTCCGATGTACAAAGGAGCACATGAAATGGCCCATAGGGTTGCATAAGTTTGTCGTTCGTCTTCTGAAATCCCGTCCATTTCCCCGTTTCCAACGTTTAAGGTGTCGAGGTCGTTCCAGCGTCCCGGACCCGCGTGATCGATCCAGGGTGGCAAGTCTGAAAATCTCTGGACAACCGACGCTGTCCACTGGACAAGGGTGTCACAGTAGCATTCGACGTCCGTGTCAATCCTCCAGCCATCAGCGTATGTCGTCCAAGTGTCGATGGCATCGATGTCGAGTTGCCAGGAGAGTTCAAAGATGAACTGGCGACCAGTTTTGTTGAGTCCGGCTCGCCAAGCTGCTACGTCAGGTCTAAAAAATCATATATTATTAACAAAGGGTATATTTAAACGGTAAAACACTTGTATTCAAATGTATCTGGCTATTTCTCCCTTTTACCACAAAATATATCGTCCAATGAATGATTTTGCATTTTTGCTTCGAATTTTGCATGTATTGAAACTGTCTTTTGCACATGTTCAATATATGAATAGTGTGTTTTGGAATTTCAAAATACGAAATATAAAAAATTCAAGGTTGCCCCAACCATAGAGCAAAAAAACGTTCACCATTTGAAAGAATGTGACCACCGAATGGAGGTCCTAAATGATTCCCCGAAAATACAGTTTCAAAACGTGAAACTGATTGTTTCTTATGGGCTTTCCGGACATACATCTAGACAGACGGACACCAAGTCATTCCCATAATGTATTTACGACACAAAATAGTAATAAAACCTGTTATCGTAGTTAGGCCCATCCTTCCAAGAACCAGGTCCGACCCCATCCAACTTGAAGAAGTCGACACCCCAGTCAGCAAACTGCTGAGCGATGGAGTCAATAAATAAATGAGAGCAGGGATTATCAAAGTCCATCTTGTAGGACGAGTCCCACCCATTAGTCGTCCTCCAATCGTCGTAGACTAGGTCAAATCCGGTACAGTTAGTCGTATTTGCCACATCGAAGTTGACCTTGTTGGACTGGTCAGGGCCAAATACGCCCATTGGGAGCCCAACTGGGGCATACAGCCCTATTTTAAGACCCTTAGAATGTACATATTCGGCAAGCGACTTGATGCCATTTGGGAACCGTTCCGGATCCGGGATTGGTCGACCGTTAAGGTCAAAGTTGGCATTCCAATCGTAATTCGCATTCCACCCCGAGTCCAAGTTGATGTAAGTATAGCCGAAATCTTTTAGTTTTTCGGACATCACCTCAACTTGTCTCAAGATGTTTTCTTCTCGTAACCAACTGAGGCCTAGTCCAGGCCTGGCTGATGCTTGAAGACTCCAGCTGCTCCAGCCCATGTAAGGTCGTACTGCCTGACCCGATGTGACCTGAAGCCAGGCACAGCCGAGGAGAATCAAGGGAAGGTATGACATTTTTTATGTTACTTGTGAACCTGATCGAATCAAATTTCACACTGTCAAAAAATTATAAATACACTGGGTAGTTATCTTCGAATTTTCATCCAGATAAGGTTAACAGTGTTGAATAATATTAAAATGGAACATGAAAACTAATTGTTCTCATTACATTGAACATGTTGAATCAGAAATATTTGCCAGGATATCACTTTCGGTATCATTGCACATTAACAATTTAGGTGTAATTCATGTTAGGTTAGGTGTAGTTATCATAATTCGTATAATTAAATTAAGAACTGATTGATGGATGTTACTACAATGACACATGTCAACGTTTACGATAGTTGAGTGATTAATATCCTGCAATATTTGATATCTTGATCACTTGTCCTGTTCATTTATCGACTAATAAAATGCTCAGAATTAATTAGGGCAAAGCAGTGTATTTCATGCCGTTTTCAGAATAAAAAACAAGCTCGATTTTGAGATGAAAAAATAGATATAAATAAAATTCAATAAAATTCAACACAGTTAAATGCACAAGTCGATCAATGCCCACTGCTTTTGAATGTGATTTATTTCTTGATTTAAAGCGTCGTAAATTCGAATAATCCATTTAGTAGACGTAACCCCTATTCATCCCGAGGACTCCATTCGAATGTGAGGGTATTGGCGTATGATGGCCAGACTTCACTTGTCCTAAGAACCAATACAAGCGTTCGATCGCCTAGTATCTCGACGCCTTCGGTGCAAACCCTAGAAGAAAAAACCGAATCAAGTATGTAGATTTATGCTTGTAGAATCTAACCGAAAAACACTGATAATAATATTCAAAGAACGTACATATATTGAAACACGAGTCCACCATCACGGATTTCGTAAGTCATAACATTAGCACTCCAACAGGAATTAGCCTGTCCTAAGCCAACGTCAACGAATTTCAAGGAAAGTCGGGAGGTTCCATTTCGCCCTAAGGGATTGATGACGAAAGTGTCCCATTCGAAAGGCTCAAACTGTGGGAAATTACTAATTCCGGGATAAGTCAAACTTCCCGATTCTTGGTTCCGCGTAAAATCCGTGTAGTTACTCAAGTATGGGAATACGATTTCGGTTGAAATCGGATCGTAGTCAATCGTCAACTGGAATCTGCTTCCTGGAGCTCGAGAAAATACCAAAAACACGACTGGGCCTGCCATCGAGACTGGGACGTTTAATTGAGCTTGATCACAAGTTGCGCTGAAAAATAACACGGAAATGGATAAAAAATGAGACAGCAGAGGTTGAGAATTATTATTTTATCTGGCACGATTCGTATAATAATGCTTAGCACATTTCTTACACCATTATTTTCTACGTTTCATTGATATTTCATTGGTATATATGAAAATTCCCACAGGTTTCGGAAGCGTAAAAAATTGAGAGGTTGGCATGGGGCAGCCACTGGAGTCTTCTTTGTTTTTTTTGTATTCGACCCAAACGCAGATAGGAAGTTAACATTACAGGAATGAGAAAATAGTTTATTTTCTAGCTTGCTTACTTCCTCTTACAATTTCATTGCGATTTCGAAACCAGTGAGAATTTTCTTACATGCCAATGAAACGGAGAAAATAATAGTGCCAAAAGTGTTCCAAACTTGGCTATACGAATCTGGCCAAACCCTCTTTTGAAACGACACTGGCTTTGTACAAACTATTCATTTACATAATGAACCAACTTACATAACCTTGTTCTCCACTTTGAGACTTTCAGAAATAGAATAGTTTCCATCAAATCCAGTAGCAAAGAGGCTGGATGTAGTACATTCAGGGAATTCGTAATCGATCAGGGTCAACGTTATCGTTCGACTGAGATGACCTCGGATTGTCCAGACACATTGCTCTAAAGAGCTGTCGGATTCCGTCTCGGTATAGTCAATTTCTCCGACATCTTTTGACAAATCGATCACTCCGCCACAAGTTTTTGCTGTCGCAAAAAGGTATACATTTATAAAAAAAACTTGGTAGCACAAATAGAATAATATTGTCAATTGCTAATCTTACATGGAGCTGGATAAACGGTTCTCCATCGTGTCTCAAATCCTTGCTTAACATCACTGGGACCGGATGTGAAGGTAATAAGAAAGGTATTTTCTGAGTAGTATTCAGTAACGTAGTCGGCTGAGCAGAGCCTGTGTAAAAAAGCAATAAATGTTACGAATTACATACTGGGCTGCAGTTTTTAAATAAAAAAACAGGATGTCATTTGCGATATCGTTTTCACCATCGAGTTATACAACATTAAGTTAAAACTTATAAACCTACAATCGTTTATGAATGAACCCAGTCTGGGTCAGTTGGAAGATATTGATGGTATCAAAACAGCTATCGGTTTCGACGAAATCGAAGGTGAGTAATGCATACGCCGAGCCGTTACTTCCCTTAGGGTTAATTACAAATGTCGACAATTCGTTGTTTTGGTATAGTCCAGATTCTGGATATCGGAAGGACCCTTGGTCGTCTGAATGGACGCTGTCAGCATGATTACTGACGATTGGATATCCGGCATCGACGAGAGTTGATTCTCGCTGAATTGAGAGTTGGAATTCAGCAGACGAACCAACGGCTCGGTTACCGTTTGAACGGAACGTGACAAATGCAACAGGTCCCGGCACTCGGATTTGGTCCCCAATGTTTGTTCTGACAAATGTACATGAAATACGTGCGTTTAAAAGTCTCCAAAATGTAAATTTTAACCACTTTATTTTTAGAATGAGTGAACCAAATTTCAACTCACAAAGTATGTTGGTCAATGGTGGTTCCAACACCCCAAACGTAAGGGGTCAAGTAATGAATATCAAGTGAACTTCCATCAACAGTGTCGGAACTGTAATTGTCGAGTGTAAACGTAATGTTTGTGCTTCCGTCCGCTCGGATAGTCCAAGTACAAATCTCATCGATACCCTCCGCCGTTTGTTCGGCTGTGTAAGAAATTAGACCTCTGTCGTCTTCAGAGAGGCTAAGGACATCGTTGCAGGTTGTACCTGTGAGATTTTAATAGTAAAACTGAATATATAATGGCAAATCATATAGTTTTTAGTTGGTTTTCAAAAACAGCATTTTATATAGCCCTTTTGACCCAAAACCCGAACTGAATCTCAATCAAAGCCGGCCAAATTCATTTATTTGAAGATTTTATTATACTGGATGCGAAACGTACTGATAACATTCGGCGCAGGCGTTGTAGAGGACGGTTCAGTTGTAGTTGTGGGTGAATTGGCTGGCGTCCAGATGAGCTGGAACCCGTTCCCTGTTCCAGGGGTGTCAATGGTGTCCGAATAAAAGGCAACGATAAAGTTCAATTGCTCCAATGCGATTACAGATGGCGCTGAAAGTTTTCCGCACAATCTAAAAAAAAATTGAAAGAGATCAGATTCTTAGTAGCATCAATTAAATTATCGAGATTCAAAGAAATAGTGGTTTTTAGTTACCTTTCTACTTCCTGCAAAAGTCCATCCGACGTAACTTGATAGACGATCGTGGCATCACAGTAACAGTTCTCGTCCGGAGCTACAGAGCAAGTCTCAATGTCTGATGATTCGATTACAAGATCAAAGCCAGTAACGTCCCCCTGTGGATGGACACCGCTAACTTGCCACGTGGTTATTGTGTTTGGTGGATATTCTCCAGTGATTGGATACCGGATAATTCCATCTAAACTGGTTGAAAATGTCGAGGCATGCGCAGTGGTTGACATTTTAAGGCCTTCCCATGAGAGTGTGAATCCAGCGCCACCTTGAGTGCTGGAAATTGAGGTTCGGAATGTGACCACCATGACGTTATCGCTGAGGAACATCACTCCTGAACCCTGATTTTCGGGACAGATTCTACGATTCAAAATCGAAATCGAAATTTTAATTTTGGTTATGTATTTCTAGGTCGCATTGTATGAACATCATTATCGATATTAAAATCGAAATGTGAAATGTCGACATATTTAGTGCGAATTGCTTACGTATAGCTCTCCATATTATCTCCTTGGACAGCGTTGCTCAACGAATAAGCACGCACAGCTCCGTCAGTACAGCTATCACCAGCTCCACCATTGAAATCTAATTGACTTATATTAAGTCGAATCGTCGACGTCTTAGAGAGATGAATTGTCCAGATGCAAAGTTCATCGGGTTGAACAACGCCAGACGCTCCGGGGTAACTGAGGACTCCCGTGTCACCTTCAAGGGTTCCACCACATGGAACCACTCGAGAAACGCTGTCAACTGCCGAGGTGCATTGAACAGCAGAAATCCCTAAAATTAATAGTAGAAAACGACTACAATTTAGAGAAAACTTGGTAATCATTTTGAAAATTTATTTTAAAGGTTTTAACAAAAAACTCCAACAGCTTTGTCTGTAAATTTTAATGCGAAAGACCGATTGTGCAAGGCGACTATGATTAAAACTGAATGTTACGAATCCATCGCATTTATGGTAATTCATACGGCATAACGGGATTCCTTATCGGTAATTATCAACTCTCAATCAAAGTCAATAACCAACCTCATTGTTACTGGACAGGCAGAGTCAAGTGCAGGTTGCATGTAATATAAAACCATACATGCATGGTTTCATATGAACAATTCTAAAAATAATAATTAATCAATAATGTTAAATGAGATTTGCATTGCCATTGTCCGAACGAAGCTTAGGTCATGAAGTGTGAAAAGATGATGAAAGTATGATGTATTATTGTAGCAGATATTAAAACTATTTTTGAACTTTGATTTTTATGATGAATATGTGATCTTCGTTGGTGGAAAAATGCAATTTCAGGGGGTGTGACCGCAATACATAGGGCAAATAGACATTCCATCCCAGAATCCAATGACATTTAATTTATATAAATTGCATTGCCATTTCACGTGTTTTAACTAACCCGTAAAAAAGCCTAAGCTTATTTTCAGCCTGATTTGTACTAAACCGTAATAAAAACGTTATTCATTCTGATTTGTTTGATAACGTTGTTCCTTGAAAATTATTTAAGTGGTTTTACCTCTTTTTTAAGTGCGTTTTAGATTTGATTGCTAAATAACTTCCTTTTAAAGTCAAAGGTAAAGCAATTGTCAGATGGAATTATTATTCAACAAGTAGAACCCTATTATTAAATACATATCTTCAGGACATACATATCTTTTTTAAAAGGTAATTTTAACTATTTATAGAATGACAGCGTTTTTCATCGTTTAAAGTCCTTGAAACCAAAGTTCGATTTTTTTAAAGTATTCTAAAGGAATGCATGACTCAACCCTGTAATTGCAATACTGCGGGCCCATAGTATAACTTACCTTTAGTCCTTCCCAAAATGATCTGGCTCTGATATTTCGTAAATTCAAGGCCTCTCAATTCTTTTTTTGCTTGATCGAATCAATGTATTGATGTGCAAAATGAACCAAATGAAAATTGAGCCCATTGAAATCAAGAATAAGAGACAACTGAACTGTCGAAGTGGTTACAACTTATTCAAAATTTTCAAACAAACCTACCAGACCCAAAACCGTTAGTTTTAACGAGCATTAAAGCACACACAAATTAATGATCTGTAATCAATCTAGAGTCTGAAACTAATCGGTGTTCAAGGTTTGATATCTAGAACTAACACGACTCGAAATAAAACAATTCAGTATCATTTCCGATTTACCAACTTGAGCGACTATGCCAACTCCAATTGTTTTCGCAACACTCCGGATTTACGATATACTCAATCAAGGAAATAGATTCTGCAGATATCCGGTTGTATGGGACCCCCGTTCGAAATCCTTGACCGTGGTTAATAACACGGGAACATTTTTAGGGGTCTGGTACTTCCAAGTTTTGCTAGAAATTGTATTTGTGTTCAGCTGTGCTTATCTAAACGTGCGGCAACTGTTTAGCAAAGAAATCGTGATTCCGCTGTGGATAATCTTGGCATATGTATTCATCGGGGTTCTTGGTATTAATGCATTGATAATGGACTTGCTCGTGCTTCGTAATCGGAGAAATTTTTCCCAGGGTTTCGCCGCACTTCTAAGCCTACAAAACTATACGACAAAAGCCAGTAAATGTACAAGCAATTTGGACACGTCCTTAACGCCACGAGGTATTTGTTATTACTAGCAGAAGAAACGGTTATGAATGGTTAAAAAATGACAGTTTTGTTGGTTCCATTAAGATACTTTGCTACATCCGTTCCAATGGTTGTTTATTTCAAATTGAATCAGTTCTAATATTTTTGTCTTTAGTTGCGATACCAGGAAGCCAAGTTAAAAGGCGGAAGACCTCGTCTTGGTCGAGGCTGGATTATATTGGCCTGATCATGGCCGGGTACATCCTACTGACTAAATTCCTGGCACTGTTTTTAGCCACCACCGGCATTATACTCAACTTGGACCCCTTCTACTTCATTTTTAATGAAATCCGCTGGTTTCAAAACCAGAAATTCATTGTTTTAGTACTGAGGATATTCCTAACGTTCATCGTCGCATTTGCAACTGCAAGGACCATCGTGTTCGTCATGTCATTGAGTATTCTGATGGCCTTTGTTTTGAACGATGCCCTAGCTACCCTGTTAGTCTGGGAAACTAAAGACCGAGGCGATCGATTGCAGAAGGTGAAATTAATCCGACAATTTCTGATTCAAGCCGACATCACTCTAAAGGTACTTGGGGGCTTGGTGTGTCCTCTTTTAACGTGTGGTCTCGGCACTCTCCTCATACTCTCAGCGTTTATTACTTACGCTACGGTTAAATTAGTAGGAATAATGCCTATGCCACTGTACCTCGCTTGTCCTGCTTTTTTAATTCGCGTTGCAATGCTTGATTTGTTTTGTATTACCGAAATTGTGAAGCCCCACGGCTACTCGGGGTCCTTAATTATGCGCTTGAAAATTACTTGTGGCAATAGAAGCTGGAACCGGAAGTATCGACAGCGCCAGCTCAGAGCCATGAAACCCGTGGCTTTAAAAGGCGGGTTGAATGAATATACTCTTGTGACGTTTCAGAAATCTACGAAATCGGCCTTTTTATTTGCGATTCTTGATTACACTATTACTGCGTTCCATTCAATTCCTCTGCATAAGATGTCATGAAATCTAATACGCTTTTGATCTTGTGTTTAAATTAGTTACTATGAATTTAAATTAAAAAAATTGTTGTGGACAAGGAATCGAAATAAAAAGAAGCTTAGCACCGTTTTGGTGAAAATAAAAGGTTTAATAATGGTTTGAAAAAAATTCAATGGTTTCACAATAACTTAATACTTGTTTAAAACTCATTGTTTGAGTCATTCATCCCGAGGACTCCATTCAACTCGAATCATATTTGCATATAAAGACCATACTACACTTGTACGAAGAACAAGTACGATTGTCTTGTCGCCGAAAATCTCGACAGTTCCGATTTGACTATCGTAACAAATCCTGAAAAAATTATAATTCTAGCATCAGCTTTGAAAATCAATATCAAACCTCGAAAATTGAGGAAATTATTTTATAACTTACATGTATTGGTACATGAGACCGTCATCTCTGATTTCGTATGTCATCACATTATTACTTCGACAGGAATCGGCTTGGCCTAAATCCAATTGAGTGAATTTCAAAGAAATTCTAGAGGTTGAATTTCTTCCTAATGGATTGATGACAAAAGTGTCCCATTCGTAGGGCTCGAACTGTGGCCAATTTTCTGGTCCCGGATAGCTTAATTTCCCCGACTGCTCGTTACGTGTAATATCCGTGTAGTTACTCAAGTACGGGAATGTGATTTCGGCTGGAGACGGCTCGTAGTCGATGGTCAACTGGAATTTGCTTCCTGGAGCTCGAGCAAATACCAAAAATGCGACTGGGCCTGACATTGAGATTGGAACATTTACCTGAGACTTGTCACAAGTCTCACTAAAATAAATCATAAAAATAATTAAATTGAGAGAGACTGTGTCGGATTTTGTGCAGATTCAGAACAGAGCTTGACTAAACGAAATGTATTTGATTTTAGTTCTGTCCGACTTACATTTCTTTTTTCTCTACTCTTAGACTGTCCCCTACTGAATAGTTTCCAGTAAATCCGGTGGCAAAGAGGCTGGATGAAGTACATTCAGGGAACTCGGAATCGGTCAGGGTGAACGTTATCGTTCGACTGAGATGACCCCGGACTGTCCAGACGCATTGTTCTCGGACTCGGTCGGATTCCGTCTCTGTGTAATCAATTGCTCCCAAGTCCCTTGACAAGTCGATTATTCCACCGCATGTTTGAGCTGTTCCAAATATTACAGAATGGACTTAATTGAGAACGTAATGAGGGTTTAATCTCTCAAGTTCATCGGGAGAGTCAAAGTACTTGTGCTCTTTGTGCCCCGGTAAAACCCGTTTTGTCCTCTATAGCCAGCGCCATGTTAAAGTAATACACTACTTTAGCTGCTATACTTATAGAAGAAAGGAGTTTTACCCGGCGAGTCAAGGAGCACAAGGACTTTAGTTTCAAACGTTTTTATTGAAAACTTACAAGGAGCCGGAAACACAGTTTTCCATCTTGCTTCAAATCCCTCCCCAACTCGACTGGGACCGGAAGTAAAGACGATTAGAAATACATTTTCGGAAAAGTATTCCGTGATGTAGTCAGCAGTACAGAGCCTACAGAGAGTTGAAATACTTTTATATGAGAACCCTGTTAATGGCTGCAAACCTGTCGTTAACTTAATGTCAATTAACTAACTACTAACTCTCGTTTGAGGACAAATCCAGCATCTGTGAGTTGAAAGATATTGATGCCATCGAAACAGTCATCTAGGCCCACGAAATCAAAGTTTAGTAGCACATAGGCGGAACCATTACTTTGTTTAGGGTTGATTACAAACGTAGTTAATTCGTCGTCTTGATAGCTACCGCTTTCAGGATATCGAATTGACCCAGCATCGTCTGTGTATACATTATCGGCATAATTACTGACGATTGGATATTCCGCATCGTCGAGACTGGATTCCCTCCGAACTGCCAATTGAAAAGAGGAGCTTGAACCGACCGGTAGGTCACCGTTTGAGCGGAACGTGACAAAGGCTACAGGCCCTGGAACTCGAACTGCATTTCCAATAGAAGATCTACGACAATTGTAAAAATTAATTCTGAATTCTAAAAGCGTTAAGCAAGTAAAATCAGGCCTGTGAAGATGTGTACCGTCACAGGTATATGGATTTACTCTATGGTTGGGGAAATATGAGATTCTTGTACACTGGTAACGACGTTAGAGGTTAGAACTTCTTTGGTAATGGTTTCACCCCGTTTACATTTGCGTTTGCAACTTCTTAAAGTTTAGAAAATTTCAACTTACAAACTGTCTCTTTCGATAACTGTTCCTACATCGCCCCATTGGTTAGGAATAAAGTAGTGGACTTCAATGAAACTGCCATCGACAGAACTCTGCTCCTCGAGCGTGAATGTAATGTTGGAGCTTCCATCGGCTCGGACAGTCCAAGAGCACGTCTCAACGTTACCCTCTGCGGTCTGTAGCGCGGTGTAGGAGATTCGACCCTCGTCGTCTTCGGAGAGATTCAAAACGTCGTTGCAAGTTGTACCTGATTTTAGATTTTTTTTATAGTTTTAGTTTCATAGTTTGACTATAGACTTAATTTACCTGTAATATAACTTTTTAAATATGCATCTGGTACAAAACTTACTAATAACATCCGGAGCAGGCGTCGTTGAAGAAGGTACCGCTGTAGTTGAAGATTTTGCAGGCGTCCAAATGAGTTGGAATCCATTTCCTGTTCCTGGGCTGTCTATGGTGTCGGAATAAAAAGCCACGATGAAATTCATCTCTTCCAACGCGATTTCCAAAGGGGCTGAAAGTTGTCCGCAAAATCTATTGCAATGAAAATTTAGCGAGTTAAGACACCGTGAATACTATGAATTGTAATTCCAACGCAAGTACTTAATGAAAATAGATATAATTACCGAGTCCACTCCTTCAAAAAGCCCTCAGCAGTAACTTGATAAACGATGGCGGCATCGCAGTAGCAATTTTCGTCCGGAGCCACGGCGCAAGTCTCAATGTCAGACGATTCAATTTTGAGGTCAAGTCCAGAGTAGTCCCCCTGTGGATGGACACCGCTAACTTGCCACGTCGTTATTGTATTAGGTGGGTATTCTCCAGTGATTGGATACCGTATGATTCCATCTAAACTGGTTGAAAATGTCGAGGCATGCGCAGTGGTAGACATTTTAAGGCCTTCCCAGGAGAGTGTGAAGCCAGCGCCACCTTGAGTGCTGGAAATTGAGGTTCGGAATGTGACCACCATGACGTTATCGCTGAGGAACATCACTCCTGAACCCTGATTTTCGGGACAGATTCTGGAAACCAAAATCGAACAAATGATTGTTTAGTTAAGTTTCAACACGAATTAGTGCTATTTTTTTAATATTACGTGTAGCTCTCCATGTTATCTCCTTGAACAGCATTGCTCAACGAATACGCACGCAAAGCTCCGTCAGTACAGCTATCGCCAGCTCCACCATTGAAATCTAATTGACTTATATTAAGTCGAATCGTCGACGTCTTAGAGAGATGAATTGTCCAGATGCAAAGTTCATCGGGTTGAACAACGCCAGACGCTCCGGGGTAACTAAGGACCCCCGTGTCACCTTCAAGGGTTCCACCACACGGAACCACTCGAGAGACATCGCTGTCATCTGTCGAGGTGCAATGAGCAGCAGAAATCCATAAGATTAATAGTAGAAAATGACTAAAACTTGGAGAAACTCTTGAAATCATTTTGAAAATAATTTTTAAAAGTTTTGACGAAAAAGCGCCTGCCTGTTGGACTACGAAGGACCGACTGATCAAGGCAACTATCTGAGTGTAAATGCTGAAATTCAATGTCATGAATCCATCATATTTATGGGAAATCATAATGCATAACGGGATTCCTTATCATTAATTATCAACTCTCAATCAAAATCATCAACAGAATTGTTACAGAGCAGTCAAAGTCAAGTGCAGGTTGCATATTTCCTTCAAACAAACGTGTTCCAGAGGGACTTTAGCATTAGTAGACATTAAATGAGATTTGACTTGTCATGTTCATAAACTGAAGTTGGATAAGATGATGAAATTGTAATTTGTTATTATATCATAATATATCATTTAAATGTTATCCCTAACCGTTCATTTCCAATAACCGATAATGGATTTAATATGTGGCGAGACCACGACATGCAATATCGTAAAGGTCAATCAAACGTTTTTTTTCAATTGAATGGGTTTAAACTCATTACAAAAGCTGTTTAAACGTTTTTTTAGCTTGTAATTAAATATGCAAGCTTAGGATTGACACGAATAGTTTTTATTTTTTATGTCTTAACTGCAACAGCTACAAATATGTGTTAAAATATTTGTTTTAAAATAACCGATGCATTTAACCCCCTCTGTTGTTAACTGCATTCATCAACATGTCTAACATCTGTCGGCTCTTTTCCCGCTCTGCCTGCTGCATAGTCTCCGTGCGACGCAACCTCTGCTCTTCCATCTCTTGACGTCGTTTTTCCGCCATTTCTTCCGCTTCCAATGTCCTTTGTGAAGCAGCACGGTCCCCATTGCTGCGTTCCTCCAGCCTTCGGGCTTGATTGATTTGCCAGCGGCGAAAATCCTCGTCCGATTTGAACCACCGAGCTTCAGCCTCCTTTGCAAATGATAGTAATCTCTCGGAAATGTCGATGTTTTCGGCGATTGTTGGTGGCTCCTCCAGTTTTTGGTGGATGAGAGAACGGTGTCTTGGGTTTACAGTTCCGTTCTAAAAATCATATGAATGAGATGTATTTTAGAGTGCCTTGACGAAGAGGCTACGTTTGTTTGTCTGGTTTAGTGTGAATATCGGGAGTGCTTATGCTCGTTGACTCACCCGAAAAATCTCATTTCGTCTTACAACTACTTGTATATATACTTGTAAGGTCCAGTCCCATGTTAAAGTTAAACCCATGCATGGACAGACATTATAATATTCATAAAGACGAAACTAGTTTTACCCGGCGAGTCAACTAGCACCGGTACTTTATTTCGGACTTTTTTTTACACAAGTTTAAAAAAATGTATGTATAAAAGCAAGTTATGGATTTTTCGTTCAGCTTTTTGTTAAATCCTGTAGGATATTTTGGGGCAAGTTGAGTTGAGAATGAAAAATCGAATGTTTTTTTAGACATGTTCAATCTTCAGTAAAGAAATCGGTCTCGTTCTCTACGAACGATGCAAGTTTTACAGAACTGAATCACAGGGTTGTTTTGTATACGGATAGTATGACTTTTTTTTAAAGCACGTGGCATTCCAGTTCAAATTAATTTAATAAAAACGGTGTATCTTACGCAATCACAACTAGCCGACAAAATCCGGTAACTTTCAGGTGACCCCATCGTACGTCCATAAGAGTTCTGGCAACTGCCATTAAAATCAGTTTCATTGCAGAAGGTCAAAGAGCAGCCATTTCGGACATGAATCGACCTCCTTTCACCCCAAACGAAGTCCGTTGCCTCTGCAGTAAAATTCGAAACTCGGCTCCCATCAATCAAAGTAACAGTTGCGGAACCCAGGGTTCCAGTTCCAGGATATTCTTCTGATAATAGATTTGCACATTCCCTTATCAATTTCCCTTCGACCATCCAACCATTACGATTTATAGAGAAGATAAGTAAAAACACGTTTACAAGAATTCGAATGTTAAACATTTCGGCTTCGATTTTGAGAAAAATTATCTTAAAATGAGCAAATGGAAATAAGGAAGAAAGACAAGATTTATAACTCATACTAGTCTATGAAATGAAAGGTACAGAGGTTTTATACGAGATTTAAGACGGGATTTTTAGTTACGAAAATGAGATTATGGTTATAAACTGTAAATTGAGATTGACTGCTGATAACCCATGGTATGACCCAACTGTCTTAAGAAAAATCTCTTTCAAGTATTTTCGGCGAATATTTGAGTTGTGGTTTCGATTAACTCGCGAATTTTCCAAGAATTTGAGGAGATTACTTATTAAAAGTAATTACGCTGTAATAAAAATGGACTATTTCACAGTAATGCTGATTGTGTTGACCCTTCGGCCTAAACTAAACTGGATCCTTTTGACCAACTTGATTATTCTAGTTACATTATGGGCTCCAAAATCGAATGGACATTCATATTTAGAAAGGCAAAAATGTACAAACATATGTATATGAACAAGTTTTTTTTTAATTAATTCAATTACCCAGAAAGATGTTTTTAATGCGATAGGATTTTTTATCAGACTTTGTTCGCTTACTTATATGAATTTCGAATACTATATAAGAATTATCTGAAAAATTATGAATGAACACGAAGTCTTTATAAATTATAATGATCATAATGTGTAATGATTTAAAATTAAAATACTCAATAAGGTTTTATAAATACGAGATTTAAGATGGCATTTTCAGGTATTATATTGAAAATGAGACGAGATTTCGAGATGGTTATAAATTCAAAATGTGATTAAAAAGAACGGAGGTAACTTCTGGAGAAAAAAAGTGAAGTTTGGAAATGATACGAAAAATGGGATGACACCAGATGCACAGAAGGCATCTCTCTCATATCATGTGGAATGATACAAGAGAGAGAGGATAATAAAGTAGGTGGTTATATAGTAGCATTGTTACTGTTGATGTGGATCGTACCGAAAGAGGCAATTTCTTGCAATGTTGTTGATATGCCCCCCTTGGATAGTTAGTTGTGCCCCCCCGGGACCGGGAGTATGTCTAAATAAGTAAATGTAGTATATCCCATGTCAGTAAGAAAGCATCCGTTTATTTGACATGTTATTATTTATGAACAGGAATCCAATAAATAAAATCTGGAAACTTCAAAGTCAAACGTGACTTTATGCCTTTCATCTTTTCAAATTTGCAACGAGCCGAGGTAATTCTGGGAATGAAGTCAGTTTCGAAAATGGTACAAAAAAAACGGGGCATGAGAGAGGAGATAAAAAAGTTAAAGTATCTCTAGTAGTGGTGGTGGTGGGGGCTTAAGGTTTGCATTCTTCGTGGTAGGGTTCAAGTGAGCGGAGGTCCCTCCAAGTGGGGGGAAGATTATTCGACAAATGAAGACCGCACTTTTTACAACCTTGAGTGAATAACGTGATGTACGAATGCAGCCAGGTCTGTGGAAAAAATAAAAAAATAATTAGGTAGTTTTACTCCATATTATACGTCACTAAAAATATATCAGTATAATTTATAATATATGGGTTATCAGAGAGTAGCAGGTAAGAGCGGTGTGATGGAAATGAAATGGGATCCGAGATCCGATCCGAGAAAAAAGAAATGCAATCGGGTGGGGAATTTGAGACTTTTGTTTGAGGAGATTGCACTTTGCCATTATACTAAAGAGCTAGAATTAGATGAGAAAGGCTACTATGGGAAAGTGCAGATTTATACATGTCAGATTGGGATTTTGATTGAGACCACCCACGACGGACACGCCCACAGCAGTATATTGTATGTTTCTCATCACTCCTTCAAAATACGCCGGCACTGAACTACTGAAACTGAACCCGATCTCAAAAGACACTACTAAAATAGGAATAAAAGCTTGGATGCCTTGCTTTACGGCGGGGGGCACAAAGTAGGATGCACATATTATATTCCCTACAGCACTCACATTACTCGCATAATTCAGCGAAAAGTAAAGTTAAAATACTATTTTGTGGTAGTAATTTTAATAATTATGATTATTACCATGAAAGACCTGACTGAAAGCTCTGGATGTGTTGGAGCACAAAAGTGTAACATGGCAGCGTTGGCGTTGTCTGTAACTTTTTGAAATACTTTGTATCTAGATTCAGACCAGAGGTCGAGGCTGTCCATTTCTTCGTTCGTACCTCGAACCACCACCCACTCGATCAGCCAACCTTTCAATATCACCACGGCCTTTAGAGTTCGGCCGAGGGTTATCTGAAAATGAGACAAATTGAGTTTATTTCTAGTTGGACATTAAAAAATTACTAGAGTTTTTTTGTTGAAATGTGTTAAATAGGTAGTGAAAGTTGGAAGAATGTCGAAGGATCTTTTGTGTTCAACTTTTGTGTTTACACATGGAAGTTTCTATTGACTAATGTGTTCATAGTTGGTTTGTTTACTCTCAGTTGAGTTTCTTATTGGGTGAAAGTGGTTGAAAGTGGCGAGAGTATTTGTGTGATTTCAGGTGTTATCCAGAAATGTCCGTAATAGTTTTTGTTTGAGTAGAGAGTTTGGAGTTGAGTTGCTGATGTCTTACATGTAAAGCAGCATTTGCTCCAAGAGGCCTTGTGATGAGAATATCCATGTCCTTGTAAGAATTCGCGATGCTTTTGATGGAATTGTCCACTGCTTCAGGAGGTACGATGTAATTATTTACTAAAGTACGACGCCGTTTAGCTGAGATTGATGCGTTGAAATAGGTTCGCTTTAATGAGTTTTGGGACAAAATCGGGCCGGCAAGGCCGCTGTACTCGTGCACCTGTGAACCATTTATTATTATTATTTGTTTTATTTATTATTGTTAATTTAAATTCAAAGTTAAGGGCAGCGGGGGATGAAATATCAAATGTCGGTTTAAATGCGAAAGAGCTGTGTTCATTATTCAGACGGTTGGCTTCATTACATGACATGATGGATGAGATTTACTAAAAATGTAGGAAACGAAGGAGAAAGTTGTTTTTTATGCGTAATATGAAGTCTAGCTGTAATCAATAGTAATTAGTGTCAGAGTGGGTAAAGAATAGAATAATAAAAAAGTGGTTATACTTTCTCCATCCATTTGTAAGAGTCGACGAGCTGTGAGTAGAGTGGAATTCTATCCGGTGCAACTTCCTGGTTAACATAGCTCGTGTTCCCAAGGTTGAACGGACCCACTGGACCACTCAGACCACCTACACAATGCTCCAATTCCCTATTCAAAAAAGAAAAAAACAGTTTTTATGAACGGGACGTCGTAAAAGTTAAAGAGACGAGTGGCATTTGTAATATATCTCTGTTCTGAATCGAATAGCATTATTATGGCATCCCATATAGATCACTATCTGGCATCTGCTTGTTTTGAGGGTGAAAGTCTTTCATGGATTTGCAGAAGCTGTTTGTCTGTCCGTAAGTAGTCTGTCTGCAGTCTGAAGAATTGACAATTTTCCAATTTTACAGTGGTGTTTGGGAGCAGTGAAGGTCACAATTATTTTCAAATTAGAACCCTACATTTGTGATATATATTGTTGGAAAGGTCGAGTTATTTAACGACGTCAACAACTTTGCTCCATGGTTGGGGAAATGTGAGATCCTTCATTAAGTCTCGAGTGTCGTAATATTGAGTGGCACACTACATACAGCAATACCAAATGCTAAAACAAATTTTGTCATCGATCCCCGGATATTCGGTAAATATAATTGAATTGTTAATGGACAAAATAAATGTAAAATTAAATAAACCGTTACAAAGGCACGTCATAAAAGGGTGAAACCACACGAAAAATACGTCAAATTACACTTAACATCGTTACCCGTCACATGAGAGTCGTTTTCTTAAAGATTTTCACATTTCCCCAACCATATAGTAAAATTATTTACCTCGTTGAACAACACTAGACCTTACCATCCCAACGATACAGTACACATCTAGGGTAGCTATTTAAAAAAACTGTGACTCTTGACCGTACCCGCTCAACCTTTGACCTGTACGGTCCTCAAACGAACTCAGTCTCCGCTGGAAGGTCATGAATGGTTTCCCGAAAAAAGAATTTAAAAATATTCAACCGTTCGAGAGTTATGCTGCGAACGGAGAGACAGACAGATAGATAGACAGACAGACAGACAAAGTAAAAACATTAAAGGGTTTCACACTTTAATAAAGAAACCTCAGACAATTATTTTAGCAATAATTCATTTCCGAATTTTCCATTTTCTGACAGTTCTTTCACCCAATGCAATGATCCAATTATTGGTTTTTCATGCTTTCACTCCTTTGGGAAATGCGTCTGGAAGGTTTTATTTTATAGAGGTATTCTGGTTGGAAACAGAACTTCTAGTCAGCACGATTATATCATGGTTTGGTATGGGATTCGGGGGATTAAAATGGGGGTCATGCAGTTGTTTTGTACATTGTAGGAGTAGTAGTAGTTGTGGTTTATGATCTCACTTTTGTTGAGTTCTGTCGGTGGGTGTTTGTAACTTTAGTGATAGTGGTATATATGTGGACGTCCCCCTTGACTAATGAGTGGAAATGTGAATGAAAAATCATGTCCGTCCATCCGTTACTTGTTCATCTCTCCATACATCATTTATCATTTCAGCTCTTTTTCAACACATTTCGGAGAGATAACATGGAATGTGGAATTCCACAAACCAGAGTATATTCTCATAGGGAAATATGATTAAAATATTTTAATAATAAAAGTTGCGGTTGTTGTAAGGCCGGTAAAAAAACCGGGGTTCGATTTGGTTAAAATTATTATGCCGGTCGTAAAATCCTAGAAACTGGGATATTCATCATGACTGTTGCTTTTTGCTCTAATTAAGAGGAAAACAGTCCTGACTGTTTTGATGGTACTGACGGCATACCAATTTTCCAAATGGGACACCAATACATGACAGTTTTTGTGAAAAAAATGTTTCCACTATAAAACTAATTATGTCAACTAACAATCACAAAAACGTCATGTAATATATGAGTGTCCCATCGAACTGCCATTCCGAGTCCCAATAGTCCTCTTCGAGCAAAAGCAACATGCACTAGTCACGTTTTCTAATGTTGGTAATTTGACCATTTTCACTTATTGACCATCTAAAATCTTATATGTACTATGGGAGTACGGCATAATAAAAGCGAGTGACTAGTAATATTCCTCATTAAAAACGTATCAAAATATAAAAACAAATGACAAGTGTTAATTTACTTAGCATTTTCGACCATTTTCTGCATGAATGATTGAAATTTGGCTTTGAACATCTTTTCCCTTTCCTCGGGTGTGGTGGTGTGAAGGAGTTTGGGTCCGGTTGCGATTGTTTCAAAGAACCCTGCCACGTTGCATCGGAGCATCTTGACGGCGTCCAGGCCCTTCTCCAACATCTCCACGCAACCACTTTCAAATGATGCCATCCCGATACTGGATACTTGAAAATATTTTTAATTCCAATTGAATGGGCTGCAATTTTAAAAATTTACATTAATTCATAGCCTCTTATTTTTTTCTGTGAACTGAAACTGACTATGAATTTATGATTTATGAATTTATCCCCTTTAGTTGAACTTGGATGTTCATTTTTTTAATATGAAATGGACTGCACAGTTTTTGAGTTTACCTTGGCCAAGCTGCAGTTTAAATGAATTTAGCCTGTTGGATGGAGTACACAGTACATGTATCAGAAAATAAAGTCAAAAGGATTTATAGAATGTCGAAGGGTGAAGGGGGTCAAGAAATTTGAATGTAGAATCTGGTAGAATCTTTTTTTGGTTAAAGGTCATTGCAATTGTGACCTTAAATCATGACCTGTGACCTGAGATAACATTTTCTGGAATAATCTGGAATTAAAATTAGAAATTACTCGGGAGATCACAGGCTAGATGTATACATTACTATGTGCTATGCGTGTCTTGTGTTGCAGCACTTTATAGTGTGTAGTGTAGTGATTTGATTCTCTTCACGGGCTTCATTGTTTCACTACACAATAGCAACGGAACCATTTTTCATGTTTAACTCTGGTGTAATCGTGAGCGGTGTCAAAAAATCCAATCATACAATAAGATTTTCCAAAATGAAAATCCTTTTTTATAATGCTGTATTTGGTATTGTATAAGGGTCGAGGAAATACGGCGCTGGTGGAAAAAACTCGGCAACTATGAACTAAGTTGCCGGTAAAATTTTCAGGAAATCAGAAAAATTGGGCCCCTTTTTTAGAAAATTTCCCGTTTTCCATTGAAATTGTCAAATTTTTCGCATTTTCCCCCTTAAATACGGTTAAATCGGGTTTTTGAAATCGGGAATTTTTTCAGATTACCGACAAGAAAAAGTTTTTCCCACCAGCGAAATACGGCAAATGTCAAAGGTGGGAAGTTGTAGAAAATGAGAGCAGTGTGAAGTGTGAAGGAAGTGGTATGGGGCGCCACCCGACACCCCCTCCTTTTTAACCTCTTCGAGGCCGTTGCGAAAAGGAGCGAGAAAGGGAAAACGGGACTCTTCCTCCAGCGAGATAACGGTCCTCTAGCAGAGCACTGGCCTCGAAGAGGTTAAAAAGTGAAAAGTCAAAAGAAGGGCCCAACACCCAGCACTCTTCCCACCTGTGACCTGATTTTTTGTTTTTCTCTACCCTTTGCCCTTATACAGCATTACAAAAAACGATTTTCATTCTGGAAAATCTTATTTTATGTCTGATGTATGTTTTGACACCGCTCACGATTACACCGGAGGATGAAAAAAAAATCCAATCTAACCACTAACCCTTTGTTTTTATAGCTTTTTTGTTTGTTGTTTTTGCTTTTAAATGATTGATGATGGAACTTGGTAATTTGTGATTTGTAATTGGTACTCCGGCACGGACGTGGACGGTACAACTACAAAGTAAGTAAGTGAAGTCGTGAACTTCACGACGTGAAGTCAGAAGTACAAAGTATACGAAATAAATACAATCAATGCAAAATGCAAATATTGAATATGATCAATGATGAAATACAAAACACAAAATACAACTTACATTTAATAAACTGTGTCCCGCCTATTTCCTTCTTCAAGAGCTTATTTCAAATGAAAGAAGCAGGGAAGTTTAATGCACCATGAGATAAATCCATTGCAGTCAGTTCCTGGCTAAATTGCAATTACTTTTAATTGTTTTTAATTTTCTCTAAAATTAGTATTTCTGTTTTCAATTTGAAATTGAAATTGGCGCGACTTTATTTTCTCGCACTGCCCCCGTTCTAGCCGTTGAGAACGTCCCTCTAGTCGTGGGTTGATTTCGATATCATCGTCTTACACCTACACGGACCTACTCCCTTTCTTACCGGCGATTGTTTTGTATTAAATAAAACCAAATAAATATTATTCACTGGTTTCTTAATGCAAGTCTGCTTTTGAATGAAATGTTGAGCTTAATTATAAGAATTGACAAGTTTATTTTATTTTAAGAATGTTTCTTTGTCAATTGTTTACATATTTCGTGTCTCTGGGTATCTCAATGGGATCTTTGGATTTAATTTAGCTGTCTGAAAAATAAGTTTAGAATTTATTGTGGTACGATTGTATACATATTTATAATTAAGCAGTAGCATTGTATGTGAATTTTAATTTCTTCTTGTATTTCTATGCAGTCTGACGTTAAATATGAAATTGTAACATGATTTTCCGCCGCATTAGAGCTTTTATTTTTCAGAGATTTTTTCCTCTGGTAATTTGAGGTCAAGAATGCAGATGTATTCTTGTGGATATGTTTTTATGTCCGTGTGTGGAAAAAGAGTCGTAAAAGTGTAAGATGGAATATGCAATGAGATGTGAATTCCCATTTATTTTCTGGGATTGGGCCGAGAGAAAGAAAGTCTGGTTTTTATCTTTTGGGATTTTGTCGAGTGAGAAATCGGGAGGATTAGGGCATTCACTTGCGCTTATCATTTTATAAACCTACCGCAATAAGTCCTCACCTGTACTTTCTTTCCTTGGAATTTGATTTTATTCCGGGTGAGGCTTCTTTCGTGAATCTATGTTTAAATGCATTTAAACATGTTCAATATTAAAAATGTGTTTTAAAGTGCTTAAGATGGCATTGCCAGCAAACGTAATGCTTGCAAATTGAATCATCTCCGTCATTTTTTATCCAAATTCAAGCTTTTTGGTTTTAAAATTCAAAAAGAAATTGCTTTTATTAGGAACTTTTTTAAAAGTTTTTTTCTTGATTTCGTTATAATAAAAAAAATATTTTTGGAAAAAAACTAAATTACTTAAAAAAAAGTTCCTAATATCTTTAAGCGATTTTTTTTGTACATTTTAAAATAAAAAAGTTTGAGGTTTGATGAAAAATGACGGAGATGATTCAATTTGAAATGATTTAAAAATAATAAATTAACATTGGAGTCTAGAGTAATGGGGTAAGTTGAGATGCCTAAAAGCACGCAGTGTCGTATTTAAAAATATCCAAGCCCATGTGATTGGGTTATTCAGTATCCCGCAACTTTTATCGTTGAAAATTGGGGCAACTAACTGGGTACCCCACCCCCACCATCGAAATGGGCAACAGCCCCTTAAAACAACTGAAATATCAAACATCTCAAAATGCCCCAGCCATAGTGCACAATGACATACGCACATACGTTTATGAAAAGTACTTGAGTAGATCTTTCGAACGATGTATCAAACATTTGACCTTAATGGCCTTTAACGGCTAGACCTGTCTGAAACTCCTACGTGATTTCCCGAAAGAAAAATTTAAAAAACTTAAGCCCTTTGCCAGCTATTGTCTTTACAGACACAGAGACATACAGACAAATAATAAATGTAATGCAACATAATGAATATTAATAATTTTATTTGTGTCATAATGGAGTTTGATTTCTCCTGAGAAGAGCAAGGAAAGTGTTGCGGAATTCCCTGGAGAAGAGACAATAAATATAAAAGGTTAAAGAGTAGTTGGTCACTTCCAATAGGTTCGCCGTAGACCGGAACACCTATCAATGACACAATTATAGGCTATAAACGCACGGTTTTACACAAACTAGCTCGCCAACTAAATATAAGTGTAGTAAATTTAAACTAAAATGGCTAAAAACAGCTCGCCAAGAAAGTAAGGTAAAAAATCGGTACCTGAAAGTAGAAAGATTGTAGTAGCTGTTTGTTGAACAGAAGTGAGAGAATGACCATGGGTGTAACACAGATGAAGAATAAAACTGAAGTCGATCCAAGTAGTAACATGATTCTGCTTTCTTCTGCTACTCTTTTCCCTTCATCGTCACAACCTTTTGAATAAAAAATTATGTCGTTTTTTGGATATTAAAAATAATCTATTTACAGAACATAAATTCGGAAACATACGGGTGGTCATGGTCCTTCGTTTCGCGCAAGTGGCCCTGTACGCGATGATTATTCTGAGGTTGAGGTAAGCCAAAAGTAAGGTTGGACCCAAGCGGAAGACTATCCCGATAAACCATTTGTATATCAAGTAGAGCGGGGAGGTTAGGAATATAACGTTCTCTTTTGCTTTGTACGAGCGGGTCCCTGTTGGTTTTTTATGTTGGTGATTAAAATAATTATGGTCTAACATTTACTCTTTTTTGAGAGTATTTGGGTGGTTTTGGGTAAGTACTTATGTGAAAAATATCGTTAAAAAGGTAAAAATTTGGTTCAGCTTTGTTAGATTTTGGGTAATTAGCTTTCAGTAAGTGCTTTTATGAAGGAATTTAATTTTTGTACTATTTTTAGATGTTTTTTGGTTCAAATGTTTTAATTTATAGTGTCATCTTTGTACAATTAATTGGGTTAAGGTTAAACTATGAATTGAAATTTAATACCTCTGTAGTAGCATTGATAAAGTTTGAATCTGAAAAGATGTGGCGAATGAGCTATAAGTGTGAGTATTGGAATGGAAGCGATAATAAAATGTGCTTTTCGAGCTCCTTGCAGCGCCCGCGATTTCTCGGGATAACAAACCGCGACGAAGCGTTCCAGCGTCAGCGCAACCAGCATCATCACACCCATCCCTACCCAAACAAACATATATTAGACAAGATCGAGTCAAGATCGTATGGTCGTTTTATGTGCGAGCTTTGATTAAATATTTCCTTTCCGTAGGATAGGAAGTAGTAGTACTATTAATTTATTTTTATCCATCCATGGAGGAATATTTAATCTGAGATTTAAGAGTCAAGGGGCACATTTTTTTTAATTAAATTTTTCGTGTTTAAGTTTATGCGGTTGGAATAAATTTGGAGAATAAATGAACCGTCTTGGGGGAAATGTTCCCCTAGGGCTTTTATGCTCACATACATGTGTACGGTATTTTGTAATTTCAATTGATAAATTCGGGGAAATTGAGACGACGGGGTTTTATATAGCCTTTTCATGCGTTCTCATTTCGCGACATTTATGGGATTAAAATAGTGGTGTATGGGTACTAATTATTAATTAATAATATAAATATTACTGTACCGAGGCACGAGTTCCCGAGGTATAGTTCAAGATGTATATGAAAGAAAGCTTGGTAAAAGTTACTCCAAGGTCCAACTTCGTTATGAAAGAGTACGCGACCTGCGAATGGAATCGAGAGCAGAATTGCACAGAGGGACGCGGAACTGTAACCTAATTAGACGGGCACAAAATCAGGTTAGATATTTTATTCCGGGGTTGGGGAGTTATAGAAATGTACCCCTCATGTAAATGTACGCCGTTCCTTTCATGTTCGGTTGTTTGAGAACGATGAGGTTGAGGACGTTGCCGAATATTCCCAAACTGCAGATCGAGGGCCATAACAATCCGTATGTTATGTACTTTACGTCCGAGATTGTTATCCCCATCGACTGATTGGAGGAGGAGTTTAGGGAGGTGCAGTTTGTTATTTCCGACATTTCTAAGTTTTTTTTTTTGGGGGGGGGGGGTCAAAATTTGGGGGAGGCTTGTGTATTTGTGATAAGGGGCTGATGTAGTCAAGGGGGTGTGGTTGTTGTTCTAGTTGTAACGGGGGCAGGGTTAAAATGTGACTAGAGTGAAAGTGTCTGTGAAAGTAAGAGAAAGCGTGTTGTTGTCTGGAAGAGAGATTTTAGGAGACTGAAGCTTTGATTAAAGATAGACGGGTTTTTTACCCGGGTTTAGGCTCTTTTTTTATTATTTAGATTCAGGCAGTGCGGTTCAGTTGTGAGAATAGGATGCGGTTGGGTTTCGATATGAGTTGGGATCAAGGTAACTAAACTGAGGTTTTTTTCTCGGTTTTGTTTCTGGAGGTTATGTCCAAGATTGCTTGACACCGGGGTGCTGAATAGGTAGTGTCAGATGAAGGGTTTTTGAAAAAACTTGAACTTTTAACTTTTCGAAATCGAGGAATTATTGCCTCAAGGTTGCGATTTGCGATGCAGGTGGAATGAAATTGCGAAGAATTCAAATGAAAATGGATATGGCGAGGAATGCTCATTAAATTCGCATGAAAATGGCGAGAATTTAATAATGAAAGTGGTCTAAAAATTGTAGAAGATTGAATTATGCGGTTGCTTTATTTCCGAGTACATTTCTAGACGTGGATAAATACACAATAATATTTTATTGGAAAATCAAAAGCTCAACAAATAAAAACAACACTTGAATTTTATAAAGAATTATTTTGTTTTCTCGACAATTGAATCTGGTAATTCAATGGAGAAATTATTACAAAGATGAAGAGGTGAGAGTAGAAAAAATCCATTGATGTAATTTTGTGGGGACTGTGACATTCCAGGGGTGATAAGTTTGGATTCTCTTACTCGCTTTAATCGTGTTAAATCTCTGTATGGATTATAGTAACCTGTACAGGACATAACAAATTAAATTGTCAATGTTTATGATTAAAATAAAGTGGAGGTTGGATGGGGACTGACAAGGCAGCTATTAATTTAAAATTCTTTTTAAATTATTTCTTTTTTTAATTTTTAAGCCTTTTGGGCAAAAGCAAAATGAAAATAGGTACATTAATTGGCTTTGATTAAAAATTAAAATCAGAACTCTTAACTAGTCGGAAGATTTTGATTTTTTAGTAAAACAAAATTTTACATACAAGACCGTATGTCGCAGTATTTATCTTTGCACAGATGGGGCAAAGGGTCGCTTGTGCTGTCTTAATGTACATACTCCCAATGATCAATTGAAAGGTCAAAATAAAACTTGAAGCAAACCTCAACTGCCTTCATGTTGCTAACAGCTCCAACGTATTCGTCAAGGTCGGCTACCATCCGTGGTCGGTCCCCGGTGACATTGATGCCAAAAGGGAGCCTATCGAAGGGATAACCCATTGGCTTGGTGTCAGGGTATTTTTTATCCAGAATTCCGCAGAGCATGTACGAATCGGCACAAACGTCATCAATTTTCGGTACTTCTTTATTGTCATCTTCACGTCCATTCGTTACCATTGCAAATAAGTCAAATTTCATCCCTGAGGATGTGCCTTTGGGGAGGAGCATATGCTTGGGCCAGCCACACCCACAGAATGGATTATTGCGGGGGTTTCCGTCTTTGGTTCCATTATCCTCGAACCTCCAACTCCACTGTCCCAACAAATGTGAGTCTGAAGACTTCCGTCTGATTAAGTTCTCGCCGATGGTTACTAAACATTAAAAAAAACTCCGATTGATTTTGGTATATAACTTTAAATATTAAAAAAATATACAGAAAATGAGGGGTATCTAAAAATTTATTTTGAGCAGCATGAATTAAGGTCTGGAATTGAAGGAACTTGAAACACGGAATTTGTCGTGTTTCCCTGCAAATGTTCTTGAAGATAGTGAAGGTCAAAGGTCACCATAAGTTCTAATACAAGGGTACAATAATTTTCCACGACATTTGTAACTTTACTCAATGACTGGGGTACTGTGCGATTATTTTAAAGATTTTAAAACTGTAAAACTGTCTCCTGGCATCTTGTTTTGACTTTTTTGTTTTTCCCGTTTACAATGGTTCATTTTTAGTCCAAGCATTAGCGATAGTGTGAATCGATTTATTTTTCTTGTCTAATAAGACAGTTGAGCGCTAATAGCAGGTTTGACAAATGAATATAGAGTTCTTAAATTCCTCTTAATTCTTAACTTACAGTCAACACTAAATGCGTCCAATGCAAAGAATTCTGTTCTCTGTTCCAACATACTAAAGCGCTTTCCCAATTCATCAAATCGTGGGGCCAAGAACAGTCTCACCGTTCCCTTGCTGCTTCCAATTTCCGGCTCTAGATCCTACGATTTTTTAAATTTAATAAAATTTAGCACATTACCAAAGTGTATTTTATAATTCTAATATTTAAAAATCCCCGGTTCCTTACAATCACAATTTCATACTGGAACGGGAAGTGGTCAAGCCTGGTGATACAGTACTCCTGCGCTTCTGTATCCTCGATGTCTCCCGTAATCGTTAAATTCATAGTCTGATTCGTGAAATATGTTTTCAGCTCATTTTTTATATCTTTATTCAACATCTTGACAGATAAGTCCAGAATTTCTACCCCGGCCCATATTAATGGATATTCACCCTAGAATAAATGCCTATGTTCAAGATCTCGAGGAGAAATAATAATGAAATTTAAAGCCGTATATTTTAGATTTGATAATGACCTCGGTTGGTGTGTACGGTGTTAGTAAGCGGTTGTGATGTTGAAAAATTGCGTCGATCACTGCGTGCCATTCATAAAATAATGGGTCTCGCATTGCCACACTCGGTGAGTTCATTATCCCCGTCTATTCATGTTTTTAAATCAATTTTTAGAGTGAGATATATTCAAAAAAATGTATTGAATTAAATTCATTAAAAATTCCACTATTATTACACCGCCGGAGAGATGCGCGAGATTTCTATGACCCGTATTGTGAAAGCCGGCTAGTGTGTATCGGCACTTGTTGACTGAGAAAATACTGGCCTCTACAGTCTCACCCAGGAGATTTATCCCGCCGCTGTTATCAATGGAAATTGAACTACCATTTTCCTAAGAGTAGGTGATTTAATTTTAGACCATTGATAATTGATGATTTTGCATGAATTGGTAAACCGTTCATACCGCAATTAATCTCCTGAAATATATATCGTTGGCTATCAAGTTCAGAAGCTGCTCCTCTTGTACAACGTTCTAAAGTTTAAAAAAGAAATTCATTCACTTTTGAAATACGGAAATCAATAGTTTAAACTTGTTATACGAATAGAGTAGGAACAACACCTTCAAAACAGCATTAGGCAAACGGTCCGCCCAATCAGATCTTGCATCAAAATCGGACATGTGGGTAATATAGCCTTCAGAGACAACGTAGCCTTCGTAATATGAGAAATGGCGAGTTCGTCCGAATCCATGTGGTGACAACGCTAAACTCTCAGCATTATATCTGTATGGATATATGTAATTTTTAAGGGGATTCTATATGACGACAGAGGCTAGTGACGTCACAATCTCATCCGCCATAAGACTAAGGTTAAACTTTAAATCGCTACTAGTCACTCAATACTTAACCAATTCACTTGATTTTTTTTCTAAATTACTAAAATAAAATTATCTTTCATTAGCCTCGAGGAATTTTAATAATGTCTTGTTTTAAAAAAATAAGAATTTTTTTATAATCAGTCGATTATTATAACTTTTTATACTGACATTTTTTCAAGAATTCCTCTAGACAAATAAAAGGTTATTTCATTTTAGTAATTTAGAAAAAAAAATCAAGTGAATTGGTTAAGTATTGAGTGACTAGTAGCGATTTAAAGTTTAACATTAGTCTTATGGCGGATGAGATTGTTACGTCACTAGCCTCTTTCGTCATATAGAATCCCCTTAAGCGAAAATACACCAACTTGGGAAACCCACTGTGCAACTGCATCTTAAATTACACAGATGCGTTTTTTTAAATATTGCATGCTTCAATTAAATTTAAAATTCTTGTTTCCAAACGAAAAAGGGATTTTAATATTTTGCAGAGCTCTCACATCCTTTGAGTTATTGAAACATGCGAGAAAACAGTTTCGGAAATTAAAATGGAAGATTTTTTTTTGTTTTTGAAACAAGAATTTTAACCGATTTTTTGCAGCACTCAATATTTCGATTGATACTTTTTTGCGAACATCAAATTGAGAAAATTCAAATTTTAGTTCCAATGGTTCTCCCCAGAGGGTGCATTTTTGCTGTACGTTAGCCTGAAATGTTCAATTTTAATTTTTTAACTACTGTTTTATTTGAATACAATGAAATAAATATAAACCTTGCAATGATTTGATGATGGAAAAAGTAAAAGAGTTCTCCTCTTCGGTCTTCCTGTTTCGAAAGATTTTTTCCCAAATTGGAGACATGCCAGTAAGCATGTTGAGCATTGACTAACAAGTCTTCTCTAAAATACCAAAGCCGATTCTCTTCCCCATTGTCCGATCCAGCCGTCCCGTCAATTACGACGCAGCCCTATAAATTGTGGGTAATAATAACGTATAAAAAACGCTGGGACTTTAATTTTCATGTTTTAGACGTGTTGATGAGTCGTCGAAAAAAGCCGCACGAACAACCAGAAAATATTAAATTTCCCAATCAAGGTCCGTGAAAACGTTGTCGATAAATTGAGCTTAAAGAAAATGCACACGGTACACAATTAGTTGAATACCTGTTGATGACGTGGTTTTTTGGAAATTTTGTCGACAATTAAAGCTTCGTAATTAATGAAGGAATCTGGCATTAATTGAATCAAGTTTGGCCAGGCCAAGAACTTCAGCTCTTCTACCCGTAGAGAAACAGACAATATTGCGGCAAGATATAGCTTGCGGTTTATATCAGGATGGTCCTTTATAATTTTAGCCGTTTCGATTAAATCACTGACGCTGGTTTGATCTGTTGGATGTTTTTAAACTTAAACAACAAATTTGACCACCATAATAATATTAGTAAATTATTGAGAAGTTGTCACTTACCTTTGAAAATTTGAATCAAGGAAGCCATGGCCATTTTATGACTTTGAACCGTCATGAGGAAAATAGCCTGTTTCGGGACGATGTCGGTAATGTTCCGGATTTCCATAGTAAGACCTTTTAGCGCCACAGAGGCAATACAAGCATCCTTGTTTTGAGGATTAGGGGGCTTGAACATTTCCAAAAACTTTAGCTGCCAATTCTGTCGATGTCCTGGAAATACAACCAACTTATTTGGAGTTTCTTGTCGTACCACTAACACCACTACTCTTTTATGTTTACCGTTGTGAATGAGGTGAATCTGATTCACTTTTAGTTTTTTTTCAGTTCAGAAAAAAACCGGAAACCGTAATGCTACTATTTTGTGCATTTTCGGAAATTCAAGTATTTACTAACCGCGAATACGTTCCGTTGTGTCTAATCGATTTAGCGCGGCAGAAAGAGCTGTCTGCGACGCAGCCAAGGCTGCCTGTGCTGCAGCAAGGGCTTCTTGCAAGGCCACCAGGGTTGAATCCATAGGGCTTGGAACACATGTGTTGGGTAGGAGATTTTCAGGGGTGCGCGCGGGACAATTGTAGTCGCAAAGACTGACCGCTCTCACGATGTCATTATTCCATCCATGTCCTGGCCACATTAAAAGACGCGCGCTCCAACTATGTCTTCGGGGGAACGGATCAGTGCAATTCGAATATTTGTACATTTCAATGCAAAGATTTGGGCTTCCGAACTTGATTGCAGCGCCATATGGGTTGAAGCCGCTATTCACAGGAACACAACCAGCCTTGAGGTCAATCATCTCGTAATCACCAGTAAATCCCCTATCTACCGCCACACAGGAAATTACGGTTTTTGACAATTGGAAAATGAATGTCTTGATGATAATGCGTTCATCGCGGGTCCGAACCGTCGTGTTCTAACTCACGAACGGTTGAATAGTTAAAAAAAATCGACTCACCTTTTTCGTAACTCTCCACGCTTGTGTCCTTGTAAATTTGTATGGTGGAATTTATCGGGATATTACGAATTCTAGAATCATGACAGGGTTCATGCTTAGTACAGGGTCCAATTGACTCAACCTTATTGTCGAAAGCCGGTTCTCCAGAAGGCAGTTTCCAAAGCAAAAGATTTTCGTGAGCCGGTGATTCTGGTTTTACAATGAGGTAGTCACCAGTGCAGTTTGGTTCGTTGTACAATTGGACACAACCGTCGTGTAGATTAATCGAGCTAATATTTCCGTAAAATGGACCATGGAGCCGGACGATACAATCCCGAACAAGAACCGTCTTTTTTTCACCTACAATCATGTGCCATGGGTAAATTTCAAAGAGTACGGTAGAAGACTGATCATAATAACAAGTACGTTCTGGCTTAATGATGCTTTCAGGCATAAACAATAAAGACACCTTACATGGGGCCATAAAATTAAAATACAATCAAAAGGAGTAATGGTTTTTGAAACAGAAGTTTGTTCACAAGACAGTGGAGATCATCGTTGGTTAATATTTAAATATAAATTCAAGTGCTTAACTAAACAACAAAAATAGTCTCAAAAATAGTAATCTTCAGTTAATTAGTGGCCAATATATTTTTAGTCCATAATTAAAAACAAACCTTGAAAGTCCGGCTCCGTGAAAATAGTGATTGGAGTAGCTTGACAGGCTCCAGCAATTAGGAGCATCGGTATGCTAACGAGAACACCTCTCAGTAACATCTTGCTACGGACCGAACGACAACCAGAGACAATAAATGAGATGATGCTTGTTAGTATACGCTACTACGATTACATATGGTTGTGGTCATAGTTTTCAATATCGACATATTATATATCATTTTGTCGCAAATTTTGCGTAGATTCCGAATCTGCAAAAAAAACCCGCGAATGTAACAAAAACTTTCGAGATAAAACCCGAAAACCGGGTAAAAATCGGGTTTTTTCGGATTTTATTTATTTTTAGGTGCTTTATGATTGTATACGTGGACAAAATGATGTGAATGTTTGTTAACAATTTAATTACGAGTTTTTATCACTAACCAGATTGTCATATCTCCGAAGCGTTCGTGAGAAATGCGCCAAATACTAACCCAAAAACCGATTAAAAATCAGTTTTGTACGAGTTTTCATCATTTTTTATCATGGTATTTTACACGTTGATTTTTGTAACATGCATTCGATTGTTGTTATATTGTCTTAATTTTCGCCTCGTATACTGAGCAGTATAGCATTGAACTCCCCACTTCGCTGCCCCCGGCAGGGGCCCCGCCGGCAGGCGCCAAAATGTAAAAAAATACCGTTGATTTAGGTTAGGAAGATAGGATTAGGGTAGGATACCGAGGTGTGCGAGGTATGTAGGGGTAGGATGCCGAGTTATGCGAGGTAGATATAGGTAGGACACCGAGCTATGCGAGGTAGGTAGGGGAGGGATACCGATCTATGTGAGGTAGGTAGGGGCAGCATACCGAGCTATGCGAGGTATGTAGGGGTAGTATACCGAGCTATGCGAGGTAGGTAGGGGTAGTATACCGAGCTATGCGAGGTAGGTAGGGGTAGGATACCGAGCTATGCGAGGTAGGTATTGGTAGGATACCGAGCCATGCTAGTTAGGTAGGGGTAGGTAGGGGTAGGATACCGAGCCATGCGAGGTAGGTAGGGGTAGGATACCGAGCCATGCGAGGTAAGTAGGGGTAGGATACCGAGCTATGCAAGGTAGGTAGGGGTAGATACCGTGCTATTCGATGTAGATAGGGGTAGGTATTTGAACTCATGCATCGAATTGTACCGTTGCTGGGCCTCCGGCAAAACTAAATGGCCCCTGCCCAACTTTTCATGGCCTCCCCACCAGTCTTGTTACAATTACAATTACCAAAATAGGATTTTCAGTTATTGTTTCAATTAAGTTCAGTTATTCCAAATCCTTAAGACTAATTAAGTTCTTATATTTGGTTTGAAATAATAACAATCGAAACAATGATTTAAATTAAAACAAAATTTAAATCACACATTTCACATTTTATCCAAAGGGTTTATATAAAATTAATCGAAGGAAACAAGTACAGAATAACAGATAAGGGTGAATGACAAAAAAATCTTTAATCCATGAAATCAGACGCAGGCCTTATAATGTGTTTTTCTTCTCGAAACTCTGCGTATTGATGATATAAATGATATTATTGGCCGGTTCAATGTTAAAATAAAATAAGTTTCCTTATATTTCAAAGGCTAAAAATCTTGAGAAAATTATATAATTATAGGAAGTATTAAAAGCATATAAGTATCAATGTGATATTGGAAATTGGAATATTAATATAGAAATAATCTGCGAATTCCAAGAAATCTGTCGAGATCGTTAAATGAGTAAAGATTGCGCATTTCCGAGTAATTCCGTCCACTCTGACCTGACTGACACCGATCCGCCATCCAGTTATCCTCAAATCATATTTGTTAGCTCGCTTATTAAAAATAGGGTTGGAGCTAATGATGTCAACCGGGATGTATGTCTGTCTGGATATCTGGTCCCCGAAAGGACAGAAATAATCAACCTAGAGTACAATATTTTACATTGAATACAAATTGTGCAACACCATAGCTACTTTCTGTTAGGTAACTGTCTTGAAGATTAATATACGAAATTGAAAGACTACATTTTTGGCAAAAAAGCAAAAAAAAAAGAAAACTGTAGAGTATAGAAGTTTGCTAAGAAATCGACCCGAACATTGAATGTTTTTGAAATAAATTGTGTGGATTTAAATAATAAATAGCTAATAGGATCAACTAATTTGGAAATTCTGTTACTCAATATACATCAATATGGCTTATAGAACATTAATCCAGTTTTAAAGGGTTTAACATTTTTTCCATACACAACACTATTTATTACGCTTTGGTTAACTCTGGACTTATGATACAAATAGAATTTAATGATAAAAACTGCGGCCTATATCTGTTCAAGCAATACTGAAATTACAAAATGATACGAGAATTCGAAGAATTCGAGACGATAATTCATCCTTATCCTATTGATATTTATGAAGCCGAAAAACTAAACCCTGATATCGTAATTTAACCATGACCTTTGCTTGGTTTATATTAGTGTTTATTTAAAAAAAAACTACTTCAAATTGACAATCAGAAAGATATTTTAACAAATGTTTCGATAAATAAAACTTAAAAATGATATGCTTCAACTGAAACCCCAAGGCATTTAATTTTCTAGATTTCCCTAGGGTTTTAAAAATTGTATTGATTGATTTTGTGTTTTATTAAGATATTGAGAAAAATGTTTTTTTTGTCACATTGATATTGAAATCCCCTCAGTTATGCCTCTTTGAAGCTAATTGTAACTTAGTTTAGTGGAATAAACTGGAACATTTGCCGACAGTTTCAGGTCGATTGAATTCAGTATTTCTGGTAAATATCAACAATCCTTACAAGCGATAACAAATGTACTGCTTTCTGTAGCAAAAGTTAAGTAATTGCAAAAAATTTTGTTGTAATAACAAGTCAGCCGAATCAAAAGACGCTCGACCTGGTAAGAGTAAGCAAATTTCAGAGATTCCCGTGTATTGACAATTGACACGTTGTCACGAATTCTTTTCTTAGTCTACCGTCAAACCAATGTACTGATGTATCGTAGATGTTCGATGATCTACTGCACGGCTTTTAATAAATGCTCTAACTATTCAAACTTCTTTAAGAAAATTTTCCGATAATAAACTGCGTTTTAAAATGGTCAAAACACATTCAAATTCCTAAGTCGCTCTAATTTTATAGAAAAATAAGTATTTGATTTGTTACACGGAGAAAAAGGGCCCATCATAAGCGGCCCATCATAAGCGGCCCATCATAAGCGGCCCAGCATAAGCGGCCCATCATTAGCGCCCCATTATTAGCGGCCACATCATAAACGAACGGCCCTCACAATAAGCGGTCCACCATAACGAGCCCATGACAATAAGCGACCAATGACTATACCCGACCCATATCAATAAGCGGCCCATGAAAACATAAGCTTGAAAACAGTTTTTTTAATTTAATATAAATATATGTGATTTATTAGGATTAACTTCTTCTTAGTATAAGAGTTCTTGAAATCCCTTGAAATAAATCAGACGAAATCAAACATTACATGTTCCTCTAAACCGGTTGTTGTTAAATAACATTTACTCTTATACTAAGAAGAAATTAATCCTTATAAATCACATATATTTGTATTAAATTAAAAAAAAACTGGTTTCAAGCTTATATTTTCAAGGGCCGCTTTTAGTCATGGGCCGTTTATTGTCATGGCCGCTTATGATGGGCCGATTATTGTCATGGGCCGATTATGGTGGAATGCTTTTTGTGAGGGCCGTTTATGATGTGGCCGCTAATAATGGGCCGCTTTTGATGGGCCACTTATGATGGACCGGTTTGATCCTCAAATCTTTGATTCATCACTTATGTATATGTTGAAATAGTAATGTGCTCATTCTGACCACGCCAAAGGTTTATCCACTCTTGGTCTAATTGAAAATAAGAGTATAAAAACCTTAACTTGACTCAAGGTCAGTTCTCATGACCCCTAAAAAAGCTTAAGGACCGCCTCAATGTCGTCAATGATTACTCGAAATTTTGATTCAAAAATACATCCGTCAGCTCGTACAGACAAACGGATATAAAGTCATTCGCATAATGCAAAGCATCCACGATAATAACAAAGCCATTTAATGCTGGTTAGCGAAATGCCTTCAGCAATCTATGATGATTATTAAGTAAGGCCTAAAAATGTCAAGTAAACTAGTTACTGAACTGTCACCTTTTCAAATATTAAAATAATAGAAGGTAATTTGGTTTCACTGGAACGGATGTTGCTTCTTGAATAAGTATTTGAATTCATAATGATCGTGTATTGTTGTTGTTTGTTTTATTTTTTTCACAACATCAACAACAACAACACTAGAAAATGCTCCACTGATTTCATATAAAAACTGTCATGGATTCGTAAGAAAATCAAATACGAAATCTAACTTGTTTGAACTTTAATATTTTTACAGCTTTCTGAAATCAGATTACAATTTTGAGAATATTCACAATCTTAAAACACTTTAAATATGGGAACCGTTCTCGTGGTCGGAGTTTTGCTCCAAATTTTTCTGACGTTTCATTCCATCGAAATCGGCTCATCCAACCCAGGTACGAAGTAAACTTTTAAATTCTGAAACTGAAATATATAGTAACGAGGTTATAATTTACAGAAAACACTTATATTGAGATATAATTCGGTTCCAATTTTTGTTTTGATACGTGCGTTCTAGAAATAAAGATATGCCATAGGTCTATTGAACAACGTTGCCTCCAAAACGTTTATATTAAAGTTTTGGACTTTTTAATTCCTAGCGTTGTCTTTTATCTGAAAACGTTTACGACTTACAACTACAAGAGTCCAAACCTTGTTAAAAGAAGGCTCTTAAGATTCCTTTGTAATATGTAGAAATATTTCTAAAATATTTAGAAATTGATTCTACACACAAGACGACATTTTAAGCTAATTTAAATTTTATTTTTAGTTCGGATAGGAGTAGGAGTGAACACAGACTCAAAAGAAGGATCAATTGACCCCCGCGTCGAAAGTGGTGTACATGAACCTGAACAAATAAATTTCATTGCAAAGCCGAATGGACTGAAAAGGGACAAATACAATGCTTTAAATATCAACGAATTTGAAACGAATGATGAGCGTTGTGAGGGTGGAACTGCATACGACTCGAATATCGGACTCTGCGTTACTGAAAATGAGAACCTCCGTGCTACAAATGACTACATCAAGGACGAAGTTGAAGATGAGGACGAAGTTGAAGATGAGGACGAAGTTGAAGACGAGGACGAAGTTGAAGACGAGGACGAAGTTGAAGACGAGGACGAAGTTGAAGACGAGGACGAAGTTGAAGATGAGGACGAAGTTGACGATGAGCATACATCCGGCTCAAGTTCCGAATCTGACGACAGTGATTGAATGTGTGATACAGTGATCCTCTCCTATAAACAAATCATAACAGAATTTAATTGTTAAATTTTAACGCATCTAATTTTTGAAGCAACGGATAAGTTGTATGTCATCTATTTTGTAGTTTGTAGGTTGTAGGTTTTAATTCAAAATTTGGAAAAAACAAACACGAAATTTAATAAACCGCTGCAAAAGCGCATACGGAAGAGGTGAAACCTATCCGAAACACGAAACATAAACTTGTTAAGTATCGGAGATACTTTATGCGAACGTTTAGTGGTCCGTCCGTCCGTCCGATTTTCATTGTTGGCGCTCTAACTTTCGAACGCTTCAACTTTTTTAAATTTTTTTTTCAGAAGTTGGTCCTATGGATCGTAATACAGGCTAAGTTCGAAGATGGGCGAAATCGACCACACCCCCTGGGGTTTGCCCATCTACCCCAATGTTAAAAAACCACCACCACCTTACATGTACTACTATATTGTGGTATTACATGCCCATATAGACAATACCTTCATACCATATTCACGAATATATATATATCGTCACCGTCTACGCTGTACACATATACAGGACGACGCCCACTCACCCCGGGGCGCATTTTGGGGCAAATTGAGATTCCAACGCTATGTTGTAGCCACATAACGTACGATGTTGTAGACGCATACGGGACGACGCCCACTCACCCCGGGGCGCATTTTGGGGCAAATTGAGATTCCAATACTATCTTGTAGCTATCGGATAGGCTCTCACATTGACGTGTGTGACCACGCTCACTCCCCTCGAAGGTGATATTCAAAGACTCTCAAGGTCGCATTCTAATTTCAATGGTATATGAACACTATCGCAACGTTAATTTGATTGACATGTGTGTGACCACTCCAACTTCTCTCAAGGGTCATATTCAGTGACTCTCAAGGTTACATTCTAATTTCAATGGTATATGAACACTATCGCAACGTCAATTAGATTGACATGTGTGTGACCACTCCAACTTCCCCCAGGGGTCATATTTAATGACTCTCAAGGTCACATTCTAATAGTAACAGGAATGAAGTGGAAATTAGACCGATAGTTATAGTTAATTTGGAATATTTAATTTAACTAAATCGGGAAAAGTACGCTTTAGATTTTACACTCACGAGAGACCACTCGCGACATTTTTACAAAAACGCTTTGTCTCAAATTATACATTTTTTGAAATCGAAATAATAATTAACAACTAAATAACGTAATGGGGGCGGCTACTTATACGAATAGGTTTTGTTCCAATTTTCAATTTCTTTTTAATTTCAGAGAGACGTTGTCAAAAAATAAATAAAAATCATTTTCTTTTCTTACTACGTACACGCTACTCAAGAAAACATTTTTTGACAATCGGAAGCTTAAAAAATACAAACTTCATAAATCGTATCATTGAACCGTAAAAAATACATAACTCAAACAAACATATTTTGACCCAGTTATAGTGTATTTTTCTTCTTACATAATTCTGGTTTTTCTACGGGTTCGGATTTTACGTAAACTTGTCAAGAAACTGATGGAAACTGCGAGTGCAATTTTTTTATTGAATATAATCATATTTAAAAAGATAGAAGATACTAATCATGAAAATTCCTATTTGAATTAATTTCCACTTACTTGAAGTTGGCCTAGGGTTCAATTTTCAATAGACCGGAATATTTTTCCGAATGGATCGTGATATTCGTGATTAAACGACTTCAATGTTGCATTAAGTGTATCGTAACTGGTTTAATAATCTCCAAATCTAATAAACATACGAATCACAATGGAGACGTTCATGAACAACAATGGCATGCTGATTTGGATAGTTTAATTCAGGTCAGCAGTTCAGTAACTCTGGAAAGACGAGTGATATAAATAAATGATAAACAGACTGCTTTTCACTCTAAATTGTGCTCGTAACACGTCGTAATACAAAAACAATTGAAAAACAACGTTTAAACGGGACATTCTACATCATAACGTCTTTACGAATTTTGAATTTCTTTCTCAACAGTCGCAAATCGTGGCGAGAAAATGGGTTGTTTTGATATCAGATTATTTAAAATTTAGTTGTTTAAGTAAACTAGTTCAGGCACATCTATTTAAACTGTTACAACAATGCAAAATAATTAAATTAAATTGGAGCGGATCTCTTCGAATAATGATTTGAATTGTAATGAGTTTTAAGATTAGTTGTAGGTTTACGGTGACAAGTTCCAAGCATTTCATATAAAAACCGACTGGGATTCATACTAAAGTCATACGGAACCCGACTTTCCAGAAGCTTTGAACCTACAATAATTCAGCATTCTGAAATTGAAATAAAATTTCGAAAATAAAATTTTCGAAATGGGTGCTTTGCTCATCGTAAGGGCAGTTGCGATCCTTCAACTTTTTCTGGCATTCAACTCCATCGACATCGCCTACGGCATTCCTGGTAAGGATTTGAAAATTTGAAATTTCTAAAGCATCAAAATTAATGAATAAGTATCACTTTAAAATATCGGTATATATTACCGGATTGGTTGACCCAACCCTGAGCAAGCCTGTCGATATGTTTTCAATTAAATGAGTTCCATTTTTTTATTAGTCTTTTCTCAAGTCAAATCGGAAGTAAGCGAAACCCCTAAAATGCTTCTCTTTGTCCAGAAAATCGCTCCCTACATTGCTTATTGTACTGAAATGTCTTTGAGTCATTTTCGATGTTTTAATTTCAAAACTTCTGTGATTTCAGTTGGCTCTTTAGCGTGGGATGATGTTCCTGAGAATCAAGAGGATTCGAACAAGTTGAAAGGCGGTGAAGTGAATATGCTTAATGTACCTGCTTCCGGACCGGATAAGGACGAATGCCCCGCAGATTATTATTTCGTCTTCTCTACGGAAGATTGCGCTCCGGAGGAAAAAGATAGGGTCAAAGATAAAGATGTAAGCAAAGATAAGGTCAAAGATAAAGATAGGGTCAAAGATAAAGATGTAAGCAAAGATAAGGTCAAAGATAAAGATAGGGTCAAAGATAAAGATGTAAGCAAAGATAAGGTCAAAGATAAAGATAGGGTCAAAGATAAAGATGTAAGCAAAGATAAGGTCAAAGATAAAGATAGGGTCAAAGATAAAGATGTAAGCAAAGATAAGGTCAAAGATAAAGATAGGGTCAAAGATAAAGATGTAAGCAAAGATAAGGTCAAAGATAAAGATAGGGTCAAAGATAAAGATGTAAGCAAAGATAAGGTCAAAGATAAAGATAGGGTCAAAGATAAAGATGTGGTCAAAGATAAAGATAGAGTTGAGGACGCAGCAAACGGTTCTGATGAATTAGACTCATCTGATTAATCTGATTGAACGTGCAATTTTTTAAACAAATTAACCTCGAGTCAGTTTTTTTAAATTGACACCTATAAACGACCCAATCTTATTCCTTGATTTCAAAAGGTCCCTTGAACTTAATTTCTTTGTTCCATTATTTCATTGATGTAAAAAAAAACTATGAATTCGAATTTTGGTATCCCTTCTAATGTGAATCATGCCTACTTAGGTTATTATAAAAATTGTACTGTTGTTTCATTAAATCATTATGGAAGGTTGAGCGTTAGTAACAGTTATTTGATTTCGGTTTTTGGGTGTGATTTGTGCTGTGAAAAAGTCCAACCTTCGAAATCATTTGAAATAGGGTAAATCAGCTTCCAAAAACATTTTCAAAGCTTAGAAAAACCTATCTTTGAAAGTACTGTATATTCAAGTCCATTCATATCAAGGCCCTAGATCTTTAACGATGCATAGTGTCTTGTCGCTAAGGATGAAAGACCTTGACTCATTTCTTGTAACTATTTCGAAAAATAAATAAACAATTCGAGTAAAGAACGTATCTGTTTTCACTTTGGGGTGCGGTTTATGAGAGGAAATGCATAGGACTTCTTATAATGCTATTACCATTCATATGTGTGATGGACTTATAATCAATTCAAGGTTCCAGAGTAATTATTGCCAAGGAAAAAATGATGAATGATGTCATAGTGGGTACTTTGAATCCCTCGATCTCATGAACGGGTTCATTTTAAATTCTCAAATAAATTATTTTAGAAAGAGTATTTAAAGCTTATAATTAATTATCAAGCTATTGCATAAACCCCAATGAGTAAGAATAACTTGTAATTTAAACAAAAGATATTTTTTTTAACTGGGGTAAATTTCAGTGCCCGATTGGGTCATGGTACGGGCTTGATTTTTTGACAATCTTTCATTCATAAATACGATCGGACTTTCACTCATAAATTTCTAATTTACTACTTTTGCACTTCACAACTTTGGCGGAGACCTTGGAGTGTCCTCGAAGTATTTGAGCCATGGATGAATCGGTAATTGCACAACACTGGGTAGTGGTAGAATGCGAGCACATGAAGTTTTAGAGAAGTGATTTTATTTATTCTACAGTCTGAGTAACCGGTTGTTAATTCGAAACAGGACATTTAAAAACCGATTGTAAATCCTCTTCCGGAGACGCTGTCGTCACTCAAAAAGAGAATAACAAAAACACCTTCGGATGTACTATAAGACCTCGGTACATTCATGTCTTCCCAAATCCTATATAATATTCCATAAACAATTAAATATAATAATAACGCCTCAAGGTATCCATTAAAAAATAGCTACGTAATCTTACTTCTCCACAAAATCGAATCGGCCGTCCTTCCATTCATAAATATAGACAAAGTCCCGGAGGCCGGATACCGCCAACTCGGTAAAAGTGAGGGTGACATCTTGCGTCGACTCGGGGTTTATAACGAATGAAGCCGAGCCCCAATTGGGGTAAAAATCAATGCCAACAGGGTAATGGTATGTACCCGAAGCGTTGAAATGAGCGTCTATAGAATTATAACCCAACGCTTCCGGGTAACCGGATCCAAAAAATTCGAGAGAAAAACCCCCACCTGGATTGTTAGACCCCGATGCAAAGGTTATGAACACAACGGGACCTCGGACCGTGTAATCTGTACCGATGGAATTCAAATCAGCTGTTCCGAAGTCTCCCGGTTCTTCCCCGTTGAAGTCTGACACGACGAGAAGATCCTCTACTTTGAGGTTGTACTGAGTCAGTTGGATTCGAATCATGGAGAAATCCTCGGCGCGGATTGTCCAAGTACAGCGCTCGTTGGGTGACACACTGCCATCTGGCTTGTAGGTTAGGGAGCCGGTGGAACCGGATAAAATTCCGCCGCATCCGGTATCTGGCATGGTGTAAAGAAATACTTTAAGAATTTGCACAAGAAAAGGTGACTAATTTCAATGGCATAATATAATCAGATTAAGTTTGAACCAAAAGATTGTCCCAGCATTTCTCATCGAACGTATTTTTGTACGGAGCGCTTAGATATTATTGACCCTTTGACCTAATGTCAAAGGTGCGAGATTAAAATATACGACACCACAACAAATTTTAAAATTTTGAACAAATCCTAATTACCTTGATCAACCCAGGTGGCATTATTTTCAGGTTGAATGGCTGAAAACGGTAAGTAAAATACAATTTTAAAATACTCATTCTGATATTCCTGAAAAAAATATGTTTTTTTCCTACTTGTTCGTGCCGAGATCCAGGACCAAAAACTTCCAATTTCTGAAAAGGTACTCATGAGAGCTATCAAAGATTAAAAACAATTTTGTATTAAATTTAAACGCTAGCATACGTTTAGACTCCAATAAATCTTGAAAACTCGTTCTATTTAAACTATTTTTTGCACTTACTTGAAGGGAGTTGACGCATTTGTCGTGTGCAATGGTAACTGTAAGAATGACCAATTCCGCAAAGAACAGGCCCCTCCTCGACGTCACAAACCAGAGCCTCTCCTCTCACATTTTGACAATGGCTACTGAAGTCAAAGAGTCCTGAGCAAATCAGCGTCCGCGCGTCAAAGTTCATAGTAAATGGAAACTCCACAGCATTATAATAATCCAAACAAGTTCCATCCGAGGCTAACGAGTCGTCCGTATTCTTGATTAGTTTCGACGATGGATTTGGTCCAGCCATTGAAACCCAAAGAACCTTTGTTACATTTTCTATAAAAAAAAAGAAGTTTACGCCGCTGATTTTGCCAAGAAAATTTGCAGGACTTGAAGATGCTTTTTCAATAATTTGGAGTCGATTGCTTAAAGTTAATTTTTAGGGCCATAAAATATCAAAAAAGTGTTTCCTTACGTCTGGTAAACGGTTGCCCACTCGTAATAAACTTAATTGGCTGTACAAATTCGTTCAATTCCAAGGGCTCGTTTAACTCGAGTAACGCGATTTGACCATAAACTTGGAGTTCGAATTCGCCACTGAAAAGTTAAAACGAGTGTTTACATTTTTCATCGAATTTTTAGCTTCAAGACTTCCTCTGTAGTTAAAGGCTGCAGACGGACGGACAGATAGGCATTAATAATGACATAAAGCATAAAGTCACCCTCTCGGCCATCCCGGGGTCCGGACAATTCGAACCACTCCTCGGACCTGTTGGGTGGGTTCTTCGACAAGAACGTCGTGATCTCCGGCATAAACGGTCAATAATGAGGCGAGGTCCCTTCCGCAGTTGTAGTCCGTGATGACCCAATTCTCGTTTAAAATTGCACCGACGCAGGACGTAGGGTTCCCGTCATTTGCATCGCTGTCTGTCACTCTAATTATCCACGGGAATTCGTTGGGAGTGGCTTCGATAATTTCCTTAGGCCCAGAGGCTAAGGCGTTTTCAATGCAGAAAGCTACTAGCAAAACCGAAATTAAAATTACAGAAAACCCTCTCATTTTAAGTTCTTCAGGGATTAAAGTAGAAATTGTATGGAATCGGAATGAAAATTGGGACCAAATTGGTAGTAGCTGCTACCTTTTAAACGAACCAAAGCTTATCTTTATGGTGGTTTATTTATAGCTGGTAATTCCAGTTAGATTGTAAATCTCTTAGCACTGTAGTGTACAGACCTGATTAGCAGAGTCAACATGCTAAATACCGAATGTTGACGGGTTAAGTTGGCTGAAAATAATTATCGGGAGGGGGATTATTGATATGGATTATTTACATTTTTGGAGTTTTATGGAGAGTATAGCACCCTAAGATATTAATTGATTGATTTAAGCAAGCTTTGTTAACTCTTTATCGTTATTCATACAGTCATTTAATGCTATTTAGCCATTTAAGCTGCTTTAGTAATTCCACGGGTAATTTAAATTGAAGGAAAAATTCATGAATATATAAGAAGAAAATGTTAATATAGGGGAGAGCTACAATTCTCGTGTAATGCATTGTAGTATATATTTTAAAATTGTCTTATTCAAATGCACATATTTTATACGAATCAGTATTGGTGTTCAAATTTTTTGCGATGTCAAAAATACATAATTATGTATTTTTGACATCGCAAAAAATTAGTTCTTTAATTGTTACTGATTATGTTTATCACGTATTAAGTACTCGAAAAAGCATATTTTGTCAATCGCAAGCTGGAAAAATACACACTTCGTGAAACGTATCCTTGAACTGTAAAAAATCAACAAATCCAAAGACATTTTTACCGAGATTTTTTCTACTTCATTTCAATTTTTTCTTCGAATTCTGATCTTACGTAAACGTAAACCATCTGATCTAAACTGCGATTGACAGAATTAATTATATTGAATGTAATCCCATTTTAGGAATTCCACACTAAAGATTTACTAATCATGAAAATTCCAATTTGAATTAATTTCGACTTACGTGAAGTCGGCCTACTGGGGTTCAATAAACCGGAATATTTTTTCCCATGGATCGTGACTCGTCATCAAACAACTTAAATATTGCATTAAGTATTTCGCAACTGAATTAAATGATCAAAATTTAAATATACAAGTGTATTACAATGGAGACGTTTATGGGCAACAATGGCACCTTTTGCTGATTTGAGACAGGTTCAGGTCAGCAGTTCAGCGATTCTGGAAATGATCTAAACAAATGATAAACACATTTGTTTCGATTCAAAATCTTGCTTGTTTCTGCAGAGTTTGAATTTCTTTCGCAACAGTCGCTTCGGAAATCGTGGCTAGACAATGAATCTTTTTGATGTCAGATTATTTAAAATTAAGGTGTTTAAGTAAACAAGTTCAGCACATCTATTTAAGCTGTTATAACAATAACTAATAACAAATAATTAAAAATTAAATTGGAACGGATCTCTTCGAATAATGATTTGATTTGTAATGAGCGTTCAGTTTTAAGATTAGTTGTCCGTTTACGGAGAAAAGTTCCAAGCATTTCATATAAAAACCGATTGGGGTTCACACTAAAGTCATACGGAACCCGACTTCCCAGAAGCTTTGTGCCTACAATAATTCAGCATTCTGAAAGTGAATTTAAATTTCGAAAATAAAATATTCGAAATGGGTTTTCTGCTGTTCGCAAGAGCAGTTGTGATCCTTCAACTTTTTCTGGCATTCAACTCCATCGACATCGCCTACGGTATTCCAGGTACGGATTTGAAAATTTTAAATTTTAAATCATCAAAATTAATGAATAAATGCCACTTTAAAAGATCTAACATTAAAATCCTACCTTCTTTGAAATCGTTGGCTCCGATTTCTAATTACTTGAACATAATAGCATGGTGGACTAGTCAACTCAACCCTGAGCGAATCTTCTGACATATTTTGAATTAAATAAATTCCATTTTGTTTTTATTACACTACATTTATCGAGTCAAATCGAGTAAGCGAAACTCCTTGGACCCCCAAAAATGCTTCTGTATGGATTGATTGAATCGTTTTTATTCAAGTGTCTTTTCCAGCTCTGTTTTACCATCAGTGACACCAAGTCTTATAATTTATTGAATTTATTTTATATTTAAAATATTTCTAAAATTTCATTAGTACATTTATATGATACCTACGTCTACGGTTTGCCCAGAAATTCACGACTTTCATTGCCTATTGCCCTAACATGCCTCCGGGAAATTTTCAATTGTTAAATTCCAAACCTTGTTTGTTTCTAGTTGGCTCTTTAACTTGGACTGGGACGGATTCAAACTCAGTTGAACCGCGACAGATTAGTGATGTTGCTGAGAATGAAAAATATTCGGACAAGTTGACGGGCGGTGAATTGAATATGTTTAATGTACCTGCTTACGGACCGGATAAGGACGACTGCCCCGCAGATTATTATTTTGTCTTTTCCACGGAAGACTGCGCTCCACTGAATAATACAAATAACGATAAGAGCAAGGATAAGAGCAAAGATGTGAGCAAAGATAAGAGCAAAGATGTGAGCAAAGATAAGATCAAAGATGTGAGCAAAGATAAGAGCAAAGATAAGAGCAAAGATGTGAGCAAAGATAAGAGCAAAGATGTGAGCAAAGATAAGAGCAAAGATGTGAGCAAAGATAAGAGCAAAGATGTGAGCAAAGATGTGAGCAAAGATGTGAGCAAAGATGTGAGCAAAGATAAGAGCAAAGATAAGAGCAAAGATGTGAGCAAGGATGTGAGCAAAGATAAATTGGAAGACGAAGGAGACAGTTCTGATTCATCCGATTGAGCATGGGTTTTTTTCTACACTAACCCATTCTTTTTTTTCAAAATTATAATTATTATCAAATTAAAAAATATTTGACGAATCCACTGTATCCTGATAAGCTTTCCAGACACCCTGTCGACGCTTCAAAATATATCTTTGAAAGTACTAAGCTTTTAGTCCATTTTTGTCTTCTCAAATTCAAAATCCTGTGAAAAATTAAATAAACAATCCGATAAAAAAACTAATGTGTTTTCATTTCAAGCAATTTTCGAGAGAAATTTATTAATATATTATAGGAAAAAATGTTTAAAAATGCCCGTTTTCATGAGTGTATAAATGTTTTGTACTATATCTATTTTATTATCTTGTAAACATTTTTTCCTGATTTATGTAAACCAAAAACCAATAGAGTGCTTTAAAAACGATTTATTTATTATGTGTCAACGGCTGAATTCAATATTTACAACCTTTTCTTTAATCTGTGGTCTATAAGACTCACTTAAACCTTAAAAATTATTTAAAATCCGCATTTACAAAACCTGGTTATGTTTCTTTCCAGAATTTGAAGCTAATTAACTATTGCATGGAAGTTTTTTTCAACATAGTAAAGTTCTTAACTATTTTGCATAAGTAATTGTACAGTTTAACCAAATTCACACGTTACTGCAAAACACCTCCATCCATGGACATGTCTGTTAACATTTTGCTATGATCTGTACATGCAAAGTATTGCAAATTAACTTGAATTAAACTCGACCGACACGTTTCTGAAGTTGTATTGACTATGTTATTTATTATCTATTCCTATGCTAAATACTAGTGACATTTCTAATGATATTCATACACGAAATACACAATAATCGGCTCATACTACCGCTTTAAATTTTTCATAAAATTTAAGGATGCATCTAGCATCAGATGTACGAATTTTGTCTGGATTCTACCAAAAAAAAGTAAGCATATGTACAAATTAGCTTGCCATTTTTATCATCAACTGGGGATTTATTGCCGTTTTCTTTTCCTTTTTTTAAATGTTGAATCCACTTTCCGCTTTGAACAATTAATCTAAAAGAGACAGTTAAAACCGACTTGTTTCTAAAATTTCATAGGCTCTACTGCAAAGGTCTATAATTTCAAGAGCAAAAATTACTTACTTCACTACTTATAAATATGGCTTATTAAAATTATCTGCGATATACATCAAAATCGGCAAAGTCTTTCATTCAAGTTCAGTTTCAATTAACTCCAACTCTAACCTCCATCTTCCTCCTTGGTAAACCCGAAAAATTACCCGTTAACGTACTAACGGTGTTATCTCACCAGCGACAAGCGACAACCCCCCTTAATTTCCTGTGAAACTCTAATCACTTAAAAGTTTATCATCGGAATTCGCCGTTTTTAAGTTGCCTACTAAAAAGTGGTACGACGACACCTTTGTAACGACAAGCTTGTAAGCTAAAGGTTGTCGATGGCATCGTGGTCAGTGACAAGGTTGTCGGTGTTACACGTTTATCATTATCACTCTTCACATCCTATGATTTTTCAAATGTCTCCCTCCAAACCTTGCATGGCTCTGTACTCTACCCCTCAGTAGGGATTCACCTATATCGAATCCGTTCCTGAGGAACGGAATACGTATGCCGTTCCCCAAAAGGCACGGAATACTGTTCTCCAGGAGTGGTTAACCGTTCCTCGGGAACGGTACACCGACCGTTCACCAGGTATACCGTTCCTATGAATTCGGAGGGAAAAATGAGATTTGGGGAACGGTTTTCCCGATATATTGTCTAGTTTTTTTTTCAACACACAGTAAAGTTCTCGTCTGTTTTGCATAAATAATTGTATAATTCAAGAAAAGTCACACGTAACTGCGAAACATCTCCGTCCATGGACGTGTTTGTTGGAATTTTGCTATGAACTCTTAAAAAATGTACATGCAAAGTATTGCAAATTAAACAAGGTTACCATAAATTCTTCAATTTAAATACAAGTGAATCCGAAGTATTTTAAATATTAAGCTCGACACGTTCCTGAAGTCGTGTTGACTATATTAAATTATGATTTTTAAATTAACAGCTCGACTCTTTAAAATAGAGCTAGAGCTCACTCCTATGTACACTTACAGTAGTTTCGTGGTTTTGTTCGCATAAAATATTTTATTCCGCAAATGCAATTTTATCTGAAAGGCCTCCATTAACCGATAGTCACAAGATATCTCCGTAAATATCATCACATAATATAATCTTAATTGAAAAACACACTCAATCTAGCTTTAATACTGGAATAAGATGTATGGGAGTTGTTTCATTAATTACTTGCCATTACCATTACCTTACTAATCATAATTAACTCCAAAACTTAATTAATTAATCACTAATTAACTAAATCAATCCTCGGATTCGGAATTAGAATCCTGTCCCTTCTTCTTCCCCTTCTTCTTCCGCCTCACTTTCCGCTTCCCTTTCCGGAGTTTGGAATTCTTGGTCAATTTTTGAGAGTTGGCCCCGCCCCCTTCCTTCTTCATTTTTGACCCACGTCGACTTGGCCCCTTTTTGCCCCCACCGGTACCCCCATTTTCAACATCTTCCAGCTCATCCTTATCTAGGAGGAGTCTCGTATAAGAATCGTATGGAAAGTCCTTACAAAAGGCCCCGGTGCAAAGCTCAACTCCGCATTCTTTACAGGTCGTGATCCTGGTTTCCGTTCCACCGCGTTTTGATTTAATTACAATAATGCCCATACTGACCATGAGGGCGTTGCTTTGCGTCCCGGGACCGCCACTGCTGGCTGCTAATAATTGGGCAGCTTCAACGTTGCGTGTTGCTAACCGTAGTTTGCCAAGTTCGACAAGTCGGCTGAAAATGTCCTCTTCTAAACGATCTTTGGGTCGAAGCATCGTTAGCATTCTCCAGCTGATGTCAACTGCTGCTAAGTCTTCGAGACGAACTGACTTCATACTTGCGGGACAGGGGTCCCCGTATACAAACTCGTGTTTGGTGTTAGACTTGACTTGTTTTTTTGTTAGGGTGAAGGCAAAATCCGTGTCACGGACTCGTACTTCGTCTTTACGAACCTTGAAAATTAAAAATTAAAATAATTAAAGTCTCTATCCTAATTGAGTCGTCGAGTAAAACTCGTTTCGTCATCTATAGCCTGGCTCATGTTGCTGCAATTTATATAGACGAAATGGGTTTCATCCGGCGAGTCAACTAGCACAGGGACTTAAAACTCGAGATTTATTAAACACTAATATTTTTCATATTTCGTTGAAAAACATTTTGTTATTTAAAAAAATTGACAAATTTTTTAAATCAGGCTCAAATTATAAGTTATCAGACATTTCAAATGGTCAATTTTGTCCAACACAAGTTTATTTATTATTTGTACTAGGCAGCCAGAGGCCCGATATCGGGCCTTAAAATTGTAGATAAACTGTTAGTGGCAGCTAATTTAAAAAAAAGGTTCAGTCGTGAGCCACAGCAATTTTTACGATTGCACCCGTAGGTCAAGACACTGACACCGTTGTTTAAGGGCTTCGATCTAGAACCCTTAAAACATTCATTCCCCAAAAAATCCCTTCCCCGCCTCATTGAACTCTGCCCCAAACCCCCTCCATTCCCATTAACATGCAATACTAACCCCTTCTAATCACTAATTCACATTCAAAATGAGACACGTGCTCACTTCGTAAATTTGGCAATGACCAAAATTAGACCTTTTGGCCGTCTGAAGGTCAGGGTGCCAAAATTTCGAAATTCCACTACAACCGAAAGATTTCTCAGCGAAGGAAGTTGTCAATCGATATGTCACACGATAATTTCGAAATTTCGACGACTTTGACCGTTTTAAGGTCAAGGGGTCAAAATTTGAGAATTCCAACATAGCCAAAACATTTATCGGAGAGTGACGGTGTAAATTGGTGTGTCACACTACGATTTTACGAACAGAAATATGTTAGGTCACGTAACTTAGGTTACAGGTCACCGAATTTTGAAATTCCAAAATTGCCACCTCCCTCTAAAAACTTTTTTTTATCATTTGGCTATCTCGGATTTTTGATAAGATTACCCAGTAAGAAACGTATACCTGGAACATCAGTTACACACATAGAAACAAATGGCCATTTTTATGGTAATAGATAGTTTATTTTAGTTATGCGTTCAACTAAAAAAGCATGCGATTTTAGGTGTTTTCACAATAATTACAAACAATCAAAGCCTTTTCCACTTACTTTTTCAGGTCTGATTTTATACTCCGGTATTTTATCAAAATATTTCTCAAACTCTTCCTGACTCCGAATCCTAACTCTGGACAAGTCTAAGATTTGATTCGGTTCCTTTTTCTTGTTGATTAGTTCGTCTAGTTTTAACGCCATTTCTCTTTAAGAAACTAGGATTCTAAATTATCTATCAAAATAGCAATCTGACTTTACTAAAGAATTTCTAAACAAGTAATCCAAGTTTGATGAGATGTGATGATATTTTGTGCAAGGAACTCGTCGGAAGGACTGAAAACTTTGCAAAATCTTCATCGTCTTTTATATCCTTTAGTCTAAGCCGAATGTAGAGCAATGAAGATGGATTATTTTTATTTCAATACAAATTATGATTTATAATCAATACTTGGTCCGCCAGTCCGATGTTATTTAGGAATATCGTGATTGCGTGAGAAGATTCGAAAACATTAGGAATAATTTGATTATATTATTATCTTTTGTGCTGAATGTGGGTGTAAATATATGCTTCTTGGAGCTTTTGAATCGATTTATTGACAAACCGAGCCAAACTTTTCCATACCAATCAACTCGAGGCTCGGCAGGTAGAGTTGAATCAAGGCGAACTCTGGAATAGAATGGGTTTCCATGAAATTACAATATCTCATATCAATTCATATATACTTGCCTCCATTTACAATCATAAAAATTGTAATGTATGAAATGATTCGTAGAAAAGCTAGAAATTAAACGAGTAAAGTTGTGGTTTTTATAGATCAACTAATTCAGGATGAACGGGGACAAGAAATGTAGAATTCAACGACAAATTAAAACCCAAACAGCTCAAAATCGTGGAAACAAAAAATTACAAGTGTGATTGACCTGTAAAAATGAAATTGGTATGAGAACTGCTCCAAGCTTATAATTACTGTTTATGTAACAGTCAACAAAATATTTAGCGATGAACGTGATGTTGTGATTTTATTACGTTGGCGAAGCCTGACTCTGCATTAATTACATTTTTTCGCACATATTTTCCCATGAGATTGTTCCCAAATTATTGCGAATTCTGGATTGTCAACAATTCCAGGGGCTCTGTTGGGCTCAGGCTTTGCCAACTTGTGTACGAGTAATTGCAGACAGTGTAATTGCATTGCTTGCAATGCTAGAAATGTACGAAGGGAATTATTATCTCTTGTAAAAATCCCCGTTTTTTTGTAATATCTTGAAGTCATAATCAGGAGCTGTTCTTCTCCTTCGTTCCAACTTTTAAACACGGGTTTACATTCGTTTTACATAGTTTACATTCATGTGTGAAATGCAAGTGTGTAAAACTTGATATGTTTTTATTATTATGAGAATTATGGGAATTGTTATGTATCGTAGATGCATTATGCGGATGACTTGGTGTCTGTCCGTCCGTCTGTCTGCAAAGTCGTCCATAGCTGTTGAACAACTTTTTGAAACTTTTCATTCGAGAACTCACCAAGGACCCTTAATCAGAGCTCATATTTATTAAAGGGGCATGTAGTAGGTTAACGTTCAAGAGGCGTTAAGTCAAAGCAATTTTTTCAAGTGGTAACCCTCTACATGTTACACATAAATGAAAAGGTATTGTCAAGTCTTATTCAACGGTGGGATCAAATGTGACTTGGAGATGGTGCCGTAAGTTTAAATGTCGTCTTTAGTTTGCTCTATGATTGGGGCTCCTAGAGATTTTTGAATTATTTTTTTTTTTTACAGACGATTGAAATTAAACAACAGGTTTAATACTTCCAAAGTGTATAAAACAGTACATCTGCCCTACATCAGTACATTCATTAAAGGATTTAATAATTTTATGAGGATGAGATCCCTACTGCATTTGAGCCTACCTCCTCCACACCGAATCCTTTGATTTAGATATGACTTTAATACGATATAACTTCAGGTTGAAGTTTTTGTACGGAAACTGAAGAGTTACTCTTTCCAAAGCTTTTGATTTCCTGTCCAACATCTCAAGACTGTCTCAGTTCATTTTAAAGGGTCGGTGGTGTTGGTTGTTTTACAAATTTAAAGCTTAAAATTGCTTGGTCGGATTAAAAATGGCAGGTATTGGGGCAATGGAGAATGTTTATTCTAAGAGTTTCGCTGGACGACGTGTTCTTGTCACTGGAGGTGGAAAAGGTAAAACTGTCATTCACCATTGCTAATTGTATGAATTGATATTTCCAAGTTTTCAGGAATATTTTGATAGATCTCTTTCGAATTGAACAATTGTCTGATTGTAGTATCAAATAAATGTATTTAAAAACAGTAATTGGATTATTTAATATCAAATCAAATCAAAGAAGATGTCCAATGTCACTATTTTTTTCTGAGTGACACTAGTCACAATTTTGATGTTTAAACTTGATAGTTTTAATGGTCCTTGAACATCAACTAATTAAAATCAGGAAATATTCGATATTTCTTCCCATTTGGTTCCATGCTATATTAAGACGTACTATTAACAGTATTAAGAACAAGTCAATTAATTGTCTAGTCTTTTACAAGCTCAGGTAAAGTAGACATGGATCGGTCACAGTCAATAAACATCTCACTAATCTCACAGCTAGGATGAAAAACAATGTTATAATTTAAAAGCTCATAAAATATAAAGAGGCAGACACAGACGTTGCACGCGTAGAGAAACACGAAGAGTTTGTAAACTAACACGTATCTCTTGTAGAGTTTTACTTGGCTCCTTAACGTTTACTAATGATTAGTACTAATTTGTACTGTATCTATCTTATCTGATGACGTAACAGCCACCATGGCAGGCACACATACCTGCCCTGGACCGTGAAATTGGAATTGGTCGAATAAATGTTAAGCAAAAAATTATACATTTTTGGGTAAACTAAGCAGAGGATCCCGTAATAAAATGTGAGTTTGCAAAGGAGGAAGAGGGAGGTTAGAGTTGAAGTTAATTGAAACTGAGCTTGAATGAAAGACTCTGCCAATTTTGATGTATGTTGCAGATTATTTTATTTTATTTTAATAAGCCATCTGGATTTATATGTAGTCAAGTAGGTAGTTTATGATCTTAAAAGGTAGAAAAAATTTTGTTGTTAAATTTTAGAAATTGTAAACCGATTTTAATTGTTAAGATTCTTATTGTTCACAACGGAGAGTAGATATTAGATTCAAAAATTTTAAAATAGTAACGAAAAATACTTTAAATGCCTTGTTGATGGTTAAAAAAACGGCAAGGTATTTTGATCTACATCCTTGATTTCGTTGTATAATCCGAACGAAATTGGTGCATCTGACACATCATTACATTTTATGCACTAGTTTTAATGGTAATTTTATAAAATTTTGTATTCGGATTCTTCACTTTATTTTGTAGGACTCGGCTACGCAATAGTGAAGCGATTTTACGAGCATGGTGCTCTGGTATTTGCTTTGGACAAAAATAAGGAAGCTTTACTAGCTTTGAAAGAAGAATTTCCTAATGTAACACCGCTGAACGTGGACCTGAAGGATTGGGACGAGACGAAACGGCTGGTGAAAGCCGTTGCCCCGATTGACCATCTCGTGAATAATGCTGCTGTGTCTGGAACGAGCTTTTTTGATGACGTCACGAAGGATCAAATTGACGAGTAAGATGAAATATGTTTAAACAGTTTTAAAATTTCAAAAAATAAGATCCCTCTGATAATTCTCTGCACATTTAACAGTCTATTTACAGTCAACTTCAAAGCCATTGTAAATGTGAGTCAAACGGTTGTTAAAGGACTTGAAGCATCAGAAAAGACCAAAGGAGCCACGATTGTGAACATCTCGTCTGTCGTAAGTAAATTGCCGCTTTATTTGCCTGACGCCCCCCCCCCCCCCCCCCAGATGCATGAAAATTTGTTAGGAATTTATCGACTTTAGGCAACATAAAACATGCATTTGACAGGATTTGTTTTAAAAAAATCTCAATTTCCCAAATTTCACGTCTATGTTTCTTAACCAGCGACAAGCAACAACCCCCCTTAATTTCCTGTGAAATTATAATCATTTAAAAGTATAGCAACCGAATTTGCCGCTTTTCGGTAATAAAAAGTGGTACAACGACACCATTGTAACGACAAAATTGTCAGCGACAAGCTTGTCAGATAAAAAAGGTTGTCGATGACCTCGTGGTCAGTGACAAGGTTGTCGGAATTACACGATTATCATTACCACTTCATGATTTTTCAAATGTCTCTCTCCAAAGAGTATATATATATTTCTGTCTAACTAATTAATACTATCTATTCTGAAAAATTCACAGTTCGACACAACTCCCTCGAAGGGGATATCCGTGTACAGCTGTACGAAAGCAGCCGTGCTGATGCTGACAAAGAGCATGGCTTTGGAATTGGGTGACCGCGGTATCCGAGTCAACTGCATCAGTCCCGCACCGACTTGCGTATTGAAGGAAATGTTCGTCTCATCTGACCCCAAAATAATTCAAGAGACTCAGAGCATCCTGGATCGACAGATTATTAAGCGACCAGTCCAGCCATCCGAAGCTGCTGACCTCGTCATATTCCTCTCCAGTCCAGCCTCGTCCATGACTACCGGCTCTTCAATCCCTGTTGATGGCGGGATTTTTTCCCGTTAAAATCAGGGAGAAAATTGGAAATTGATTATAAAAAAAATCTTATTTGTAATTGAATTAAAATTTCGGAAAATACGCTATAAAGACCTTCTAACCTACGTACTATAGTCTTTTTCGCAATTAAAGAGGAATGCACTGCCGCGATTTCTTATCTGTCAAATTTTCCCGTCTAATTAAGATATCAGGGACTAGAGGATAGTAATTTATTTCTCTTAGATTACTTAATATTTTGATATTTTTTACATGATATTTTGACGGTCATAAAATTTACATCGCTTTGTTGGTCATTAACAATAGAAAGGATGTGATTTTATTGTCAATGTCAGGATTTCTGTGGGCAAGTTAAATGCAAGCCATTTTTATTAATATGGTTAATATGAATGTTTTTTTTACATTTTTTGGTTAGCTAAATTATAGTTAGCATGACTTTAGTAAATTACAACATCAATCGATCATGGTTGACAGGGAGAGTTCACTTTCACTCCAATACAATCCTTACAAATTTTTAGTGTGATAACTGTGAAGAAAATAATACTTTCTTCACAGTTATCAAAGTTTATATTATAAACTTTTTGTTTTATAAGATGAACACGCATTACACAGTATTAATCCATCAATACGATTTTCGATCCCAAAATATCGTAGTCAAATCTTTCTCATTGAACGGGTCTCAAAGCAATCTGGAACTGGAATATGATGACCAAATATGCCATTGCAGTAGAAAGCATCTATTGACAGAACAGAAACATTTGAGCACAGCAGGATCGTAGCAAAAAGAGCTATTATTTCAAATTTTTATTTTAATTACTCCGGACAGAAGTTTCCGATCCACGTCAAAGATTCCATAAGCCGAAAGCTTCCACTCAAATTGCTCCAGCAGCTTCGCAACGATGCCCAGCTTCCCATGGTTTAGAAGTTCTGGTTCCATAACAAATATGGAATTTATTTTCTTCTTTCTTGAGCTTATCTAAACGTTAACAAACTATTATCAAGAACTTGGCAAAAATTAGGCTATACAAAACATAAAACTATACTAAATAAGGAACTCCGCCAGACACGGTCACATTTAATCGATTAGGTTGTTTAGTGAAAATTGAGACAAAACATAAATTCCGCCGGTTTAAAGCGGTGTCGACGAAATCGGGATTGCAACGGCTAATTTCAACGATGTAAAAATTATTTGTCAGTATCAATCAAATTTGCGTAATATGAAATGAACGAATCATTCATATTTTAGAAGCTTTAAATTTCCTTACCACAGTTTTAACATGTTGGCCAATATAAATGATGCCAAAGTAGAAGAACTGATCGGCATAACCCAAAGCGACGGAGATGATCCTACCTGTTTCTCGATCGACCGTGGCAGTTAAGTAAACTCCAGAAACAAAGACAATGAGAGCAGCTGACATGAGACAAAGAACGAGCGGAGAGACAACAGCTGTTGCCATCTCGCAGAGCCTTTCAAATTCCAGAAACCTAACGATGAACGCATCCCCGTCCCAAGCCACCTCCGATCTTGCTAACGTGAACGGCCCCAAAATCGACGTCCCCTTTTGCTGATTCCCGCCAATTTTCCTGATTTCTTTCAATTTTTTTATCCCCGCCTCAATCTCGTCGCAAAATGCAGCAAAGATCCGGGCCAGATTCCACGTGATGGTGGTAATCAGCGCAAAGACAATAGCCCTTGGAGATGTAACTACCAAATGAATGCCTCCCCACATGATTCCTGATCCTACCTTTCCGAATGAATACATCCAGGAGATGTCCGGTGTTTTCACACCCAAGAACCGGCCAACGAATACGGACTGAACGAGAATGCTACAGAGAGCTAGGATGCTGAGAAAATTCAGGATATGCAATTTCCAATCTGCTCGGATAGACTTGTCCAGGTTATGATCCTCGAAACCGTTCAGGACTTGGACGAGTGGCTTTAAACGACGGGTGAAGATGATCTGGTAGAAGATTTTAAAGAGGATTGACATGAAAAACAAAAACTGCTGAATGAGCTTGGCCATGGAGTCCACATCGTACACCCGATCAAAGATGGCCCGACATCGGATCGCGTCGATCAGAACGAAGGTTTGGACGAGTAGGAACAGGTATGAGAAAATGCTGTGGATTGAGGTCGAGGATTCTATTTCTGTACGACCCCAAGGCCGTTTAAGAAACAAGAAACCAAAGATCCAGCCGCACCAAATATGCATTCGAATGAATTTGATAAGCATCTCGATTCTCCAAAATCGGTGAATTGAATCCGGATCTTATTTGAATTGGAAGTTAGACAAATGTCGATTAGACTGTTGCCTCCCAGAAGGGTAAATATCGACCTCTTTCTTGTAAAAGGAAAGGTGGGGGTTTAACCCATGAACTATCGGGGTTTAAATTGAACACAGGTAACTCAATTGGTCTTAAGTCTTTTTCCTTTACATATAAGCTAGCTGATATGAAAATTGTTAAACACCGGCAAAGGCAACTCCACCGGATTAGTTTCCTGTTATAAACGTTTAAAATGGGATGTTTTCCTTGAATTTTTTTTAACATGAATGTTTATCGTTGTAATTGAACAATTTAATATGTTTACCAATTTCAAACACAAAATCAAGCTGCGTGTTATTGGTTTTCGGATCAACTCTTCATATACAAATCATTTTTAAAGAAGTACATTAATGCTCGATGTTTTTATGTGCTCATGCTCACTCTATCGATTTTTTACACTTTTATTGTTAACACAACTTCAGTAATATAAATCACACAATATTCAAGCATTGCCGAGAGTTCACTCTCAAATAAAGTCCTCTTACGTTTAGATAAATGCAAACTAAAATTCATATGTTTTATATTATTGATAAATCCTAAATTTTAGGTCTTGGACAATGATCAAACGATCAGAATTATATCATTGTAATTGAACGGGTTTCAAAGAAATCTGGAACTGGAATATGATGAAAAAATTAAAAGTAATCGTAGCAAAACGTTTGATTTCAAATTATAGTTGAATAATTACTCTTGAAAGAAGGTTTTGATCATAGATGTATATATACATCTATGGTTTCGATCCACGTCAAAGATATCGCAAACCGAAAGGTTCTATTCAAATTGCTCCAACAGTTTAGCAACGATACCCATTTCCCCAAAAATTTGTAACCAAGAACTTGTCACACATTTTGTTGCGGATAAATTAAATCGATTAAATCGTCGATTTAATTTTATTATTTAGGTTTCGATGATGGGACTGGTATTAATGCAATCTGGAACTGAAATAGGATGACGACATATGTCATTGAAGTGGCGAGAATCTGCGAACAAAAGAATTTAATTTTTATCAATACAATGTTTCAAATCTGTTAGCTTTGTCAAGAACTTAATGACTCACTCCGGACAGAAGTTTCCGATCCACGTCAAAGACGCCACAAGCCGAAAGCTTCCACTCAAATTGCTGCACCAGTTTTCCAATGATTCCAAGTTTTTCATGATTGAGCAGTTCGGGTTCCAGTATGAATATTGAATTTACTCTCTTCTTATTTGCCGTTATCTACGTATTTAACAGCATATTTTTAAATAATTTCTTAAATCTTAATTTTTAAAGACCCTACTTGAGTAATTCCAAACGCTTACAACATTTTTGACGTGTTGGCCAATATAGATTGAGCCACAGTAGATCAACTGATCGGCATATCCACAAAAGTTCAGGATCGAACTGACAATATCTCGTTGGTTGACTGCAGTTTGATAAATTCCGGAGATGAAGACGAAAACGGCACCGGAAATGAGGCAGAGAACCAAAGGTGACAGCACCTTCGTTGCGTCGTCACACAGTTTTTGAAATTCCACAAACTTCTTGATAAACGCATCTTCGTCGGCAGCCAAAAAACCAGCTTCGGGGGTTAGCAACTCCATTGGTACCACAACCGTCGTTATCTTCGACACGTCCGTTCCAACCCTTTTAAACGGGGGGAAATCAAATTGGACATCTGCCGCCAAACGTTGAACCTGCAGTTTGAAGTAACGACCATCGTTTCGGATTAGTTATTCCAACTACAAATAAAAATACCTACAAAAATTGCTAACTCAAAAACAAGTTTCGAGACATTTCAATTAAATCTAAGGAGTTAAATTCCAAATCTTGAATTTACAGGCCTGTCGTAATCCAAAACGAGAGCAATTCTTGGAAATTTGGAGTTAAAGTCTATTACTTATGTCACTCTCCAAGGATTTTTCCCGGTTTTGCACCTTCTCCCTTTAAATTACATTGGACCATTGGACGTAGAAAAAAATTCAACAAATCTGGTCCCAGATGAGTGACATTTGTTAACGAAGGGCATAACTGCTCACCTTAACTCCCTTAGCTTTTTTCAGATTCGCCTCAAGTTCCTCGCAAATTACTCCAAAAGCCTGTGCCAATTTCCACGCGATTGTTGTGATCACGGCAAATGCCACAGGCCTTGGAGATGATATTGCCCAGTTTGCGAATCCCCAGAGAATTCCAGCAACAACCCTTCCTATTGCGAAAATCCAAGGGCAATCCGACGACACCCTTGCAATTCCGATACCAAAAAATACGGATTGGACTAACAGTAGTAAGAATGATAGGTGACTTAATAACATGAAGAAATACAAAGCCCGATTTGCCCCGTAGGATACGTCCAGATTGTAGTCATCTAACCCGTTCAAGGTGTTGATCAGTGGTCGCGCAAACCGGATAAAGATGATTTGGTAGCAGGCTTTGAGAATTAAAGCGGTAAACAAAACCACGTAACTGATGAGGTTGGAAATGGGGTCAGGATTGATGATAGCCTCTTGGACACATCGCAATACGTCTATGACCATGACGACTTGGATTGGGGGCAAAACGTATGACCAGATGCTGTGAAATGAAATCCAGGATTCGGGTTGGAAACGGCCCCAAGGCCGTTGCAAGTGCAGGAACCCTGTTATCCAACCCAACCAAATTTGAATCCGAATTGAGCTGATGTTAATCATCTCGATCAATTCCTAGATATCACTGAAAATGGCAGTCGTATGACGATACTGGTAGTTCTGTGTCAGCTTTGAGTTAGCCATTGGAAATTTTAGCAAATTATCTTTAAAGCAGCTTGTAATACTTCAAATCCACATAATTAGAATAAGGAATTTCCGGCCTTACTTTTAACTGATATGGTTTGTCAGTGAAACTGTTGTCTATAGTCATTGTAGTCGAGCTACCACATAATATTTGAATTGAAAACACGCCAATATGTTTTCGTATTATTAGCTCGCCTATTGAAAATAGGGTTTAGAGCTAATGATGTCAACCAGTTCGTCTGTCCGTCTGTCCGTCCGTCTGTCCGTCCGGCCTTTTTCTCAATGTAAATCAAGACAAATTGCAAAGTGCCAGAAGCAGATGGAAGCAGACTTTTGAGGTTTGATATGAATTGCGAAACATGAAAATGGTTTTCGAGGAATTCGTATTGGTTTATATACCAAATCTATATATATGACCTGGATGCCCCTTGTGTAAATTTAAAACAATATAAGACATTTTGAGGTTTGATATGAAGTGTAAAACATGAAAATGGTTTTCGAGGAAATCGTATTGGTTTATATACCAAATGTTTTTTAAAGATTAATTTTTCTTTAAATAGATAAACATATTTGGAAACAGGAATGATATATATAAATCAATACGATTTGAAACAATAATCTTTTAAAGGAAATTACATATTTCTATACAGAACAACAATTTAGGGTTCGTAAAAGCCTTAATTGGGCCATTTAATAATATTGTTTCATGGTCTGTTCAAATTGATCCAAAAATCGAATCTATCATTTAAAAACAGTAATTTGGATTTAAACAAATTGATAAAATTGATTTCAACTGCAATTGTGAAACAATAAAATAATTTTTAACGAAATCGTACAGGTTTAAATAGCAGCATGGATTCACAGATTGGGAAACAGTAATATAGAATATAAGTCAATGTTTTTTTGGAACAATTCTCAAATATTCAGTTTCTTCACGTATTTGTTATGGAAACTATCTTTATCGAGTTGAATCATATTCTTTTGGATGTAAATCAATTCATCATAGAACAATTACTAAAGCTTCGGGATTAAAACGCAGTCGTCTAGGGGAACGTAAATTATGATATTTTGATTTTATACAATCGAGCAAGACGATAAGTAATATTGAACGATAATCTATATGAATTGTGCGAGCTGTCGTTAACGTTTACAACGTTTTATTTAATCATCACCATCCTGTTTTCTGGTCAATACTCTCCCATCTTCTCTGCCGATTTCGAGTTTTTTTATTGGTTTGCAAAAGCCAAATTACAATTGACAAGTAATCGGTAGGGAAGAGGTTAATTTCTGTGCGCCACTTTAGTTTGGACCTCTAGATGTCAATTGGCAGAAGCTAAAATTACACACCTAACCCCATCCATATACATAATTCCGGCCATTTGTATGTATGTATGTATGTATGTAAGTAAGTGATGCGTCTATACGTTTTTGACTCGGTTGGTCTATCAAAAAACTGAAACGGCCAAAAATTCACAAAAAAATTAGGAGGGGGCCTGGCCATCTCGAAATTTTGAAAATCCGTGACCTGTGACCTGGGCTAACGTGACCTTTTGATTTTTATTTCTCAAAGCGGTAATGTGAGGCACCGATTTAAACCGTCGCCAAGCGAGAAATACTTTGGCTATGTTGGAATTTCAAAATTTTGACCCTTTGACCTTGAAACGGTCAAAGTAGTCAAAATTTTGAAATCATCGTGTGACATATCAATTTACATCTCCTTCCGCCGAGAAAGCCTTCGGTTGTGTTAAAATTTCAAAATTTTGACTCCTTGACCTTAAAAACTGACAAGAAGGTCATGCCGTTAAAAATCCTTGAAACGTTGATATTGAAGATGCAGGAATGAAGTACGGTTAACAATTTTGACCCAACACATAGAATCCCGGTTTTTACCGGGCTTACGCCTATCCATATACATAAAATTGACCATTTGTTTGTTTGTTTGTAACTGATGTTCCAGCTATACGTTTTTTAGTGAGTCAACTTATCGAAAAACTGAAATAGCAAAAAATTCTTTAAAAAATTTTGAACTGGCGTAGGCTTAACGACGTTGCGAAATTAAATGAGCTGTGACCTGGGCTAACCTGACCTAACCTAATATTGTACGTAAACGGTCGTGCGACATATCGAGTTACACCGTTGTACTTTGAAACATACTTTGGCCATCTTGGAATTTCGAAATTTTGGTTCCTGACCTCAATAACGGTCAAAAAAGGTGGAATTTTCGAAACTATTGTGTGACATCGATTTGCAACTACTTCCGTAGAGAAATTCTGTGGTCATTTTAAAATTTATAAATTTTGGCCCCTGACCTTAAATAACCGTCAATACGGTAGATTTTTTAAAAATATCGTGTGACATATCAATTGAGAGGAGGAACGCCTCGAGAATATCTTTGGCTATGAATGTTAGAAATGTAATTTAAAAACAGCTGTTTTGGAATTGTCAAATATTTGCCTCCTGAATTATGGCCTTGAAAAGGTCAAATCTTCGACATTATTGTGTAATACTTACAACTTACGAGTGACATCGTTTCGAGGACAAACACCTCGATTTATTATTAGGTTCGGTCAAATAGGATTGTTGGTTATTATTAGAAATGGATGGATAACCGTGATCACTCATTTATGGGGTGATCAGAACACATTCAACATTCAATCATCAGTCAATACGTTTACAAATTAAGTCTACAGAAAAACGGCGAGGTAGGTCTCTGGCTGGGTGATAGTGATTTGGTACACGCTTCTGAGAATTTTTAATTCAAGACAACTATTGCTATCGCTTATCGACGACGTTTTCTAAGGCCCGATCGGGCCTGTGGTGGCCTAGTAGGACCATAATTAATGTCTATCCAATGCAGGAAATAAAGTTAATCATCAGTGATCTTGGTAGCTATAAGTTGTTTAAAATTTATTTCTAATTGGACTTCAGACCTCTCAACATTTTTCTTTATGAGGTTTAAATTCTGGCATCTAAGAATTTATTCATGCCTGTGTGAAATAACCCTGTGTCTTTTGAGCCTCTTTACCAGCCCTAAAATTCTTAGTTGCCGAAGCAGCAACGTCAAAGTTCTGTCTCTGATGTTTGAAATTGTAGTCAACACCGTTGGTCGAGGCCTGTCCAGTCATTTGCGCCCAGCCGTCGGGGTTTTCGCCAATGTAGGCGAATGTCCAGGTGCCGCGGCTCTCATGAGATTTGATGAGTTCTTTGACTTGAGCCGCTGTCGCCTTTCTCGATCCATTTTCCAGTCCGTCTGTCATGATAAGAACCAGTACTCGTTCATCAAGAAGAGCGGTTTCTTCTGCGATTTGTATCCCTTCGAGGACGGCATCATAGAGAGCGGTGCCTCCACTCGGAGTGTAAGTACGCTCATTTAATTTCGCGACCGACGACAGGGGTTTTGCGCCAAAAACGGTAACTCCGGAGCCGCCAGAGCTGAATTTTATCAGCAACAATCTTCCCTAAACATTATTTTAAATAATTGTTAAGTTGTCTTAATACCATAACGTAGTCTTGCGACTGTATACGCGGTAAGTTGTATTTAATTCAACTTGGCTTTTAATAGCGCTACCAATGATTTAGCAAGCAAAGGCATGTCATAAATATTTGAATTTTCCATAAAATGTGCGTCATTGTCTTTCAAGAACAAAGAGAAATTACGATTTTTATCGGGAAATTAAGTAAAAACAGTTTGATTTTTAATTGAAATTGCACGTTAAATTTCTAATTTATTACGAAATTCCTACTTCATCTCCTTCAACTCCTTTTTGAGTCTCCAGGAAGGAATTAAAACCTCCAATAACGTCCGATTTTTGAGCTGACATGGAACCAGATTCATCCAGTATGACAACAATCAAGGTTTTTGTCCTTGAGGGTACTGCAACAACCTGCACAAATATGAATGAATATATTTCTGAACTAACTATCTATGCAATTAATTTAATGTTATGTTATCATACCGTTCGGCCCGTTTCTAATCCTTGTGAAGGTGGTTTCCCCCATGAAAGCTGTTGAAATCAATTTTATTACTGCCTCGATAATTAATTTAAATTAAATTTGACCATTATAAATAACTTACTGGTTTTAGAGTCGGGTGACTGAAGCTGGTCCCAATAATGATTGCTAGAAAAACTGTTAACCCTTTCATCTTCCAAGCATCAAGATTTTGGATATAATTCTTACTTGATAATCGAACTATGAATGAAAGAAACTTCAAGCATTCCTGAATTACATTGGATTTATATTATCGTTCAGCAAATGAGTACTTCAAGGTCGATCACGTTTAAACAATGAGTGATTTTGGAAAATTCTTATTGTTGATTTTAATATAAATGTTATAAAGATTTGGCGTGAAATAGAGCTCTCATGCCTCTCATACTGTCATTGATGAATTCTGGATTTTAAACAATAGAAAATATATAAGATGGAAATAATTCATTTCAAACTGCAATTATTTAATATATTACATTCTTTATTAATCTCGCGTTTTGTAAATCATATTTTGACCAATGGCTTTTGATTTGCGTTTCTTCTACTGATAATCTATATCGATTTTAAGTATTTTGATATAAACTAACTACATGGGACAAAAACCGAAATTTAATGCAAATTCCAACTCTAAAACTTCAATTTCGTGACTCCTTATTTATTTGCCTCAAAATAATTACAACATGATTTGTCACCTTAAATTACTAAAAATAATGTTAAACAACGGGTCGTCCACCGGTAGCCTGAGCATAATCCTCAATCTTCTTCAGCCCCCAGTTCGCCTCTTCAGGATTCAGGAGCAGATTTCCACTCGCCGCCTTGGGATCCACATTAGCCGCACCCGTCTCGAACAAAATTGGAAAAATCGAATAGAAATTCTTAGTTTTCCCGAATTTCTCCATCGCATCCTCGAGGGACAGTAACTTGAACTTGATCTTCTGTCCGGACACGGAATCCAAAACTGCAGCGTACTCCTTCAGGGTCCTCAAATCTCCAGCAATCTCCAGCGCTTCCGGGACGGCAGCCGGGTCCTGGAAAGCCAACAAAGCAGCTTCGACGGTGAAACGGCCGATGTCCTCGTATGCGGTTAAGGCGACCGGGGTATTTCCCGCCCCGGGGATCGTCCACACCCCCGTTGTGCAGTCAAGCCCACACCACTTGCCAAACGTGTATTCCATGATCATGGAACAGTGGAGTCGGATCGTTTTCAGCCCCGATTTCGAATTAGCATCGTTGAAATGCCTCCGCTTTTCAAGGAAAGCGTCGGCCGTGACCTTCATTTTTGGGGAGTAGTGATTGACCCCGAATTCGGATGGGAAGTAAACGTCCACTCCGCACTGGACGATGGCTTCGAGAAGCGTTTCTCGACTGGCAACGGAGCCTGGTCCTGTTCCCATCGCCGAGATGACGATGTCCACGGATTTTAGGGCTGTTAGTAAGGTTTCTTTTTTGTCGAAATTGACTTGGAGGATTTTTGCCCCTTGGGACTCGAATTTCGAGGTTTTGTCGGATTTTTTGGTGGTGAGGACTCGGAGTTCTCGGATCCGGGATTCGTGGAGAGATGAGAGGAAAGAGTTTGTCAGGAAGTTGCCCACGTAGCCTGTGGCTCCGACGATTGCGACGATTGGAGTTGACATTTTAGGGTATTTTGTGGATTTTCGGAAATTATGAATTCACCGAGCTGGTTCTATTGTAATACTGACAGTGGCCAAGGACAAAGTGAGACTCGATTTAAATTGGGTGTGAAAGACTTCATAGTTACAGTTATTTTATCTCGTATCTGTTAATGCTTGATTTGCTAATTACAATTTAACTCCGGTTCTGATTAGAATATAAATATAAGTAACATAGTTTAAAACAAAAGTATTGCGAAATATATATCAATGTTCCTTTTATCAGTGTTGAATGTTATCTAATTTGGTCTGATTACATACCTAAATCTATAGCTCATGACAGGCTTGACGAGTTTATTGGCAACTATTTCATCATTAATTCATTTAATTGCACCGGATTTTTTTTCATAAAACCAAACATGCATATTTTTAAAGTCTTTTTTAAAACGTTTTTTTTGTATTGTGTTGAACAACTTGAATGGAACAGTACTTTGTCAATCAATCTACTTTAATGATTTTAATTTGACATTACAATGACTAGACAATGTGGTTAGAATCTTGGTATCAAGATATCCCAAGAGCTTTAACAATTGATTTGCTTGTAATTAGTTTAATGAAGTTCAATATTAATATCCTAAATTAATGTCGCAGGAATAACGGGTTCGACCCCCTCTGACTCTGCCCTGAACTGAACAGAATCAAGCCAGGTAAACAGGATAAGCCTTTAGATATAATATTATTTCAACTAACAGACTGCTACTTGCTAGTATTAAAAATTAGTTGTTAAAACATTAAAAGTAAAATAAATAATTTTAAGACTGTCAGTTGAGTCAGTTTATATAAGTCTGTGGTTTATGCAGTGAGTTTAATGCAAGAGTATATTGCACATAATATATGATCGATCGATCCTATATAACATACTTGACAAATATTGCAAATAATGATACAAGTTAATATAATCCATTCAACTCTTGGATTGCCAGTTTGACATTATCAAAATCAATCCCATGAATTCCGATAATTCATAACTGTCTCAGAATAAGTTGTAAATATGCAATGATTGTATTTTACTAATAGTCAATCACAAAAAGAGTAACGAATTTAGATTTGGATTTTCTTATTATTTTATTTTTTATTGCCCTTTGCAAACCGGGACAAACTGGATCACCAAATTAGTTCTTTTATTTTGTCCCATTTCAGGTCACAAGTTTAAAACCATTGATTTTTCTTCACATTTTTTAACATTATTTCCCCAAAAAAAATAAATTAATAATGAACCACGGGTTTTCCACCGGTTTCCTGAGCGAAATCCTCAATCCTCTTCCACCTCCAGTTGGCCTCTCCAGGATTGAGGAGGTCATTTCCATTGGCATCGTTTGGATCGATGTTACAAGCCCCAGTCGCATAAAGAAGTGGAAATATCTCGTAAATCACTTTCGTCTTCTCGTACTTGGCGAGAGCATCGTCCAGCGATACGAACTTCATCTTGATTTTTTCGCCCGAAACGGCTTCAAACGCTGCAGCGTATTCCAACAGCGTCTTCTTCTCTCCGTAAAACTCAAGGGCATTTGGGACGCTTGCGGGGTTCTTGAAGGCCATCAAGGCAGCTTCCACTGCACCTCGACCAATATCCTGAAACATTATATTGAATATTTAAATTTACTTAAAAATTAGTTCACCTACATCCTATAAGGGATGCAATAAAACATCCAACGAATGTACTGACGTATCATAAAATGTACTGTTTTTATCAACATTGTATGTATTTAAACTTTTTTTTAAATTTTTAACACTGTGTTTTAAAAGTATTGCAAATCCCAATGTGCCCCAACCATTGATCAAAACCACCTATGTCATTTACAAGTTCTTTTCGAATGACGATCGCACGTTGTTTATTTAGAGTTTTGCCGTTTTGACCCAGGCCCCCCAGGTCAAAGGGTGACATAACCCCCAAATACCCTACACCGTTGAATAGCACTTAACAATATCTTTCCACAGAATAGTAATTGGGTCGTAGGTAGGTATGTAATCCAAGCCTACTTATGTCCATTCTGTGATATCTTTCCATATGACTCCTGACAAATCGTGATAATTGTCTAAGGGTTTTAACTCCTAAATGATTCGCTGTAAGTAAAATTTCAAAAACCATTATGGCCCTTGTCGACCGACAGACGGACACCAAGTCATTCGCATAATGTATCTACGATACATAATAATTTCTATGCATAAAATCTGCAGTATTATCAACTTGCCTGAAAACCTGTAACGGCAATGGGGGTATTCCCGTCTCCAGGGATGGTCCAAACCCCTGCTTCGCAGTCCAGGCCACACCATTTTCCGAATGCCGCTTCCATGATCAAGGAACAATGAAGTCGAATCGTCTTGAGTCCTGATTTTGAACTGGCATCATTGAAATGCTTAGTTTTCCCTTCGAATGAGTCCCCCGTCAGCTTAAATCGTGGATGGAATTGATTGACTCCGAATTCGGAGACGAAGTAAACGTCCACTCCGCACTGAACGATTGCTTCGAGTAAGGTATCCTGGTTGGAAAGGATGCCGGCACTTACTCCCATTGCAGAAATGACGATGTCCACGGACTTGAGGGCTTCTAGCAGCGTTTCCTTTTTGGCGAAATTGATTTCGAATATTTTAGCCCCCCGGGTCTGGAATTTTTCGGTTTTGTCGGATTTTTTGCTGGTAAGGACCCGGAGTTCCCGGAGCCTGGAACCCTGGAGGGCGTCCAGGAAGGCGTTTGTCAGGAAGCTTCCGACGTAGCCGGTTGCCCCGACCATTGCCACGATTGGGGTTGACATTTTTGATTGATTGGTTGATTAATTATTGAATACGTTGGACGGGTGTATCTAACGAAGAAATACTGACGGAACTAAGGACTCGACTGAGATGAAATGAGATGTGCTTTCGGTTGGCAAGTAAATACACTCGTAGTATGCGTGATTGAGTAATCGATTTGCTGTTCGGTACAGTAAAGTGGTGTACAGTGTACAACTTATTTTTATTAACTTCCAATAAGTCACAGGCCCGCGCTATGTCTTGATAACGTGAGTGATTAAAAATTGGCAGAGACCTATCTGGGAATTTAACATAAATAGCAATAATTTATCGGAAAAATGTGCCCCAGGAATATTTAACAAATTGGACAGTTTAAAGCCTTGAAAAGGTCAAAGTATTCAAAATTCAGGAGTTCAAAAAATAGCAAAAACGTAGCACAAAGAATGACTCAAAACTGCAAGTCGATATCTATTTTTTTCGATTAATAAGTTATTATGTTCCACAACATGAAACATTACATTATCACATACTGACATTTATTTCTGCAATTTTATTACATAGGATTCATAAACAAGTTTACTAAATCGTATTTATAACTCTGCAAACAATCGTACCTAGTGGAAGAGAGTATCAGGACGATATGAGTAATTGATATTCAAGGCTAATCAGAAGTGCTTGTAACTTCTGCTTTATCATCTCTGCCGAATAATGTTATGCAAAATCTGGGTTATACCGTAAATATGAAAATAATCCCTCTCAGTAACTGTTCCTGGCAGAGCGATTGAAATTTATAAATAACAACCATGGGAAATTATTTCAATGGATGTAACAAAACCGAATGTTTTCATTGGACTTTTCACTGTCATGAAATAAATGCGTTATTTTACACTATTAATAGTTTGTACAGTTCCTAAACCTAAACCCATGAAGGTCGAGAATAAAAAATTCTTTAACTGCAACTGGTCATATATATATACTACAATGTCCATCCTTATGATCCTTACATGATGCATAACATAAAACATAACATTGCCCACTTTATAGCACTATTACTATATATAACTTGATTTACAATCAAGGTTAAGTAAGGTGCTACTTGTAACACGTGAATTTGCTTTTACTTTCATGATTTTTTAAGTTGAAATGTATGTAACAATTAAAACTATCCCATTTAAATGTGAAATGTACATAGTTAAATCATTCTGTCACTTGATTGTCAGAAATTATCTATTACAATTACCAATTACGTTCATTTATAAAACTATCTTTAAATTACATGCCGGCTGCATAGTGCAAGTATCAACTAGAATGTGTATATATACCTAGTGTGGTATACTGTGATTTTTTGTAATTAAAAACGAATGCAACAAATCGAATGAATTATGAAAAAATTGAAACCCAATTTTTAAATTGCTAATTTTAAAGAATTCATTAGTATACGCTACTACGATTACATATGGTTTTGGTCATAGTTTTCAATATCGACATATTATATATCATTTTATCGCAAATTTTGCGTAGATTCCAAATCTGCAAAAAAAAACCTGCGAATGTAACAAAAACTTTCGAGATAAAACCCGAAAACCGGGTAAAAATCGGGTTATTTCGGATTTTATTTATTTTTAGGTGCTTTTTGATTGTATGCGTGGACAAAATGATGTAAATGTTTGTTAACAATTTAATTACGAGTTTTTATCACTAACCAGATTGTCATATCTCCGAAGCGTTCGTGAGATATGCGCCAAATACTAACAAAAAAACCGATGAAAAATCAGTTTTGTACGAGTTTTCCTCAATTTTTATCATGGTATTTTACACGTTGATTTTTGTAACATTCGATTGTTGTTATATTGTCTTAATTTTCGGCTAGTATACTGAGCAGTATAGCATTGAACGCCCCACTTCCCTGCCCCCGGCAGGGGCCCCGCCGGCAGGCGCCAAAATGTAAAAAAACCCGTTGATTTAGGTTAGGAAGATAGGGTTAGGGTAGGATACCGAGCTATGTGATGTATGTAGGGGTAGGATACCGAGCTATGTGAGGTATGTAGGGGTAGTACCGAGCTATGCGAGGTAGGTAGGGGAAGGACACCGAGCTATGTGAGGTAGGTAGGGGTAGTATACCGAGCTATGTGAGGTAGGTAGCGGTAGGATACCGAGCTATGCGAGGTAGGTAGGGGTAGGATACCGAGCCATGCGAGGTAGGTAGGGGTAGGATACCGAGCCATGCGAGGTAGGTAGGGGTGGGTAGTAGTAGGATACCGAGCTTTGTAAGGTAGGTAGAGGTAGGATACCGAGCTATGCGAGGTAGGTAGGGGTAGAATTCCGAGCTATGCGAGGTAGGTAGGGGTAGGATACCGTGCTATTCGATGTAGTTAAGGATAGGTATCTGAACCCATGCATCGAATTATACCGTTGCTGGGCCTCAGGCAAAGCTAAATGGCCCCTGCCCAACTTTTCGTGGCCTCCCCAACTCCCCACCTGTCTTGTTAGTATACGCTACTACGATTACATATGGTTTTGGTCATAGTTTTCAATATCGACATATTATATATCATTTTATCGCAAATTTTGCGTAGATTCCAAATCTGCAAACAAAACCTGCGAATGTAACAAAAACTTTCGAGATAAAACCCGAAAACCGGGTAAAAATCGGGTTTTTTCGAATTTTATTTATTTTTAGGTGCTTTTTGATTGTATGCGTGGACAAAATGATGTAAATCTTTGTTAACAATTTAATTACGAGTTTTTATCACTAACCAGATTGTCATATCTCCGAAGCGTTCGTGAGATATGCGCTAAATACTAACCCATAAACCGATTAAAAATCAGTTTTGTACGAGTTTTCCTCATTTTTTATCATGGTATTTTACACGTTGATTTTTGTAACATTCGATTGTTGTTATATTGTCTTAATTTTTGCCTCGTATACTGAGCAGTATAGCATTGAACTCCCCACTTCCCTGCCCCCGGCAGGGGCCCCGCCGGCAGGCGCCAAAATGTTAAAAACCCGTTGATTTAGGTTAGGAAGATAGGGTTAGGGTAGGATACCGAACTATGTGATGTATGTAGGGGTAGGATACCGAGTTATGCGTGGTAGATAGAGGAAGGATACCGAGTTATGCGAGGTAGATAGAGGAAGGATAACGAGCTATTCGAGGTAGGTAGGGGAAGGACACCGAGCTATGTGAGGTAGGTAGCGGTAGGATACCGAGCTATGCGAGGTAGGTAGCGGTAGGATACCGAGCTATGCGAGGTAGGTAGGGGTAGGATACCGAGCCATGCGAGGTAGGTAGGGGTAGGATACCGAGCCATGCGAGGTAGGTAGGGGTAGGATACAGAGCCATGCGAGGTAGGTAGGGGTAGGATACCGAGCCATACGAGGTAGGTAGGGGTAGGATACAGAGCCATGCGAGGTAGGTAGGGGTAGGATACCGAGCCATGCGAGGTAGGTAGGGGTAGGATACAGAGCCATGCGAGGTAGGTAGGGGTAGGTAGAGGTAGGCTACCGAGCCATGCGAGGTAGGTAGGGGTAGGTAGTAGTAGGATACCGAGCTATGCAAGGTAGTTAGGGGTGGGTAGTAGTAGGATACCGAGCTTTGCAAGGTAGGTAGGGGTAGGATACCGAGCTTTGCGAGGTCGGTAGGGGTAGAATTCCGAGCTATGTGAGGTAGGTAGGGGTGGGATACCGTGCTATTCGATGTAGTTAGGGATAGGTATCTGAACTCATGCATCGAATTATACCGTTGCTGGGCCTCAGACAAAGCTGAATGGCCCCTGCCCAACTTTTCGTGGCCTCCCCACCTGTCTTGTTTATATAACAAGAACATCAGTTTATTTCAGTTCAGCTCCATTGTTGTACCCTGGGTTGCTTTGTATAGTCCCTGGGCTCTATTGACTCGCCGGGTAAAAGTGGTTCCGTCTATAGCAGCATCTTCTGCTATGATACACACAGAGGAAACAAATGCTGCTATACATATAGCCGAATCGAGTTTTACCCGGTGAGTCAAAGAGCACATGACTTCATATTTTTGGCCTTTTGGAGGGTCAAAATATCCGTTTTTCTTAAGGTATCAGAATATATGAGATCGAGTCCTTTCTGCAAGTCCTTTTTATAAGTAAAGTGTCTCTGGTCTTTGACTCGCCGGGTAAAACTCGATTCATCCTCTATAGCTGACATAACTGCACTGGCCCCACATATGCAGCGAAACATCGAAACAAGTTTTACCCGGTGAGTCAAATGTCATAGGGGCTATAGTTTCTTAATTTTATAGTAACATGTCTTTTTTGCGAATTTGTTACATGTATTGAGAATCGATTTCAAACCCAGTTCAGCCTGTTCAGCCAGGGGTTATTAGACTATTTGATAACCTGATAACCAGGGATGAACTGCACGAAGGCATGTAAAAGTGTAAAACCAGCGGTTTTTGCAACAACAAAATTCTCATTTATCGGATTGATGGACATAAAATTCTTTTAATTGAACTAAAAATCCCGAAAATCAGTTAAAAAAATTGAGTTAAATATTGTAATTAATTCATTAAAAGATTTTTTTGTAAAATATTTCGAGGGACATTGCAAGATCCCGTCATGGAGTGGAATTTGGAGGGATTCGTATCCCGATTTGATTGGGTAATCTCAGGATTTAAACAGAAAAAGAGGGGAGAAAGTGAGACAGAGAACGGTTTTTGATTCAAAAGGGCCGGTCATGTAATCTGTTCCTACTGTAATTAACAAATTAAGGTTTGTTTAAAATCGCTATATTGTAAATTATTGTAAATAAAATTAAATAGAGATGTATAAATTGCATTTTTAAGGAACATTGAGTTGCCCCACATTTAGGATCAGAGGATCCGAAGTTGCTTATGAATGGGTTGCTAGAAGTGGCAGTTGAGCTATTGTCACTTTTTGTAGTTTTTGTCAGTTGTAAATTGGAAGCTGTTGGACCCGGGAACAAAAAAACCCTCGTTCCAAGTTCCAAGTGCAACTGCTCATCATATCACATATTTTGTATTTCCGATTTCTATTGTCCGTTCACCGTTTGCCGTTGCGTTCTGGGCTTAGGCGTAGGCATAGAATTGTATGGTGTATGGACCAAGTCACAATCACAAGTCAGTTGAAATTGAAGTACAAAGTACACGAAGGTAGGAATAGGAAACATCATTGTTTATTTTGTATTTCATATTTTGTATTTCATCCAACATCATATTACATATTAATTAAAATGCAAAATGATAAATTTTAGGTCATTTTGTTCATTGGAGTTCCTGTCACCTCACACCTGATCTGTTTCACTCGTACTATAAGACTATAAACTATAACCCGAATTCTTGGTTGCAGGTTGGTAATCTCGTTTTTTTTTGTTTGTCATTTTTTGCATTTTGTATTTATTATTTCACACTCCACTCCACATTCAACATTCATTTGACATTTCACATGTAATATTTGTAGTCCATAGTCAATACCAAATACACAATAGTTAGTCTGTGCACTGTGTGGTCTGCAGAGCAGAGCAGTACACAGTCAACAGTCCATCGAAGCAGTTCACAGGCTGTGAGCTGCAACTGCTGTGTGCTGTGAATCACAGTGTGCAGTTAACACAAATTCAGGACACAGGATTTTGAGAATTTGGAATTTGAATTTTCAGCAGGCTAAAGCTGAATCAAGGACAAAGGAAGGCACAAGGTCGATTGTGAATCGTTGAAGAGGGTAGGATGGAGTCGAGTTCTAATTGTAATGGAACGAGGATGTACACTCCCGATACACAAATTTCAAAAGCCAGTGCTCGGGACAAGGGTGAAAATATATTGGTCTTTGCACGAGTTCGGTAAGTATAACGTGGTTAATTATGAATTACCGAATTTGAAATATACGAGAATTTGCACATTTGACGTCTTGAAAGTCAAAGTGCATAGTTCGTAAATGCGCAGGTTTAAATTGATGCCTGATGGCTATTAAATGATCAATTGATGTGTAATAGCTTTACCTAATTATCCTACCTTACACATTACAGGCCAATGAACAACCATGAGCGTAGCAAGACAGCCCTTAGTGTTATCGATTGCCCAGGGTCAAAGGAGGTCGTTGTTCGAGAAAGGACGAACGCTTCTTCCGTCAGTAAAACCTTCACGTTTGATCGTGTTTTTGGACCATTGTCCAAACAGGTCAGTAATTTTAGTGTCTTATTTGCTTGCTTGATTTTATTTTAAGTCAGAAAAGTTATAATTATGAATTATACTTCATACTTACCTACATTAATTTGGCAAGGCTCTGACTGTCAAATATAAATGCAAGTAAGACAGCAGAGACATTTTAAAATTAAGAAAGTTAACATTCGATTATAACGTACAATATTTGAGTTTGTATGTTTGTCAATTGTTAATTTACTTCTTTAATTTATAGATCGATGTGTACAAAGCCGTCGTGTCACCCTTGCTCGAAGAGGTACTCTGTGGTTATAACTGCACAGTTTTTGCTTATGGGCAAACCGGAACTGGGAAGACGTTTACAATGGAAGGTGATAGGACTACTCCTACCAATGGGGATGCTGCATTTTCGTGGGAGTCTGTACGAGTGACATTTTTATCATTTTTAATTGTTCTTGAATTTTCATAACCAGAATATTTTACTCAATTTTTTATTTGCAGGACCCTTTAGCTGGGATTGTTCCAAGGGCTATGAGCCAGCTGTTTGATGAACTTCGTGTGGCCAATTCCGAGTTCACGGTTCGAGTCTCCTTGGTTGAGATGTATAATGAAGAAGTTTATGATCTATTGTCTCCGACCGAAGATGCTAAGCCTAGGTGAGTTTTCTTTGATTTTCAAAGTCTCCAAGAACAACTTAAATTTTGCTAATTTGATCAGTTTGCAAGCATATCTGAGATTGAGATCTCGTCATCTGCCTAAATAAAATGAGTATCGGATTCTTAAAATGTGACGATTTTTTTTATTGTACAGGACGGTGCGGCTGTATGAGGATTCTTCAAAGAAGGGATCGGTACATATTCAGGGTCTCGAAGAAGTGATCGTCCACAATAAGCATGAAGTATACGCGATTATGGAAAGGGGTTCCCAGATGAGAAAAACAGCATCTACTTTGCTTAATGCAAACTCAAGGTAAGTTGTTGATTTGTTTAACTTTGATTTATTCTGTTTTCTGACTAATTTCAAATTTATTCATGAATATTTTTTCATACTTTTAGTCGATCTCATACCGTTTTTACTGTGACGGTACATATCAAAGAAACAAACGTGATGGGAGAAGATCTCGTTAAGATTGGAAAATTGCACTTGGTGGATTTGGCGGGTTCGGAGAACATCGGACGTTCCGGTGCTGTGGATAAACGCGCTAGGGAAGCTGGTAACATTAACCAGTCTCTACTGACACTTGGACGAGTCATAACAGCACTTGTTGAGAGGGCTCCTCATATTCCATACCGGTAAGTTAATTTATTTTTAGATTTGCACGTCTTCAATAGAGGTACATAAACTACATACTACAATCTCTGATTTCAACAGTGAGTCGAAATTAACTCGGCTACTTCAGGATTCCTTGGGAGGGAGGACCAAGACTTCTATCATTGCTACGGTTTCCCCGGCATCTATTAACTTGGAAGAGACTTTAAGCACCTTGGATTATGCTCATCGCGCTAAGAATATTCAGAATCGTCCCGAGGTCAACCAGAAGTTGACCAAGAAAGCAATGCTGAAAGAATATACAGAGGAGATTGAGCGCCTTCGTCGGGATCTTCTTGCCGCTCGAGAAAAGAATGGAATTTACGTGGACAAAGAAAATTACGAGCATATGATGAGCCAGATTGAATCACAGGGTCAGGACTTGACAGAGAAAATTCAGTATACCAGAAGTCTGGAAGAGCAGGTTCAGCAGAAGGACACGGAGATTTCTGAAGTGAACGCTGTACTTGGTGAGACAAGAGAAGATTTGAATGCTGCCAATGTCGTAAATGAGAGTTTGAGGACTCAAATAATCAATCTGGAAACCAAGTTGGCGGACACTGAAAACAAGAAGGATGAGATGGAACATCTTGTCCAAGTGCGTTCCGAGACAGAGTCGAAGCTAACTAAGGAGGCCAAAACGCTTCTGAGCACTGCCAGTGAAACTACTGTCAATCTCAACTCTCTTCATCAAAGATTGGAAAGGAAAAAGTAAGCCTTAGAAAAACCACCATTAGTAGGTAATTAAATTTTAGTAAGTTTTAGTTTTAAAAGCGTTGTTTTATTGTATTTTCAAGGGCTGTGGAGACATCCAACCGTGAGGCTGGACAACGATTCCGTGGAGACTTTGACGAACAATTGAAAGTCTTGGCTCGGGATATTAACAATCTTGCTCAAGAACACTCCTCCTTCTCTGGGGATCAGAGATTCCAATTAGGTAAGGTTTAACGTCTTTCATAGTGCCTAGCTAATTCAATAATTATTATATTTATTTCATCCAAGAAAATAACGAATTCTTATATATCTTGCAGAGGACTTTTTAGGCAAGAAGGAATTGCAGTTGAACGAGTTGGGCACCACACTAACAGCATACACTGTTAATATTAAGACAGTCATGGACAACATTTCAGTAATTGCGGACAATCAGGTTGGGTTTCGGCCGTTTTCGGTTTAATGCTACCTTTGAAATAGTGCGAGTAACTTTAATCCATTTTGTTGTTACAGAAATTGTCGTACCAAGAGGCTGGTGAGCAAATGGAAGGATATTTAAAAAAGACGGGGAAAAAGTGTAACGAAGGCTTCGCAGCGTTTTTGACATCCACGGTCCTGCCGCAGACAGCTGAGTTGCTCCAGTTTTTCAAGCAGGCGCGAGATGAAGTTAGCTCAATTGTGAAGGACGTAAAAAAATATGTAAGTTGTACTTGTAAAATACTTGAAAACCTTGCAAATATTGTAGTTTTTCTTGAATCTACTTTTAGTTTTAGTTGACTGCAATTTGCTGACATGTTGTATATATGTTGATAGTAATGTTTCTTTGTTTTTGTAGGTCCACAAAGAGAACACAACAGTAGACGAGTTCATCAAGACCCGAGTGTTGTCGTTCTCAGAGCAAATAACCATTATTAAAAATTTGGCCAATTCAACAGCTACTAGTATGACTGAATTCAAGTCAAATTGTGGAGATCAGCACAAACAGGATACGGAACTCATTCTTGAAATGTCAACAGACGCCAAGGCGGTATCTGAGATGGTACAGCACTTAATGGCAAAATTAGATTCACTGCAACAGAGCAGAAACCAAGAAAAACAATATGTGGATTCACATGTCAACACCCACATCCAACTAGTGGATGCAAATATGACCCAGGTACTCGATAAACTCAATAGGGATATCAAGGAGTCGGAAGAATTGCCAACAGCATTGATCCAACTAGGAGCCAATACAATTGAAAAAATGGATGCCAGGAAGGATCGCATTAATACCATCCAGATGCAGAATGTCAAAGTGGTAAAAACCATGGAACAGGAGACTCGAAATGTAGTCAACTTTGGTGACAAAATGTGGCAAGATGTACAAACACATATTTCAGAAGAGGTAGTGAAAGGCCAACTTAAAGTCAACTTGCAGACAGACCAGTTGCGAATTATAAACAATCAATTAAAACAAAGCCAAGATGAGCACAAGTCCGACACCACCGCCAAGCTGTCCCAAGGGCTTCAAATGGATCGTAATCTTGTGGAAAAGAGTAGCTCAGCTGTCTTCAGTAACTGTGACTCTATATCAAGATCCGCTGAAGAATTCCAACAACGGATACACATGCAGTCTGGCAAGCTCAATGAATTCTGGGATTCCACTTATCTCATCGATTTGCCTACTGGAGCAACTCCTCAGAGAAAGGCGTACGATTTCCCGAGGAACTTGACCGCAACGTCACCACACGAACGAATTCTTGGTCGGTTCCGGGATTTCAGAAGGAGGTTGAATGCTGATTCCGATTTCAGCGAAGCGGATGGTAGCGAAAGGGAAGCGAGTCCTTTGAGCGTGACAGCTCGATCAGAGTCAACTTCCTCTGGACCGGATACACCAAGATCTCTTGATGATGTCGACGTCGAAAATGTTAGCCCAGTTGAGACCGGATTTTCAAATTCTCTTAACGATGTTTCTAAACTGAGTGTCAATATCAGTAGCAAAGGTTTGGCTACAATGGGACCCCCCGTATCTAAGAAGGATGGATCTGGATCCAAAGGTTTGACTCGTTCTGCATCCGATTTGGCTTCAAGTCAAGTAAGTCTAGCTACAAACTCATTTACTTTTAATTTTATTTCACATTTACGTCCGTAGGACTCATAGTTTATTATAAGATAACTGACAACCTTGTTTCAATTCAACAGAGCCAATCTAAACTTACAAACGGCAAAAAGGGTCTTGGATCGGCGGAACAAATGAATAAGCGAATGGATAAGATTCCAAATAAATCAGGAAGGAAAGTTCTTACGACTCCTAATCAGAAGGTTTAGGCGTTTTTGATAGCATTTAAAATTTAAAATTGTAAACATATAGAATACGTTTTGTATACTAAGCATTATTGCGAGACTTCAAACGAATGCCTTAATGTCTATACATTTTATTATATAGTTTATTTATACCTACTATTTTATTCTCTTATCACTCTACTTGAAGTATGAAACGCTTGTTTTGTCTCTGGTTTAAGCTTTATATATTATAAATTATCGATACAACGTGGAATAATGCGTATTTTTAATCAGGATAAATGTTTTATAAAACGTGATGTAAAATTTATAAAAATAGCTGTGCACACTTTATTCGGCAGTATTATTATTGTATATTGCTCCATGAGAAAAGGTGACAGTATAGGAACAGAACCGTTTTATTTATCTTGTTGTTCATAATCCAAACAACTTGATCTGATTCAGTAGGTAGACAATGTATTCGAAGGTTATTCGGTTATTGCCAAGTTCATCAAAATTAAGGATACCTGTTTAGTTTAAAAAGCATGATGCACTAAAAATAAATTCAAATTACCCTTGAAAACCGATCTCTGAACTCGGAGGAGGCGAGGGTGGCAAATAAAAGTTTGGTTGGTTGGTGTGGCTTTATTTTTTAGTAGTTAGCGTAAACTATCCTTCCCCTCAAGGTTTTAAGGCTCCAGAGTAGTTTTTATTCCACTAATTTTTTGAAATATTTGAGTTCCGCTTAGCAACCCAAAAATCTACCTCGCCAAAAGAGGGACACTCGCTGTGTCTACATTCCAAATGAGGATTCATGAAAGTCATACTTTGTATGACTTTCATGAATCCTCATGAATCGGATTTCCAAAATTTAAAGTTTGACATAAACTACAACTATGGAAGGATGATTTTGGCATTCACTGGAGGTCTGAGTTAATGAAGTTGGTACCCATGCGGATTTTTAATTTTTTCATCGATATTTTTACCATGGTATGGCTGCACTTTTGGATTTTAAAGTTAAGCCATATTAATTTTTGAGTCCTGCAATGCTAACTCTCCACCTACTCCCCACTACTTTTGGTTTAACAATCCGATCAAAAATGCTGCAAAAACTCGAGTTTTCTTAAAAAAATTCCTATGAAATTGTAAATAAAAACTTTAAAACCCTATGAACTCCAACTTCATAATCTCAAGGAACCAGTAAATATCCATATCATCCTTCCCATAGTTGTAGTTTATGTTAAATTAAAAATTTTTGAAATCCGTTCATTTTTGAAAGAGTTATTCAACTTTAAACACCCTACATATTCCTCGTGGACACCCTGTATAATCGCCTTTTATTCATCCGTAGCAACAGTCAAAAATATAGATATTTTTTACGCGGCGGCACTCCCCGGGCCCGATAGGGCCATTAGATCGACCTAATTTTTTTTTCAGCGTGTAGAGAATTTTATAGGCAACACGTTGTGGTGGGTCAAAATTGATCCATCTCTTATAGATTTAGCGTAACAAGTTAAAAACCGAAACCATGCCTCACAATTTTGGCTTAAACTGCGTTTTTCAGGGACATGCCGTCATAAAAATGTAATTTTGACCCACCACAACGTGTTGCCTATAAAATTATCTACAAACTGAAAGAAAAATTAGGTCGACCTAATGGCCCTATCGGGCCCGGGGAGTGCCGCCGCGTAAAAAAACATACTTTATGTAAATTTAAATTCCCATCTACTGGTACCACACAGGGTACAAAAACTTATTTAGGATTTTTCTTTAATAAATTATCTACATTTTAAATTTTAGTATACATTTGTAGCTACATTAGGTCAAGAATGAGGTGGGTTTAAAATACCCCCCACGACAGTTTTTTTCCCATAGTGATTAATACTCTGGAGCCTTAATGCAATTTTTAGCGATAACCATGGATGCATAGACGTCCCCAAAAAATTCAGGACAAAGTGGTAAATGGAAGTGATCAAACCTTGTAAAATATCTCGTCGCTGTAGGGCCTTGACTAAGATATACGTGAAGATCAGAAGTACGAACAACGAACAAGTTCAAAGTTTGCCAATGGATTCTTCCAATCAAGATCAATCAACAAACTCCTCTCAAGTTCCTCCTGATGTAATTAACTAATGGCAATTTATGTTCGGTTCTACATGATTCACCCAAATCCCCGAAATAAGACCTAAATCAGAGTTTATCCCCGTCCTACCTTTCGATTTCTCAGTCCCCACGGGCATTTATTTCAGTAGTTACGGTGCCTAAAAACCCTTGTTAAAATAAATGCTTTTATCGTGTCAGTCTGTCCATTCGCACCGTAACTTCCTAACGGTTCAAAATATTCAAATAATTTTTTCTCAACAACCGTTCTTGAAGCGAAGGCTGAGTTTTTTAAGACGACCTTGTAGGTGAAAGTCAAGCAGGTACGGTCATAGGTCACATTTTTTATATCAACACCACATAGTGTACTACATCGTTGGAAAGGTATCAAGTCTTATTCAACGATGTAATGCCTTTACTCTATTGTTGGGGAAATGTGAGAATCTTGACTGAAACGAACAACTGTTAAATACTATTTGACGTCTTTTCCCTGTGGTTTCCCCCTTTTATGATGTGCGTTTACAACGAATTATTGTAATATCTAGGATTTGGACTCTGTTTCCCAGATCCTCGCCACCGATGAAAACAAAGCCTTGTTAGGACTCTCCGTCTCCGGTCGAGTCAACAAATCAATGAACCAGGTATCCTCCGACTCCGATCCCAAGTCCAAGGAACGCGGCTCCTCCAACGAGAGAACCATTTCTTTGATTGTCACGATGCATGGGGTAGAGGTGATTACCAAATACGGCGGAAAGACCGTAACTCGACGGCTGTTTAGGACAACCTGGTATCCCATTTCCTACGAGTTGGAGGATACACTTGAATCGGACTGGCACAATGTGACCGAATTGTGGTTTCAAAACGGGGCATTTATGTACCACCGGGATGTGAGCCTTGTCCTTAATAATTGCTACAGGCTTGTGGCCTTTACAGCCTCAAACCCCCTTCCAAACCTCCTGTACAGGCTTCCGTCACTTTTCTATTGGTAATATTTAATGACGCCGTAAACAAATAGATTTCACCATAAAAATCACAATAATATTTTAATTATGATTATTTTAACGGTGCCAAATTATCGTCTGTATGGATGAATGTGTTAATGGTGATGACTTGATTTTTATGGTAACACTCATTTTTTTACGGTGCGTTTAAATGCAAGCCATTTCCTACAGGAATCGAAGATCCCTGGCCTCTATCTTCATCTTAGGCGGATTTATGGAGTTCCACTTCAGCTGGGTTTACGACTGCTACGCCTTGAGAGAGTTGACAATTTTGACTTCCGCCTACAGTTTCAGTAAATGGAATTTGACATATATCCCCACTGGACTTCAGGTATTCAGTAAAAAACGAATGGAATTTTACTATAAACAAAATTAGTCTACCCGGAATTCGGCTGGTAGAAAAATCGTTTTGCACCCGGTAGCAAAAATTTTCCCAAAAAATTCCCGCTGACCTTGTTGTCTTGGCCTGTAGGTATAGACTATTTTGAAGAGCAAAAATAAGGTCTAAAAAATTTCCCTCTGGTATTGCTACCACGGTTTTCTACTGACCTTCTGACCGTGTTTTCCTTGGGTAATTATTATGTACGGTACGGATCAAAACATAATGCACCACAACCGGTAGAAAAAAGCAGGAAAAATAAGCCTAAAAACCTCGTAAAAGGCACTAAAAAGGCAACTAAAAATGCCCACAACTATTATATGTATATATTAAAAAACAGTTTTTGAGTTTGTTAGGAAATTTTCGACGAAAATCGAAAAATGTACCATTTTTCAGTTGAAAAACTGAAATTGACATAAAAATGCAATCTCAATATACACAAATGATCACAAAATCAATATGCCTTTTCCCTGCTTATCCAATGCCTAGTAACTAATATGTGATATAAAATTCCTATTTTATTTCTATCAAGTCTCTCCTGTGCTCACAACACGCGTCGGACGCAGCCGTTGCATGGATTTCAAGGAATTTGATGTACATGAAATTAGAATCGCTGGTGGTGTGGGTCAGGCTTGAATGGAATTCGAACCAAATCACGGAAACCGTTCTCAAGAACTTCTTAAGGGCTGAGCAGTTTAAGGAGCTGGTTTTGTTGCTTTCGGCGTGGGATCAGGCCGCACTTAAATACGATTTCCTGCAGCTGAAGGAGTATTGTGATTCCTTGGGAGAAGGTTCGGGCGTCAGGGCCGAGTTGAGCGCAAAAAATGACTTCAAACTCATGAAGCACGCCGATCTTGTCTTCACCTGCACTATTGACCGCAATAAATTCAAAGGGATCTAAAGCTTATGAATTTTTCCGCCTTGTCTGAAGCTAGTGTAATTGCTCAACTTCTTATTGAAAAAAAAACAGTAGTATTTAACGAGGATCCGGCTTTCGAATAAATTATTGCCCGCTATAGTAAACCGTCCAACGAATTTTCTGCTCTGTCATATCTTACTTCTGTCGTCGCCGTTACAGTCTAATTATTTTTGCACTCATTGAATATTGAATCCCCTACATTGTTAATATTTTTTTAATATTTATTTGGTCATAATCAAAAGGCCAGTCAGTATAGTACCACCAACGAACAAGTTGGACAATGGGTCCTACCGTGGTAGATCAAGTTGACAAACTCCTCTCAAGTTCCTCGAAATCTAACGGATTTATGTTCGGTTCTAAATGATTCACCCTAACTACCGAAATAAGACCTCTCAGAGTTTATCCCCGTGTTCCTATCAGAGTTCTCATTCCCTATGGGGATCTATTTCAGTATGTACGGTGTCTATGACTAATGACAATTGTAAATTGTAATAGATAGGAATGAATCCTGTATGGTTTCACCCTTTTTCAACGTGCGTTTGCAACGGCTTATTTTGATAAAAAACTATTTTGCTGATTGTTCAGCCAGTTGTTGCATAAAATAATATTTTGGGGTTGTAATTTGTAATCAATCCAACTGTGTGAGTAGTCTCGTCATATTTTATTCGCATCCTTATTGGAGATGATTATCGATAAGGAAAATCCTGTTTATTGCCCTACATTAGTAAAAACGGGGCATGTAAATACGAATATCAAGGATGTAAACGGGAGTCCAGCTTTTAGGATTAAGAACTCATAGGTTTTATGATCAAAACAAGGGATTTATAATTTAAGGTTCAATTATAGGACAGTCAACAGTACAATAAAAATTTTACAATTAATTTATTTTTAAATTGATGCAGACATTTTTAATGCTTCAGAGACTTGGAGGCTAAACTTCTATAAATAGATCGAGTATACGCAAAACAAAAAGAGATTTCTCTGATCTACACGCACTAAATTGCATTTGCATATAATATGACGTGGATGGGTGTGAAGAGTTATCATTAGCGTCGTTTCATTACCATCTTTTAATGACCGAATCGATTCATTACTGGTTATAGTTTTATTATTATTTGTAGATATTATGAATGATTTCAGTTTTTCAACTAGATTTGGATGTTTAAATTGGATACTTAAACTTGGTGAGCTTATATTTATGTTGCTGGATTTACTGACTAAAACAAATACCATATATCATCATGAAAAGGCCACAAAATAAAATAATAAAAAAATTAAAAATTAAAATCGCATTTATTCTGTTTAAATATTTTCATTTTTTTACGGTTCAACCATGTATGCAAAAATTAATATGTAGCAAGTGATAGAAACTTTCATCAAAACCTCTATCATATCATTACCGTAGAATACTTCCATATGATCATTACCGATATATTTAAATATACAAAATTATGTTTCAGCATTCGTGTAACCCTTTAGAATGTATAGGTCCTTGTCTGAAATTTAAGGAACTCGTCGAAAAAATAAAACCCTATAACTCTAATTAATGAAGTTATTAATTTTTAATATTTGCAAAACATCGAAAACTTAATATCCAACACCTTTTGCATTATTTATAAAATCTTAAGCTATTTTAAAACACGTACAAAAATATCACATCTACCCTTAAACACCCCTAAAAATGTCATTTTTAAAAAATCATCTCATTGTGACTAAAAGAGTAATATAAAAAACAACAGCCGCATTTCCCAACAGCAGTGTCGAACTATCCGAACTATAATCCAGCTCTTTTTTATGGAAGAACTCGATAAGTCTGCCATTTAGAGGTTGGGTTGGCCGGAAGTTCTCTCCAAGCGGATGGCTCTCGTGATCTCGAACCTTGCGGAATTTTTCAATTTCTGACGGCTTGACCCTCAAGGGTTCCGTCAAGACCGTCCAGATCACATCTTCCGTACAATTTGGAGTTGTAAGTGATCCCATGTACCGGTAAAATGTCTCTCCGCTTTTTGGCAAGAATTTACTCAGGTCCAAAGGTTTGGGAATCCGAACAGGAGATGCTTGGAAATCGAGGGGGCAAGCTGAGGCAATTGCGTCGAAAGGCTCGTTTACGTCCGATTCGAGACCGGGGGTCAAAAATCGGGCCAGAACGGCCAAGCTTTTGGGGTCGTTTCCAGAGACTGCGGCTTGAAATGAAGAATACTTGGAGTTGTAGTGGACCATGTGCAGTTCCATCGGGTAGTGTTGACCGTTTAGAGTGTGTTCGGAACCGATCGTGTCGTTTTCTCCCCAGTGGAAATGAATCTGCAAGGAGATAAAGAAATTGTTTAAAATGTCATTGACTTCGAAAATATTGTTGAAGTTCGCTGCAAGTATTGCTTGTCGTTTCAGATCAGGGAGCGAGGGACTGGGGTTTTTGTGAGAAAATCCCGACCCTTGTCGTGGATAGTATTGGGATATTTGGGATTAATATAAATACATAATATACATAAATGGATTAATAAATGCGAATTGAAGAATTCAACTTACAGGTTCATTCATATATTCAAAGTGATATGAGAATACTACCAACAAGGCAAGGGATAATGCTACGATATTTTTGATTTTTCACCAATTTTTCATAAAAACTAAAAAAAAAAGTATACCTCACGGGATTATTTAGAATTTAAAACGGGCAGTCTGACTCAAAATTTAATTTTTTTCCGTTTAAAAAAACCCAAACTAATAACGCCCACATAAGAGCCAATAAACTCCGTACTTCACTTCCGGTTAGAGATTTCGACCAGGGCCAGGGACAAGAACTATAACTATAAAGCAGATCGAGAGTAAAACCTTACCTGAGCTAGAATGTACTCTTCTTCGAACCCGTCACCGGATAACTGTGCAGATGAGGTCAGATTGGGGGATAATGAGACTTGTACAGTGTGCCCATTGTCTTGGATGTGAAATTCCGGAAATGAGCTGTACTTGGAATTAAAAATCAAATCACGGGGTTTTGAGGTAAAATTGGAAGAGCCCTTGGTTCTGTTAAACGGTAGATCGATTGGGGACTGATTGGCCCCTTGCTTACAATCTCCAGCCCATAAGGGACTATAAGGGTCGCAGTCGGGGTCGAGGTAACAAAATATGTCAGAACTCGATTGCGCCGGATCGGGGAGGATTTGCAGTATGGAAATGCATAGTAGAATATTAAGTATCGACTTTAGGGGCATTTTGAATTTTTTTATTCGGAAGTATGTTTGGTAATTACAGTTTTATAAATTAAGACCGTTATAGAAAGACAGCATTAAATGATGCAAAATCATCCAGCCGTTTCAATTTATATGAAAATTCAGCGAACAATTATCACCAAAAATTTTGATTTATTGTTATTGTTAATCAGATCGAAATCTTCAATGGCCAAGGTAAGTGGGAATATGCCATTAAGGCAACAAACCGTTTCCAAACATAAAAATCAAAAGTCAATTAGTAAAGGACTGTTCATATTGAATTGAAGTTATTCTCAGTTTACATTCCGTAATTTGCTTCTATTACTTTTACTGTGAATATCGTTAATTTTTAGTGATTTAATCATGTAATTCCTGACAATTTCAACCAATTGTCACAAAAAAAGAAAAATTGACATATCTGACATGTTTTACGGACGGTTTTATTGCTGGAACGTAAAAGTCAAAAGGTCAGGCGGGATTAATTGGTCTTTGGATGATTGATGTTATCAAGTACTTTACAAAGATTGGGGATTTCGTGTAAATTTTTGAAGTAGCAACCGATGGTTCAATAGAGCGATAATCCAGTCCGATTACAGATTATGATCACCGTACGCACGGAATGTGTAAATTAATTATCTGGATCATAAATTATGTTAGCCCTTTAGGATTTAGTTAGCTTATAGTCTGATAATTTTCTAACGGCCTTCGGCTTTGACCTCAAGGTCGTATTTCAACGATCCGGAAATGGTTAATTGTACGGTATCACTTGATGTCGCTTTACATCACCCGAGTAATAAAGTCTTCCTGATCTATGACTCGCCGGGTAAAACTCTTTTCGTTTATTTGCATAGCAGCAGAGACCGAACAAGTATTACCCGGAGAGTCAAAATAAACAGGGACTTTAATTAACTGAAAATAGAACATAATTGGTTCAAAACCTAAATTACCATCCTTGTTTTTTAACTGGATATTTAAATGTATTTGATTGATGGACAACTGCATGGACTCTGAATATATTCATTTATGAACCATCCTGATTTTGTTTGGAATGTGAGGACAATATCTGAACGTTAGCCCGGACTTTGTACAAGTCTGGTAAACATGAAAGTAACAATCTATCAAATTTCAATTACATTTCTGGTGTATCTATATACATATAACTGCTAATTTGTTTGTAACTGATGTTCCAGCTATACGTTTTTTACTGTATTGACTTTTCAAAAAACTGAAATAGCCAAAAATTCTTAAAAAATTTTTAAACTGGCGTAGGCTATATGACCTTTTAAAATTCCGTGACCTGTGACCTAGGCTTACTTGACCTATCATTATATTGTGTGTAAATGGTCGTGTGACGTATCAATTTACACCGCTGAGCTTCGAAAAATACTTTGGCTATGTTGAAATTTCAAAATTGTGACCCCTTGACCTCAAAACGGTCAAAGTTGTCGAAATTTCGAAATTATCATGTGACATATCTATTCACATCTCCTTCAGATGAGAAACACTTGAAACATGTTGAAATTTCGAAATTTTTATCATTTGGCTTTAAAAATGGGCGAAAGGTTAATTAAAAAAAATTATGACATTCTCAAAACTCAAATTGTATTCCTGATTGTAAAAGTGCGCATTTACGCTCTGAGTCAGCTATATAAACCGAACTAACATCTGCGCTCATCCAAATTATTATTACTGAGAATTTCAAATTCATAAACATTTCAATCCATCCATATACATATCCATATACATAATTCCGACCATTTGTAAGTCATTGGTCTATACGTTTTTGACTCAGTTGACTTATCAAAAAACGACGACAGCCGAAAAATCACAAAAAAATTAAAAGGTGTCCTAGGCTATATGACCTTTCGAAATTCTGTGACCTGTGACCTAGGCTTACATGACCTAGCGTAATATTGTACGTAAATGGTCGTGTGATATATCGATTTACACCGCTGAGCTTCGGGAAATACTTTGGCCATGTTGGAATTCTGAAATTTTGACCCCTTGACCTTGAAACGGTCAAAGTCGTCGAAATTTCGAAATTATCGTGTGACATATCGATTGACAACTTCTTTCACCGAGAAATCTTTTGGTTGTGCTGGAATTTCGAAATTTTGGCACCCTGAATATAAAAACGGAGAAACGAAGGAGATAAATTAACTCATAAGGAACTAAAATCTGCGTGAAACAAAAATATGTTTGCTGGAAATTTCAAAATATTTATTTACATTTCACATTCTCCTGTAGTTTCTGTGAAACTTTCTTTGCTCCATATGATTTCTTTAAATTTCGAAACCTTAAATAGTTCATTTTTAAAACCTAAAATATGAAATACAGCGGGACGACATAAAGCGGTTGTTTAGAAGTGGTTGTGGAGTTATTTTTACAAATATTTGTATTTTAGATTCTTAGTGGGCATTGGCATTTAATACTGTTATCATAAGTATAAAAGACCAGAGATGTAAATGTCAAGCTGGAAATTCACAAAACCCGCATCCTCCACTCCCAATCTCATGTGAAGCAAGATATTCTCAAAACCTGCATCCTCCACTCCACTCTCACTCCAACTCATCCATATTCATAAATTAGGCCATTTGTAGCTGATGTTCCAGCTATACATTTCTTACTGGGTTGGCTTATTCTAAAACTGAGATTGCCAAAAATTCACAAATAATTTTTAGAGGGAGGTGGCCATTTTGAAATTTAAAATTTCTGTGACCTGTGACCTCGGCTAACCTGACCTAATGAATATTTTTCCGTAGAGCGGTAATGTGAGACATCAATTTACACTGCCGTTCTCCAAAAAAATGTTTTGGCTATGTTGGAATTTTAAAATTTTGACCCCTTGAACTTGAAACGGTCAAAGTCGTCAAAATTTTGAAATGATCATGTACATATCAATTAACAACTTCTTTCGCCGAAAAATTTCCGGTTGTGTTCGAAATCTTGACCTTAAAACAGTCAAAGTCGTCGAAATTTCTAAATCACATTATTGTGATACATCAATTCACATCTCCTTCCACCGAGAAAACTTTCGAGTTTAAAATTTAGAAACTTTGTTCTCATGATCTTTAAAGCTGTTTAAATTGTCGAAATCTCTTCAGAAATTCATTTTAAAGGTTTTAAAGAAAGTTTGGATATGTACTTTTAAAAACATTGCACCTCCGGTAGCTTGACTCATTCAAAACTGGAATAGTTTAAAACCGAGAGGAAGGGCTTTAAAATCTTAAAAACTGTGTTTTCAACGGCGGTATGAATAGCGGTTATGAGGCAATATTGAATATGGATATTGAAGATTAGTTGATTGATGGACACATTGATGAGAAATATACCCAGCGTTTTGAGAGTATGTGGATGTGGTTTAAACGTTATGTGGTAGCAGGGTGTACCGCCGTAGTGGGGGCAATAAAGTTCCCGATTTATGGGAGCTTACGATTGGATTCATTTATGTCTTTGGTTTATGTCTCAAGTTAAAAAATAATATCGCTTATCGGCTAAGTTCCCCTATGGCCCGTATACGGGCCTGTGGCTGCCTAGTGTATTTGATAAAAAGATATAGACACAGGCAGAGAGATAGGGTTCTTGGGGAATCCGGAGATTTTTGTTGAAAACCTTCATCTGAAAAGTGCTAATGCAAAACCCCAGAAAACCCGGTGTCCAAATAAATAAATAAAGTCATTCAGTGTATACGTTTAATGGATCTTGAATTCAAATTAATACGTGATAGAGATAAAATTGACAAAACATTCATTTTTTGAAAGACATAAAACATTGAAGCTGTTATGAGGAAAAGCAAACTTCGGAACTGTTTTAATTGCTCTTGATGTCACGCGACATTTTGTGACAGTTGACACAGAGATATGTCACATTTTACACTACGTGCAGTACATGCCACTTTAGATTGTCCACGTTCAATCAATCATGAACCAAAACAATAAACAATCGACCCTGTATTAGTCTCGTTTACAACTCAATTGCTACGTGAGGAGCGTTTATTGATTATTCGTTCATTGACGTGTTTTTCGATTGCGTTTTAATCTTACTTGTGGTTTATTACATGAACTTTTAATTGTATGGGAATATGGGATAGTTATTAGGGGATGGGGAATTTATTTTAGAACTCGCTGTTCATTTTTTAAGAATAACACAAACTTTATTTGACAAATATTTTACATAGTCGTCTTCTTGCTTCAGTTTGTATTTTCTATCTTCTTCTATTAGTTTCATTAAATTTTATCGAAATTCGTTTTTATTCAGTCAAATAAATACAAATAAAAATCTTTGCAAACGTCAAAGTATTAACTCTGCTTTTCCATATTTAATTCTCCATCATAAATGTCCCCAAAAAACTCTATCTGATTGAGCAAGTAGTCAATGTCCTCAAAAGTGATTGCTGAATTCATCAAAACCAACTTGAAAAATACGTGAGAGTTTCCAGTAGCCCGTCGTTGAGCTACAATGCTCATGATTTCGTTTTTGACCAGTAGCTTCTCAATTCCGAACGATACCTGTTCCGTTAAAAAATATTGACATAGAGTTCACAATTTTCAAAAAAATATCATAAACCTCAATTTAAAATTTCAAGTAGAATTAAATACCCGTGAAAATCGATCTCTGAACTCCACGGAGTTTATATCGAGATGTCTCAAGCTCTTTGGGATGAAGTAAAAACAGACATTCGTAAGCTCGTACTCGTCCAAAAGAGATACGAAACCGATACGGGATTTGACTGCTGCAGTTGCATATTTCGCATTTTTAAAGATTCGTTCGACATGTTGTCCAAGTCCTTGTTGCCCCTGAAAATTAGTGTTAAAATTGAGTTTTTTATAAAAAAAAATCATGATTTAGATTTTAAATTAAGAACACAATTACCTTAGCTTTCCACAAAAGCCAGAATTTGAAACCATTATTTCGTCTTCCGGACTGAATATGAAAGTCCCGTCCACCTCTATCCAAATTTTTGTTGTACAAGAACTTTTCTACAATTTCCTGTTGGCCTTGACATCCAAAGGTTTCCTGGATTATATTCGGATGTTTCGTGATCAAAACTGATGTAGTTAGGGTGGAAGCCAACATTTTGTGTAGATTTATTGCAACGGAGTCAGCACTTTAATTGCAAACAATATCCATCAGGAAATTGCTAAACACCATTATATTTAATTCAAATGAATTCAAGAACATGTGACATACCTCTGAATCCCATTTAAGATATGCTTATGAGCATCCGAAAAAATGACAGGACCTCCGAAACAAGCGTCAATGTGACACCACATGCCATACTTCCGACACACTTCCGTAATCTCGACAACCGGGTCGATGGATCCGTATACCGTAGTGCCTGAAATATGTAATAAAATGTCATTCAAAACGACGCAATTGTCAAAAAACTGTGGCAGTTATTGACATAAAATGTACATATTCAATCGAGTTAAATATAAATACCTGTCGTTGCAACAACAAGAAATGGAATATCCCCATTTTCGATGCATTTTTCGATTTTTAAAATGAGGTCCTCGACGATCATTTTACCAATTGCGTTCGTTTTGACACAAACTCCACTTTGACTTCCCAAACCTTTAAAAATATTTCATAATTTTTAAAATCAGAATTAATTTTTAAAATCTATCTTTAATGAGGATGCAACTAAAACCTTTCATAACGGCTCCTTTGGAGAATGAAAAATGACCATCTTCAGAGACAAAGAATTTTAGATTTTTTCCTAGACTTGAAATCCCTTGTTCAGAAACAATGTTTGGAAACTTGCTTTGAATGGCAAGGGAAACGGAAATCTGATTCGACATTGAACCACCGTCAGTGACAAGTCCGTCTCCGACTTCAAATCCAAATACCCGAATTCGGAGTTTCTTCAAAACCTCATTATCCATTAGGGAAAATACGGGGCTGTCTTCGTACGTCATTCTCGGCGTGTTTAATGTCGTAACGAAGTAATCCGCAATTAATGTATAGGGATCTTGCCTGGATCCAAAATTTAAAACATTTAGATTATTAAAAAATCAAGTATTTAAACGCCGGTGAAGCAAAAAGCGAAAAATATTTTGTTCCGAAATTGTGGAATATCTCGACCTTTTCAGCTTAAATACTGTGTTATAGTGCTTTCTAAATCGTTTTTTTCATGTTACAGGAAACAAAAAAAATAGTTTCTACCAGTGTATTTAAATAATGCAAAAAAATTACCCGGAAAGTAGCTGATACATAGCATACAAATGCCCTGGTTTTAGAGAATAGTAAATCACAGTCTCCATGTCCTTAAGTAATTCCGCATTTGTCATCGGCTGATTCCGCAGTTTGAAATCATACAATTTCCGAAGGTCCTCTGGTTTTCGAAAATGGTGAGGGGATTCCTGTCGTCTTTCGTCGTAAGATATCCCCGTTTTTAAGAATAGTTGAAACAAGTCCTTGAAGAACTGCTCATGGTTTATGGGATTTGCGGAAGTTGACCAGGTTTTTGACCTCTTTGGTGAAATTTCAGGTTTAATTTCACTTGGTAGTAGCCATTTAGGATTGGATGTGTCGAGGGGCTTATCTGTATTTGATTGAAACACATTGAAGAATTGTTTTATGATAAAAACAATTAAAATATTGTTAACTTTTACAGAAAAAAAGCCTAGTACCGGAATCATGGTTTAAGAACGGTACTTCCAACCGTTCTCCAAATGACTCGATCTGCTCAACGATGTAGTTCAAATCTTCAATTTCTAAGCTTGAGTTGCAGAAGGAAATGGTCAAGTATTTTGAATTCGACAGAGCAGATAGGGACACTTGCATGACCCCGCTGAGCAGAAGGTTAGCCTGTAACCGTTCTGTATACTGTCAAAAATTGTGTCGAACATTTTTATTATGAATTTAAACAAAATATTAAATCCTCATCTTAGAGATAAAAACAAAATTTTTGTCAATCCTCGAGCTAATAAGGTTTGAATACTGATCCTCAAAAATGTTTGTCGAATCCAAGTAAAACGCTTTAAAAGTGAGGGTACCTTTGAAAGCCTTTCTCTCAATATAAGAGTCATAGCGTCGTTTCTAACCGTTAGAGGAGCGTATTGAAATGAGACTAATGGTATTCCGACATTTTCAAATGGCATTTTGAAACCCGGACGAGTTCTCAAAAGTCCAACAAATTCTACAGCATTTCCATAACACTTATCCACGTGCGAAGTTATCCCCGATTTACCCTGTAAACGAACCGACAAGCTACGTTTATTAATGACTAAAATTGAATTCAGTACAGTTAATTAATATTATATTTAGTCGATAAAGCATACCCGACTATTCCAACAATACCAGAACTTCAGAACATCGGGTCTCCGTGAAGTTTGAAGAGTACAGTCTCCCCGGTCATGAATCGGGTCGTAAATGTCATTTCCGGTGTATAAATATGTCGCTTGGAAGCCGAATGTGGTCTGGAGTATCGAAAAGTCTTTGGTTAGAAGAAAACTAGTGGTTTGTGGTAGACACAGCATCCAGGTTCCAAATGCTACGGAATCTGTACTAATTAAAATTAAACCCACCACAGTATTTTTTATTTTCTGCATTTGAAAGTGATTAATTTAACACGTCAAAGACATCAAGAAGAAGCGGAAGCAGTTTTATTAACAAACGTTGTACTTCTCAATTCCCTTGAGCAGCTCCCTCTGTTTACAAGACACCAACGCCCCGCCCCCAAATTCCGCATCCACATGAAACCAACATCCGTGTTTTTGGCAGATTTGACCTATCTCGACTAAGGGATCGATTGCGCCAGTTACTGCAGAACCTGAACGATTACTTAATTTAAAGATTAGGTAGAATATATTTAAATTATGAGTTTAAAGGCAATATTTATATCCTACCGGCAGTTGCAATAACCATTACCGCAACCGTTTTAGCATCCTTTGTTTTCGTAAGAGCAATAGCTTTTCTTAAATGCTCCAAACACATCTTTCCATTCTCATCAACGTCAATCTCGACAAGGCTTTGTCTTGAAAATCCTAAAAATTACAGGTCACTTTAAATGAAAAATCAATTAGATAAAACATCCAAATCAACTATCTAACAAGCTAACCTCCCATGATGACAGCTTTTTTGAACGAGTGTGATCCATGCTTAGATATGAAAATCAACGGCATTTTATCTCCAGGAATACATGCGAACCCGGATTTTTTAAAATCAGCGAATTTCCATTGCATCGCACAGCTCACAGACATGATATTTGCGATTCCAGGTCCCGGGGTGGTGATACCGCCACTTTCCGCATTCCCGCGAAAGCCGACGAGGGAGCAAAGCTTCTTTGTGATTTCGACCTCCATTAAAGAGAAGACGGGACTGATGAGGTACAAGGCAAGAACGGTTGTCATTGTTGAGCCAAGCCAGTCTCCGGCTATTGCAAAAGGGTCCAGGCTAAAAATGATCATGAATTCCGGAACTTCAAACCTTTGGAAATTGCAAGCTAACCGGAATAAAATAATAGGGGAAAAAATTGTCTCTAACAATAAGACATGGTCGACTGAAAAAAATTAGCATGAAATATTTTGATGATTAAGGTGGACAATTAATAAATATAATTCAACGGTTAGTCTGAAAAATAAATAGTTCAATTAAGTAAAGACCATTATTTCTGCCATTTCCGCGACCATTTTTTCCACCAAAAACCCAAATATAAATCTTCAATAACTTAAATTTAAATCCGAATAATATCCACAGTCATACCCGGAAGACAGTACATCAAGGTAATAAGGATGAGAGCAGTGTGGACTGAACTGACAAACCAATTCCAACGTCTTCAGCAGCTGTTCATGTGATGTCCCAGTCTCATTTAAGGAAATGTCGATGAGTTTCGCAAGTTCATTCGGTTGTCTGAACTGAAAAGGGGATTCTTGCCGATGGTTAAAGAACACGGACTTCTCAATAAGTAACTTTGTAGCTTTATGAAAAAAATCCTCATGAATTGTCCTAATAAAAGCGGAAACAAACGGCTCGTGCCTACAATTTGGGCTTGGTGGTATGATTTTCTCTGACTTTGAAAATTCCGTCATTTTGTTTTAAACCGTTTTTATTAAAGGGCTAAGTTTTAATTGAGGTTGAATTTGCACTCCTCGCTTAAAATCGTTTAATACACCAACTGTAAATTTTGCACTATAAATTAATGAGATCTTCGAGAGTGAAGAAACATGTAATTACCGATAGCTAAATGGAAGTTACTGGTATTTAAAACATTATCTAATCGGCTGCTTGATTGTGACCATTCTGTACCACCGGAATATCGTCAGATTCACAATCTCACTATACGAAGTCTGCATTTCTTCAAATATAGTTAATTGATTGTTCTTGTGACTTATTTTTGGGTTTTACAAAACAATCCCAGCAGCATTTTCATTGCATCAATCTATGGTTGCATTGCGGAAGCTGCGTTTTTCTGCTAAAATGCAACTTCATTCATAGCCATGTATCGTCGGTATCAATTCTTCATTGATAGACATATTTATATGGGTCGATGTTTTACATATTTACAATATGTTTTATCTCTCAATCGTAATGCATCAATGAGATATCGGTCGATATATCATATAACATCATTATCTTTAATTAAGGCTGCAATCAAAACCTTGTCTAATTGAAAGGCAATGTTTAGGCATTTGCTGGTGGGTGAACTTGCGGGTGATGTTGCTTGGAAATAAAATTCATTGCAGTTGCAGTTGTTTAATTTTTAATATATTATTCTATCAAAATATTCCATGCGGTTTTTTATGTTTGGCAACCCGTGGATTTTTGTCTTTTTTCTCCGGACTGTGATTTTAAACGTGTAGGTGTATAGTTATCCTTATAAACGGGTCTCCGTTTTGTACTTTTGGTTTGAAATCTACATAAATTAGCTACAAATATGTCTGAATTGAAACAATATACTTATTTATATCGCATAGATAGTTGAAGTGTATTGTCATTCCAAGAATATTTAAACCATTTGAAAAGAAACATTAAATGTTAGCGAAGTATTACTGAAATTATCCTTGGCAGTGCAAAAAAAAAAGTTTAATACTAATTTGAGATCGATTTTCATGAATTGGGCTTATAAAAACAAATTCTTATTTTGTGAGGAATTCTATCGTCAAATTATCAGAGGAAATTCGATGATTAGCCCCGATTACTTTAGTTTGAGGATCCACGTCCATAAGAAAATGGTGGCAGTTACGCCCTTACATCCGCTATACATTGACCATGCTTTTGAATAAATTATGGCAAATTTTCGGAAACAAATTCTCCGTTTCAAAATTTTTTGTTGTATGTCAAGGACAACCATGTATGGAATTCCGCTTTTGCTCTTCTTTCTTATCGGTTACGGTGGATTTAGAATCCAAAGTTGCGGAGCTTTAATTTCGGACAATTTTAGCTGCCTGCGCTACTTCATAGAGCCCATAAAATCTGCAAGAATAAATAACAGTGATATACCAACAATATATTTCGATTTTGACAACCCGACTACGAACTCTCAGAATCAATTATCCCCGAATTTGATTTTTGACCCAACGGGTTTCTCATTGTCCTCACTGACGCTATCTCGAGATCCGCGACCTTTTAAATTGAAACCATCTTGCTCCATATTTCACCTCCTGAATATCGATGAGTTTTCCACAATCGAAGAAATCATCCTCAAATCCACGTACGGTTTCTCAGAAGATGCAGTTTTTGTCATATCAGTTCTTTCCGAATCTTACATCCTCCCGATTTTTGAATCCGGCATTGATTTGGACTCTGAAACTATCGAATTTCCTTGGTTTCACGCTAAGATACTATTTTTAGATCCAAATGGCTCCTGGGCTGTATATTGCTACTACTGTCCTACAGGGTTCAAAATTAGTTGGCAACTCCAGGATATCGACTCGGGGGTGAGTTTGGATCAAATTCAAACCTTTCATGACCAAAAAAACTCAAATGGTCAAAATCGCCCCGGGTATTTCAGAGTTGACATAACGAACGAAGAGATTGAGCTGGCTGATGACCCCAAATGCAGTCTCCGTCCCTATCATTACCCGGTTCCAGTGAGTTGTTATGCCTCTCACCGAATGATAAAATTGGTCGCAATTCACCTAAACGTCACAATAGTGTCCAGTGACTACGAAATGTCATTTCCAGGCCTTCAGTCCTGTATCTATTGCTCATTCGACGAGGAATGGGAAAATACCACAAAATACAACACCAAGATCATTATGGTGGACACACAACCTCTCAGAATGTTTTACTGTCATAAATCTCGCCGATTTCATAGCGAAGATTGGAGGGTTCTAATTCGACCGCTGGACGCATATACCTGGGCCGCCATAGGGTTTACTGCCGCGGGCCTTGCGCTCTATTTCCGTAGTTTTTGGCGCGGTTGTGGCGTCTTCTTTCTAATCATTAATCAACCGTTGCAACAGCGTTGGACGCCACTTCTCTCTTTCTGCAGCGTCGTGTTAATTGTCATCTCTTATGGATACCAAGGGATCGTAACGAGAGACATGACCGCACCCTTAAAAGAAGAACGGATCCGGAATTTGACGGAACTCATAAATGTAAATGATTACAAGGTGTTACTAGATTCTGTGAATCAGGAGGCAGTGATGAGAAACAAATTCGAGTACATTTTTAAGAAATTCAAGATTTCGACTGACGATGACATCGTCGTGTTTAGTCCGAAGGGGTCAGATGTCCGAAGTTCCTCGCTTTTTCAAATTATGGCGGACATGAAAGCAGCGAGGGTCGAGATCGGGACTCTAGCGCAACTTGGACCGTTGCTGATAACGGCTGGAAATACTGACTGGACGATAAAGAACGTATCCTGCCATTTCCTGACGCAGGATTTAGACAACCTCAAAGTTTATCAGGCTGTTACACTTCATTTGTCAGACCCAGCTTATCGGTTTCTAAAAACGATGTTTGTTTCCGGTATTCGGAATTTATGGCGATCGGTTGAAGACTTTAACTTCCTTCTGCACTTTACGAGGGTTGGTAGGGAGAGTTATGCGAATGGTGAAGAGAGTAGGATAGTTCAGAGGGTTGGGGGGAAGGCTTTGGATTTGGAGTCGCCGATTCGTATTATTTTATTAGTTTACCTAATGCTTGTTGCAGTGTCAGTAACGACCTTGGTTGTTGAGCTTGTTTTTCGAACCGTTGGAACGTTTAGGAAGACGTTTACGACTGTTAAACCGTTTCGTGATTAAGCACGATCTTCAGAAAACCATATGTCATGATTGAATCTTTTTGGGAATTGTATTTGATTTTTTGATTATTTTGTGATTTGTGACATTTTAACCGTAAATCTTTAACAAGCTGCCCGGTTACCTAAAAGTGGAAAGTCTAATTCCGTCGTTTTTGAGGATTCGAAACAACAAAAATCCCATTTATATTTTAGAATCCCCAATTATACCTTTTAAAAAACATTTAATAAACTTCCTAAGTCACTCGATAAACTAATTTAATTATAAATATCGACCTTATGTAATTAAAATGATCTGAACATGCTACGAAAATTTTGTTTGCAAAGCTTCAGTATCATTTTAGGTAAAAAACCAACGATGGACAGTTTTAGTATGACAAACCAATGCTTAGAGTATTTGGACCGGATATTGGGCATTGGCATTTCAAAATTAATTATACCAGTTTGGCATATTCGTTTATTGTTTGTAAGTTACTCTAGTTCATCGATTTTATTAGACAGTCATGTCAATAGTCCCAAGGCGACGGCTCGGGTGTGGCATAATCTTGTGTTGTAGAAGATATAGGGGGTCGTGTCCGTTTCCGAGGGCGCGTTGCCGACCCATCCGTTGTTGTTTGCATGCCATTTCCATATTCCGCTGTACCGCCTTCCGAAACCTGACCATAACCGGCCGCCCCAGAATTTAGCGAGCAAAGATGAGCTACAAAAAAATTGATATAATAAATTACAGTTTTATTATTTCTTTATTAAATGTAGTGAAAAGAAATTGGAGGCTACAAATCAGGATCAAAATATATTCGGAATATTCTAAACGGTTGCAGGTCCCAGTCCCAAAATATATGGATTCGTGATCGTTTTACAACAAATTATTTACAATTAAAAATGAAAATGTTTTCATACGGCTTGCACATGTGAGATTGAGTGTCCCTGCTGGTGAAGGATTCGGTACAATTGAAGGCAAAGTTACTGGCGCTTTGGGGGGTTCAGTTTTTGGTGCTACTGTAACTGGCGCTACTGTAGATGGCGGAGCTGTAACAGGCGGCGCTGTTTTTGGCGGTTCTGTTTTTGGCGGAGCTGTAACTGGTGCTACGGTAGCTGGGGGAGCTGTAACTGGCGGCGCTGTTTTTGGCGCAGCTGTTGCGGGCGGAGCTGTTTTTGGCGGAGGTGCTATAGGAGCGGCAGTGATTGGTGCTCTTGTAGGGGCTTTCACAACTACCGTACCGTAGCTTCCATAACTAAATAAGATCATTTAATCATAATAGGTATGAATGTTCGGGTTTTACATGCAGCTATCATTCTAATTGGCCAACGAAGGTTATACGCCCTTTTTCAATTGCAATGAAGCGTTTAGAAACAAAACCGACCAAACGAATGTAATTAGTTTTTTTTTCTAAAATCTAACTATAAAGGACGCTACAAACTCTGCCATAGAATATAATGAACGATTGAAGATATAATGTAAGTTCATCAGTCTAAACGACTGAATTTCCAAAACATTAGACATAACAAATGTGATTTAATTTTAAAACGGGTCATGAACTCCGAGCTATAGTCTGGATATAATGGGTACCGCTACTGTTTCAATTATCACTTTTTTATATATCATAGTTGTTGTTGTTGTTGTTGTAGCCTTTATTTATTGTGTCATTCATCCGTTCAAACAAAATTAGTTGCAATAAAAACGGTAGGATTCTATGAATTGGCAAAACTTAGGTTAAATTTACTGACCTTCTAGATGACCAGCTTGGTGGGAGGCCTGGATTTGTGTGCACAACATTGAGAACAACAATAAAAACCAGTAACGAAGTGGATTGTTCCAACCCCATTCTCATCTATAACTGTTTGTGAAGGTATGCTACTGATGTGTGTTTAATTTTTAAGACAGACAATCTTGGATAATATCTAAGTGCTAAACTAAATCATACCGAGGATGTTTTCAGAGTTCGAGGTTGTTCTTTAAAAGAAATTACACATTTTTGCTACAAATCTTGAAGTATCCGTTGATTAAATTAAGCCCCTTTCAAAGAGGACCTACACCGTTTTGAATTGTTAATATTTTTATGACTAAACTTAGAATTATATAACCAGCCGAGCCGACGATTAGTATCAGTGTTTCGATTACGACATATTTCCCATGAGTGGATGTTTATAAACACAGGGATGATATGTGGGTCATGTTTTTGGTATTGTTTAATTCAATTAAAATACAATTCGGTGAGGTTTTTTCCACGTTACGTTGCGTTGAAACGGTCATCATCAGAACTTCTCTCTGAACTCATTCACAGTGTCATGTAACCCAGTACTCTTAAATTGCTCCTAAATTTAACAATAATAGTAGCATGAACTGAAAGTTTTCCAAGCGTTGTTATATGACGATCAAAATAGAGGTATTCAATAGCAAACGCAAAATTATGACACTCAATTCTGAATGTCCGAATGAGAAATTGACATAAAATCAAGGTACACCAAATGTTTACATATGAGATCAATTCAAGGACTGATCATCATTATCGAACTGTGTCCAACTTCCAAATATCAACTCCTGAATAGATTGTTAGTTATCTGTTTGTATTTATTACAAAACAGCGGATTCGACTATTCCAATGTAAAAAATATGAGTGAAACTACGTTACAACTAACAATATAAAAATCCTAAAAACGTACCAAGTAAAAATCAAAGTGTTTTTTGTGAAATGGAGAATATCAATCATAATCATGTATTATGCTCTTTTCGTTGCATTCATAAGCTTCGACGATTCCAAATTTCCAAACCAGGGGGTGTGACGCGCAATATGGCGGAAGTGCGTTTTGACCGTTTGTCGTGCAGTTTCACCCCTTCCTTACGTGCGTTTGCAACGGTTTATTTCAATGTTTGTAAATCCCTTACTGTAAATATTTTGTATGTCTGCCTGTCCGTTTATGCTCTAATTCTCGATCGATTAGATCTTTTGATTTATTTTATTCTGGAAATCATTTATGACTTTCCAACAGACGTTGAGTTCCTCTAAAGCACGTAAAGGTCAACGGTAAAGATATGTACGGTCAAAGATCATAATTTTTTCAACGAACGTCAGTGGGATCTACATTATTGGACGGTACTGCACTGCCATGGACTATTTAACTATATTTTATATTTTTATTCCTGTGGCAGTGGAGACAATCGGTATTTGGGGTCAGGAGGGACTTCGCCTCATTTCCTCTATCGGGCAGAGGATTTCCGATGTGACTGGGGAACCAAGGTCTTCCTCATTCCTTATTCAGCGTTTGGGTATCGCTATTCAGAGGGGAAAGGTGGCCTCAATTCTTGGTACTCTTCCAGCTGGTAAAGAGCTGGAAGAGATTTTTTTGCTTTGATTTTGTGTCCTTACGATGCTTTATTGTGTACCTTTAAGTTAAAAGTTTTTTTCTTCTGTGTTTACAGAATGGATTTCAGACGTTTGTGTGTTCGAGAGTGATAATTTTTTTTAATTACGGTGATACTGTTTAGGGAAAATTTTTGTGAGACGGTCAAAGGTCAACTTTTTTATTACTAATGTCAACTAAGGTACTAAGTTTTATTAAAACTCTGCGTTTCAATCATTTACTAGTTTGAATAAACCGATGTAACGGGTGTAACCAAGTGTTGAAAATATAACGATAAACAAACTAAATCTCAATTTCCCCAAAAAGCCCGGGTTTCGCTCCCTGGTGTCAGTAAGAGTGGTCCCGTATTTATCAAAGATGTTCTATTACTCATGGGAATCGTTTAAACTCCATATCTCAATTTCCCCAAAAAGCCCGTGTTTTGCACCCTGGTGTCAGTGGGAGTGGTCCCGTATACGTCAAAGATGTTCTATTACTCATGGAAATCGTTTAAACCCCATATCTCAATTTCCGCGAAAATCCGGGTTCTGCACCCTGGTGTCAGTGGGAGTGGTCCCGTATTCGTCAAAGATGTTCTATTACTCATGGAAATCGTTTAAACCCCATATCTCAATTTCCCCGAAAATCCGGGTACTGCACCCTGGTGTCAGTGGGAGTGGTCCCGTATTCGTCAAAGATGTTCTATTATTCATGGGAATCGTTTCAACCCCAAATCTCAATTTCCCCGAAAATCCGGGTACTGCACCCTGGTGTCAGTGGGAGTGGTCCCGTATTCGTCAAAGATGTTCTATTACTCATGGGAATCGTTTAAACCCCATATCTCAATTTCCCCGAAAACCCGGGTACTGCACCCTGGTGTCAGTGGGAGTGGTCCCGTATTCGTCGAAGATGTTCTATTACTCATGGGAATCGTTTCAACCCCAAATCTCAATTTCCCCAAAAATCCCAGGTTTCGCACTCTGAAATGTAGGTTCAGGGTATTATCATATATAGATGATAGACATAGAGTGTAATGTAAACTACCTAAGCGTCAGTTTTAAAATGAGTAAGAGCTCTATTCTGGCGTTGGACTCCTACATATCACTATTCTGTTTGATTTAATGGTTTGTTTTGGGGTTTAATTGATGGGGGGCAGGGGGTGTGACCGATTTGACCCAAGTTCGAACTTAGCCTCACTCTTGAGCTAAGGAACAAGTGTACAAAATTTGGTGACCGTAGGTCCAGCCGTTCTCCAGTTATCGCTCGGACAGACGGACAGACGGACAGACGGACGGACGGACGGACGGACAGACGGACGGACGGACAGACGGACAGACGGACTGGTCATTCGCATAAAGTGTTTTCAACACTTAATAAACCGATGTAGCGGGTGTAACCAAGTGTTGAAAACGTCACCATAATTAAACCGAATCTTAATGCCCCCCAAAAGCCCAGGTTTTGCACCCTGGTGTCAGTGGGAGTAGTTCTGTGTACGTCAAAGATGTTCTATTACTCATGGAAATCGTTTAAACCCCATACCTCAATTTCCCAAAAAAGCCCGGGTTTTGCACCCTGGTGTCAGTGGGAGTGGTCCTGTATACGTCAAATATGTTACATTACTCTTGGGAATTGTTTAAAACCCATATCTCAATTTCCCCCAAAAGTCTGGGTCTTGCACGTCCTGAAATGTAGTTTCAGGATGTTATCATGTGTAGATGATAGACATCGAGTTTACTGTAATCCACCTAAGCGGCAGTTTTAAATTGGTTAAGAGTTTTGAACTGTTTTCATGGGCAGGTTTAAAATGAGTAAGAGCTTTGAACTGATTTAATGGTTTGTTTTTGGGGTTTAATTGATGGGGGACAGGGGGTGTGACCGATTTGACCCAAGTTCGAACTTAGCCTCACTCTTGAGCCAAAGAACAAGTGTACAAAATTTGGTGACCGTAGGTCAAGCCGTTCTCCAGTTATCGCTCGGACAGACGGACGGACAGACGGACTTGTCATTCGCATAAAGTGTTTTCAACACTTAATAAATATAATTTTATTTAACTATGACCATAACATGATCCATGGCTGGGGAAATGGATTCCAGGCGTTTTGCCGCCCGGACATTTCCCACCCGTCATTTTTATGGTGGCTACTTCCCACCCAGAGAGTTCCCTTCCGGACACTTCCCACCCTCGAAAAGACTACCAGAATTCTCTACTTTGTGAATGATCCTTTAATTTCCTATGTCAAGACCGTACTAAACGTCCTATGTCAAGACCGTAATAATTTCCCTATGTCAAGACCGTACTAAAAGTCATATGTCAAGACCGTACTAATTTTCCCATGTCAAGACCGTACTAAAAGTCCTATGTCAAGACCGTACTAATTTCCCTATGTCAAGACCATAGTAAAAGTCCTATGTCAAGACCGTACTAATTTCCCTATGTCAACCTAACCTAACCTAAATGACTTTTACTGCGGTCTTAAGAATTTTAGTACGGTCTTCACATATGACGTTTAGTACAGGCATGGTATTATAATTTCTAGGATGATGTTAACTAAGATAACAAGGGTCATTCATATATACGTATTTTCTTAGTTTAGGGTGGGAACTATCCGGGTGGGAAATGTCCGGGTGCCAAAGTAGGGTGGGAACTGTCCGCTTTTTTGTGTGGGAAATGTCCGGGTGGGAAGTCTCCGGGTGGCAAATGTCCACGGCGGCAAAACGCCGGACACGGGGGAAATGTGATAATTTTATGTAAAACGTGTCGAACGTGACATGACTAGGGACAACATAAGAAGAAGAAAAGGCATTTATTCCTGTTGATCCTAGAACCATGAGACTTTGTAGGACTACTATTGGCACTCTAACGATCAGTTTACAATCATTCTATTTTTGCCTTTTTTGCCTATTTTATGGGTTAGGTGCCTATTTTGTCTATTTAGCTGTTTTCGAGCTTTTGAGTATCAAAATCAATGACTTTGTGGATAATTTATAAAAATCTGGGTTAAATTTTAAGGTTTATGTTTCTAAATTTTATTTTTTGAATTTCAAAATCTTATATTTCGGAAATTTTGTTTGAAAACTTTCCAAAACACACGCGAAAACAAATAGTATTTAAACGAACGTTCTTATGCTTTAAACTGATTCTACACGGCTTTTATTTCATATTTAGTTTCTGATTCAGTGTAAATTTTAATTATTGGGCCAAATTCGGGCTTTGTATGACTGAATGAGAACCCTTCATAAAAAGTCAACTCAAATGAATATAATTGTTATTTTTGTACCGTAAATAGCCTTTTTGCCTAATAAAAATCAATTTTTAGCTGCCTATTTTATGCTTATTTCCGCATTTTTAGGTGCCTTTTTACTTATTTTTTCGTCATTTTTAGTGCCTTTTTTGTTGTCCCTAGACATGACAGATCAACAATGTTAAACATGTATTATCGTTTGTATCGAAATTTGAACCCTTTTTTATGTTCGTTTTCAAAGGTTTTTATGAAAGGATTTTTCCATGTAAAGAAAGGCAGACAGGTTTGCAAATAATGCCTTCGTTGAAACAGAAACTCTGACTAACATATAATGCAATAATAACATCCAAAAATAGATCACAATTTTAACCACTTGAAACTTTAAGTTGACTTAATTCAGCTGAATGGAAATGCAGAGATAATATTATATGACAAAAAAACAATAATAAAAAATAGTTCGTATATGATTCTCGTTCTGTGTTTTTAATTACCTTATTTGCACAATACAGCACGATAATAATTATTGTTTGTTATATTGTGATAGCATTTCTGCCGAAATGTTGATGACAAAAATCCGTATGCTGTATGCCGTAGTTTCTTGATTACCACGCAAAAAAAATCCATGCTCTCATTTACTTAACTGAGTTTCGGTTTAAAACGACGTACTCATTTTCAATGTTTTTCCACCTGAGGAGGAGAGTTATCAGTTCCGGTGTCGCTTGATTAATTTTATTTAATCACTTTTGTGCATAACAATCTCAAAGCTCCCTGCGGAGTTATATTATGATTAATTCATGATTATGATCGGATTTCGGTATAAAAGGCTGGAGTTTCTCAGAGATTTTAAATCACTTCCAACTTCCAAGCCAATTCCCAAGCATAAAACTACTGCTCGTTTGAATTTTGAAATAATTTTAATTTTTTTGATTTTACAATAGCTATTAAAATTTGAGCACAGAACTGACCAATCATAATTTCCAGAATCTACAACAATGGCCAAACTTTGTCTCCTGATTTTACTCATCACACTTGTTACAGTAAGTTGACGCCGTAGACAATTAAAGTTAAACTTCGAATCGAATCCTATGCATACTTGTTACAAATGGTCAAATAGACCCTTCTAATTGTAGAATAAATTGTGTCTAAAGTGACATACTCTTGTATATTTTACTGCGAAAATAGGGCCAGTCCACCATGCCTTTACATAACAATAATCAATTATAACTCAGTGGGGGTAAACTGCGATAGCCCCTTCTTAACGATCATGATTTTCAGCTTGCCAGATCTATCAAAAATTGATCGTCGCATATTTTGCAGCTATTTTTAGAAATCGAGTATAAATTAAATAGTTTTCTACTATTCACTTCAGATTTTCGAGGCTACAAGTGCCAACGTGTTTGGCGACGATGACGGTTTCCAAAAAACGAGTAACGTCTCAACGGCTTCGACCGGAACGGATTTCGCGACCTTGACGCTAACCCCATCATCTGAGAAGCAGTGCTATTATTGTGGAGGATACTCGCCGAGTGGTTGCAACTACGCATGCGGATCACTTGGATTCGGATGTTGGCGGTGTTTGACCTGCAGCTGCGAGTGCTCCTTTAACTGCTAAGATGACTTTGGACTAAAAAACACCACAAAAAATAATCATAATTCAGGGCTGATATTTAACTATGATATGAAGAGGTTTGGCTCAGCCTATTAAAATACTATCGTAAAACTTTAAAATTGATTTATACTTATTTGTATTAAGTAGTTTATATTCAATTGTGCTTTATTTTATTCCTAGAATAATTTTGTTTTTTTCCAAATACTACTAAAGTTAATTACTATTCAGTTAAGCAGTAAGTCTGTTGACAATATTTAAAGTAATAAATAAACACATGGATTAATATTATTATTATTGGTCGTTGTATTAGTATTCAGTATGCACTACTATATAATGACACCTGTTCAGGTAAATTGTAAATAGAGCGTATCCTGTCCATGTTATAGTATATAGGGAGAATTCTGTACCACCACCGTACTCTCCTCTCTCAGACACTCGCGTATACTGTCCCATGTTAATGTGTATATAGAGAATTCCATACCACCGTGCTTCCTCTTCTCTCTCACGCTCTCACCTATACTGTCCCATGCTATAGTGTATATAGAGGATTCCGTACCACCATCCTCGCTTCGCTCACGCACTCACCTATACTGTCCCATGTTAATGTGTATATAGAGAATTCCATACCACCGTGCTTCCTCTCCTCTCTCACGCACTCACCTATGCTGTCCCATGCTATAGTGTATAGTGAGAATTCTGTACCACCGTACTCTCCTCTCTCAGACACTCGCGTATACTCTCCCATGTTAATGTGTATATAGAGAATTCCATACCACCGTGCGTCCTCTCTTCTCTCAGACACTCACCTATACTGCCCCATGCTATAGTGTATAGGGAGAATTCTGTACCACCGTACTCTCCTCTCTCAGACACTCTCTTATACTGTCCCCTGTTAATGTGTATATAGAGAATTCCATACCACCGTGCGTCCTCTCCTCTCTCGAGCACTCACCTATACTGTCCCATGCTATAGTGTATAGGGAGAATTCTGTACCACCGTGCGTCCTCTCCTCTCTCGAGCACTCACCTATACTGTCCCATGCTATAGTGTATAGGGAGAATTCTGTACCACCGTACTCTCCTCTCTCAGACACTCTCCTATACTGTCCCATGTTAATGTGTATATAGAGAATTCCATATCACCGTGCGTCCTCTCCTCTCTCAGGCACTCACCTATACTGTCCCATCAGTCCCATGCTATAGTGTATAGGGAGAATTCCGTACCACCGTCCTCTCCTCTCACAGACACTCGCGTATACTGTCCCATGTTAATGTGTATATAGAGAATTCCATACCACCGTGCGTCCTCTCCTCTCTCAGGCACTCACCTATACTGTCCCATGCTATATTGTACAAGGTGAATTCCGTACCACCCATCTCCTCTCACACACACGCGTGACCTTACCATGTTATAGTATGTAGTAGGGTATGGAGGGGACTACTAGATATACTAAAAAACTACTGACTTCAGTTCGGGTATTTGAGCTAGTAGATTACATTAAATTAGACTTAGCAAACAAAGTCCTGTTTGCGTTTGTCAACTCAAAATGGGTAACTTGGCTTTTGCATTCATTTATATTGGTCATGAATATTTGGAGTGGGAGAGATTGCAATTGCAAAATGCAAGTTTGGGATATTCCATGGATATTCCCAAATCCCAAGATATCGATTGATGGCTTGTAAGAATTGAGTAAGACTAAACCCCGGGAAGTAAATGAGTGGGAAGAGCGGGACTTATGAAAGAGTTATAATAGTTTAAGATTATTTTTATTATTTTTTAAAGATTAAAGTTTCGAAACCCCCCGTGATTCAAGATTCCGGTGGGTACGTTTTTGAGGGAAATGTTCCGGAGTCGCAGCTGGTTTGGCGGTGGGGGTGGGCGGGACAGCAACAATGGTGTACTTTGGAAACCTAAAAACCCACACTCCCTCGAATATCTCAAGTAAGACCGTTTGCATATTATTGTCATTGTAGTTTTAATTTTTAATTCAATTTCAAATTTTAAAACTGCAGGCGTTTTGTTGGTGCGTTGACTTTAATTTTAATGTTTTTCGATCGCTAGATACCTACACGGGGTTCTGTCAAAAAACCAGTCCGTTTCAGAATCAAATAAGCCATTACTGGTCGAAACTCTGAGGTCCATTTCCGAGATATTGATTTGGGGTGATCAGAATGACTCTACGGTTTTTGAGTAAGTGTCTTTCGTTTGTGGAATCTCGAAGGTCAAAGGCTAAACTCAAAGCGTTAATTGAATTTTGAATAAGTTTAAATGTTTATTTGCAATCATTTTCAGCTTTTTCCTCGAGAAGAATATGCTCTCCTACTTCCTCCAAATCATGAAACAGAAATGTGGCAGCTATGTTTGTGTCCAACTCCTTCAAACGCTGAATATACTTTTCGAAAATATTAGGAACGAAACGTCACTCTGTGAGTATAGTTTGTAGTTGTAGCTTTTTAAGCTATATGCAATTAACCAGATATTATTTTTAATTACAATTGTTAATTTTAATGTGTTTTTTATGGTTCTAGATTATCTCTTGTCAAACAACCATGTCAACTCCATTATCGAACACAAATTTGACTTTTCGGACGAGGAAGTTATGGCCTACTACATCTCATTTCTGAAAACCCTCAGCTTTAAACTCAATTCTCATACAATCAACTTCTTCTACAACGAGGTATATTGGTATATAATATAAGTATTTAACTCTGAAATGAATTTTGAACTTTTAAAGGCCTTCTTAAGACATAAAACACTAAAACAGATTCCCGTTGGTTTTTATTAAAAAAAACGGTGTTTATAGGAACATGTATAAATTGCGATTGGAAAAGAAGAAGATAAAGAACACGAATAAGCCTAATTCAATTTTAAAATAATAGGGCTGGTTTTACAATATTGTTGATGATTAATTTTGTTAAATTATTATTTTAGCACACCCACGACTTCCCTCTCTACACCGAAGCCATCAAATTTTTCAACAACTCCGAATCCATGGTTCGAATCGCAGTCCGAACTCTAACCTTAAATGTATATAAAGTCGATGATAAGTCAATGCTGGATTTCATCCGGGACAAAACGGCAGCTCCGTATTTCTCAAACTTGGTATGGTTCATTGGAAACCACGTCGTCGAAATCGATCAAGCTATTAAAAAGTGTAGTAGCAATGATGAAGATCAGAAAAAGAATAATAATTGCCGACTGGACGATTTAGTTGCCGAGCACTTAGACCACCTCCATTATGTTAATGATATTCTATTACTCGGGATTGAGGATTTGAATAATGTACTAGTGGATCATTTACTGAATCGCCTCTTCCTTCCTGTTTACCTTGGGGGACTGGAGAAGGACAAACAAAAAGAGCTCTTACAGGTAAAAATTGAAGCTTACTTTATTAGATTATCAGAATGCTATATTTTTTAGTCATTTGGGATTATAAGTTATTATTTAATTTTCAGGATCATCTCAGCGTCGTCCTCTCCCTATTTTTATTAAGCCAAGTGTTCACAATAGTAACTCACAGTAATTTATTAGAAAACCTATCGGACGCATTGCTTCAAAATAACATTTTGAATCTGATCGATTGCACGGAAAACGACTATGGAACTTTTTACGCTTTAACATTAGTCTGGGCCGTTTTCAAGAAATTCTACCCTGCCAATAAGGAAGTAGTTGAGAATGAGAAGGTCAAATCTGTATTTTATAACTGTGATGGTGGAGTCAATGATGAATTGGTTAGGAGAATAGTCAGCAATGTTGTTAGCAATGCTGTCAAGTTCGGTAAGACATAATATTACTCGTGATTTTTTTACTTCTGTTTCTTGTCACTCCAATGGCAAACGAAAAATGGCGTATGTATTATTAAGCAACTGCAATTTCTTAATTTCTAGACAGCAAAGTAAGGCTGGTAACAGTGTCAATGGCCACGACTCTCTTATTTCAAATCCTTGATTGGAAGAAGATACAACTTCCGGATCGTGACTTAGCTCTTTTGGAATCCCACAGAGAAGAGAACATTTTAAGTATGCAGAATTATTACAAATCAGAAGAAATGTTTTTGGAAATATTCGAAGACGAATATTTGTCTGGGAGGGATTATTCACTGGAGAACCTACTACAGGATTCGGCACTTCTATTGCCTCCAGTTGGAAGTCCGCTTAGTTTTGTTGCCATTGATAGACGCAGACCCTGTGGAGAGGTTAGTTTTTTTTCACAATTTCGAAGCTAGGTATTTTACAATTGCATTTAACTAAACCTTTTTACTAATTTGTGATTTAGGGTGAACGATGCCGCCGTTCTATGCGAGTTTATTTCGTACTCCGTTCCTTATCACTTGAGTTACGAAAAGAAAAGGAAAATTACCTTCCTTTAACGGATCCACGACAGTGTGTTGGAATCGAGGAGAATTTAGACTTGAGTGAGAAATTAAACCGTTTGAATTTTAATACAGTCGTATTAACATGAATTATTGAACGAGTGTTAAGATAGTTTCATTTAATTTACAGCAAATAGCGACCTGTTGGCCTGTACGGTTGTATCAAGGGTGGAGGGGACGAAGTTAAGGCGATTTTTAGTCGTTGATACATTCCAGTTGATATTAGTTGAGCCTAGTCATAAACAGATGGGTTGGGGGGTTGCAAAGTTCGTTGGATTTTTACAGGTTTGTACTGCTGTTTTTCAATCATTTGATTCGGTCGCGATAAGGTTTTTCCTTCTGATTTTGGTTTATGGCATCAAATATTGTTGTTCTTTTATTTCCACAGGACCTGGAAGTGCTTGTGGATTCTAATGATTCGCGATGTCTTCACATTACAGTCAAATCTAGTCCAATTAGCTTGATGAAGAAAATCAAAGAGGCCAAAAGTAACAATGGAAGAAATTATGCTCAAAATAGTGCGGGTAGTAGTGGGCCTATCCTGGCCGCAAAGTTCGTGTTTGATGATCACATTCGGTGCTTGGCTGCAAGGCAAAGGTATGAGTATCGATTTACAATCATAATATCCAACAACTCGATTTTTTATTTTAATTATATTCAAATAGAAACCTTGAATCCCCACATGGGTCTTAAGACTCAATTTTTAGCTTGCAATTTGGCATGGTTGGTTTAATAAAATTTATTGAAAACGATTGATTTCCAGGCTTGTGAAAGGGAGGTTACGAGCTCGGGAAAGGAAATTAAGTCTGATTGGCCGCCTACTCGACCAACAACACCGGCCTTCTTCATCGTCATCCCCACCTCAAAGAATCCGTAACTATCGACCTAGTAGCAACAACAGGCAGCCCGGTGTAGCCGTCCCAAGTATTCAACCTGGTGCAAGCTTATCATCCACGGAGAGTAATAATAGACGACGGAGGTCACCCAGGCCAAGGTCATCGTCAAGTCAAATGGTGGTTAGCGAAATTCCGTTAGAAGATCGGCAGCCCAGTTCTTCCAGCGTCGTTAGTCAAGACGATAACGAAGGAGAAGCAAAAGTAGAGACTAGTTTTGTTGCAACCGCTACAACTGAAGAAACCGCGGTTTCAAATAATCGGAAGAAAGGAGAGATAATGGATGTTTAGTATACCTAATTCCAGTAATAAACCTGACGAGCTCTTTGCCATTAAATGTCGGATGTCATCCTTCATTAAATCTTACTTGACGGTCTAATTAGAAGTTCGAACCAGCATTTTCCATGGGTTAGTTAGAACCACAGGCTTTAAAAGTTTAAAACTGTATTATTATTTTAATAATTTAATCATCCATCAATCTATTATTGCGAACCCTAAAATATGTAGTATATAAAGTCCACGCCACGCGAATAAAACAATACGAACCACTTCTCCTTAATTCAAAATCAAAATTGTCTAAAAGCGCTTATGTACGACGTGGAATTAATTTAATCGATCAGTTAGTTGTGTTGTCAGTTTATTCGGTGCAAACAAACTAATTTTGCTTAAACCCGAGTCCATGCCGAGAACAAGCTAAAATAAGCTGGGGAGAACGACGCTAACAATAAGGAGATCTCCAAACCGGGAATACAGCGTCACAAAAAGGTTCCTCTCCAGACTATGAATGACTATTCAATCCAAGATCCACCACCACCTTTTATTAGATTACTTCCACATCAATTTCTGAGTAAACAATAGAACTTATCTATACTTATCCCATTTCCATGACCAACCTGCTAGCATAATGATTTCAGCATTTTAGCAACTACAGCACAATGGCAATGGTAAATAGAAGTATTTTTTTTACTTATGTGCAATAGTGAATAGAATCGCGTCTCGTCCCGCATCTTGCCCCCCCCCCATTTCGCGGGGGGGGGGCAAGATTTCCATAACTTATGCATAAATCTCACTCAAAATAAAAATAAAGCAAATTAAAATCAATTGGTTTTCATTGTTCATGTGGAATTTACGGAATGATGATATTTTTTCTGCTAACATGCAATGGAATGAATGAAGAGCTAAAAAATAAGCTGAAGAAAAGCTAAAATAAGCTGAAGAGGAGCTAGAATAAGCTGCTCAAAATAATTTATAGGAAATCTTTCATTCGGGGATAAGGCTCCACAAAAAGGTTCCTTTATAATTGTACAGTTTCATATAATAGAACGCATTCGGATTTAATATTTACCGTAAATCTTGATGAAATTGAACCCTGCATGATTTTATTTTGTATTTTTAAAGATCTTTAATGAGAGGGGGGGGGGGGGTATTAAAATTCTGTAAAATTAACTAAAAAAAACTCATGGATTTACGTATTTACAACAAATTGATAAGCATATACCATTCATATTCATTTGAGACCATCAATTCTTATAGTTATTGCAGGGACTTGTTGATCGACCCTTTGAAATGGGTGAGATTTTTTCAAAAGATATTATGATAACGTATAAGCTTTCCATTTTAAGTTCTTTTAATTATTAAGGGCTGAAACCAATTATAGTGAAAACCTTGTTCGTAATTAAGGTAATTTAATTAAGACAACCGCAGATACGAAATCATTTGTGATTTCCAAACTTACAGACAAGATTGGACTCTTGCTGAGGACTGTCATCAAAGAAATGGGAATGAACCTCAAAGCAAGGCTATTTTTAATTAATATTGTCACAATCAAACAAAAATGGTTCTCATGAAATAGAGTGTACAGTACAATTTACAATCACTTTGAAGTGCATATCAAATAGATCATTCACGGGCATTACACCGTTAAACGAAAACTATGAATAATGAGTAGGGACAACATAGGAAGAAAAAAAAGGCATTTATTCCTGTTGAACCTAGAAGCATGAGACTTTGTAGGACTATACTATTGGCACTCTAACGATCATTTTGAAACCATTCTATTTTTGCCTATATTTTTATGAGTTATAGATGCCTATTTTGCCTATTTAGCTGTTTTCGAGCTTTTAAGTATCAAATTCGAAGACTTTGTGGTTAATTTATATACATTGGGATTTTGGGATTAAATTTTAGTAGTCATGCCTGTAAAATTTACATTTTTAATTTCAAAATCGTATATTTCGGGATATTTTTTTGAAAATGACTCAAAAAAGTCACTTTCAACCAAATTATGATTTAAACGAATACCCTTATGTTTTAAACTGATTCTTACTGGCTTACGTAGTTTTTATGATGCAGTGTAAATTGTAATCATTATGCCAATTTGGAGAAGTTTGTTTGACTTCATGAAAACACTTCATAAAAAGTGAACTTATATAAAAAAAATTAATTTTTGTACCGTAGATCGTCGTTTTGCTGCATAAAATTCATTTTTAGCTGCCTATTTTATGCTTATTTCGCCATTTTTAGATGCCTTTTTTCCTTATTTTTTCGACCTTTTTTAGTGAATTTTTTGTTGTCCCTAATAATGAAGGACGTGAGCTTTAACGCTAATGACTTTAATTATGACTTGACTAAACCTACATCAAGGTCAGTTAGCTATCTTCGAACAAGTACAACACAAAACGTCGACGCTGACGAGAGTTGTGAAAATGCCTTCATTAAATTGATGGCACCCGAGAGGATGCTTTGTCAGTTAGTTGAACAAGTGTTTTTTTTATCTGACAAACTTTCTTTGGAAGCATTCTTCCGTGCCAAAAGGCCGTTAAAATGATCAACGTCGTGGAGTTTTATATAAATTCAATGAAGTTGGGATTCGGGGTTTTAGGTTTTTATGCTTCGTTCATTTTGCGGAGGGTTTAGTTCCATTCTGGACTGCGCTGCGTCCTTGCAATTATTTAGTACAATCTTGAAATTAAAGAAAGCACTCATATTTAATTAAGCTTGACTCTGAAAAGTTTATATATTGTTTAACTACAGGTTGAAAATTCAAATAAACTGTTGCGAATCTCACCTTACCAGAATCATAGAGTCATTTTCATAGTTCAATAGCACTTTTCACTCAGACAGCACCTATCCTATAATCTACCACACATTTGGGGACGTAGAACCTTGACCTACACGTCCATTAAGATCTCAACCTCCGCTTGAAATATGGTTTTCTGAAACAAACGTTTGAAAATATTAAACTGGTCGAAACAGCACGGACCGACGGACAGACAGAGTAAAGCCATTAAAGGGTTTCTCCCTTAAAAAAAACTTCAATATTTTTTTCGAAGAAAAACCCTTAAAGTGTCAAAACTCTGTAAGAATCATTATAAGCTGTATTCCCAACATCCCAATGCATCTAGCAGTTTCGCAACTCTCACCGAGGTATTTTGTCCATGTTTTAGATTAATGGAAGCCCAGATCAAAGTGTAATCTAACCTCCTCCCGAGGATATTGTTTGCCTTGTGCAAACTCAGCCCCGTTCTGCTCTTTCTTTCTTTCGAAACTGGGCCAGGATTTGTGAGTTTAGCTCTAAGCGTCGACCAGACCGGCTGCAGATTATATCCCGGATGTCTGGGTGTCGAAAATGATCTAAAAATCTAATCCATATCTGGAACAGCCTGGCACAAGTCATGAGAGACCATGAATTTCACTGGAGAAGGAGCCGGTGAAAGTTACAAGAAAAGTTATCAAGTTCTAATGCTCATATCCTTCATCTCAACCTTCCTCAACTTTGTCGCACTTCTTGCAGTTCTTAAAGGAAAACGGTAAGAAAATTATAGAAAAAAAATTGGCGATTTTTTGTACAAAATTTTATTTGGATTTTAGGGGGCAGTTGAGCTTCGTAGTGAATTTGTTCTTTACGTCGCTAGTGGCTCAATTTGCCGTCTCTCTGGGTTTGTCCATCCGGATGAACTTGTTTGAGCTTTCAGGAGTATTGGTTTGTGGACTTTTTCTCGGATTTAAGCGTAAGTGGAAAGTAAATATAGATGTTTTGTAGAACAGGGATTTTGTATTTAAGGACTACGTTTTATTACGTAAAGGTATAAATTGTTTTCATACCAAATATATATGTTTTGATGAAGATAAATTGGCCTATGTATCCTTTTTGACGGAAGTTTTATGGCAACAAACCTATAAAGCACCATCATTTGGTTATAGTCTGATGTCAAAACTGATCCTGAAATCTGGGTAGAAGCAATTCATCTCTATTTTGGTTTCTAATATAATTTACGGGCTTAAGGAGTCGCAAAAATGAATAGGCAACAGGTGTTTTAAAAATTCGTAATATAGCTTAATTCCAAACTGTGACAGATAAACGTCCGAATAAATTTTGAATCTTAATTACTTACAAAGTGCCTGGGCTAAGTTCGTTATAAGGTAGTACTCGAACAAACTGTCAGTTTTTTTGTTTGGGCCTTGTCCTCGAGAAACGTTTGTTCCAATTGTTTTAGTACTGTAACCTTAAAATGAACCAAATTCACTTGCTCGATGTAGTTATACCCCAAACCCACACAAAATGGTATTTTCTGGGATCTTAGAACATATTATTCGTGGTTAACGAACCGGCAACTCCCCGAGTTCAAGTACTAAACCACCGACTCTACTAAAACGTACATACACATGGCTGAATGCCTTTCACTGCAAAAACAAAGTACCAGCTCTGTTTTATTTGAACAGGCTCTTCGATAGATTAGACAGGTTGTCGTTTTACGGGCCAATAATCAGTTGTAGTGGTTTCATGTTCCATGTTCAGTGTCCCAACGGATATCTGGATTGACAGGGTCTCATTTTTATTACAGGAATTGCAGCTGGGATCGTACCTCTTGCCATAGTTGGACTCTACTATGAAAGGCTCAAATCCTCAGTATCACGGTCCGACAAGAAATCGATTGGAATCGGTAGGGTTTTTCTGATAACCTGGGGAACCGCTGCCCTCGTTTCATTCCCGTCGTTTTTCACCGCCGAGAGCATCTTACCTGAAGATGGACAACCTTATTGTCGACAAGTAATCGGCATACCGTTGTTTTTGTATGAAATTCAAGTCTGTATTCACCTCTCACTTTTATTGCAATTAATTTGGGGTTCGGGGAACCCTACCAGAGATTTTTATTAAAAACATGGACCCATGTGCAGTTTTGTGTCAAATATTGGGTTCTGACACAGTGACCCGTTTGTAATAAAGATGGATGGACCGAAATTACGAAACAATCTCGATAGATTAGCTTACTCTACTTTTAATTGAATCCCAAGTATCCGTCGCAAATTGTGGAGAAATGGGACTTGGTTACGTACGATTCAATTCAAACACTCATAATTAGGGAATGAAATGTATGCAAAAAATATTTTTTATTCCAATTGAAGATATGCCAAAAGTGAGCCTTGATTTTTTCAATTGGTACATTTATAATTCACTTGAAATCCCTAATTTATATCCTCCCGTTCGGTTCGTGGATCTAATATCTCATCTCACATATTCGAGCATTTTTTGTCATTTTCAGGTACATATATTCCGACCCCTAGATAAATCTCTCCCTGAATATGAGAAATACAAATATTGTTTTTATTTATTAATTAATAGAAGCCTTTGCTTGATTCCGCGGTGGCAACGATAACATACGAAGCGGTGGCTGGTTTCTGCCTCTACATATTACCATCCATGTTCATGGTATACTGTAAGTTTGTTTTTACACATCACATATATCGATCCAAGTTTCCGGATTCCAGTCTTGAATTATTCAGATCTTGATTCCACCGACTAACGATAAAAACTGACAATGAGTAAAAGTAAACCCAGGATAGACTTTTCGAAATAGTATTAGGTTGATTGAATGATCCGACAATGAGCTTTTATTGTGACAAATGATAAATATAAATTAATAGAGTGAAGTGAGTAAATAAAAAATCACTACAAGGAAGGATATGCAGTTGTTTAGTAATTATCCACTGTCTAAATTAATTAGAAATCAGTTCTATCTGTTGCTAGCATCGCAATTTGAATTAAACTCTCTGACTCGGTAATATGAACCTAATTAATTATACAACAAAGCGAAACAACTTACAATGGACCTATTTCTGCTTAAAAACGAAATATGCTATGTGTTATATACCAAAAAATCAAGAAAAAAATTAGAAAAACGAAAATCATAGTAGCTCTTCTGAATGGGCAGTGGTTTTTGTGAAATCAGGATGGGAAGCGGCGGGAAATAGATGTCCCGGCGCGAGGTAGTAATTAGTAGGGCGGGGAACGGAGAAAGAGAGAGAAAGTCGAGTTTTTCTCTGTTGGACGGAAGCGTAAATGGAGGTTAACATTGGGGGGACCCCGGAAATAGTATTGCACGAGATCGAGACTTTTCACAAAACCAGACGGGCACTAACTATAGGAAGGAAAGCCAAAACAAGGAAAAACCCAACTTTCTTGCTCCCACTCACGGCCTCCGCGCCATCCACACCCATTTTCCGCCCACTTCCCACCCAGATTTCTCAAAAACGACTGGCCATTCAGAAGAGCCACTATGATTTTCGTTTTTCTAATTTTTTTCTTGATTTTTTGGTATATAACACATAGCATATTTCGCTTATAAGCAGAAATAGGTCCATTGTTAGTCAAAAGTAAAATCATTTCCTAGAGCCAAGTCAACCAATCGACAATATTAAAGTTCAAAAATAACTATAGAACTATATAACTAAAAAATAAATCTATAGACAACCTGATTTATGAAAACGCTAGTACTTCAACCCCAAAAATAAGTTCCAAACTCCGAAACTAGTGTTGGTATGGGGTGGTCCCATACGTTACACTCCTATTTCCTGGTACGTGAAGGGCATTTGACACAGAAATCTCAACTTGCGCTATATGGCGCGACCACACCCCCTGGTGTCACTGAAGGTGGTCCCATGAGCATTAATGTTGTATTAGAAGCATATCTAGCTTACGATATTAAATTTACTTTTGTAAATTCAACGGTTATAGTTCATTATATATACTGTAAAGTAGGCAACAAGCAGTTATACACTGTAATATATAGTCAACTGTTATATGAATGCAAAGTTTAGAATTTTTTGTGAACGATATGTGTGACCGATTTCTTCAGAAAACAATAGGCTTATGGCCAGTCGAATGTAGATCCAAAATGTAAAAGAATGAATTTAAAAACTTCAACCGTTCGACCGCTAGAGTGCAACCGGACGGACGGACGGACGGATGGACATGATGAAAGCATTAAGGGGGTTTCACCCCTTAATAACTAAATTCTAGACAAAGTCATCATGTGTGAGATATCTCAGTCCAATTTTTTGTTCGTAATTTGTTTTTTGAAGTCCTTCTTAAATATTGCAGATTTATTAAAGATCAAGTTCCGGCTAAAGTATTTAATCGTCCATAAGGTGATTGTCTTTTCCAGACTTGATAAATTGCTACAGGAAATTTAATGTCAGTTACATGTACGTTATAATGATTGATCGAGGACGGGGACGAAGAAAATTATCAGATTTTTTCATATGTTCGACATTCAGGGATTTCCAGCCTCCCTGAGGAGTAAACTGCACCGGGTTCAACTCATGTTTTGGTACACGATTTCTTTCGTAGTATTTTGGCTGCCTATCGGGATTCTCAAGTTCCTTAAAGCAGTTTATGAAGATCCGAGGAAACTAATCGCATCTCCGATTCTGCAAGATCAGCTTTCTGTTTATTTTCTGCTACTTTTTATGTTATTTCTTCTGCTACATCCGATAGTTTACTTGTGGCTCCATAATAAGTACCTACTCCTTGAATTGATTACGAATTTACCGTGTTTTCCTGGGAATCGGGAGAGAGAGACAATGGTATACAGCCTCAGTCCCAAGTTTGCAACGTCGATGGCGATGATGGAAACTTGTGGAGAACATAATATTTAATTAAATGTAAGATTTTGACTCATGATTAATTGTGATTAAAAGATATAGTATGTAGGGTTGTAACTGGTTTTAGTTTTTCATTTTTTATACAAATAACTGGGATTAGGAACCTAATTGTGGTATAGAGGAAACATTAAAAGTATATAATACAACAGAGTATAGTATGAGTTACATTCTAATTATATCGAGTACAGTCAACAGTAAATATTTGCTGTTTTTATTAAGTGCTTAAACAAAGTCTGCAGAAATGAGATATTCGTAAATGGCAAAATTTGCTGTTTTATTTAATGGGTCGAGTGAAGAGTACGTCAATTAATTATCGGATATCTGGAATTTTCCGGCCAGTAATATTTACTCAAAAGATTTCCTTGCTTTATGGATATTTTAGATTTTCCTGCAGATTTTATTTCGTGAAAAATTTGGGATTTTTCGTCGAAACTGGCTTTGGATGTTAGGATAATAATATTTACTTTAGTGGACTGAAATAATCTATATAATGAATGCCATCAGAGAAGTTTCGTAAATAAAGTGCTATTAATACTTTACATGATTGCCAAATTGATTCTATAACTGTTTTTTATGCATAGTAAGTGCACTTTACCCCATTTTAATGAAAATGGCATTCCAATAAGGAGTCCCAAGCTAAAACATGACGATTTTTGATGTTAGTGAGGACTTTTTATCCCAACACCCTGTATATTCGTAACAGCAATTAAAGCCACTATAAATTTAAATTAGCCTATTTTGATTAATGGAAATTCGTTTTGGCTTTTGACCTATACCAAGTGAATGTGTAATCTTATAATTAGTTGTCTCTCGGAGTTCTTAAATTTAGTTGTTTTTCTACTGTCGACTTTCAGTTCACTAATCGTCTGACTATATAGAGTCCTAGGACCGACGATTCTACGCTCGTTTCAAATGGTGATCGAAAAGCGTTGGTTTGTAAAATTAATATGATGTATAGGATGAATGTGTTTATATATTGGCAATATTGAATTATATGAAGTATATATAACCTTATCCTGATTTTCTAATTTTCTTAAATATTCTTGAGAATGAGCACTAACTAAACTCGTAGCCCACTTACCTTTTTATTCGTTCTAGAATCTATTGTGCCGAGTCTCACCTTTTTCACAGCCCCCAAGCCAAATGGATTAAAACCTACCCTTCGACTTTTAACTCGAAACCCAGGACGACTATAAATACCATCCCAACACGGGGTTGTCCAATGTCTAGGGAGGTTACCCAAAGTGAAATTCTAGAGTCGTCGGATTTTTATAGATAAAGACACAGTGTCTCATCAAGGATTAGAATAAAAAAATAGCAGTCGTTTATTGTTATTAATGTTTTATTAGTGCTAACAAAAACAGTAAGTTGATGAATACTACTGCAAGGTAATATTGGATTTCGTTTTTTGTTTCCGGCTCAAAAGTAGATGGGAAGTGAACATGGAAGCAATCAAAATATCGTGCTGATAAATATAGAGTCTGACCAAACCACGCTCATTTCTTTATCGAAAACTATAGTTAAAAAACATCCTGGAAATTCCAAGCTGAAATTCAATCCAGATATGCCTTGGAATTTCTAATTTTTGCTTGTCTTTTAGTGTATTCCATTTTTCATTTCCAGTCTGTTTTTTACATGTTAGTCCGATTGTTTAAACATGATCATCATTAACTAGTGTCGTTAATTTTACATTTTAATTGTGCATACGACCTTCATTTTTAAGTGTAAAAATTGACCGATTCTGGAATTTTACTTTGGGTGACTTCCCTTGAAATGCTACAACTATACAGGATAATATTCTGAGCCCTCATTCATTCACGTTTCATCACCTTGATATTTTCTCCTCTCGTCGCTCTATCCAGACCAACGATTAATTTCTAATACTCACATCACTACATATTATAGCTTAAGAACTTTAATTATTAGCATTACTACACCACCTTCTATCAAAATAAGCCAAAGCTAATAATGCGGGATAAATCAACTTGTCCAGTGTGTCACGAAACTTTCCAATCTAAAAAATCCCTCAGAAAACACATTCCCAAAGTCCACCCGGGTGATAAGCCCTATAACTGCCACCACTGTTCCAAGTCATTTCTTTTGGACAATCTATTGACAATCCATTTGAAAAATAACCACACTGGTCGCAAATTCCAATGTCCAAAGTGTCCCAGGACCTTCGGACTCCGCACTAACTTACTTCATCACGAAACAGTTCATACTTCAGACAGACCCTTCAAATGCCACCTCTGCCCCGACGCTTTTAAATACAACGGTAATTTGAAGAGACATATTCTGATTCATTCTGAGAATGGAACATATTCTTGTTACTTTTGCTTCAGAGAATTTAAAGACAAGTGCAACCTCTGGAGACACGTTCGGAATCACGCGGGGGAGCAGCCCTACAACTGTCAAACCTGTAAAAGGTCCTTTTACACAGCTAGCGAGTACAAAGCTCACAGTGACACCCACGAAGCGTCAAATAACCGGAAGCGTCACCCCTGTTCATCCTGCCCCAGATCGTTTCTTACACTGTCAGGGTTGAGGTACCATCGGAGAGTAGTTCATACCAAAAATCCGACCGCCGACTTCCGGTTCCGTTGCGAAATTTGTGGCAAAAAATTCTATTACGCTAGGGAACTTAAAGTTCACAGTTCTGTTCATACGGGGAAACTGCCCTTTGAGTGTCTCTTCTCGTGTAAGAGAAAATTTAGGCTCAAGTACTCAATGCTTCTACATCTAAGTGTCCACACGCAGGAAAGGCCACACAAATGCTACTTTTGCTATAAAAGATTTTCGAGGTTTGCTCACCTTTTAATGCACCTGAGGAGCCATACAAAGGAAAGGCCCGAGAAATGTTGCATCTGTTTTGGATCATTTATTTCAACTGGAGACTTACGAAAACACCGAATTAATCACCATCCTGGAGCAGATGGGCTGGAGAGGAAATTGGAACGTTGTGACATTTGTTTAAAAGAGTTTACGACAAAGGCCTCTGTTAAAAATCATCAATTGATTCATGAGGGAATCAAGCCATTCGATTGTTATTTTTGTGGAAAAGAATTGAGGACGATTCCTAATCTTTACCGGCATTTGGGGACACATACTCGAGAAAAAGCGCTTAGCTGCTACTTTTGTCGTGCGACATTTTCGGTAAAGCACGTACTAAATAGACACTTGCTTACCCACAGCAAAGAGAAGCCGGAAGTTTGCTCAGTTTGTTTTAGGAGGTTTAGTTCAGTTAATGACCTGAAGAGACACCGGAAGAAACACATTTAAGGAGAGAATTTTTATTTATCAAATCATTTGTAGTTTTTACTGATGCTGTTACGAATAAAGACATTTGAATCCATTTGAAAACTGTTTATTGAAGGGCGAAACCCTTTAATGTTTTTACCTTGTCTGTCTGTCTGTCCGTTCGCAGTACAACTCTCGAACGGTTGAATGTTTTTATTTTTTTTTCCATTGAAACCACTCATTGTTTTCAAGCGGGTTTCAAGTTCGATTGATGACCCGCCGGTCCAATGTCAAGCAGGTCCAAGGTCACATTTTTAGCCCGAGCCAGGGCTTAAGTAATCATGCTGTCCGTCCGTCCGTCTATAATATCCGACGTCGGCCTAGCAAGACCTCATCGCTACTTTACTCAGAATTGCTAGTAATAATGGTACAAAATGAATGATCTGTTCAAAATGTTCGAATTATATAATGGGTGTAAGCTAATAAACCTAAAACATCTGGCAAATTAATCATTCACATTTCCAACTAGTATAAACTTAAACCATCATATTTATTCTGAGTACCCAATACTTGCTGTGTAAATATAAACACGTCAATAACTCTATGTATAAACGATATTAGATTGGATTTGTACAGCACCTCCTCATATATAATCGTTTCCGAAATTCCTAATATTATTTATTCTATATATTATACTTTTGGGGTTTTGGGTACTTTTAAGTTGAACAAGATCATTGAATCATTGGCGATTCGTCGGAAAACTCACATAACGTCAAAACTGTGCCTCAACAACAAGAATTGAAGATATATGCTGCTGGTTATAATAAAATACAACCAAACATATGTCAAAGTCAAACTATCAGAGAGTCTATAATATTTAAAATATAAAAGCTAATGCAAATCAGACTATCTTCAGTTGTGAAAGTAAACTGTACTTGAGTTCGTCAAGTTCTACCCAACACTTCTTATTTCAGTAATTTAATTTAAGAACCATGAAAAGTAAAATTCTAGTCATATTTTTCATATCCACACTCTGTGGTAATTGCACAGCTTGGTGGGGACAGATTGTTTTTGAAGACAATTTTAACGGAAATGCATTGGACTTGAGCAAATGGGAGTATCAGGAAGGATGTGGAAACGGTTCGTATAAAAAATATATTCTGATAAATTATGCAAACAATTTTAATTTGAGTTTAGGTTAAACTGTCTGTTTATTTGTGCACCCACTATTAAAATGACTACACTCATTTCTAGTTTTTGGATACATGACAAAAGACCGTTGATATATCGGAATCTTCCAGGGTTTTATTATTTAGAGCATTTTCGAAAAATTTTAGGCTTCCAAAAATTTGAGATATTTGTGACTCCCTTTTCATTTTATTTTATTCGGATGGTCTAAAAATTCCAAGGCCTTGCTTTTTTTACCGTTTTTTCACTGTTTTGACCTCAATTGTGCATGGGGACCGCAGGTATGAGATGCTAGAATTGTGCATTACCCATCAAAACAAGCATATGCTTGAATGCATGTTTGATAGTGATAGTCTATGTTCTAATATTCCAGAATACGGATCCGGAAACCTGCAATGCTACACCAGGAATAACATCCAAGTTCAAAATGGACTTCTCAAAATTACAGCTCGGCAGCAAAACATGCAGGACAAGAAGTATACTTCGGGTCGAATTCGACAAAAATCCCCTGGCTTTACATACGGGGCTTACGTTACACGAGCGTCGCTAGCACGAGGGGACCACCTCTGGCCAGCGATTTGGACGCTCCCAATCAACAACGACTGTCGCTACGAGGAGATCGACATTGCGGAGTACAGAGGTCAAGCGTCGGAAGCGTGTTCCGTAGAAATGGCTGGTCATTGGGGTCGAAGTTGGGACAAACTTACATCCAAAGGGCTCAAGATCAACACCCCTTCGGATCTTAGTCAAGGCTTCCATGAATTTGCAGTTCTCTGGCTTCCGAGCAAGTTGGAGTGGTACATTGATAACCAGAAATATTTTGAGGTTTCTCTCACAAACGGGACGTTTAATAGCGATCCCAATAAACTTCCATGCAAAGGGGGCTCCCAACCCTTTGATAAGCCGTCGAATTTCATATTCAATCTGGCGGTTGGTGGACCGTTCTTTGCCAACTTTCCTAGATTTGACCCTGGCACGTGGTCAAAACCGAGCATGGAAATAGATTGGGTCAGAATTTATCAAGGATGATTTAAATTTAATGAATAAAATTGGACTAACAACAAGATTTCAAATATATATTTAATAAATGCGATTATATTTACTTTGATTTTTCACCTTGGCTTATCACATTTCATGAAATCTTATCAAGGGGAACGGATAGAAAGGCAGTGATAGTGTAATTAACGATTACAAATAAAAACGCCGATTTTGTAGATTTCTGAAACGTCAAAAGTGTGTACTCATTCACACCGGCTTTTATAGCAACTGGTTTCATTGCTCTGACTTGGCGCTGTCGGTACTTCCGGTTCCCGTTTAGCGATCGATCTTGAATCGCGATTTTCAAACGTGTTATTAAGTCAACCGAATAGCCGTGGGGCTTGACAATTTCAGCTATACTAAATAAATCAACTATTGCAATGCGAATTAGAAAGGTTGGACAAACTAGGTACAGAGGCATAGGTATTATTCCCACTAATTTAAACGTACCGTAGTTGATAAGCACCGAGAGTATAATTATAATGGCAAAACCAGAGGCGGCAAGGGGACCAACGAAACCACTTACTATTTTTTCAATGATGTCGGCATGAATAAAATATTTTCGACCTTTCACCTAATTCATGCTAATCTAATGACCTAATTCAACCTTTTGCAACCGATCGCCTCGGACTTTACTTTCCCAGATTAGAAGTGAAGCTAAGACATCGGTCAAAAGTAAACGTTATGAATACCCTTAGTATTAAAACAATGAATTCTTGATTTTGAAACCAACTGATTTCTTTAAAAATGAAGTAAAAGGGGTCCAAGTTGAGTTTAATGGCGGTGGCTGCTAAAAACAATGCCAGGAATTTCGCCAGTATAAGATCCAAGGATATTACCAGCCCTATAAAATCTAGTCTTGATAATGATGTCGTCTTCAGCGTTTGAAATTTGCTTCTTGAAATCGCTGGTAAAGACAAAAAATAAATTATTTGTTCAATTTGAAATAACCGTTTTGTTCTTGCGTTAAATTTCTAGTTTGGAATAAATGAAAACTAGGAATTGTCAGAGTTTGGACAATTTGATTAGTCGGAGAAGTACAAGAGTTGAGAGTAATGTACGTAGACCCTTATCAATAGAATAAAATAAAAATACCTCGTGGCGTTATGGAACTGCTTGGCAGATTAGTGACTTTCGCAACATCGTTTCGAAGGGTTACAATCGCAGCCCAACCTTGGGTTAAGTTTCTCCGATTACGAAACACGAGTAAGTCCATAAGTATTGCAGTGACACCAAGAAGCCCCACGAAAACGTATGCAAAGATTATCCACAAAGTGATTACGATTTCTTTGCGGAATAATTGCCTCAGATTAAGGTAAACACAGCAGGAAACGAAAAAAATCTCGAGCAGGATTTGGAAGTACCAGACCCCCAAAAATGTCCCCGTTTGTTTGTCAACCGCAGTCAAAGATTTTGTACGGGGGTCCCATACAACCGGATATCTGTAAAATCTATTTCCTTGGTTGAGTTTATCGTAAATCCGGAGTGTTGCAAAAATAATCGGAGTTGGCATCGCCGCTGTTGTTTAAAAAACCAATGATCCTGAGTTACTTTATTGAAATTAAACACCGGTTGGACTATAAGCACTTTCGCGATCCTAGGAGTCTAGACCCATGATCTCTCCGGGATTTAATGTAATTTTCAAACATCTCCAGACCGCAGAATCCTTTGCAAAACGGTTATCATCTAGAAAATGATCGCTTCTGACAATTTTAGGTCTATCATCAGTTTCAAAACTTTGAATCGATTGTGATATTGGACAATTCTACGGTTCGGTACTTTTGTGCCTCTAATTTCTTGACTTTTGTGGATTCTGTTTTCTACTTGCTCATTTTGCAAAGCGTATCCTGCATTCGTTAGTTTAATCAAAAAAACTTTTAGAGTTCTTGAATTTACGAAATATCAGAGTCGCTCCTAATAAAAAGTCATATATTGAAGGACGAAAGGTATATAATTTTCCTATACTATTGCAATTACCGGGTTATTGTATAGTAAGTTATACATATTAAATGTAATAAAAACGCTACAATTCTGTTACGTTTCAAATCCATAAGTACCTTTCTTAAAAAACCCCAACAGAAAACTATACGTTATGAAGATAATGAAGATAATGGAGTTTAGGTAATAAATCAGGGATGCCGTGAGTAGGTCCAATAAGTATTTACCCACAGAAATACTGATTTCGCATACAAATTAACTTTATTGACCCCATACTTATCTTACCCAATTGTATTTTATGCCAGATAAAAATTTGTCACCATGAAATTAAAGACATTCAGCAAAAAAACCGTCGAACGAATGTATTGATATATCGCCGACGTGACTTTTTTACAACGCTTTATCCATATCAAAAATGTTTTTGAACATTTTCATGAAAACTGTTTTCTCAACTGTTCGATGTACATAGAATGTCGAAAATCTCAAATTGCTCCAACCATAGTGCAAAATTACATACAGTCAATAAAAACTAACATTTGCTGAATACTCGGAGATTGCTGTAGGCCGAGAACTCATACTCGATCGAGTTACAAAAAACATTACTCACGGCATCCTTACAATAAATTGAAAGAATGAAACATGGTCCTATTAAATCCAACTGTTAGTTCGGCCCTGTACATCCGAATTTAAAGTCTGAATCCATTTAATTGAGTTCTTCAAATAAAATTTAATATTTATTGCTGTAATTCCTCATGATATCATCGTAGCTCTTTTAGACAACTTAATGTTCTCCATAATTCTATATTCCCCATAATCAAATTATCTACCCGAAAGTACCAATATCAAAGCTCTCAGAAAACTATCGGACCTGACAGTGCATATAGTTGAAATATCGATAATTTTTTTTAATTCTACAATATTCTTGTGGATTTTTTTATCAGAACTATTTTATTTAGAATTGTTCTTCGCAACCAAACGTTATTGCAAAATCATAATAAAACAAATTTGCATACATCATCAAAAGCTTACTACATTTTATGAAATCTTATCAAGAGGGATGGAGAGGAAGGCCGTGATAGTGTAATCGACAATAGCATATAGAAATGCGGATTTCGTAGATTTCTCAAACGTCACAAGAGTACTCATTCAAACTACATATTATGGCCAACGGCTTCATTGGTCTGACTTGGCGCAGTCGATACTTCCGGTTCCACTTTAAATTGTTAAATGTGCTTTTGAAACGCAGCATCAACACAACAGAGCACTGGTGGGACTTAAGAACTTCTGTTATACAGCTTTAAATCCATCAGGACTATGATAATACTAAAAACCGGACAAACTAAGTACAAAGGCATAGGCATTATTCCTACTAGTTTCACCGTAGCATAAGTAATAATTACAGTCATTACAAGGAGAGTGCCGAAACCACAAGCTTCAAGAGGAGAGACAAACACACCCTGTACTTTTAGAAGGATTTCTGCTTGAATCAGAAATTGTCGGACCAATTTAAATTTCATAGCTCGATTGCCTCTACCGGTCGAGCGGTCGTATCCCAGATTAGCATGGAAGCCAGAACATCGTTGTATACGACACCCCCAATTATACTGATTAGCATAACGCTCACAATAGTCTTTGCGGCTGCAGTGGCGACGATGGAAGTAAGGAATACCCTTAGTATTAAAACCACGAATTCCTGGTTTTTAAACCATCCGATTTCATTAAAAACGAAGTAGAAAGGATCCAAGTTGAACGCAATGCTGAAGATGACTAAGAACAATGTCAGGACTTTCGCGATTAGTATGTACCCGGCCATGATCAGTCCAATACAATCGAGCTTTGACATCGAGGTGTTCTTCAGCCTTTGAAATAAGTCTCCTGATGTCGCAACTAAATATAAAAATGATGTCATTGACTCAATTAGAAATAACCGGTTTTACTGTCAGGCTTGAGATTTTTGGCTTGAGCAATAAATGAAACTATTGGGATTTGTTTCATTTGGACATTTGTTTCCCAAGGTATTGTGTTATTGTAATATTGGGAGAAATTAAATATAGAAATTGAATATTAAAGTACCAGACGCCCAAAAATGTTGGTGATGTTCAAGGATTGTGTATATGGGGGACCCAAACAATCGGGAGTCTGGTCCATTCTTTTCCTTGGATCAGTTTATAGGTTCGTTAGTTCTGAATAGCAAGCCTAGAGTACTGAAATGGATGTTTACATTTATATTTATAGCTACTTCTCGCTAAAGATTCTTCAGCCAAGAGTTTGAAACCAAAAATCTCTATCGGAATCCCTATTTGAATTGTTTTCATTTTTTACGCAAACTTGGAGTCATGCAATCAGATGTGTCCTTAGTCCTTCGGGTGCGGCTGTTCATTGGTAACGAACTATGGATCCTCAAACAGCATTATATTGCCTGTCTGTTTCGTTTGCCAAGCAACTCCTGCATTCATTTAATCGAGCATACATATGCAGGGACTCCTTAAAATTGCGAAATTTTATAAAACGAAAACAACAGAACGAGTAGAATAAAACGGGGTTGACCCACAGATTAAAGTATCGTGTTCTTAGGAATAAAAATACGAAAAGCTCTAGAACCATTTCTAACCGATGCTTCTAAGGAAATTTCAAACAATTAAATAAAAACAATATAGTTGGTTTTTGTGAGATAATGTACCCGAAAGTTCTGTTTTCTGTTGTTGCATAAAAGGTCCATAATATTGTTTATCTTTTCTTGTTGAAAATTTTCAAAGCATTTGAAGTAATACAAACATGAAGAGTCACAGAGCTATTTTAAAAAAGTACCTGCTTCAAAAATGCAAACACTTAAAAAAGTAGTTTTTGCTTTGTGAGATATTTACCCGAAGTATGTTATCTAAAAGATTGAATTATGCAATACATACTATGAAGCATTTACATAAATTGTAGCTTTCTTAAAAACAGAATCTCTTTTTATTGGAATTCATATACCCTTTTTAAATAACCCATAAATACTTATGAATTCATGAAGTTTTTGTAAGCCTTTACAATTTTTCTAAAATCCTATCTTATTATAAACGTTTTAGGCTAAACAAGACAAACAAATAAAAAAATAAATTTCGACCTTTCGGACCTTTGTACAGGTTATACATCGGAGCTAACATTTGAAAATTTCAACATCTCCAAAGAGTTTTTAAATGATGTTTGAAAGAGTGTAACTAGATATGAAACAAAATAATTTGGAAAATTTTCAAGGTCAAGTGGTCACAATTTTGAAATTCCACGGTAGCCGAAGATTTTCTCGAAGGAAAAACATGCAAAATGATATATGTAATGTACAATTTTGAATTTGCTCAGGTTAGCCCAGGTACAGGTCATGAAATTTTCAAAATCCTACTCAGGCTCCGTCAGTTTTTATAAACTATTGACTAGCTCAGTTTTTCGACAAGTCAACCCAGTAAGATACTTATAGATGAAACGGGTCAGTGTCAAAACGTCGCATTTTAAATGTCGTGCGGTCAAAATGTCGATAGGCAATATCTCGCTAGGTCAAAATCTCGATATCGGAAATTAGAAAAATAAGATCGCTATACAAATTGGTCTCCTTATGTGAAAATCGTCAATTTTATTGTTATAAATCTCTTTCGGTCACAAATCTTATACAATATGCATTATGTGATTATCAATCGGTAGAGTATCAATCATTTTCTTAGTTTTTTGATACCGTTAGCATGTCTAAATTATAGCTCTTCCTTCCTCGTTTTCTAATAACGGGAGCGGTGCTAAATTGTCCGCTGAAACCAGTTACAGAAGCTACTGGATCTCGATTTTCATTATTATCGGCATCATTGCCGACCGAAACATTTTGATAGACTTGAGTATCAGCCATGTCATCATCTAGGTCTACTTGGGGTCGAAGTTTTGGTGGTCCATTAAGATCAGGATCTGAACTATTAAGTTTTCGCTTAAACTTGACTACGTCGGTCATATTGTGGGCAACTCGTTGTAAAAATATTGATGTCAGAAGAGGGCCGACTACCCTCTGGTTCAGAGCCAGAGGAGGGCAAAGGGCTCAAGTCTTCTGACTCGAGCCAGAGGATCATTGGCTTCGGACTTAGAACATTTTATATCAACTATTGAGCACCTATATAATTGATCATTTGTAATCAACATGGGCTAACCAATTTAAAAAGACGAGTGAAATAAAATCCTGAACATTTGGAAAAAATCCAAAAAAATAATAATTGTTTTCAAGCATCCAGAGCGTTCAGATTTTTTTGAAAATCAGAAAAAAACTCAAAATATTTTTTTAAAATTAAAATATTTGAAATTCCTTGAAAATCAACTCTTCGGTATCACAAAACTATTTTGAAAATCGACCCAGAATTCGTTGTTTTATGACAGTTTGAAAATGTCAATTTTCGTGATTTTTGTATTTCATAATTTTTTAAATATGATCAGGAAGAATTAGGGCCGATAATTTTTACGGTTTTGTAGTTCCGATTAGTTGTATTTTCAACTGTAAAAAAATCTGACGATTGTGGAATTTCACTCTCGATTACTTCCCTTAAGTCCGAAACTAACGATCCTCTGGCTCTGGCTGAAGTCAGAATACATTTATTCTTTTAGATTAATTTAGATTTAAGATTGACTGTGTTTAAACTAACAAACAAATCATTTCAACCAGTAACTAATTTTAAAGAAGATAATAAGACAAATAGGTCGGAGCAGATTAGTATCTTTGGAAAGATAATTCTATTAACATAGCATACAGGATACAGATTAGGAAAATAGTATTAGCAGAACAGTCTCACAATCTTTCCATGTACTAAACTATCCAATATTTTTTCATTCCACATATTTTAAGAATAGGGACCAATTTGTATAGCGACCTTATTTTTTATATCGACATTTAGCCTATTGACATTTAGCCGGGCGACATTTTAAATGCGACGTTTTAACCGGCACCCAGATGAAACATCGCATACCTACTTGCTTACATAGATATTACTGTACTTTTATCCATGCCCATGAATAACAATATTTGTTAGTTACATTTCATGAGATCTTCTCGAGAGGAATGGAGAGGAAGGCGGTGATAGTGTAATCAACAACAGCATATAGAAATGCCGATTTCGTTGATTTCTGAACAGTAAAAATGGTATATTCATTCACACCACCCTTTAGGGCTACCGGTATCATGGCTCTCAACTGACGCTGTGGATACTTCCGGTTCCACGTGGACGTGACGTTGTCACACGCAATCTTCAAACGCCCCATTAAGCTCACCGAGCGAGCATGTGCCTTAACAACTTCCGTTATACCAAGTATGTCAATCACTGCAGTGACAAGTGCAATGGTAGGACAAGATAGGTACAGAGGCATTGGCATTATTCCTACTAATTTAACTGTAGCATAATTAATGAGTACAGACAGGACCAGGAGGATGCCCAAACCACCACCTACAAGAGGACACACAAATCCGCCAAGTACTTTTAGAATCATGTCAGCTTGAATCAGAAATTTTCGAATTAGTTTCACTTTTTGCAAACGATCGCCTCGACCTTTGCTTTCCCAGATTAGCAGGGATTCTAGGACATCGTTCAAAACACAAACCCCAATAATACTAAAAAGCAGGACGAACATAATCGTCTTTCCGCTTGCAATGACTGCAATTAAGGTCAGCAATGCCCTTAGAATCAAAACAATGAATTCTAGGTTTTGAAACCATGGGATTTCATTGAAGATGAAGTAAAAGGGATCCAAGTCGAGTGCAACGCAGAAGATGGCCAAAAACAAGCCTAGAGTTTTTGTGACTAGGAGAAATCCGGCCATTGCGAGTCCAATGAAGTCCAGTCTCGATAACGATATCGTTTTCAGTCTTTGAAATAGGTTTCCTGATTGTGAAAGATCCAAAAAGAAACGGTCATAATTTTGGGAGAGTAAGTAATTTATATTTATTTATAGATATTTACTTGGTGACGTTAGCGAACTGTCCATGTTCCTCGGCGGTTTACAAACTTTTTCAACATCGCTTCGAAGGCTAAGAAGCGCAGCCCAACCCTGAGCAATATTCCACCGATTACGGAACACGAGTAGGTCCATCAGCAATGCAGTGACACCAAGGAGGCCGATGAATACATATGCCAATATTATCCACAAAGTGATTACGATTTCTTTGCTGAATAGTTGCCTCAGATTTAAATAGGTACAGCAGGAAACGCCGAAAACAACGATCAGAATTTGGAAGTACCAAACCCCCAAAAATGTTCCTGTTTTTTCGATAAATGTCATAGATTTTGTGCTAGGAATCCATACAACCGGATATCTGTAGAATCGATTTCCTTGGTTGATTTTATCGTGAATGCGGAGTGTCGCGAAAATAATCGGAGTTGGCATTGCGCCTTGTGTTAGGGAAAACCGATGTTCCTGAATTCCTGTGTTATTGCAAGTCAATCGAGTGTTAGTACTGCATATACTGGTCTATCACCTTGATTAGTTTAATGAACGCCTATGGTTACATTTAACTTTTTATCCACGATTGTGAAAATACTGACTAGAAATTCCTTGGTTTTTGGTTGCCCGTTTGAACTAATTCCAAATTTTAGCTGCCCTGGTCTCCGTTATAACTGTTCCGATTCTGGCAAGGCACCGCTTAAAAATTTTTAAACAGTCGAAATACCTTAGCAGTCCAGTTTTCTTATTTTTCAGACTTTGATGAATTACAATTTCAGCTAGTTTGTTTTGCAAGGCAACTCCTGTATTGATTTGATCAATCATAAATATATCCGCTTATTATGGGCAGGACTACAGGTGGGTGGCGTATTGCCTGCCCACAATGTTGTATTTTTCGGGTTGTCTATTTCCTTTCTTTCTTTAGGAAAATTTCACAAGGTTTGTGTTTTAAGGCACTTACAGTCAGAAAAAGTATAAAAGAATATAAAAAAATGCCGTAGTCATTTTTAAGGACAAACTTTCAGAAAACCTCTAAAAAAGAATACGTTGTAAAGATTAGTACTCAAAGTCTCTATTTGCTGAACAATAGGTCAATATCAGCAACAACAACAACTACAATGCTTTTTGACTCGCCCGGTAAAAGTCATTCCAGGTACAGCAGCATATAGTTCTTTAAGATGGAGATCTGACAACAAAAGGAGCGTGCAAATCAAGTGAAAGAGCATCTATTAGAACTTACTAAACTCTAAATAAAACATAAATCTATAGATTTCGTCCTGAGAGTGAGATTTCCAAGCCATTAGATCGTAAATATTACATAGAGTCCAAATCTGCAATAAAACCCCTCAAATAATGGTATCAGGGTGAATCTCCGACGGACATTTCTCGACTCACAATTTCTCCGAAACGTGATCTCCGAATATTGTCACTTTTCAAAGTGGCTGTCTCGACAAACAGTTTCTCCGACAAAGGACACTTCTCCTACTACCATTCCGCCGACAGATACAAAAAAACGAATCCGTAGGTTTTGGGTTTGTCGTGGTCTTGTTATCTCGTATTGCATCTCATTATCTCCTATCATTTAAGCATTAATCGTTGGCGAAATCCAACTAGCATCGCCACACCGTCGTCAAGATCAGAGATTGAATTGACTGAGGATTACACCCGAAGTTTTGTTAATGGATTTCGAAAGGGCTGAAATGAACGCTTGTGACTCAGTATTTCCTGTAGCTAAATTACAAGGATGCCACTTCCACCTTACTCAAAGCTTCTTTCGAAATTATTCTTCGAAAATGGTTAAGCTATATAATTCAACGCACTCGCATTCTTACGTCCTGATGATGTTGTTATTGCTTTCATTCAATTAGTTGGTTCGTGTACTTTTACTGGCGATATCTTCCCGGATTTGCAAGCTTTCTTTTCATACCTTCGAAAATTTTATGTCGGGACTCAATCAACATCACCAATATATCCCCTAGAGTTTTCGAATGTTCATAACCGTGTGCTAGCAAATCAACCACGATCCAACAATGCCATAGAAGGTTGGAATTATAGATTACAGAATTTGTCTGTTAAAAGTCACTTATGAGTTCACAAACTCGTAAATATGTTAATTTCCGAGCAGTGTAATTCTGCAGCTGCTATTGCCAATAGATTGGCTGGCAGAGTTTATACTCGTCGCTACAAATACAGAGTTTTGAATGAATGCTTGTTGCATTTAGTTAAAACCTATGCTGATAAAGAGAAAGACGCGTTTTTATTAGGAGTTGCATATTGCATAAACAACAATAAGGTGCATGTCAACAATCATCCTAAAAAAGCTAATAATTTAGATCAGGTTACTGATGATTCGGATGACAACGAACCGTGTAGTTCCCAATCTTTTGTCCAAACTCAGTTAGTTGCTCAGCAAAACCCACCCAATCTATCATTCGGATTTCGGATCGGATTTTAAGTTTTAAGACCCTGAGAGAAACAATAAGAATGTAGAGCCTTTGAGTTGTGTTCCAAAATTTTGGAAAATGGGTTTTCAGTGACTGTTATTGTATTTTGCTTTTTAATATTGAACTCAGGCACACAAATATTTAAGAGCATGTACAATTACTTCATCTCGTATTCGTTTGCACAAGAAATTTGATGCCATTGAGAACCCAGTTAAACACGCGCGCTGTCCAGTCCAACGTTTCGTGGCCTCCACACCAAATCTTGCTAAACGTTTGTCTTCCATAATCTAGTATATGAATGAAACCACTCTGAAGCTTAGGATTTGTATATTAATTCCAATGCAATTTTTTTTCTTTCGAGTACATATCTTTACAATATGTGTAATGTGTCCTTCCTATCTTCCGCCTAAAAACTGTGTCTCCGTAATCGAATTATGTACCCAAGAAAACTTTATATAAGTCTCTTATTGTTAGATGAATTTATCGGGCCCGAGTTGCCGGAAGTTAAAAAACTCGATGATTTATAAATAGGTTTCTATGCATGAGTGGGGGTTCGGTTCTCGATTAGCTTAATAAAGCCTTCATGTAAAGGACTTCAATTATTTAGGGTACTTAAATATATTATATAACTTCAATATAATAATATTATTTTGATTATTATACAGGGTGTCTCACAATTATGTGACAATTATCAACAGAAATCATAGCATAATTGTGACACCCTGCATATTGCATTATTTCGGACACTGACACCTTTGTCACTGACACATTTGTGACCAGACTCCTTCGCTTGTTGCCTGACACCTTTGCTTTGTCGCCGAATCGAAACTCTTCTCAACTCCAGGCCAATTTTTCGCTTTCTCCGCATAAAACGTCTGGTCTATCCAGTACCTGAAACTTTTAAAATCTTACTTTACCCTTCAATAATGTTTTTATAGCCAACGATTTTTTCAAAATCTTTTATTCGTAAAAAACAATAAAAGTAAAGCATTTTATAAATAATATCTTTGGTAAAGTTCGGTTTTTAGGCGAGTCTCTTATATTTATAAATACATACAAAAATATTCATTTTAATATTTCTTGAACTTTAGAAACCTACACAGTATATCGTAGAACACTTGATTTTGTTTTCAAAATCTATCAATCAATATGTTTGTGAATAAATTCCAAGCCTTATTCACACCACGAAAAATGCGTTCAACAAAGTTCCATATTAGTGTTTTAATTCTTTCTCTTAATTCGCAGAGAAAAGCTACTGCGGCTATTCCGCTAATAAAAAAACCGAAATGGAAAAGTGATCTTAAATTCCTCATAGTTATTTCCGTCGACTCGTCGAATCTTTCTCTTGAACGCTCTATTGAACTTTTTTTAAGTAATAAGGCATGCTTTCCCATTTTTCTAATGAAATCCCAAACTCCTATTTCGACGAGTTGACCTGTCGCGCGAATTAAATACTCCTGGACATGGCAGAAGAACGCTACAAAAACAGGAACCGTGTCTAATGCCTCTTGAACTCTTAAACAATGGAATGCCGGAATGAGGGCCTGTAATGTCCGCAAACTCAAATCTCCATATACCGTTTTGTCGTAAATAGTTACCCTTTTGTCCCTATTCCACAAATTTTTCAGTTCGTTAGTGGCATTATCTGAGATGCAATGAACTTTCAAAGTGTCTTTTAACTTGCTTTCGATTTTTAAACGTTTAAAAATCAGATATAATTCCATACGGGGATGTACTTCAGAATCAATTGGACACATTATGATTTTGTACCCCTTCTCAATAACTTGGAACACGTTTTGAAATGGAGTTGGTTTCACCGGAATAATAAGCTCGGCAGCTAAAACTTCAGTGTACGTGGACAGAAGTACGTAAGAAAATATAGAGAAAAGTGTCAGGAGTGCTGTGAATTTCTTCCAATTAATCCCTTGCCTCAGAAACACTCCCCAAACTAAGTCGACGGTCTCACAGAGAGAAATTAAGCTCCATAATTTGTTCTGGGCCAAAATGGTAAAAGTCAGGCCAACCAGACAAATGCACAGGCTTAACCACACCACATTTTGAAGTGGATAAAACCACACCCATAGCGATAGACGTTCCGTGCTGATTTTTGGTATGCAGTAAAGTAGATACTGGGGGCTAACTCTAAGCAAGTAGATACTATTTACAACTTCCATGGAATACCCATTTACAAAAGTTAAAGTTTTAGCGAAGATCGAAGTTTTAGATAAACTGATTGGATGCAGCTTTTCATAATCAAGTTGAATGCTCAGATATGCAGCCATGTTTTGGAAAAAAATATTTCCATGAGTGCATGTTTTGTCGCCTAATCCCAAAGATCTGTTCCAAGCCCACATGCTTACAGCACAGTCGTACGGTGGGCGACTCTCTTCAACACTTATGCTGTAGCTCGAATTTTTCCAAAGGTTTGGATAATTCAAGGGTCTTTTGATTTTAATCGGGAGGCTCTGATGATTTTCCCAATCTGTCTTAAACGGACAGTAATAAAACCAGTCGTATCCAAGATAAATGTCATCAAATTGATGGGCGGGGTCGGTACTGGAGTGTAGAGAAACGAAATAGATGGAAGCTGGCCACACCTCCAAAAATCTCCTCCAGACGGGGTGGAGTAACTGGTTCGGAGGTAAGCGTCGAGTTGTAATCAGAACGAAATAATAATGATTTTTATTCCGGAAAGCGTACTCACTGTTGTAAATGTAATGCAGGACTGACCCCGGGTAGACGGATTTGTATGTATTTACACCACCTTCAATGATGACGTTGATGGCACACTTTTCAAAGAAATTTAGGTTAGGTTGAAGTGGCAAGGGTCTCTTGTGATCCGAAACTGTCGAAGGAGCAAGGAGTTTATTTCCTTGAATTGTTGTTTCTAAAATGTCCGTGTAAATCCGTCCCTCAGACAGGGTTTTGTAATGAACGGAGCAGTTATCGACTGATCTCAGGTTTAATTTAAAGATTGGATTAGATAGCGATCCCTTCAATACCAATAAATTCAACAAACATGTAAAAATCATCGTAATTATAGTAAAATAGACAGGAGGTGAGTTATATTTCGAATTTCAAACGGCTTAGATACTGGCTTAAGTTAGATTACCGACTAAAACAGTTATGAAATGTCGTTTTTAGAGACTAGAGGTTTTAGTTATAATACGGCTCAGCCCGAGAGCCCATAATAGAATAATCGATATTTATTATTTTGTTTTAAAATTTAACCGGGAGCCGATAATATTAAATTTTGCGTTTTTTGGGTCAATACGTGCTTAAGGTGTTAAGGTAAAAATATATTTTATGTAAATTAACGATGGAAATTTATATTACCACCCAATTTTGTATTCATTTGTGGTGGTTCAAGACTGGTTTCGGTATAGAGCGAGTTTTAAACGACAACATAATTATTTTCCTGTCCAAATCTAAAAACGCTCAATAACTGAGAAACTCGAGGTTTCCAAAGCCATCAACCAGCTTATTATTATAATTAGCCTGTGTTCTGTTTTAGATTTGACAGTTTAACTGTTTAGTTAAAATACGTATTAACATATAAAGCTTATTGCATGAAAATTTGAAAATTCATCCAAGTGGAAAGGAGAGGAAAGCGTTGATTATGTAATCAAAAATAGCAAAAAACGCCGATTTTGAGTTCCGAACCGTAAAACTGGTACATTCAATCAAAACAACTTTTATCGCTACGGGTTTCATTGATCTGAGCTAGGGGACTCGATGCATACAGTTCGACTCGCTGTTGTTACTTTTGGCTCCCAATTAAAAATAAATTCCTGGCTTTCGTTTGCTGGAAATTTTAAAACGAATTTTGAAATTGAAGCTTGAGTTCGTCAGTTCGAGTGGTGCTGATCACTGGCGGACGAATTTGTGCTCTTTACAAACCTTATAATACATATTAAACAACTAATACCCAAACGTAATTACATTTCATGAAATCATATCGAGAGGAATGGAGAGGAAGGCGTTGATAGTGTAGTCCACAATAGCATATAGAAACGCCGATTTCATATATTTCTGAGCAGTAAAAATGGTATATTCATTCAAACCACCCTTTAGGGCCAACGGTTTCATGGCTTTCAGCTGACGCTGTGGATACTTCCGGTTGGACGTGACGTTGTCACACGCAATCTTCAAACGCCCCAGCAAGACCACCGTGCGAGCATGCACCTTAACAACTTCCGTTATACCAAGTATATCAATCAATGCAGTGACAAATGCAAGGGTAGGACAAGATAGGTACAGAGGCATTGCACAGCAGGAAACGCCGCAGCCCACGGCCAGCATTTGGAAGTACCAAACCCCCAAAAATGTTCCTGTTTTGTTTAAAACAGTCATAAATTTTGTGCTGGGAATCCATACCACCGGATATCTGTAGAAACGATTTCCTTGGTTGATTTTATCGTGAATGCGGAGTGTCGCAAAAATAATCGGAGTTGGCATTGCGCCTTGTTTTAGGGAAAACTGATGTTCCTGTATTCCTGTGTTACAATTACAAGTCAATCGTGTTGGTCTGTGACACTGATGAGTTTAATGAACCCTTAAGGGTATATTTAACTTTTTATCCACGATTGTAAAAATACTGGCTGGAAATTCCTTAGTTTTTGGATCCCCGTTTAAAGTATTCCAAATGTTAGCTACCCTAGGCTCTGTTATAGCGGTTCCGACTCTGGAAGGGCACGGTTTAAAGATTTTGAAGCGGTCGAGATCGTTTGGAACGATACATTCAACGGACCAGTTGTCTAGTATTTCAGACTTTGAATGGCGAATTATAGTTTCAGCTCGTTGGTATTGCAAGGCAACTCCTGTATTCGTATTGGTTTGACCAATCATAAATATATCCGCTTATTATGGGCAGGACTAAAGGTATGTGTTGTAGTCAATGCCCACAATGTTCTATTTTTGGGTTGTCATTTTAAATTTTAAGACCTTGAGCTTTTTGATTGACTCTTACTGAACTCATAAAATATTTAAGAGCAAGTATAATTAATTCATCGCATTTTAGTTTTCATCAAGAAATTTGATGCAATAGAGCACTGAGCACCCAGTAAAACACGATGGGTACCAGTCTAGCTTTTCGTAGCCTCCGCACCAAATCTTGCTAAACTGTTCTTAATAATCTAGTATATGGATGAAGCTACTCTGAAGCATAGAATTAGCATATAAACTCCAATGCAAATTTTTGTTTATTTCGAGTCCATATCTTTACAACGTAATGTGTCCTATCTTCCGCCGAAAGCTGTGTCTCCGTAATCCAATTATGTACCCAAAAAAAGTGTATTTAAATCCTTTTAGATGAAGTTGCCGGAAGTTAAAAAAGTCGATTATTTATAAATAAGTTACTTGGTAAGTGGGCATAATATTATTCCATGCAAGAGTTGGAGTTCGATTCTCGATTAGCTTTTAAATAAACCGATGTAACGGGTGTAACCAAGTGTTGAAAATATAACGATAAACAAACTAAATCTCAATTTTCCCCAAAAGCCCGGGTACTGCACCCTAGTGTCAGTGGGAGTGGTCCCGTATACGTCAAAGATGTTCTATTACGCATGTGCATCGTTTAAACCCCATATCTCAATTTCCCCAAAAATCCCGGGTTTTGCACCCTGGTGTCAGTGGGAGTGGTCCCGTATACGTCAAAGATGTTCTATTAGTCATGGGAATCGTTTAAACTCCATATCTCAATTTCCCCTAAAAGCCCGGGTACTGCACCCTGGTGTCAGTAGGAGTGGTCCCGTATACGTTAAAGATGTTCTATTACTCATGGGAATCGTTTAAACCCCATGTCTCAATTTCCCCCAAAAGCCCGGGTTTCGCACCCTGGTGTCAGTGGGAGTGGTTCCGTATACGTCGACAATGTTCTATTACTCATGGGAATCGTTTAAACCCCATATCTCAATTTCCCCAAAAAGCCCGGGTTTCGCACCCTGGTGTCATAAGGAGTGGTCCGTATACGTCGACGATGTTCTATTACTCATGAGAATCGTTTAAACCCCATATCTCAATTTCCCCAAAAAGCCCGGGTTTTGCACCCTGGTGTCATTAGGAGTGGTTCCGTATACGTCGACGATGTTCTATTACTCATGAGAATCGTTTAAACCCCATGTCTCAATTTTCCCCAAAAGCCCGGGTTTCGCACTCTGAATTGTAGTTTCAGGGTATTATCATGTATTGATGATAGACATAGAGCGTAATGTAAACTACCTAAGCGGCAAGCTTTAAAATGAGTAAGAGCTTTGAACTGATTTGATGATTTTTTTGGGGGGGTTAATTTATGGGGGACAGGGGGTGTGACCGATTGTACCCAAGTTCGAACTAAGCCTTGGTTATGACCCAAGGAACAAGTGTACAAAATTTGGTGACTCTAGGTCAACGCAGTCAAGAATTAAGCTTTGTAATGTGTTTTGGGGGGGGGGTCAATTTTATGGGGATCAGGGGGCATGACAGAACTGGTCTAAGTTCAAACGTAGCCGTTGTCTTAACTTGCACAACATGTGTATGAAGTTTGGTAACTCTAGATTAATCCATTCATGAGATATAGTTTATAATGTGTTTTGGGGGGTTTAATTTATGGGGGACAGGGGGTGTGACCGATGTGACCCAAGTTCGAACTTAGCCTCACTCTTGACTCAAGGAACAAGTGTACAAAATTTGGTGACCGTAGGTCAAGCCGTTCGTCAGTTATCGCACCGACAGACAGACGGACGGACGGACGGACGGACGGACAGCCTAGTCATTCGCATAAAGTGTTTTCAACACTTAATAAAGCCATCGTGCAAAGGACTTAAATTTATACAGGGTGTCTCACAATTATATGACCACTAGCAGTATTATTATTTATTAATCAAAACTTCCTTGATTGTTCATGGCAGTTACGTTTTGATCGAAGCTCGACTGGACACAGAGCTTCATAGATATGTCATTCATCACAGAATTATATAAGTAGCCACTATCCAGTACCTGAAACTTTTAAAATATTACTTAGCATTTGAATAATATTCTTATAGCTAACGAATTTTTCAAAATCTTTTATTCGTAAAAAAAACAATAAAAATAAAGCATTTTATAAATAATATCTTTGGTAAAGTTCGGGTTCCAAGCGAGTCTCTTATACTTACAAATACATATACAAATATATATATATACATATATATTAGGTAAACAAATTGATTAGTAAGGTCAATAACAGTGATCTCAAGAAATGTATCAAATCGTATTTTTAAATAAATTTTGTCATTGAAATTAAATTTAACAAAACCTATACTATTATTTAGGTGACTTCATCCATACTCAGACTCGGGCTTGAAGAAGAATAAACGGCAAATAAATGGTATTTGGTTGTGGTTTTTTTGTTTCGGGACTTTAGAAATGTACGATATTTGTGAGCATTATGTTCTTAGACTTGATTGAGACCTAATAAAATAATGTAAGTGAAGAAGCCTAAAGGCAAGAATGATATAAGGGGGAGGAAAACAGGGGGGTTAAATATGGTATACGGATGACCCCCGCCCATCATTCCCCGCCCATCAATTCCCGCCAATTATTCCCCGCCCATCATTCCCCGCCGTGTATATTTTCCTGCCCATCATTCCCCGCCCTTACACTTTTCCGCCCAGAACCGATTGTATGTTAAACGCCAAAATCCAGTAACCGACAAGTCTTAGAGTTTTATGTTTCTACGATTTCGTTTTAACCAACTTCGGAGGAACCTTTTGAATACAACAAATCCCTTGTTATTTTATCAACGTAATATGAATTCAAAGTTTGGGTTGGTAATATTTTGTTGAGAAAGGTTGGTCAACTAGGTCAAACAAGACTCTTCGTTTTGGGTATCTCTCTTGTTACTTTGCTTACTTTAAATGACTGGATTATTATAATCCTCTTTCCCAGTCCAGATTTATTTAAAACCCGATGCACCTCTTGTTTTACCTATATAATTATGAATGACTTTCGTTTACTCTTTACCTTACAACATAGTTTCTGTTTTTAAATTAAAAAAACTACCCATTTCTACTATATAATAATCCAAACTATGTTAATATTTTTAAAACACCAAAATTTGTCCATGTTTACTTCATTTTATTCTCATTTCATTTTTGTAAATTGAAAAACTATAAAAGGAAGGCAAAAATTGTTGTTGCTTATCAGTAAGTCTGAAATTTAAAACTGAGTCACTGCTCCGTAATTGTTCGAGCATCTCATGCTTTAATTTCAACTTACAGATTTTTGTTGATTTTTTAGAGTTTAAAAATACAATTATAATGCCAGGCAGAATTGAAATTACTGAGACTAACAGGGACAAACCTGTCTTATTACGGGACGACTATCAATTTAATTTTCACAAGTTCGGTGCAGAAAAAAGAATATGGGCGTGTGAGCGGTGCCGAGAAGAAAAGTGCAAAGCCCGAATCGACTTGTGGAACTGCTATGAATCCGTTTTGGAAGATCATCCGCGCACAAATAACTCTTGATAAGGCTTCCATCACGGGTTCTCAGCACTTATTGGATCATCTCATCCCACGATTTACAAGTTGATTGTCGCATTGAAGGAACAGCAGGTTCTTACTGAACTCACCATCAACCAGATGAGAGCTGGGAAAATACCACCCCCTCATAAGAAGTACAAGAAGCACTCGGACTCGGTAAAAATCCCTCATAATTGACGAAATGACGATATGACATATCGACAACGATATATATAAACTATCATTAAAAACGGTTCTTTTAACAGCCACCACTTTCTCCGAAGAGCAATAATAATTTTAATTTTACAGGATTTTCCTCGCTATAATTACTGGATTTTGGCGTTTAACATACAATCGGTTCTGGGCAGAAAAGTGTAAGGGCGGGGAATGATGGGCAGGAAAATATACACGGCGGGGAATGATGGGCGGGGAATAATTGGCAGGAATTGATGGGCGGGGATGATCCGCAAATCGTTAAATATATCCACGATTGTCGCAATAAATAAGATCCCAGTCGACAGGAAGAAGAGAGCTTGACCCAACGTGTTCCTCTTTGCTGCCATTTGATTTTCCGTACCTATAATAATAATAATCATAATTTTTTAATAATAATAAATACGAAAACGCTATTATACCAGTTAGTAAGTCATATCCATGATTCGTACCTTCTTCGAATTGGCGACGACTGTCGTAAAATACGGCGTTTGGACCGAGTTCACCCGTCGCGGGGGCTTGGGCTGCGCCCCATCCGACATGACCGTGTTTCAGCTTCCCTCCTGAAATTGCAAGATTTTTTCTTATTATTAGTAATATTTTCAGCAAAGAAATCACAGAATTAGATAAGCTATTTTCTTATACATATCTATGATAAACAAATATAAGAATTCGACCAGTACATTTGGATGTACATTCTATTATTTTGCTGATGGATTGGAAAAGCCCTTGTGCTCGTTGACTCGCCGGGTAAAAATCGTTTAGATGCGTAAACGTACATACATAGGCACAATGGATTATCTTCCCCATATATTTTATTTTCCGTATATTGCATTGTGCCTTCAACCGTATTGACCTAAACACCTAAGAATTTAATAGTTCGAATATAAAAATATATCAGAGTTGCCGGGAGAAGTTTTAATAAGGCTTAAAAGTGGTTTTATTGCCTAAGAATGAGACGAAGTAGAATATTAAATGTAGAACAGGAAGGGGAAAGAAAGTAGTTTGCGGTTGCCCGTATTGTTCAGTCAAAATGACTTTCAATTATAATTTAAGTTGCCGTAAGGTACTGAATAACCTTTCGTTCTTTGGCACAAAATGTATGAATTACTTTCTAGAGTTTACATCAACTTATTAATAAGCTTAACCAAAAATAGGAATTAAAATATGTAAAATTCTATAACTATTTTTAAAAGTACCCAACGCAAACAATTAGACAACAACAGTTTTTGACGTAATCTAACCTCGTTGAAAGTAAGTCTTTTAAAAAAAATAAATTAAATAGATATATTAGAGAAGATCGTTAACAAGAATTGCAATGCGTTAATTCTCTGTTTTTCATCACATCAAGTATTCTTTGTGAAACACAGGTTGAGCATGTCTACGCAGCAGTAAAGGTGAGTTACCGAAACATTGTTAATGATGTTAACGCCGGAATTCTTTTAAACGTCAAATGAAAATTGCAATTTATTTAAGAAAAATATCGTTTATTAAGTTAGAATAGTTGCATTTAGTTTTTATTTTCAAAATCAGGAGCATAACCATTACTACAACGGTAGATGTAAGAAATAAATGCAATGGCTGTTACAAGTGTTTAAAATTTAGATTATAATGGTAATCCGCGGTTATGTATCGTTGATACATTATGTGAATGACTAGGTTTCCGTCTCTCTGTCCGGAAAGAGCATAACAAGCGAACTAATAACCTTTCTTTCTTGGAATGATAAAAGGGAAATGTGAGATTTTTGAAATTCTATTCGTTTTAAACGCTGAACATAATTTATTAACCGCTGTTCAAAAACAGTTTCATTAAAAGAAATTCTTTCCATTTTTGAAGTAAAATATGTTTTTATTTATTTTATTTTATTTTAAGCTAAATATGAAAATAAAATATGTTTTTAATTGAAGCTTTCGTTCGTCAGTTCGAGTGGTGCTGCCCACCAGAGGACGAATTCGGGCTTTGCATTAAACCTTAAAATACGTACCAACAACGAACACCAAGACTTTTTATGAGATCTTCTCGAGAGGAATGGAGAGGAAGGCGGTGATAGTGTAATCAACAATAGCATATATAAATGCCGATTTCGTAGATTTCTGAACAGTCAAATTGGTATATTCATTCAAACCACCCTTTAGGGCCACCGACTTCATGGCTCTCAGCTGACGCTGTCGATACTTCTGGTTCCATGTGACGTTGTCACACGCAATCTTCAATCGCCCCATCAAGCCAACCGAACGAGCATGTGGCTTAACAATTTCCGTTATACTAAGTATATCAATCACAGCAATGACCAATGCAAAAGTAGGACAAGCTAGGTACAGAGGCATTGGCATTATACCTACTAATTTAACTGTAGCATAATTAATAAGTACGGATAGGATAAGGAGGATGCCAAGACCACAACCTACAAGAGGACATGCAAATCCGTAAAGTACTTTAGCAATTATGTCAGCTTGAATCAGAAATTGTCGAATTAATTTCACTTTTTGCAACCGATCGCCTCTGTCTCTCCTTTCCCAGATTAGAAGCGATTCTAGGGCATCGTTCAAAACACTAACCCCAAGAATACTAAAAAGCAGGACGAACATAATGGTCTTTCCGGTTGCAACGGCTGCAATTAAGGTTAGTAATGCCCTTAGTATCAAAACAATGAATTCTAGGTTTTGAAACCATCGGATTTCATTAAAAATGAAGTAAAAGGGGTCCAAGTCGAATGCAATGCAGAAGATGACCAAAAACAACCCTAAAATTTTTGTGACTAGGAGAAATCCGGCCATGGCGAGTCCAATGAAGTCCAGTCTCGATAACGATATGGTTTTCAGTCTTTGAAATAGGTTTCCTGATTGGGCAAGATAAAAAAATCATTGAATTTAATTTAAAATTGTCATAATTTTGGGAGAGCTTAGGTAAGTAATTAACCATATAAACATTTACTTGGTGAAGTTAGCGAACTGTCCATGTTCCTCGGCGGTTTACAAACTTTTTCAACGTCGTTTCGAAGGCTAAGAAGCGCAGCCCAACCCTGAGCGAAATTCCACCGATTAAGGAACACGAGTAGGTCCATCAGCAATGCAGTGACACCAAGGAGGCCGATGAATACATATGCCAATATTATCCACAAAGTGATTACGATTTCTTTGCTGAATAGTTGTCTCAGATTTAAATAGGCACAGCAGGAAACGCTGAAACCCACGGCTAGAATTTGGAAGTACCAAACCCCCAAAAATGTTCCTGTATTTTCGATAACATTCATAGATTTTGTGCTGGGAATCCATACCACCGGATATCTGTAGAATATATTTCCTTGGTTGATTTTATCGTGAATTCGGAGTGTCGCAAATATAATCGGAGTTGGCATTGCGCCTTGTGTTAAGGAAAACTGATGTTCCTGAATTCCTATTCATGTATTATTGCAAGTCAATCGTGTTAGTAAACTGCATACTGGTCTATAACCCTGATTAGTTTAATGAACGCCAATGGTTATCCACGATTGTGAAAATACTGACTAGAAATTCCTTAGTTTTGTATGCTCGTTTCAAGTAATTCCAAATTTTAGCTGACCTGGGATCCGTTATAAGAATACCGATCCTGGCGAAGTCACCGCCTTAAAATTTTTAATCAGTCGAGATACCTCTGACAGGCCAGTTTGTCTTATATTTTAGACTTTGACGAATTATAATTTCAGCTAGTTTGTTTTGCAAGGCAACTCCTGTATTCATTTGATCAATCATAAATGTATCCGCTTATCATGGGCAGGACTACAGGTGGGTGGTGTAGTGCCTGCCCACAATGTTGTATTTTTAGTTGTCTATTTCCTTTCTTTCTTTAGGAAAATTGAAGAATCACAAGGTTTGTTTTGCAAGGCACTTAAAGTAAGAAAAAGTATAAAAAAAATGCCATGGTCATTTTTAAGACTTAGCTTTCAGAAAACCTATAAAAAAGAATACGTTGTGAAGATTAGTACTCAAATGCTCTATCTGTTGACAATACGTCAATATCTGCAACAACTACTGCTTTTTGACTCGCCCGGGAAAAGTCGTTTCAGGTACTGCAGCATATACTTCTTTAACATGAGGATTTGACTGGGGTGTCTTTCCTAAAGGTGTCGGACTTCCATATGTTCTATATTGAAGGCCGACGCTTTAAGAAAAGACACCCTGTATATGTAGGACGAAAAGAGCTTAGACATCAAGTGAAAGAGCATCTAGGGACTTACTAAACTGAAAATAAACCATAAATCTGTGGATTTCGTCCTGAGAATGTGAATTCCAATCCATTAAGTCGTAAATATTACCTAGCGTCCAAATCTGTAAAAAAATCCCTCAAATTTGAGAAGGGCTTTTAAGTTAAATCCCGAAAACCGAGTGCAATTGAGTATTTCGTACTATAGGGCCGCTTATATGGGTTCAACCCATAGAATTGTATAATATAGTAGACCTAGAAGCATCACTTTGGATTTTGAGCCGGGTCTTCGTGAGGCCCTCGTTGACATACGGTAAGACTGGAACTACGTGGTGAGTTGTACTTGGAACTCATGCCTTGAACAAAGTAATGTCTCAAGTCACCCCATGGCGTCAGCCATGAGTACATATTACATAGCACAGATTTAGTTCCGCCAGTTCCGCAAATGTCAACGAGGGCGCATGAAATTATTAAAAAGATCTGCCACTCTCCATCTACTCTACACACGAGTATGGGGGACTTGGTTCAACCTTATAAAAATTGTTATTCGCAATTTAATTAAAAGTCGAAATAACAAGATTTTAAGCTCTTAGACCTTGAGAGAAAGAATACGAGTATAGAGCCTTTGAGATGTGTTCCAAAATCTGGGAACATGGTTTTTGATTGACTGTTACTGAACTCACAATCAGGCATACAAATATCTAAGAGTGTACAATTAATTCATCGCATATTCGTTTGCATCAAGAAATGTGATGCTCTAGAGCACCCAGTAAAACTCGCTGTACCAGTCCAACTTTTCGTGGCCTCTGCACAAAATCTTTGTGGCTAAATTGTTTTCTCTTTAATCTAGTATATGAATAAAACTACTGAAGCATAGGATTTGTATATTAATTCCAATGAAAATTTTTTATTCTTTCGAGTACATATCTCAGCAGCGTAATGTGTCCTACAGCGTATGTATTTCCTATCTTCCGCCGAAAGCTGTGTCTCCGTAATCGAATTATGTACCCAAACTTTTTGTAGGTCTCTTATTGTTAGATGAATTTATCGGACCCGAGTGACCGGAAGTTAAAAAAAGTCGATGATTTATAAATAAGTTACTTGGTATGTGGGCATAATATTATTCCATGCATGAGTGGGAATTCGGTTCTGGATCAGCTTAATAAAATATAAAAAATGACTTCAATTATCTGGGGTACTCAATCAATATAATAATATTATACTTAGTATTATACAGGGTGTCTCACAAGTATTTGACCACTAGCAACAGAAATCGTCAGATACTTGTGAGACACACTGCATGTTGTATTACATCGGACACTGACACCTTTGTCGCTGACCAATTTTGACCAGACTCCTTTTTCGCCTGACACCTTTGTCGTCTATTTGAAACTCATGTGAATCCCTGCCCAATTGTTCGCTGTCTCCGCACAAAAATTCTGGTCTATCCAAATAGCTGACACTTTTAATATTACTTAACCTTTCAATAATGTTCTTATAGCTAACGAATTTTTCAAAATCTTTTATTCGTAAAAAAAACAATAAAAATAAAGCATTTTATAAATAATATCTTTGGTAAAGTTCCAGACGAGTCTCTTATATTTATAAATACATATACAAATATATATATATATACATATATATTAGGCATTTAGCAACAAATTGATGAGTAGTGATGTCAAGAAATTGTATCAAATCGTATTTTTAAATAAATTTTGTCATTGAAATTAAATTTAACAAAACTATACTAGATTTAGTTGACTTTTATCCATACTCAGACTCGGGCTCGAAGAAGAAAAACGGCAAATAAATGGTATTTGGTTGTGGTTCTTTTGTGTCGGCAATTAAAAATGTACGATATTTGTGAGCATTGCGTTCTTAGACTTGATTGAGACCTAATAAAATAATGTAAGTGAAGAAGCCTAAAGGCAAGAATGATATAAGGGGGAGGAAAACAGGGGGGTTAAATATATCGACTATTGTCGCAATAAATAGGATCCCAGTCGACAGGAAGAATAGAGCTTGACCCAACGTGTTCCTCTTGGCTGCCATTTGATTTCCCGTACCTATAATAATAGTAATAATGATCAAAATTTAATAATTATAATAATTACGAAAACACTATTATATCATTTATTAAGTCATATCCATGATTGTACCTTCCTCGAATTGACGACGACTGTCGTAAAATACGGCGTTTGGACCCGGTTCACCTGTCGCAGGGGCTTGGGCTGCGCCCCATCCGACGTGACCGTGTTTTAGCTTCCCTCCTGAAATCACGATATTTTTTTATTATTAGTAATATTTTCAGCAAAGAAATAATAGAATGTATTAGGAAATCTACGTAAAGAATTAGAAAAATTCGACAAGGCATTTGGATAGTATTGTTTTTCAGATGGATTGAAAAAGTCCTTGTGCTCGTTGACTTGCCCGGTAAAAATTGCTTCATCCTTTATAGCGAGTCTCATGTTAAAGGGATTAGATACGTATACGTTCATACATAGACACAATGAGATTGTCTTTCCGATATATTATTTTCCGTATATTGCATTAATTGTACCTTCAACCATATTGACCTAAACATCTAGGAATTTAATAGTTGGAATATAAAAATATATCAGAGTTGCCGGGAGAAGTTTTAATAAGGCTTAAAAGTGGTTTTATTGCCTAAGAATGAGACGAAGTAGAATATTAAATGTAGAACAGGAAGGGGAAAGAAAGTAGTCTGCGGTTGCCCGTATTGTTCAGTCAAAATGACCTTCAATTATAATTTAAGTTGCCGTAAGGTACTGAATAACCTTTCGTTCTTTGGCACAAAATGTATGAATTACTTTCTAGAGTTTACATCAACTTAGTAATAAGCTTAACCAAAAATAATGATATGAAATATATGAATGAACTCGATATGATTTACGTCTCTGAGTCTAGACCAGACAAATACGTGAACTCTGGTAGTAGGGTTAGACAGACCCGGTGATTTTTCATTAGACCCCCCAGCTAGGGGTTATGGGGCATAGTGTGATGATTTTTGCAAATAGTTAATTTTTGCAAATCATTAAAACCCCAATAACCCATAAAACTGTTTGGGGGTTTTGCCTCAAATTTTGAGCCTAAAAAGAATTTGGAGATCAAAAACCCCCCAAAGTTTCACTTTTGTAGCCAAATTTTGACCAAAAATCCCTCAAAGTTCATCAAAACCCTCAAAAATCCGGTCCTACAAACCCTGGGAACCAGGTGTGGTTCCTCGAATTGTGGAATCTTACATCTGATTAGGAACTATTCAACTAATCCGCACTAACCTACGAACATTTATGATTCAGTTCACGTTATTCATCTTTAGAGGATATGAGCCTCCTTAGCCCAACAATGAGCAACAATGACCATATTACCCAGCAACATTCTGCAGGCTCAGCTAATTAAACTATACTTCACTGACAGGAAACCTAACTGACTACTTTTTTATTACCTCATTTCATCTCATTTAAAGGAATATTGAGCTTGACATACGATCACACTGTTTCTATTTCGTAGCAAAAAAAACGACAGGACTAAACTGACAATAGCCAGCAGCCCAGAACTAATCTACTACTCATGGCAGCATTAGATGTGGTTTTTACACTGAAACTAAAACCATAGTCAGAAATGCCAAGACAGAGCCTCTACGCTTATAATTTCATTCCGATCAGAACTTTAATTTTTAAGATCGTGCTTTAGGTTTTAAACTGCGAATTCCTTAAAAGATTCAAAGGATTGGAGCGGATTCAACTTATTTGGGATTTAGAAACGATTAAAAATTAAAACCCACCAAAGGTCAGCTCTACACGTGCATTTATATGGGTTTTAAACTTAACCCTTTTAGTAGTTATTAAAGAGTGAAACCCTTTCATGTTCTTACTCCGTGTCTGTCCGTCCAACTGCCATTTTCGCTCTAATTCTTTACGATTTAATTTTTTAGAAATTGGGAGTCTAAGGTCGTCTGAGCCGAGGACCGCATATATCAGTTGTCACTATTCTCCAAATATCAACTATATATAAACTTTTGGTTAAGTTCTATTCAATGATGTATACAATTTCACTCTATGGTTGGGGCAAAATGAGATATTTGTAAAAAAACTACTCCCATATTTCGGACATCTTTAAAGAGTATTTGACGCAATCTTTTGTATGGTTTCACCTTTTTGCACTGTGCGTTTGCAGCAGTTTATTTAATTATGTAGTTTCACCCCGTTCCGAACTACATCCCTGAATATCTATCATTACAGTGTATAATATGTACTGAACGTATTAAAATAATAATATAAATAACCGTAACAATAATTGCCAGTCTGAAGGAAGATTTGCTTAAATTCTGGGCCTTCATGCTTCCTCTGACGAGTTAAGAGGGGGAGTCGATTCAGTTTTTCTTCGAGCATCAAATAACTCGGAACGAAGATGTGCTTTTGTTGTGCCTGCTTTTGTGGTTGAGTTGTGAAGTTGGCTGTGGCTCAGATTTTGATTAAAAAATTAGGATTTTTGAGAAGAATTAATTAAAAAGAGGGCTTCTTACTACTAACCCAGTAGTCAAGTCGGGAGATAAATTAAATCATAGGCAGGGAGATATTATGCGAAACTAATTACGTAAAAAACATTGTAATTTGATTACGGTAGTTGTGTGAATAAGGCCCAGAGGCACACTTTACACTTGGACTTGAAATATGGAAGTTATTGAGAGGAGGCTTAATGAAAAAGAAATACAGATCGCCTAAAAAATGTGAAACAATTTACTTGCGATTTTTTTTCGTGTAGATATGATTTTTAAATCGGCTCGCTTTGCATTTTAAGTTATGTTTTTCGGCATATTCTATACGAGGTGGACTATATTGTTTTAAACATGCAATTCGAATAAAAATCTGCAGGTAGTTCTTTTCTGATCGGAAAATGTACTGAAACTTTTTTGAGGTCGGTTTTTTGTGAATAAGATATTGGAAATGATAATATTTTGATTTGGGAAAAATAACGTTACAGCATCAATAACCTACAACTCCTAATCTTGACAGTAGAAATCCAATCTATGAAATTTAGGCTTTAAAATCGTGCCAATTTCTTAATAGTTATAGTGAGATTTTACTCGTATATTCTAAAATCTGCGTTGGAAAGGAAATATTGCATTGGAAAATGTGGAATGCCAGAAAATTCAATGAACAACTCTTTAAAACAATTTCACGAGAAATTTGTAACTAATTTTGGAAAGCCTATACATCAATCTGTTTTCTGAAACAATAAATTGCACGGGAAATACGTTCATGATCAATATACCGGTTAGCTAACGCTACGTCATACAAAAATGACATCTCCTAAACGGTCCATCCAAAAGCTCTGACTCAAAAACAGTCACACTCCGCAACCAGATTAAAATCAAAGGTGACAAGCTGTCTGTCCATCAAAACCATTAACACTCTTCTTAACGTCTTATTATTATTACACAAAATTTAAAAAATTAAACCGATCATACCGCCTTGCATCCACTGGTTTATCAGTCCATTCCCATCAAAACTGGATTGCTGTTGAGCGTAACTGAACTGCACGAAACTTAAGGCAACCAGTACCACAGCCTCCAACAAAACTGACAACTGCATCTTCATTTTTAAGGAATTCCAAAATCGCACCAACTCCAATCAAACTTATTGCCAAATCTTCGAAAAAAATCCTTTGTGCTCTGTCACCCGATGATTTGATTTGTGTTTATGTAAAACAGGTGAAATATTATTATGACAGTAGGATTAAACAATTAAACTTTTACTTAAATTATTCAATGGAATGTTTTAAATGCTCAAAGCTCCTGAACTTGTGTCCGACTCCTAAGACGCTCTTTTGCAAATAGACACTCCTCGAGGATTTCCACTGTTTTTAAGTTTGAAAAAGTCTGAAGGTGAAGATCTCGAGTCTTATAAGTTATTAGACCGTTACTTGGCTCACATTTACTAGAAATCCGGTTTGCGAAAGATTCTTCAATAATTTACACTACATTTTATTTGCTGTTTTGTCTATAGGCAAACCTCAAGGAACTGGCCATACCCCAAGCCTCGTAGCTACGCTTTTCCCATGTGTATGTGGTGTGTGGTGTCAGTAACGTTGACGTACGTTTCGTTTAAAAACGATTGTTTTTTCTGCAAATTTTTTCTTACACCTTTTAATGATTGGAATAAATGGAAGAGTAGTGACCTTAGGAATTGAATATGGTGTACTTTTACTACGATTCCGAAGCTAATTCGAAATTTGTATCATTTCCCATGTACCCTTTGGAGAGTCTTATTGTTTGCGGTGGAGTGGTGAGAGAAGCAGTAAAAAGCTTGGAAGAACTTTTACTCTTGATTTACAAGTACAGGGAGAGGAAATGGGACGATGTATAGGAAACAGCGATAACTTTCAGTTTTGTTCAAGAATTCAAGAACAATCGGTTGGATGGGAAATTTGTCTCGAGTTATTGTATTATTAGCATTTAAAGACTTTGTTTTTTCTGTGTCACAATCAAATTCCACTTACTTACTAGTCTGGTTGGGTGGATGGTAGGTTAAGTTTGGAATTTGCAAACAATGTAAATTTAATGGATTTATGTATGTATCGTAGATGTATTGCTTTTGTAAATGTTGAGGATCAAAATTGTTGGATGTTAAAGTCTTTTAACACTTGCATATTCGAAATCTCACATTGCCCCAACCATTGAGCAAAATTACATGCAGTACGTGATTATTACTTTCGAACTTTGAAAAGCATGTTTATTTTTGTAATTTAATCATGGGACTCTGCTTCAAATATAGTGCAACCTTAAATATATTTTGACAATACCTTTTCGTCAAAGTGTCGAACATTGCAGTTTACTATTTGAAAAACATTGACCTTTGACCTCATCCTTTAACGGTGATGTGCACTGCTGTCAAATAAACTTGATCTTTATCTTATATTGTCTTAATAATCTTAAATCAGCTCTCTAAATAAAAGTTTCAAACAATTGAGCCGTTTTTGCCAGTTATAGACAGTGGAGACCGACAGACGAACGGACAGGCAAGTCATTCACATAATGTATCTAAAATACATATTAAATGAAAGAAAACTCTTAAAAATCGAAGGTGTTGAGGATAGGAATTAGCATTTTGCCCTTTTGATATCGAAAGTTGAGGTAAAGAGTGAGAGGTTGGGTTAGAAGAGGTAAACCTGACACGATTTCAGATTACAACCGAGATTAAACGAAAGAATGGGGAAAATGATATGAATTATAATTTTTAATGAAATTCTTGGGCTAAATTATACATTGTTCCTGTTTCCTGTACCTTGTAAACTGTCATTATGGTTTTGCAGGACAAAACAGCAGGTTTTTGAAAAGGCAAGGCTTGGTTTGACCGTTGGGGCTGGTCAGCCTCACTCTCGTTAGTGACAAGAATAATTAAATTATCGTGGCGTTTTAGAAAATTAACATTTTAATTTGTAGTTGTTTTTGGGGACAATTCCACATACAACATGATTAATTGTATTGTTTTACATATTTGCCCGTTTTTACCATGATTTCCTTAACATAAACCAATAAATCGTTTGTAGACTGTAGACTTTGATTTCCAATTTAATTATCTGAAACTATGAAAAGGATGCTTTGACTATTTTGAAAAACTAATTTTGCCTTCGGCTGTTGATACTTTCGATATATTTTTTGTCCGCTTCAATTATAATATTGACTAAACTCACAATCATTTGCAGAGTGGGGAATAATCCTGAGCTCAAATTTAACTACGTATGCTTTTAATCTTGTTCATAATAATAAACCGTCCAACGAATGTACTGATGTATCGTAGATATAACGTTTTTAAACCGTTTCATACACATGGAAACATGTTCGCAGTGAAAACTGTGTTTTAAAATATTAAAAATGCATTAAATATCGAAAATCTCAAATTGCCCCAATAATAGAGCAAAATTACATATGTCATTCGAAAGCACTTGATTATAGCTTTCAAATGACGTATCAAATGATTAATCTCAATTTACCCCAACCATAGAGCAAAGTTACATACGTCATTCGAAAGCCCTTGATCAAAGCTTTCGAATGACGTATCACACATATATGTTTGTAATTTGACCTCTTTGACCCCTCCCCACCCGTCAGTGGGTGACCCCACCCCCAAATCATATACGCCATTCAAAAGCCCTTGATCATAGCTTTCGAATGACGTATCACACGTATATGTTTGTAATTTGACCTCTTTGACCCCTCCCCACCCGTCAGGGGGTGACCTGACCCCCAAATCATATGCACTATTGAATAGCCCTTGATCATAGCTTTCCATCGATGTATCACACATGGGGGGTTGCTATTTGAAAAAACGTTGACCTTTGAGTTTGACCTTTTCCCCCTTGACCTTTGACCTGCAGGGCCCCCAAACGAACTTGACCTCCGCTTGGATGTCCTATATAGATATCCGAAAGAAAAATTCCAAAAAGTTAAGCCGTTCTCGAGATATCGTGTTTACGGACGGACAGACGGACGGACAGACGGACAGACGGACAGACGGACGGACGGACACCAGACCATTCGCATTATGTATCTACGATACATAATAAACTTGTATAAATAGAATTCAACATCTTCATCTTTGATTTAAATAAAATCGTAAATATCATTTTTTATTTTGTTTATTCAGCAACTCTTATTCATTTGAGAAATGAAATTTATAAATCGCTTAGCAAGTATCGCCGTATCGAATTGAAAAAAACATGCTTTTGAAATTCAAATCCAACGCAAGAGAAAACTTCAAGTTTAGCATGATGGGAATAACAGATAAATCTTTTCAGAATAAGTATTGATTTGTGATTTCAATTTAGTTTCAAGGATGAGGTAACGTCGAGTAACCTATATTCGAGAAATATGTTTTTAAATTATGTTTCTGCTAAAACGAACATAGCTCATTGTTTTTTTAAATTGATAGTCATTTAATTAGTCCGTACTACATTTTTATTCTGGGAGGTTTAGTGACACAAGACACAATCCACAAACATTTTCTGCCATATATTCACAAAACCTTGTAAAATACGTTTTCGGGTTTTTTTATTTATTTTCTTTTGATTTGATATGAAACGCGAAAGGTGTTGATCGGTTAGCAACCGGAAATGGGCTAAATTGACGTGAAGCCCAGTCTGAGGAAGTGGGAATTTTTGGGCTCATTGAATTTCAGTTTTAAAATGTTTGGTAACTAAGGATTAAACCGGATATTAATTAATTGTGTTCTGATAGACGTTGCGAACGGTCCTCTTGTGGTCCGTTGTCTAGCGTTCTTGGAGGATGGAAAACGCTCTGTAAATCGTTTCTCTTGTATGAAAAGTTGGGTTTATGCGAGAGAAAATGTAACTAGGAGTACTTGCAGGAGAACATTTAACTAATTGTACATGCGGGAGAACATGTAACCTGAGGTACTTGCGGGAGAACATTTAACTAATAGTACATGCGAGAGAGCAGTTTACTAATAGTACATGCGGGAGAACAGTTAACTAATAGTACATGCGGGATAACAGTTAACCAATAGTACATGCGGGAGAACAGTTAACTAATAGTACATGCGGGAGAACATGTAACCTGAGGTACTTTTCGGAGAACAGTTAACTAATAGTTCATGAGGGAGAGCATGTAACCTGAGGTACTTGTCGGAGAACAGTTAACTAATAGTACACGAGGGAGAGCATGTAACCTGAGGTACTTGTCGGAGAATAGTTAACCAATAGTAGATGCGGGAGAACTCTTAACTAATTGTAGCTGTGGTAGAACGTTTAACCAAGAGTACTTGCGGGTAACAAGTACTCCTAATTACCCCTGGAATCGAAGTCTAGCAAGTTTAGTGGTCTAAGCATAAGCATCTGCATCTTGGTTCTGCTTTCTGCCTTCGAAACATCCAGTCGGTGAATCTAGTTTTTTTTAATTTTAATTCAGCCTGGATTTAAAAACTTGCCTTTGTATTTAAAGCCTTTGACCTCATTGCCATGGCTCAATTGCCAGGGGTCCTTATCTAAGCACTGTTGTGTCACATGCATAAAGTGCAATCAACTTGGTGAATTGCTGGTGCCAGGAGGTCGACCTAGCGGTCAATGACAAAATGGCTGTCATAAGGATGGCATTAATGGTTTGTATATTATACAGAATAATGTTTTTTGGTGTTTGTTTATTTTGTTTATTCTTCTCAACATATTATCATTGGTATCTATTAGTTAGGTTAGGTTATATTTACAGGGTAAGAGCCTGGTAATACATAAACAGGTCGAATATCTCGGGGTCACTCTAGATCGCACTCTTACATGAGAAGCGCTCTATCACATGGGAGCCAGTCTTGGCAGAGTGGCTTTGGCGCACTGAAGGAGGGCCACTGGGAGGAAGTAAGTAGTGATTCCGGGTAGTTATGCCTGGCTGTACGCTGCGGTAATACGGCCATGTGTTAACTACGCCTCCGTCGTTTGGGTTGCAGCTACCCTTAAATAACCACGATTAGACCAATGCAATGGAGCGACTCTAACCAGTTGCTCTTTTGGGTACTCTAGGAAGGTTAAGTCGTTACCAACAGCTAGCACGGAGTGCATGATTGGTCTTCTACCAATCAACTTACACATACAAAGGCTAGCTGTGCGTACAATATACCGACTTCTGAAAAGGAATCAGTGATTGAAATGGGAGAGCAGGGGGCGCACTACGGCACACACATTGACCTGTGCAGTAACCTGCATAGGAAAGATCCTGAAATGAAACTACCCTGTGACATTTACATAATTGTCTGATACGCAAATAGTTTTCCTTAATTCCATGAGGGAGTGTACAGGGCTCCCCTAGTCCTCAAATCTAGCCTGAGATGTACCTTCCTTGTATAAAGGTTGAGTTCCTCTTGGAGACCTAACAAAAATGGCCCCTTGATTTAAAAAAATTAAAAGTACCCACTATATTTTCACATTGTCAGTCAACTGTAAACCGTCAGTTTAGGACAAAAAAGCTGCTTTGACAACACTTGTCTCAAGAGGTGTCATGTAAATCATAATTGCCATTTGGTAAATCATATGTTTGTAGTTGTGCATGTTTTAAAATGTCCGTGTTTTCAAAATGAACAAATGCTCTTTCCAACGGTCTCCTGTTTGTTATCTCAGACATATGTTTTGGCCCGTTATCCTCCCTCAGAAATGGGTTTATCTCCTTAGTTTCCTAAAAAATGTTCTGTCTTATTGAGTTTCCCAAAGAAATGTTCTCCCGTATTGAGTTTCCTAAAAATGTTCTCCCTTATTGAGTTTCCGGAAAAATGTTCTCCCTTATCAAGTTTCCCCTAAACATGTTATTCTAAAAAATGTTCTCCCTTTAGCTTATTTACAAACGTTCTCCCTTATAGCTTCTTTAATAATGTTCTCCCTTATGGCTTCTTTAAAAATGTTCTTCCTTATAGCTTCTTTTAAAATGTTCTCCCTTTCAGCTTCTTTTAAAATGTTCTCCTTTACAGCTTCTTTAAAAATGTTCTCCCTTACAGCTTCTTTAAAAATGTTCTCCCTTATAGCTTCTTTAAAAATGTTCTTCTTTATAGCTTCTTTTAAAATGTTCTCCCTTATAGCTTCTATTAAAAATGTTCTTCCTTATAGCTTCTTTTAAAATGTTCTCCCTTATAGCTTCTTTTAAAATGTTCTTCCTTATAGCTTCTTTTAAAATGTTCTCCCTTATAGCTTCTTTTAAAAATGTTCTCCCTTATTGTGTTTTTCCGAAAAATGTACTCCCTTATGTGATCGTCAAAACTTGTCGTTGGTATGCATTTGTAAAGAGAACTTCGATTAGTTAACTAATTGATTAAAAATATCATTTGTTCTTTTGTATGCTCTCCTACAAAGGGATATTAGCTTTATTGTACACGGTTTTTCGCCAGAATGTTCTCCCCAAGTCGTGATTTTTATTCAAGAATTTTTCAGGTGTGGTTGATTGCCGAGTGTCAGATAATCCTCTCAAGGCGGCCAGCCCGAAGCTGGCCTATTCAATTAAATCGTGGCCTTGGTTACCGAACATTTGAAAATTTAATTCTTGCCCACCGTATTTTTGGGGGCGAAACCGTGCAAAAAAACCACCTCGGGAAATTGGTCATTACGAGATCCTCCAAAAGGGTGGATTTCTAATTTTTTGAAAATTCAGAAGAAAAATACATGGATTATATCCGGTGAAAAAATAAAAAATCCACCCTTTTGGAGGCTTGAATAATCTTGCCTCGAAATCTTAGCCCCAATTCACAGCTTAACCAATTGCCACCTTTGTGTAAACGTGGAGGTCTGCGAATCTGCAAACAACTTAACTGATGGGAGATGGGATGGTATGAACGCACCAGATTAAACACATTTTAATGTTTTATCCAAAATTATCAGCATTGTCAGTACTTTTATTCTGTTATCACTTAAAACATACGATATGCCATGAACGTGTTAATTATCTTACCATATACTTTTTATGATGCTTGTACGCAGCTGATCTTAATTTTGAATGAAATTTTAATTTCAGAAATTTACAGAACCTTCGTAGTATTTCCATACATAATTAGTTCTAAAGTTTCTTATGGTTATTTCTATGTAGAACACAATTTGTGATACAATAGCCATAGATTTTAAATTTTGGTTGGGGTGTTAGAGGTTGTAGATGGATTGCGGATGGATTTTTATTGTCTCCTCAGGTTAACTATTAGGTCAAGGTTTTTAAAGCTTTCATTTTTCGAATTCCTTACCATTGAAGTTTTTTTGAGTAAGTAATTAAAGATAAAAGATTTAAAATCTCAACAGATTTCATGATGAGACGGTTACGTTGACGTATTTAAACGTGTAAAAGATCCCAAATTCCTTTGACTATTTTGGTGAACAAATCCAGTTTTATAATTTTATAGCTGGGAGTTTTCGAATAGGCCATGCTTTTTAATCAGTTTTGTGTCCTTGTGGGGATTGGGAGTTATTACTTTAGTTTAGAAAAGTAGAGTTTCATTACGATTCTGAAGAAATGGAATTCTCAAATTAATATTAAATGTAAACGAGGGCTTTAATCTTGATTCTGTGGATTTTGCAAAACTTTCTTCAATCGTAAAATAAAATATCCGTCCAACGAATGTACTGATGTATCGCAGATGTACCGTTTTCGTAAATCTTGTATTCATTTATCCTGCGTTTAAAATGCCCAATCTTAAATCTGGTCGTTTAAATATTTAAAATGCAAATAATATAGAAAATAAATCTCCCATTGCCCCACCAATCGAGAAAATCTACATAAACGGTTCAGTAGCCCCTAATTGTACTGATGGAACGATGTATCAGAAATATATGTTGTAATTTTTGTCTTTACATTATATTTCATCCACCGTTGAATCATCCACCGTTAATCCCCCATTCATATGATTTCCTTCTTGACCTTTGACTTAAATTCACCACAAACGAACCTTGACCTCCGACTGAAGATTCGCAACATTTTTTTATACGAATTTTTAAATTCAAATTTCTCGCCAAGACAGACAGACAGACGGACACCAAGTCATTCGCATAATGCCTCTACTAAACATAATAATCCTCAATAAAATAAAGTCAAGATGAGGGTGAATTCCTAAAGTCAAGTTCAACGATGGACCATTTACCAACAACACTTTCCTTTCACATTATGTACAATTATATGACCATGACCAATTTGATCCCTAATTAGTACCGCAGCTATATACTCATCTCGACGTCTTGAAACAGTGCGTTTTGGCTCGTGGTAAAAAACAGCTTTTATTTGGTTATGTTCCTCTTATCATTTTTAAGGATATTAAATTTCAGTTGATGAAGACGGTAGTTACACCTGCTCAAGTGTATGAACGGTGGCAATTTAAGCAGTCATTAAAAAAAAACTCGTGTTAAATCCAAACCACTTAAGAGAAGCAGTCTGAGGGGAGAGGATTCGAAAGAGCATCAGAGATTAGAGAGGAATTAGAGCAATTTTTACAGATTGATTAAGATAATGAGGATGCCAATTGTTGTAATCATAATCAAATTATAGTCTCTTCAATCCTCGTCAATCAAAACTAGGTACTTTAAGAGGTAGGAATTTAAGTTCTAAATACATAGGACTGATGACCCCAACCAGACAGACGAGAAAATATCAAATTAATGTATATAGGTAGTGCTAGTAAAATATAATGTTGGAATTTAAATTTTTAATTCATTTAAAGCAGTTAGGAATTTTTGTGTATTAACGTTACAGATCATGTAAATGTGGCTCTCTCATTAAAATAACTAAGCTACGAACCAACGAAAATTAATAAATTGCATGTTTTGCATCTATAGAGCAAATTGTCTATTTGACTGTTAAAACATACAATGAATTTTAAAAGCAGCTAAAAAGTATACTTGGTTTTAGTAGTCAGAAAACTCGGAAGTAATACCGGTGAATTTATTGTATTGATTTAGGGATAATAGTGTATTTGAATTTGTAATCTTTGTTTATCTGTAATAAAAGTTAATCAAGGAAAGTTGATTTTTAATTTTTTGTCACCAAAGTAAAAAATTTGTAAATATAATCATCGGAGGCAGTTGGGTCATAATAGTTCAACATGTTTATGTTACAATACTTCCGTATCAACTGCCCGACTGATTGGATTACATATTAACATGGACAGCATTATTTGCATCATTTTATTGTTGGTTGTAGACCACGCCTAATTTTATTTTATTTAAGTTCAAATAAATACTTCTCGTTTGCTTGGACGCTCAGAACGCTGAATCAAAAATTTCAAAGGGTTTGGAATAAGGAAAAACCAAAATATTCGTTTAAACTGCAGTATCGAAATAAAGGTTATAGGACAGGTTGCAGTCTTTAGAAATCCGACTACAATATACGTAACTTCGGTTCCAAATTTTAAGGCACAACTTTGATTTAAACTAAACATGAATTTGCCTATTCCACATGTCAATTTCGAGATAAACTCGAGTAAAAGAGCTCGTAGTTCGTCATTTAAAATGAATTTTAAAAATCTGCTAAAACCAACACGCAACCTTGTTCACAAAAAACACATCGGAAACCTAAAGAATACAAGTCCTGATTTATTTCTCAGTAAAGATCAGGTTACTAATGCACCTTATCATCTGCAATACTTTATCAGTGGTAATGTGACAATTTATTTGCTTTTGACACTGATAATGTGAAATGATCGCCATTGCCATGATAGTAAAACCGGCCGATTAAAGCCTTGTATCTCATGCAAGAGCCATAGTCAACAGTAAACAGATTTACTACTCCAATGAAAGGTTAATTCTATTTCATTTTGTAAAGGTACCAACTACGGTTGGTATCTCCTACTATTTTCCCTTGATATTCGGGTTTTTATTTAATTAAACAAATTATAACGGATACTGTCAACTCTCTCCTTATCCGAAAATGGCTTTCCCAGGAATTCACGATTCCATTCGAATTCGTATTGGTCGGGAGGAAGCACAGCAATCCAGAGGAGGTGGAAAAATAATCGTTGTAAGTCCTGGAAAATCGCCGTCGGAACTTATATTTTTTCGGGAAGCCTTCAAGTTAATTGATTCCAAAAGAGGAAGCAGTTTAAAAAAGCAGTACACTGACCTAGTTGGACTGTACCAGTATGGTAATGGGAGTTTTCAATCAATAGGGAATTATTTAAAAATCCCAGTTTTCATACGGTATTTGACAATTGGCATTAAAATAGGTCCACTTTGTTGGAACTCCCTACCTGGATTCGGTTCTGGTTATAAATCTGCCTTAAATAAAGTCTGTGGACTTCTTGAAGCTCTGTTACGAGAAGGGAAGCTGGATTCTGTTATGAGGGGGGAAAAGTGCCATATTTCGCAGCATGGATGGATGGAAATTTTACAACAAAATTACAGATTCCTGCAGGATTCCTGCAGGATTCCTGCAGGCTGGCAGGAATTCCTGCAGGCTGGCAGGAATTCCTGCAGGAATCCTGCAGGAATCTGTAATTTTGTTGTAAAATTTCCATCCATCCATGCTGCGAAATATGGCACTTTTCCCCCCTCATATTCTGTTGACCAAATCCGCGTTTTGTGCCACCACGCTCTGAAGGTTTATCATTTCAGGTTGCATTTATTCCGAAAGGAAAGTCTCTCTGTTCCTTGACTCGACCGATAAAACTCATTTCGTCCTCTTTAGCCAGTACCATGTTAAAGCAATGCACTATTTATGCTGATATGCATAGAGGCGAAACGAGTTTTACCGGCTGAGTCAAACGGTCAAAGAGAACAGGGACTTATATTTAGACAAACACTCAAGAAACTAGTTAAATTGACATAAGTTCCGAATTTCCTCTGGCTGTTTGAGACGTACATTCACACTGATAAAAAATGGTTTAAAATTGATCATTTCAGATTAGGAGCATGCAAACGCCATGACATTGAGCACCAAGATGAGGGTCATATGGGTGCCGTTGAAATTTGGAGAGTTGCGCATGACAGGCTTCTGGCATTGCAAACATCCGCCAGTAAGCGTTTGGCGTCAACTAGCATCCCCAGAAGAGTGATTCCATCCAGGGGACTGATATTGCCCCCACCGGTAATTGCTACGCAACCCGATTGGGCAGGAACTTACAGATCAGAAATACGTTATGGCATTACTCGTATCGACCGGACCACTACGAATATACGGGTTGAAAGAAGAGTTCCGATCTGGCATAGGATCATAGACTGTTTATTTTGTTGTTTCGACTGAGAGGAAGTAAAGGATGCGTTGGGAGTTAAAATTTCAGCGATTGTGAATATTTGTGAAAATTGTATCGGATACAAGGTGGTGGTTGTGTATGTATTTGTAAGTAAGTAATCTGAACACGTTTAAACCGAAATAAGGAATTTAAATATTTTTAAGGTACCCTATGCGTACCTGTTGCTCCAATTTTGAGCAGAAGGTAAGACGAACTACTTATTCTTATCTATTTAACTAGTTAGAATTTTGGGTTCTGTTCATAAAATGTATACTGCAAAGCCAAATTTTACCCGGGTTTCGGGATTTTAATCAAATATTTTACTGGGTTCCCTATTCCTTGTCTCAAACATTAGACAAATTTATTTATGTGGTTTTGTGTTGCCAGCACCGATGGAATTATCTAGTGGTTTGGGAAATATTGTCTATTTTAATTTGTTAAACGGTCATATGAAATTAAAATCAACCCAATATGGTTTATTTACCACACTTAATTTGATTGTCTATCAATAAGCTAAAATATAAAAAAATTTGATTTATCCAGGTCAGTAGAAGCTTATCGAAGGCAATACTTGCTTATCAACATCAACTGCACCACTACACTACTGACTAGATTGCCTACATTCTTTCCTTGTAAACAACAACAACGTTTAATTTTATTTAACTTAAGTTCGTATATAAATCCTTCTGGTTTAATTGATTTTCATACTTCAGAAGACTGCACTGGCAAGCAATCTGATTTCCAAGCTTTATTTTTGTCTAAAAAAATCCTGGATTGTTACCCCTTTAAACTGCAGTACCGAAACATAAGTAGTACGGGGAAATAAAATTGGGTTCTTAATTCTCAAGAGCATTAAACATCACATATCAAATCATCGTCTAATTAAAGTTAAATCTGAATATTAACTCCTTTGCCTGGAACTTACGAGATCAACTGTAATCAAAACTCGTTTTTTCGCAATATAAAATGGATTTTCAAAGTCAAAGTGCTGGACCAACCTTCAAAACAACAAACTGGAATACTTGAAACAAAGAGTACCCAGGCCATGATTTATTACTTGTTATAAATGCACCTTATCATTTGCAATACGTTATCAGCAATGTGACAGTTTATCTGCTCTTGACAATGATAATGCGAGAATATAAAAAAAATTTAAAACATTTAATCAGCTGCAACAACCATAGTCAACAGTCAACATAATTATTGTTCCAAAATTTAAAGTTTAAAATTTGTTTTATTTTTTTAAGTCATTAGTTTTAACTATAGCTCTCTATTTTGCACTTATTTTGACCGTTTCCAATAATTTACGAATTAACCAAATTGTAACGGATATCAGATATTACGAATACTTTTCCGATTTCAAATGTCTTTCCGTAGCATTCACGATTCCATTCGAATTCGTATTGGCCGTGGGGAAGCTAAACAACCCCGAGGAGGTCGAAAAATAATTGTAGTAAGTCCTGGGAAATCACCGTCAGAACTGCTATTTTTTCGAGAAGCCTTCAAATTAATTGACTCCATAAGAGGAAGTGATTTGAAAAGGCAGTATATGGAATTAGTGGGTCGCTACCAGTATGGTAATTCAGATATTAGTCGATTATTCCAAAATCACAGTTCTCATACACCCTATTTGACAATAATAATAAAAATAGGTCCGATTTCTTGGAACTCTCTTCCTGGATTCGGCTATGGTTATAAATCCGCCGTCAATCGAGTCTGTGACCTTCTCGAAAATCTGTTACGAAAAGGGAAGTTGGATTCTGTTGACGAAATCACACTATTGTGTGACCACGCGCTGAAGGTTTATAATTTCAGGTTGGTTTTTGCCAATTCCGTCATTTTTTATTACAAAATACCAACTAACTCACAATGGTTTAAAACACCCGAGTGTGGAAATGGGAGGCAACTAGTTTTTAGTAGCGGCGGAACGGAAAAAGAGAGATAAACTCCAATTTTAATTTCTTCTATTCGACTCAAAAGTTAATAAGGTATTAACATTGTGGGAGTCCCAAAATACTATTACGCGAGAGCTTGGCTTTTCTTAAAAGAACAGAGTAAAAGCAACTATAGGAAGGAGAACCTAAAGAAGCGACTCGAGTCTTTTGAAAAAAAGGTTGTCACAAGCAGTCGAAATCGTCAATGAAATTGAAACACAGTTCCGAATTTATTATTAGCTCGCCTATTAAAAATAGGTTTAGAGCTAATGATGTCAACCAGTCCGTCCGTCCGTCCGTCCGTCCGTCCGTCCGTCCGTCCGTGTGTCCGTCGTTTTTGTCAATGTAAATCAAGACAAAATTAAACAGCCTAGAAGCAGGCCGGATTAGAACCAATACAATTTTTTTGAAATGGAAGCATAATATTCGCTAGTGTTTATCAAATTCCGAACACAGAATTAAGTTTTAACATAATTGTATTGGTTTTAATACCAAATTTATATATATGATTTTTATCCTTTTTTCTAAATTTAAAACAATTTTGAAAAATTTTGAGGTTTGATATGAATTGTGCAACATGAAAATGGTTTTTGAGGAAATCGTATTGGTTTATATATAAAATGTTTTTTTAAAGAATTTCTATTGCTTTAAATATGTAATTAAATCGACTTTTCTGGAAACAGGAATGATATATATAAATCAATACGTTTTGAAACAATAATCCAATTTTAAAGGTATTTACGTATTTTATATGCAAAACAACAATCTAAGGTTCGTAAAAGCCTTAATTGAGACATTTCACAATATTGTTTCATGAACTGTTGAAACTGATCCAAAAATAGAATCAATGATTTAAAAACAGTGTTTTAAGTAGATTTTAACTGCATTTGTCAAACAACAAAATAATTTTTAACGAAATTGTACAGGTTTAAATTGCAAAGTGGATGGACACATTGGGAAACAGTGGTATTCAATGTAGTTTAGGACAATTCTCAAATATGCAGTTTCTTCAAATATTTGCTATGGAAACTATCTTTATCGTCTCATAGTATATTATTGTGGATGTAAATCAATTGACCATAGAACAATTACTAAAGTTTTGGGATTTAAGAATCGATCGTCTAGGTGAACGTAAACTATGATATTTTGATCTTTTACAATTGATTTTTAATAGTTTTGATTGTTATATTTAAACCGACACGATTTCAAGTAATATTGAACAACAATATATATTAATTTTGCGAGCTGCCGTTAACGTTTACAACGTTTTATTCCTCCTGTAAAGCAATCATTCATATTCATACAGTTAAATTATGGAAATTTTCAGATTTTTAGTTTGAAATTCTTAATTTCAGACTCGAAGAGTACGTACGGCATGACGTTGGCGAGCAAGATGAGGGTCATTGGGGTGCAGTTAAAATTTGGGAAGAGGCACACGACAGACTATTAGAATTACAAGCTTCTGCAACAGAGCGATTTGCACCCAAGAACGAACACGTACCGCCGGTGCATTTACAATCTTCGATATTACCACCACTGACAATTCCAACCCAACCAGAACCCACAAGAACTGACCATCGCACAATTCCGAACAGCGCCCCAATCGTCGCCCCAATCGTCGACAAGATTTCCACGGACATACCGACCGATGGCAAAGTCTCTATCTGGCGGAGGATTTTCAGTTGTTTATTTTGTTGTTTCGAATCAGAGGAAGTAAAGGACAATAGGAATGAAAATTTTAGGGATGGTGACGTTCTATAAAAATCATTTCAGATACAAGGTGATGGTGGTTTTGGGTATGGCCAAAGGTAAAGTAGGTCCCTGTGCTAGTTGACTCGCCGGGTAAAACTCATGCCATTACTTTAATATATGGGACTGGCTATAGAGGACACGACGAGTTTTACCCGGCGAGTCAACGAGAGCAGCAAAAAACCCAATATTTGGAATATGGAATTAGTAGACATTAATCCTAAAGTTAATTATATTTATTTGTATATGTAATGCAGGAGCTACGTTTGTATTATTTATCTCGTCTTATTTATCTTTACCTGCTTATGAATTAATATCAGAATTTGCTACCTTTTAAAAATTGTCTCAGCTTTACACTGTAGAACTATCCATTCTTGGCGAAAAATCGGCGTTTCGACAATTATGCCAATTACTGTACTATCGAAGGGTTTATAACTCCAGAGAAATTATTTATTTTTACGTTAACTTGTAATATGTTCATTCCGGACGAACTATTGACGTTTCAAAAGTGGAAATAAATCATATTTTTAAACATTATACAGTGTATTATGACCCAATAGTCCGACCGTTTGTTCCTAGACCGTTTTCATAGTACTATAATTTCCCGACCATTATTTCCGTGACCATTTTTTCTGTGACAATTTGCTCCTGACCTTATTTTAAGACACCCCTATAATACAACTCCTGTTCAGGTTTTACGAATACGAATTGAATTCAAAACCTCATCTTCTTCGTTCTTGTCGACGTTTTCATGTAAACTTTAAATTAATCGTTGGGTGTTCAAGTGATGCCTATTGTGCGATTGAAAATACACTTAAAAACTACTTGCAAGTGTAGAAATATTCAAAATCAAACTGTTTCAAGTCCCGATATTTAATATTATACTAGTCCAGTGAACATGTCAAAACCTTATGGTTGTAGCAGCTTTATGATCATTGAATAGAACCTGGCACCTGGAGCTCTGACACGGACCCTGAAAACTCGACCTTTCATAAGGATTGTTAAATGTTATTAAATTTTTTCGTAATATTTTTACTCTATGTGGCAATGGAAGTCAAAAATAATAATATTGTAGAGTGGAAAAAACAGTATCGGATAAACATTTATAGTTTTACTAGTCTTCCATAGTAATGATAGTCCCGTATATGGTCTGTCAATATTTCGTCTGCGTTAACCGAATTCACATGGATATCTAACTGTCTACAACGTTTCTACTTAACCCTTTCTAAAAGAGCGTTGGATTAGCTTCTGCGACCTAACTAATTGTAAGGTCACATGCAAATGAATCTAAGTTTTGAAACTTCAAAATAGCCAAAACTTCTCATAATAATATTTGACTTAATACAGTGCAATAACTTAACTGTCCCATTGTCTAACCCTCTACACCCATAAAGCCTCTGAACTCACACTGTCCTTTAACTGTTTAAGGATAGCATAGCCATTTTATGACCAATGTTCCGAAAGAGTTAAATTATATAAGATGATGCCAATCGATTGTTAAGGTCTTAAAGGGGTCAAGAGTTAAAATTTTAAAATTTCAACATTGCCAAAGATTATCGCTGAGAATGACAATATTAATAGATATGCAATATGACAATTTAGAATTAAAATTTTTTTAATTTTTTTATTCATTTTTTTATTTTTTTATTTATGCGGTTTTTTATTTTCGCAAATGTTAGCGGACAAGATATTGCACTACTATTCAAACCCTTGGATTGGTGGACCTGGTTCTACACTGCCCTTGCAGTTGCTCTCATGTCTACTATGGCCTACTTTTATTTCGACCATGGTAGCGAATCCGGTGGTCCTTTCCAACGATGGTCGTATATCTTTCTGGTTTATGTCGGCGGCTGCATGGAGATTTCGATGAAGGAATTCAATTCAACTCAAATTGAGTTAAAAAATCAAAATTTTGGGTGGGTTTGTTCCTACTTATGGCTATTGTCATTTCGAACGGTTACAAAGACTGCCTATATTCCTTTATGACCAAGAGACTGATGGTGATGATGTTTTAGAGTGGCGATAATTTTCCTAGAAATGTAATTGTTATATAAAAATAGTTGTAATTAAAATTAATATTGACGACTTATTAATAGAAAGGGATAAAGGGAATCGGTGCTATATTTACTCGATATGTGCTTTATGGTAAGTCCTTTAAAACTCTAATTGTCTATGAATTGGAGATTTATTCATATTGGGATAAATCTGATGTTTCGATAGAAAAATTATGATGTATCATGGGTGTTGTCCTTTTAGTGGTCTCCATTTCAAGCATAAACAAATAAATACATTCAGAATGTGGTATTTCCACTCCTAATAAATTAGACCTACTAATCAAATATACAACTTCATGTGCTATTTGTTGCAAAATCCCATGGCCTTCATTAATTCCCTTATCGCAGTAAAGGCAACGTCAACATGAAATCCGTCCCTCCGGGTTCATTTAATTAATACAATTAATTTAAAAGTGCCGAATGAAACATTACGATGAAGTAACTCCACATTGATGCATGGTTTAGCCACTGGCAGTTGTAAGAATTAATCATAATTATTTCTGGCAACTTTTACAAATCCCATTCTAATTTTTGGTTAAAAATAGGATTGGTTTTCATTGAGTTTGAAATATTCATGGCAATAACTTTCAGGTTGCATATAGTAGGTCGAAATATATTGTAGCTGTGATTGGTATTGTTTGTGTCGGATGTCGAATATATTGAATTTGTCGAAATTCTAGTCGAATCGAAAAGGGTTTAGAATTCGTTTCGGCATTCGCCATGGACGAGGATAGGACGACGATACTTTAACATGGGGTAAAGGGGAGATGGTCGGGTTAGAGTAACTTTACAATCCGGCAGTTGGACTCGACTCAAAGCTTCCTGATCTCACAATCTCAATACATTATCCCTCCCTGCTTTCTATAGAACGAGAGGCAGAAAATATTTATTTAACCTCTTTAATACCATATATTAACGATAATATATGCTTTAATACCACACCCCGAAATAAATCCCTACCCATTTTGTAGCTTATAGCCCCTCTACGAAACTTAAATATTTATAAATCTCTTTAAAAGGAGTCGAAAATCGATGGAAATACACAATTCTCTAGCAAAACTTTTTATACTAGGTTAATCTGCCTCATTTATATCAATGAAAAGTCAATGGAGTGGATCCTAACTCTGAAATAAGATTTGTACTGCTCAAACTTTAAATATTTAGGAAGCTTTTTGTAATGAGTCAAACATTTCACAGGGTATTTCTCCGAGTAAGTGCTCCGAGATTAAACTAGAAGCTATTTCTTTAAATACCTGTCTGCATTATCTTAATTTTTTGAAATTTTTTCCGAGGTTCACACAACCGCTTGTAAAATCAGGGTATTTAGTCCAGACTGAATCTCTGACCGTTTAAATCACAACAGACCCCATAAAATCGATTAAATATTAGAGTATGATTTAACTCGAACCTACATGAAAACTGTATTATTGTCATAATGAAGTTGATTTGGGGATATATAACCCAATGCAATAAGGCGTACAGTATTATTACATGACGATTGGTATTATGCATGTAACATCGAGGACTTCATTGTTAAGATCTCTGTGCAATGTGCATGCAACTGATTGCATGGGGATAGAATCACAACCTCCTAACTTTTACTACTACCACAAACGAGAATTACTTTGCCTGCATAATAGTAAAATCGGATCAGTCTCTCTCAGTATTTCCACCCGTCAAGTCACAACCACAAATGTCAATGTCCAAAACAAATATTACATTTTTAATTTCCTTGGGATAATAGAAATAGTTGCCTTTAAAAAAAAGATGCTGTTTTGGACCCAAGTTCTTGAATAAAATTAGCCGACGAACCAGGATTTTAAAACAGGAAGATTAAGTAACTCGGCCGAGATCACTGTTTGTTTTGCCCCATTGTTTACTGATTGTTATTTCTGGGCCGTGATATTTCGATCGGAGGGGGTATCCTGCATGTTATACGCTATTTAAGAACTGTTCTTTACAAAAACACACCAAGTGGTCAATCAAACTATATTGTGAATAAAATATCAAAAAGAGGTAGCATGGGAGCATGGACCATTGTTTACAAATATTCAATGAATAAATTGGTTGGATTAGGCAAGAATTGGCAATTGAAGAACTGAATTCATCAACGAGCATCAGCTCCTGTTGATTCCATCATTGTTCTCGGACTATAATTTAAACCTGTCCCTTAATCACAATCAGGGCTTAAATTTAATTTTCGATTCCATTTTGCATGTTTTTTAAGTGACAAGATATGACACTGTTCGTGAAGTGAACATTTTTTGAAAAATTAGAGTGATTTTTGGTGCAATTTGAAATGACGCCGGTTTCCCAATAATTGGAGATTTTATTTGCTAAGGATCGAAAAGGTACGATATATTTTTTTATTTTTACGTGGTAAAATGACCCCCGAAATAACTGACCCAACTTTTCGACCAAATATAGAAACGCGTAATTGTTAACTCTTGACTAGTGTTTGCATTCCATGACTTCAAATTCCCGAAATATACTAGGCAAGGGCTAGCCCTTTAATTTAAAACCAACAATGCAGTTTCACATTAAGGGAAATATTCTTTAAATTATGGGCTGGCTTCAATTGTACATGCTGCAGAACAGTGATTTGTTGTTCATGATATTTCTCAAGTGTATCTTTAGTCTTTAGACCTCAAAATATGGAATAAAAAATCCTGGAATGATGGGAGTTAATTACAAATTTCCATTAAGGTAAATGAGGTTAAGGGTCAAATTCCTATGGGTTTACAGGTTTTTCGGCTTATAATAAATAATATTAGGAGCTTATTGTTACAACCTAAGGAACCATAACTTATGAGGGGTATTCATAACCCTAAGGGCAAGGGCTGGATTCCTTCAGCAAGGATTTTACTGAATTTGACAAGAAAATTCCTTGAAATGATGAAGTGTACAATTACGTAACAAAAAAAAACGTGTTTGAAATTTTCGTAATCCTTGTATAACTTTGTATGCTACACATTATTGGTTCTGGTTAACATTTTTACATTCAAAATAATTTTAATCTGACGAGCGAGGAATCCTTAAAGCCTGCTGGAAATTCCTGGTTAATAAATTTTCTAAGAAAATGCGAATGAAATATCATTATTGTTGGCGATATAGTCAGAAAAGTTACTTTTTTGGGTCTTCTAGCTCATTTTAAAAATTAAAACTTAATAGTAATAAAAATACTTTTATTAATCCCGTTCCCCGTCTTAAAATAAGTGCTCCCCGAAAAATTAGCAGTTTTAATGATTTTACCGATGAAAATTCAAAAATGATTCATTTAACAGGCCCTCACCGGAACTAACCAACACCCCAAGTAGTATAGTCACTACACCGGAAATATTTATCACTTGCATGGATAAAGATTGAAACTCGGTCAATTATATTTGCGACAATTCAATGAAATAAATTTTTGACAAAAATAACTGTGAGTAAGCCTTCCTGTCCCCATGATAATGTCATCCCCAAGTGCAAGATTAGTTTTTATTGGATTGCAGAACTTAAAAAATAGACCGTAAAAGAATTATTCTATGAAATACTGTAGTTTATTAAGTAAATGTTATATAAACTCCTGACAAGCTTGCTCAAGTCATGGAGTGTTATAGACAATGGCTGATTTGTGGTTTAATAAGCCACATGAATTGAAGTTGAAAAGAACCCCCTCCGAGCCGTTTCTTATGTATATTGAATATTAAGTAAAGTTTAATCACGACATCAAATGTCCTACATGAGATAATTTCTGAATTTCTCCCGTGTAAATAAAGGATTAAAGAATTACAGAGAATTGTCCAAAAATCGTGACAAATAAATAAAATCCAAACAGATTTAAGTCCAATTCCACCTTGAACAGTAGTCGAGAAATGTGGAATGGTAGGCACGTTGTCATTACAACCGTTTCATGTCCTTTCAACAAGTCATGTCCGCCTTCTGCTTTTTTAACGTTTTTCATGGAATTTGAGACAAACTACATTTTAGTGGGATAATAGAACGGACGTGATTCGGGGGACGGATCACATACCCGATAAACATTTTTGGTCTGGGAATGGTATGGGCCAGGAAGGTCGATTAAGTATGGGGCAAAGATGGTTTTGTCGCCAGGGAAAAGTCCGGAGCGGACTATTTGTCCCAAGTTGAGCCAAAGATAATACGTTCGCAACCCGTACGTTTGCCAGAGGTAATCTAACCTTTGGCTGATCTCTGGCATACATGCGGATAAAATCAGGCGTACCCTCATATACCATAGTTAATCCCTATCTGGTCAAGGTATGGATAATTATGATTTGCCATAGGTATGCATATGATGTACCAAAAAACTCCGTTGAGATTTCTTAAATTAAAACAATTCACTTTATTTAAAAAATCTATATTAACAATGAATGATTTGTAAACTTTTATGAAACGAACCGAAACTGAGACTCTAGATTCGTCGGGGTCTTCAGTTCTCATTATCTGCAAGGATAAGGGAAGTTCTTCTTAGGTTCTATAAAAGCTTGATTAATACAGCTTCTCCGTCCCCATCCGAGTTAGACGTTGTAACACAATTAAAACAAGATTAATGATGAAACTGGTAATAATTTGTACATATGTATATTTGAATTATATATAAACTTACCAGATTAATGTATCGCAGTGTCCAGTAGTTAGGTTTTCTAAATTTAAAACTTAAACTGTTGAAGACGTGCTGGACAAAATCATAACCGCCACACACGAAAACTAAATGGCGACTGATTGCCGGGCGTGTTGACTAAACATACTTAAAAATAAGTATGGCCCAGCTAAGAAAGGACATGATAAGCCAGAGCTCTGGAACAACTCTCTGGGCCATCTTGGTTTCAACTCTGGATCGTTAACTCCGATTTAAATAGGCAATTTCGAATTAGGGACAGACCAGTTATGTCTGACGAAAAACATAGTTAGAAAAACGAACTTGGGCCAAGCTTTTACCACACCTGACTTTCCAAGTTCGAATAGCAGTGCTTGTGCCTTAGTTGACCCATGTATGCTTTGCCGTACAAAATTCTGTCGGAGGTTTGCCATACTTCCCAGTCAAATCCCATACTTGGCCCAGACCCTCATGTTTATCGGGTAGGATGGCTTAAACTGAACCTGATTTAAGTGATCATTAATTTCTGAACTATCCAGCATTGAACAAATAAGCAAAAATGCAAAAGGACCGCAAAATAAACACTGAAGAATGCAACACGGAATCGAAACACTTAAATAATTCTCCATCGTGTCAAAGCACATTCAAAATTAGTAACAAACCTACCCCTAAATAATTCCCCATCCATCGTTTAACCTCTTGAAACAATACAATTTTCGAATTAAATCTAACTTTAAATAGCTTCAAATAGACAGAGATTTCTTACGCAACGGGTGGATTTACTTAATTTGATACAGAGTTGGATATTTAATTTATAACAGAATCCAATACGAAATTGAATTAAATACTTTAAGCACATTTTTAAACAAACCAAAGGCAAAAGATCCCACGGATATTAAACTATAAAAGGACTTTACGCTCTCATGATATCCGATTTTCCTGAATTGTCAACCTGAAAACATGATAATAATGAAAAACAGTGGTACTAAATTACCGGTGCTTTAAATGGCTATTAAACATCGTCGGTCAAATCCAATTAAACGTTAAAACCTTTCAAAACAACAACAAGAGAGTTAAATCGAAATCGAAGATTTCAAATTACAAACAATAAATCCCAATTCCTGTTCTTCAATCCTCAATCTGTCCATCACGCGAAATAACTTTGAACTCTGTCAATAATAAATGGTCAAAAATATATTTTCTGAAACTTGAGCTATGGTTTGTCAATAATATCTCGTTACATACATTACTTGTTTCTATTCAATCGATTCTACCTCTTTTCTGTACTAAAGCACATGGGGCAGGTAGGGTTGGAGATCGTAAACGATACTAAATTCCCGTGTGGTTCATATAACTAGGTTTTCTTAGAATTTCACAAGGGAAGTTTCACAAGCTAGAATCTTGGATTCACTTGATCTCGAAAATCCATATCGTTTTAAAAGACGGAAAAATTATCTACCTAATTCTATGTTTGACGTATAGAAAAACTGGGAACAGTAAAAAAAAATAGTCGTTTTCATATAATTGTAAAAGAAGCGATTCTGTTCCGATTTTCCTTATTCTCCAGAATCTTAATCTTAAAAAAATTACAGGTATCACTTTTCTCAGCATTACCAGAAAAATAATTTTTTCCACTGTTTTATGAGCTTATAAATTTTAAAATTAAACAAAACAATTGGAAAATTTTGTGTGGAGGATTGTATTTTCTGAAAATTAGGATCTTTGGATCCCCGTATCTACTATTCCAATAACTGTTTAAGATAAAAAAAATAAAAATAAAATAAAAACCGAACCCGATTTTGGTATTTTATCACCATTTTTAAGATTCTATCTTTTAAATTTTAAACACGAAACCAAAATTGAACCCCGAATTCTCTCATCATCTAATTTGCAGTTTTAGACAAGGTATAAAATCAAACGAATCTGAGATTCCACTCTGTGTAGATTCCCTTGTTAGTTGACAGATCCCTTTCTTTTATGAGAAATTATTGTTATTCCGATCGTAGAATGTAGCTCGTCTATAAACTCCGCTCATCTCGAACCAATAACAAATGACAGGAATAAAGGGACAAGAACATACTATTCCAATTCAAACTCTAATTTTTGAGGTCAGGAGGCAGAAATCCCATAATTCAGCCGTCCATCTCTCCTCTCCTGCTAAACATTCTAAGTTTTATCGTCAAACGAATCTCTATTGCTCTCGTAAGGAAGCTTTTAGAGGCTGACAAGATGCAAGAGAGATGAGAAGGATTTGTATGTGTCTTATGGTTTCTAAAATTCAAAATGCCATCAGATCACGGATCCCGGATGAGCAGATTATTGTTATCAGATCAGATCTTCAAATCTGATGTCGTTTCTCCCTCAAGGAATCTGACAACGAAAGCGTATTCGCTGATTTTGACTGATTGAATGGCTAAGTGGTATTGATGTCCTAGATTATTAATCTTCGTCCTCTCGGCTCATCTCTTGTCGCTTCGCCAATCAGGGCAATTCTGTCAGCTACAAATTGCAACAATAATAAATATAATACAATCTACAGTAAGTGATACCACAAGATTATAATAACATGTGGGGTTATGGACGATGGACGACTTGCACAAACATGACACATGATACGGAAGGTAATAAGGAATTCGCATAATAATATGCGGGTGACAGGACGGAATTGTGCTGTAGTTTCTCTTGAGGCTGAACTATAATTTTATTGTGTTTTATGATCTGTTGGAATTTGTAATAGTGACCCACTCACTACAATCTGCATGCATCGTATCTTATGAAGAATGAGACTGAGAATGAAGTTTTGAATCCGTTAAATCAATATTGGATTTGCGAGGGATTTAGAATTTTTTTAGGGATTAGAATATGATGGAAAATTAAGAGCAACAATGCCATGGCTCTATTGTAGAGGCATAATACTTGGTTTTGAACTTAAATCAGCAGGTTTCTTGAACTTGTTCAGCTAATTTATGTTATTGAGATAGTGACCGTTGAACTGGATTATTCTCAAGTCTGGAGATTAAAAGCTGATGTAAGTTGTTTAACCAAAAAATAAGTCTTTAAGGATCAGAATTATGCAAGGGATTGTTATTATTGTTAAGCTATATAGACTCCAACATGATATTAATAAATCGTTGAAACGGGTTACCGAAGTGTGGTACATAGATGCAACATGAAAAGAAATGAAAACTCTCACACTACCCTGCCCAAGAATACTGACCAGTGATTAAATATTGTTTTTTTACCTGGTTTCATGAAATACCGAGGTTTCAGCTCTCATAAATTGGACTATACACGCATCCGACAGACGGACGGACAATAAGACTATCGCATAAAGCGTTTGTATCCCCAATCTTGTATTTAAATTTCTAATTAAACCGATGTTTCCTACCTATAAATAACTCCTGCATTGTTGTGTTAGCCAGACCGTTGTGCGTTGTTCATGGAGAAACTGGTTCAAGTTAACAACCTGTTGTTTTTTGTCGACATTTGTTCGTATACATTTCAAACATGTACAATAACATGAGTGACTCATTTTCCGTTTTTTAAACCTCATCTGGCTTAAAAACCACTCCTAATTACCAGTTTCCTGCTCTTTCTCGTTACAACAGGTAGATTTCTAAGCAGTAATGAAAACATCAATCAGTAGGTTGAATCAACATAATATAATACCTCGTATATAGCATTGTGTAATCAGTTCAGGTCCTCTCCTCTATTAGTGAATATACACCAAACACATTTCAATTCCAATTCAAGATTACAGGACGACACACCTGTTCCTTAATCGTTATCTATTTTAATTTTGTAATTGCACAACACAAAACAACAACACTAGCAAACTACGGATTAAGCACAGAGTTAGGCTATGACAAATGACAATTGACAATAATACGAAGGAGTTACGTCTGTAAGTTTGGCCAAAAAAAAACATATATTTTTTCTTTAAAATCATTGACTTTAATTAACAAACATTATCTTATTAAATTCTAACACTTTCCTACACACTTAAATTCTAGGGCTTTGTATTTATTTCGAAATTCGGCAGCCAAAGCCAAATTTCGTGAATCAATTAATCCTCCATTACATAAGAGAGGATAATTAATGTGTCAGGACTCGACTGCATTATTCATCAGGAATCGTTATTCTGTTTGCGATATTCCACTCTCCTATTCTGTGTGTGGGAAGTGCTAATCGTCTCTCCGTTTTCAGAATATTTAATTTTATTGAAATCCGCTCACTCGTCACAACATGACCTTTCATGAGTTTATATCAAAACACAACACTCAACACACACACGTGCTTCACGGTTTATATATATTCACAATAGTAGTCTACAGAACAGAAGTTTATTTGCCAGGTTATTAAATTTAAAATGCTATAGAAGATGCACCTGGGTTTTGTTGTTATTGCATAAGTTTGGGCTTTGGACAAATCTCATCTCGAATTAGAAATTTAGTACAGGTACTATTCATTTTAACGTGTAGATTGGCTGTTAAAAATGGGTGTGGTAAAATTTTTGCATTCAAGTCAAGGGCTGTTGCTGCCCATCTTTAAATAGGTTGGACCGTCCACATGTTTGTTTTGTTTGATTATTTTGTTTAGATGTTCGTGATTCTGACAAGAATCAAAGAATTAGTAGGTATAACACTATCTGTTTTGCTAATGCTCAAGGACATAACATTATGAAAAATTAAAGCTGGGTTGACGGGTTTAAATTCATGAAAGTTAGTCACATTTTATATAATATTTGTCATATTTAATTTTTCAGCGAATTTGATAAATTCGTGACATTTGACGGAATAGATTTGGCAGGGAATTTCATCATTTCTTATTGTTTTTTTCAAGCAGTGTTACAAAAACGGGTCTAGAGCCAATATCAATAGTTTAAAGTCGATTGAGATTCAAACATTTACTTCGTTTTAAATACCTTTTGGACAACGTTAAAGGACAACAGAGGTGGCTTTGGTAATTAAATTTTATTTTTAATGAAGAATATTTGGGTGTGCTGAGGGTGTCAGTCGCGGATTTTTATTTCCTGTCGTTCACACCCACTTCGAATGTGATGGTATAAAGCATTTCTAAATCCAAAGTAGATTTCACGTATGGGTTAAATATAGGCAAAAAGCAAGAACTTAGAATTAGAAAATGTGTATTAAATTGGGTTTTCTAAAATTAAACACCGACTGAAAGCAGCTCATTGATGTTTTTAAACAGCCTCTTAACCAGTGTGACAACTCCAAAAACAAACAAATACTTGTTATTGAACTCAATGTGTATTTTGTTGGACAAGACTAAAAATTAAACGAGAGATGCGACTGCGGATTTTTTGGAGGTTTTATCATCCCAGTAATTAAATGGTGTAACGACAATTCCTTTGAGTTTATGGATTAGGTGGAATGTAGTTAACACAATACAGATTCAAGTTCAGTTTTTATGTAAGATAGTCTTACATCTTTAATTAATCAAAGAATAAAGATCTCCGAAGAGATTGACAAGACCAAAAATAGAGAATCCATCTCGATCACCGTCTCTGGGATCGAGAAGGAGGAAAGTCCGTCGCAGACTTCTCTGTGGTTAAGAATGAGAGATAGAAGGGCCGCACTCGGCTTACTTATATACTAGCCCTTAATTAGTTAGGCAGACAGGTTGACCTGCAGTAGTTCATGGATTTCCAGTCTCAGGAAATCCAGACGATCTTTTTATCTTTAAACAAATTAAGATTATGAATATCTGAATATTGATGTTGAAGAACGAAGTTGAGGAATGTGGTAGAAGCGATTGCAATCTGTCACAGATGCAATGCTAATGAGCCTTAAGGGAATGCAGTCACTGCAAGCCCTTATAATGGTTAAATGAAGACATTGGATTTGGCTTTAATACGTTTAAATCCCTGGTATAGTAACCGTTGTAAACTGTACTCTTAACAGTTTTTTACTAATAGTTGTACCAAAGTTATAAATTAATCACTAAACATGTTGATTAACGTCGTTTACGGTGTTCTGTTAAAAGGATTGTCTTATTTTCAGAGTAATTTTGATCTATAAAATAAAATTAAGCATAATCCTATGATTTTTTCACAAACTTACAAAAAATTGAAGGAGATTTTATTTAGGATACACGGTAATTTTTATATGTTTTAAAGCGGTTACACTATATACTATCGCAATCAAAAGTGCTTCTATATAATTTAAATTAAACTCTTCACTCTTGATCCACAAAGATATAAAAGGATTGAAGGCTGATGACAATAAATATAATTTATTTGGATAAATGTAGTGTTAGATAGGGCTAAATTATTATTTTAATCAAGTAAAAGTACTTTTATACCCAAAACTTAATCGCCATGCAAATTTTTACCTAAAATCGCAAACATCCCTTTGGCAGATCGTCAAGCCAAGGGTATGAAAGAATAAGAGAAATAAATTACACGTCCATTACTCAAACGATTATTAAACAATTTATGCGAATTCAGGGTCTTTGGAATAATTTTGTGTAAAGCCGTTGAAAACTGCATCTAATAACTTTGTCTAATTTTTATTTACTTTTTGTTCTTTGTAGGAGGCGATGAGTTGTGAAAAATGAAGGAACTAATTTATTTAATATTTACGGCTTTGGGCCTGGCCTTTGGAGCTTCTTGGCAGGATGGAGTCGACATCAAATCTGTTCTCAAACAACGTAAGCGAAACCATTAATTATGATCTTATCATTTTTATCACAACATTTACTCTTTTTCGACCACCTTTTACCATAAAATGGGGAAATATTCAATAACTAACGATTCATATAATTATACGAAGCAAGTTCTTCAGCCAAAGTCAAAGGAAACATGACTTTACAGCTTATTAAGGAGTGACACTCCTTCCTGTGAAAAATTTGTCCGTGTGTCTGTCTTTCGGTCTGTCCGTTTGTGCTTCAACGTTCAATCTATTTAATATTTTTGATATTTTGAATATCGATTGATAACCGTGCAATTCAAAGACGAATGTCAATTGTTTTTTTTAAATGCAACACTAGTCTTATACATCGTTGAAAATGTACAGTCAAGTTTTTTCAACGATATCAAACCTTACGCGAGGGTTGGGGTTGGGGTAGTATGATATTCTTATCAACATCGACACCCACTGTCAAAAAACGTGGTTTCACAGGTTCGCGATTTGCGTTTCTAACGTTGTATTAATTCTGATAGATGTCCTTTAAGCATACCGTAATGTATGATTATGAACAAAGGTTGTTCCACCCAGGATTAATGTTTAAAAACACGTGGTAACTTGCTTTTGCTTAGGGAATGATTGGCGAATGTCATCAAAGTAAGGCTAATCTTGATTTACTCTGTGGATGAACTGATCATTGGACGGGAGAAGTGTCGTTAGATTATGTTAAAAAAGTTAAGGACTTTCCATTTATGGAATCATATCCAGTTGTAAAGTGTCCATAACTCCATAATTCGGAATGACACGTGTTACAGCCTCCGAATTGAACTGCATTTCGTAAGTGAAGCTATTTAGGGTTCGAGGGACCGGTTTTTTGGATCTTGATTTTTTGGTCTTATCTGGAGGAAAAAGGCAGATTAATTTTTTACTATAATTTTGGTCAAATTTTTTTAAAATTTATGAACGGCTCTCCAAAAGTTGACTCTGTTTGGCCATGTTCGAGCATCTGAATTCATCTGGAGAAATTATGGAAGCATCTTAATTGAAAGGGCAGTTAAAGTATGTGGAACCACATCTGCCATCCCTTCCTTGTATGACAGGATGTATTATCATCAAGGAATAGGATTTATTAGCCAATTTATTTCATCTCCTATTTAATCCTAATTAAAACTATAATTGATGTATGTGCTTCTCAAACCCTCTCCCTTTAGTACAATAGACATGCAATGAAAGAAATGCACGGAAGTTAGTCTGTTACATTAAAACTCATGTATAGCCATGTAAATTCCAGGCTTCGTTTCAAATGAATTATCTGTTGAAACTGAATGTCGTCGGCCTTTTAATGTCCATATCTTTGCTTGGATAATTGGGTTTTAAAAGTCTATGCTAGCATAATATGTAAAAACTCTAAATTTAAATGATTGCTTTTGATTTAGATAATTTGCTGGACTGACCCAGTCTGGAAATGTCAACTTAAACGCGTTTATGCAAATTAGACGATTTATGATCATGTACAAGAATTAAGACTATATGGCGTATAAATAATTAAAGGTCAATTTCGTCAAATACAAATTTGGCAAAAAACTCTTTTTGACTGGTTTTTCTCCGTTTTATTGTGATGAGGAATTACTCGGTCTGTCAAAACTCGACAGACTTTCACAAGATTTGTAGGATTTGAGAAGAATTGACTTGAATTAGTCACCCTAAAAGGGTGCAAAAGATTTTTTTTTTAAGATTAGAAACGTGTTTGTCTTTAATGCATTCTACACATGTGTTCCCCTGTGACTGACTTGTAACAAATAGAAGAATTGAGGAAGAAGTTCATCTTTTGATAATGATTAAAGCTGAGATTAAATTAGTGAACGGTAGATCAACTTCTTTTAAAAGTCGCTTGAGGTTCAGATTGAAAGAGGCAGGTATTGAATGAACATTCATTCTTCCTTTGACTTCTTGACGAAGTTGACAGCACGGGTTTTTTACAGTAAAGAGGAAATAAGGGTGTGTCTTTTGTCACCTTTGGGCAATATGGGAACAGGTGGGCCTTAGGGTGTTAGTAGGGTTGCTTCAGAAATTACGTTTTTTATGTGAATTTTAAGACTTTAGATTTATGAAATTTTTAGTCTGTTCTGGCAACTAAAGTTAGCCCTTGGTGAAGAAAACCTGGCTAAAGTGGCTAAGAAATAATTGAGAAATCGCAAAAATAATGACATTCCTTATAACATTTTCCGTTGGTCAAATATTTTAACTTTTTTCGTTCAAATTAGATAAAATCGGATTTTATAAATCTAAGCAGTTTTGCATATTATCGTATCGGGACGATAGAGTTTTCTGCCAGCGCACTAAGCATATCAAGTAGATTCGGCAATTTTGTAGGACTAATTGCAATGAAACAATGGAACTTTTCTCATTTTTAGTTCCGATTCGATCATGACCAGTGTCAAAAAATCAGAAAAAAATTAGATTTTCAAAAGTGAAAATCGTTTTTTTAAATTCTGCCTGACGGCGGAGAAAATGAAGTGGGAAGTTGTAGAAAATGAGGAGTGGTGGTATGGGGCGCTGTCCTTCTTTTTAACCTCTTCGAGGCCTGTGCGAGTTGGAGCGAGAAAAGTGGACTTTTTCCTGCGACATTACGCTCCTTCTCGCAGAGGTCTCAAACGAAGAGGTTAAAAAGGAGGGGAGCGCCCCATACCACCAGTCCTTATTTTCTACAACTTCTCACCTCATTTTCTACACCGTCAGGCAGAATTTTTAAAAACGATTTTCACTTTTGAAATTCTGATTTTTTTTCTGATTTTTTGACACCAGTCACGACTGGATCGGAGCTACAGATGGAAAAAACTGTAACGGTTCCACTGTAAGCTCAAACTCACTGAACTTGGAAAGAAGCCTCTGCTCTGTTATCTGTTATGAATAGATTCTATGCGATTCTAAATCTGATTCTTTTACGACGAGTCATCAAATGTCATGCAGTTTTGACTGAGATTTCAACAAAAGGATTCTACGGTATGAGTTGGTGTGGCTTTTAAATCCCTATGGTTCACAAACACAGGATGATAGATTTCTCAATTATTTGGGTCATAAATCCCGTTCCCTTGTGGTGCGTGGGACGGGGGTCACCCGTAAATAAATGGTGCATAGTAGGTCTAGATTTTTGTGGTATTTTAGTACTTTTTAGCATGAAAATATCTTGTCGGTATATATCGTTTAATTTAGACGTTAGTATTCCTAAAAAAACCATCAATATTATGCGGTGAATTTATGATTCGGAAATTCTCCAACTATGCAACAATGTAACAAAAATGCAGTGGCCATATTTGTCACCAAGTATATAATTATTTTTTGTTCATATTTCAATTTCAAATCCCTGCATGGTGCATGGGAAACTGCAGCCGATGTGTGTCTGATGCAGGGATTGTAATAAACTTTGATAGAATGAAAGATGAGTTGCGGTTTTAAAAATAAAAAAATTAGTCACACTGCAACTTAATTCTTCTGTGGTTCTGTAACTTCTGCTGCCGTGGTTGGGAGTTTCGGACTGAGAAAAAATACCATTTGAATGAACTGACAAAAGTACTAATTTGTTCTGTAGAGTCACGTCTCACCATAAACAAACCACCTGTGGGTTAGCCCTTACTATCAAAATATTGATCAAGTCACGCAAACTGTCGCACTTGTAAAATGCAACTCATCTTATAGGGTTCAATAAAAAATCGGAAGCTTGGAACTGCATTTCTAGTGGATGTGTGCATTTCAGACAATTTTGACCGAATTTAGAATTCTAATGTCTTATTTTGCCCAAAAATATCAGCGATCTGGCGATTGACATGCGAAGACAGGCCAGACAGGCAGATTTTGTATGAATTTCATTTGTGGAAATTGTCGTCTCAAAAATTTAAATAAACAGTCTGCATTCTTAGAAGTTTTTTATTTTTTATCCTGAACTGGGTGATGTTGACCGAAGCATTTAAAAATGACTTTAGAAAATGAAATTGGAGTATCCTATTCGGCATCCTTTGTGATACAAATTCGTAGTGGTTTTATTTTTAATTTAACTATCAAAACAAGTACAAGTAAGCTGGCGATAATATTCGTCTCTAATTCAGATTGAAGCAGTTTCAATATTTATATTTGTTTAGTCTCTGTCTGCATGTGAACTTTTATAAAACTCGCAACTAATTGGCGGTCGGTGTCGGATTAACATTCCTGTTCTCTGTAATAATAATACTTTAACAAATCTAGAGTAATCTCGTCTGGCCCAGTTTTTAGTAATTATTAGCACCGACTTACACTACTATATAGCGATCTCGATCTCAGTTGTGACGTTGTAAGCTATGGCTTGAAAAGTATTAGTGTCAAAGAATATATTATGGCATCGGACATTAATTTAAATACAATGATTTAAAACATCTTCGTTAACGAAGTTGAGACTCGGTGTAAAATAAGATGCCGTTAATATCGAATCACTAATGAGTTGAGGTTACTCTTGTTACTGCTGTCTTCAATGACTTGTCATTCATTATGTAACTTTGAATAGTTTGAATAGTAATTAACGCCCTGATCAACATCTTATAACGGATCTCTGCCGCCTTTGGTGTAGGATTAGCCCCATGCAGCATCTTTAGATGATGAATATCTCGTGGGATATCGAATTCATAACCTCTAAAACCTAAAGGTTATATTATTATTATGCCGTCTGATAATAATAGCCCTGTTAAACTCTTAACCTGAATTCTTCGTGTGACTAGACTACTTGTAAACTAGTAACCGATCCAAAATAATAAAATTTATAATTTTAAGACGTTTTTGGAAAGCACATTTTATTTAAATCTTCGTCGGTTTTGTCCATTTTGCATGAATTTTAAAAGCGAATTGTTAAATGACACGAGTTTGAAATTTGAGTTAAATGCATTAACCCGTGTTGACTCTTGTAAAAGTCTGTAAATTAAACAAATAATGACCACGCAAATAAATCATTGGCAAGGTTATGTTCTTAAAACGAGAGATTTTTCGGATTTAAGTTCCTAAAGATCCTAAGCACATTTTTAACAGTGAATTAAGATTTCCATATTCTTATCTTGGACTATATTGTATGCGCATAGTAGATCAATGCGATAAATATAACGAAAAAATTAAAAATTCAACGAAGCCTAAGCACTAAATATTTTACAATATGGGCCAAAATAAGTCCTTACATTTTTAATCTCTAAAATAATATACACCTTCTCAAAGATGGCCCAGATTCCCATCTCACAAATCAAATATTTACAAAATATTTTGAAATTAATATCGCGATGAACTAATAATTTAGGAAATGAGGCTAGTGGTATTTGGACAATTTTGACGTTTACAAGACAGGGTAAAGCCTTCTTTAAGGCTTTTTCTATGAATTTATGGCAGTTGTCTGGTCTCTTTGAACGATAGCAGTGGTGGATTCAATTGAACCGTTTCCTTGTGGTGCTGTATAAACGTATAATAATAAAATCCCAATTCATATTCGTAAATATTTGCAGAGAGAACACAGCGGGCAACAATTAGGTCAACCACACCAATCACACTCTGTAACAACACCAACAATACGACCATCAAATTCCACCGACATTCCTATTCTTTCTGACATATTGCAGACCAAAAGAATTTAATTTGGGAATGTTGCAGTTGTAAATGATATGTTACTTTATTTGATCGTATTGTTCCTGTATAAATATGGTACTGTTGCTGGCTACAATATATACTTAGCGGGGCGTTTAGCCACAAAATAGCTCAATAGACCTTAAGGCTGCACTGACCTTTAGAACGATCGTTTTGTTAGGTGTAGTTTGCTCTTAAATTAATTTAATTAGTGCTTTTATCCCGTAGTTCACAGTGTTGGTAAAAATAGCTTTGTAGTTGTTATCTTGTGATGAGCCTGTATTCCGGGAGGAATGTTTTGCGTTTAATATTATGACAAATGGCGTTAGTTTCTGAATTGGTCCTAATTATTTGTTTATTATTGAATAATAAATTAAATATTATTAAAATCAGTCGAAATGTGAATTATAATGTAAGAAGAGGTAGCTATTTAGGTGGAAACTATTTCAGGATTTAAAGCAAATAACATCAAGTTACTTATTTAAAAACCTAGAAAATTTGAGATAGTCCAAAAATTACAAAAAAAAAATTGAATTGCGAGACAATTTTCATTATTTTAAGAGCATTTCCGAAATGTCAACAATTTAAATGCATTCATGAGTCAAAGTCAAAGGCAGTTTTTGACCGTTATATTCTAATGTTTTGTAATTGTAATATCTATGCAACCCAATAAGTCTCAATGTCAAATACCCACTGTCCAAATCCATGTTCCTATCTTCTCTGTAACTTGTAAGATAAAGAACCTGCAGCCAAAAACAGTTATCAATTGAGGTTATTTCAAACTAATTGATGTTCCAAGCACACTTCAAATTTTCAAACTCAATAGATTTTAAATGCACATTAAGCTCGTACTTTACTTTACAAAAGATCAACTTGTGACTAGCTTCTGCTCATTCTGTTGTCAGTTAATGAGGATTAGGGACGTGGGAGTAATTAAATCTATTGAACTTCTCTCTAGTTTTTAATTAACAGACAGGCCTAAAAAGGCACATGCAAATATGCAAATTAGGATTTCAAATTTAAAATGAACAGTTTCCCGTTTCTGAAATACGTCTCTAATGCATACAAATATAATGGATCAATGAGGGCTTACAAACAAGGGATTTAAACATGAAAATTTAATGCTAATCCGAGTCTGATTAACGAGGAATGAGAAGCTTCTTATTCAGCGGATTTCAAAAGATCAAGTTCATTAGCGGATTGTTCTACTACTCTTCCTGATTGTTTCCGATATATAATAAGAATGTATTGAATTTGAAGTGAAGAATTTGACTAATTTATTTCTGATTATAAGTTAATTCAGTTGGATTCGATAGTTTGGTCATTACTGGAGACCGTTAGAGTAAGGACGCCCTTTTAAAATTACAATTCAAAAACTTAGAGTTTTCCATGAACTGTAAAGTTAATGATAAGGTCCTACCTAGAGAGCAGAATTAATTCAATTTATGAAATGCAATCGGGATTTTTGTATTAGTATTGGCTATCGAAGATCCTGTCGACGAAGCCGGTGATTAGGACTTTGGGAGAGTGAATCTTTCCTTCCTTGTAATTTGATTAATGAAATAGAAATACGGGAAGATGTTGATATAAGAATTGAAAAAAAAAATAAGCTGGATTTTATGGTTGGTTCATAAATAATTGGTAAAATAGAATACAGGATTTGATACTTTCATGTATTGACTTTTTTGGGGGTACTTTGAGACAATTATGGATTGGACAATTTTCCGTTGTTTGAGAGATTCAATTTCGCATTTAAATTGGGGACAAATTTTTTAATTCCGTTTTGTAAGTGTTCGTCGGGGCTCCTTGATACATTCATGTAGTGACTTTTTGGGGGTACTTTAAGACAATTATGAATTGGGCTTTTTTTCTGTTGCTTGACAGTTTCAATTTCGCATTTAAATTGGAGACAAATATTCTAATGCCGGTTTTTTAAGTGTTGCGTTTAAAGTAGATTTGAACAGGTTTTAATTGCCTAGGACATACTCCAAATAAAATTCCCGCCATTAAAAGAAAATCAACCCGGAGGAGTCATGGACGGATATTTTACAATTCGCTCAGAATTTTTCTCAAAAAAAAAATAGACTGAAAACATCAAGAAGAAAACAAGAAGAAGGATTTTAAGGTCTAAAATCACGCTAAATGACATCGTAAATATATCTGACTAATCTGACCTTAAAATCCAATGCGCAAGGGTGCCACGCGTTTTAAAACAACTACGCTTGTGGCACGATTTAGTCCAACATTGTCTTCCGATATTCTCCACCCTTTGATGTACATCTTACGTATGGACAGAGCTTAGGAATGCTTACATAGATATTAGATATTATAATGATGTTAGATAATAAGACGAATTCCCTTTCATCCGAGAAGATTGGATTCGTAATAGAAGCATAATTCTTTAATAAATTCGCTCTGCGTGTCTAGCCGTAATACAGGAAGCGGTTCAAGCTTCTCTACAACCTATGTCTATCATCTATAATGAATTCGAAGCAATGATAAAATAATAATGACAATAATAATAATAATAATAATAATAATAATAATAATGGGACTAGCTAATAGAGCTGGCTATGCCCGATTGTTAGCTCAACATTTCGAACAATCGGAATCTGGAAACGAGAAGATTGGATTGTTGGACATTGTTGAATGGATGGAGGAGAGGGCAACAATCTCCTGAACTCCATTCTTCTCTACGAGAGAGAAATAATAAGGAAAAGGAATGACATGGCGGATGGACAATCTAACAATTCAAATTAGATTTATAACTGCACCTTTCCCTAATCAGAGTCCGTCCGTAAATTTTAGACCCCTGTATTTACTACAATAAGACCTATGGGGAGTTATTCCGGGGTGTAGTGCAACATGGGACTCATTTGGAGGTGGGGAGTTATTCCGGGGTGTAGCGCAACATGGGACTTATTTCGGGGTATAGTGACAGATATTGCTTATTTGGAGGGGGGAGCTATTCCGGGGTATAGTGCAACACGGGACTTATCTCGGGGTAGTGATAGATATTGCTTATTTGGAGGGGGAGCTATTCCGGGGTATAGTGCGACACGGGACTCATCGCGGGGTATAGTGATAGATATTGCTTATTTGGAAGTGGGGACTGATTTCGGGGTATAGTGCAACACGGGACTTATCTCGGGGTATAGTGACAGATATTGCTTATTTGGAGATGGAAGCTATTCCGGGGTATAGTGCAACATGGGACTTATCTCGGGGTATAGTGATAGATATTGCTTATTTTGAGATGGAAGCTATTCCGGGGTATAGTGCAACATGGGACTTATCTCGGGGTATAGTGATAGATATTGCTTATTTGGAGGTGGGGACTGATTTCGGGGTATAGTGCAACGTGTAATTTATTTTGAGGTGGGGACCTATTTCAGGAATAATGCATGCGAATAAGCATGCAAGAGGTTAAATAATATCAGATATAGAGATGAGATCTCTACAGCAGCATTATTTTGTGAACCACTCTTGGCTTGAATGTTTATTATAGGAGAGGACTTGAGATTCATTGAGATTTGAGACGGAGAGGCCTCTGACTTTGACAATGAAATCTCACTCTTCCGCCTTGTCAAACGGAACTTATTTATAATTGTCATTCAGAAGTCGTTGTCTATAGGGTATGAAATTGGCTAAATAAAGATTAATTGAAGTTGGATCAAGTTCGTTTGAGTTTTTAAGACTTGGTCATCACTGTCAGTTGTGGGATTACGGTGAATTCGCTTGTTTTTTTGTTTTGATGTCAAAATTAGTTGAAATTCTCTTGATGTATTTCAGGACGAAGTGGTATTTATTCGTCAAAGTCATTTTGGTATGCGGTAACTATTATATATGATGATTAGATGGTTATATGATAATTAGTGATTAAAAAATTGGGAGTTTATGAAATCTGATGGAAATATGTACTTATAAATGATTTAATGTTTTAACTTTTGGCTTTTTTATCTATTTCAAAATTGTAATAAGGGCACATTGTTATTTTGAATTCTTGGTTCTGAATTGAACAAGCCCTTGAAAGCCCACTAATATTCGTAGATTTTCGAAATTTCTTTAAAATTCCACTAGTACAATCTTGAGTAAAACGTCAAATACAGGTGTTTCTCACAGGAACAAACAGTCTGTACACATCAACTTGGGTGACATTGACATTCCGATCTCAAAAATCCGGAAGAAAACGCGAAGTCTATAGATGACAAAATATTATTTAAAAAACCGTTTATATCGGGTTCTTTGGACCCAACAGTCCAACAGGTCATTAGACTTCACAAAATACCGGACATTTAATACGACTAGAACCGTTGGCTTCTAATTTTAATTCCGACCCACAATATTAATAGTTAATACCTAAGAAAGGTATTAAATTATAGTTTATAGTAACTGCGAATAATAAATACTACATTATAGGGAAAAGAGGCATTGTTACCGTGGGTTGTTGTCATCACATGGTTTTATTGTCATGTTGTCTACGAAAACCGTCCATTCCTCTGATTGTTATCCTGTCACTGTCATTCCTAAAATCTCAAACCTGTCATTCCCCTTCAACCAAATCATGTTAGCTTCATGTTGGGACTTTAACTATAATTCCGGATTTTATTCTTATTGTCCTTGCACGAGGTTCCCTTGTGAATCTCTCACAAAATTAACTAACGTCAGGGGCATATAAAATGTAACGTTGGCTCCGAATTACAAATTCGCAAAGTACAAATACTAAAGTCCCAGGGATTATAAAACCAACTCGCGAATTCACCTGAAAATTCATACACATAAAACAATACTTGTAGACAGAACATGGAACATTAGAGGTAACATTTATATAATAATATATCATCCGCCAACGGAGAACTGTAAAACTGAACTGAGTTTAGGAAGAATGAGGGTGGCCATAAAAATAATTCCTATATAATTTATCTAATCTCCGCTATTCAGGAATATCGAGTCCAATTATGTGGAAATAATAAATAAATAAAAAACCAGGATTATATATTGCCCGATTATTCCTCTCACGAATTTTGGGAACGGTGGGACTTGTTACATTCCTTCTGGACTTCCTCATCGTCGGTCGTAAACGCTGCAATTTCCTCTAAATCCTGGGTTTACTGAATACAAATGCGTTGAAAAGGTGGGGATTTAAGCATAGTCTGCGTTTCCTGGATGTTACAACTATTAGGACCATAAATGGTGAGATTCCGGCTCAAATCCGGTGGTCCTGGTTTTATTGTCATTTGCTGGGGTCATAAAATAGTGAATGGTTTGAATGGCTTGAATCGTTTATACTGACTGGTAGTGACATTGACCGACGAAACAGACTGCTATTGTTGAATTTTCTAAATTTTTCACAAAAGAAATAATACTCTAAAAAATTAAATCGAATTTAAACTTAAACTCAAAAATTTAAACACCAAAATGGGACTCTTAAGAAACGCCGATTTTGAATCGTGACATAAGCTAATAGGGTATTGAAACGATATTCAAAACTTTTAAGCAAAATGTTATCAAGTTCATGTTCTATACATGTATAAAAGCAGATCTTGGAGTGTACATAATAATAACAATGTTATTTAACATGAACTAAATTAATTGTTCAAGCAAAAGAACAACAAATCATTTAGGAACTTTAGGGAGTAAATTGAAATCGGATGATGAAGAGATGACGAGTGTCAGGATTTTAGGAAAATAAAAAACGAAATGAATCTTCCCCAAAAAATATCTAACGTTCACCGTTAGGATTTACCTGAGTTCCTATAAAGTGAAACCGGTTGGGGATTCTGACTCTCGAACTTCATCTCGTTTATGTCTGCAGTCTGCATGTCAATCAATTCATTGAATATCATCAGCTCTGTATGGCTTCAATCTATATGATCATCTTCCTGTATATGATGTATGTCCAGGGCTTGGGAGACCGGGTTTGTGACTTGGGGTTTGAGTTTTCGAATTTTTTAGATTTTGGATTCTTAAATCATAAAATATTTGCACGTGTAGGTATATCAAAATCCATAGGTGTTATACAGTTTCCAGACACAATTTGTAAATACAAACTGAGTTTATTCTATCAACATGCTCTAATTGTGACAAAAAAATCGAAAAAAATATTTTTTAATTAAAACCAAACATGTTTAAAATCTTTTTTGTCAAAAACTGAGCGTTTTCCGCAAAATTCATGAAAACCCAGGGTTGGATGCCAAAGGAACCCTACTCAAATCCATACACGCATATCTACAGTTCCGAACTTTATGACTATTCATCAGACAAAAGAAGCAGGAGGGACCAGTTTTTTCTCAAAATTATTAATTTATGGCAACTTATTAAATCCCGGCCCGTTTTGTCTCTTTCCACTTCATCCATTATCATTTTGCACATCTGAAGAGGAGGAAGATTTAGAAGTTAATTATGTTCAAGTCATGCCGTACACCTGCCATTCACATTTTTTCCTCCTTACAAACACACAATCCCTGAAATATATCCCAACACAACGGCTTCTGGCTTTGCCAATTACTCTGTTGGTTTGGTTTGCGAATCCCGATTTGATTTGAACTTGAATCGACACGTCGACATGCAAAAATTGGATGATTTGGGTTTTAAACGGGACGAGTTGAGGTAGTCAAAAGATCAAGGAATCCCAATGTGTTGTGTACATTGCAATTTCGCAATTTTTGAATTAGAATCCGTTAGCCGAGTTGAGAAGCGATTAATTATTTGCACGTTTTCCCTGTTCATGACTACCACTTTAGTCTGTAACTAGATTTTTTTTATATTTAAAGGAGCTAGTCCACCGTTTAAGAGATTGGGGAATTCAGACTCGGATGAAAACATGAAAGAGAAGAACACGAATTTAATCGTATAAAATGTGTATCTGCATAAGAATATGCTTGTCTACCGTTTTATTTACTCCTTGTTCGTTTAAATGGGATGTTACAAAACCAATTATGGCTATTACATGGTTCTTCCGGTATAACAAGGGCTGGGATCACGACTAAGTGCCAAAGACAATTCAGTCGCGTGACAAATGTGTCTTGCGACCAAGCACGAGATTCTGAGAAACCGACAATGCAATGATGTAACCCTAAAATGGAGTTTTTGTTTGTGAAGAAACAGGGTTTTAGTTGCTTAATTTTATTCTAAATTACAGACGAATTAGAGAAATTGCTGAGCTTTCAAGGAGACGGAGAAGATGACTTGAGGTTGTTAAGTCTCTCAGGGAACAGTGTTTTCATCGGAGGGAAGGATGCCTTCCACAATTTAACTCTTCAAGATGAAGATAATCATCTCATCCATCATTCGGTAAGTTGACCCTAACCTTCGCTAAATACCATAAAGTAAGAGTTTAGGATAATTATGTACTGACAAGGGAACTGTTTCATCTGTACAACGCAGATTTCGATGAGTTTTTTTTTCAGTTTGAGGTTACTTTCATATAGGAAATAGGGGCGAAAAATATGTATTTCGAAAGTCAAAGAGAAGTGAAAAACATTGACACTCTTTTATTTAAGATTTAGCAAGACTTCGTGGAAAGGCACAAGGCACGACACGTTGAGTTCCGAGCAATTAAGGTATTTCTAAACGAAAAATGCTCCTTAAAATGAGAAAAAACGAAAAACCCATGTTTTTACCAGCTTTTCGGGATTTAGTTTTAAAAACCGCTTCTATAATTCGCAACTTTTTAATTGCAAATTGGGAATCTACGTACAATTTTAGAAAATTTAAAATATAGGTCAAAATTGAAACAAATTTTCTCATTTCTTCCATTTCTCATTATATTCGGCGTTGTACTTACAGATGAAAATGTGCCCTCGTTAAATTTCAAGTACTGCGAATATGCTAAGTGCTACCTTTGAAATTATGCTGACATGCAATCTTCATGTCAGCAGCAGAACCTGCGAGTTTTTAGCCAGTTTTCTGTGTTGGAACAAACAAGGTTCAAATCGTCTGGAAGAAATCGTACTAGATAATTGGACATGATGTTATAATTGCTTACTTCTTATCTCTGTGGTAATCAATCAGTTAATGGCAAAGTCAAATATTTCATCGAGGTCTTATATTTTACGTCTTTAAATGTCTTTATTAAACTAAAATTTACATTTTGGCAACTCAATCGACCAAGTACTCAGATCATATTTAATGGCAATTAACGTCAGTCATTACAATGTAATTAACTTACTACTAGAATAAGCATTTTTTTAATCGGCAGACTGGAAATTGGAACGTATCCAAGGAATACCAAGAAACCTGTCAGTTCAAAGGTCAGTTGGAATCCAAGTGCCACAATTTCATCCGAGTGCTCCATGGTCCGGTGGGAGTGAACAGTAACCGGAGGTCATCGGCAGACTCCTCGTCAAAACGACCGTACCTGATGTGTGGGACAAATGCATTTAAACCGACTTGCCGATGGTATTCTGCTGACCTGAGGTCACATGGCAAGGACTTCTCTGGTGTGGGCTATAGCCCCTTTGACCCCGCGCATGTGACCTCGTCCCTCCTTCATCAGGAAGCTGTGTATGCAGCTACGGTTGCAGATTTTGGGGGAACTGATTCCCTGATTTACAAACAGCCTCTGAGAACTGAGCAGTATTACGACCTTCAATTAAATAGTAAGTTTGTTTTAAAACTATTACGTACCTTGCCTGAAAAGGTGTTAGAAAATCAGGGAATGTAAGAATTTGCGACAGTTGTAATGAAAGTTTCCAGTTTTTGCCCCCAAAATAGTCAATTAATCGGAAATGTCACCATGTAAAAAAAGCTTTTTCTACCACCTTGGGTATGCTAACCTGTATTGGCACATTTATCTACAGTTTAGAAGCAATGATGAGGACTATGTTAAAACTCTACTGATGAATTTTAAGTTTAATTCCAAAAGCTAGATTAACTACAGTCTTAACGAGCTTAATATTCCTAATGTATTTAAAACCCACGTTCTTCCATCACAAACTTACAAAAAATCATTTACAGATAGAGCCCATCAAGTAAAGACGATAAAATAAGATTTTGACTTTGACACTAGCACTCGTTTTTTTTCCAAGTATATCCGTAATCCACCGCTTTATACTGCAATTTGGAAGGGAAAATGCACATTAACCATTCGTAGTTTCCCAAATCGACGATAAATCTTTGACTCTTGATATATTGATGAGTAAACAGCATTGATCTCTGTATCCATTGTCAAAACACCGACATTTCCGTTGACCCGTCGTCCCATTTTAAATTCTTAAACGATATCAATTGTAGCTTTTGTAAGTTAGTATCGGAAATGAAGTTTTGTTTTTTTTTAATGATGATGTATTATCTCCGTTTAGGCCCATCGTTCGTGTCATCCCGAAGCTTGGGTGAGGAGGCCTTATTCTTCTTCCGTGAGTTGGCCGTGGAGCATTCGAATTGTGGTAAACGAGTCTACAGCCGAGTGGGACGGATTTGCGGAGGAGACAATGGAGGACGGAAGCAAAAGGACCGATTCACTTCCTTTCTCAAGGCTCGCCTCAATTGTTCAATTCCTGGACAATTCCCATTCTACTTCAATCATATCCGTACGTACTCCTTTCGTAGAGGTTTTATGTTATTGTGTGGGTGGGGAATTATTTCGGAGTGATTTGCCGCGTTTTTTTAAACTAGAGTTTCAGAGTTCTTGTGCTTATTGACTCACCGGGTAAGACTCGTTTCGTCCATATGTGTAACCGTATATAAATTATGTTGCTTTAACATGGGGCTAGCGCTAGCTATATATAGAGACCAAATTGGGTTTTACCCGGCGAGTCAAAGAGCACATAAGCTTTAATATACTTTTAGTGCCCGTTCCTTTTCCGAATGATTTATTTTTTAATTTTCATAATATTGTATCGTAGTAGCGAAATCTTTTATTATTTTTTGAGAATTTCTAGTCAGGATTCATCGTGTATTTGAGGGTGTTTACCAATTTCAGGAATTCGTTCAGTTAATGAAGTAGCGTACGTTTGACAATAAACTCGAAATGAGTTAAATGCAAAGGGTTCAGCTTTAACAGTTTAACAACCTTTTAAAAACGGTTAAAAAATGTGACATGATTATGGGGTAGCTAAAGCTATGAATGACTGATAAATGTGATTATAAAAAGTGTATCTGGGGAAATCAATGAAATCGTAGTCTGAATGCAGCACGTGCTGGCATTGAATGCGATTCTGTCTCTTTGATTTTTTTAAAGAAATCTCAAAATTTCCCTTTCATGGAAATCGGACTGAAAGAAAGGCAAAGCATTTGAAACGGATCTAAAAGACGAATAAGATTGGAATACAATACCAATTTATTTCGGAAACTGATCATTTTAGAATTTGAGATGACAAGGTTTTGGGTAAAAGAATCTTGAATGGTCCAACACCTGGAAAAGGTGAAAGGAAATCAAACGATTCAAAGATCATGCTTTAAGATTGTTCGAGAGAAGAATGGAATGGTGTCAGTTCTAAACTAACTGGGCTTCTGAATAGGAAATTCAAGAAATGAGCTTCAAGAATTGAGCCTTTTGTTGTCAGAAATTGTATTGAATTCTGACTGGCATTATTGACGGTTTGAAGAAAAAACGATTATAGATAGTAGGTGATTTAAGGAGTAGAATTTTCCTGACATTTTATTATTATCTGGTGGAAAGTGATGTAACAGAAATTGTAAAAAAAAACATCCGTGTGACGGAGATTTGTAATTTCACTTAAAATTTCAGCCTCATTAATCATTAATTATCAATATTTCCTGCTATTCACGATTTTTGTAATCGAATGAAACTGAATTATTGCATAAAAGTATTCACTAAAATGTACCACTCCTTACATTTTTGAACTGAAAATTGCAAAAACTCATGTTAAGTCGTTTGTTAGATAGCTTGATTGATAATTAATTAAATATTAAGCAATGTAAGATATAAAAAAATTCAACGATTCAACGATCTGCGTTTCTAGTAAAATCGATTTGTAGATTCTAATAGCTATTAGCGACTTTGAAGGTTTATTGATAGTTTATAGCCGCAATTTAATGACAGTTTCAATTAGCAAATACAGGTAAACGACTCTAACGTGTAAGAGGTTATACAAACGAGAACGACCATATCCATAAACATCTCTCTGAAGTTGGATACTTTTAAGTATTATGAGAAAACAAACTGCATGGTGGGATTTATTCCCGGGGAGTCATATTTATTTAACAAATCATCAAGTGTATAAACCTGCGATTTATTTTTTTTAATCTTTCGTTTTTCAATAATTAAGAGATACATTATGAGCTTTAGCTTTAATTAATCTAATTTGTTTTTTCTTGCAGAGGACACAACAGAAATATTCAAGAACGCGGAAAGGGGCAACGAGCAAATGCTGTACGCAGTCTTCACAACAGGTGGAAACAGCATCGGGGCGTCGGCCGTCTGTTCCTTTTACACAAAGGAGATCCTGAAGGCCTTCGAAGGGCCCTTCAAGGGACAAACTACCCTTCAGTCCAACTGGCTTCCTGTTCCACCCAATCAAGTACCGGCACCCCGGCCGGGGCGCTGTGCTCAGATCGCCCCGACCCTTCACCCCGATTCAAACTCCGCCGCCTTTCTCAAGGGGCATCCGCTCATGGATGATGCAGTTCAAGGGACCGTCGTCCTTACCATTACCTCCAATCAGGACAAATTCCTATCCGTCACTGTTGACCATTCATCACAAGTCGCCCCTTATCATGTTCTCTACATTGGAACAGGTTTGAATGAAATCCGATAGAATTAAACTGAATTTGCCCAACCTAAATGGAGATTCGCCCCCTAATTTAAAGGACAGCTGCCACTAAGTGACTGACTTTTTTATTCTTTAATTATTGGGTTAAGTGGGCAAAATCATATATGACAGGGTATCTTTTCACGACCAAAATGGGCCAAGTCCTACGTATGTTGTTAAATTCACGTGTGGGTAGCTTAACTTTTGAGAGGGAGGGATTATATATAATTCACAGTTTGTACATTATAATGTACAAACTGTGAATTTTTTAAAATTTCCGGGGCATAATTCTTAACTTAAACGGACACGAATGAATTTAAAATCGTAATCGATGTTGTCTCTAAATTTTCAGAGTCTGGAAAAGTACTAAAAGCAGTTGTTGGAGCAAATCCCACTTCGACCGACGTTGTTGAGATGAACAACGTGATATCCCAGTCTTGGGAATTATTTAACGAGGGGATAAAAAGCGTAGAATTATTGGGTCCGAAAAGACTTCTCGTCCTGACTCAAAAAGAGATGATCGTGACGGGGACCGAGAATTGTGACCTGTTCAGTTCCTGTGGCAAATGCCTCGAGATCCGAGACCCGCATTGTGGTTGGGACACTGTTACCCGGAAGTGTGTCTCAAAATACCCCCTACATCCGGACAAGGAACGGGACGATGGGTTTTTACAGGACCTCTTGGACGGCGACACTAATCTCTGTGATTCGACTGGTATGAAACACCATATAAATCGCAAAACTTATGCTAATTTTGGCCTCCCAATAATTTAACTTCGTTTTAAGACGAATAAAATCGCGTTTTATTCATGTTTAAAATTCTATTAATATTTCAGACATTGCAAAATCAAATGAGATTTCTCAGCATCGACAGGACCTGCTGAAGACGGACATTGACGATGGTATTTATTTCCATTTATTAATAAAATTCCCACAATTTCAACAAAAGTTATGACGATTTTAAAAATTTTACTACAATTTAGCTGATGATATTCAAGCAGAAGAATGCTGTTCATGTCCAACTACTCCCTCCTCAACAATACCAATACAAATCCAGTCCAATAATTTCCTCCGCCAAACGAACCATACGAAATTGGATTCTAATGATACGCAAGGATTTCAAACTCAAGTGGAGCCCAGAATCGAGCCGAAATTTCAGAATCCGAGTTCACATTTTCAAAACAATCTCCAGCAAGGTATCCTAAAGTTACAATATCTTAAATTGTTATAAACAACAATGTTCTAGTTTGTTTTTGTTTTTCAGATTTTGAACCTTATTATGTGAAATCGAACCAAGATTTGGTCACACTTGTAAGCAGTCAGTCGATAATTGTGGCGACGACGTCTTCAGCAATTCTGTCACTTTTTGTGGGTTTTTCCCTCGGATTCTTAATGTGTAAATGGATGGTCTCGAGAGAAAATAAGAAGAGTCAAAAATCGTCGACAAATGCCCAATTGTCGGTAAACGAGTCTCAGCGATTGACGAAACCCATTGACATTCTCGTTAATGTGCCAACCCTCAATATTAATGACATGAAAAATGACCTCAACGCAACCGTGCCCGATAAAACTGCTAAAAAGATTTATTTATAACAATAGGGACTGCTTATGCTATTTGTAAAATTTCCAAAGAATTTCCACCGTTGTTTAGTTGGTATTTATTTACTCCTAAGTTAATCGCTGTTTAATTATTTAACTTTACTGTTAGAATATTTTATAGAAATTTAGAATTTTTTACCCTTTTTGTTCGGGAGAAAAATTTAAGTGTTTTCATGAATCTCCGGATTGTTATGTGTTCATCATTTTTGATATTTTAAATTTATTTATTTGTTCTAATATTTTCGGATATTGTTTGCAATATTTCGGATGCAATTTTAAGGGGTAAAATTTTTTTTATAATCGAATTTGAATAAGCTAGAAAGGTCGTCATAATAATTGTTTTATTAATTTAAGGCTTTTGCATGGTTATGATCTGTGATATTGTGCCTCCTTTGTCGAGGTTTCATAACCGTGTATTCCATTAATAAGTATGAATAACAACAATTTTCGTTTTGTACTAAAAGGGTTTGACAAGACAGATTGATTCATTAATATACCATTAAATTTATAGCTCCATACTGAATCACGGAGTTTAAAATTTACAACTGTTGAGCCGTTTGTTAGTAATCGTTTCTTGATATCCTCTTCATTTGCTAAGTCTAATTTAATTGTATCAAAGTTGCATTTAGAGAATAATTTTCATGAATTCATACTTTAGTTGGACACTGATCGCTGAAGATATTTCACCGGGTTTCTGAAACAGAAAGTGAGCAATTCAATCAATAGTTTTTTATTTGTATTTCGAAATCGGTCCCTTTATGTAATTGCACATTGCCGACATTGCATTTAATTTAATTATATTTTATTTAATAATTTATTTTGGACTTACAACTACAGAGAAGAGGTACAACAGAATCGCAATGGAATGCTTTTGCTCTGCATTCGAAACTCTTCAAGTATTTCCGGAAATGCCCTATCGGGTTCAATCCACTGACCCGAGAGCCTTTTTTCATTTCCAAACGAAGGGAACTCATCCCTTGGACTATGGTTATTGTTGGAGTATTTTTTATTGTTGGTGGTGGATCAACTTCGTACTTGATTTTGAAGGAGATGTTAAGTCCCAGCCATGATTTCAGTTTAGTGATTCGGAGGATCCCAATGCATTTTTTGGTTCACCAATGCTCGCTTTATGTTTGTTGCCTCTCACACTATCTTCTGAAACATGGGGATGAAGCCACAGGCGGGGTGAATCAACTTCACCAACTATTCCTGCATCTTCGAAGACGTAAGTTAACGTTACGTGGAAAATTATGATTTATCGGACTTATTGACGTTAAAAAACCGCTTTAGAAGGACATCGGAACGGGTTAAATAGTCCGTGACCGAACGTTCGCCATATACTTATTACGAAAGCCACCAGAGGGACTTAGATTAGGTGTGGAAGAATAGAAGTTGCTAATTATGATTGTAACGGGTATCTCAAAGTGTCGGAAACGTAAATTAATGTCTTTTCGAATTGATTACTTCCTTGGGAATACTTAACCTAACCTTACCCCGGTTTTTATTTTATTTTAAATACACAGGGGAACCACGTTTTAAATCACAGAAACTCGACCTTATCGGCATAACCCTTCACATAATGGTCCTAGCCTTCGCCACGTTCCCAATATTTGGAATCGCGGTTTGGATTTTTGAGATGGATTCCATCGCGGTAGTGGTTTCATCAAATCTGTCTCCGAATTGGAAAGATGATCACGGCGTGATTTGGATTTGCATAGCTGTGATCCGGTTCATCTACGTGGCTTGTCAACTTGTCGAGATCTGTCGACTCTTCCCTCTCTCATTTATTTTACTGATTCTGGGCATCCAATCGTACCGCGAAATCGTATGTCTCGGGCGAACAAACACACGGCTGCTGATGATCCCGTCTAAATGCAAGTTTTACATCAATGCCTTGCGAAGATTACATCTGATTGCCGGAGGGTCGACAATCGCTCAGAACAAAACGACTGCACTTCTCATGTGGCTTGGCCTCTCGTTGGGCGTCAGTGTCAACTTTGCCAGTTTCCGGCTGCATTCTGTGATCCCAATGCCACTCTACCTTTTGTTCCCAAGCGTTTCCATGGTGATCTTTGTAATTATAACACAGACGCTGCCGGATGCAGGATTGCTTGACAACCAATTTCTCCGGCGTCCCAGGGGGTTGCGCGGATTTGAAGGTTTTTTCAGAAAAAATCAATTGAGGGGCAAAATCGAGGTTTTGCCCCTCAATTTTACTATCAGTTGTAAAATTGAAAATTTATGAATGAATCTCTAACCGTTTTTATGAATGAATGGTTGTTGGGGAAGGCAATTGTATAAGTAACCAAGGCACAAAGATTGGCAATGGCATCACTCCTTCAAATTCATTGCGAATTTGATGCGAATCTCTATGCTAACTTTGCCATTTTCATGCGAATCTGTTGGTCTAATTTGTATACGAATTTCATTCCAAGTTCTTGGTATTCGATTTCAACTCGGTTTCCTAGACACGACTGAAGAAGTAATTGTGAAATCTAAAATCCTGAAAGTTGCAATTTTTGAAAAAACCTTCAAATCCGCGCAACCCCTTCAGACGCCGGTTGTCAAGCAATCCTGTGCCGGATGCAACGAATGTCTATGAACATTCAAAGGAGATGGTTAGGATTTGGAAACTACAAGTTTGCATTGGAAGGGAGAAGAAAGTATTTTATAAAGAAATTACAGCTCTCGGGCCCGTTAGGTTGTATGCCAATATGGGTGGGTTCAACTTGTTTGTGCTCAAGAAATCCACGGTTTCGACATATTATTCGGCGATCATCATTTACACGATTAATTTGATCATTTCGGTGCCCCACAGTTATATTGAGTCTCTCATTGTTTAATGATTTGTGTCGAAACTGCGGATGATAGTGGAAATCAGTCTGGAAATTGCGATAGCACTAAAATTTCAAAGTTACAAGGCATTTGAGTTTGCCTTGTCATATGTAAAAATCTGGTTTTTGCCAAAAAAAAATATTTGATACCTTTTTAGAACGTTATGAAGGTACAAACCTTTGGGAAAATATGTATTTTGACCTTGTCAGGTTTTTCCGTCCAGAAATAGTCAATCTGTAAAAATCTTGTTGCAGTTAAGTAAATGACGTTTTTTAAACCGCCTAGAAAATGACTCAGAAGGTTTTGCTTATGAAAAGGTTCAATCCTGATATACAATTTTATTCTCGGTGAGGTATCTACTATGCCCCATACTCCTTTAATACTTTACCAATAAAAATGGTCGTTGATCGATTAGATCGTAAAAACATTTAAGTAAAAAAAAATTGAATTGCAAAAAAAATCAAAATTAAAAGCATTTAGCAACTCCTTAAGTTTTTTTTAGCCTGGAGAGCCATAATTATTTTATATATTAAATAATTATTCAATAAATAATTCTAATCTTAGCTGAAGTAAACAGAAGCTTAAGCAAATTAAAAGAATTAGAATCAGCTAACGCAAAAAGGCTTAAGCAAAGCAAGACGCTTAGCGCAGTTCAAAGCTAAGTCAAAGTAAAAGCAAGAAATTGAAGTACGCCAAATCAAAAAAAGAGGCGTAAAGTCCAAAGCTGGTGCAAATTGAAAAGCTAAAGCAAATAAAGTGGGTACAGCAAAGACGCTTACGCGCAATTAAAAGCTGAAGCATAGACAGAAGCGGTTGTAGTAAGGCACTGGTGCAGGAACATTCTTATCCCTGGAGAACATCTTCATCCCTGGAGAACATCTTAGGAACATCTTCATCTCTAGAGAACATCCCAGGAGAATATCCAAGGAACATCTGCATCTCTGGCGATCAACCGAGAAATATCTTCATCGAGAACATCCTCATCATATGAAAACATATTTAATACTGGCTGGAGAACATCTCATGAACATCTGCATTTCGTTACACCTCGCACAGTTCATGGCTGGCTGGTAAACATCTTCATGGAGAACATCTCATGAACGAGAAACTGAAGCAAAGCTGTAGGCCAACCCCAACAAAGGAGCATCAGTGACCGTGAAGAGCAAAATCAAGTGAAGATAATGAACATCAACAGGTAAGTACAACTCAGACAACAGTTTTCATGCATTTATAAAAATAATGCTGATGGTCATAGAAATACTATATAAACAGTATAATTGCATGCACTACATATAAGTATAAAGTTGAACAATGATAACACTGAAGGCTATTTAATCTGACAGTACATACAATATTTATATTTTTTATCAATTAACTAATCTACAGGCTTATCAGAGAAGGGCGAAGAAACGAGGAGTTTTTAAACGCAGAATTAGATGCAGGCGGGGCTTGTTTTTGCTGTGAATCAATTTTCCGTCCGCAGCTTATGCAAAGGCTTATCGGGGAGAATGCCGATCAGAAGCAGGGATTAGCAATTCTTCGCAGACAAACACTTCTCCCTAGACGACCGCCTTTACGCTTGTCGGAGCTTTCCAGAGTTTGCGTTCACTGTGCAAGAGAAAATAATATTCAAATTAGAAACGGCACCACTAAAGTTCTAAATGTGGTTAGGATTCCAGGCCAGGACGCTTGCTTTTTATGCGAAGGAGGGGCTGTACCAAATGAGTTGGTTGAATTCATTTACGAAGCCAAAGTCAAATTATTTATTGATACTGGCAAGTTTTTGAATGGACGAGCACGAGTATGCCGGGATCATCTTCTACCCAGTGGATTTATTCCAGCTCCATTCTACGAAAATATTCGTTCCGCTTACAGAAGTGTAGAGTTGAACCCAGATGAATGTATGATGTGGGTTCACTCACTTCAGCAAACCGCTTCCTCGTCTGCTCGACACGTTTTTGATGATGAGACAAAGTTTTCCGATGAAGAGTTTGTGGTTTTCACGGGGATATCGAAAGCCAACTTTTTGGATATGTATGAAATTATAAAAGACGAACGATATTTAAGGCACGCTTGCCATAAAAAGGATTTATTGTGCTTTCTTGTTAAAATGCATCAGGGGCTATCAGACGATTTCCTAATGGTTTTATTCAAATACTGTACCAGGCAACTGGTAAGTGTAACGCAAATGAATATGTACCTTTATAATAATGTGCATAATGTATGTATTACTTTGATCGTAATTTATTACAATACTGAAATATGGATCCAAGTTTTGCTGTATTTAATTGCAATAATTAAAATATTTTACAGGTTAGTTCCATTATACAAACAACCAGGCACCTCTTGGCAGCCCACTTCGTTCCTCGTCATTTGGGACTCGGTTCAATCACTCGGGACGAATATATAGAACGCCACGTCACCGACTTTCACAACGAGCTGTACAATAATGGAGAAGAAAAGGTTGCCATTGTTTATGTGGATGGTACTTATGTAGATATCCCCAAATCCTCCAACTTCCGAGTACTTCGCCAGTCGTACTGTCTTCATAAGCATCAACATTTAATAAAGCCTATTATGCTTGTTGCTCCGAATGGCCACATTTTGGATGTCCATGGACCCTATTTCTCCGATCACTCCAACAACGACGCATCAATATTGGTGCAGGAGTTTAGAACCAACTTGACAGGAATCAGAGATTGGTTTCAAGAAGATGACATCGTGATTGTTGACAGAGGTTATCGTGATGCCCTACAATTCCTGGATGATTTAGGGATTAGGCATAGGATGCCTCCGTTCATGCTTCCAAATCAGCGTCAATTAACTACCGAGGATGCAAATGAAGCCCGTCTTATTACCAAGACACGATGGATAGTTGAAGCCCGAAATGGCCACATAAAAAGCAAGTTCAAGTTTTTTCGGCACAGGATCCCCATCCAGCATGTTCCGTCGGTTGGAGACTTCTTCCGTATATGTTGTGCGATTATTAATGCCTATTCTCCCACCATCACTATGGCTGGTAATTTTTTCTGACTTACATTTGATAGACTCGACGACTTGATATGTTTGTTATTATGAAGGTGTTTGACGAATTGTAGTTTCTCAATTGGATACTTTTTTCTAGATGCGAATGCTGCAATGGCTGCAGAGATGCTCGAAAGAGCCCGTACCCCAAACTTGCTCCAGCAGCGGATTGAACAAAATAGACTGGCCACTATTAGAGGAGGGTGGTTTGAGCATACTGCATTGGAGTTGCCTGCTTTTCCACGCCTAACTCTGATTCAGATCAGAAACATCACACTAGGTATGCTTTTTAGTATGCTTTTTATTAAAAGTGACACTGATAATTTGAATACAGGAAAACTTTATGAGGTTTTTGGGCAACAGGTGTATATCAGATGAAATTATCGAAATCATACGCGGACGATAAGCTTCAGAGGGATTTTGACTTCACATTCAGAATGCGTCTGGAGGAGCGTGGATTATTGCAGGCTCAGACATATTCACGTTTTTCCCGTACCACCCGTCATCGAACCTGGATTTCATTTCAGGAGGTTTGGGAAGCGGATGAAGTAGTAAACCCAGAAGCCGATCCAATAACAGGTTGGTACTGTGACTGCAAATCTGGAGCAAGAACAGTTGGATGTTGCAGTCATGTTGCGGCTGTTTTATGGTATCTTGGATACGCACGACATCAGCCAATTGTTCCAACCCCTCCTTCCGTTGTACTCAACTATGTTGTCGACGCTGGCAATCGCCCCATCGCGAATGTGATTGCTCCTGTACTACTACCATAACTTACAAAGGTAATTCTGACTTTTACCAATCTAGCCTTTTTCATTACTTGTACAGTACAGTAAAAAATACTAATATTATTATCATATCATATTAACAAAATGAAATGCATAATTTCTAATTTCATTCTACCGCAGACTTAATCCCCGCAGAAGAGATAATCTGCGTCATCAACATCGTGCTATATGACGAATCCCCGCAGAAGAGATAATCTGCGTCATCAACATCGTGCTGTATGACGAATCCCCGCAGAAGAGATAATCTGCGTCATCAACATCGTGCTATATGACGAATCCCCGCAGAAGAGATAATCTGCGTCATCAACATCGTGCTGTATGACGAATCCCCGCAGAAGAGATAATCTGCGTCATCAACATCGTGCTATATGACGAATCCCCGCAGAAGAGATAATCTGCGTCATCAACATCGTGCTATATGACGAATCCCCGCAGAAGAGATAATCTGCGTCATCAACATCGTGCTTCCAGGTTTCTGATATCTCTATATTTCTTTATTTTTAAAATAAATGTCTTGGTATCCTGCATGAATTAAGTTAAGGTCAGGAAAAAGACATTTACTAATAAGTCCCCAGCAAGGCCTTAAACCTTGACAATGTTTTGTTAGAGGGGCAGTTTTTTTTCAGACAACATAGGGAATGGTTGTGATGATTAACGTGAGGCGGTGGGCACGACAACCAACTGTTTTTGGGGGTCCTTCGGAAGCCGGGTCCGTCGGTAAATGCTTGCCCACTTGTTGGTTCGACACCCAACCCCTGGGTAACGCAAAGCGCTTCCGAACCACCAACAATGCCATCAAAACCCAGCTTTTAATTGCCGCTTTGCAGATTTAATAAGAACAATCATGCGGCAATTAGTAAATTATGAATAGGGTGTGCTTTATACTCAAAAATGTGCCCGCTAATAATAGTTCAAGAGAGATTGAAGAGACTGTTCTATAATATCACGTAATATTTTTTTATGAAAATATTATTTCCGTTAAAAGTCTCTTTTCAGAAGTCAAAAAAGGTTAACTTAAACGGGTTTTTCTGATGCTCTATACCCTCGGACATTTCCAACTATGAATTGTATTCAATTGTGAAAAACAAGACTAGACTAGTCTTGTGTTATACTAGTGTTATAGAATATAAAGCAATATTGATTAGCTAAAATCTAGATATCTTCCATTTAGTCTTTTGAAGGTCGAAATTCATAATTTTTCCCGATGCTCTTTGTCACAAGCGCTTACATTTTTTAGCAGTAATGAGTCGTACATCACCGCAAATCGGTAAGTTTTATAGCGTACTGTTCCTGATTCTTAATAAAAGGCCATAAACGTGTTTCAAAATGAAGTATATTTTGCTGAGATTATTACATTATAATCAATTTTGATATGATTATGGGATATTCATATTTCTACAGGTATTAAGATCTTTTTGTCATTCAAAAAATGCATCAACTGTAAGTTATTACTTTTAACTGAAAACAAGATTTTACAGATTGACTATTTCTGGACGGAAAAATCTGACAAGGTCAAAATACATATTTTCCCAAAGGTTTGTACCTTCATAACGTTCTAAAAGGGTATCAAATATTTTTTTTTGGCAAAAACCAGATTTTTACATGTTGACCTTGGATGCACACGAAAAGGTCATTTGGTCAAAATAAATATTTTCCTCGATGTTTGTATCTTCATGCCATTCCAAAAACGAATCAAATATCCGTTTCTATCCAAATCAATATTTTTACATATTGACCTTTTTGGAAGAACAAAGGTCACTAGGTCTAAATACATATTTTTCCCTATTTTTGCGCTTACACAGCGTTCCCTTGATGTACTTTTCAGTCATTTTTCATGAAAAAGCTTCTTTGACGTTTTTGACCTTTGAGCCCCAAAAAGTAGGTCAAGGAGGTCATTTGGAGCTTCGAGGTCAATTTAAACATTGATCAGCGTCACATTTCCTATGAGACCTCAAATTTTGGGAGAAATCCCACCATCGAGCATTTTCCCATGTAATGTGTGCGATGTTTTCGCAGTTCTCAAATTCGGATTTAAATCTTATTTGTTGGACTGTAATTTGAACTATCAAATAAAATAAGTCTTTGGATATATGTTTCGCCTAATCCAAACCTTCCATTCACAACTCACAAGTATATTGTTTTTGGTATAATATTTTCAGATAATTGAAAAATATATTCACGTAAAATCTTCGAAAAGTCATCAAGCGTACAAATGAAGAGGGTTGAACCGACAATTTAATCTTGACAAAAATGTTAGGTTAGGTTTTCATTAACTCATACAGTGATTGCTGAAAATGTAACAAAAGGTTTCGTCGTACAATTTACATATATTATTTTAACCGTCAAAAAATTGTCAGGTCACCCCTCTCCCCCATGTTTATAAGCTAGGTTTTTTGTTTTTTAAAATCGGTCCAGTTTCTTTATTCCATAATTGAATAAAAATGTTGAACTATATCGATTTTTGATTCACAAATATACAGATGACAGAGGTACTTTTGTTTTCGTATGTGTTAATATAATATGCAGTCCATCCCTTGCCATTTCAATATTTTTCCGGTATAACCCGCCTTGAAATAAAAAACTTCATGATGTCAAATCATATAAAATTCTATTGTCATTTTGACCGATATAGCAAAGTGTTGTAAATAGTCTGTGATGTTATCGATGCCGAGATGCGAGCGGCCTAGCTAATATGACATCAATAACTCAGCTCTTCAATAAATGGATGAGGGACAACGAGAGAGATGGAGAGTTACGTGCTTACGGCTTTACTACATAGCAAGAACTGAACGAATACTCACGGAGTTAGGTTTAGAAGACATTACACTCTATGAGTAATATTAGATTACACCACATAGTCTGTTGCAATAAGCTTTTTTTCTGTGTCAAAAATTCCCCTGCGCTTTTGTATTTAAATGTAACGAGAACTTACTTGTAAATTAACCGCGTGTCAGGAAGAAATTGGGCCCTTAATAATAATAGACCCTTGAATGCCAATTAAACATACATGTTCAACGACCGGAAAATGTAGTATTAATTTTTGATCTGTCTTCATCCATCCCGTAAACAGGTGACAGACATCAATGTTTTGTCAACGGTGCAGGGCAGTGGTATATTGTTACAAGTCAAGGTTTGACATCACTTATGGTAGCGACAGACAAGATAAGTTCACCATTCGTATAAACCACTCATAACCTAAAATGGAACATTTCCTGCCTCTACCCACCTACAATCGAGTACTTGATTTAATAAAGCTTAAAACTGACGAAATACGAAGTTAGATTCTTAAATAAATATAACTAAAGAAGCGAAGGTTCTTAAAGTCAATAGTTCAAAAGCCTACGACAGATCAAATCTAGTTGTTCCCGTTGAGCTTTATTCGCGTCCTAAATTATATTGTAGTGTTCGTCGACAAACCGATCCGATTCCACGAATTTAGTTGCATTGTGACCTGTGGGCCAGAAAATGACAACTGAACTGCAATGGGATGCCTTGGCCCTGCACTACAAACTCTTCAAGCATTTCTGGAACAGCCCTATCGGGTATAATCCTGCGACCCGAAAGCTGTTTTTCATTTCTAAACGAAAAGAAATCATCCCTTGGCTTGCCGTTGTCGTTGGAGCATTTTTTATTCTTGGGGGTGGATCAACTTCGTATCTAATTTTGAAGGAGATGTTAAGTCCCAGCAATGACAACTCTGGCTCAGTGTTGATGAAGATCCCGATGCATTTTTTAATTCACCAAAGCACCCTTTATGTTTGTTGCCTCGCACACTTTTGTCTGAAGCATGGAAATGAAACCACGGAAGGGTTGGAGCAACTCCGCAAACTGCTTCTTCATCTTCAAAAGCGTAAGTCAAAGTTACGGAAAATTGTGATATATAGGCTTTTTTCTAGGTCCGCAACTTCGATCCGCTTTTTATTATTATATAAACCGTCGCAAACGCACATCGTATAAGGGCGAAGCCACAAGAGCAAGACGTCAAATAACAAATAACGTTGTGGTCAGACACGTCAGAGGCGTTTTCTTAAAAAACCTCACATTTCCCCAACCATAGAGCAAAATCATACACACTGTTGAGTAGCACGTGACAGTATCTATCCAAAGATGTGTATCACTCAAGTATGGTTGAAATTTGAAAAAATTGTGACATTTGACGGTATACAAGGGAACTTTGACTCCGCTCGAAGGTCATATATTGTTACTGGAATAAGAATTTGAAAATATTTAACAGTTCCAGAGTTAGAGCGCAAACCGACGGACAGACAGAGTAACGCCGTCACAAACACACATCGTAACAGGGTGATACCAATACCACACGAAAAATAACTGAAATTGCATGGATAATCCTGAGCCTTTCGCTTCTTCAATGATACTGCTCTTTCATACTCTCCAGATAATGACGTATTTTACTTAACCTAGACAGACAATATAATATGCTTACAATTAGATTAGATGCAGAATAAACCATACCTTAATTTTTTTTTTTATTTCGCAGGTGAAGCACGGCGTAAACCAAAGAAATTAGATCTTATCGGCATAACCCTTCACATTTTGGTGCTAGTTTTCGCCACGTTACCCCTATTCGGAGTAGCGGTTTGGATATTTGAGTTAGACCCCATCTCCGGACTCATCACATCAATTATGCCTCCAAACTGGAAAGATGATCATGTTGTAAGCTGGTTCTGCCTTGAAACGATCCGGTTCATCTACGTGGTTTGTGCTGTTGTCGAGATGTGTCGATTCTTTCCTCTCGTGTTTATAATCTTGCTGCTGGGGATTCAACTGTACCTCGAGATTTTGTTTCTCGAGCGGAAAAATGCACGACTCGTGATGTTTCCGTCTAAATACAAGCTGTACGTCAATGCGTATCGAAGGGCACATCTGATTAATGGAGGGTCGACAAACGCTCAGAGCAAAACGACGGCACTTCTCATGTGGCTCGGCCTTTCGATTGGGATCAGTGTCAACTTTGTCAGTTTCCGGTTGCATTCCGTCATCCCGATGCCCCTCTACCTCTTGTTCCCAATTGTAGCGCTAGTGGTTCCGGTAGTTATTACACAGACGCTTCCGGATGCCACGAATGTGTTTGAATATTCAAAGGAATTGATTCGGAGTTGGAAACTTCAGACTTCGACTTGCATGACAAGAGAGAAGAAACTGTTCGCTAAGGAATTGGCAGCCCTCAGCCCAATTAAGTTGTATGCCAATGTGGGTGGATTTAATTTATTTGAGCTGAAGCAATCCACGATTTCGACGTACTACTGGACAATCATTGAGCATACCATTAGTTTGATCATATCCGTCCCGCAGAGTTATATTGACTCCCTGATTGTTTAATGTTTAATGCCTTGTGCTTAAAAGTTATAACTGTGAATAAGGTGGATGACAGCCTAAAGATTGCGAAAGCGCAAACCTTAACATGACTACATGACCACTTTCTGCATCTCGAAATCTTCGAAAACGTAATTTAACATTACACGGAAAATTGTGATTTATCGAATTTTTTGGCATTAAAGAAACCGCTTTAGAAGGACATCGCAACGGGTTAAACCATGAGAAACAATAAATATTCAGAATTTTACCGTCCTTGACAGTATTTTCGCACTAAGATTCCTCTTTACACGTTCTTATAGTGGTTTCTAATAATATTAAGTACATCATCGCAACGGGTGATGTAAGCAATGCAAGAAAAATGTGCTAATAATAGAAGATTTTACTTTATTAGCGTTTCTAAATGCCACTAAAAAGGTCGGGTTTTCATGTAGTCATGCTTTCTAGTTGTACACAGTAACCGCTAGAAATTTATCACAAGGGGTCGGGTCATCGTAAACCTTAAAGCGAATAAATCAATCGGCTAAAAAATTCTTATAATCCACATGTTTTAAAAATAGCTTTTCTGTATTTCGAAATCGCTCCAGCTCCTTCATTGTGAAATTTTACATCAACATTGGTAGTTTTGGTAGCTACAGAAAATTTCAACCATTCGTATAAGCGGCTGACAATAACCTAGAATGGAAAATTACCTGCCTCTACCCACCTACAATCGAGTACTTGATTTAATTAAGCTTAAAACTGACGGAATAGGAAGTTAGACCATAGAAATGGATAATATAATTAAATAAATACGAACGGGCGTCAGAACAGAGCATGGACGGCTTAATTCAATTATACAAACTCGCTTTGCATCTTCAAAAAGTCAAAATCGTTAATCAACCTTTATCTTATAGGATAAAATTTCTTTGACTTTTTTTATTTAATTGTATCAAAATTTTCAATTTCTGATTAGTTTTAAAAAATTCGCAAGTTTGTTGTACACAGAAATCACTAAAAATGGATCACCATACAATACAAATACAAATACAGGGCCATCAAATACAGGGCCCTGCAGGTGTCGTCATAAAAATTGGACAAAAGAATCGGCAAACCATTTCATCAAAATCCCTATCCTTTCAAAAAGAGTTGTTTTGCGAAATAGCCAAGAAATCCTTGTATCAAACTATCAAAGTAGTTTATGTGTTTGGAAATCGGTCAATTTTATTTTAAAGGTTTGAATTTACAAATGCAGAGGTAGTTTTGTTGGGCTGTTTATCATTAAAACGTGCTTCGTAAAGGCAATTTGTTTTGTTTCAAGTATCTATAATATTTCGACATAACTTGCCTTGAGAATAGTAACTAATAACTCTGTCCTGAGGACACAAATTGCATTAAAATTTAATATTATTTAGACCAGTATACCAAAGTGCTGTGAACCGTCGCTGCTTGAATATCCTCTCTAGCCATATGCATATCTGTACATATTTTAAATAGTTCCCGTGAACCGGAACTGCATTACACTTACTCTGCAATCGATGGAATATAAATAGGGCTTTATTTTAATCGGCCTCCTATTTATTTGAATTTCGCCTCCTCGAATATTTGAAACTTCCTCCTTTGACTTTAGCTCCCATTTATTTGAATCGGCCTCCTCATTTAATTTGAATCGGCCTCCTAAAACTATGAATGGTCTCCTCAAGATAAATAGGCATTTTAGGATGTTTAAACTGTTTAAAGGTATGAGTTTATCAAATACAATATGTATATGTGTGTATTTACTAATCCATACCTTCATGTTATCATATTCCCTTAATCGTATATGTATATTAGCAGTGGGCTTTTGGGGATTGTATGTAATAGTACTTTACAGGGTTATGTGTATTGCAAAGATTGTTATCAATATTATTATCATGATACAGTAACAGAATCCTTAGACTCGTTGTAGTGAGCCGAGTTGGCATTTTTTTCTTATTTATTCTTTGGTCAGAATCAGAAAGGTGTTGTTAAATTTGACATTCAACAGTCTTAACTGAGGGACACGCTATTGGCTATGCGAGCACAAACAATCGTTTGGAGTCAATAAATATGTGGATAAAAAAACACAAAACGCTTAGGATTCGAATGCCAATTGCCCAATTCTTAAATCAGATGTTGAGCATCGCTGAGCAGTGGTCGTATGAGCGAGATCCAGCGAGTGTCAACTGCAAGCGTTTTCATTTGTCACCGGAATACACACTTCTAATTCAAACAAGTTCTTACAATTGGACTCAACTTAATTTAAAAATGAAATTAAGGAATGTTTATGAAAAAAGAAGTTATATTTCATCCCAGCAAAAGGAACCAAACCCTTGGTTGAAAATGAGATAAACGAATATCTTCGATCTAAAGAAAACTTAGTGGGGAAATTTTAACACTTATCGGTCAAGAATGACCCGATTGTGGATGGTCGATTTCAACACACTGGACTGGGAGAAATCACATTGCACTTGCTACCCATATAAGAAGTTATATGTTTGCAAGCACATAATGGGACTTGCAATTAAAAATCGGTTATGTGTGGTTCGTCCAGAAGCGAAATCGGTCCCAATAGGACAAAAACGGGCCCGTGGAAGGCCTTCATTAAATAAAAAAGCTCTGATCATTGAATAATTATAGTGCTGAATGTTAAAGTATTTTAAATATTTACAAATTTCGTTTTAAATTGATATAAAGTGACCCACCCTATGAGTGGCATATTTAATTTTAACAGAAAAGTCTATTTTTCTTGAGGAGACCATTCATATTTTTAGGAGGCCGATTCAAATTAAATGAGGAGGTCGATTCAAATAAATGGGAGCTAAAGTCAAAGGAGGAAGTTTCAAATATTCGAGGAGGCAAAATTCAAATAAATAGGAGGCCGATTAATTACAAGCCTATAAATAGCACATATGCATACAAATGTTCCTGTTATCCGTCTAAATGTCCTTCTGATCTTGTGTTAATTCGAACAATGTATCAATCCTGAGGGTTTGCCAATAAAAAATTTCGACCTTTAGCCCTACCCCCAGATCTTATAGATTAAATGTCATAAATTTTTTTAAATGTACAACAATTCGCCGAGTTTTCCCTACACAGGAACAGACAGACAGACACCAAGTCAAAAAATCAAGACAATCCTACGTAAAAAGCGTCGAAAAGGGTAAAATAAAATGGAATAAACTTATGACCTATAAAGTGTAATTGTGATGAGTATCAACAAGGTTCAATATCAAAAGCTCTCAATTAAAGTTTTTTTATGTCAACCTCGTCTAAAATGACTCTATTTATTCATAATGTGTGCATTCATTTTTGATCTGTTTAAACCCAAGAAAAGTCAACAGTATGTGCACAACATTTTATAGCGACAATTTTAACGTTGACACACAACACAATTTAACCTCACTTTCGCAGGGACAGACAGGTTAAACCATTCGTATAAACAAACACCTACAACTTCCTGCTTTTGCCCATCTGAATTTGAGTTTACTTGATTTAATATTGTTCTTAAAGCTTAAAACTGACAGGGTACGCAGTTAAATAAATCAATATAGTTAAAGAAACTAAAGTTCTAAAAATTATTTGAAAAGTTTTGAAAAGTTATAAAATATTAACTTGAATTTTCATTTTTCTGCGATTTTGACAAAATTTGCAAAAATGGCAACCGAACTGCAATGGAATGCCTTTGCTCTGCATTCGAAACTCTTCAAGTATTTTTGGAACTGCCCGATAGGGTTTAATCTTGATACACGGGAGCCGTTCTTCATTCCTAAACGACGAGAATGCATCCCTTGGATTGTGGTTATCGTGATGGTATTTTTCATTGTTAGTGGTGGATTAACTTCGTACTTAATTTTGAAGGAGATGTTAAGTCCCAGCAATGATTTCAGATCAATGGTTCTGAAGATCCCAATGCATTTTTTAGTTCACCAAAGCTCGTTTTATGTGTGCTGCCTAGCACATTATATTTTGCAGCATGGGAATGAAGCTACAAATGGTTTAGTTCAAAGCCGCAAACTCCTTCAGCATCTACAAAAGCGTAAGTCAAAGTTACGGGCAGAAATCCATACATCGAAATTCATCCAAGTCAAACCAAACAAATACAAGATGCAGTCTAGAATTTCATGACCAAATTGGGTAAAATCTGACACACTTTTGTTGCCTGACACCTTTGTCGTCCTGACTCCTTTGTCCTGACACATTGGTCCCCAATCCTTCTGACCTACGAGGCCCAATAAAAACAAATAAAGCGAGTAATGAGTTTCACCCTTTACCAAGAACGAAACATCATGGCTTTCGGCATCTTCATCGATATTTTTCCTTGTTACTTGCCTAACAATGCAATGCAGTAAAATAAAAATGGGCAAACAATAGTACATGTACTGAATCAGCGCTTCTAAATCCCGATCCCGATGCCCGACTGTCTCAAAGTGGCTTTATAAAAATATTCATTTCATTATTAAGGTGTGAAACCCCCTAATGGGAAGACCTTGTCTGTCTGTCTGTCTTTCTGTCTGTCTGTCCGTTTGCGCTCTAACCATTGAACGGTTGCAGTTTTTTTAAAACGGTTTTCGGATATCAAACCAGCATTTTCTTGGGCATAAGGCATAAGTGGAATATATTTTTAAAACTTTGGTCACACCCCCTGACCCCCTAAAATGTAAAATTTCCAATAAGTTGACTCCTATCAGTATCCAACAACGAAGAGTTTGTTCAGATACGGCAATCACTCACGTTTACACCCATTAGGACCAGGGGGGTGAAACCGCGCAATATGTAGGAAGTGCGTTTTGACGGTTTGTCGTGCAGTTTCATACCTTCCTTACGTGCGTTTGCAACGGTTTATTTACAATTAACCTTGAATTCACAGGGGAATTACGCTCTAAACCAAAGAAATTCGACCTCATCGGCATAACCCTTCACATACTAGTGCTAGCCTTCGCCTCGGCCTTCCCCATATTCGGGTTAACGGTTTGGATTTTTGAGTTAGACCCAATCTCGGGTCTAATTACATCTACTCTGCCTCCGAATTGGAAAGACGATTTTGTAGTTTGGTTCTGCCTTGAAACGATCCGGTTTATCCACGTGGCTTGTCACCTTGTCGAAATGTGTCGACTCTTCCCTCTCTTGTTTATAATCTTGCTGCTGGGGATTCAACTCTACCATGAAATTTTGTGTCTCGAGCGGATAAATGCTCGGCTCATGATGTTCCCGTCAAAATATAAGTTTTGCATCGATGCCTTTCAAAGATTACGTCTAATTACCAGAGGCTGGACAAACTATCTAAGCAAAACAACCGGTCTTCTGGCGTGGCTCGGCCTTTCGATTGGTGTCAGTGTCAACTTTGTCAGTTTCCGGTTGCATTCCGTGATCCCGATGCCACTCTACCTTTTGTTCCCAATCTGTGCAGTGGTGATCCTGGTGATTATTACACAAACGCTACCGGACGCTACGAATGTGTTTGAACATTCAAAGCAATTGATTCGGAGTTGGAAACTGCAAGTTTGCATTGGAAACAGGAAGAAACTACGGTCCAAGGAAATTCAAGCCCTTAGTCCTCTCAAATTGTATGCCAATGTGGGTGGATTTAACTTGTTTCTGCTCAAGAAATCGACTATTTCGACCTACTATTCGACAATCATTTTTTACACGATTAATTTGATCATTTCGGTACCACAAAAGTATATTGACTACGTTACTGTATAAACCGCATTATGAACTACCGATTGTGATGGTGGAATTCAATCTGACGGTTTTAAAAGGAAAGGGTGGCAGAGGCCTCGATTAAATTAAAAAGAGTAAAGTGCTCCATACCTCCACTCCTTGTTAAGTGTTGAAAACACTTTATGTGAATGACCAATCCGTCTATTCGTCCGTCTGTCTGTCTGTCTGTCCGTCTATCCGAGCGATAACTGGAGAACTGGATAACTGGATAAATGTTCGACTCATTACAAAAAGCTTCATAAAAATATTTAAAGCTTGAGTAGTAAAAATCTTATTTCGGGGTCAGGATCCACTCCATGAACTTTTTCATTGATATAAATGAGGCAGATTAACCTAGTATAAAGTTTTGCTAGGGAATTGTGTATTTTCATCGATTTTCGACTCCTTTTAAAGGGATTTATAAATATTTAAGTTTCGTAGAGGGGCTATAAGCTACAAAATGGGTGGGGATTTATTTCGGGGTGTGGTATTAAAGAGGTTAAATAAATATTTTCCGCCTCTCGTTCCATTGAAAGCAAGGAGGGATAATGTATTGAGATTGCGAGATCAGGAAGCTTTGAGTCGAGTCCAACTGCCGGATTACTCTAACCCGACCATCTCCCCTTTACCCAATGTTAAAGTATCGTCGTCCTATCGTCGTCCATGGCGAATGCCGAAGCGAATTCTAAACTCTTTTCGATTCGACTCGAATTTCGACTAGAATTTCGACAAATTCAATATATTCGACATCCGACACATAAAATAATAATCAAATCTACAATTTAAATCGACCTACTATACGCAACGCGAAAGTTATTGCCATGAAATATTTCTAACTCAATGAAAACCAATCCTATTTTTTAACCAAAAATTAGAATGGGATATGTAACAGTTGCCGGAAATAATTATAATTAATTCTTACAACTGCCAATGGCTAAACAATGAATCAATGTGGAGTTACTTCATCGTAATGTTTCATTCGGCACTTTTAAATTAATTGTATTAATTAAATGGACCCGGAGGGACGGATTTCATGTTGACGTTGCCTTTACTGCGATAAGGGAATTAATGAAGGACATGGGATTTTGTAACAAATAGCATCTGAAGTTGTATATTGGATTAGTAGGTCTAATTTATTGGGAGTGGAAATATCACATTCTGAATGTATTTATTAAGTGTTGAAAACACTTTATGCGAATGACCAGTCCGTCTGTCTGTCTGTCCGTCCGTCTGTCCGAGCGATAACTGAAGAACGGCTTGAGCTACGGTCGCCCAATTTTGTACACTTGTTCCTGGGGTAATAACGGAGAATAATTTCGAAATTGGGTCCAATCGGCCACACCCCCTGTCTCCCATTAATTAAACCCCCCACAAAAACCATTAAATTAGTAGACAACGCTGACATATTTTTAAACTGCCACTTGGGTAGTCTACAGTAAACTCTATGTCTATCATCTATAACATAAATACTAAAACGACATTTCAGGTGTAAAAATCGCGGTTTTGTGGGGGAAATTGAGATATGAGTTGGAAATGATTTCTACGTGACTTAAAACATCATTGACGTATACGGGACCACTTCCCCTGAAACCAGGGTGCGAAACCCGGACATTTGAGTGAAATTGAGACGTTGGTTCATTTATGGTTATGTTTTTAACACTTAGTTACACCCGTTACATCGGTTTATTTATTTTGGTTTTTATCGAAAGCATACATGGTTAACAAGTGAAATACATAAATAAACTTTTAAATTAAATTTTATTTTCGTAAATATAGATTACTCTCTTGGGTTTCGAAAGAATAAATAAATAATTTGCAAAATTCATAGGAGTACTATATATAATAACTTCAAAGTATATGCAATGGTCATCTATGCTTGCTTCATTGCTTGTATACATATGATTAATAATCAACTCATGTGCGAGTTGATTAGAGACGAAGTAAATTCAATCAATAATGTTACTAAACAGTTGAGCTTTTCGGGGGAATTGTGGTATAACGCTGTCAAAATCGGATCGATATCTCTCTTTGTGTGGAATAAAACTTTATAAATCATAGCTTACTTATATCTGTAATCTGTCTTAGTCAATTACGGTTTCATTCGGATCAATTTGTGCCATCAATTGTTATTTAAAGAGGTTGTGTTAAATTGTCACTGTCTAGTGTCTATTTATTTCTTAAAAACACAAGGAAGAAAAACGTTCTCTGTAAAATGAATCTAAGGATAATTCCAAACCTCTCTTTCGTATTGACATGGAAATCACCAGTATGGATTTCAATGGGCTGATATCCGTTTAGGATCGTATTTAATCGCTTCCGATTCAAACTATTATCTTTCTTTGGAATTTTCCGAATAGAATATATAGCCGATTTAGATAGCCCAACAGTTTGGCTGGAGCCATGCAAAGTAACTTGTATGCAGATCAGTACCACCGCAAAACCCAATGGAAATATGATGTAGCAGAGGTTAGGAACTTTACCATAACTGGTAGCGGTTGCAAAGAGGTTAACGATTGCATAGGTTGAGCCACGTCCTTCAATACAATTGAATTGAATTGAATTGAAAACTTTATTAACGTGTCAAATTGGTTCAGATAATTTACATTTTCTGGTCTCCCACCCGTGACACGGGGCCGATTTAACAATAATCAATATAATAACGTTAGACAGGTCAAAAACATATCCAATTGTGGTCAGTATACATCACTAAATAAATACATTGTTTCTCTTAGCAATTATCCATTCTCTAACAGCTTCCTTAAATTTATCATAGCCTATAGAGTTAATCTCCCAATCTTTTGGAAGACTGTTCCAGAGTTGACATTCTTTAAATAAGACCGATTTTTTGAAGGTCTGACTGCTGAAGGAGTCTACCGGAACCATTGGCATTGGCTTTGAAGCCGTGTGAGCCGTAAACTTAATCTTTTTATGTATAAACTTTTTGTACATGTTCTTTAAGATAACGAAATCAATTCGTTCCGAAATTGATAGGAAGTTACATTTTTTCCATAACTCGTAGATGTTTACATTTCTCTTAACCTTATCATAACCTAGTTTTGATCTTCTAATTAGTATGGGCAGGTAAAAACAAACTAAAAATCGATCAACTTTGTCTTGAATTTGGCTTAGTGTATTAGGCGTTTGTACCGCCCAAATATCAATTCCATAGTCCATAATCGAATGAACATACGCATTCATCATAATAATCATAACATTCGAGGACAAGTATCTTTTTATACCCTGTAAGTATTTTAGACGATTAGACACTTTATTCTGAACTGAAAGAAAATGTTTACCAAAATTCATTCCTGGTTCGAAGATTAGTCCAAGATATCTGAACTCATACACACGTTCAATCTTATGATTGTCAACAATTATACCATTATTAATTTCTTTTCTAATTGAAAGGTCGCTTTCTTTGTGGAATACCATGTATTTAGTTTTGTCAAAGTTAATGGCTAGCCCGTTAATTTTACACCATTCACAAATTTTTTCGACCTGGACTGTTAAGTCCTCGACAATTTTGTCACTATTGGTACCTGAAAAATAGATGACTAGATCATCTGCATATAATAAATATTCCCAGTCTATACTAGCACCTATATCATTAATGAATAAACTAAATAGAAGTGGTCCCAGTGCCGATCCTTGAGGGATACCACAAGGGAGGTCATACAGTTTGTCATTTCCCTCAATAGAAAACACTCTGTTTGTAAGCCCCTCATTTATGGTTTTAACAAACCAAGGCTCAAGAACAAATTCAGTCATGAGTTTACGAGTTAGTAAGTTATGATTCACAGAATCAAAAGCAGATTTCAAATCGAAGAAACATGCAACAACTTTATGTTTCGGTTTATCAATGTTTGCATAAATATATTGCGCAAATAAGGTAAGCGCTGTGTGACAAGACCTTTTCTTCCGATAAGCATGCTGCTTGTCGTTAAGCAACAGCTCAACTCTCCTGGATAATCTATTATGTAAAAACTTTTCAAAAATTTTACAATAACTATTTAGTATTGAAATAGGTCTATAGTTCTTAGCTATCCTTCTAGAACCTTTCCCTTTAAAAAGGGGTATAATATAAGCAGACTTAAAGCTGCTGGGAATGCAACACTCACTAATTATACAAGAGAAAGGAGTTGCAAGTAAAACTGCAATAGAGCTAGTGCACTTTTTAAGTACATACATTGATACAAAAATTCCTCTATTGGATTTTTGATTTTTCATTCCCTTGAGTATATCAATAAGTTCTGTGTCATATACAGTAATTACACCCTTGTCCCAGTCCTCACTCTTATCGTAATTAAAAGTAGAACAGTAATTTGCAATTTCTGCATCAAAGACGACCTTATCAACAACATGCTGAGGCGGGATCACAAACTGTTTGGCAAGCGTATTATTAATTACAGTCTTACAATTTACAGCCTCACCATCAATATCAAGTACTTCAATTGGCTGCTTAACAACCGATCTAAATTTAGTTAGCTTGTTAACTGTGTCCCATAAATTACTAGAGTCAGTAGTACTCTCAAATTTTTCCTTAAAGTACCGTTTTTTGGATTTAGTTAATTCTATGTTTGTCGAGTTTCTGGCTCTTCTGTACAGTTGCCAGTCCTTCTTAATGTTTGATTTTATGGCGTTTTTCCTAGCTAAATTTCTAGCTTTAATCGAGTCAATCACTTCTCTAGTGAGCCATGGGCTTATTTTGCCTGAAACCCTACGGTTCTTTAACGGTGCGTGTTCCTCCAAAACACTTAGCACAAAATTATTAAAATTCATAAAACTTAAATCTATTAGACTTTTATCACTCGATATCTGGGTGAAATTACAGTCTTTATATTTGATCAAGTCTTCATCAACTGTCTTCCAATCTACTTCACTATAATCTCGGCAGGAAATAGTTTTAGATGGAAAAGAGCATTTTTCAGATTTGAATATAGCATAACACAAGTCGTGGTCAGATGACGTATAAGAAAAATGCCCTGACTTTACAAACTTGGTGCTATCTTTCACATAAAAATGATCTAACAAGGACTTATTTAAGTATGTGGGTCCTATCATAAGCTGCCACCAGCCAAATTCCTTGTAAATAAGACGAAACTTGTGAATGTTCAAGTCGTAACTGGATGGTAAATCATGAACTAGTAAATCTATATTAAAGTCTCCGTACATAACATAGATAGTCAAAAGTAGTTAAATAGATATTAAGTTCTTTAAACAATTCAAGAAATTTGACAAGGGATGAGTTGGGGTGTCTATACACGGTCGTCAACAAAATCGGCTTAATACCTTTTCTCATAAGTTTAATTAAAGTAATTTCAACTAGGTCAATCTTATTAACTGGATTCCATTCAACAGTTTCAAATTCAAATTCTTCCCTAATGAATAGTATAGTGCCGCCCCCGAACGTGTCAGAAGCTCTGTCTATTCCATAGATATAGAAGAAGGGGTAGAACTGGTTGTGTGGTAGAAAATGCATACAAGAATTATGGCAAGATTGTTCCTATTCCCTCTTAAATTTTAGACGAGTGCAGCTTTTAGGTTCTGTCTAAACCGCAGGTTATTCCTATTCCCTCTTAAATTTTAGACGAGTGCAGCTTTTAGGTTCTGTCTATAACGAGATGATTCTCGATTTGGAGCTCCCCTATGTTGTTCGGATGTTATAGTGAAGCGGGATGCAAGGATCTATATCTACTCCTTTCTATATCTATGGTCTATTCTAACCTGATTGTAATTTGGCACTGAATACTGATTAACCGTATCTCTAGTAGCGTCTAGCCATGACTCTGTACATGCTAAAACGGCAAGGTTTTTAATTAATAGTAACATTTTAAGTTCTTCAAATTTGTTCCTAACGCTACGAAAGTTCATGTGACAAAATATTAGGCCCTTTGACTGTACAAATTCGGGCGTAAAAATTGAACTTAAAACATCATCAACGGGAAGTGTATTTGTGTTGCTTGATGATGTGGGATCTTGTGTGGATATGGTGTGTTGATGTGTCGAATCGTTTAGAGTTGTATTTTGGAAGGGAAGGAGATCATCATGGTCGGTTTTCTGGCAGCAAAGTGGACATGTCCAGGCCGATTTTCGGAATTCCCAGTAGACTTTATTGTCAGAGATCCGATCAATACAGTCCACTCTGTGATAATGTTGTTTACAGATCTGGCAGGCAAGGAAATGCTTTTTTACGTCAATTGGTAGAAGACATCTGTTGCAGAGGATTAGAGAAAGTCCATTCTGCAAGTCCATAGTTAAGAGAGGAATTAAAAAATTGAAAGGAGGAAAGATAATTGGAACATCTCTTGCCTGAACGGGAGTGTAATATTTATAGAGCTTCACTCTAAGCTCTTATGTGCAGTCATCCATTTAAGGCTGGATGCCACCCTAGGTCATCCATCATGTCAAGGTAGTAGTTTTAGAAGTGTGAAGGTCGTCATTCGGTCATTTTATGCATGAGTTGGAGTAGAGGATGGTTTCGATGATGCTGATTATGATGTATGGTAGATAAAAGAAGAGGGAAGACACAGTACCGTAGTGAGGTTTAGAATACTCTCCGCTCAGATTGCCGGGTAGAGGACTAACCTAAGCCAGGGCAAACTTTCGACGCAGGTGAATAACTTCTCCCCTGTCTACGCTCCTATGTTATCTCAAGGGAGTTATACAAGGGAGAATACCCTGTCTGATTATGAAGGATTTCCAAAATTTGAACTTGACGATAAAGACAGAGCTGATGTTGGACCCGTTTCCAATTATTCCTTGAATATTTCTACATTGCCCTGCATTAAAAATGAAGTATACCCAAGTTTGATTAATTTGAGAAGCAAAATTGCAGTGTCTAAATGTATATCCGGTAAGGTTTCATTTTTCCCAAAAGCTATTATGAATGGATGTGAATTCAGGAGAAAATTTATTTTAAAATTTTGAGTGGCGATATGGCGATAAGAAAAATATAAAATCTTAGAAACGATTGTCCTGGTGCGGGGCATATAATATGACTAGGGCGGGTGATCGATTGAAATTACCGTATCAACCTGAGATGAGGTAGTGTTTGAGACAAATGGGTCCCAAAATTGGCAGTGTTGCCCAAAGTATCAGGCCTCCAGCTATACCCACTACAACTACCAATTCAATCAAATGTGAGAGCATCGTTTTCCAAATTATCAACAATCCGTGTTGTTGAGGATTGCCCAGATCCAAGATGCTCGACCCGATAAACTGTGGGCCGGAAGGAACGATCCAAACAATTAACGGTAGAAATATCGGCAGTGTTACCGAAGTGTAAATGAAGAACAGCAAAATAAAAATACTGCTCAGGTTTCCAATCCTCAATCCATTCAGAATATCTTTGTCGAAGTTGCTCTCTGAAAATCAGGTTGATGCAGCTTAATAGTATGATGTAAACAAGCTCATTCGTATATTTTTTAAGATAGGGTGAATTTCAATTTTTTTAAGCCAACTTCATTTAGATTTTAGGGTGAAATTCAGTCACCTTATAGGGAAAATTTGAGCATTATGAGGGGCGATTAAAACGTAGCTGGTTTAATTGAACCATATCGAAAAAACATCAGTGAAATTATATACCTTTGATCTTCCTTTCAAAACTTATCAGACCATTGATCAGTAAGCGCTGATTTCTAACATCGGAGAAGTCTCCAGTTAAAGTCGTTGCTTCAGTTACACCAGTTAACAGAAGCCGATACAGGAAAATCAGTTTCTGAATGAGAGTGAGCTGAAATTTAGCCGGATTTAGTGCAAAAGAGGTTAATCTCCAAACGATGAATCCGAGGTGACAAAATGCTTTCAAAGACCACAAGCGCCATGCCAATCGCTTTGCTGCAGAGGCGCTTTCGAAAGCCTGGATTTTCGGGTTCCATTCATAGGGACAAAGGCCCCGTTTATGTAGCAATTGAAATATGGCAATGAAATAGGAGAAGATAAATCCAGTGATCATTGTAGCAGCCTTCTGATAGAGTCAGACTAATTTTTAGCATCATATAAGTAAGGAGTCACGACGAGTTATGCAAAACCAAATGAATAAATTATTAGTCATATAATGTATGATCGATTATCGATTTCGATCTTCCGCTTCATGACAACAAATTCATTATCAAGATTTGAGGATTCATAGACAATACATACTTCATAATTAAAACTGGCTGGGGTGAGCCCACTGCTGCTCATCCTCAGGTACCAGAACACGTAGTCTGTCTTCACAACTTGAATAACAAAACCATAACACGTATTCGAATCTGCGTTTACCGAACGTGTCGTCTGGCCAAGGCCAAATGTTTTTCGAATGTTATATTGATTTGGATTCCCGGCGTTTTGCCACCCGGACATTTTCCACCCAAAGCGGACACTTTCTACCCTCGAAATAACAACCAAAATTTGTAAAATATTCCGTGGTCCCAATGTCACTCTATCTCTTGTTTCCTAGCTTGGCGATAGTGATTCCAGTAATTATTACCCAGACGCTGCCGCATGCAACTAATGTTTTCGAAAATTCCAATGAAGTGAACCAGAGATGGAAACTACGAGTTTGAATTTGGAAGAAGAGGAAATTGTTCTCCAAGCAAATTAGAGCTCTTATTTGTCCAGTTCAATTCTATGCAAATGGGGGTGGATTTAACTTATTTGTGCTCAAGAAATCGACAATTTTGACGTACTATTCGACAATCATCCTTCCTTTATACGATTAATTTGATCATATCCGTCCCTCCGAGTTATTTTGACTCCCTAATTGCCTAACGCCTTGTAATGGAAGGGCAGATGAGAGTGAAAATCCGACTGAGCTTAAAATGAAAGCGTTGTAAACACAATAACATGAGTTTTACGACAGTTACACAAATAAATGATTTAGTATTTTAATGTTCCATTTTACTCTGCTTGAAAAAAAATAAAAGTAACGGTTCATCCACACGGAAACAGTTGGCCTTGACCGACGACGACGACTTGGCCGACTTGGAAACTATTCTAAGATTCTTAATATAACATCCTACCCAATGCCTTTGGCATAAATTTCCACCAACCCGACCCAAAACACCTCTTGAAATCTGACATCGTTTGCCACCAAACTATCCAGCAAATTTCATTAACCCAGAGTCGTGTCATCAATTTGCATTTTTTTCCCCCAACTCCCTCATATAGTCTAAATATCCAGAGATCAGCCCCAAATCCCAAAAAACTTAATCCAATTCCAATCAAATAAAAAAAGAAAATAGTTTGAATACTATCCGACATCTTAACAGCGTTGACCCGATCTTGTACCTCCCCATTTGTTACCCCCAAAGTGTAATTTAGCCTCAAAAGATAATGAGCCCTTGTAAAGTATTCTTCTATTTTATTGTAAATCCCTGAAGAAACGATAGTTCTAAATGCCCAGGGGACCTTTGACCCTTCATTCTTGTCAAATTTTGACCCAAAATTGGTCTGTAGAAGACTATCCTTCGACAAGGAGAAGCTCAGTTTGGGATAATGTTTTGACAAATATTCAAACTCGGCTCGTGTCTTGGACGAAAATTCGGCATAAACTCTGCGCCCGCATTTGACGATTTCTGCCTCAAGTGCCTGATCCAGCTCTAACAATGACGATTGGTCAGTAATCCCTTCCGGAACGCACTGATGATTCGGTAGCAACAAGTTCTTAAGGAGTAACTCTGACTCGGTTGCATTAATCTTTATATTTCTTTCTACCCAAGCGTTCTTAATCTGATCTTCAATAGCAACAAATGCTGCCTTCAAAAAGTGAAAAAATGCGTAATCAGCGAAATGATTATTTGCCGTTGCTGATCCTGTGCTTGCGAATGACGAAAAAATTCGAAATTCCGATTCACTAGGACTACAATCATTCAAAAATGGTAATGTGCTTTCCGGGTCAATGACTGAGTAGCGCGGGGTCACCAGCTCCTTAAACTGAGAAATGGTTCGTAAAGGAAGCGGAGACGTAACGGCCGTGATGACGAGCCCTTTGTAGGCATTGGTAAAAATTACCCCCAGAATCAGCCAAAGGCCCAGTACGATCCGGTAGAAGAGAAGCTCGTCTAGGAACGACGGTACGAAGTAAGACTGTTCCAAAACCGATGCAAACATGAAGAAATATGGGGAGAAGGTTTGGCGGGTTCGTTTGAATTTCTTCAGAAACACGTGGACAAAGATGGCGATTACGGTGATGGAAAGCAAAATTCCGATCCAAAGTTGGTATTGAAATGGGTGGAGGTAAATTTCAAAAGCAAGCGCCTCTTCCGCAAAACATGTGAGGAAACTCAACTTGTCAGTGGAGGTGGTTACGACAGACTCCCAAATGAAATAAGTCGTCGTTTCTTCGTACTGACCTCGTGAAACATCTTCGTTCAGTTGCAGGTTCGGGTACCGAGAATGTAGGTCGCTGCAGTGATAATAAGAATATGCTGTAATCCCCTCCTTACATCCAAGCATAACCATTTCTCGCTCTCCAATTAAACTACTGTTCGTTTCGCCCAGTAGCAAGGCCAAAATATACAGCTTAAAGTTTGATATGAACGAGTCTCGAACGAACGGGATTCGAAATGGATTCCGCTCGATTTTTCCATTTCGAAGCTCTTTTATCAAGGCAGAAAAATCAATCTCATTTGGATCCAATAAGTTCTTCTTCGTCTTATAATCGTTCCAAAAGTTCGGAGCCAAGGTTTCGAAAGCTTTGTCCCATTTTTGCCGGTTTTTACCAATTTTGTACAAATCTATTGGAATAAGTGTAGGTTTAGGGCAATAGACGCAAAAGGCGCTGCTTTTAATCAACCGGTTCGAATCGTCCAAAATGTTTATTACAAATCTCAGTCCGTCTATCCTTCCTTTGCAAGGAGATGGACTTTCGTAGTCTCCAAAGTTTAGGAAACGGACAAGTTCATTTGATACTGCTTGAGTAATGTTACTTAACTGCGAGGAATGGGCGAAGTTAATAAAGTAATTGTAGAGAGGCTTCAGTTCATTCAATTCTTTGAAAGCATATTGGCTTCTGTAGACAAAGATTCGAAGGACGTCTGCGAGGGCATTTGCAACCGGAAATAGGGAACTGGTTTCGAAATATTTTGTGTCATGTGGATAAGTCCTCCAGGAATAAGCCTCTACTTCAAAATACATGATGTGGTAAATGCAGTAAATCCCCTTTGACTTTGCAACATTTATTGATTTTTGCTTTTCGTTTCCTTCGGGAAGGACTAATTTACGCCTTATTATTCCGGGGAATCTTTTCACGTCAACCGTCTGAATAGGCAGATGGCGACGGATTGTGAGTGGATTTTTGTCAATTGGCACATCTCCCAGGTCGATTTCGTCATAGACGAGTCGGATGTGACACTCGGAGACGGAGTTGATCAAATCGGTCAGCCCTTCCACGACATTCTGGCCAGATACCGAAGGGATGAGAATTGTGATAATTGTGACGAGGAAAAGGGTTATTAGATATTCTCTCAAGTTTAATGGTTTTAGCTTTAAAATTGGGGAAAAGTGAAGCATTTTGCTGGTCTTTGTCACCGTTTCAGTCCCTTCGGAATAGACAAGAGTGTGACTGGACATTCGGATGAGACTACTGAATTAGGCATATTTCCCCAGTAGGTTGTAGTTAGTTAATTTCCTTGAAAAATACAAAGTGGCTAAAATTCAAGTCGAAGCGCAATTATTTATTTAAAACCGGCTTCTACTGTGTTATACAAGTCAGACAATGGGAGTTCCACTTTCTAGGGATATTTTATTTTTATGTCAATAATATTTCGTCCCTAATGCTTGTGCACACGTTAGGCAATCCAACTCTTTTCTAATATGCTTTTGAAGGTTCTTTCTCCACTTATATTATGCAAGAATCGTCGCAACCATTTTATGTTCTGACTCGTCGACATTGATTAAAAATTCAAAATTTATTAAAATAGGCTCTCTGCCTCATAAACGTTGTAAATTTCTGAAATCTCAATGCCCCTCTACCTCAGGTTTCTTAAAAAAAACAAATTAGAGCCCCTAGTCCGCTTAATGGTATGCAATTTGGGGTGGATACGATGATATCCGTCCGTCAGAGAGTTATATTGGCTAGTGCCTCGCCTTGGTACTACGGAAGATGGTGCAGGTGCATACTTTTTTTGGGTGCCGGTTAAAACGTCGCATTTTAAATGTCGTGCGGTCAAAATGTCGCCCGGCTAAATGTCAATAGGCTAAATGTCGATATAAAAAATAAGGTCGCTATACAAATTGGTCCCTACTCTTAAAATATGTGGAATGAAAAAAAATTACAGAGTTTAGTACATGAAAAGATAGTGAGACTGTTCTGATACTATCTTCCTAATCTGTATGCTATGCAAATCTTTATCTTTCCAAAGATAATAATCTGCTCCGACCTCTGCCTTCATATTAGTCTGTTTCTGTAGTCCCTTGACTCAATCCTCCCATCTCCAACTCATTAAATAAATAATAATTCTTATTTTTACGACAATGTCAAGTGACGAAGAAATTTCATATAGGGTCACTCAGAAGGGTGAACCTCAGCTTATATTTCAACGGCAATTCCATACCCTAAACAAGACGTATCCTACCGGAAGGCAAAGATGGATTTGCATCAACAGAAAAGTGTGTAAGGGGAGCATTAGTTTAGCTCCAGACGGAAAAACTGTAAGTGTCACACATCCGCACATCGTAGGCGAATTTTTAGCGATAGAGTACGTATTTTTTTTTAATTAAGTTTATCTAATCTATAAATATATAAAATAATCAAAATACGTCTTTAATACAGATATGAAGCTGAACTTGCACGCCAGAAACTGAAGAAGATGGCTTTAGATCAACCCGACATAATCCCTTCTAGGTTGATAGCAAGTTCAATGAGTGCAGTTAGTCAACAAGTAATACCTTATTTGCCATCTCCAAATGCCAGCAAAAGGAATTGTAGGAGATGGAGACAACCGGAAGGAAGCAAACAACCTGAAACTAGGGCTGAAATTAAAATGGATGCGAATATGTGTGATGGAAGAGGAAATAAATTTCTTTTTTATGACTCCAGAGACGAAAAAAGAACATTAGTTTTTACGACGGATTCAAATCTAAAGGTACTTTGTCTAGATTTTAAGGTGAATTTACTTACAACCATGGATCTTTGTATTATAATATTTATTGTTAGATGCTTTCGGAGTGTTCAATATGGGCTATTGATGGGACATTTGACGTTGCACCCAAAATGTACACCCAGCTATGGACTATTCATGCCATATTAGATGACAAGGAAGGTTCCTCATTTCCATTAGTCTACGCCCTTCTTCATAGTAAAGAAGCAGCCACATACGGCAATGTTTTTAAGAAATTAATTGACAACGAATACGGTCATCGCTTACAGCCATCGTTGATAATAATGGATTTCGAGAAAGCTGAAATGATAGCTGCTACAAAAAACTTTCCTGGAGTACGATTACAAGGTTGTCATTTTCATCTGTGCCAATCCCTATTACGAAATTTTTCGCCTGAAATGCTTCGAAAATACAAAGACAACACGGACTTCGCTGTTACCATGAAGCAGTTCCCAGCCTTGGCATTTCTGAAAGAAGAAGACGTTCCAGGGGCGTTTCATAAACTTGTCTCACAGACGGCAGAAAAATATGGAGTTGAATGTGGCGATTGGTTCAATTATATGGAAACCCATTATATTGGATCCGAATTCAACCCTCCGACTTTTTCAATCACATTTTGGAATGTTTATGAAAGAGTGCTGGCAAATCAACCCAGAACGAACAACGCTGTTGAAGCCTGGAACCGGCGGTTTGGAGTATTCGCAGGTTGTTCAAACATACCTGTATACAGATTGTTGCCCCTTCTTATCAAAGAACATGATTACACAGAAGGCCTCTTATTGTTAAAAAGTGCGGGCGAGTCACTTAAAACATCAAAATTTGGCCAGAGACGATTAAATGCAAGACTCCTAGCCCTTGTGCAGCAGTATACAGGATTTTTATAATATTTTTTTTATAAATAATTAATTTTTCTAATCTCTATACACTTGCTCTTGTCTAATATTACGATATAAATCTCAGCGTCTTCCCCTCGATAAGTATATCGTTTTTCAACAAATCCCAATTATTGTCTCCCCGTATAAAATTCAGTGCCAAATATTTTCTGAGTGTTTGGAATTAAGGCACGTGCTTTTGTTTGGTATTTAATTGTTTGCTACGTGTTTACTCATAATATTTCAGAGATAACTTGACCATCAGTAATATTCTGTCCATTCAGTTTTGTTTAATTTGCATTTGGAAATCGGTCGTTTTCCTTCGTCTTTTTTGGAAATGATATATTAAATTAGAATTTGTAATTCATATGAGGATGGCTTTTTTGGCTTGCACAAACAGGTACTTTTCACTTTTAATTGCAGATGTGCTCCTTTCCGTTCATGTGAACGACTGGGTCGGAGTTATTTTTTGTGTCATATTAATTTATGCATTTATAGAATTATTAAGTGTTAAAAACACTTTATGCGAATGGCCTGTCCGTCTGTCCGTCTGTCGGTGCGATAACTGGAGAACGGCTTGACCTAGGATCACCAAATTTTGTACACTTGTTCCTTGGGTCATTAAGGAGGCTGAGTTCGAACTTGGCTCGAATTGGTCACACCCCCTGTCCCCCATCAATTACACCCCCTTCAAAAACCATTAAATTAGTAGAGAACGCTGACATATTTTGAAACTGCCGCTTATGAAGTTTAGAGTAAACTCTATGTCCATCATATACACATGATAACACCCTGAAGCTACATTTCAAGGTGGAAACCCGGGCTTTTTGGGGAAATTGCGATATGGGGTTTAAACGATTTCCATGAGTAATATAATATCTTTGACGTATACGTATACGGGACCACTCCCACTGACACCAGGGCGCGAAACCCGTGGTTTTTTGGGAAATTGAGATATGGGGTTTAAACGATTTCCATCAGTAATATAACATCTTTGACGTATACCGGACCACTCTCACGGACATCAGGGTGCGAAACCCTAGCTTTTTGGGAAACTGAGATATGGGATTTAAACGATTCCCATGAGTAATATAACATCTTTGACGTATACGGGACCACTCCCACTGACATCAGGAGGGTGCTAAATCCGAGCTTTTTGGGGAAATTGAGATATGGGGTTTAAACGATTCCTATGAGTAATAGAACATCTTTGACGTATACGGGACCACTCCCACTGACACCAGGGTGCAAAACCAGATGTTTTCAACACTTGGTTACGCCTGTTACATCGGTTTATTCTGACTTGGATCTGACTGGCATATATATCCAAGTTTCGTGAACCAACTGTTTTAATTTGATAATGTATATTTTAAGTTGTTTCAGATTTAATTTCAGCAACGACTTTTGCGATTTATCGTAGACTGTAAAAACATTTTGTGCCCCTTGTCCATGTTCTGATTTTCTCAATCTTGCATTTCCCTGTTTTATTAATACTTTTATACCAATTTATATATATATATTTACGCGCTTATTTCATATAGATAAATTATTGTAAACCCATTATACTTAAACAGCATATATACCCGCCACGATTTCCTTTTTCATTCCAGCGGTTACTGCGATAAACAGATGAACGTCCCGCTATTCGCATAAAGGTAACCGGTTAGGCAACGCTTGTCAATTCAGAATGTGAAATATTCGGTCTCTACCCATCTGCAATCGGGTACTTGATTCAATATTGTTTTGGTAGCTTTAGAAAACTGACGGTTTATCAAGTTAAGTTATCTAAAAATGGTTGGTAATTTTGTCTTAAATATGAGTTCAGATTTCGCAACCTTATGACTAAAGTCCAAAAGCCATGATATAGCTCCAGTCTTTCTCTGTTGTGTCGTGTCTATTGTCTACTGTCGTAAACTGCATTCGTTGAATGTGAGATTAGGCTCTGCGGAATAAGCTCAAAAATGACAACTGAACTGCAATGGGATGCCTTTGCTCTGCATGCGAAAATATTCAAGAATTTCTGGAAATGTCCGATAGGGTTCAATCTTGTGACACGAGAGCCATTTTTCATTCATAAACGACGAGAATGCATCCCATGGCTTGTCGTTGTTGTTGGGGGTCTCTTTATTCTTGGAGGAGGATCAACTTCTTACCTAATTTTAAATGGAATGCTGAGTTCCACAAATGATTCCGGATCATTAATTCTAAAGAACCCTGTTCACTTTCTATTCAACCAATGCACGTTTTACATTTGTTGTCTCTCACACTATATTCTCAAACACGGGGAAGAAGTTACCCAGGGCTTGGTTCAATTAAACAAACTCGCTCTGCATCTTCGAAAACGTAAGTCGAAGTTTCAGTATCAACTTTTATTTGAATGATGAAAAAACCGTGGAAGATGCTTAACAAAAATGATTAAACTACAGAAGAGTTCACAAGTTGAAGAAGTTTTCTTGGATACGAATTTATACGTAGGATATGAAACTACTACTTAGGATATAGCACTAATACGTCAGGGTATGACGCTACTATTTAGGATATGGCACTAGTACGTCAGGGTATGGCTCTAATCCGTAGGATACGACACTACGTAGAACGTATGACGCTACTACGTAAGATGTGAGACTTATACGAAAAAATACGTCCGGGTATGGCACTAATACGGCAGGTTATATGAACTAATATGTGATGATTACTCTACGATACTTTGCCATATGCATTTAAATGGTTTATTTTGGTTTTATTTCCCTTGAGAAACAGGATGTAAACGAAAGAAATCAGACCTGATCGGCATAACCCTTGACCTAAGCAAGCAAGCATTCGACAATGTAATGCGAATTGGCTAATAATAGTACATGTACTGTATCAGCGCCATTGGCGCGACTGTTCTAAAGAGGCTTTTTATACTACTGCTTCTTTACCTATATTTAACCTTACCTTTGTTTTGATTTTATTTCACAGGAGCATCACGCCTTAGAAAGAAAGAAAATAAATTAATTAGAAAGAAATTCGACTTGGTCGGCATAACCCTTAACCTAATGGTTCTAGCCTTCGCGGTCTTCCCAATATTCGGACTGGCAATATGGATTTTCAAACTGGATCCCGTCTACGAAATGGCTGAAACGGTTCTACCTCTGAATTGGAAAAACCATTTCCTAATTTGGTTCTGCCTTGAAACGATCCGGTTATTCTACTTGACATGTACAGTGTTGTCGAGATCTGTCGACTTTACCCTCTCCTCTTTTTAATCCTGATGCTGGGGATTCAGATGGCCCTGGATATTCTGTCCCTTGAGACGAGAGAAGTTCGGCTCGTTGGAATCCCTTCAAAATTCAAGTTTTACATGAATGGATTTAAACTATTTCAACTGATTATCGGACTTTGCATAAATATTCAGAGCAAATCTACAGCACTACTTATGTGGCTAGGCCTATCGTTAGGCGTCAGTGTCAACTTTGCCAGTTTCCGTTTGCATTCTGTAGTCCCAATGCCCCTCTACCTTCTGTTTCCTAGCGTAGCGATAGTGATTCCAGTAATTGTTACCCAGACGCTGCCGGACGCAACGAATGTTTACGAATATTCCAAGGAATTAGTGCGACGTTGGAAACTACAAGTTTGCATTGCAAAGAGGAAGAAACTATTGTTGAGGGAACTTAGAGCCCTCAGCTCTGTCAAATTATATGCAAATGGGGGTGGATTTAACTTATTTGTGCTCAAGAAATCGACGATTTCGACCTACTATTCGACAATCATCTTGTATACGATTAATTTAATCATTTCTGTTCCTCAGAGTTATATCGACTCCCTGATTGTCTAAAAATATCTTGGTTTAGAAGATAGAACTGCTGTAAATCTGTATTTTCTGAAAGTAAAAAAGAAAGCATTCCAACCCCACGTTAGCTGTTTAAGCAAGTTCATTTTAGGCATACATTTTTAATCAATTCGAGAATTTGATAAAAGTTTTAGAATAAATCAAGTTTCGAATTCTATTCAGTCTAGAAACAAATAGGCAGTATTTATTTTAATTGATTATTATAGTATTATAGTAAGAAATATTGTCTTCGGAGTCAATTTGCACAAATGTTGGCAAATGTTGAAGTAACTTTCATAAGTTTGTAAATTCTTTTCATAGCTCAAAATTAACTGATTGGCCCATGGTATCAATGAAGTCGACGTGAAATAAAAAGAGTAGGTAACTAAATACTAATAGGCACTAAATAAGTTTGTTGCTACGTGTTTACTCATAATATTTGAGAGATAACTTGACCATCAGTAATGTTCTGCCTATTTAGTTTTAATTACTTTGCATTTGCAAATCGGTCGTTTTCCTTCGTCTTTTCTGGAAATGATAAATTAAATTAGAATTTGCAATTCATGTGATTTTTGTCTTGCGAATACAGGTACTTTTGCGAATGTGCAGTGTTTTGCTCCTTTTTTCTAGGGGAGGCGATAAAAAACCATAGCAACGATGGTTTTCGCGAACGCTAGATATGCATTCGCACCTACTTTTGAAATATGTCAAACGACCTTTAGCCGTGACCTTTTGACATAGACTCTCGTGGTTTTTTTCATCGATCGATAAATCACGAGTAGTTGTGGGGCGCGGGGGTCAGAATTGAAAAAAGATCATTCCTTCATGCTTAAAACTCGATTTTTAATTTTTAAATCGTTTTTAACCCTATTTGTAATTTGACTAGACTGCTACAAAATTGAAATTGTTGTAGGCAATTTAATTTTGCAATTTATAAACCCAACATTTTTAAATTCGATTAAGAACTAACTGATATATCAATTTTTAAATGTATCCGGTTTATGGGATTTTTAGTATGGGGTTTTAAACATTACATAAGGTTGCATGGTCACATTAAGATTCCTTGACAACGCAGTTTTAACGTCCGTTGGCAAGCAATCTTGGCACATCATTGACTTTATATTCTACAACTTTAAAATAAAATACTATAATTTGATGGAATTAGAAAGCAAACGACGATAATTCTGAAATTAGATGAAACCATAAATTATCTTTAGTAACTATAATGTTGCATACATTATGCGAATGAATTATTCGTTCGTCTATCTGTCGGGAAAGAACATATTTTGCGAACGATTCAATTTTTTAATTTTTATTTCGGGGAATCATTGCGGTCCTTGAGACGGTCAATGAAGTCAACTTTGTTCAGGAGTAATGAAGGTCAAAATGTTTTCAAGCGTAAGAAGCATCGGAACATTACGCTTTTAGCCCCTACTCACGGATTTTTCTGAAAAATTGCTAGTTTATCCAAAATTTAACGAGGAATATGAATCCGTTGAAATTTTTTGGGGCTGACGTTCAGTTCGGACCCTATGGGGTCACAAAGTTTCAAATTTTTGTCTATTTTTCGTGATATATGCTAGTGAATAGTACACAGTACCTTGACAACCTCTTTGGTAATAGTGACCTTTCCATAGTCAGGCTAGGTTACCTCACCTTCAAAGTACCTGTCACTCCCCCGTACTTACTTAACCTAACCTAACCTAACCTAACCTAACCTAACTTAACCTGACTATAGAAAGGTAACCTAACCTAACCCAACCTGACTATAGAAAGGTAACCTAACCTAACCTAACCTGACTATAGACAGGTAACCTAACCTAACCTAACCTAACCTGACTATAGAAAGGTAACCTAACCTGACTATAGAAAGGTAACCTAACCTAACCTGACTATAGAAAGGTAACCTAACCTAACCTAACCTGACTATAGAAAGGTAACCTAACCTAACCTAACCTGACTATAGAAAGGTAATCTAACCTAACCTAACCTCACTATAGAAAGGTAACCTAACCTAACCTAACCTGACTATAGAAAGGTAATCTAACCTAACCTAACCTCACTATAGAAAGGTAACCTAACCTGACTCTAGAAAGGTCACTATTATTGTGAAGTTGTCAAGGTACTGTTCACTATTAACTAGCATATATTACGAAAAATAGACAAAAATTTGAAACTTTGTGACCCCATAGGGTCCGAACCAAACGTCAGCCCCAAAAAATTTCAACGGATTCGTATTCCTCGTTAAATTCTGAATAAACTAAAAGTTTTTCATCAAAATCTATGAGTAGGGGCTAAAAGCGTAATATATAAAGCGTAATATAATATAAGGATTTGGTCATACAGTAACAGTGTTTCACACCCACCATGTTTGATACCAAGATGGAAAGCTATTTTCAAGAGCTATTCATGGTGTATATGATTTGAAGATGTTTGAGGCGGTTGGAGTAAGGTTGATCCCGGTAATGTGGGAGAATATACGGGAGGGCATTTGGGAGAACATGAAGGGGGGCATGTGGAAGAGCATTTTTGAGGGCACTCGGGAGAGCATTAGTAGAATAATGTGTTCAATATAAATCTGTTGGTCTATAATTGGATCAACTGGTTTAGATCTATTGATGGATATATTTCAATATGTGGTTTAATGATCATAAAATACAATTTTTCATGCATGTTCTCCCGGATGCCTTCCACTAATGCTCTCCAACATGCCCTCCAGCATGCCCTCCACTAATGATCTCCCACATGCCCTGAATTAATGCTTTCCCATATGCCCCCCTTCATGTACCGTATACCGCATGCTCTCCCACATCTCCGATATCAGCCTTACTCCAACCGTCTTACTTTAACCGTTTGATGCCCCCTTAACCGGATAGAGGGTGTTAAATAGGTTCAATTACAAACACCTCTATGTGATAAGTTGGAAACTATGATCTATTACAATGAAATGACGTATGTAATTTTACTCCGGGGTAGCTGGGGTTTTTCCATGATTATAGATCCATTTTAAACATGTTCAAAAAGTGTTTAAAATGTTTAAAAAATTCAAAACAAATCACTAAAAAGAATAAAATAAAAAACCCCCAAAGGGAAAAGTGTTTCTAGGGGAGGGTGAACCAAAAAGAATAAAACAAGATTGTCTTAATTTTCTAGTTACGATTTAAATACTAGTATGTAATTTTAATAAATGTGTCCATTTCAAATTAAAACAATAACGACGACCCGGCCGGCAGGGACCAATTTATTAGCTAATTATGGTTACGTATGATTTTAAAATAGCACTTAATTACAATAATAAACTAGTATTGTTTGTAATTGTAACTATTTTTAATTCAAGCCGGTTAAAAAGCTTAAATACGATATTTAGTAATGTTTGGAAAATAATAAGTCACAGAAATCACAAAAAAATTCTGTTTAAAATCAGTTTAATAATAATAAGTTTAATCTTCTATATTTAGGATTGGATTTGACACGAATTATTCTTTTTCGTATTTACCCATGTTAAATTGTTCATTTCTATAATTCCGAGATACAAATCCCAATAAAGGAAATATCATCATATTTTACAGTGATGTATCAACTTTCTGATTATATAGGTCAACGCGCATCTTAAAAGAACACCCGAACGTAACCGGACATCAAATAACATTTAAAGTTGTTGCCTTACACGTTAATGACGTTTTCATGCAAAATCTTGTATTTCTCTAATCATAGACCTAATTTTGATACATCGTTCCATAGCACTTCTATTGAACTATGTAAGACATTATTAAAAAAGCGTGATCTCTGACCATACCCTCTTACCCTTCGACACAAGTAGCCATCCCAACTACTTAACTTCCGCCGGAAAGTCGTAATATCGTAAATTTTGTCCTAAAAAATTAATTTCAATTAAAAAATTTCACATCCCAACCAAAGAGTAACATCCTATACGTAACTGAATAATTAACCTGATAATGTCTCTGTACAATCTATGTTGATATTTGATCTACAATGTCCTAGATAGAAATTCTATTAAGCAAGAAGGTCAAAAAATGTTTCCCCAAAAAATATTGGCGAAACTTTTCTAAAGTTAGAGACATACACCCGGTTGTCTCCCTTTAATAAACTGTTGCAAATGCACATCGAAAACAAGTTAAACTTCGATACTAACGTCCAAACATGTGTAACGTCATTTACCGTAACGTTAAACAAGTTCATCAATAATTCTCATATTTCCAAAACTATGTAGTATTGTTGTGGACGTGACTTCACAGTATAGGGTTTCGCTCGGGTATTGCTCTTGATTGTATGGGATTTGTAATATGTTGGAAGCGTGAAGTTACTAATATTTAAAAATAGAAACGTTTCATAACGGTCTCGCTTATCTATCCACCCTTTGATTTGATCGATTGATTTGATTTTCTTTTCCCCTATTTATCTTACCCCCCTGACGGTCGGGTTGAAGATATTGTTTTAATTTGAAATGGACACATTTATTAAAATTACATACTAGTATTTAAATCGTAACTAGAAAATTAAGACAATCTTGTTTTATTCTTTTTGGTTCACCCTCCCTAAGAAACACTTTTCCCTTTGGGTTTTTTTTTTTCCTTTCATGTGAACGACTTTCTCGGAGTTCTTTTTAGCCCGTTGCTATGCAGGGCTTATATGGATGCCGTTGTCTGTCCGTCTGTCCGTCTGTTAACTCGATAACTTCCGTTAGCGTTAACTTAGATCCTCCAAATTTGATACACCTGGGGTTAGGCCAAAACCAAAGGCTAAGTTCGAAGATAGGTGAAATTGGTCCATTGATTGACCCGTAGGGGTCATTTCCAATTTGTTTGTAATTTAAACCTATGTTACAAAATTGGGGATTCGATAATTCCCATTAGTTTGGACTTAGTTTGGAAAATCTTCGTTATGGATACGATTTGAGATTTGAGGATATTCTCTATTGCTTAGAGTATACAGGGTGTTTGACTTAAAAGTCCCCACTACTGGTGACTGGCCAAATTGTTTCGGTACTTTAATGCAACGGGCCCGTAATAGCTGCTTGGATAGGTTTTTGTGTCATATTTATTTATGCATATATAGAATTATTCTGACTTGGACCACATTACATTTTATTGTAATTTTGACTGGCATATAAATCCAATTTTTTTTGAGCCGAATGTTTTAATTTGCCATTTTTTGCCTGACTTCAGGTGAATTTTTCATTGGCATATTTATAATTTCATACCAATATATCTTTTTATGCGCTTATTAGGTGTTGAAAACACTTTATGCGAATGACCAATCCGTCTGTCTGTCGGTCAGTGCGATAGTTGGTGACCTACACGGTCACCAACTTTTGTACACTTGTTCTTTGGGTCAAGAGTGAGACTGAGTTCGAACTTTGGTAAAATCGGTCACACCCACTGTCCCCCATAAATTAAACCCCCCACAAGAACCATTAAATTGGTAGAAAACGCTTTCATATTTGGAAACTGCCGCTAGGTATTTTACATTAAACTATATGTCTATCATCTACATATGATCAAATTCCAAAAACACACATTTCAGGTGTGAAACTACTGGGGAAAAGTAAGAAATAAGTTTTAAATAATTTCAACGTGTCTTTGAACAACTTTGACGTTTACGGGACCACTCCCATTGACACCAGGGTACGAAACTCGGGCTTTATGGGGAGATTGAGATATTAGTTTTAAACGATCCGATCCCCATTTATAATATAACAACATTTACGTATACGGGACCACTCACACTCACACTATGGTACGAATCTCGGGGTTTTGGGGGAAATTGAGTTTTAGTTTATTCGGGGTGATGTTTTCAGCACTTGATTTCACACATTACATCGGTTTATTATGTATCGTATATACATAATGCGAATGGCTCGGTGTCTGTCTGTCCGTCCGTCTGAAAACACGATAACTCGAGAACTGCTTAACTTTTTGAAATTTTTCTTTCGGTTATCTATTTAGGACATCTAAACGGAGGTCAAGCTCGTTTGGAGGCCTTGTAGGTCAAAGGTCAACATTTTTACAAATAGTAACCCCCCATGTGTGATACATCGATGAAAAGCTACTGTCAAGGGCTATTCAATGGTGTATATGATTTGGGGGTGAGGTCACATCCTGACAGGTGGAGAGGGGTCAAAGAGGTAAAATTACAAACCTATATATGTGACGTCATTCGAAAGCTATGATCAAGTGCTTTCGAATGACGTATGTAATTTGCTCTATGACTGGGGAAATTTGAGATTTTCGATATTTCATGTATTTTAGACATTTCAAAACACAGTTTTCACTGTAAACATGTTCAAATACAGTTTTAATGTGTATTCAATGGTATAAAAACGTCACATCTACGATACATGAGTACAACGTTGGACGGTTTATTTCATATTCAGACATTATTGCAAGGCCATTATAATTAAAAAAACGTATATAGCCGTCGTGTATGAGGGGAGATCTGGGACAATATTATATGACATAAACACAACTCATTTTCATCCAAAATCTCTCATTAAATCGGAGTGCATAAACATTCAGAGTGGTGCTGAAACACACAAAGTTGTGCAGAAACGTACCGAGTGGTGCAGAAACATTCAAGTAGTGCAGAAACACACAGTGTGGTGCTGAAACATTCAAGTAGTGCAGAAACACACAGAGTGGTGCTTAAACATTCAAGTGGTGCAGAAACACACAGAGTTGTGCTTAAACATTCAAGTGGTGCAGAAACATTCAGAGTTGTGCTTAAACGTTCAGAGTGGTGCTTAAACATTCAGAGTTGTGCTTAAACGTTCAGAGTGGTGCTTAAACATTCAGAGTTGTGCTTAAACGTTCAGAGTGGTGCTTAAACATTCAGAGTTGTGCTTAAACGTTCAGAGTGGTGCTTAAACATTCAGAGTTGTGCTTAAACGTTCAGAGTGGTGCTGAGACATTGAAGTGATGCTGAAAATAACAGTTAAATGCCCAGCATTCCACATCGCTTGGCGCCAAGTAGCCAGTTTGAATATGATATCTGACATCTATCTAAATACAATAATTTTACATTAGAATAATAATGGAAGCCTGGACAACGTTTAAATTAGATATTAGAAATTGTATTGTTAATTGCATGGAGATAATTAGCACTGATAACCAAGACTTAATAATCACGAGATTAGAGTCTGTTATTTCTGCAATTAATTTGTGGGTTGAAACCTACGGTGGTCATGATAGCTTTGTCCTGTTTTTAGAAAAGATTGGAGAGGTAATAGTTATTCTAGACGATAGTTTGACGGAAACGCAATCTCGTGGCCCCGGCCGCCCAAAAGTTAATATTCCATTTCGGAATATTGAAGAACTTTTATCAATGAATTTCCGGGTTTCAAAAATTGCAAAGATGTATGGAGTCAGTCGTAAAACAATTCATAGATTATTAGCCAGCCAAGGAACATCGGTAAGAACAGAATCTTCTGCTGAGCGCTCAGCGACATACAAATAAACTGTAGAGGTTTTTTTAATGTTACATTTACTATTGTTATTACAGGCAATGGACTCTTACACAAACATAACGGATATACAATTGATGGAAATCACAGCTCAAATCCTACTTCAACACCCAAATACCGGTTACAAGCGAATGAAAGGATACTTAGTTTTAAATAACATCAAAGTCACTGATCGACGTGTTCGAGAAACAATGCGGGCAGTGGATCCTTGTGGAGTATATCAAAGAACTTTGGCAAATCGAGCGATTGTTCGACGAACATATTATGTCAAATACAGCAACGGAATCTGGCATGTGGATACCAATATGAAATTGATAAGGTTGGTTAGTGAATATTATTGTTAATAAACAACTTGCGCAAGTTGTATTAGTTCCTTATTAAATCAAACTAATTTGTAGATGAAAGATAGTTATACATCTAAATCAAACTTACTTATAGATGGAAGATAGTTATACGTGGAGGCGTTGACGGTAAAAGTAGAACATCGCTGTACCTGGAAGCTGGAGGGGACAATACAGCCGTGGCAAATTTACATTCTTTCATGAAAGGGATACGGCAATATGGAGTTCCGTCAAGATGTAGATCGGATAAAGGCGGTGAAAATGTGCTTGTTGCTCGCTATATGCTTGAAACCAGGGGGTTGGATCGTTCAAGTCACATATGCGGGCGTTCAGTTCATAATCAAAGGTATGACCTCTCAAGGCTAAAAAATTTGAAAATTCCAAGCGCTTGGATTTTTTATAGAAAACTAAAATAAATATTCACGTTACAGGATCGAGCGATTTTGGAGAGATGTATTCTATGGTTGCAATGCTTTCTACTATAATGTGTTCTATCGTTTAGAAGAAGATGGGATTCTAGACGTCGACAACGTCAAGCATATTTGTGTATTACATTATGTGTTTTTGCCTCGAATGAACAGGCATCTCGAAATTTTTCGAGAAGGCTGGAATCGACATCCATTATCGACAGAATCGAACATGACTCCACAACAACTCATGCTACTACACTTACCACCACAGGATCATGACATAATTCCCTCAGAAGAGGATTTATTGGGGACAGACTTTGTGTGTAATAACGCAGATGACTTGCTTAACTTTGAAAGTAATGGTAACGATACAATAATTAATCCCCAAATTTATGAAAATGTGCTTGACAGAGTAGAGAGCATTCTACTGTCTACAGTCAATCCATTAAGGATATCCAACACTTACGGATACGACATTTTCCAAGATGCAATTGCGTGTATAAATCCATAAGCTTAGCGCTAAGCTTATCTGAATAAATGAGACTGTATAGGTTTTATTAAGTATAAAAGTATTATTCATTTATTAACAGAAAATTAATGACAGGAACTATACCAGCTCGAATCCGCCATCTTGAGCCATACTCATTCTCACAAAACTCATAAACTTTTTCCGGGTAAATGTATTAGGCACAGTCATGCTGTAAAAACAAGTCGAAATATGAAAATTGCAGTTATCCTCAACTTTGAGTATCAGTCTTTCTGCGGGTAAAATCGGCCAAGCTGTCCAACAGAACAATAAATCTTTAATTTTTCCGGCTTCTGAAAAATAAAATAATATTGATATTGATTTTAAGTTTTTTCTAAATCTAGTACGCATGGTTAGCGCTAAGCGTCTGGTCAAGCTGACCTTCTAACTGCTGCAGTAGCTCTTCCAAAGCTTCCTTGATAACATCACCGCTATCCCCACTGAAGTCAACGTGGTTAAGAACCTGCATTGCCGTGTACGTTATACTTGACATCTTTGGAAACACCGTTTCCCAAAGGTACGGCCTGGAGCTAATGAAATCAAAAACTACAGATGTGGCTTCAAAGGCAGCTTTAATCTCACTCAAGGCAGACCTCCGACTGTCAATGACGTTGTGTAATTTGAGAAGTTCCTTGATAACGTTTCGATTTTCATAATTAATGTCGCCAGTAAACTCGGCATTAAATGCAGCGTCTCTGACATCAGAAATATCCTGCTCTGATAAATCCTCAGTCGGACTCCAATTTTCCAACTGAAATATTAAGTTGTTTGTTACATTGGCTTAGCGCTAAGCATATATCCGTATAGTTGTATGGTCTGAATAGTTAAAATCCTGGCTTACCTTGTGGACGACCTGTTGAATTTCAAAAGAGCTTATGTCCTTAGTTTCGATGGTAATCGGTGTGGTCGATTCGATATTTCTGATCATAAGGTATTCCACGAATGCAGTACTCAAACCCATAAATGCCACCCCTGTATGCACAAGTGAATGAACCATTAGTTTTCCTAGGGTTTTAAAAAAACCACTATGCAGTAGAAATGAATTTCTAGACGGAAGTCGGTAATCTTCTGCTCCTTCAAACACCGGATATCGTCCGTCGACGCGTTCGTTCAACAAAGACGTAAAACATTTATAGAAGTACTCCCTCGTGAGTCCCCCTACGTCCCTACCTACGTTCAGAAAATTCCAAATAGTTTAGCGCTAAACCGGATGTTATACGTACTATGAAAAACGAATAATTCGTGTCATTTTATTTTAAACTAACCTGGTTCTCCCAAAAAAAAGATTTTGGGTTGTTTCAATAGATTAAAACCAGGATCTTTGTATACGCCAATTAACTGATTTAAAAAATCAGCCCGCACTACTGCAACGTATTGTTCTCCCTCGTTGTTTCCATATACAAAACGTTGAAAGTCCTCCATTGTTAACATGTCAGCAAACAAATCTATTGTCACGAAAAAATGTGGTCATTAAAAAATCAAAGTTAAGACAAAAATACAAATAGTATTTTGTAAGGTTACCATTTGCGGAATGGTCCATCGGTGCGTTGGGTAATATAGTATTTGTCTGAGGCTGAACAATCATGCTTGTAAAAGCACATAGATTGGTTTCTGGTGACTGGTGACCTGATACCGTACTTAATTCAACATCGTCATTCTATATATAAATAACAATATCATTTAAAAACATTTACTGTTTGCTTAGCGCTAAGCCTATAAAATTTTAAAATTTCCCAAACCTCTGGTTCAATCCCAATATCACCATCATCCGTAACAATCTCCGACTTTGGACAAATATATATTGTTCCACGGTATTGATGAAGGTCGCTGACCCCAGGAACATCTATAGCAGGGTTCAACCTTATCAATGGCTTTCCAGCGCCGCTTCCTGCTGATCTCATGAGTGCAAACTCGGTGTCAGCAAGTTTTGGAAATTTAAGGCGAATAAGATTCGTCAATAGACTCGAATCACAAGTCCGATCTATTCAAAGAGTTGAGACAATTGATATGTATTCTTCGAAACTGAATAAAATATAATCGAACCAGAATTCACAAACGTATTTTTTACCGGTCGTAATCACTTGCTCGCCAAGTCCTTCTTCTTGCAAAAAATCCAACCGTGCGCGATTTGGAATGCGGGGGTTGATAGGAGTACTTAAACATATAAACCGCTTCACCCATTCGCGGGCGGGTGCACCACGTCGGACCGCTGTGCGCACAGCCGATGATGTAGTGTTCGCATATGGTGCAAAGAGTGAACGTACTGCTTGAAATCAGATAGATTTATCATTAGCACAAAATCGGTTTTGTATGAGATACCAAGAGTAGTAATAATAGAAGAAAACCTGCGAGCGTTCGTATGCCAGTGGAAGGGCCTGGTCTTTCTCCGTCTCTGTCGGGATTCGCTCGAACTGTGTGAATACTGTTTGTAACTAAAAATAATAATGCTTACAATTTGAAATTTAATAATTGAAATAATTAAAACACCATCCGGATTAGTTATTGCATACTACATACTTCCAGTTTGGAGCGGTTCGGGAGCGGAAACAAAACTTCTATTACTAGCCTCAGGCGTCGCAACTATCTCTTCTAATAAAAGGTTGGCTTGATCCAACAACCTTCTAATTGAATTCAAACTGTTTTCCCTATTACCTGCCATTTGAAATATTTATCTTAATTTTGTTTTTCAATCAAAAATATTGTGACCTTGCCGACTGTCGTAGTTTATGTTTAGCGCTAAACAATTTGATTCGAATGGGGAATCTGAAACAAACTTGGTGGCCAAATTGGACGCTTGCCGTTCCGCGTAATATTTTCCGATTATTAGGGTTTATTTGTGGCTGTTACATAGATATGTATAGCCACCGTATATTCTGAAATAGACCCCCCCCCTAAATAGCAATCACTCTTTTGTGTATTAAAAGAATCACCCTCCCGAAATAGCTTCTCATTCGTTGTAACGTTCTTCTTGATGGGATCAACAAAGCCCGAAATGTCCCAAGCCCCAATCCCACTCGATAACAATGCTAACATTTGCGTAAATCAATGTTGATTAGTTCACAGACAAAATACAGTTGGTCTAGTAAATTTTGTATTAAGTGGATTACTATTTTTGATTGACGAGTACAGAAATATTTTAAATATTTTAACAAAATTACTTAAGGTACAATTAAATATTGATAAACGATTGGGACTAAAGCGGATCGTTGCAAACGCAAAGGCAATTAGGACTGCGATAAAGTTAACGATATCTAGACTTTTTTTATGTATTTTTGTACACTCATTTTTATTTACGAAATACTTAAGAGATTTTCCCGATGCCAAATCCACTTTCTTGCCGTATGATTGAACCTATGAGATAGCCATTGTTGTTGAAGTAGTGCATACGTCTATCTTTGCTGCGGAACAGCGGTTTACCCCTACGAACAAAAATAAGTTACAATTTCAAATCACATTTTTACGAATATCCAAGGTTATAATCATATTTTTAAATATTTCTAATGATTACAAAAAATAAAACTTACTTAAGCACTCGATCCTCTTCTCCGAAGGAGTCGAGATAAATACTACCCCAAAGGCAAGCTCTTCGTCCCCGGACGACGACAATTGTTGAGGAATTGACAGAGAGATACATAACGGTGCCAGCACCACAGTCAAGTGAATGTTGAATGGCCTCACAAGTCACAAGTCCCCGTCGGCTGTTTACAACAAGTGTCCCTCATACAAACTAATGTCCCACAAACAAAACAAATATTCGGATCCTTCGGCACTTTATTACAGTTCTGGCACTGCTTTCGGTGATAGTATTGAAAAATGACATCGTACGGATGTGGCAATTTCATGAGTCTTGGCTGAGCCCACAAAACTTGATGACTATAGATTAAATATCTTGAGGAATATTCGGCGCGTCCAATAAAGGTACTCAAGTCTTCACACCAAGTCCAAATGGTCGTTAGAGGCGTCGGAGAAATCCAGTACAAACAACTATGCGATCGAGTAAACACCTCTATTGAGGATCCAAGGATCCGTTCCCACATCTTCGGAGCACAAGGATCGGCAGATAAGATCTTGTAGTGAACATCCAGAACGTGCAACAATGGAACTAGATAAACATTAATCATACAAATAAATTATTATTATCCATATCATTACTTTAAATCTAGTATTTATATTTTATATGGCATTAGATGTTTTTAACCTTACCGATACAAGAACGCTTGTAGACATTTACCGAAGATGATTGCGACGATGTTGACGGCTGAGGTTTCGAAACCAAATGTCCACCGCGAAGGACTAACTCTAATTCTGAATTCGTTCTTGCAATAGAAAATTGACGAATAGCAAAATTCTTTTCGTGTTCTTCGAGTTCCCAACCTGAATATAAGCCAAAGCAAATATATTTAGATTATGATTATTTTTGTACAATTATCAATGAACCATAAATTAGTAAACAGATGTTCAAGCGATTTACTGGTGCTTGACCGAGTCAAAACTTCAACGATCAAGATTAAAGATCAAACGAACAATAATCGTATGAGCAAATGTCAGAATATACAATCAACAGTACACGACGAAAGACGAAACCCAATGTTTCAATCGAAAAACTAATTAGAGTTGCTAATGATGACGCTTCCAATTTCTAAATAAGTAGATACTAAGCGAGACTAACCTGGCGATACTTAAGAAGTGTCACATTTATCATCTCCTCCATAGTCTTGGTCATAGCATCCATCATCCATCATCTTCCCTGCTTGGGTAGGAAAAGCGTATTCTCGAAGGAGCTTGACAACTTCCAGAGCGACATTTGACTCTGGCGAAGGTGGGATTTCGGGAACAGTTGCCTCTGGAGTCGAAGGGATTTGAGCATTCTTTCTGTCTTTCACCAATACCGATTGACGAATCCCAAATTCCGGTGACAAGGGTAGGAAGGAGTTGGCCAACTGACGACAAAGGGGACACAGATATTCCCCTCTATCAACCGAAATGCTATGCTGCCGTTGTTGTTGATTTTTCAGGGCTGTCAAGTATCTTTTTAAACACTCCATGTGAATATGATTATGGTGACCACAAGTGGAAGCGTGAACTCCACCTTCCCAACTTCCCATCCCGCAGAAATTGCTTGTAACCAACTTGAGTCGTCGAAATGAAGATTGCATTGTTCTAGTCCTTTTTCATTATGAGCTGCCATCGTTTCGAAGCATTTTCTTCCATCCCAACCTTCATCTTCACTTGTACGTAATAAGGGAGCATAGAAAAAATTATAGTTCGCCGGTTAGTGCTAGATAAGAATTGAACTCTGTACAACGGCAAACTGTCGCTTACCTTAGCTCCTACATTATTGGTCCTGTGGCCCAACAACACCGAAGAGGGCAGAAGGAGAATCACCAAACCCACTGGATTGTCGCTTGTAGACGCGCTTGTCTGATTGCAAATTACAATCATACTCCATCGGCTATAGTTTCCATATAATCATCTGAGGACAGTCCACAACCAGAATGCCCTCCCGGAGACGAACCATTTGTACTCATGTATTCAAATTCTTCAGTCATTGCTTTCTCCATAAACTGCTGCTGTTTCTTGGCAAACTCTGCCATTAATTTATTCTGTCTTTCTTTTGCTTTTCTCCGTCTGGCTTCCTTATCCCTTTCTTCTCCTGCCCGAACTGTTGCTTCATCTTCTGCCTTCCTTGGCCATATTTTCTCCCGTGTATAAATCAAGTTTTGTCTACACATGATTCATCTTTGGCTGCCATTTTATCTAATAACTTTCCAATAAAAAAGGGTCAATCTCCGATACGACTGTCTACCGGATTTAAGAGTTCATAAAGCTGTACATAAGAGAACAACTAACTTTCATTACGGCCCCTGTCTTCAGGGCTCAAGACCTCTTCGTCGCCAGAACTCCAAAGGATTCCTCTGAAGAGCCGACCATTAATGTCCAGACCATTTTGAATGCCAAGCTTGTTGTCGTTAATTAATTGTTGAGCTGCTTGTTTTTCCCAGAAAGGAATGTAGCTGTCTGGTGCAGTCGATAACTTGGAGTGGAGTTTTAATAGAAGACTTATCATACTTTCATTGATTACCACCTCTGTTGGCTCCTGTGGACCTCCCATCTACATTTTTAAACGTTAAAATTATATAAAACTGCATGAAAGTATAAGCTTATTTGAGGAACACAATAACCTTGGCGGTTCTTAATCAGCAATTGGCATACAAATAAAAACACACCGATGAACCTCGTTCCATTTACTCCCTTTTATGACAGTTTAGCACCGGCTTGTTGGTAGACGCCAAAACGACTTGAAGAACCGTTTGGTGCATATCGTCAAGTCTAGTAGGAGAAGGATTATTGACAGGGACCAATGCCTCAGTCACAGTAGTGGGCCTGAGATTTCATACAAGTCCAACATTTCTGCCTCCCCGTCGTAGGTCTCTACATCTATTTCGCCCACGCTGATTTCTACAGCTGATAATAAAATTGAAAACGAAACTGTTTCGATTAGTATTTCACCAGTCACCATACTCAACAATACCAAGTGTAAATGGCTTTACTTTACTTACCCTCAGAAATAGTATTAAGACCCACAACAGGTTTGACGAGCACCGAGTCAACTTCCATTCGCAGGTTGGACAAGAGATAATCGCGCATTGGTGGCATTCGCACCGAACTGTCCAAAAATATCAAGCGGTTTTCCATCATTAACATCTCCTGGTCAGGTTCCAAGTAATCATTTGTCCCGTTACTTGAAATGCTTGGAGACTCAACAATGTGGAACCTATAACAATTTGAGAGGGGAATGTATAATGCATTAAAATAGTAAATAACTAAAATGTTAAAATAAAATAATCGTTATCGACGTTATCGTACTTGTCAAAGATTGACGAAATGAAGTCTGCACAGGGAATATTCATCAAGGACGTGGACTACCCTGTTGGATAACATGTCTGGATCTTGTGATCGTGTACAAGAAGCTGAGAAATTCGAAATTAGCAATAGAAACATTTGTATTAGAATTATTATATATTCTGTTGAATACATAGGTACTAACTAATAAATAATAATACCGATAGGTAGTTCATCTAATTCCGATCCAAACTAACCTTATATTCTGAATCTGGGAGGAGATTGAGCAGAAGACAAACAATTTTCTGCGTAACTCAGGCTTCGCAGTCCAAGAAACAAGGTCACACATTAACAGTCACAACATTGTAACCACTCCAACTTTGATATATGTTATCTATTTTACCTAACTAAATAACAATCGATCTAACTAGAAACTTAGTGGGATTGAAAAAATGTAATAAAAACTAAAACTGTACAATAACTTATCCGATAAATCGGAAGCGCTTCCATTTAATGGAGATTGCGGTAACCATCCAGTGTACCTCGACAGTGTGGACAAATTCTGAGTGCCCAGTTTGTACATATTCCGCACATCGCCTAAACCATAAAACATAAGTAATTAGGAATAACAGTGTAGCTTTATTTTTATTAATTATTGTAATGTATCTTTACCAGATTCTCAAGATTTGAGAATAAGTCATATAACTTATTTTTCTGAATTTCCCAAAGTTGCTGCATGCGAGATTCTAGTTCCGCTACTTTTGTGGAACTGAATTCTGGAATAATATTTTCAAAAATGCGCATTTTTGTCTTCAGCGTTGCAAAGAGAACTTTCAAGTCCCTGAATTTGGCTTGAGTTGCTTCAATTTCTTCCATTGTCGGAGATGGTTTATTCAAGACTGCCTCACATTCCGACAATTCTGTATCAAGTGTTGTTATGAGAGTCTTTGTTACGGGCTTTTGTCTGATGAGTTCGGCGAGATCAGCAATTAAACGAGAGCATCTAACAAAAAGCGATTGTCGAATATCAGCCATTCCTTCAACTGTTTCTTTGAGGATAACATCTTCAGAATCTAGCTTCAGTGTTCTTGCAAGATACTATAATAAATAAAAAGTTACATATCAGCTATATACTAAATTCGGAAAGCGCTTTCCGTAACTTACATTTTTGGCATGGCCAACCATTTCTCGGATTTCCACCGCTTTCTTTTCAAATGTATCTTTCAGGGATCGCGCTTTGGCCGCTTGTACCTGAAGCTTGTCGAATCTAGGTTCTCCAATGTCCTCTAGGCTATATTGAAATTCCAGTAGAAATTGAGAGGATAATTCGAGGTGCTGTCGTAAAAGTCGTCTCTATTAAATACAAATTTCAAATATCTCTTAAACTGTGAACTGATAATTTAAAATTACAATATATAATTACGAATAGCACTGTCAGTAATTATATATATTTTACCGAAACCATTGGTGAAAATTTAATTCCAAGTAATTGAACGTTCCTTATCCGTTCGGATTGCGTTTTTTTGGTATGGAATTTATGGTCCTTGTGTGACTCCCTCTTCGCCGAGGAAGCGCTTCCCGATTCAGCTTCTAAGGTGCAGTCACGTCTGTGGTGACCTAGCAATCCACAACGCCAACAGGACAATGAACTCATTGTACTGTACTGAAAATGACATGAAATAATTAGTAATAATTAAGTTTATATGGGGAAAAAAATTTAACCTTGGGAATGCTTTTTGGACAAATTTTACATTTGAAAGGAAACCGCTTGTATCCTTTTCCAAGGAAATAAACTCGACCGATCGCACCACTCTGACTGTTTAATCACAACTCTGAATGTTTAAGCACCACTCTGAACGTTTAAGCACAACTCTGAATGTTTAAGAACCACTCTGTGTGTTTCTGAACTTCTTGAACGTTTAAGCACAACTCTGAATGTTTCAGCACAACTCTGAATGTTTCAGCACAACTCTGAATGTTTCAGCACCACTCTGAACGTTTAAGCGCAACTCTGAGTGTTTAAGCACAACTCTGTGTGTTTCTGCACTTCTTGAATGTTTAAGCACCACTCTGTGTGTTTCTGCACTTCTTGAATGTTTAAGCACCACTCTGAATGTTTCAGCACCACTTGAATGTTTAAGCACCACTCTGAATGTTTCAGCACCACTTGAATGTTTCCGCACTCCGATTGATTGAGAGATTTGGATGAAAATGAGTTGTGTATATGTCATATAATATTGTCCCAGATCTCCCCTCATAGTCGTGATCAAGAAATTTTCTTTCGACTAGTTGCGATAGACGGATATACGTCCGCTATTCGCATAAACTTACATTACATAGTTAGGCAACGCTTGTCAATTCAGAATGTGAAATATTCGGTCTCTACCCATCTGCAATCGGGTACTTGATTCAATATTCTTTTGGTAGCTTTCAAAAACTGACGGTTTATCAAGTTAAGTTATTATCTTATCACAGTTTGCAATTCCGAGCTTAGATGCTACCTCAAACTCTTAAAACCTAAAGTCCAAAAGCCACGGCATACCTCCAGTCTTTCTCCGTTGGGTTTACAGGTTTGCCGTCGTAAACTGCATTTCTTGAATGTAAGATTCGACTCTGCGAATTTAGTTTAAAAAATGACAACTGAACTGCAATGGGATGCCTTTGCTCTGCATGCAAAAATATTCAAGCATTTCTGGAAATGCCCGATAGGGTTCAATCTTGTGACACGGGAGCCGTTTTTCAATCATAGACGAAGAGAGTACATTCCTTTTATTGTGGTCATCGTGGGGGGTCTTTTTATTCTTGGGGGAGGATCAACTTCTTACCTAATTTTGAATGGGATGCTGAGTTCCACAAATGATTCCGGATCCTTGATTCTAAAGAACCCAGTCCACTTTCTATTCAACCAATGCACGTTTTACATTTGTTGTCTCTCACAGTATATTCTCAAACATGGGGAAGAAGCTACAGAGGGCTTGGTTCAATTCTACAGACTCGCTCTGCATCTTCGAAAGCGTAAGTCAAAAGTTGTAAAAATCCATGATTTATCAACTTTTATCCATATAATGGATAACCAGTTGCAGTTTTTATTCAACCAAAAAAGACTGAAACAAATCAAGCTGAAACTAAAGACGTCAAACAACATTAAATGTCGTTGTCTGACTAATTGAAGACATTTTATACAATAATCTTGCGTTACCCCAACCATAAAGTAAAATCGTATGCATCGTTAAATATAACTTGATTTTACCTTACCGACGATTGTGGCATATTGAGACCATTAAATGTGGATTTTTGATCTTTGACTTGACTTGACTGAGAGGTTATTTTTAGCTTCTCGAATGATTTTGCAGTGACGCCTTTTCCCAAAATTCAGTCGTTTTTATGAACTACTTACCTCTGTATTGATTTTATTTCGTAGGTGAACCACGCCTTACAACAAAGAAATTAGACCTGATCGGTTTAACTCTTAACCAAATGGTACTAGCCTTCGCCGTCTTCCCAATATTTGGACTGATGATTTGGATTTTTAAACTGGATCCCATTTTTGAAATGGCTGAAACGGTTCTGCCTCTGAATTGGAAAAACCATTTCCTAATTTGGTTCTGCCTTGAAACGATCCGGTTAATTTATTTGACATGTACGGTTGTCGAGATCTGTCGACTCTTCCCTCTCCTCTTTTTAATTCTGATGTTGGGGATCCAGTTGTACCTAGAAATTCTGTGTATCCAGCGGATAAGTGCACGGCGTTTGATGTTCCCTTCTAAATATAAGTTTTACGTCAATTCCTATCAAAGATTACGACTAACTACTGCAGGGTCGACAAACTATCAGAGCAAAACGACAGCGCTCCTTATGTGGCTCGGTCTATCGTTAGGCGTCAGTGTCAACTTTGCCAGTTTCCAGTTGCATTCAGTGATCCCAATGCCCCTCTACCTCTTGTTTCCAAGCGTGGCGATAGTGATTCCAGTAATTATTACCCAGACGCTGCCGGACGCAACGAATGTCTACGAATATTCCAAGGAATTAGTTAGAAGTTGGAAACTGCAAGTTTGCATTGCAAACAGGAAGAAACTAATGTCCAGGGAAATTAGAGCCCTCAGCCCTGTCAAATTCTATGCAAATGGGGGTGGATTCAACTTATATGTGCTTAAGAAATCGACGGTTTTGACGTACTATTCGACAATCATCTTGTATACGATTAATTTAATCATATCTGTCCCTCAAAGTTATATCGACTCCCTAACTGTCTAGAATACCTTGGTTTAGAAGTTAGAACTGCCGGAGATCAGTATTTTCGAAAAGTAACAAGAAAGCGTTCCAAGCCCGAGTTAGCTGTACAAGCAAGTTCAATTTATACAAGTATCTTTAATGATTTTTTAGAGAATTCGATGAATGGTTTAGAATACGTCAAATTTTGTATTCTATTCAGCCTAGGCACAAGTAGTCAGTGTGTATTTTATTTTAATTGATTACATATAAGGACTATAGTCTTCACGAGTCAATACAAATGTTCTCAAATGTTGAAGTAACTTTCATAAGTAAAATCTTGTCATAGCTCAAAATTAACGGGTTGGCACATGGTATCAATCAAATCAAGTCAAGCCCTTGTAAAGTATTCTTCTATTTTATTGTAAATCCCTGAGGAAACGATAGTACGAAATGCCCAAGGGACCTTTGACCCTTCATTCTTGTCAAATTTCGATCCAAAATTGGTCTGTAGAAGGCTATCTTTTGACAAAGAGAACCTCAATTTGGGATAATGTTTAGACAAGTATTGAACCTCGGCTCGTGTCTTGGACGAAAATTCAGCAAAAACTCTGCGCCCGCATTTTACGATTTCTGAATCAAGTGCCTGATCCAGCTCTAACAATGACGATTGTTTAGTGATTCCTTTCGGAACGCACTGATGATCGGGTATCAACAAGTTCTTAAGGAGTAACTCTGATTCCGTTGCATTAACCTTTATATTTCTTTCTAGCCAAGTGTTCCTAATCTGATGTTCAATCGCAACAAATGCTGCTGTTCAATCGTATGACGGTTGAAGTTATAATTACTTTTCATGGAATTTCAGTGCAGTTTGAACCCCGACTCATAGGTCATTGTTAGGATTAACCTTGGTTGAGAGACTCAGAAAGTCAAGGTAGTTCAACTATTAAGTATGTAAAAGGGTCGATTGTACTATCGTATGCATGCATATCGTATTATGTTTTACATGTCTCTAATCTCTAATCTAAGTCATTCGATCCTAATCTCTGTCTGCAACCCAAAAGGACACTTTTCTAACTAGCAATTTATCCATGAGAATTCTAGTATTTAAGGATGATAGTTTGTAATATTGTCTGTCAGTCAGTTGTTTGTCAGTCCCTTAGTCGTTACGCTGTCCCTTCGTAGGTCAATTTCTCTCTATTTATTATACATTACTCTTCGTATATTATTCAATAAACCATTTCCTACTGTTATCATTAAAACAGTCAGTTTTCCGTACTTAATCCATCAAGTCACCAATTCCATATTCGCATTTGTTGATTAGCTAAGTCACGAACTTTCATGGTCCATCGAACCGAATTAGCTAGTCTAACCAGGTATTATTTTACGTGGAAATCTTAGATAATTAACAATCAACTACGAGATACCGAAATGGACGAGTTATTGAAAAAACGTAGTGCTCACTACGCCAAAATAAATAGACTAATTGCATACACAAATGCCATCGATCTTACAAAGGTTGATTCATTTGCGGTTCAAGTTAAGTACAAACGTTTAGAGGAGTTATCGATCGAGTTTTCTACCAACCAAGAACAAATCGAGAAACTTTGCGCTGACGATACAGCTCTAAAAACCGAATTAGCCAAACGGGTTAAGTTTGATGATGAAATTGACCAACTAGAGACTCAGTTAACACGATTACTCACCTCCACAACCTCAAGCACCAGAAGTTCACCACCAAAAACCCACAGCAATGTCAAGCTTCCTGCCATGGAATTACCCACATTTGACGGTAACATCCAGAATTGGAGATCTTTTCATGATATTTTTCGAGCTACAATCCACAAAAACTCCAGCCTCGAGAAGTCCCAGAAGCTAAGTTATTTAAAAAGCGTTCTTGTGGGTGAGGCATCAAGCCTTATCAAGTTCCTAAGTATCACAGATGCCAATTACGATATTGCGTGGAAACAGCTTCGAGAGCGTTACACAAACAATAGAGAGCTCCTGTTTTCCGTTCTCGAAAGACTGGTGGGGCAAAAATCGCTTCCTGGGAATTCATCAAAAGCAGTTCGCTCACTCATCGACACCACGAATGAGTGCATTCAATCGCTCAAAGATTTGACGATTCCTGTGGAACACTGGGATGCCATAATTCTGTTTCACCTGTATCAGAAATTGGATCTGCACACCAAAGAACTATGGGAACAAAAACTGACCGACAAGAGTATTCCGCCTCTCACCGATTTCATGGAGTTCCTTGAACAGCGTTATCGGACCTTGGGAGCAGCCGGAATAAATCCAAAATCTAAGAACGATGGACAAGCAGCCAGGGTTCATCATACTCAAGTTCAGCAATGCAAGGTATGCAAAATTCCACCTAACCATTTCATCTTTAAATGCTCCATATTTCTTGGAAAGACCTTGCTAGAAAGGAAAGAGATCGTGAGAAAACAGTCCCTATGCTTCAACTGTTTGAGAGAGGGACATTCTGCTGCACGATGTCAATCCAAATTTTTCTGCCGAACTTGTAACAAAAAACACCATTCACTATTGCACAACTTCAACAACAAGGAAGAACCCAACCGGGACCAGAATCGGGATACCGGCCAAGTGGATTCATCCCCAGAAGTTGTTAACCACAGTTCGAATGCAACATGCATTAATCAAGCGATATTAGCTACAGCATCCATTAGAGTTCGAGACGTCCATGGCCAGGATCAAGTTTGTCGAGCCTTTCTGGATGGCGGAGCTACGTCCAGTTTTATAACCGAAGCCTGTGTCAAGCGCCTAGGGTTATCAAGACAGTACACATCCGTTCGAGTGATGGGATTGGCCTCAGCGCCTGTTGCAACAGCCAGAGGAGTCCTTACACTGAACATTAGGCCTCATTTTGAGTCATCAACACGGTATGAATTAAACACATTCATATTATCAAAGGTTACGAATCAACTACCCCACAGTGCATGTGATCCATCAGCCTGGTCACATCTTCAGGGTATACAACTAGCAGATCCAGAATTCCACAGACCAGCTAAGATTGACATTTTACTTGGTGCGGATTTATTTTGGAATCTCATCATGGATGGGCGGCGTCCAGGACGTGACAACTCTCCGGTGGGGATAAGGTCAACGCTCGGCTGGCTTGTGGCTGGGAATCTTCATTCAACCTCTAATCAAGCAGCAGTCCATATTTCAGAAGTGCAATTCGGAAACATAAATCAATTTTGGGAATTAGAACAAATTCCAACAACAAGAGTCCTCACCAAATAGGAACAGGACTGTGAAAACCACTTTCAGTCAACTCACCAGGTTCGTTCAGATGGCAGATTCATTGTTAAATTGCCATTCAAGGTTCCGCTTCCTGTCTTGGGGTCATCTCGCGACATGGCGATACGAAGGTTCAAGCAACTGGAACGGAGATTCACATCGAAACCTGATATCAAGAAACAATACGTAGAGTTCATGCAGGAGTATGAATCTATGGGACACATGGTCCAAATAGCGGAAGAGGAACTTCATCAAAGTTCATTTCCCACTTCCTACATCCCTCATCATTTTGTCTTAAAGGAGTCAAGTTCAACAACAAAACTCCGAGTGGTTTTCGATGCTTCCGCGAAGACATCGACTGGAATATCATTGAATGACACAATGATGGTGGGGCCTGCTCTTCAAGACAACCTGTGGGACATAATAGTAAGGTTTAGAAAGCATCCTATTGCCTTCACTGCCGATATAGCTAAAATGTATCGACAGATTATAATCTCGCCAGAAGACTCCCACTTGCAGAGAATTGTCTGGAGCGAGGATCCTACAGATCAAATGAAGGAGTACCGATTGTTGACTGTCACGTACGGGACAGCAGCAGCTCCTTACTTAGCAACTAAAGCAGTTCAACAGTTAGCAGCCAACAACCTCAACATATTACCAATTGCAGCTAATATGGTGCTGAAGGATATGTTCGTCGATGACCTCCAGTCAGGTTCGAATACAGAAGCAGAAGCCTTAGTAGCTCAACAACAACTTCTTGAGCTGATGGATAAGGCCAAACTTCAACTTAGGAAGTGGACTTCCAACTCAGCAGCAGTATTGGAATCACTTCCGCCAGATATGCGTGAGACCCAAACCCTTATGCCCATCGACGGAGATCCGACAGTTAAAACACTCGGAGTGTTTTGGAATCCCGCAACTGACCAGTACTTATTCAAAATCAATATCGAATCCGTTCTTCCAATTCAACAACAAACCTTCACAAAACGCATCCTTTTATCTGAAATTTCCAGAATTTTTGATCCTCAAGGTTGGCTTGCTCCTGTGATAATAAAGTTGAGAATTCTCATCCAGGACCTGTGGAAGTTGCAACTGGACTGGGATGAGGACCTTCCTGTTCCAATTCAAGAAAAATGGTTAGTCGCAAAATCTAATCTTCACAATCTTGAACAAATTCGAATTGACAGATGCATTCTACCTTTTGGACATGAACGAGTACATTTAGTTGGTTTCTGCGATGCTTCGGAGAAAGCATTTGCAGCAGTAATCTATGCCGTCGTGGAATTACCTGATCAAGATCCCGTAATTTCTCTAATCACTTCCAAAACTAGAGTTGCTCCAACCAAAACCATTACCCTCGTTCGGTTAGAGCTATGTGGAGCAGTCCTCTTGGCCCAGCTTCTAACAGCAGTCAAGACAGCAACAAAAATCAACTTCGATACTACAACAGCATGGACTGATTCTACAGTTGTATTGGCCTATATTCAAGCTCATCCCTCCAGGTGGATCACTTTCGTGGCCAACAGGGTCACCGAAATTCAGGCTCATCTTCCTTCAAGCTCCTGGGGTCATGTTAGCGGAAAGGAAAATCCAGCTGACTGTGCGTCTAGAGGAATCGATCCTCATGAATTAGTCTCTCATCCTCTGTGGTGGAAAGGACCCGGATGGCTTAGTGAGTGTAGAATTCCAAATAATTTTACAGCACCAGTAGATCTCGACCTTTCACAGTACGAGAGAAAGCAGATTCAAGTTTGTTCAACCAGTGTGGTGCAAGCTGATTTCAACTTGTTGGAAAACTATTCCAGTTTAAGGAAATTGCAGCGAGTAACTGCATGGTTATTTCGATTCTACAACAATTGCAAGGTCAAGGCTCATTTGACTAAAAACCTGAAGTCCAGTAGAACCATGCTACAGGGACCCTTATCAACCTTTGAAGCTGACAGCGCTCTATTTACTTTGGTACGTCTTATTCAACACGAATGTTTTAGTTCAGAACTCCTGTGCCTCAAGTTAAAGCCCAATCTACCAATCAAAAGCCCGTTAGCATCATTAAGTCCATTTATAGACACTGAAGGACTTATCAGAGTTGGTGGACGCCTTCGTCATGCCAAATTGCCAGTGGACCAGAGACATCCAGTTCTACTTCCGAAGAATCACCGGTTCACACATTTACTTATCATGAGTAAGCACTTAGACAACTATCACGCTGGCCCGCAGCTACTATTATCAATAATTCATCGACAATTTTGGATAATGGGGAGTCGAGATGTCGTCCGACTTCAGTTGAAAAAGTGTGTGATTTGTACCCGACATCGAGGTGCAACCTTAAATCAATTTATGGGAGACTTTCCTGCTTCAAGAGTGAATCCTGCCCGTCCCTTCCAGAAATGTGGAGTCGATTACGCCGGACCTTTCATTGTTCGAGCCATTCCAGGTCGTAGTAAGGTCACATTTAAAGCATACCTCTGCTTATTTGTATGTTTCACTACCCATGCCTTACATCTTGAAGTAGTGAGTTCCCTCAACACCAATGCATTCTTGGCCTCTTTGAGACGGTTCATTGCCAGACGAGGCAAACCAAGCGACATTTTTAGTGATTGTGGCACTAATTTTGTCGGTGCAGCAAAGGAAATCAAGGAAATGATTTCACTTGTCAACTCCACATCCCACAACCAGAAAATTGCTGATCAACTTTCAAGTGACGGAACGCAGTGGCACTTCAACCCTACTGGAGCTCCACACGCTGGTGGACTCTGGGAAGCAGGTGTGAAATCTGTGAAGTATCACCTTCACCGTTTCATTGGCTCAACTCGATTGACATTCGAGGAGCTCACTACAACAATATACCAAATTGAAGCCTGTCTCAACTCCAGACCCTTAACTCCAGTATCCAGCGACCCAAATGATCTCAGTGTGCTGACCCCCGGTCATTTCCTAATTGGGGCTCCGATGACATCTTTACCCGATCCGGACCTGACTCAAATAAACGTAGGACGTTTATCGCGATGGCAGCTAGTCCAGCAAATGTATCAACATTTCTGGCATCGGTGGTCCAGTGAATTCATCACACGGCTTCAGCAACGACCGAAGTGGCTGAAGCAGAGATCCGAAATCAAAGTTGATGACCTTGTGCTTATTAAGGATGACCGTCTTCCTCCGTTGCAGTGGAAACTTGGACGAGTTTTGGAACTTCATCCTGGTGCAGATGGATTGGTACGTGTCGTGTCAGTCAAAACTGCAGATAGTGTGATGAAAAGACATTTGGTGAAATTGTGTCTATTACCTATTGATTCATCCATAAATGATAATAGTGAAAGTGAAGGCAGCAATCAAGATCCACCCTTAATTTTATAAGATATTATTTTCATTCCTATGTAATGCCAATTATAAGTATAATTACAGTGTTCCTTATTTCGATGTAGTTTCATCCTTTTATATATTCACTCTTGGTTATGATTATTGAAATGTGTATTTCAAGGAGGGGTGCATGTTCAATCGTATGACGGTTGAAGTTATAATTACTTTTCATGGAATTTCAGTGCAGTTTGAACCCCGACTCATAGGTCATTGTTAGGATTAACCTTGGTTGAGAGACTCAGAAAGTCAAGGTAGTTCAACTATTAAGTATGTAAAAGGGTCGATTGTACTATCGTATGCATGCATATCGTATTATGTTTTACATGTCTCTAATCTCTAATCTAAGTCATTCGATCCTAATCTCTGTCTGCAACCCAAAAGGACACTTTTCTAACTAGCAATTTATCCATGAGAATTCTAGTATTTAAGGATGATAGTTTGTAATATTGTCTGTCAGTCAGTTGTTTGTCAGTCCCTTAGTCGTTACGCTGTCCCTTCGTAGGTCAATTTCTCTCTATTTATTATACATTACTCTTCGTATATTATTCAATAAACCATTTCCTACTGTTATCATTAAAACAGTCAGTTTTCCGTACTTAATCCATCAAGTCACCAATTCCATATTCGCATTTGTTGATTAGCTAAGTCACGAACTTTCAGCTGCCTTCAAAAAGTGAAAAAAAAACGCGTAAGCAATGAAATGCTTATTTGCTGTTGCCGATCCTGTGCTTGCCATTGACAAACAAATTCGAAATCCGATTCACTAGGACTAAAATCATTCAGAAATGGTAATGTGCTTTCTGTGTCAAGGTCTGAGTAGCGAGGGGTCACCAGCTCCTTAAACTGAGAAATAGTTCGTAAAGGAAGCGGAGACGTAACGGCCGTGATGACGAGCCCTTTGTAGGCATTGGTAAAAATTACCCCCAGAATCAGCCAAAGGCCCAGTACGATCCGGTAGAAGAGAAGCTCGTCTAGGAACGACGGTACGAAGTAAGACTGTTCCAAAACCGATGCAAACATGAAGAAATATGGGGAGAAGGTTTGGTGGATTCCTTTGAATTTCTTCAGAAACACGTGGACAAAGATGGCGATTACGGTGATGGAAAGCAAAATCCCGACCCAAAGTTGGTATTGAAATGGGTGGAGGTAAATTTCAAAAGCCAGCGCCTCTTCCGCAAAACACGTGAAGAAACTCAACTTGTCAGTGGAAGTCATTACGGCGGACTCCCAAATGAAATAAACCGTCCAACGAAATATTCGAAAGCTACGATCAAGGGCTTTCAAATGACGTATATGATTTGGGGTGGTGCCACCCCTGACCGGTGGGGAGGGGTCAAAGAGGTCAAATTACAAACATATATATGTGATACGTCATTCGAAAACTATGATCAAGTGCTTTAGAATGACGTATGTAATTTAGCTCTACGGTTGGGGCAGTTTGAGATTTTCGATATTTTGTGTGTTTTAATCGTTTGATACGTCATTCAAAAGCTATGATCAAGTGCTTTTAAATGACGTATGTAATTTTGCTCTATGGTTGGGGCAATTTGAGATTTTCGATATTTCATGCATTTTTTATATTTTAAAACACAGTTTTCACTGTGAACATGTTTTGATGTGTATGAAACGGTATAAAAACGTTATATCTACGATACATCAGTGCATTCGTTGTACGGTTTATTTATATGGTGGACTAAAATTAAAATTTGTAAATAAACTGGATTTGGAAATAATTATTAAGGGGATTTTGAATCAAAATCTAATATATGTATACATCTCCCGTTGCTTAAAATTAGATAAGTCGTAAGAAAGTAGTTTTCCAGAAGGAGAAACTTGATTAATGGCAGAGCTTGAAGTTAAGCGTTTTATTTACAACAAAAGCATCAGTTACAAACTGTATCTTTAGGCTTTTAAAAATTAATTTTTTAATTCTTTTAAAAATTTAGTAGAAAAAGGAAAATTTTTTATTGGGGTTCTGCCAAGGGGTCTTGAAATAAATTAAATCGGGGGGTTTAATTAATCAATTCATGAACCTTTTATATTAGTGTCTTTACAAAAAATTATTTTATTTTCCAGAAAAAGTAAGATTTAATTTAATCTAAGTATATTGCTGAATTAATATTAAGAGTTTGAGTTAGAACTGAAACGGTATTCGTTTATTTTTATATCTGGTTATTAATTAAAAAGTTTAGCTTTTCTTTCTCGAAGAAATATTTTAATTTCAAAAATTTATTTTTTAGGGGAGAAAAAAATGGGGTTTATCTCTTTTATTGCTTATGTACTGGGTGACTCACAATTATGTGCCCACTAGCAACAGAAATCGTCCTTAGTAACGAACAGTAAACTCAATTCTCATCATTTTTCGCCATGTTCTGGAACTTCATACTGGTCAATGTTCGTTACTAAGGACGATTTCTGTTGCTAGTGGTCACATAATTGTGAGACACCCTGTATAATAATATTCCATATGATTCAATATGGTTCTTGCCGATTATTTCTACTTATATATTTATACCTTTTCCTTATTAGGGGAAAAAATAATTACGTTTATTGACCAGGGATGATTAAAGCAATTTTATAATCGGGTACTTGATTCAATATTCTTTTGGTAGCTTTAGAAAACTGACGGTTTATCAATCTAGGTTATCTAAAAATAGTTGGAGTTCAGATTTCCAACCAAACTCTAAACTAAAGTCCAAAAGCCACGGCATACCTCCAGTCTTTCCCCGTTGTGTCTACTGTCGTCAACTGCATTCGTTGATGTCAGATTCGGCTCTGCGAATTTAGCTCAAAAAATGACGACTGAACTGCAATGGGATGCCTTTGCTCTGCATGCGAAAATATTCAAGTATTTCTGGAAATGTCCGCTAGGGTTCAATCTTGTGACACGAGAGCCGTTTTTCATTCATAACCGACGAGAATGCATCCCTTGGATTGTCGTTGTCGTTGGGGGTCTTTTTATTCTTGGAGGAGGATCAACTTCTTACCTCATTTTGAATGGAATGCTCAGTTCTTCAAATGATTCCGGATCCTTGATTCTAAAGAACCCTGTTCACTTTCTATTCAATCAATGCACGGTTTACATTTGTTGTCTCTCACACTATCTTCTCAAACATGGAGAAGAAGCTGAAGAGGACTTGGTTCAATTAAACAAACTTGTTCTGCATCTTCGAAAGAGTAAGTCAAAGTTGTAGAAATCAATGATTTATCAACTTTTATCGATATATGAATAAACCCTTGCAGATGCTTATCCAAAAGAGACTGAACCTAAAGAAGACGTCAAATAACGTTACATGTTGTTCTCTGACAAGTTGAAGACATTTTATACAATAATCTTACGCTACCCCAACCATAGAGTGAAACCGTATGCATCGTTGAATATAACTCGATACTACCTTACTAACGATTGTGGCATATTTACGGGATGTAATTTGAAAAAAATGTGACCATTCAATGTGGATCCTTGACCTTAGACCCCAAGCTTCTCAGATTTTGCACCTTTTAGAAATTCAAGGTCAAAAACCGACTTTATAATACGTTTCTTTATGAACGCTTTACCTTTGTTTCGGTTTTATTTCACTTGAGAAACAGGATGTAAACGAAAGAAATCAGACCTGATCGGCATAACCCTTGACCTAAGACTCCGCAAGCATTCGACAATGCATTAAAAATTGGGCTAATAATAGTATATGTACTGTATCAGCGCCATTGGCGCGACGTTCTAAAGCTTCAAAAACTTTCTAAACTTTAAAATTATGCTTTTTGCTTAAATTTAGCCATACCTTTGTTTTGATTTTATTTCACAGGGGCATCACGCCTTAGAACAAAGAAATTCGACTTGATCGGCATAACCCTTAACATAATGGTACTAGGCTTTGCGGTCTTCCCAATATTCGGACTGGCAATATGGATTTTCAAACTGGATCCCGTCTACGAAATGGCTGAAACGGTTCTACCTCTGAATTGGAAAAGCAATTCCATGATTTGGTTCTGCCTTGAAACGATCCGGTTATTCTACTTGACATGTACGGTTGTCGAGATCTGTCGACTCTTCCCTCTGCTATTTTTAATCCTGATGCTGGGGATTCAGATGGGCCTGGAAATTCTGTCCCTGGAGATGAGAGCAGTTCGGCTCGTTGGAATCCCTTCAAAATTCAGGTTTTACGTGAATGGATTTAGAAGAATTCAACTGATTATCGCACGTTGCATAAACATTCAGAGCAAATCGACAGCACTACTAATGTGGCTAGGCCTATCGATAGGCGTCAGTGTCAACTTTGCCAGTTTCCGGTTGCATTCCGTCATCCCAATGTCACTCTACGTCATGTTCCCTTGCCTGTCGATTCAGGTCCCAGTAATTGTTACCCAGACGCTGCCGGACGCAACGAATGTCTACGAATATTCCAAGGAATTAGTTCGAAGTTGGAAACTATACGTTTGCATTGCAAAGAGCAAGAAATTATTGTTGAGGGAAATTAGAGCCCTCGGTCCTCTCAAATTGTATGCCAATGTGGGTGGATTTAACTTGTTTCTGCTCAAGAAATCGACAATTTCGACCTACTATTCGACAATCATCTTGTATACGATTAATTTAATCATATCTGTCCCACAGAGTTACATCGACTCCCTAAGCGCCTAATACTTTGGTTTAGAAGTTAGAACCGGAGCTGAAGGCGGAAATGAGCCTTTTATGGAAGTGGCGATGAAAGCGTAGAAAGACCGAGTTAGCTGTATAAGCACGTTCAATTTATTCAAGTATCTTTAATGATTTATTTAGAGAATTCGATCAATGGTTTAGAATACATCAAATTTTGTATTCTATTCAGCCTAGGCACAAGTAGTCAGTGTGTATTTTAATTGATTACATATAAGGACTATAGACTTCAGAGTCAAAACTAATGTTGGCAAATGTTGAAGTAACTTTCATAAGTAAAATCTTTTTATAGTTCAAAATTAACGGATTGGCACATGGTATCAATCAAGTCGACGTGAAAAAATAATAGGTAACTAAATACTAATAGGCACTACATAGGTTTCGTTGTAAGTCTAAATTTTAAAATCCAGTAACTAACCAGCAGGTCCGAATTCGACAATCTTGTCAATCTAAATCTAACGCTGTCGTTGCGCTGTAATATAAATCAGAAATTAATGAGTTAAACCATAAAATCCTCAGTTCACAGACTATTGATTAAAACTAAGGACTAACTAGTCAAGTTACCTAGGAGGACCACTTGAGCTGCAATTGCTTCTTCTATTTCCCGTTTCTTCTGTTTATATACCGTTAGTTCCTGAACATAAACCACAATCACTATTAAAGTACATCAGGATTTATTTTTCGTCGGTTTTTGTAAGTGAGCCCTACCCTCGAATATCGTTCCTTATCCTCGTCAGCCATCAAGTTGTACTTGACTCTATCGTCCAAGGATACCGCAGTCCAGAGTCGTCCAAGTTCCTTGGCAATTGCACCCATTCGGGAAGCTTGAAGAGTCGCCCTCACATTCGGCCGTTGCTCACTGCAGAAGAAGAAGAAGGCGGAGAGGGGCCTTTTGGGGGCGTTGGGGTCCTTCAACACCATCATTTTTTTGGGTGGACGCTGTTGTTCTATCGACACCAAGTACTCTTTCATCTCTGACTCGAATCTTTCCTTGTCCTTGACAGACTGCCGAACAAAGCGCTTCTTTTCCTTTGCAGTCATGGTCTGTAAAAATTAAACAGGTTGTTACAATATTTTTGAAGTGATCGAATTCTGAGGGATCGTGAGATGCACATAAAAACTACAACCGTAACGACACAATTGCACAAACCATCAACCACTTTAATTAAAATTGACTAATGTTCGGAACTTCGAAGGCAACGAAAAATACACCTGCTGCTGCCGACCCTATTATGTTTAGACAGTGAGTTAAGCATCTCATCAGTGATCTCATCTCAATAAAAATGATATCCTTCATCATCCATGACAAATTACAATGTATATTATTATTGACATGGATTTAAAATTTAAAAGTTAGAAACCAAACTAACTAGAGTACTAACTACACAGTATGAAGTGTAGTGCTCGGGTTTGGTCTTTTTTTGACTTCGAAATCATTGTCCAGTGCAGAAATGGACTTGATCGAAATCAATGATATATTAATGACTTGATGACAAACACCAAACCAAGCACCATATGTTTTAGTTGTAAATTCCAAATTGTTTACCCTCCAACGCACTGCACACTGCCGAGTGAATTCGGCGGAAGCAGTTCTATCCGGCGGCTGCTGCGGGTCTTGGTCCTTTTGCTGAAGTCGGGATTCCCGGAGGAAGAATCCATACGCTGTAACTCGACGCTCCGGTTTCCCATCCCGCGGCTTCTTCGGCATTTTGATTTGGATCTCGGAACCCCACAATATGCAATAAATTGTCAAAATTCAAATTCAAACTTGATTTTTTCTTTGTTCCTTGTTGGTCTTCAGCTGCCTTGTCGGTTTTTGTGCTCTCGCTCTGTAACTGTAAATATAAAGCAAAAGGTACAAACTACAAAGGTACAATTCAGAACGATTAACACTTCATCGTTAAACAGTAAAGATTATGAAATTACGATCAAAATATATCATAAAACACGATATACCCTAACTTCAACCTAATAAACCTTTGACCTTCTTTGTTCGTTTTTTGACCTTTATTTCAATCTTCACCAAATTAATTCATAATATATTATAAAATATCAAAAATCAAATGATTTTAAATTATCAAAAATACAAGACTAAATACAACATACGAGATACGAATGACAAATTGATTCCACAAAGTCACAGCAGTCACAAACAAGACGCAATAATCAAGACATGACACATGAATATCAAATTTCACTTACCGTTCACCCTTTGCCCTTGGGCCTTGACCTCTGACCTCACTCACTTTCGCTCTTTGTCCACCCAGCGAGCCGCAATTTTTTTTGATCGAATCTAAACAAACTATGAACTAGACCAGATGCCAAAGCCAAAAGCAGTTTCTTTCTTCCGATCAGCTCATACGTGCATACCTACAAATACAATGGCAAATTGCAAATTGACAAGAAATTTTAAAACCTCAAACTTGTGACTTGGAGGGTCTTGGAGTTGAAAATTTAAAATTAATTGCATGAATTCTAACTCTGCAAAGTGCAAACTGCGAACTGCTTTCGGCCTTTCGGATTTCGAATTTGCGGGCTTGTCTTCTGCCTACAACAATTGCAATACACAATGAATGCAAAACACAAAATCTAAAAATGTGGAATAGAAGACAATACCTGATACAGATGGAATATTATATTATCTGAAAACTTATCAGCAACGTCAGTGAAGAAGTAGTGTGTCGGTCGGTGGTGGATTGCCGATTGATTGTAGGAACGAACAGTTTGTTTGTTCCTTCGTGTGTGGGCCGCCGAAGTCTATATCCCACATCCCATCCTACCCTAATCCTATCCTATCTAGTAGATGTCTAAAATATAGCACAGAGCACGCCTAAATTCTTGGGTGGGCCGACGGCCGACTAGTACTAAGCCAGGCCAATTTTTATTTAGAATCTCAACAAAGAGGATTCGGATTGTAATTGTGAACGGGCAAAGCAGCAATCAATTGTAATTTAGGTTTTGGAAGGACCGAGGTAAACTTGTAACACTATAATGTATTTCAATTGAATTCGAATAATTATTCAATTGTCCGAGTGTTGAAATTATAATGTAAATTCAAAATTGTAGGGCCAATACTATAGAATTGAATAATGCAGTAGATATTTTTAATGCAAATACTCAAATCTGTTTATCAATTTATGAAAAAAGTCAGCGATAGAATTTTAACTTCTAATCGACCCTATCGAAGTCAATTTAAGTTAAAATTAAGGAATTTATTTTTTTAAACAATCGCATAGATTTATTAATTCTATCCGATGATATGGAAGATATTTACAACATAAATTATTTTAACCTCGGCTGTAAAGATATTTTCGTGCGTCAAATATTTTGCATGTACATAGCATTGTAAATGTTAAACGATATCACATACATATCACTATCACATATATATACTAATGCCAGAAAATACTCAGAAGCCTGTTCCCATGTAATCCAAGTTGCAGAAAAATGGTTGAAAAATAAACCGATGTAACGGGTGTAACCAAGTGTTGAAAACATCAGGCTTCGCACCCTGGTGTCAGTGGGAGTGGTCCCGTATACGTCAATGATGTTCAATTTCATATGAGAATCATTTAACACCCATATCTGCTTTTCCTCAAAAAGCCCGGGTTTTGGACCCTGGTGTCAGTGGGAATGGTCCCGTAAGCGTAAAAGATGTTCTATTACTCATTGGAATCGTTTAAACCCCATATCTCAATTTCCCCAAAAAGCTGAGGTTTCGCACTCTGAATTGTAGTTTCAGGGTATTATCATGTATTGATGATAGACATAGAGTGTCATGTAAACTACCTAAGCGGCAGTTTTAAAATGAATAAGAGCTTTGAACTGATTTAATCATTTTTTTGGGGGGTTAATTTATGGGGTACAGGGGGTGTGACCGATTTGACCCAAGTTCGAACTTAGCCTGTGTTAAGATCCAAGGAACAAGTGTACAAAATTTGGTGACCGTAGGTCAAGCCGTTCGTCAGTTATCGCACCGACAGACGGACAGACGGACAGACGGACTGGTCGTTCGCATAAAGTGTTTTCAACACTTAATAAACCGATGTAACGGGCGTAACCAAGTGTTGAAAACATCAGGTTTTGCACCCTGATGTCAGTGGGAGTGGTCCCGTATACGTCAAAGATGTTCTATTGCTCATGGGAATCGTTTAAAACTCATATCTTAAGTTCCCCCAAAAAATCATGTATAGATGATAGACATAGAGTGTAATGTGAACTACATAAGCGGCAGTTTTAAAATGAGTAAGAGCTGTATACAGATTTAATGTTTTTTTGGGGGGTTTAATTTATGGGGGACAGGGGGTGTGACCGATTTGACCCAAGTTCGAACTTAGCCTGTGTTAAGACCCAAGGAACAAGTGTACAAAATTTGGTGACCGTAGGTCAAGCCGTTCGTCAGTTATCGCACCGACAGACGGACAGACGGACAGACGGACTGACCGTTCGCATAAAGTGTTTTCAACACTTAATAATGTCTTTAAAAGTAAACAAGAAGCGCTTAGAATTACAATTCATATTTTTAAACAATAAAGAACGGTTTTACAGAAAAACATAGAACCTATTGATTTCACTTTACAAAAAAAAAACAGCTAAAGTTGCCGTGAATAAAATACAGGTTATTTTTCGGAACAAAGATAGATTGAAAAATTCATTTTGGAATTTGATTAAATTCTGGAGGTAATATTCTATTGGCTATGTACTGCTTAGGACGCAAAAAATTCAATTTTTAAGTTTGATAGGAATTTCAGAATTTAAAATGTAGTGTAAGGATGTATGCTTTCCTTGTAACTCAGGCAACTGCAAATTGTTATTGTAAGAATAGTGAATGGGATATGTACTCAAAATTTATGTCCAATGCAGGAATGTTGCACCTACCTAGTCCTATTTTTTAATGTCTTAAACCTAATCTAATTAGGATGGAATCCTGCTTAAAGTCAAATTAAAATTTAAATGACCACATTTTTTTAATCAGTCAATATAATTTTGTTTTTGCTGCTTTTTAGGATCATATTTTTCCATCGAACATAATCCGATGATTAAAATTCGATTTCCAAGAAAACTCAAAACCTAAAGGAGGTATTTAAACGTTAATCTCTCGGCTAGTAGTATCTGAATCGTCTGACAAGTTTCACCTCAGAAAACTATCTCCATTGATTAAAACGTATCCAAATACGGACAACTAGACCTGACTCCCATTAATTGTACAACATTTTAAAGAAACGTTAGTTAAATTAATCGGTTCCCTACATCTCAAAACAAGAACTAAAGCGGCCTGAAATTTTACAATTCAGGAACATTCGTTGTTCTTAAAAAACCACTATGCCAACACCGATTATTTTTGCGACTTTCAGGGTTCACGATAAATTCAATCAGGGGAAAATATTGCACAGTCATCCTGTAGTGTGGGAGCCTCGAACTAAATCTTTAAACGTCGTGGACAAGACGGATAAATCTTTGGCCGTTTGGTACTTAAAAATTATTCTCGTGCTATTCGGCGTTTCCTGCTGTGCCTATTTAAATCTGAGGCAACTTTTCAAAAAACAAATCGTCATTACGTTGTGGATAATCTTGGCCTATGCTTTCATCGGCCTCATTGGAATCACTACATTGCTAATGAATTTGCTCGTATTACGTAATCGTTGGAACGTTTGCCAAGGTTGGGAGGCCCTAATGCGGCTTCGGAACGATGTTTCTGAAGTCAATAAACCTCCGAAAAAGTTAGAACGCAGTTCCTTGTCATCACGAGGTAAATAATTAGCTTATTGTTGAAAAAAATCCATAACGTACATCCAAATAGGGTCAAAACAATCAAAACAAAATGTAAAATGTCAAGTTGTTGTCCAACAAATTGAAGTATTATTGTACGAAAATCTCAATTTTCCCCAGTCATAGAATGTTATTTTTTAATTCAAATTTATCGCATCGAACTGTTTATTAGGAATGTTGAGTTATGTTGTGATCTTAGCCCATACACCCTATTATAACGTACTAAACACTAGTTGTAAAATTATTAATTTACGCTCACTACATTTTAAACCGATCCAATGAATAACATATTTTTGCTTTCGATATCAGGACACCAATTTCAAATCCTGAAGACATCATTATCGAAGCTGGATTACATTGGACTAGTCATGATCGGTTTTATCCTGATTGCCAAAGTCATACCATTTTTCCTGACCATTTTCTGTATTGCATTCAACTTGGACCCCTTTTACTTCATTTTTAGTGAAATCGAGTGGTTGCAAAGCCAAGAATTCGTTACACTAATCATCAGGATATTGTTAACAGCCATTACGACCATCGAAGCCGGAAGGACCATCTCGGTTGTCGTCTTATTTAGCGTTATTTGGGTCTGTGTTTTTAACGATCTCCTTGATTCCTTGCTAATCCTACAAACCAAATCCAGAGCTGGTAGTTTGGAAACAGTCCAATCGATTAGAAAATTCCTAATTCAAGCTGACATCATTCTTAAAGTACTTGGCGGATTTATAGATCCTCTTGTCGCTTGTGGTCTTGGGATTCTTCTTGTCCTGTCAGTACTAATAAATTATGCTACTGTAAAATTAGTAGGAATAATCCCTATGCCACTATACTTCGCGTGCCCTGCCTTCGCTTCAATAATAGCACTGATTAATTTAGTTCTTATTACGGAAATCGTGAAGCCTTATGATCGGTCTGTCGGATTGATCGTGCTATTAAATATGTCTTGTGACAGCATAAGTATGAACCGGAAGTATCGACGAAGTCAACTGAGAGCGATGAAGTCAGTGGCCCTTAAGGGTGGTTTGAATGGATTCTCTTTTTTTACGGTTCAGAAATCGACAAAATCGACGTTTATATTTGCAGTTGTTGATTACACCATCAATGCATTTCTTTCCATTCCTCTCGATAAGATTTCATAAAATGTACGTAAATCTTGATGTTAGTAGGATAATTGTAATTAAATCATAAATGTATCAATATTTTAGCGGTTTCGTTGAGTTGACTCGTTCGAGGATGCAATTTCAAAAGTCTAATTCACTAAGAAAAAATAAAAGCAGGGTTTCGAGTACAATTTTATTACCAACATTGATAAACATATCATATAATCACCAACTACATACTTGTTACTTTATGAGTGCTTCTTGTGCCCTTACCGAGTATCTCGACGAGTGAGACACATTAACCCTACATATTAAAAATATTTATTGGCAAATTGGTCTAAAATTCTGCATTCCCCAAGTCATTCGTATAATGTATCTGCGATGTATAAGAAATGCATTCATGAAATAAAAAATGAGATGCCGAAGCAAGTTGGCCATTGGTAATGAAGATTTTTACTAATTGAGACAACTACAGCCAGCCTTTAATGTGATTAACAGTTATGTCTTCCATCACTAAAAATAAATCAGGTAGTTCAGTAGGTAAAGCAATTATCCGGCTTGTGAAACGTCGCAATATCATCCTTCGCAATATACTTAACTTTGTTTATGTTCCGGAATTTTGTTTGTTGTTTGGATGGGACTGAATATGGAAACACCCTCTGAAAAACCCAGGGTTATCATATTTATGATAATAGATATTTAGATTAAAATTTTTGTGAAACATTCAAATAGACTGATTTTCAAGGCTTTTCACTCGAAAAACGAGGCAACACAACTGTTCGTCTTAAAGGTTATGTACTCAAAAGTTTTTGTATGAATCTGCAACCAGTGTTGCCGGACGATGGGATAACAGTTCCGTCCAGATGAAATTCTTTCTAAGAAGTTTAAATTTTAGCTTGTTTCACTAGGAATTAATATACAGGGTGTCTCACAATTATGTGACCACTAGCAACCGAAATCGTCCTTAGTAACGAACATTGGCCGCTATGAATTCTAAATTCTCATGAGTTTTTGGAAGTTCACACCGGCCAATTTTCGTTACTAAGGACGATTTCGGTTGCTAGTGGTCACATAATTGTGAGACACCCTGTAGAACAATTACAAACAAAGCGTCCTTGAATTGATATATTCGCTTTTGTTAAGTCCAGACTGCACATTAGGAGTATCAGAATTAAGACGCCATAGTACGGCGGGGTAGTTTTGTTTTATTTGAAAGAATCGACAGGACTCTCAATGCAAAGTTCCTATTGCATAAAATGCATACCGCCTTCAACAGAATATATAAGTTAATTCATTTGTAATCAAAAATGTTTTGAATCGTTATTGATTTTTTTGTTTTTCTCCATTTAAATATCAAAACAAAAAACTCGATACTTTTCTGGAATTGAAAATAAAACAGCAGTTTTAAGTTATTTATCGAACCCGTATGCTTCATCAAATCAATAGAGTAAAATTGTCTCAAAAGCAAGATTTCAGAGAACAGAGTTCACTTGAAAGTTGGAACCGTCCGAGGACTTTGGCTATATTACCTTTCACATTCTATCAAAATTTGCTTACAGTATCCCAAGATTACCAGCTAGGGTTTCTAACCTAAAAAACTAATAAAAAACAATGCCAACTCCGATTCTATTTGCGACATTCAGGATTTTTGATAAACTCAATCAGGGAAATATACTTCACAGATATCCTGTAGTATGGATCCCAAGTCAAAAATCAATGGCCGCAGTTGACAGCACAGTTTCATCATTAGGGGTCTGGTATTTAAAAAATCTGTTGATGATATTCGGCGTTTCCTGCTGTGCCTATTTAAATCTGAGGCAACTGTTCAGCAAAGAAATCGTGATTACGTTGTGGATAATCTTGGCCTATGCTTTCATCGGGCTAATTGGGTTCGCCGCGTTGCTAATGAACTTTCTGGTGTTTCGAAATCGGTGGAACATTTCCCATGGTTGGGCTGCGCTTCTGCGCCTTCGAAACGCTGTTTCTCAGAACGTCAATGAACCCCCGAAATGCTTAGACACGTCTTTGTTAACACGAGGTAAAAATTTGTATATTTCAACTTCGGTCTCATGTTACCCCCAAAATAGCGCACAAACGAATATAGCACTCTTCTCGATAGTTATGTTAGAATCGTAGAAACTCCAAAATTCGACCTGAATAAGTATTAATTATCCCAAATTCAATCAACGTTTAAAGTTACCAACTATTTTTAGCCCGTCTCCAAGGGCTTATAAGATCATGTCAATGTCTGTCCGTCTGTCTGTCTGTCTGTCTGTCTGTCTGTCTGTCTGTCTGTCTGTCTGTCTGTATCCACGATAACTCGAGTTACACTTGTCCGATTAACTTCAAATTTGGTACACAGGGGGTTCGGGTAAATTTAGGAATCAAGTTCGAAAATGGATAAAATCAGTCCATACGTTGACCCGTGGGGGGTCCGCGAACCCTATCGGGTTTTCTGAACATAGGTTTGGAAGCACCATATTTTGCATGGTGGTTGATTGAGGTTCTAAAACTTCAAATCCAACATTTAATTTTCAAAATTGTGGCCAAAATCGACCCTAGTGAGCGACCCATGCGGGTTTTCTGAAAATTAACCCAGAACGCCCAAATTTGGCATACAGTTAGAATATGATATTGCAAAAGCAAATATGACCAATTGTGGACATAAAATTGCTTCTATAGACCCTAATCGGTGACCCATGCGGGTTTTCTGAAAACTAACCTAGAACGCCCAAATTCAGCATACAGTTAGAATGTGATATTGCAAAAACAAATATGACCAATTGTGGACATAAAATTGCTTCTATAGACCCTAATCGGTGACCCATGCGGGTTTTCTGAAAATTAACCCAGAACGCCCAAATTTGGCATACAGTTAGAATATGATATTGCAAAAGCAAATATGACCAATTGTGGACATAAAATTGCTTCTATAGACCCTAATCGGTGACCCATGCGGGTTTTCTGAAAACTAACCTAGAACGCCCAAATTTGGCATACAATTAGAATATGATATTGCAAAAGCAAATATGGCCAATTGTGGACATAAAATTGCTTCTATAGACCCTAATCGGTGACCCATGCTGGTTTTTTGAAAACTAACCTAGAACGCCCAAATTTGGCATTCAATTAGAATATGATATTGCAAAAGCAAATATGGCCAATTGTGGACATAAAATTGCTTCTATAGACCCTAATCGTTGACCCATGCTGGTTTTTTGAAAACTAACCTAGAACGCCCAAATTTGGCATACAGTTTGCATATGATATTGCAAAAGCAAATATGACCAACTGTGGACATAAAATGGCTTCTATGGACCATAATCGGTGACTATAGCGGCTTTTCTGAAAACTAACCTAGAACGCCCAAATTTTTTATAGAGTTTTTATGAAATTATATTGCAAAGGCAAATTAATATATTTATATTACTTTAGTACAATGATAATAAATTATTAATATTACTTGGAGTCGGGCTATAATAAGTTGTACAGAGAAGTTTTAAAACGAACGGTCGTCTAACATTTTGTGATTTAAGGGCATCTTTTGGACTGGCTGAAAACATCATCATTATCGAAGCTGGATTGCATAGGACTCGTCATGGTCGGCTTTATCCTAATTGCCAAAGTCATGCCGTTGTTTCTAACCACTTTTTGCACAGCCCTTAACTTGGACCCCTTTTATTTTGTTTTTAAAGAAATCCAATGGTTTCAAAAACACGAACTCATTGGAATGATATTAAGGGTGTCCCTTACATTGATTACCACCATTGAAGCCGGAAGGGCCATTGCAATCGTCGTCCTATTTAGTGTTATTTGGGTCTCCGTTTTTAACGACACCCTTAATTGCTTAGAAATCTTAGAAACGAATTGGAGAGCTGATCGGTTGGAAAATGTGAAGTCTATTCTAATCCAATCTGACATCGTTTTAAAAGCACTTGCTGGCTATGTGAATCCTCTGGTTGCTTCCGGTCTCGGCGTTCTTCTCGTCCTGTCAGTACTTATAAATTATGCTACGGTGAAATTAGTAGGGATAATACCCATGCCTTTGTACCTTGCCTGTCCTCTCTTTGCTGTGAACCTATCACTGATTAATGTGCTAAGTATAACGGAAGTGGTGAAGCCGTATGAGTGCTCTGTCGGCTTATTGGAGCGTTTGAACATTGCATTTGGCTTCATAGCGTTCAACCGGAAGTTTAGACAACGTCAACTCAGAGCTGTGAGGGCTGTGGCACTTAGGGGCGGATTGAACGATTTTACGATGTTTACGGCTCAGAAATCTACAAAATCTGAGTTTATATATGCTATTGTCGATTACACTATCAATGCCTTCCTCTCCATTCCTCTTGATAAAATTTCGTGAAATTTAATTATCATTTATTTAAATATTTAATTATAGGATTTTGGTACTTGCATCAATTTGAATTAAATGTATCAATGTAATAGCGATTCTAAAAAATCACTGTAAAAAATGAAAAAAACGAGGTTTCAGATAAACTTTTATTACTTGCATTGATAAAAATATATATAATTACACATTTATAATGATGATTTGTTGATTTGCAGAGTTTTAAAATATTTGTTGATATTAAATAAACTAATTTCCAAGGATTAAAAAATTTAAGCATTTATTGCAAGTTCTGAACAAGGTTGAGACTGATTTCCGACCTCATCTGCAAATAATATAAAATTACTTATGATCCCAATCATGTGTCCTGGAATAACTCAGAAAATCATAATATTTATAATAAAATTCATTTTTACAATCAAAGGGTACAAGGTACAATACTTAAAATTGAAAAACTACAACCGTTCACGAGTTATCGTCGACGAGGACAGACAGACGGACGGACAAGATCTTTTCATTAAGAGGTTTCACCTCTTAATAAGTCTGCCCATATAAAAAAATTAGTAGCTACAAGTGAGGTATCCGAAATGTGACATCCGGAATCAGAATCCAAGTACTACAACTAACACCAACAATTAAAATTCCAAATAATATGACCAAATCCGCTCCTTTACCATAGTATTGCGGGTTTTCTACGAGCAGTATATGCCCAAACATTACCACATTTATCACTACAATTATTTTTATTCCCTGACCGCTTTCGACAACGAATTCCACATTTAAAAAAACACTCCAACAATTGCGTCAATTCAATGCTGAATATAACGAACCACAAAAGCAATCCCCCAAGTGCGATTTTAAAAATGTCCTGAAACTGACCCACTGTAATCGGCGTTTCTAAATTAGTTTTTCGGGTTAAATTATTTTTACTAATTTGCAATTTAAGCTCCCGCATACGTTGTTTAAAGTTCTTGCGTTTTGCATCCTTGCTTCAAAACGAAAACGCTCCTGTATTATCCAAACTTGCTGCCACTTTGACAAAAAAATTTCCAGGGAACTTATTCTGCAGGATTATGACATTTCCAGACATAATCAAGTTCGGATCTTTATCGTATTGATTGTAATCGATAAATTCTGAGCGAATATCGGATCGGCTAATCATATTTTCAAGATCGCCCATCTCTGACGCTTTGTCAATCACCGCAATAATATTCGGAAAGGCTTCAGTCCTCTCAATAGGAACATTTTCTGGATAATATCTGTAATTCAAATACAGCAAATCAGACGCGATGCCGTAGCGATTGCTGGGACCTATGAAATCTTTGGTCAAATTATATTACCGCCCATATCTTTCCGCAAACTTAGGGCCCTTAATTGTATCAAGGTCTTCCAAGCCTTGGAGTAAAATGTTTTAAATTTTATCGTTTAATTAAATTGCAATGGTTTTAGAAACTCGAAAACCGACTAAGATTTGATAGCGTTTGTCAAATGTGGCATGCAAACTCGAAAAAACGAATTGTACTGATTTAAATATTCAAGAGGATCTTTAATACGTTTGGGAACAGCAATAAAGGGTATAAATCAATAGATTTTTAAACAATAACAATACAGCATTATTTAAAACCATTGGGAATTTTCATATATATTGTATTGTTTTTCCTTATAAACTCAAAATACGGGTGTTAAATTTTATATACTACAAAATAAAGACGAAAAAAGGGTGACGTGTGTTTTAAAAAATCAGGATAGTAAGTGGGAAACGGCAGGATACGTTTTGAATTCTTCTTGAAAACTGCTTGAACAGGAAAAATTGATTCATAAACTTGTATGTCAATGCCAATACACAATCGTAGAAATTAAAATACTTAACTCTGAGACAAATAATTATGTGTTGTTTTTCTTTGAAATATCTTAATTTTATTCCAATCACTGAATCCAAATATTAAATAAACTTTGCCACAAAAGTGAAACGTACAGCGTATGAAATTGTCCGACTTCCAATACCGATAATTTAAATTGCAACCTACCTAATACGTCGCACGATTATCAGCAAAGGGGTTGTGAGGACACTCTTGAATTAGACAATTAGGGAGTCAATGTAACTCTGTGGCAAGGAAATGATCAAATTAATCGTATATATGATCATTGTCCAATAGTAGGTCGAAATCGTGGATTTCTTGAGCAAAAGCAAATTGAATCCATTTGCATTGGCATACAACTTAATGGGGCTAAGGGCTGCCATTTGCTTTGCCAACAGTTTCTTACTCCTTGTCATGCAAGTTTGTAGTTTCCAGCTCCAGATTAATTCCTTGGAATGTTCGTATACATTCGTTGCGTCCGGCAACGTCTGAGTAACAATTACCAGGTCCACTATTACCAGACAAGGGAACAAAAGATAGAGTGGCATAGGGATCACGGAATGCAACCGGAAACTGACAAAGTTGACACAGACCCCTAACGACAGGCCAATCCACATGAGAAGTCCCGTCGTTTTGCTCACATAGTTTGTGGTCACTCCGGCAATCGCTTGCAGTCTTCGATAGCAATCAACGTAAAACTTATGTTGGTACGCGATCGTCACAATCCGAACGCTTTTCCGCTGGAGAAACAAAATTTCCAGGTACAACTGGACCGTTGTCATCAGGATTAAAAAGAGGAGAGGGTAGAGTCGACAAATCTCCAGAACTGCAGATGCCACGCAAATTAACCGGAACGTTTCGAGACAGAGCCAAATTACGACGTTATCGTTCCGATTCCGAGGCAGAACAATTTCAAATATTTCGGAGATGGGATCCAATTTAAAAAACCAAATGGCCGTTCCGAATAGAGGGAACACAGCAAAGGCTAGCACTATTAGGTTGAGAACTATGCCAATGATATCTATCTTCTTTGGTTTATAGCGTCCTTCCCCTTGTGGTTAAAATCAAAGAAAAATTTGAGAGAAATTTTAGAAATGCAAGCATCTAAAATTCAATTTTTGACTTACGATTTCGAAGACGCATGAGAAGTTTGTGTAATTGAACCAAGATTTCTGAACCTTCATTTCCGTGTTTGAGAATACAGTGCGCGAGGCATGAGACGAAAAATGTGCATTGATTAACCAGAAATTGTAAGGGGATCTTTAGAATCACGGTTCTTGTGGGAATTGTGGGACTCAGCATCTGTTTCAAAATCAGGAATGAAGTTGAACCACCACCGATAATGACGATGATTCCAACGACAACTAGCCAAGGGATGAGTTCTCTTCGTTTATGAACAAAAAAGGGCTTTTGGGTCACTGGATTGAACCCTATCGGGCACTTCCACAAGGGCTTGAAGAGTTTTGAATGTAAAGCAAAGGCATGCCATTGCAGATCCGTTGTCATTATCAGTCATTTAGGTAAAATTAGAAATATTTTGTCTGATTCATGAACGATTGGAGTCAACGACGCGAGGAACCAAGTACTGCCGACTGGAGTTAAAATCCAGACTTGTTATTGTTTTTAGTTATCTCTATAACTATTAACTTACGTAAAGAAAATCATTAAATAGAGTAGGAAATTTCATATTGGTAAACACTCACTTTATGAGCATTCTGGAACCGTGCATCTGTCAGTTGCTGACACGAGTAGAAAATGTAATTCAGTTTAGAGCAAAAATTAAATTGCACATTCCATGCAAATCTTAAGTTATTATTGAACATCATCATGCGTCTTCAAGAGCATGTTGTTCTTTTTTAAGAAAAAATGTAGGTTGGAAGCGCAAAACTTAAATATATAACGTTGTTTTGTTGTCTACAAACTCCGTTGGTTTCCGCGTTGTGTAAATGATTCGCACATTTATTTAAAATCAATTTGAACTTTCTTCAGGAAAATGAACACTGCTCCATTGCAATTCTTCTTTCGAAGTATACTGAAAATTTTTAAAATGTGAGTTACATATTTTTCCTGAGAAATGAATATTGTTTTAGCTGATAAACTGAACTGATTTTATTATTTATTTCAGTTCGAAGTGGGTTCGATTTAAAGCTTTCTAGTTGGGGCCAGTTGGATCAGACGGTTGACAACGCTTTGGTATACCCGTTGACATTATATAAGAGGTGATCCAAGTCATCCTTATGAGTTTATACAAGAGTTGTGACTAGAGTACCCGTCTAACCCTGAAGAATAAGAGTAAAAACAATCTTATTGTTTCAAACAATCTGTTAAAGTACCTTACAATGGCCTGACGATACGATACGATAGTCTAACCGATTTTTGTGTTCGGCCCAAAAATCTACCAAATCGGCGTTTGTATTGATCTACTGTTTGTCCATAGATATGGATAGTGTTTATTCTTGAATTTTGTATGGTATTGTAGTAGGTATGGTAGTTGCCAAGCTAGAAATTCCCCCTCGTTGTTACAATGCTAGAGCTTGAGTTAACCAGCGAACGTATGCCCTTTCTATAAGTGAGGCATTGTAACAACGAGGGGGACTCCAGGATTGGACGGGGGTTTTTGTAGCTCCTCCCAGAGGCTGAGTATATCTGCACTGCACTGAAATGTGGCTCGCAAGATGTAACGCGTTCCTACACTACCTTCAAGTTTAAATTAAACACTAAAAGACATGCAATTTGACGATGCCAAATAATTTAAACTCCGTCCTTAAATAAATTCCCCAGGTCGCATTGCTAAATGATTTAGGCCCCCGTAATTACATCCCATCCCTAAATAAATCCCCAGTTGACAATACAAAATTATTTAGACCCCCGTAATTACATCCCATCCCTAAATCAATCCCCAGTTGACAATACAAAATTATTTAGACCCCCCCGTAATTACATCCCATCCCTAAATAAATCCCCAGTTGACAATACAAAATACATTAAGTCCACGTACATAACCCAACCCTAAATAAATTTTCCAGGTCGCATTGCCAAATGATTTAGGCCCCAGTAATTACATCCCAGCCCTAAATAAATTCCCAGTTGACAATACAAAATATTTAAACCCCCGTAAATAACCCGTCCCTAAATAAATTCCCCAGGTCGCATTGCCAAATGATTTAGGCCCCAGTAATTACATCCTATCATTAAATAATTCCCCAGTTGACAATGAAAAATAATATTTTATATCTCTTAACGTCGTTTTCTAACACGTTTTATCCAAAAAATCTCTCATTTCCCCAAACATAAAGTAAAGTCGTGTACATCGTTAAATCTCACGTAACACCCTACCTTTCCAGCGATATATTACAAATGAGTGCTACATGTAATGTAAGGTTGAAATTTCAAAATAGCCAGTTAACCAAAAAAATTCAAAATTTGCAGGTACATATTTACAAACGACTTACTATTAATGTTTCCCATAAACGGATGAAACAGGGCGATAAATAATTTGAAATATCAAATGGATGAAACGTAGCAATAAATAACTTTTTCTAGGTAATGTACGGATGTAAGTTCTAAATAAAAGGATGGCATAAAAAATTTGAACTATTAAAGATAAACGTTACAATTACACGAGTCAAGTATATTTATTAACGATGAATTAAGTTGCGATTTAAAAAATATACTATACATCCGTATATTGACTGGAAAAAGTTATTCCTTGCTAAGTTTCATCCATTCCCCATTTTCGATTATTTATTGCCCAGTTGCATGCGTTTATTGGAAACATTAATTGGTAGCCTCTATAAATCACTACCAAACGACAGGAAATTCCAATTCAAAAAATTATGAGCGTGAAAATTCAAAACCCGAACATCACATCGGTTTTTTTCTAGTCATGGGTACTACTAGCTTTTTATAGTAGTTCTAGTTCTAGTACTTAATTCTGAATCGTTTTAGTTCTAGTTCTAGTGCTATTTTGAAATTTCTATAAGGCATTGCAGTGACTGCACTCCCTTATCTCTTGTTTTGCATTGCTCCTGTGACAGGATGCAATGGCCTTCTCCACAACGCTCAACTCAACTTCATTCTTCAACTTCATTATTTTTAATCTTATTTTGTAAATTTAGTTATTGTTGGGATTTCCCGAGACTGGAAATCCAGACAATCTAGTAGTTAAGTATCTCCTTCTTGTCTGCCTATCTAGTTGAAGGGCTAGTATATAAAGAAGCCGAGATCGGCCCTTCGAGATCACTGTTACGTTAACCTTAGCGTTACGATGTTGAGCATGAGACTTGCCACATCCCTTAACTTATGAATGCTCTCCTCTTAACCACCGTGAAGGCTGAGACAGTCTTCTTCGATCCAAGGGACTTGTGATCGAGAGGTTCCTATAAACCTAACACTAATACGATGCACATGATTTCTTATTGTAATCTCTTCGGAGATAATTTCTTTTCGATTAATTAAAGATATGTAAGATCATCTTACATAAAAACTGAACTAGATTCTGTCTTGTGTTAACTTCATTTCCTCATAATTCATAAACCTAAAGGTTTTGTCGTTACATTTCTTTTAGTTCTAGTTCTAGTACGCTTCTGCATTGGAGTAGTTCTAGATTTAGTACTTTTTATTTATAGAAATTTCATTGAAATGGTCATAAATTAAAAAAAACACAGATAGTAGCATTTGTAACCGGAATTAGTCCTCATTGTAATTTAGGTTCAAAAATTGACTAACACGAATATTAACGTAATAATTTTTACATTAATTTTTCATATCTAACAAGGGAGGTAGTGAAAAGCCAAATTGGGATAGACTTCATTTTTGGACGTTGGACTATGTAAAATGACATTACTGAAAAAGGATTGTCCAATTGATGTTTGAAATTTACAAAAAAATTTACAACGCTGAAAAATCAACGAACATTTTTATCTTCCATCACTCGCTAATAAATTTTTGAGAGTTGTTAGTTGTTACAGGAAATGTGGAGACCTTGTCTTAAAATGCAGTTTTTGAATTTCAATTTTATTAAAACCGTTGAAACTATTGAGACAAATACAAAAAGAAATATATTTCCTTCAAAAATTTGCATTTACTTAATGTCACTCTCGTTGAAAAAACATCAATAATTTTCCAATTCGGTCCAAAACTCGTCGTTTTAGCCAGCGTTTGAACATGAAAATTTCGTTGATTTTTTAAATTCGGGATCGTGATTTTTACAAACGTGATACACATCATTATAAGCATTATGTTTTTCAGTTATGTTATCTACATCTATTGCACAAATCAAGTCAATCTGTGTGTTCGAATCCTTGAACACAATTGTTAAAAAATTATTGAAATAATGTCAATAAGGGGTTCGTAATGCATTTTGACAATTGTGAATAGTCTACTTTGCCTATATTTCAAGATATATTACACCAAATTAATGTTAGTGTATTTGGATAGGAGCATTATTGGTAGGCAAGACACTCATTTTAAAGAAACAAAATAATTCCTCTAAAAATAAATTTTCCCTGAAAAGGTACATTATACTATACATTCAATGGAACTAGAACTAAAACCCTCCTGCGAGTTCTGGTAATTCCAGTATTTTTAAAAGAATTAAAAATTTTTTTTAAAAGCTCTTGTTCTTCCTTCTGAGGTTAATTTTATTCCTGTAGTATTTTAGTAGTTCTGGTTTCTGTTAGTTCTAGTTCTTGTACCGAAAAAACTAGAACTAAAAGGCATTCTAGTTCTGGTTCTAGTACCCATCATTGTTTTTCGTATTTGGAGCGTAAGAAGTTTTAAAACCACAAATCCAAAAAGCCCTTTGAAGTTTGAACAATAGTAGCATCTACAATTTTTCAAAAATAAATTTTGAAAAATATTGAAACATGAAGGCTCTGTGTGAGATACCGCAGTCTGAAAATCGGGGTTTATTTTAGTTTGGACACGTTCACTTGTATTTTTTTTAAATTTTCAATGAAAAATAACGATGGCAGTGCTGGAGTTAGTATATGGTGAAAACATTAATTTTTTCCAACAAAATCCGCAGTTTTATTAGAATACGGGTAATTTCGGATTTTAATTTTTAAAGCCCCAATTCTAAACAAATAGACCTTATCACAAATGATGTCAGATATCATATCCGGGCAGGCTATTTTTTTTAACATCATAAACGGTGGAATCACGAAGTTGGAAATTCGGGTATTTTCGGGGTTTTAAATTGGCCTTGTTTTCCGCTTTTCTAAAATACGAGTGAACGTGGCCAAACTTAAATAAACCCCGATTTTCGGACTGCGGTATCTCACACAGGGCCTTCGTGTTTCAATACTTTTCAAAATTTATTTTTGTAAATTATAAATACCTAGTATTGTTCATTTTTTTTTTAATTTGTGCTTTTAAAATTTCTTACGCTCCGAATACGAAAAAACCGATGTAATGTTCCGTTTTTGAATTTTCTCGCTCATAATTTTTCGGACTGGAATTTCCTATTATAAAAGATAAAGTACTTTGGTAGTGAAAAATGTATCTGCAAATCTTGCATTTTTTGGTTTACTGTTTCATTAGTTATTTATAAAAATCCGAAAATGCCCAGTACGGGACTCGGGGCGTAGGACCGACAAAACAATTACATAATCGGGACGTTTAGGTATCATGTATCATGCAACAAAATAAAACATATGCGATTGATTTTTAAATTTCAAAATATTTTTAACTGTTTTCTCGATTACGTCCCTTGTGAGTTCTCTATACACACTCAACAAGCACCCCCCCCTCCCAATGTCTAATTTAAAAGAATGCTTCTCCAATGCGTCGATAAGCATGTTATATGCCGTAATAAACTCTAGTTCCGAAGGCTGAATGGAGGACCGAAGAATGCATGGTGTGAAGACAAGCATGCATGCAGCTCCCTTCATTTGGCAGTTGGCGAGCTCTCCAACATGCCAGAAAGAAAAACAGGATTAAAGATAAGAGACGGCGTTCCTTTTCGAGGAAAAGTCCAACCGACAATTTTGAGCTTGGAAATATACTCCACACAGTCTGCTGCTGTGGAGAAGAGTATATTTTTAAATAGACTACCTGTGGATAATAATATGTATGTTGTATTTTGGTGTATTTAAATAAAGAAGTTGACTGAGAAGTAAAACTACAATTTTTTCGTTGTCGGTGAGTTTTCTGTCGATGTAATTTACCCATTTATCTGGTTTGTCGATGAGTTTTGTAGATCAGTTTTTTGTAGATGAGTTTTTTGTAGATGATGTTTTTGTCGATGGATCGGCCGTAACCCGATTTTTGTGTTTGGCCCAAAAATCAACCAAATCGGCGTTTGTATTGATCTACTGTTTATCCATAGATATGGATAGTGTTTATTCTTGAAGTAAGTTTTTATATAAATTTTAAGTAAATTAAATTGATCAATATTTCAGCAGTTGGATTGTCCAAGGCTGCATTCTCTAACATTGCTGGCAATGCTAAGCAGATAGATATACAATTTATTTAACTGAATGACATAACAATGTTTCAAATGTGAAAAACAAAGCATGAAATTTCAAATGTCTAAATCGATAAAAGCAAACATCAATATTTCTTATACAGAAAAATAAAATGTTTTCAAAAGACTTTTATTACCAATACCGATAAAAATACATATAACATATTTATAATTACGTCTCCGGCGGGAGTTTGGAAGTTCGGATCTGCCTTGAATTTAGGGAATTTGGATTTTTCAAAATTAATTTGAAAAATCCAGATAAACCTAAATTTTAATTCCACTTTCAACGGAAAGTGGAAGGGGGAGACCCAGGTCCATGGGGTTACCACAGGTTTGAATCCAGGTTCTTCCGGTGAACCATATTAAAAATATGGGAATTTCACAGGTGGACATGCAAGGAGCACTAGGGATTCTCCTGGAGAACATACCCAGGTTCTCCACATTGGAGAATCTGACTTGTTACTCCAGAATAAAGAAGAACCTGTGGCAAACTACAGAAATTGTGAGACCCTGTGATTAATCGTGGTCACACATTAGTGACCACGACCACTTTTTCATATCCTCTTATTGAGGATATTGATCAAGTAGAAGTGTGTATTGCTGTAACGAGTAGGACTGAGCGGTTGCTTGAGGTGGGAGAGGGCTCGGATGTGACACCGTGTATCAAGTATTTGCCCTTTGTACTTGAGGTCGGTAGTCATTCATCCGACGCTTCTCGATAGCCCTCTGGTGGCCGTTTGGGCCACCAATGAGCAATACTTACCTTTTTAGCATAGTGTTTTTGATCTATGGAGCCACCTGGTGGGGAAGGGGGGGATCAACTAGCGGGGAAGGTAAGGGCTCTTGCGTACCAGCCTTGGGTGTTGGGGGCATTAGTTTAAGCCTTGATTAACCCGTGGGGCCTTTTTAACGCCATCTACTGGTTCTGTAACCAGGCCACTATACTCTATCAACTGGGGCCTTACAAGGAACTAGTATTGATAGCATATAAGTATTGATATTCTCATCATGTGGGCCTGCAGGGCGGCGACTTGGGGGAGGGGGTGGAACTCGAGTGGTGAACCCCCCATGTACCGTCATGCGCGGGGTTGGGGGGGTCCACTGCATTTGAGAATACCTCGCGACGCCATCTCGCGGTCACTGGTGGCGACCATGAAAGGGGGTACTTTCTTGTGAACACTAGGTGTACGCCATCTGGTGGTCAGTGGTGGGGGGATGGGGCCGACGGCAGCAGGGCGACTCTATGTGGACCAGTAAAATGGGGACATAGTATGAACCCTTTTGTCCTGCTGGTCACTTTAACCCACACAGTGGCCGCTGGGGTGTACAGTTAGTGAGACCTCCTTTAACGGGACGATATAATTCGAACCGAGGACATACAGGAGCGATTATTCGCACTGGTCTGCCAGAATGGGGCGACTTTGTCAAACCCAACTGACGGGGACTGCTGACCCCGGTCACTACACTTTTGAACTTGGTCTGGCCCATCGGGACGGATCCAAGGAGGTTTCCCTAGTGGAAACCGCTAAAGTGATATAAACTCCTGTGCTCTAATGGATTCGATCATTCGGTCTCTTTTGTACGGGGGTTATTTCAGCAAATTGTTTACCAGGACATTGGCCATGCCTTCTTATGGTTAGTCAATGTCCTGTCCGGGGAGTCCGTAATAGGCCAGAAATGGCCACGGCGGCCGACTGGTCAAAGCATATGTGCAATGACCTTTCAACCCACCATAATACATACATACATACATACATAATTACGTAGTCCTCGGATATTTAGTAAGAAGTGATTGTTTTTTTGAGATTTTTTCAACTTTTAGCCCGAGTCCGGACTAATGTAATCATGCTGTCCGTCCGTCGCCGCGTCCGTCTGTCCGTGACAGGATAGAGGCCAAACGGCTGGACCGATCGACTTGAAATTTGGCACACATGTGTATTTTGCAAATGTAAAGTCTAAATTCGAAGGTGGGAAAAATCGGTAAATCGGTTGACCAGTGGGGGTCATCCAAAGTTGTGTTGCCAATGGAATTAGTTTAAAATACCGACAAATTAAAGCATTCTGACTCGGGCTAAGAAACACTACACACTGTTGGTTTACATCTTTCGATGGCCTTAGAAATTGATTGATTTTCACAACAAAACATTTTATACTTTAATTGTTCATGAGAAGTACTTGAACATAAAAAAAGATTGGGAGTTTCACATGTCAAATCATAGAGAAAGTCAGTAAAGTTCGATACTACACATTTAATCAGGCAGCATGGGAGTCAATGTAGCTCTGGGGAACTGAAATGATCCAATTGATCGTGCAAATAATGATTACCGAATGTAGGTCGAAACCGTCGGTTTCTGGAGCAGAAATAGATTAAATCCACACACATTCGCATACAAGCTAACAGGTCTGAGGGCTGCAATTACTTTGAAGAACAGTTTTTTCTTTCTCGTAACACAAGTTTTTAGTTTCCGGCTCCCAATTAATTCCTTTGAATGTTCAAAGACATTCGTTGCAGGCGGCAGCGTTTGGGTAACAATTACAAAGGTATTATACTAGTCTGTCCAACGTTTTTTAGGGATTACCAGATTAGGCGATCACTTTGCCCCATACCCAATACAATTTAGTGCTTTAGAATTTTTTTTCTATGACTGCATTACAAAATTGTATTGCGTATGGGGCAAAGTGATCGCCTAATCTGGTAATGAGATTTGGCGGCAGTACAAACGTTGGACAGCTTAGGATAATAACTATATTACAAGACAAGGAAACAAGAGGTATAGTGGCATCGGGATCACGGAATGGAACCGACAACTGACAAAGTTGACACTGACGCCTATCGAAAGGCCTATCCACATGAGAAGTCCAGTCGTTTTGCTCAAAAATATTTTCCACACTCCGGTAATCAGATGTAATCTTAGAAAAGCAGTGATGTAGAACTTGTACTTTGATTGGATCATCTGAAGGCGTACGATTATCCTCTCGAGGAACAGAATTTTGAGGTACAACTGACAAGGGAACATTCCCAACTGTACCATCCCGATATTTTTTAAACTAGTCTCATTCGAAAGCTAAAGTCAAATGATGAAACTTTAACATTGGAACTATAGGCCGCTAAAATATATTTCACCTGGTAAAGTAGTTCGGATTTGTTATTATGGAGGATAGGGCACACCCCTCAGCAACGCTTAAATAGGTCACTTCAAAAAACCCCCACGGGTCATCTATAGAAAATTTTGGCTGACCACCTTGTTGAGCTGTACCTGAGACAATTCTCTTATTTTTGAAACTATCCTCAATTTATTGTGTCAGAGGAATTTAGAGATATGAATTTTAAAGCAAATCACCAACAAGTGAGGAGAATTTCGCAAAGGTAAGTGATCCAACCTGGTAAATGAATCTTTGTCGCTAAGGATTTAGGGCCTTGTTTAGCTCTAATACTGTTTAGATTCTAAACAAATAGACATGCATTATACAGAATAGTATTGAACATCATCATGGCATGCCAGGCAGGCTCTTTAAAAACTAAAGTCACCTGCGCAAAGCTTAAGTATACAAATTTCAAATAATAATTCATTTTATACAAATTCCGTCCGTTTCCTTCTTGCATAAAAAAAATCAGACATCAACCGCATTTAAGTCAAGCTACTTCTAGCTATTATAGGGACAAGTTTACATTTAATTAAAATAAATGCCTTACATTAATGAATGAAATAATTAGATTAAACTATAGTTCCATCAGAAATATCCATTGTCTCCAGATTTCATTTTATGTTTATTGGACAATACTTGGGTATAACGGTTGAAATGATATATTTATACGACTTCATTCCAATTCATCTTTATCTTTATCAGCTTGTGACACAGAGATAACTTGGGAGAGCTCACAAAAGTACCTTAATTTGTAAATCCATAACCGAAAAAATGAAAAAATATAACCTTACTAAGCAACTGGCAATGTCTTTAATAGTCACGCAATAGTAAATGTCGTTTATAATGCTTTAAACCACTTAATGAAACCACAAAAACTGAAAACATTAAAGAGCAAGTTAGGACTATAAAGTAAACACTGGTACTTTAAATTAAATCCCCGTCAAGCAAAAGAGTTGATTTAAAGTCAAAATTTTTTTTTACCGGTTTTTGGGCCACATTCCAATTTGAATGGTTTCTGGTCAAAAACTAGAGAACCGAATAATATTTGAAAGCGTTTGTCAAATGCAAACACAAAAACAATTTTCAACGCAATTTTATTAATTTAATATTCAACTCAATCTTACATGTATTTGGAAACAGTACTAATCGATATAAATCAATTGGTTTTGAAACAATGCGGTTTTTTAGACCAGCAAGAATTTTAATACGTACTAACTATTTAATCGTACTGATGAAAATCAAATATAATTACGTATTATAATAAAATTATTGTGTCGTCGAAGGCTTATTTCAAAGGGATATTTATTTTTTAGATTTTTTCAATTTTCATGTTTCGTTGTGCTTTGTCCTTAAAAGTAGATTGATTTACAAGACAAAACATTCCATACTTGTCATTGTTCATATACATAAGAACAGTTCGAACCTGCAGCACAGATTTGCAGATTAATTTGGCATGAAGGAATCAAAACAGGGATGTAATACAAGGCTATACATATTATCACACAATGTGGGAGTCAATATAACTCTGCGGCACCGAAATGATCAAATTAATCGTGTAAAAAATGATTGTCGAATAGTACGTCGAAATCGTAGATTTTCTGAGCACAAATAAATTGAATCCACCTACGTTGACATGCAACTTAATGGGACTGAGGGCTGCCATTTCCTTAGAGAACAATTTCTTTCTGCCTGAAATACAAGCTTTTAGTTTCCAGCCCCGAACTAATTCTTTGGAACGCTCGAAGATATTCGTTGCGTCCGGCAGCGTCTGAGTTATAACTAACAGGATCACTATCGCCACGCTAGGAAATAGGAGGTAGAGTGGCATTGGGATCACGGAATGCAACCGGAAACTGACAAAATTGACACTGACGCCTAGCGATAGGCCGAGCCACATGAGAACTGCCGTCGATTTGCTCGGAACGTTTATGCAAAGTCCGACAATCAGTTTAAATCTTTTAAATCCATTCACATAAAACTTGAATTTTGACGAGATTCCTACGGACCAAACTTCTCTCATCTCCAGGGACAGCATTTCCAGCCCCATCTGAATACCCAACATCAGGATTATAAATAGGAGAGGGAAGAGTCGACAAATCTCGACAACCGCACAAAACACGTAGATGAACCGGAGCGTTTCTAAGCAAAACCAAATGAAGTAGTCATCCTTCCAATTCGGAGGGAGAGTAGATGCAATGATTCCGGAAATTGGATCCAACTCAAAAATCCAAATGGGTATTCCGAATATTATTGGGAACACGGCGAAGGCTAGGACCAATCCGTTAAGAGTAATGCCAATCAGGTCTATTCTCGATGGGGTAGGGTGTGTTTTGCCTGGATGAGAAAATCAAAATGTGGTTAAACTATCATTAATAACCTATGCAGGTTGATTGTTAGTTGGCCTAAAGAATATTGTCATGAATGAATATACCGTTACAAACGCACGTAAGGAAGGGGTGAAACCGCACGGCAAACTGTCAAAACTGCACATTGCGCCATATTGCGCGGTCACACCCCCTGGTGCTAATGGGTGTAAACGGGAGTGATTGCCGTATCCGAACAATCTCTTTATTGTTGGGTAAGGATAGGAGTCAACTTATTGGAAATTTTACATTTTGAGGGCTCAGAGGGTGTGACCAACGTTTTAAAAATATATTCCACTTATGCCCAAGCAAATGCTAGTTTGATATCCGAAACCGTTTTTTAAAAACTGCAACCGTTCAATAGTTAGAGCGCAAACGGACAGACAGACAGACAGATAAGATATTCCCATTAAGGGGTTTCATCCCTTAATAAATTACCCTTTTTCTGAAATTACTTCGCCTCTCATCTCAGTATCCCCAGGGATTCTGGGTAGAGCTTGATTAAAAATGGCTGCTGGATGACTTATGTGAAAATATAACTTATTAAAAATACCAAAAGATCATTCTCCCATTTTGCCTTACGTTTTCGAAGACACAGAAGGAGTTTGGGGAATTGAACGTATGCTTTTGTAAGTTCCATCCCGTGCTTGAGAATAAAGTGTGCGAGACAGCAAGTGTAAAATGAGCATTGCTGCACTAAAAACTGCATTGTAATCATCAAAATCGCGGAGCTGGACAGATGGGTTGGACTCCGCATCTGCTTCAAAATCAGGTATGACGTGGAGCAAACCCCAAGGAAGAAACACATTCCGAAGATAACCACAAGCCAAGGGAGGAGTTCTTTTCGGTTGTGGACGAAATACGGCTGTCGGGTCACAGGGTTGAACCCGATAGGGCACTTCCAGAAATATTTGAATAGTTTCGAATGCAACGCAAAGGCATCCCATTGCAGTTCAGTGGTCATTTTGAGCCCTACACGTCGTAGCGAAATAAATTCGAAGAATCAGATCGGGTGAACGTCAAAGCAGTTATAACAACTCGGTTATATAACGAATCCAGTTGATATTCATACCTATTCATAATTATATTATATCATGTAGTCGTAGTCGATCGAATCTTGGTAAATACAAAGCCATTCACTTGTTTAATAATCAATTTTTGCCTTGTTGGAGCTTTAGGAGAATTTTGGAGCAGTGCATCTATCCTTTGCTGGACAACAAGTAAAAAAAAATATCGATATTATTATATTGTAGTAATTTAATTTATAAGTCAACAACTTCAGGTATAAACTAGGCATCTGGACATCGATAATTTTTTGACCCCCACCGGTATTCCTTCTAGTTATCAGGCTACTCAAAAATCAAAACTTCTCAAAAATCGGCTTAGTAGTTTTTGAGAAATTTAATTCTAAATACCGGAACCTTGCGAGAATGTATATTATTAGTCAACAGAATATCCTGAAACGGTTTAGAAAATGGGTGAAATTGATCATTCACAGCTTTTAAGATTAAACACGATGCTAAAATAAATCTTTTTCGTCATGTTTCGCTTCATGATTAAATGAGGTTGGTTGACAACACTCGAGTATACCGTTTTCAAAAGAGCTGGTCTGGGTCTTAAGAGATTGTGAAAGAGTGGGACTCGGGACGAGGAGTGCGAGTGGCCGAATATCAGGTTTCGTCAGGGACTCGAAAGAAAGCACAATCTTATATAACCAATTATTTTTAAGCCAACTGCCAAAAGTACCTTAGTTTGTAAAGTGTACATACTACTTGGTTCAGAGGCTACGAATAGATGACCAGGGCCCAAAAATTGCTGGGGTACCTTTAAACGCAGGATCCATATGTTGGTTCTCCTCTCCAGGCCTATATCTATATTCCTACCTTAATTGAATTATTTTCGTGCCATTTTGGAGCCGTAGTAGGCGAGGAACCAAATTGATCTATAAAGGCGAAGCTATAATAAAAAAAATCTTAATCTTAACTAAAGTGCAAGTGGTTTAAAAAATAACATATGATTTAGACAAATTCAGTTTCAAACTTTCGGTTTTATTAGTTTTCGATAATATGCTATAAATCACAATTTGGGAATCAATATATCTCTGGGGCACTGAAATGATCAAATTGATCGTGTAGTCAATAAAAATAGATTGATTTACAGGACAAACCACACTTATCATTGCTTAACAGTTTGAAAATGCAGAGCAGATTTACAGATTAATCTGGATGAAGGATTCAAAATCCGGATTGAACCCGAAGCAATACATTTTATCACACAACGTGAGAGTCAATATAACTCTGCGGCACCGAAATGATCAAATTAGTCGTGTAAATTATGATTGTCCAATAGTACGTCGAAATCGTCGACTTTCTGAGCACAAATAAATTAAATCCACTCACATTGACATACAACTTTACGGGACTGAGGGCTGCCATTTCCTTAGCGAACAATTTCTTTCTACCGCTAATACACGCTTTTAGTTTCCAGCCCCGAAATAATTCTTTGGAATTCTCGAAGATATTCGTTGCGTCCGGCAGCGTCTGAGTAATAATTACCAGGATCACTATCGCCACACATGGGAACAAGAAGTAGAGTGGCATCGGGATCACGGAATGCAACCGGAAACTGACAAAATTGACACTGACGCCTAACGATAGGCCAAGCCACATAAGAAGTGCTGTCGATTTGCTCTGAATGTTTATGCAGAGTGCGATAATTAGTTGAAATCTTCTAAATGCATTCACGTAAAACTTGAATTTTGAAGGGATCCCAACGAGACGAACCTCTCTCATCTCCAGGGACAGAATTTCCAGGGCCATCTGAATCCCCAGCATCAGGATTATAAACAGGAGAGGGAATAGTCGACAAATCTCGACAACTGTACCTGCCAAATAAAGAAGCCGGATCATTTCAAGGCAGAACCAGCTCAACAAGTCATCTCTCCAGTTTCGAGGCAGAACAGTTTCGTATATTTCCGCAAAGGGATCTAATTCGAAAATCCAACCGGCTATTGCGAATATGGGGAACAGGGCGAAGGCCAGGACCAATACGTTAAGAGTTATGCCGATCAGGTCCGTCTTCTTTGGTTTAAAGTGTGGTTTCTCTAATTAAGGGATAAAATTAAACCGTTGTAAAAGCGCATTGAAGAAGGTTGAAAGGACACGAAACACGACAGACGCAGACACAATAACACATATTTTAGAATTTTAAGTTACCCCAACCTTAGAGTGAATTTGTATACATCGTTGAATTTTACTTGATAGTATCTTTCCAACGATTGATGTAGCGTATTTACGGGGTTTCAATATAAACAACAAGTGACCTTTGACTGTAGACCTATTACCTTTCACGGTCGTCAAAAAAACTTGCCATAAATAAAAAACCCGCATAAATGGTTTCCCGAACAAAAACTTGAAGCTTCTCAACGGTTCAAAATCGGGAGTACCGAGTAAATCCGTAAGGGATTTCACTCTTTAATTAAAAAAGCATATTTTAAGATGGTTTTTAACTACGGAGGACTGAATGCAAACTTTAACCTTTTAATAGAAAAAACTCCAACAAAAGATAACTCAATTTTGCATACTTTTTTGAAGGTGGAGAAGGAGTTTGTGGAATTGGACCAAGGCGTTTGTAGTTTCCAGCCCGTGCTTGAGAATATAGTGTGCGAGAAAGCAAATGTAAAAGGAGCTTTGGTTAATTAAAAAATGTATTGGAATCTTCAAAATCATGGAGCTGCTGGACTGATCGGTTGGACTCAGCATTTCCCTCAAAATTAGGTACGAAGTTGATCCAATTCCAAGAACGAAGAACACTCCAACGATCATAACAAGCCAAGGGATGAGTTCTCTTCGGTTGTGAACGAAAAACGGCTGTCGGGTCACAGGGTTGAACCCGATAGGGCACTTCCAGAAATATTCGAATAGTTTCGAATGCAAAGCAAATGCATCCCATTGCAGTTCAGTGGTCATTTTGAGCCCTACACGTCGTAGCAAACTAAATTCGAAGAATCGGATCGGATGAACGACTAATGCAGTTATACCAATTCGGTTGTGAAACGAAACGAGTCGATATTCATACCTATTATTGTAGCCAGGTTTTAACTTTTATTCACTTACAAAAATTTTATCATATCAAGTAGTCGATCGAATCTTAGTAAATCCAAGGCCATTCACTTATTTAATTATCAATTTTTGCCTTGTTGGAACTTTAGGAGAATTTTAGCGCAGTACATCTGTCCTTGGCTTCACAACCAGTAAAAGATATCGATATTACTATATTGTCGTCATTTAATTTAGAAGACATATTTATTAGTATCAACTACAGGTATTAACTAGACATCGATTATTATATTCTGAACAAAAATCTCCTGAAAATCTTTACGAAAATGGGTCCAATTGATGATCTCTCAGAGCTCCTTCAGAGTAAGCACGATGTTATAAAAATACATCCTTTTTCATCAAGTTTCGCTTCATGGTTGGGGCTATGTGAAACTGAAGGTTGATTGACAATACTTGGGTATCCCGGTTAAAAAATAGTTGCTTAATTATGATATTGTGAAAGCTTTTGGACTCCAGACGAGCGAGGAGTGGCCGAATATCAGGTTTCAGGTACTCAAAAACAGCAAATATATAACCATATTTTAGCCAACTGCCAAAAGTACCTTAGTTTGTAAATCCATAAAACTAACAATGGACACTATTTAAGTGACAAACGAGTTAAGGGTTGTAATATATGCAAATAGACTAATTCGACCATGCTGATTACGAAAATCATAATTTTAGCTCTGCGAATTTACTCCTTGGGGGTCAAAAGTAGGTCGGAAGGTCAGAGAACGCGCAGTTTCAGCTAAAAGTTAGCAGTGGTGAGAAGGGGGGAAGGAGGAGAAAGTCGAGTTTTCCCCCTTTCCTTCCTTTTTCTCGCGAAACCGATCAGAAGATAGGGCGCTAACATTGGAAGGATCGGGAAAATAACATTGCGCTGGTATTAGCTTTTTCAGGAAAAGGGAACGGGAGAATACTATAAGAAAGTCTAAACTCACGCCCGTTTTTTGACCTTCCCGCCTACTTTTGACCCCCAAGGAGTAAATTCGCAGAGCTAAAATTATGATTTTCGTAATCAGCATGGTCGAATTAGGCTATTTGCATATATTACAACCCTTAACTCGTTTGTCACTTAAATAGTGTCCATTGTAAGTGCAAAGCCTAAGAAAAGTTAGGCAGGGCCCAAAATTGTTGGGGTAATGGTAACTTTATACGTAGAATACATAGGTTTGTTCATTGGTTCCCTATCCCTATATCTACTGAACATAAATGAACTGTTTTCTTGCCATTTTGGGGAAGCTTTTCAGCGCTTTAAATCCCTAAATATCATGCTAGTGTTAAAAACATCTTTATCTTAATCTTAACTAAAGTACCCATGGATTTTAAAATAACATCTGCTTAACACAAATTGAATTTTAAACTTTCGGTTTTATTAGTTTTCAATATTTTGCTCCCAAAAGATAAAAGCAGCAAAGAAGAGAAGGTATTAATAATTCAGCACGATTATGAAGCCGCTTCAAAATAGGTTGAATCCATCCAAACTGGCATACAACTTAACGGGGCTGAGGGATGTCATTTCCATATTGAACAGTTTCTTCCTCCTTGCAATACAAGTTTTTTGTTTCCATCTCCAGATTAGTTCCTTTGAATGTTCGTAAATATTAGTTGCGTCTGGCAGCGTTTGTGTAATAATTACCAGGATCACTATAGCCACACTAGGGAATAGGAGGTAGAGGGGCATTGGGATCACGGAATGTAACCGGAAACTGACAAAGTTGACACTCTTCCAAATATTTGTAGTTTCAAATATTTGTATACTGGGCAATAGTCTTGAAGGATCCACGTTCCTTCCCCCGGCAGGCGCCAAAATGTAAAACAAAGAGTTTATTTAAGTTAATTTAAGTTAGGAGGGTAGTTTTATGGTAGGGTACCGATCTATGGGAGGTAGTTATGGGTAGGGTAGCAAGATATGCGAGGTAGGTAGGGGTAGGGTATTGAGATATGCGAGGAAGGGCGGGGGCGGGGTAGATACCGAGCTTGATATACTTTTAAACCATTGATATTATTAGGCTTACAGGATTAAAATAGTAAAAATTTAAATGATTTTTAGGGGCGATTCATAACAAAATGCGACTGAAGCGTACTTCCGGTTCAGCAACGAAATCTATAGTCTCGTGGACAAATTTCATATTTTCAAGCTTCTGTCTATAGATAAGTGAATGGAATGTTCACATTTAAATTAGTGTAAATGAATATTTTAAAACCTACTACAGTGTGCAGTGTTATATAGCCCGAGTCAGGATGCTTCAATTTGTCTGTATTTTAAACCTATTCCCTTGGTAACACTACTTTGCATGACCCCCACGGGCCAACCGATCGACCGATTTTTCCCACCTTCAAACTTAGCCTTCGCATTTGCAAAATACACAAGTGTCCCAAATTTCAAGTCGATCGGTGGCCGCTAGCGTGTCACGGACAGACGGACTACAGCATGATTCCATAAGCCCTGACTCGGGCTAAAAACCTAATGTGATGTTGTGAAGACACTATTACACTATAATATCAAGTCAGGATATCGTGCCCTAAATACAACGATTTAAAAAGTATTCATTGATTGGCTTTTTAAGTGCTATTCATTATCCAGTACATTTCTAGACTTCTCTTCCATAAGGAACACTAAAGTATTTAAAAATTATGCTTATCCAAGTCGGAATTTTGTTACTCTGTTCTATTTAGTGCTTGTCATAAACTAGTTTTATTGTTTTGGTAAATTATTTGAAACTTAAAAAATGTGGTTGCTGGCTGTACGAAATGCTCAGCCATAATATTTGAGTTCTGAAGTCAGAACATGTGGATGTGTTCATCATCATATATACTGCTGGCTTCACTCGAATAAACCCCGAATTTAATTTAATTCAAAACTTGGGTTGAGTAATTTTCTATTTTTAATTAGTTCCATCCAATCCGGATTAAAATTATAAATTTGAGTGAAAGACAAAAGATGGAAATTAGTTACTGAAGAACGGCAAATTTATCGATAGCCGTTCTAAGTTTTCTCTCAGCTTTCGTGTTACCTGGTTAGCTAAAATGCTTTGTGTTTTATTTCGGGGATGGGAACCGTCGAGCCATTACGAATTACTGAGTCATTGGGTATGGAGTATTGAATGTAAAGCATTCGGATCTATTATTTACCTACGACGGGGTGTGTTTTTCAAACGTAACACAATTAACGGAGGATTGACATTCTACTTTAGCAGAATTGGAACTGAAAATTTGCCTCTACGAGTTGATTTATCATGTCATTTATATGCGTAACATTGTAAGCTGAATAATGCTCACACAATAATATCACATCAATGTACATGAATTGAGTAGATAAAAGGACTGGCCGCGGAGGACTCAGTGGAGAATCCGGGGTCGCGGGATTCCGACAGGAGCAATTCGTCCTTTCACGGACTCAAATGGTGAGCGTTTGGAGGGAACTGATTAAGTTACTCCCGTCCGGGAATTTCCCCGGAGACGAGAATGACAGGCGTCTGCTGCAGCGGAACTGCTGGCCGCAAAGGAACTGCGTAATTGAGCGGGAGGAACGGTGCGCGCGGATGCAGGGTGGGTTTTGGTGCACGGAACTCTACCCAGGCTGCTACTGCGGCACGTTCCGCAAAGTAGGCTCCCCAGCACATTCCACCTCGTATCAATGTGTTAGAACAGGTCCAGGTTTTACTTACGAGCAGACTTAATTATCATGTCGCCATAAGATTAAAAATTAACCTAATAATTAGATGTAATTTGATTAATTAACAGGTGGAATGAAAACCTGCGCTTGGTACGACACGGACGGTCACACCTGCCTCAAGTGGGGAATTCAAGGATTCGTCACTAAATGTAATTCATTGGAACAAGGCGATGGGAGATAAGTTTAAGGAGTCGGACGATACCTCCACATGGATCTTTCCTTCGATAAAATATGTTCATCATCTTTGTATAACACTGTCACTTGAATAAACACTGAATTTAATTTATGTAATTTTTTAGGAAAAATAAAATCATAAAATCAGGAACCTCAGCAAAGTTCATCATGTTAAGATTTGAACTTTGAAGTTAGAAAAATAAATATTCGAAACATTTGGTTTGGTGATTACTTGAGAAAGTTGTTAGTATACGCTACTACGATTACATATGGTTTTGGTCATAGTTTTCAATATCGACATATTATATATCATTTTATCGCAAATTTTGCGTAGATTCCAAATCTCCAAACAAAACCCGCGAATGTAACAAAAACTTTCGAGATAAAACCCGAAAACCGGGTAAAAATCGGGGTTTTTCGAATTTTATTTATTTTTAGGTACTTTATGATTGTAAACGTGGCCAAAATGATGTAAATGTTTGTTAACAATTTAATTATGAGTTTTTATCACAAACCAGATTTTCGTAAGATATGCGCCAAATACTAACACAAAAACCGATTAAAAATCAGTTTTGTACGAGTTTTCCTCATTTTTTATCACGGTATTTTACACGTTGATTTTTGTAACATTCGATTGTTATTATATTGTCTTAATTTTTGCTTCGTATACTGAGCAGTATAGCATTGAACGCCCCACTTCCCTGCCCCCGGCAGGGGCCCCGCCGGCAGGCGCCAAAATATAAAAAAACCCGTTGATTTAGGTTAGGAAGATAGGGTTAGAGTAGGATACCGAGCTATGCGAGGTATGTAGGGGTAGGATACCGAGTTATGCGAGGTAGATAGGGGTAGGATAACGAGCTATGCGAGGTAGGTAGGGGAAGGACACCGAGCTATCTATGCGAGGTAGGTAGGGGTAGGATACCGAGCTAGGTGAGGTAGGTAGGGGTAGGATACCGAGCTAGGTGAGGTAGGTAGGGGTAGGATACCGAGCTAGGTGAGGTAGGTAGGGGTAGGATACCGAGCTAGGTGAGGTAGGTAGGGGTAGTACACCGAGCTATGCGAGGTAGGTAGGGTTAGGATACCGAGCTATGCGAGGTAGGTAGGGGTAGGATACCGAGCTATGCGAGGTAGGTAGGCGTAGGATACCGATCCATGCGAGGTAGGTAGGGGTAGGATACCGAGCTATGCGAGGTAGGTAGGGGTAGTTAGGGGTAGGTAGAGGTAGGATACCGAGCTATGCAAGGTAGTTATATGTAGGTAGGGGTAAGATACCGAGCTATGCGAGGTAAGTAGGGATAGAATTCTGAGCTATGCGAGGTAGGTAGGGGTGGGATACCATGCTATTTAATGTAGAATTGTACCGTTGCTGGGCCTCCGGCAAAACTAAATGGCCCCTGCCTAACTTTTCGTGGCCTCCCCACCTGTCTTGTTGTACTTACCATAACAGTTTCTACAAAATCCATAGTATGCAGAAAATAGAATGAAAAACTATCTAGGTACGATTATATCATCCCTATACCCATTAAAAACCTACATGAACTGTTTATGGGTATTTTTCTGGCCTCAAATTGATTAGTAGTTTTTGTAAAAAAAACCTCAATCTACACTTTAGCAACAGCGAATTAAAAAATGATATCTGGTGTTAATCATTTAAATTTTAAACTTTCAGTTTTATTAGTTTTCGATAATAAGTTGTAGACCCTAAAAATGAATAAAAAAGAAAGGTATTCCGGTTCAACCTGATTATGATTATGAAGTCGTTTCAAGATATACTTAACCTGAAAAGCAGTAAATCTACACAAACTGCAAACCCAAAAAACGATACACAAACGTCTTAAACGACAATGAGGGAGTCAATATAATCCTGGGGAACCGAAATTATCAAATTAATCGTGTTAATGATGATTGTCGAATAGTACGTCGACAGCGTGGATTTCTTAAGCACAAACAAGTTGAATCCCCCCATATTGGTATACAACTTAACGGGTCTGAGGGCTGACATTTCCTTAGCGAACAATTTCTTATTTCTAGCAATGCAAGTTTTTAGTTTCCATCTCCGAACTAATTCCTTGGAATGTTCAAAGACATTCGTTGCGTCCGGCAGGGTCTGTGCAATAATTACCGGAATCACTATCGCCACACAAGGGAACAAGAGGTAGAGTGGCATTGGAAAAATGGAATGAAACCGGAAAATAACAAAGTTGACACTGACGCCTAACGATAGCCCGAGCCACATCAAAAGCGCCGTCGCTTTGCTTTGAAAGTTTTTCGCCAATGCGACAATTATTTGGAATCTTCTAAAGCCATTAACATAATGCTTGTATTTGGACGGGATCGCTTCGGACCGTACTAGTCTCATTTCAAGGGACAAAACTTCTAGGGACATCTGGACCCCCGTAATCAGCATTATAAATAGAAGAGGGAACAGTCGAGACATCTCGACAACCGCACAAGCCACGTAGATCAACCGGAGCGTTTCTAAGCAGATCCAAATTATGAAGTCATCTTTCCAATTCGGGGCCAGAAGAGATGTGATTACTCCGGAGATGGGATCCAACTCAAAGAACCAGGCTGATATTCCAAATATTTGGAGCACTGGGAAGGCCAGAACGATGGCGTTAAGCGTTATGCCGATCAGGTCCGACTTCTTTGGTTTGGAGCCTCTTGTTCCTAGGTGTGAGATCAAATGAAAGCGTTGTATGAACAACAATATTTTAAGGTCACTGCATTGTTCGGTGCATAAAACGTTTTAGTATGAAGTCTGAAGACAGGAACGAAATAAAAATTAAAATACACATAGCAAAGTTTCAGAGAGAAATTATTAAATTAGCGAACAATTTTCAAAATTTAGATGTTGCAAACCATTTTCAATTTTTGAATTTGGAACCCATTTTAGAACCAAATAGTTAACACAAAATACTAAATATCTCCTATGACCCCAACCATGGAGTAAAATTTGACGCATCTATGAAAAGTAGCTTTCATTTATGATAAACTCATAGGAGTTGGTACATAAAAGTTTTTACTTCGGAACTGAAAATTGATGTAAAAAATGCTAGAAATCATAACTATATTGTGCCTTACGCTTTCTAAGATGGTGAACGAGTTCGTGGAGTTGTACTAATCCGTCTAAATCTTCGGCCCCGTGCTTGAGAATATAGTGTCCGAGGCAGCAAACGTAGAGGGTGCTTTGGTGAACTAGAAAATGCATCGGAATCTTCAGAATCACGGAGTTGGACTCATCGGTTGGACTCACCATCTCCCTCAAAATTAGGTATGACGTGGAGCCACCCCCAAGTATAAAAAACAGTCCGACGATAACGACAAGCCAAGGGAGGAGTTCTTTTCGATTATGAACGAAAAACGGTTCTCGGGTCACAGGGTTGAACCCGATGGGGCACTTCCAGAAATACTTGGACAGTTTTGCATGCAAAGCAAAGGCATCCCATTGCAGTTCCGTTGTCATTGTCGCTAAAATCGAAGCAAGTCCAAAGTGTCAGATTGTGAGTAGAAGTAATTTTTTCTCGATATTCATGAGTTTCAATAATTGTCGATGTGATTTTTAGGCTTGTTTTCCTGGCGATGAATTTTGTCAATGCTTGGTTCTTAGACGTAATTTATATTAATGAAAGCTCCGTAATAAATCATCCGACTGATGGATGAATGAATGTAACTGACGACTCGACAAACAAATGACTGTAGTTTGACCTCAAGAATTATTATAAGTCAAACTTTCCTAAATTCACTTACAAAATAAATACCAGCAGGTATTAAATTTCCTCTTGGTATAATATGCCTGACATTCGAAGTTTCCAGTTGTCAAACGTTGCCTTTTTGAATATTTATGATATTTCTGGAACCGTGCGTCTGTCTTTTATTACCACAAATAAAAAGAGGCCTGGGCTGGGCGTGTAATATAATTTTATGGCTATGATGATATTATGTTTAGTTTCAAAATAGACAAACATATTAAATAATTATAATTTCACATTAAATGTCATTTCATGGTTGGGTTGGGCCCTATTGGAACATACGGTTGACAACATTTGGGTATAAGTACCCGAACCTGAGCATCAAGGACTGAAGAGAAAAACAATCGACGGATACGACCCCATTGAACATTTCGGGATTACCTATATCCTAATAATATTAACATATTAAGAATATTGAAATTTATGTTCATGAGACTATACAAAATACTAAGTTCTTCCGTGTAATTCCGAACGGAAGTTTTTTATGACTCAAAGGTAAAATTTAAAAATTTATTTAATAGCAGTTGAATGTTGAAAACACCTTGGAATATTACAAAAACTCTAAAATGCATATTTATAATCAGTTCTTACTCTGACAATGAGTCGACATCTAAAAACCGGTTTTAGTTTAACAGATTAAAAAGTCAATAACTCTCATTTTATTCGCTATTCCAGATTTGAAATTTTAAACTACGTGCAGTCACAATTAACACTAGTTTTAAAGTTGGGAATACAACTTTGGATCTTCAGGCGTATCCTTAACTGCTTGCAAATCCCTTTCCAACCAATTAACGTCCACCCAACGGTTCAATTTATAGCCAATATTCGACCCCTTCCCGATCAGTTTAAATCCCATTTTGGTATGAAAATCGACACTTCGTTCATTATCTCCAGTAGCCAGAGCGATGATTTTGTAGTAGCCGAGATCTCGTAAAATCTTGAATAGTTCGGAGTATAGTTTCTGACCTATTCCGAGGCCGAAGTATTTGTCGGAGAGGTAAACCGTCGTTTCTGCCGTCCATCTGTAACCAGGACGGGTCCCGTGTTTCCCGGCATAAGCGTAACCACCGATCTTCCCGTTCGGATCTTCGTAAACCAGCCAAGGCAGATAAACTAAAGTTTTCTGTATCCTGGATCTCATCTCCTCAATTGTCGGTACTTCCGTCTCGAACGAGACCACCGTGTTGAGAACGTATGAGGAATATATTTTAAGGATCGATTCCGCATCTTCCGGGGTTGCTGTCCTTATTCGGTGATTTTGATCTGATTTCGACATTCCTAATCAACGAATATTAATCAGGATAGTTTTACGGTCAAAATTTTAGCCCGTGGGTTTAGAATAAAAATGCTAGCCTTTTGTTTATGTACAGTTTTTAAAAAAATGACGTGAAATAATGGTGGCAGAAAAAATGGTCGAGAAGGAATGGTCGTAGAAATAATGGATAATATTATGGAATAAATTTTCCCCGGACTGTTTTTTCCTACTTCATACTACCTTTATTTGTTATGATAACATTGACACGAAAAACTGGTAGGATCTAGATTTTAGCTTACGATTACGATTGTTGTGCTTTGTTTCTATTTAAAGCTTCCAGAAATCAGAATTATAGTACATACAGCTATGATTATGGTATAAGAAAATTACTTACTCGTCGTTTTATATCCAACTGGTTTGGAAGATAAATAGCGAATGAAGATATGCAGATGTAGTTAAGATTCAGCAGATGTTTTGAATGCCACGACATTGTACTTGATATTTATTTTGGCAACTATTAATATAAACATAAGCCATAATTGGAATCAATTTACTTTCATTCATGGCTCCTTCTAAATGAAGAATTATTCAATAAATTTACAGACACTTTATTTGACACATAGAACAGAAACTAATCCATTTACAATACGTTTTATTATATTAAAATTCAAGATTGAACCAGCTATATAATAAAAAAACAAGACTTTTACTTTTACGTTTTTAATCGGTTTAATTTAATTTCAGGTCCGACTTATTATATTACAAAACAAGCTCAAAAACAGATAAGAATTAATGCGATTATTTTTCATCTGTGTTTGTAAACCGCTTTTTAAGAATATGATCATGAATATTTTGATACAAATTTCAGGCCTACTTTTTGCAATCTTCAAAAGGTGTGACGTAAAACCTATGTAGTGTTGGTACTCTTGTGCAGGTGTCAAGATAACTTATTGATTGAAGACGGACGTCATGTGGTTGAGTTTAATCATGTTCAAAAAATGATTGATTTTGTCAGCGAGTGGGCCCCAAATGGATTAGTATAAATGTGAAATTTTGATAAAGAAATCTGAACCTAGACTAAAGCACAAGTGAATTCAAAATAAATTCGCATGTATTTGATGCAGTGAAGTTTCCGAATTTTGTCACAATTTCATCAAATAAAAAAAACACTTCAACCCATCATGAGGGAGTCAATATAATCCTGGGGCATCGAAATTATCAAATCAATCGTGTAAATAATGATTGCCGAATAGTAGGTCGAAACCGTCGACTTCTTAAGCACAAATAAGTTGAATCCTCCCATATTGGTATACAACCTAACGGGAGCAAGAGCTGTAATTTCCTTGTAGAATAGTTTCCTTCCAACGCAAACTTGCAGTTTCCAAGTCCTAAGCAATTTCTTTGAATGCTCGTAGATATTCGTTGCGTCCGGCAGCGTCTGGGTGATAATTACCAGGATCACCATCGCTATAATTGGGAACAAGAAGTAGAGGGGCATCGGGATCACGGAATGCAACCGGAAACTGACAAAGTTGACACTGACGCCTAACGATAGGCCGAGCCACATCAGAAGCGCCGTCGTTTTGCTTTGAATGTTCTTCGCCAGATCGACCGTCAGTTGAAATTGCCGATATACTTTCAGGTAATACTTGAATTTGGACCGTATTCTTACATTCTGAACTTCTCTCATCTTCAGGGACAAAATTTCCAGGGACATCTGAATCCCAGTAATGTCGATTACAATTAGGAGGATGAAGAGTCTACAGGCCTCGACAAGAGCGCCTGTCAAGTAAAGGACCCTGATCGATTCAAAGAAAATCCAACCTGCGAAGCCATCCCTCCAACTCGGAGGCAGAGTCAATGCAAATAGTCCGGAAACTGGGTCCAACTCAAAAATCAAGAGTGCAATGCCGAATAGTGGTAACAGGGCGAAGGCTAGGACCAATCCGTTAAGAGTTATGCCGATCAGATCTGTCTTCTTTCGTTCAAAGCGTTTTTTCCCTAGGTGATAAAATACAAATATTAAATGAGCACACAGTTGCAACCGCGACTCCAAAAACGGTGACACCATACGAGCCAGACATCATGCAATCTTTAACGTCGTTGTCTGACGCCTTAAAAACGTTTAATTCTAGAATCTCAGGTTTCCCCAATCATAGAGTCATCTGCTCATTTGTATCGTTACAAAGCACTCCCTTCTAAGGATTTATGACACATGTGGGTTTTTAATTTGAAAAAAATGTGACCTTTGAGTTCAAAAAGATCCTTCACCTGTAACCTATACGGCTCTGGTTGTAGAACCCGTGCACGGGTTTTTAGGATTGGTTATTTCTCAATTTAACGGCGTATGTTGGCAGGAAAAATCTTAATTTTCCCTCAAGTTCAGCATCATTTACACCGGCGTTAAAAAGCATGTAGTGGTTGCAACGAAAAATTTCGAAATCGAAAACTGATAATGTTTGCAAACAGAAAGAATCATAAATCAGTTAATTTTTGCCGCCGCCATTGGTTAATGTCATTTGATTTTAATCAGTGATAACTTTAGCCGACACCGGCAGTCGTTTAACAATAAAAATACTAAGAAATCATTTTCCATACGTTTTCGAAGGCGGAGTAGGAGTTTCCGGAATTCGGCCAAGGAGTTGGTTATTTCGTCCCCGTGCTTCAGAATATAGTGGGCGAGAAAACAAGTGTACGCGAAGTATTGGTGGTATAAGAAAAAAATCGGCATCATCCGAATCACGGAGCCGCTGGACAGAGCGGGTGGACTCAGGATCTGCCTTAAAATTAGGTATGACGCTGAGCCATCCCCAAGAAAGAAGCAAGTTCCAACGACAACCACAAGCCAAGGGATCAGTTCTATTCGGTTGTGAACGAAAAACAGCCTTCGGGTCTGCGGATCGAACCCGATGGGGCACTTCCAGAAATACTGGAATAGTTTGGAATGCAACGCAAAGGCATCCCATTGCAGTTCGGTTGTCATTTTCAGTTAAATTTAAGCAAATCCAATTTCGATCTCATGTATGGGCGCCTTTTCCTGGTGATGCATTTTATCGATGCATGGTTCTTACAATGTACACGCAATCGGTGATATACCGATTATGACTAGTGATATACACCTAAAAATCAGGAAAAACATTTGGAAAACGAAAATCATCATACCTCACTTTTTAATCTCTCTCTCTCTCTCTCTTTAAGCACCCATTTTTCGCCCATTTCCCACCCCGATATCGAAAAAATCTAGGCGTTCAAGAGAGCTATATTATGATTTTCGTTTTCCTAATTTTTTCCTGATTTTTTGGCATATCAAAATTTAACTCTTTCCCGCCCCCCAACGTTAGTTTAAGGGGAGAAGGTGAAAACCCGTCAAGAATTCTATCCTACGTAGGTCTGTTATAATAAGCAATAGTCGTAACCAGTGTACCACCATTTATGAATGCAATTGTTAGACGTAATTTACGTCAATGAACGCTCCGAAATAAATCATATGACTGATAGATGAATGGAGCCAGCGACTCGACAAACCGAAAAACCACTGGAGTTTAACCTCAAGAATTATCATAAGTCAAACTTTCCTCCATTCAGTTACGAAACAAGGCATTCGCATTATGTATCGACGATACATAATAAGTACAAGGTATTTCATTTCCGATTCGATTGGTATATGCTTGGAATTTGGACATTTCGACATTTTCAATTGTCAAACGTTGTTTTGTATGATCTTTTTTGAACCGTGCGTCTGCCTTTTATTACCACAATTAAAAAAACCTGGACGTGTAATTAATTTTATAGCTGGTGATATTATGTTTCTTATTGTTAATTTTCGAAATAGACACGCTTCTTAAATAATAATTATAATTAAAAGTGAACACCATCTCAAAGTGGAAAGATGAGCCTGGTGTGTGCTAAATAAAAATCATTAAATGCAATTTTATTTTCTATACAATCAATTTTTTTTTCAAATAGCAGTTTAGTAGTTGTAAAAACTTTGGTTCCAAGCTATTCAAGAAATTAATAAAATTGAGACTGTACTGTTTTATTTCTTAGTCCTATTTCACATTATAAATCTCATTTCATGGTCGGGTTGGGCCCTATTGGAACATACGGTTGACAACTTTTACATAAACGGAGTACCCGAACCTGAGTATCAAGGACTGAAGAGAAAAATAAATGGACGGATATGACCCGATTGTAAATTTCAGGATTTCCTTATATGATTTATATCCTAATAATATATTAACATATTAACAATTTGGATATTTTGTTCATGCTCCATGTAATTCTCAACGAATTTTGTACTAAAATTTTAAATTTTAAAGACTCAAAAAGGCATATTTTTAATCAGTTCCGAATCCGAGTCTATACTATAGCTTTAATTAAGAAATTATAGCATTATATACTTGTCGTCTTAAATCCAACTGGTTCTTATGGAAGATAAATAGCTAACGAAGATATGCAGATAAGCGTTAAGATTCAGCAGATGTTTTCAATGCCACAGCATTGGGCTTGATATTTATTTTGACAACTATTAATTAATATAAACATAAGCCATAATTAGAATGAATTTACTCTCGTTCAAAACGTTTTAATTAATTATTACTGAAGATTGGACCAGCTTTGCAATTAAAAAAATAAGTTTCTTAGCTTAGGTATAATTTATAGCCCTGATTTACTCGACCGACTTGTTATAAAAACACGAAAACAGATAGCAATTAATCCGATTATCTCTCATTTATGTATGAGAAAAACATAATTATATTACCGATTTTAGGACTACGTAAAATGACTGCGGTGTAGGCACTCACTCTCGTAGAGGTGTCAAGATAAAGGATTGATGACTGACGTCAAATCGTTGAGTTTAACGATAAAAGCCCCAAACCGAGTGATTGGAAATGGGTTAAATCTGATATGATATTTTCAATTCTAACTTTAGCACTTGATCTGTTATGAAGCATATTTAGTTCGTCGAAAAATTCATTGAGGCCGGACTAGATCTATTTATCACAAAAAATCGGCCTGTTCCTCAAGCTTAAACCTTGGAAATGAAGGGCCTGAATGTGTTTCTAATTTGTGGCTTGTTTATTGGAGCCGCTGTTTCAAAACCCGAGCCTTCAATATCCACAAAAGGTGTTTCGGCGGATGAGGACTTCCTCTACGATGTCTTTCCAGAAGGATTCATGTGGGGACTAGCCACTTCCGCTTATCAAATCGAAGGGGCTTGGAACGAAGATGGCAAGAGTTTATTTTAATTTTTAATAAAAATAAAAATATTACCTTCAATTGTTCTAATTTGATATTAAACTAATTTTTCCGGGATAAAATTGTAGGAAAAGGTCCGACAAACTGGGACTTTTGGAGCCATGAGAATAACGGGTCGAACGTTGCTAATGGCCATAATGGAGACGTGGCTTGTGATTCCTATCACAAATTCAAAGAGGACACTGCACTTCTAAAAAATATGGGGGTGAGTCACAGGATTTAGATCTTTCAGTAGCAATTATTGGTAAGCTATCGCTCCCGGACATTTTTGCCCCGACATTTCTCGCCCACGTTCATGTACTTGGTTCGGATGCACCGTCGAACGATTTCTGGCGATCTTAAAATCGCTTTCAATTTCAATAAAAACTACAATTTTATTTTTTATTAAACAGGCCCATTTCTACAGATTCTCATTGTCTTGGGCGAGAATCGTCCCCACGGGCCGAGTCGCGGACGGGGTTAATCAAGCCGGTATCGACCATTACAACGAAGTCATCGACACGCTTCTGGAAGCAGGGATTCAGCCCTTCATCACCCTCTACCATTGGGACTTGCCATTTCCTCTCGTTGAAGACGGGAGTTGGCTCAACGAGACGATCGCCAACCATTTCGAAGACTACGCTTCCGTCGCTTTCCAGGCATTTGGCGACAGGGTCAAGTTATGGCTCTCATTCAATGAACCCCATGTTTTCTGTCCATCAGATTGGACTTATACCGAACATGACTTCTTCCAAGATCCCCCGGTCAAACCCTACATCTGTGCTCACAATGTTATCAAATCCCATGCTCTAGCTTATCGGCTCTACGATAGACTCTTTAGGCCCGAGCAGAATGGTCAGGTTGGGATCACATTGAACTGCGATTGGCCGGAACCGAAGAATTTGACGGATCCTGAGGACGTTGCTGCTTCCGATAGGTCTATGCATTTCCACGTGAGTTTAATCAAATGCAGGTTGTAACCATCGTTAATTGTAGTATTACAATCAGCTTTCATTTATGTATTTAATATTCGGGGGGATAGTATGGCTGGTGGGCGAACGTTCTACTTCGAGGGGAATATCCTCCAATCATGAGGGAAATACTTGACCGCAAGAGCGAGGAAGAGGGTCGAAATTCTTCCAGATTACCCACATTCGATGCGGAATGGACTGCTGTTGTAAACGGTAAGCGTTTCCGAAACATTATTAGAGCCATTAAAAGCAAATTTTACGTTGCTAAAACAGCACTATATGAAAGCGACGGTAGTAGTGACGGCATTTAAAGTAAAAATAAACCGTTGCAAACAGACATCTACAAGGGGTGAAACCACGAGCAACAAGGCTTAAAATACCATGAAGCGTCGTTGTGCGACACCTGGGACTAATAACTCCCTCCGAAGCAGTTCTATTTATATCCAACTAAAGTGGTGTCGCTACCATCATCTTTGCTCGAGAAATTCTTACTAAAATGACAGATTACCACGCTCATAGCGTGCACTATATCTAATTTATGATTTAATTGTCCTAAATTGTAATGATTTTAGGCACCCTCGACTTCCTCGGACTTAACCATTACTTCTCCTACCACGTATCACCCGACACGGAAGGCGAAAGCACATGGTTAGATGGCGATGCTGATATCAAAGTTGAGTACGATCCATCTTGGAACACCACCGCCACCGGATGGCCAATAACGCCATGGGGACTGAGGAAAGTGGCCACTTGGATTTCCAAGGAATACGGTGGCTTCCCGATCTACATCACCGAAAACGGGTATGGCGGTTGGGAAGATGACGGGATTGTCGATCCGATTCGGGTGGACTTCTACAAGAACTATGTCAACGAAGTCCTGAAATCCATTCGACTGGACGGATCGAACATCAAGGGATACACCGGCTGGAGTCTGATTGATAACTTTGAATGGGCTTCCGGCTACACGTAAGAAGAAAATGTTATATCCTTTGCAATTAAAAAAATCAATTCGATTCTAATTTAATTTTAAACTATGACAGGATTCGATTTGGACTCAATTACGTCAACTACACCGATCCCGATTTCACCAGAACGCCTAAAGACTCCGCTCGGTTTTTGAGTCAAGTCTTTGCTGACAACGGGTTTCCTGCTCCCAAATAAAATCCAACATTTTCCCCCCATATTAAAATATTTTACTGGACTTTAATTTTGTCGTGATTTTAAAATAATACCGATTTCTCCTCTAGAGACAGTAATAAAAGTAACCGTTTTCTATAAAAAAAAATTTATGCAATAATCCATTTGTATTGTCTTACAATTTTATTATTAAATCGGGGATTTAATCGGGCGTAGTGTCAAAAAATTAGATTTTCAAAAATTAAAATCGTTTTAATAATGTTGCCTAATATGGCTCCAGCCGAGCCGGGTGGGTCGAGAAAATGAGGACTGGTGGTGTGCGTGTGGTAGCTCCTCCTTTTTAACCTCTTCGAGGCCTCTGCGAGAAGGAGAGAAGGAGGCAAACGGATCAGCCCGGGTTTTGACGTTTCTCGGTCCTTCTCGCAGCGGCCTCGAAGAGGTTAAAAAGGAGTCCCGAGTGGAGTGCCCCATTCCGCACTTCCCGTTCCCATCTCATTTCCTCCACCCTCACAAGGGACGTAAGGGAAAGACCAAAGGCCGATCGTCTTGAAATTTTTACCATGTTATCAACCACTAATGTGAACAATAAAACCATAAAAATTAGCTGCTCTAATTTGTGTTTACTATGTTTAAAAAATTCGCGAAATAAACAGATCGATGAAATTCCGTCATTAACATTTTCAAACCCGTGCCAAATCATGAGTTTTGGTCCGATTTCAAAATGTTTTTGCATTTTTGTGATGGTAAAGAGTTGTATTTCATGAAAATGTAAAAGCCTCAATTTTATGATTTTTTTCATTATTTTTTTAAGATTTTTTATGTATTCGTCATCCACCAAAAATGTTTCTTTTAAAAAAAATGCCAGAAAATTGATACTTTTACATTTTTGTAAAATATCACTTTTTGGCATCACAAAAATTTTGAAAATCGGACCAAAACTGATGATTATGCACGCGTTTGAAATTTCATCGATTTTTTAATTTCCCGAATTTTTTAAACACAAATTAAGGCAGCTAATTTTTATGGTTTTATTGTTCACATTAGTGGTTGATAACATGCTAAAAATTTCAAGACGATCGGCCTTTGGTCTTTCCCTTACGTCCCTTGTCAGGCCACAGGCAGTATCATAAAAAACGATTTTCATTTTGGAAATTTTAATTCGTTTTTGTTGCATGTTGAACGATTCTTCTGGATCTTCAGCTATACAATTTCATGGCTGGAAACCTGGAAGTAAGCAAATATTTTTATTTACAAAAAAGCCGTGTACTTCACCTAGGATTCTATTTCTATAAATACATGCCAAGGTGGACGAAAGTATTTTGAGGGAATGGAACGGTTTTTTAAAGGTTGCCTGGTAACGCTATCTGGCTACGTTATAAAGAACCAATTTCGCGTATCTTTGATCTTGGCAAGTTGCAGGAACATGCAACTTTTTTGCTAGCAATCTTCTCACAAAATCAAAAAACCAAGAGGTTTCCGGAGTTGGTTGTTGTTTGCTGTTGCTGGAACTTTTTTTGCTTCCTCTCAGGATTTTTAATTCGGAATTTCCACCGTATGTCCTTCTCTACATCTCAAGCTCAACAACTTCAAACTTTGAACTCATCAACGTTGAATTTTACACATTTTTTGGATTTTTTGAAACTGGTAAGTGGTAAGCACAACTCACTACTCCAGACTCTGCCTTACTCCAACCAGACTCCAGGCACAAGGAAGCTAAAGAAAAATTAATGAATTTTGAATTTAAACCTCAAGCATATCCAATATCACATCACTCACACGTATATATATGAAATACATATCACAACACTTCACACTTTACATAATTATATAATTCACTTTATTGTGAATTGTTGTAAGAATTTCAAATATTGAATGTTAAAAATCAAAGATGTAAAATCAAAAATCAATTCATTAGTGATGCCGTAATCGCCGTAATCTCACCATTTGCCATTCCACATTTCACATTTACACTTCACAGACAGCATTGAACATTTTGAATAGATTGTGAATTGCACATTGCACTTCTAACATTGAAAATTATTTACAGAACTGCAGTGTACGAAAATGGTCCGTGACGTTAGCAAATTTTTAAGAACCAAGGAGGCTGAGGCCGCGGGGGACCCCGATTTGGCTGCGGAATGGGCCAGTTTGGATGACCTGTACTCTAAGCGCCTCTGGCATCAACTGACTCTACAACTCAGCGAATTTGTCAAGAAACCGATGTTTCAATCTAACGGTCAACTCATCGAGCTTCACGAAAATTTTATAGAAGATATTCAAATGCGGTAAAAAATTATTCTTGTCATCTTTTGTCTGTTGTTGAAGTGTTGAAATGCAATGATTATAAGTGAAGCTTACTTTAAATTACCAGGATTAATCCACTCGCCCTGATGGAGATGTTGGCCCGGGTTGTTCGGCAATTCACTGACACAGACCAAGCATTAGAATTTCTGAACAAGAGCGAACCGAAGCTGAAGGGAAGTGATACTGCTTTAGCGTTGTGCTTGATTATGAAGGGAGAAATTGTTCTGTATCAGAAAAAAGATATTCACTTGACGAAGGTAAGGATTAACATCATTCTGTCATCTCGATTTGTAATTTGTACGGTTTCTAGGAACTATTGAAGGCTTGATAATTAAATGATGGTTTTTATTTCTAGACGATCATCGAAGATGTGGATAAAATATTGGCCCGAGTTGATGGAATCTCTGCTGCTCATGGACGGTTCTATTGCCTACAGAGTTGCCTCTATGATGCTGTGGAGGATACAGCTCAGTACTACAAAAGTACTTTGAAATTTTTGGGCTGTACTAAGCCGACGGACTTGCCCATCGCCGACCAGAGGAAACTTGCGAGGAATTTATCCATAGCTGCTTTAGTTAGCGATGGAATCTACAACTTTGGAGAGCTTGTAAGAATCAACAATTAGTGCTTAATCCTAAATAAAAAGTATTTAATGAATGAATATGAAAAACCAAATATGGTATGGTTCCTTTTAGCTAGCACACCCCGTGTTAGATTCTTTAAAAAGGACCGGAGACGAGTGGCTGGTTAACCTTTTGAAAGCTTTCAACACCGGTGACATCGCGGCATATGATGGTCTCCAGAGCCATTGGCACAACGACCCGGTCTTGAAAGAATACGGAGAGAACTTGCGTACTAAGATTTTGCTGCTTTGCCTGATGGAGGTTAGTCTTCGTTTAGAATCAAGTGACAGTCCATATAAAATGAATACTTTAGCTTAGCCCAAATAAACTAAATATTTATCGATGCCTTATTAGATGACATTCAAGCGACCTGCCAATGAAAGGCAGCTTACTTTCAAGGAAATTTCAGAGGCAACGCAGCTTCCAGACGATGAAGTTGAGCTACTTGTAATGAAAGCTATCGCGAAAGGTTTGGTGGACGGATCTATTGATGAGATATCGAAAACGGTCCACATGACTTGGGTTCAGCCGCGAGTCTTAGACAGGAGTCAGGTAATAAGATCGATTTTCAACATAGTTCACTATTACCTTCCGGGATCTTAATCGATTAATTTGATTGGCCTGAAACTTAGATTGGAACCATTATCACCCGCTTGGATGACTGGAAAAACGAGATTCAACTGGTTGAAAAGCTGATGGGGAATAGTGCAGAGGACATTCTACTTGCTGCATAATAACATTTTCCGATAGTATATGATGGATCGAAGTCTGAACGAGACTGCGACTCCTATCTTTAAAAGTCGGATGTTATGTTTATAAATTACGTACTTCTTATTGGTATTTCAATATTCTCAACACTTGATCTTGTCAAATTCGTGAATCAAAATTTGAAAATTTACGAAATGATAACAATAAACAGGGGTTATGACAAGAAGATGTTTTGACCAATTGGATTATGAATTGGCCTAATACCGTAAATACAGATACAGATAACACTATAATCGTACATACTCGCGACCCGCTTTATATTATTCGACGAGCAAAAATACATATATACATCCATATATATATATACATACATCCATAAAAAAGGGGTTTATCTCCATCTAAACTATGACTTTATTAATATTTATTTATGAAAGTTCATCGTAATCAATATGAAATCAATAGTCGCTTACATAGGTATGGATAAATTAAACTCAAATAACGTGACTCTAATTTTTATCGGAAAAATAGAACAGTAGAAATTCGTTTCTATCCCTTCCCTGTCATTATAGATCGATATCGATATTTTTTGGCAATCCAAGTTCTTGAATTAGACTATGGTATGAAACCATATCTTTTGAAACCTACAATTTGATAAATAAAAGTACCAAAATGAGAATGTCAACTCGAAAACTGAATTATAGGTTTGGTGTCCAGCCATCTCGTCCCGGAACAATTTCGTCTGCAATCAGCATGCCGTTTCGTCCCCGACCAATATCGCCTCCGACCATTCTTGTTCCCGAAATGATAACAATGAATTTGGGGTTCGACTAGAATACAATACAAGCTGATTGAAAAACTGAATTATTCCATTAGACACTCCTCAAGGTGACCAAAGCCCTAAAAGTGCCCTTAACATTCGCCCTGTAGAACTTCAAAACCGACAACCGTTTGATCGTGAAGTAACCCTCCGTTCCAATCCTAAGGGGCCGACATGATTTCCTAAACTTCGAAAGATGCTTCAAATCCGCTCTATTTGTCCATTTGAAGTATTTCCAGGACTTGAGACTTGCGACAGCATGCCTGTGGAAGAGTCCCCCGTAATTTAGCACTGCACCCCAAATGAACTGCGCCATGAGTGACCACATGATCATCACGGTTAACGGAACCCACTCCAGTCGACTTCCGTACATAATAAGGACATAATTAAAAGTGAGGCTGCATTGACAAACGACGGCGTGAACGGGAAGGAGTATCTTCCCAATCAACCCCATGTATAGTTTGTGAAGTATTTCCACTTTTCGGTACAAAAGCGGCAGATTTTTCGGTGTACGGACGGAAGCTGACGTTGCATAGTCCGACCTGTTTGACTTGAACTCCCGCATAATGAGTGGTATAATGAATACAGCATACGTCCCGACCAATCCGATTGTAACAATCAAGGTCACCCAAATGGTTGTACACATCCAACTACAAAACAGTCCAATGAGCAGAAACAGTACCGGACTTTCCTGTAAAGATGGCGGCAGGATGGAATAGGGGTAAACGGCCGTTTGGGGGAAGAAAAAGTAGTGCCCAGTCCCAAGAACGGCGCCAAAACAGAAGTACAGCGTGACGAAGGCTAGTAGCAGGTCCCACAGACGGTTGAGACGATCCTGATCGGGGTCACGATTCTTCATCCATTGACCTTTAGGTTTATAATTAAAATAAACCGATGTAACGGGTGTAACCAAGTGTTGAAAATATAACGATAAACAAACTAAATCTCAATTTCCCCAAAAAGCCCGGGTTTTGCACCCTGGTGTCAGTAGGAGTGGTCCCGTATCCGTCAAAGATGTTCTATTACTCATGGGAATCGTTTAAACCCCATATCTCAATTTCCCCAAAAATCCCAGGTTTCGCACTCTGAAATATAGGTTCAGGGTATTATCATGTATAGATGATAGACATAGAGTGTAATGTAAACTACCTAAGCGTCAGTTTTAAAATAAATGAGTAAGAGCTCTATCCTGGCGTTGGACTCCTACATATCACTATTCTGTTTGATTTAATGGTTTGTTTTGGGGTTTAATTGATGGGGGTCAGGGGGTGCGACCGATTTGACCCAAGTTCGAACTTAGCCTGTGTTAGGACCCAAGGAATAAGTGTACAAAATTTGGTGACCGTAGGTCAAGCCGTTCTCCAGTTATCGCTCGGACAGACGGACGGACAGACGGACGGACAGACGGACGGACAGACGGACTTGTCGTTCGCATAAAGTGTTTTCAACACTTAATAAATCAATAGAATGCAACCTAACTTACCAAGTTAAAAAATCGGGCTGCGCAATTAAAAACTTAAGACAAGACGCCCTTTGCGGGCACCGAAACGATTGGTTAGATAGAAATCCGGTAGGGGAACCTTAAAAGTTTGGTCAATTTCCCAGAGATTTTTTATATCTCAAGGTGTGTGCAAAACCCGGAAACAAATTACTTCATAAATCAAACATAAAAAATGTACTCTGAAATTGTTCGGTGAAATCATAGAAAGCATTCGTGATGGCTTTCAGTTCCTTGGGGTGAAGTGCGAAAATCCCTATGAGAAAGCACTCCAAGACTCCACAATAAAACCAAGCCATGGATAAGTAGTACTGGCTCATCTCGTTCCGGTCTTTCATCTGCAGAGTCCGGAGCCCCCAGAAGATAACGTAGAGGAACATTACGACGGTGTGAAACCAGCATCGGACCTCCGATCTTCTATTCGAATAGAACCTCTTCCGCCTCGAGCTCCAACGTACAGGGAAGCACCCATAGAAGCTCGTTAATTTTTCAATAACTGCTATTAGTTTGAAGTGATTTTTGCTAAACATATTCGATAAGGTCCTCCTAGTGTCCAAGTAAACTTTTCCACGTATCAAAAAATAAAAAATAAAATTGTGTCAAAATATATTTTCAGCGTTTTCTGCCGCACTCTCACAAATAACTGTTAAGTTCCATTTATTTTTCTAGCTTTTATCAGAATTTTTGTTGAATATTTGCTTGAGTTCCAGACAAATGAGCAAACTGTGACCACTTCGGAAATAAAATACCACCGCTTTACAATTGGTTAGTGATATCGTATATGTCATTAAAGTAAAAGCCTCTAATTTTGTATTTATGAATATTCTAAACTATAACTTACTCGCTACTACGTTTCGGAAAGTTCTATTTGAACATTCGTTATTCGAGTTGTTGGTGTAATTCATTTTTAAAATCCATAGTTTTGTTAGGTAGTAGCTTACTTTGATTCTTATTCGAGTTTTATATGGAAAAGTGACTCGAAACTGCTTTTCGTATCGATCAAACAAAAGTTCTAAAGTTTGTTCTGACTCGCATTTCTTGGGTGGCTTTCTGTCCTTCTATCCGATGGTCTGAATGTTGGTTCAATTGTTTAAATGCTGAATTAGTGAAAACTTTAATCATCCATTGGAGGAAATTTTGGGATTTATTTTTATTTTTACTAGTGATTTTGTAAATAAAATATTAAAATGAACTATACCATAAAATTGTATTTTTATCCCTCCTACAAAAATCGCAAAACCTGAAATTTTTTTAATCATCAAGTTAAATTATATACAACATATTCGAATTGACTTAAAATGTACACATAAAATATTGTGGTTGAGTTTGAATATACCTGGATCTCAAACCCTTTGATGTTGATCGGAATTTTTAGTTATACCTTGGAATCCGGAATTAAATACGGCAACAGACATATATAGGCCGTGATATAAAGATAAACTCATAACTATTGTTAATAATTAAAATAAAATAATATTTGACACTAATTGTAAATGAGGAATGAGATTAAGGACAATAAGGATTCCATGCAATTTACAATATATTGACTCATATTGCGCATGGACAGTATCATTGAATTGTTTTCTGAAAATTCCCATGTCTTTTTGCCGTCTTTGAATAACCGAATTAATGTTTTCAGGAAATACTGCTTTATTTTCATTTCTTCAATCCCGTTCACGGAAGTCTATGATGTGCCAGACAATCCACACGTTTTTTTTTCAGAATAAGGACATAAGGACACCATGTACCATAGTTTTCCTGAATATATCGTTGGTTTGAAATTGTATCCAATTAAGGTTTAAGAGCTTTTACAAGTCAACTGCAAAAGCATTCATAACATAATATTTTAAAATACGTAAAATAACAAGAAAGGGCTCCTGGGAATTTTTGATTCAAACCTTTATCAGATTTACGTCGTATATTCATATCCTCCCATTTGAATGGGACGCATCGAACCATAAATTTGAACTTACGCGCCAAAATAACGCAATCCTGATTTGGTATTTTCCCCTCGTTTATGGCATTACCGAAAGCCTATATTTAGGCATACGGTTGAGGAACGTTAGATTTTTTTCAGCAAATTCAAAGAACAAATAAACCGATGTAACGGGTGTAACCAAGTGTTGAAAATATAACGATAAACAAACTTAATCTCAATTTCCCCCCAAAAGCCCGGGTACTGCACCCTTGTGTCAGTGGGAGTGGTCCTGTATACTTCAAAGATGTTCTATTACTCGTAAGAATCGTTTAAACCCCATACCTGAATTTCCCCCAAAAGCCCGGGTTTGGCTCGGATTTATGTAATTTAATATCAAATACCATACTTCTTAACAAACTCTGCGTTACGTTTTTTAATTATTTAATAAAGTTTTGTAAATCGAAAAGTGACTTGAAATTGATTTTCTTACCGATCGAATCAAAGTTTTAAAGTCTATTCTGAATGCCCATTCTTTGATAGGCCTTTTGTCCTTCGGTCTGGTGGTCTAAATGTTGATTCAATTGGTTATATAATGCAGAATTGACAAAACCTTTTTAATTATTCATTGCAGGAAATTTTGTAATTTATTTTATTAAGTTGCATTTTTAGTGATGACGCATGACGATATGAAAAAATTAAAACTAACTCTTATCAGGAAATTGTGTTTTTATCTCAGGTACTAAAGCCACATTGTAATCTTGATTAAAAACTTTTTTAATCATCATCAAACGAAAATATTGAAATAAAATGCATACATGAAATATTGTGGTGGAGTCTGAATCTATCAGCATTTACTATCTATCAAAACCCTTTGAGCATACTTTGATGCTGTTGGGACATCACCGAATTATACCTTGAAATCCCGAATTAAGTACTCCAACAGAGACATGTAGACAGTGAGACAAAAATGTAATCAAAATATTTTGAATAAAAATAATATTTGCAATAGTAATATATGAGGAATGCGACCAACCACAATAAGTGTTCAATCCAATTTAAAATGTCATGAAATGAATATGAATCTTATTGATCACGGACTTTGAATTGTTTTTGTATATATTTATCTAAGGAAATGAATGTATCTGTCTTTCTCTTGTATGTGAATAACCGAATTAATATTTAGAGGAAATACTGCTGAATTTGAATTTTTTCAATCACGTTCATGTTCACGTTCGAGTCGATTTTTTCCTAGAAAATCAATCAAAAAGCCTTTTCAGACTAAGGACATGAAGACACCAGAGTTTTCCTGAATATATTGTTGTTTGCAATGGCATCCCTAACGTTTAAGAGCTTTTACAAGTCAACTGCCAAAAAATTCAAAAAATACTTCAAAATACGTAACATAACAAGAAAAAATTCCTGGGAATTTTGGATGCAAACCTTCATCCGATTTACGTCGTATATTCACATCCTCCCATTTGAATGGGACACATCGAACCATAAATTTAAGCTTGCGAGCCAAAATAATAGAATCCTGATTTGGTACTTTGCCCTTGTTTATGGCGTTACCGAAAGCCTGTATTTAGGCATACGGTTGAGGAATGCTCGATTTTCAGGAAATCCTACAGAAAATGCCGTAATCATCAGTTTGGCTTTTCATGCAATAACACGTGGGTTAGCCACTTTGGTTGCTTGGGCAGTGTTTTTCAATCAAAGAACCAGTTACGAGTTGCTCAATCTAACGATTCAAGTTCATCGGTTTCTAGAAGGTAAAAATTTGATTTAGATGACTAACCATTGAAAATCGGTATATTTTCTTTGAAAATTTTCCATGGGTTATGTCATGCGTTAAATTGTATTAAGTATCGTCCGATTTGGGAATCGGGCTCGGCATTTGTATCAAGCTTGATAGAGATAAATAATAATTATCACTGAGTAACTTAATATTATTTTTAAATAAAAACGATGAATTCAACCAGATCTAATGCATTCAGAAAGGATAAAGCTTAATGTGCCCCCTTATGTATGAAATTGCCCCCCAATTCGGATGAACTTGGCCCATACTAGAATGAACCGGCCCCACCGAGATTACAATTTCCCAACTACTGTTATTGACAGTTTATAAAAGTAATCATACAAGCACTGAAATATTCTTAATCAGAAAGCCACAGTTGCAGCCAACAGAATTGGGAGAGGATAAATAAGTTTCTAAGTCGCTCAATTTTATTCGGGCTCCTGATTTGCATGTTTCAGCCTATTTTCGGCATGTTACCTCAATTTATCGTTTACCGTCAAAGTATTCGATACATGGGATACGCCTTGTTACCATCTACTTTTTATGACTCCGTACCCGGCATGGTTTTATTTGGACTCGTCGAAATCTATCAAGGATTTCTGAATACGACCGGCTGTGTCTATTTAATGGTGGTCATGACCATCTACACATGCGTGACCGTGTTTTGGTTAAAGGAGCTGAGCAGGTGAATTGATTTTGAAATAAACCCCCGTGAGAAAATATATTGACTTCGGTAAATGTAAGATCATGTAACCTTTGAAAACGCTTGAAGTGAAAATATAAAAATCTTATTGTTCCCCAACCATTGAGCAACATTTAATGCATCGTTTAATGCCCGTATTTTCAACTTTTATCCCTTCCCCATATCACGTGATGGTCTCTGGCGTGACCATGTTAAACCCGTTAAAAATAACTTCATATTAATGTTTAAAAAAAATTGCGATCTTTGACCTTTAACCCTTTGATTTTTGAACAAAAAGTAACCACGAACGTATCTCACCTCCGTCTGAATGTCCTAAAAATTTAAAAACGTTTAAAACCAATCTTTCATTAAGTCGGACAGACAGACTTGAAGATACAAATGACTGTACATTTTACACATTATATCTCCGATTCATCAAAATGATTGTTACTACATATTTTTAAAGTTTTGTCTTATGAATATTTTAATATAGTCGTTGCAAAGTTCCCATACTGGTTAAGATCAACTGCTACCGTGTTTTGCTGATACTAAACATTTTCCACAATTGCTCCTGTTCGAACCTTTGGTGGCCTGTGGCGCAGTACATCCTCATGCTCTCTCACGTCATTGCCAACGTCACATTGATTAAGTTCAACTCCATCCTGCTCGTCGGAACCTTAATTTCCGTTACTGCCGCTACAGTTGGTTTCATATTTTTTGAACAAAGCTGCATCCGCGGTGGTGCGTATTCGTACGAACTGTCACTTGAATTCAAAAGAAGCGTGGGGAGTCGGAGTAAGATGATGACAAGACGGGGTCGTTCACTTCAGTGTTTGAAGGTTAAGGTGTCTGACACTTATTTCCTAAAACAGAGCACGTACTGTACTTATATTCAAACAATTGTGGACTCGACTATTAATTTCATCCTTACATTTTTTCCCTAATGATATTGGTTGTTCATTTCAATTTGTATCAACTCAATATATCACGGTTGATAAAATCAGACAAACAATTAATGTTGTCAATAAATAGACGAAAATTTGGAATGGATGAAACGTAGCAGGAAACAACTTTTTTTAACAATCTAAGGATGTATCGTCGAAATAAAAGGATTGCATAAAAAAATGTAAAATATTAAAGATAAGTAGTAGACTAAAAATATTTAAATTTTAAAGTCATTAAAATCTCTCAGAAACGGAATTTAATTTCTGTCCTCTCTAGAAGAAATTATTTAAAATTCCAATGTACCCAATGCGTTTAGTTCTCTTCATGGAGCATAAGACCGTCATTCTGTTCTCTCTTAATGCATCTGAGAAGCAAATATTCTGTCCGACGAAAATTAGAGTATAAAGATAATACATAGTCAAGTAGACATACGGTTTAAAATTAAATATCTCCATTTTCATTGTAGGGTTACAAAATTTGTGTTCTAATTAGATAAATTATCAACTAGCTAATTCTGGTTACACGAAATGTACAAGACCTTATGACGTCTGGCATGGAAATATGCATAGCAATGAATTCATTTATCTTCCACGATTCCTTGCTAATTAGGCAAACTCCGATGGAATTAGCTGGAATGATATACCACTGTCCAGTTGCATGTCCAGTAATTACATCAAATTCGTATTTAACCCACACCCTGGTTCAACAGAATGTTCATTTGAAGAATTGTCATCCTTTAGCACAACGAGGAATTCAAGTTCGTTAAAATTGAGAAAACTACAGGAATTCTTAAAAAAAATAAAATAGTTTCTCTACCTTTTTTTGGGTCAAGATTAAAATTATCTGTAGTCTCAACTTTCGTTTTGAAGACCTCTTAAAACTTTGAAGTAAACGTTAGCTTCAAACGTTAACACTTTTTTGATGGAGTCTTCTCTAAAAACTTTAATTACACACATTTCACTCCGATCATCAAAATATAAGAAACTGTCCACAGATTGGGATAAATTTAGATCATTATCTCATACTACGTTAATCGAGAGATAACGTTCAGATTCAGATTAACAACCAAAAATGTCGAAGATACGGGGAATACTGAACCAATTGTTGGCAACGATTGCTGGTATGATAACATTTTTTGTTTTAAATAAAATATTTACTGAATTGTTTTTTAAACATATCTATAGTTTGTTTAATTAACGGTATATTATATTTACATTTTAAATTATTTCACATTCACAGTTACATCAGGGATTTTCGGGTTGGGCACGGTTTTGGCATGGAGTTCTCCAGCCCTTCCGGACATGATTAAAGAAGCTGAAGGGAACTTTGCAGGGATTTCGATTGATCAACAGTCATGGATTGGATCCATTGCAACGGTATAAACTTGTCCATCCGATTCTGATTAGAAAAACCAGTCCGATATCCGATAATATTACCATCAATTTAATCGAATAAATAAATCAATCGTAAATAATTTCGCTTTAGCTTGGAGCCCTTGCGGGTTGCCCAATTGCTGGCTACGGGGTCGATAAATTTGGTCGAAAGAATACGATGTTATTCGCCGCTATTCCTTTCGCATTGGGATGGATTCTTATCGGATTTTCTTCTAGTGTGATTACTATCTGCGTTGGGAGATTTGTTTCAGGTGAAATATTAATAGGAGAGGATTATTCAGTTCTTACAATTAGTAAAAACAGTATAATTTTTACGAATGGGTTTGAATAATTGAATACAAAAATCAGATTTTAATTTTTCAAGGTCTTTGCGGCGGAATATTTTCCCTCTGTGCTCCGGTCTATATTGGAGAAACGGTTGAAAGTCAGATCCGAGGAATGTTCATGAATGCCTTTCAACTGATGTTGGTTACTGGGATCCTGTTCACGTAATTCGCATAATTTTACCTGAAATAATTTGCTAATTGAATTAGTACAACATAAATTAACTCCTCAACCTTTCCTTGATAATTATAGATATGTACTTGGAGCATTCGTGTCCTGGAAGACGCTGACTTTAATCTCAAGTGTGATTCCACTTCTGTTTCTGCTGTTCGTGCCGTTTATTCCTGAGACGCCCCGGTTCCTGATAAGCAAAGGCCGGTTTCGAGATGCAAAGAAATCCCTCTGTTGGTTTCGGGGAATGGATTCTGATCAAATGTCGACGGAAATTGAAAATGAATATGTCGAGGTAATATTATTATTGGCAATGCTTATATTCGCTAATATTGGTTTAAAGTCTGAGTTTTAAGGCCCTCAAGAATCAAACCTCAACATACTTGTAGGTATTTGTGTGTCGATCCGTCCATCTGCGTCTGTCGGTTCGATTGAGAAGCGTTGATTTTTTTTTCTTTCGAACTGACATATCAGTGAAATCTATGCAGGCGCAAAGAGGTTAATTCAATGACCTTGTAGGTCAAACTCAAAGGTCAAATGGTTCTCTGTAAAAGGTCACAGGTCCTTATAAAACCATGTTCCATGTGTGGCACATCGAGGAAAATCTAATATCAAGAGCTATTTAAAAATTCAACTTTTTTCACTCTATGGTTGGGGTATTCTAAAATTTTAATAATTTTCTGATTTCAAAATTGTTTGTAATTTCTGACCAAAAATAGTTTTAGATTTCGTAGTAACAGTGATATCTTATTTTTAATAGTGTCTAGTGGAATCTCTAATTTAGAAATATGAGACATGGTTTCTTTATTTTTAATAACTTTGATAATCTTTTGGTGTCTTTTCAGGTGCTAACAAGCGTGGAGGAAAGTAAAACCCAATCTAAAGTAGGATTTTCGGACTTGCTAAAACCAACGGTCTTAAAGCCTCTATGCATCAGCCTGTCCCTAATGGTACTTGAACAAATATCGGCATTCAATGTCGTCATTTTTTACTGTGTCGACATTTTTGCTGCGGCTGGCTCTTCAATAGACTCACATTGGGCGAGTGTCGTTGTCGCCATCGTTCAAGTCCTGGCGACAATTCTCAGCACTTTCTTTGTCGATCGAGTGGGTCGACGGATTTTGCTCCTTATTTCTGAAGCCGTGATGGGATTTTCGTTTATCGCGCTTGGAGCGTTTTTCTACCTCAAAAAAATTAACAACGATACACCACCGCAGAATTTGGGGTGGTTACCTCTGGTCAGCGTGATCGTTTTTATAATCGCTTTTTCAGTGGGGATTGGACCTCTAAGCTGGACGATCATGGGGGAAATTCTCCATCCAAATGTCAAAGGTTACAAGATATAAATCCGTTTTAATTTGTGGTTCTTGAATATGTGATTTTGATATATATTTTTATGTGGTTTTAAAGGTCTTTGCTCCGCAATTGCAACATCCCTAGTTTGGTTCTCGGCATTCGTTGTGACCAAAATTTTTCAATGGCTGTTGAACGGGATTGGAATTGACTGGTCCTTCTGGCTCTTCTCGAGCTTTTCAATTATCGGAGTTTTCGTTGTTTATATTTTTGTGCCGGAAACGAAAGGGAAAACCTTAGAAGAGATCCAGAGTATTTTCGAAAAGAAGGAATCGCCCAGAATTCAGTCACAATAATTTAGAAAGTAGGAAGCAGTGTTTAAAATTCCAAAATTCATAAATATTAAATGTTAATGCGGATGACTAGATTTGCATTTCCAGTAGTGAAAAATATGCAACATGTTAGGTTTAATTTTAAAAATTAATACTACATTAACAACACCTGGTTTTAGGATATTTTAAATCCTCAATAAAAATCGTTTATCCGAAATTAATCAACTTTATTTTGCATTTCCATTCCAGTACCTAAAGGGAAATTCCAAACCCAAAAGATATTTGCACTGACATTCCTTCGTAAATAAATATTTAAAACAAAATCATTGTTACAGTCAGTTCTCATTTTATTTTAATCAAATCCTCAGAGCTCCCAAATTACGGTTTTTGTACGACAAATTCAACACTTAAATCAAATAACAATCATGGGAAAACATTTATAAATAGCTTAAATAAATGAATGCATGTAATTATAAATAGAGTCCTACCAGTTTTTAAGGTTTTTGTAGCATCTCGGTGAACAGAGGATTCATGACACTAGCCCAAACCTCATAACCTTTGGCATTCAAATGCACCTGATCAGGTTGATAAAGCTCTAGGAAAGGGACCCCCTCCGACGTTCCGAAGGACGTTATCATGTCAAAGACACGTACCATGTCTCCGTCGTCGTATCCTCCGATTATCTCATTTGCAATTAAACCCTGTTCAATCAGAGAAGCCGGCATTCCTCCCGCTGGAATCAGTTTCAGAAGAAGTACACGGGTATCCGGAAGTCGGGCACGGATCATCGTAATAATTGTTTGGATATTTTCGGCGACCTTTGACCCGGTGACCCCGACCTTTAAGTCATTACCACCCACGAGCAAGACGGCTACTTTTGTACTGATGAGGTTGTCTATCACACCCGATTCTAGCAACGCGATTGTGTCATTGGATTTGTGACCGCTGACCCCGACGTTGGATGCGCCAACTGGGGTGTAATAAGCTGCCCAAACGTCTGAGCCTTGAGCCTTCCATTGGGATGTTAAGGAGTCCCCGATAAAGACTGTGAACACAATTAAAATTACTTAATTAGTGTTTTAAAAATTGATTATTAATCAGTTATTCGCTTAACATGGACATGAACCTATAATTTCTGATTCTAAGGTCGAGTTTTTTCTAAATACAAAACTATTTATTTTGTTGAACTTACCAGCGGGTGTTGTAGTTTGTCGCAAGCTTGCAGAATTTGCGGCCCCAAATATTGACAAGGCACAAACAACGTAATACGCTGTATTAAAGGTCATTTTGAAACTACTAAAATACTACGTTTTAAATCGATAGACTTCGTTTCAAGAGAGCTGAGAATTCTTCGTCGAGAACGTTTAAGTTGTATAACCTGTTCATTTAACCCATCACTTTATATAACAATCTAAATCTAAATTTAGAATAGGATGATATCAACTGTTATTTGGTAATGGCTGGAAATGGATAAGCTCAACAAATCCTCATCTTCAAGCATGTTGACCTCGAACAGAAGTCATTGTTTAATTTTTATTATCACAATGATTTTGGTGAACTGGTAAGTTATTAAGCTTTGGGATTAATTCATGATCGATGGATTTGCAAGCAGGAATATGAAAGACAAGTAATTATGACCAGATGGTAAACGCAGAATGCAGTAAGTAACGGAGAAAAAAATAATTTAATCAATTTTCTATTATTTTTGGATTATAAACGGTTTATAAAGGGTTTATTGTGAGAGTATAGTACGCTAATATATTAGCATGATAATGATCTCAATGAGTTGCAGACTTGTTGTTCAAAAAATACATATACAGGGTGTCTTTTCCAGGTGCATACAACTTCAATTCATCAGTCATTGGAGTTGTATACACTTGGAAAAGACACCCTGTATATTCAACGCTTTGCGGGATATGCTACCATCCGTCCGTCTGGAAACCCATGGGCTTTTGACTTCCGTCCCAGATTCTGATATATCTGAGTGTGCTTTTCAATAGTCCAGATGAAGTGCTAAAAATAATTGGCTTGTCACTAGCAATCTACAAAATTGTATGAAAACATTTTGTGCTTAATTTAAACAACTTACAGTCAAGTATTTTCCAAACTTGTGAGATAAACTGGTCTTCCGTTGTCCAAGATCGTTTTTTGAATCCTAGCTCAGAGTTTTGAAAGTAGACAGTTCTCACGAAAATCCACGCTAATATCATTCCCGTAAATCCCACAATTGCCAAAATTCCTTTAGTTAATAGCTGCTCAGCCCAACTTATAGAACAACTGGATCGAACTCCTCCTGGGTTTGTAAATCCAGGTAGGATTTCAGATATACTATTGTTGAACACATCCCCGTTGCAACTACGACAGATTAAGATTAGGATTGTAGTTGAGAAGTAGAAGAAGAGATGAGAGCTTTGAGACATGTTCCGCACAGAGTATTTTGAGAAACGAGGTTTTGGTTTTGAAATATTAAATACTGATCCGTTTATGCTTCTAGGGTAATTGTCGCAATGCTTAATATTTATGATGTGAGCAACCAGAGACTAATGATTGCTCACCCTAATTGTAAAACCAATGGAAAACGTCTTTATGCTAAATGTCAAAATGTTTAAACACTTAACCATTTTGTTTATTTCTCATGTAAATTTTAAAACCCAAAAATACAGTGTTGTAAGCGTTCAATTCGGCTTGTCGGTATGTACTGGGTGGACGAGTATCATATTGGCGCATGAAAGATGTATTATGTTTTGAGCTTTGACACAAATTTTATGGAGACCTTATGAAGATTTACGACTGAAATGACTTTCTAAAGAATCTGGAATCGAGATCTCACGTTGACTTCCGTTTGAACCTTATTTTAACAAATGGCCTAGACCGTTTGTAAACGGTCCGCTTCCGGTTCCAGAATAACTATCACTAGGCAAAAATTAAGGTTTATTAATTAACTAGGTATTGTTGATTGGAACAAAATCTGCAAAATTAGTATAATTATTGGCTCTTGTTCACGTATTGTCATACCATACCGTGCGAAATTTATTGACTCTTTTCTAAACACAATAGATATTCAGTATATCCACCTCGACGAAACCGTATCATTTTCCAGTCGGACAGTTACGTACTTGTGAATACCGTTTGTCGATTTTCGGGTATTGTACATACCGCATAATCGGTTTACCTGAGCCTGAATTTTCTTTAAGAGGAATACTGTCCCACCCTGTGCAAAAATCCTCCTGAACCCCAAATCGAATCTCTTGTCGCAATGACTGCTTTTCCTTATCCGTCCATGCTACCGTTGAGTTTAGAACCGACGTAACCTTCTTACCCTTCCACTTGCTGGGCCTAATTACAGTAGGGTCCATATCCATGGAATTTCTGGCAAAGAGAAAGTACCACTGCTTTATTTTATCAGTTCAAAATTTGTTTGCATTAATTTCAATCATTTTGAATCTAATATGTATGGCTTACGGGTCTAGTTTCGTAGTCTTTGTAATTCCATATCGAGCAAGTAGCTTATTTTGTGGATAGACGCTGCACCACATGTCGGTTTTGTCGATTTTGGGGTAGTAGAAGGCATAGACATTGCACATCTCTTCCACTGTTGAAAATCCCCCAATAACTGGGTATGGAACCTTCTTCCACGTGGAATCGTAGACGCATTCTAAAGAGCAATAGATAATTTGAAATAAATAGGATAGAAATTGCTAATTTTAAAACAGTGAGTCGGATCCGATTAAAACCAGAGGTCTTACCGACAGTTACATGGTCGTTGGGTAAAAGGGTCACGGGATTTGAAAGAGGTCTATTTTCTTGGTAGTCGAAGTCGTAGTGATCATTACGACCAATCCATGGGAGTTCTGTACCGTTTCGGAAGTGCCGGAAAGCAATTGACTTTGCTATAATAAATTACACTGGGTGTAATTGCGATATTTATATTTTTGTTTATCGTGACAGGTATATACTGTTGAATTAGTATATTTTTTATTCTGGGACCGTACCCGAGATATGTGCATGCAAAAGCAGGTTAAATAACTTGATTCCCGTCGCCGGGATTGCTTCCTTCGTGCGGAAAGAACTTCCATGTCCAGCGATCGTAAAATTAGTGGTCGCTGGCGGTATGAACAACGAAACCGTACCAAAGTACTGAAGAGCCATCAGTCCAGCTTCATTCGGTCTGCAATTATGTACATATCCGTTGTGTGTCGGTCATAGAAATGAACAATATAATAGAGCTAGAAGGCCCACTCGGGATTTCCAGGCAGAACTCTCACATGCGATGCTGACGCCACTAGCGTCGTAGACTAAAACCTGGACATGGCTGAAATGAACTGCCATGAAATTTGCACATGGCCCCAGATTTGGTTGGAAAGTGGCGCGAATATAATGATTTCCTCTAATATACATATGACGGTGAGCTGCCACCAGTACGACGCTAGTGGCTCACGGATCGCATATGAGATGAGAGCTCCTCTGTATTCCAATGCTAAATACAGGAGCATTGGGGACTTGGTGTCGGTAGACTTAATTAAACCATACCGTTTTCTAAACTGTAAACATTACCTCAGAATGTCAGTGTCATAAAATAAAACCCCGGTCTCGATTTCAATACCACTCAAAAGCTCTGGGTTGTTGACGTGCACTTCAAAGTAAAAATACTCACTATGCACCTCTCCCCAAGGGAAGCCGATGTCTTCCGGAAACGCCAGCGTCTGAAATTTTCAAACCTTACGCGGGTTCAAATTAAATTAAGGTTTTAAAATGCTATTTTTCTAACCCTTCCACCGACGGCCCAGGCGTACACATTTATTGAGCAAAGTGCACCAAGTTGTGTTCTGGACATTGAGGACTTGGGATTCCAGCAGTCTTGAGCAGCCTTTTTCGACAAAGGGTCAAAGAATTCGTCAATAGTTTGTCCCTCTGGAGCTTTGCAACTGTAGAGGGTGAAATGGTGAACGTGCTTCCTGGCTTCCGTAGTTTCTAACTTTGGGCTCATCTAAACGTGTTTAAGGGATCAGTTCAGAGATATTACAAGGCAAATGAGATATTCAGGTTCGGGTAGAAAAAGAATCAGTTTCAACGATTAATTTACAATTGGCTAACATTTGAACAAGCAATCAAGATAAAAAACGTTCATTTTTTGTATGACTTGGATTATAAGTTTGATTTATAAATTGACAATTTTTCTAATTCGTCTTGGTCGGAGTTTCAAATCGAATTAATTACCGCTGTGATATGGGTCTTTTCCAAGGATTCTCGTTTATGTACAGAGCACCAGTACGTCGTTTCCCGTCCGTCCAATTGGAAATTAGTTGTCAGTTCATAAGAAGCTCTACAAACTTTAATGCAAGCTTTTAATTGTAAAATTATAACAGGATCAACCTAGGTAATCAATTGAATTTCAGTCTAAAAAGCACTAAAGGTCACTTCGCAACATACTCGGTAAACTTTACTGGAGCAAGAGGAGGGTCTAACAAATTCGTAGCAAACGCTCCTCTGTTACCGGAACCATGATACTTGATAGTATCAGTGTCACCGATTGCCCAGATTAATTTTAGCGTTCCGCCCTGAAATAAATATCTGAGTAGTTTGTTTCAACACCATTAAAGCTTAATATATATTTATCTAATAATAATTGAATTACATCGATAAAGATATCCTCTTCATCGCAAGTATCCAACGGTCGTTTGAACCGTAGTTTTGTAAGATTGTTAATTTCCGATGCTTCCATGAGCTCCCAGTTCTGCTCGGCATCTAATACCGGTTTGGTATTTCCAATTCCGTGGTAATCCTGACGGATTTCAATTATAACAGTATATGATTTAAAATCAAAACCTAAATTAGATTTTCCTAACCTGGAAATAAGCCGCTCCATCTACACTAACACCTCCGATAACAATATCCGCGCCGGTCATATCGCCATTGTACGAAAGGCCAAAGCCAACCCAACCCGATGTATTCACCGTGACTAAGAACTCAATGCTCTTGCTGTCGTCATCGACAGTCCACTCCACCTTGTATCTGTTATCCAGGGTTTCGGTCCGGCTACCATGTCCAGTTACAGCTCCGCCACATTTTTTCACTGAATCACCCGATGAAATCAAAATGGTAAATGTGAACATCAAATTTAATAACCCTCGCAATTGTTACTGTTTGTCTTGCATAATGAGAGAAAATTTATAAAATAACTCTAGCCCTGTCTCAATATCCTGCTTAAAAGTGACAATGGCGTCTCATGATCCAATAAAAAAACGATAATTTGAACATTGGTAGTGTACTTACAGTGCTTAGTTAAGACCGCTTTTGCGGTTAAGCAGTAGATGAAAATAAAAGAGAGATAACACGAAACTCGAACAGGGCTCATCATTTTAAACGGTTACAAAAATCGTGATTAAAATATTAATTTTTCATCGCTCAGTGATAAATCAATTTAATTTTTCAGAGCAGAGCATATGAAGAGATAAAGAAATTAACTATGGAGCTAAGTAATTTCTCAGAATTTTGCTCGGAATACTGTTGAGATTTTTTAATCCTAATGAATAATGCAATGCCATTATTTACTGTTAACTCGTCATTTAAAAAGCAGAACGCAGTACCTCAGGCATTGCACTGGCTCGAACTCCTGAATTGAAAATGTCCCAGTTTCATTCCGAATAATTAAAGATGACTAGCCATCAATGTCAATATAGACCTGGAATTTCAAAACTATCATGGTTTAACTTACACCAGCATATACTTTACATTGCAAACCTCGGATTCCTGACTTATAACAACTGCAACAACGCTAAATTTCAAATGTATTGCGAACAGAAAATGTGGATCAGTGATAGCTGATAACAAAGGAATTTGCAATTCTAAATAAGCAAAACAAACAACAGTGTTCTAAAAAACTCAATTTCTACAATCAATGCGAAATTATGATTTCATTACAGACAGTCCTGGTTCAAAGTTATCTTTAACGTAGTTATTGTATAGTAATGCAGCTTTCCTTGTTTTAATAAAATCGATTTATTCATCTGATCGGTTTTTCATATCCAGCCAAGTTTATTAACCTTGTTTCTGAAAATTGAATATGCTATTTTTTCCGAGCGGGACAGTTACGTACTATTGAATATGGCTTGTCGATTTTCGGATACTTAACATGTCGCATAATCGGTTTACAGGAGCCAGAATTTTTTTGCAGTGGCATACTGTCTATTCCGACACAATAATCGTCCTGAACTCCATACCGAATCTCGTGACCAAGCCTCGCTTTTTCCTTCTCTGTCCATGCTACGGTTGAATTTAAAACACGCGTCACCTTTCTACCCTTCCACTTATAAGGACTAATCACAATCGGATCCATATCCATGGCATATCTACAAAACAGGAATACAGTTTTTAACGCGAAACTTAAACAACAATTTTAATGCAAACATTCAAATGTTCACATTTATTCTGTGCATTTTGTAAAAACGTGGCTTTTACGGGTCTGGTTTCGTAGTCTTTGTGATGCCGTAACGAGCGAGGAGCTTATCCTGCGGGTAGACGCTGCACCATCTATCCGCGTTTTTTATTCTTGGGTAGTAAAAGGCAAAGGCCATGCACATCTCATCCGTAGTTGCATACCCTCCAATAACGGGGTATGGAACCTTCTTCCACGTGGAATCGTAGGTGCATTCTACAGATTTTTTTGTAAAAAAATAAGACACAAGTTTAAAAATCGAAAAACTGTTTGTAACAGCATTTTTGACATTTTGTTTATTGATACACACAAAACTAAAGGCTTTTGGTAATTTACATAGAAATTCAACATAAAGGTCGTCTTACCCACAATGACGTGATCGTTAGGTAGAACTGTGACATATTTTCGTAGGGGTCTGCTTTCTTGGTAATTGAAGTCGTAGTGGTCATTCCGGCCTATCCATGGCAGTTCTGTTCCGTTTCGGAAATGCCGGAAAGCGATTGCCTTTGCTATTTCATATGGAATACGAAATACATGCATTATCGATGAACAATAATTTTAAATAATTTAGCAAACTGTTGTTCATATTATAATCGAATCAGAAAAGTTTGCGATTAATATAAGAGCACAAGTATGTTGGGTTTAAGATTTTAAACTATAACTAAAATTACTCAAAAACATAATGCAATTAATTGTAAAATACCGGAGACATGAGCATGCAAATTCAGGTTAAAAATATTTATTCCAGTAGCCGGGACCGCCTCCTTTGTACGGAACGAACTTCCATGACCAGCGATAGTAAAATTATACGCCGCCGGGGGCACAAACAATGAGACGGTATTAAAATACTCGACAGCCAACAATCCAGCCTCTTTTGGCCTGTAACATGGATATTTACGAAAGATCTAATTCATCAACACTACGACGCTTTTACGTTGGTTTTAAAAGTCTATTAACCTCATAATGTCGGTGTCGTAAATAAAAACTCCCGTCTCGATTCCAATTCCACTTAAACCTTCTGGGTTATTGATGTGCACTTGGAAATAGAAGTATTCGCTTGGCTCCTCTCCCCAAGCAAAGCCGATGTCATCCGGAAACACCAGCATCTGAAATTTGGAAAAATATTCATCCCGACAACTAAAATGGGTAAAGCCGCTTTCAAACAAACGGTTATGGTATGGTTTATTTATTTTGTGTATCCTAGTAAATGAGATAACCGATTGAGATTTCCACCCACACTGAACATTTATAAATTAATTAATGTACAAAACATGTTTAAATCGGTCTTGAACTTGCAGTTTTCATTAACAGGTATGTATTTTTTATATTTTCTAATAATTAGTAAAACGAAACCAAATTTAATTCAATTAAATCAAACTTTTGGAACGTTTTCTTATTTGTCTCATTTAAACGGTCAAATCGCTACTTTACGTGCTTTTCTAGTAATCAAAAATTTAGACTTCAATTAACTCGGCGTTGCACAAGTCGGGCTTTTCATTTATACGTTTTTTTGCCATAAGTCTGTATAAATATAAATGCAGTGATAAAAAACATTTACTAAGATACTAACCCTGCCACCAACAGCCCAAGCGTACAAATTCGCGGAGCAAAACCGCCCCATTTCTGCATTAGAAGTAGAAGACTGAGGATCCCAACAATCTTCAGCAGCGTTGCCTGACACTGGACCGAATAATTCGTCGGCGTTTTGTCCCTCTGGAGCTTTGCAAGCGAAAAGTAAGAAATGGTGAACGTACTTCAAAGCCTCCGCCGATTCCAATTTTGGGTTGAACTGAATGTGTTTAATCTCAATTAATTCCTAAAATACCAGTACAAATTTAGTAGTATTTTGGATAGTAAACTAATTACTGCTGTGATTTGCGTCTTTTTCAGGGACTCCCGTTTATGTATCGAGCACCAGTATGTTGTTACCCGTCCATCTAATTTAATCCTGGTGGTCAATTCATACGAAACACTGGAACATCAAGCAAAGAACACAGCTGTTAAATTGTTTTTGTACGAACAATTATTGAAACTGTCCCACGTTCGGACGTACTTCGTCAACGTTACTGGAGGAAGTGGGGGATCTAACAAATTTGTTGAAAAAGCTCCTCGGTTATTAGATCCATGATATTTGATTGTATCAGTGTCACCGATAGCCCAGATTAGCTTTAACGTTCCATCCTGAAATCATCCATATAAATAAATCGATTTAAAAACAGTTCTAAATTACAAGATAAGCTTATGGAACAATGATTCAAATACATCGATAAGGATATCCTGTTCATCACAAGTATCTAACAATCGTTTGAACTGCAAATATGTCACATTGTCAATTTCCGACGCGTCTAATAATTCACAGTTCTGCTCGCCATCTAGTACCGGTTTAGTATTCCCAATGCCGTGGTAGTCCTATTGGATTTCAATTAGTGTTTTATACGATTCAAAATCAAAAACTAAATTAGATTGTCCAAACCTGGAAATAAGTCGCTCCATCTACAGTAACACCTCCTATAACAATATCCGCGCCGGTCATATCGCCATTGTACGAAAGGCCAAAGCCAACCCAACCCGATGTATTCACCGTGACTAACAACTCAATGCTCTTGCTTTCGTCATCAACAGTCCACTCCACCTTGTATCGGCTATCAAGAATTTCGGCCCGGCCGTTATTTTTATCTCCGCAATTATTTGTCACTGGATTACCGGGAAAACCAGTCAATGCGAGCATTAAAATAACTTTCAGAATTTTTGAACAATTCATACCGGTTAACAACGGCTACAAGTGAATACATTACGAGAATATGCCGTTTAAATAACGTAATATATAATCTGCCTGGGTATGACCTTTATTCGACAACTTTGACTTGAATTATCAATCGACATTAATCGACAATAAATGATAATAAGACATAAGTTAACTTTAAGTACTTAAAGTTAACTACTACCTACTTAGGCACTTACATTGCGTGGATAATGCGACTTTGGTGGTCAAGTAGAAGATCAATATAAATAGGAGATAACGGTCAACTTTGACAGGGCTCAGCATTTTGTACTTATTATTATTATTATTATTATATAAGTACTATTTTTATGTTGTGTTCACAGGGATTAGGAATAAAATGTGAAAATCTTCAGAGTTAGTATATGCTAAAGACTCAGAGCTACTTTTGTTAAAGATTTTAAATTTAATGGAGTACTTGAGTATTTTAAATCAGAAATACTGAAAATACTGTAATATCGAAAAGCAATTCCTAACTGAAAAATTGTAAAAATCTGGGAATCTCAAGGGCCAAAGTAGATAGTTTAAATATTAAATACTTTTTCATCATCGATTCATTACCATTTCGCATCTGTATATCTGATGTTAGCAATTGACTTGACATAAACTATGAGGAGAATTAATTCAATATCGTTTCTTTAATTCATTGTATTATCATTTCCATTTGTTTAAATAAAAAATGCTGAATATAAGATTTGTTTGAAATGTGAAGAATATATTTAATAATAAGTGTGTTATGTGATAATGTGATAATTGTAAAACATATATTCATACATCAATTGTTTGCTTCTTGAGATATGCTTGGAAAATCTGGAGCTTTGAACAAGCGGTTCTTATTACTAACTTATGTTTTCAAATGCATCGTTATTTTATAGATTAAAAACTGTAGCGGTTACTTGTAATGTAAATGGAGTGTTTAAATTAAATTTATAACCTGATGTGACCTCCTTCTGACTGATGGCTACATCAGAATATTATAAGTTTTCCCTATCCGAGCATTAATTTGTCACGCATGTATATGCTGGTTTACTCTGATTGAAGATCGAGATTAACGAACTCTTAATAAAACAAGTCTGGATAAAAGTTAGAGTAGTTTGTGAGTTATCTTCAACGTTTAAACCGTCTCGTTTCCTCAGATCGAATTAATGTATAATTGTAACTTGCAAGTAGATTTAATGTGAGGCGCAATTATTTCATAAAGATGCATAACCCACTTATATCTGTGAAGGATTAGAAGTTAGTCTAGAATTGGCAATATCTTACGACGACGTTTTGACATGTGAATGTACTTCTATTGCAACTCAAGATCTGAATGAAAGTTTAAAGGCCTCTCATACTAGGAACACCGTAAGAATCAAGAATGAAGAACCGTTGGATGTTATAAAAATTATATGCAACCTAAAACAAGGCTGTTTGTTTCGACAGTTGTTGTTGGCTTCACGCGCTTGACCTGACTTTAATTTAGTAAAAATTAAATCCTTGTTTTTCTTCAATTAAATTAAAAATTTCGAAAAAAATTAACAGTTTAAAGTGTTTGTGGCAGCATGATTCGAATAGGGGGCTACTTGCAATCACTTCTTGTTTTGCTGATTTTAAAGGCTCAAGCAGACAAGAATTCGCAGTGTTTAGCGCGAGCTTCGCATCCCCTCGATCCATTAACAAGTCAGGAAATGCGGAAGACATCAGAACTAGTCCGAGCTCAGTTCCGACAAAGGGCGATCGTATTTTCGACAGTGACTTTGAAGGAGCCGCCGAAATCTGACCTATTGCCTTACTTCTTACAAGACACCCCACCCCCGTCAGACATACCTAGGAAATCATTTGCCGTCATCATTGACGTGGTTACAGAAGCCGCTTACGAAGTTGTCGTAAATCTCCGTCGACAAAAGATTGAAAGCGTCGTCAAAGTTGCACAAGATCTCTCTCCAATGTTTGCGAGCGATGAAGATGACGACGCTGCGGCGACGGCGTTAGGAAATCCCGCAGTACAGCGCCGCCTTGCATTATTGGGCGTCCGTAACGTCAGTTCAATGGTTGCTCGATCTTGGTAACTAATAAGAACTTAATTTTGATTTTGGAAGGGGTTTACATTAAATTATCTACAGTAAAGCGTCCCAAAAGCACATAATAAAACGTTTAATACAAAGACGTCAACAAATATTTATTAGAATTGACATTAACATCGTTGTTGCCCGCTGTCCGTCACATAGACCTAACGTAAACATTTTTAAAGATTTTGTACACATGTAGTCTTGCCAGTTGCCATGCTTTTGACCTACACGGTTCTGAAGCAAAATAATTATCCGATAGAAGGTCAATTGTTTCCCCCAAAAAATACTGAAAACATGCAACCGTTCCAAAATTCTTTATGCTGCGAACAGAAAAGACATACAGACACGGTAAAAATGTTAAAGGATATATCACCCTTTAAAAAATAGGACTTTAACTGACAATATTTTTTGTAGGGCTTTTTCTTTTGCAAATGACCGACCTGAATATATCGGGAAGAGGATTGTCCAGATGTTGCTAACAACTTTTATGGTTGAAAACGATAACCACTACGGTAATTTGATCACCACCCCACCCACATTTAATCTGATTTCTTAAATAAATTTAAGCTTTATTTTTGTTTGTAAAACCGTTTAAACCGGAAAATTAAATGTTATGGGGCTCGATCTTGAACCGATATTTTTTAATCAGCAAACAAGCTAAAGTACTACATGTACAATGTATTTAAAAATTAGTGAGATATAATTACGTTTGTGTTTAGTACATCCCTTCGGATTTGCGGTCATCGTTGATGTTCTGAAGAAAGAAGTTCTTGAAATTGAAGAATTTCCAATCCACGCCGGATTTGACGCTAAAAATCGAAAAGGAGATTCCTTCCCAAAAGACTTGCACAACTATGACCCCTTATTTATGTCAAAATCATTTTACAGGAAGGACGTGAGTCCGATTCTGATTTCGCAACCTGCTGGACCAGGGTACAAGGTTCATGGGAATCAAATAAAGTGGCAGAATTTCCAGTTTCGAGTCGGGTAAGGAATTTAAACTACAAATCAAACAATGCAGCATAAGAGTCCCTAAATGGTGAATTAAGGTTGGGTTAAAAACCTCACCGGTTTGGGTATTGAAGAATGACCCTTGGTAGACATTTTTAGTGATAAATTGTGGTATTTTGAATTTTAATTTTTCAGATTCAACGATCGGGAGGGACTTGTACTCTACAACATCAATTATAATGATAAAGGGACCGTGAGACCTTTAATCTACAGAGCCTCCATTCCAGAGTTGTTTGTACCGTATGGAGATCCCCGACCACCCTTCCATCGGAAAATGGTTAGGTTAATTCAATTTTTAGATTTTTTGTACCGTTTTTGGGCTAACCTAGTGAAAGAAAAAAAAAATGAGCTTCCTCATTGTGACAACTATTGTTAGGCTTTTTGTCACGAGGGACCTCACTTATTCAAGTACCCCAGTTACGGGGAATTTCTGTATCCCGAGAATCGGGTGGAATAAGCTGAAGGCCATACAGGTATCTGATTCCAGCTACGTGAGACTAGGAAAACCAATTTAGACTATCTCATGTTAATGAAACTAATCTCCATTTGGACTTTAGTAAAACCTAATCTATACCCTCTTGTTGTCAGTCAATTATTATCTGAGTTTTTGCAAGCATCAACTCAGAATCGAACCCCTAGCACCTTGAGACTAGATACGAATCTTAGCCTCTTAAGCAACGGACGAAAGGTCATTTTTTGGTCCGACGTTCATAATATAAAACCATTTACTTGAAGTTTCACTCACACCTGTCATCATTTTTATGTGTGCTGTAAAAAACGGTATGGAATAAATGGTGGTGGAAATATTGGTCTGAAAATGGTAAAATAAATAAATTTAATTTGTTAACATTTCCCATACGTTGTTAACGTAAGCTTCACGTTGTTGAACCGTTAGCAGCTAATATTCAGATCAGACCATCATTTCCGCGACCGTTTTCGAGTACCATTACTTCCCGACCAATATTTCCGCGACTATTTGTTACATGATAGACCTGTGGGTCATAAAAGTAAACCAAAGTCAGTCTCACAATAGCCACTTATTAGAAAGGCATGTCTAAAGAGTCATATTTCAGGCATTCGACGCGGGTAGCTTCGGCCTGGGGCTAAGTGCCCACCAACTGATCGAACCGTCAGACTGCCGGGGATCCGTCACCTTCTTTTCATTCGTGATCAGTAGCAAAGCGGGACTTCCGGTCCCGATAAAACAGGCCGTATGTGTTTACGAAGAGTCAGTGGGGATTCTTCTGAAGAAATTCGACAAGACGACGCGACGGGCCTTTACGGCGCGGTCACAACGTCTCGTCGTTACCTTCACGGCGACGGAAGGTAACTACGACTATCAGTTCAACTGGATGTTCTATCAGGATGCCTCGATAAGAATGGAGGTGCATTTGCACGGGATCGACAACACGATTTTCAATACGCGTGACTCACCTACAAACGCGTATGGAACAATGCTGACCCCCGAAATGAACGCCCAGAATCACCAGCATTTTTTAGTTGCAAGGATAGATGCGGAAATTGATGGGAATCAGAACACGGTGGTGATGGTCGATGGTGTTTCAACTGGTAGATTCTAATGAATTTTTTAACAAATTTTTCATCTAAAATATCCGACCCGGGAATATTGCAGTTCTATTCAACTCGTTTAATTTTTAGAGTTTCAAATATTGTAGGTCCAACAGGGTCAGATCGTAATCCATATGGAAATGGGTTCAAATCCCAGGCAACCGTATTGAAAACGGCATTGAAAGGACGGACAAATTCAAATTATGCGACCTCCCGAACCTGGTCTATTATAGGAAGTCCGGATAAAATAAACCCCGTATCCAATGCCCCCAAAGGCTACCGACTCATTGCCGACAATCCGATCAAACTGTTAATGAATTCGGACAGTCCGTTGCATCCGAAATGTGCATTTGTTGACTACACAGTTTGGGTTACTCCATATGAAGAGGACCAACTGTATCCTGGAGGCTATTATCTAAATAAGAGCGGTCTGCCCGAATGGACGGCAAGAAATCCGAAGGCAAATATCGAAAACACGGACATTGTCCTTTGGCATATCTTCGGAACGACACATTTCCCGAGGGCTGAGGACTTTCCTATTATGCCAATTCAGTAGAAATAAAATTAAACCCAAGTTCCCTAATTCTCTAAATACTTCCTCATGATATTGCTTCTAACAAGAGGTATTTGTGCCGGATTCTTCGCGGGTTTTTAAAATCTCGCATTAAAGATTGGTGGCGGCACAAATTCAATTTAAACTTGGCACAAACAGGTTTCTTACGGGCAATAGAACTGTTTTTTAACACTCCATTCGGGTGGGGACTTACTTCGGAGTGGGACCAGCTATTTATCATTACCTCTGAAAAATAAAAATTTGGGTACTTCGGTGGATCTGTTTAGAGAATTACGGAGTTTTAATACTTACAAGTTTGTTTTAAATTTTCGTACGATTAATATTATTAAAATGCAAATTCCACAGAACTGTAGGATTTTGGCTTCGACCAACAAACTTCTTCCTCCAAAATCCAGCTCTCGATGTCCCGTCCGATGTCGACATTCTCCCGTGACATGCAGGGACTTATTCATCTCAGCCGAAACTACAGATTAATTTGCTAGTTTGAATCTGAGCCATATCATATCTACCGTGTCATAAGTTCCTCAAGAAATGGTATTGGAACGGCTCTACTAATTTTATAAAGCAAAAAACTGTAACGGTCTTCTGATTTCATAATATACCATTTAGAATTGTTTATTGGATTGGCACCCATTCGAGACAAGGATTAAAATCCTAAACTTGCGCAAGACGGCGAACAATTAAAAACAGCGATCTATTTGTAATTAGAATATTTTAAATTTAACAATTCAAATACTTTCTGTAGTGCAATGGCGAGCTGAATAAATTAAATTATGAATGAAATGATTTAATTGTAAGAACAGGGTAGATCAAAAACGTAACATATTATAATAAGTCTTTTGCATATTTCAACCTTTTTATTCAAAAATTGTAGCAGGATTGATTTAATGAATCAAAAGTTAAATGTTGCCTTTGGGTATCGATTTTTGTAATTTTGATAATTTCACATCTCTTTGTAAGCCGACGCTACGAGTATCGTCATAAAGCTTAAAAGATCCCTTCTTGCCTAGTTCTAGTATCAGTTACAGTTTACAGGACGCCATAAAAAATCATGATGACCACGCACACGTATCGCATTCTAAACTCTAAGTTGATCGTTTCAGTTTAATACGGTTGTCTCTAAGCTCGGGGAGGACAGTTTCGGATTTCGGAGTAAGGTTCGTCGATTTCGGGGTACTGGATTTCTCGATAACCCTGTTTCGATGCCTCTTCAAAGGCTTCCGCTACATTGAGTAAGGGGACAGATTTCAAACCCTGGCATTCATCCTGATGAGCACCAAATCTGATTTCATCTTGCAAAGCAGCCTTTTCCTCATCGTTCCAAACCACCGTTGAGTTTAAAATTGCAGTGACCTTTTGACCTCGCCACTTCTCAGGCTCAATTATTGTGGGATCCATGTCGGGATAAGTCCTAGATTATATGCAAACTTAAGTTAAATCTAAATTAATTGAGTTGGAATTTGGAATGAGATTTCATGAATGGCTTTTACTCTTTAATCCCTGTTGTGTTTGTGATTCCATAACGAGAAAGTAGCTTATCCTTGTGGTAAACGCTCGACCACCATTTGATCCTATCGACTTTTGGGTAGTAGAACGCAAAGACCATGCACATCTCATCTGTGGATGGATATCCGCCGATAACTGGGTATGGAACCTCTTTCCACGTTGAATCGAATGTGCATTCTAGAATTTATATATTATGATTTTTTAAATGTTTACCAGATCGAGAAAATATCATTTTTCTTGAAATAATAAATCAATTTTTTAATCTCCATGATTTAAAGCTTCATTTATGCTTTTCCGGCTTGGAAAATAAACATTTAATGGAAATTCAGTTACAGTTTGAACTTGAAATGTAATGTCTCAAGCATAACCATGAAAATCGTAAAATTCAGGTGTCTTACCAAGGGTGATGTGATCTTTAGGCAATATGGCTACTGGTTCTCGGAGGGGCCTATTTTCTTGGTAATCAAAGTCATAATGGTCGTCTCGTGCAACCCAAGGCAGCTCTGTCCCGTTTCTGAAGTGTCGAAATACCATTTTCTTTGCTACAAAAACAATTCTTTAGAATGTTGGCCCTGATTAATTTTAGTTACTACTCCTACCTGAGATGTGGCCATGCAAATTGACGTTAAACAGGTTAATCCCGGTTGTTGGAATCAGCTCATTCGTACAAAATGGGCTTCCATGGCCGGCAATCGTCCAATTTTGAGTTGCTGGTGGGATGAACAAAGAAACGGAAGTTGGATACTGAAGTGCCATCAGCCCAGCTTCCTTTGGTCTACAATGTATGGTGTGTAAATATTTTCAATATCAATGCCGGTACATGTCCCTTTCCGAACAATTTTTGTTGCGCAAAAATGAGTATACGTTTCCGGTTGATTTTACTAACCTGAGGATTTCAGTGTCATAAAACAAAACCCCCGTTTCGATTGTTATGTCACTCAAATAAGTAGGGTTATTTATATGGGTTTCGAAAAAGAAGTACTCGGTCCGATCGTCTCCCCAAGGGAAGCCGATGTCTTCCGGAAGAGTCAGAAGCTAGAATAATTTTAGGTCATAAGAAGCTATTTAAATCGGACAATTTTCAATTAAAAACTGTGGCTAACTAACCCTTCCCCCAAATGACCAAGCGTACAAATTCATGGTGCAATATGCCCCAAGTTGAGATTTAGAGGATTGCGGATCAAAACAGTCTTCAGGGCCCTTGGTTAACCAAGGTTCGAAGAATTCTTCGTCAGTTTGACCCTCCGGCGCTTTGCAAATGTACACGTTGAAGTGGTGGACATGTTTTAATGCTTCCGGGGTTTCCAGCTTTGGCTTAAACTGAAAGAAATTAATTTTTAATTTTTTTTTAATTGCCACAATAATTATCAATGAAGTAAACATGATACCGCAGTGATATGGGTCCTTTTTAAGGATTCACGTTTGTGAACCGAACACCAGTACACCGTATCCCGGCCATCTAATGAGTATTTTTCAGTCAGTTCATAGGAAATTCTGCAGTGTCAAATTTTAAAAACAATTTCGAATTTTAATTCAAAAAGTTTGTAGTAATTATAGCAGAGAGCAGCGTTTATTAACCAGCGTACTCGGTCAGATTCACTGGAGCATGAGGGGGGTCCAACAGGTTGATGGCAAGTGCACCTTTGAAGGTACCGTGATAGCCGATCTCATCCGTATCTCCAAGTGCCCAGATAAATTTCAATGTTCCTCCCTTGAATAATTTAAGTTTAGGTATATTTTAACTAATGGAAATTCGAATTTGAAATTTAGCCATTTGTTAAATAATAAGATCTTGAAATACATCAATAAAGACATCGTCGTCATCGCAAGTATCCCACAACCGTTTGAACCGTAAAGATGTAACATTGTCAACTTCCGATCCGTCCAAGAGTTCCCAGTTTTGCTCGATGTCTAGTTCCGGTTGTGTGTTTCCGATCCCATGATAGTCCTGTAGTACATTCCATTTAATTCATAAAGTGGAGGAATTTAGATTGTTTTAAACGCAGCCAAACCAGCATATTTAGGATATGCAATCCTGATTGCAGTTTGCAGCCTCTTTAAGACCGGGAAGTTATAAATCAAACGTTTGAAAAATGCAATTAAGATCATTTAAATTTTTCGATCTCATAGAATCAAAAAAGAGTATATTATGGAATTGGACACTACAACGTTTTTGTCACCCTATCCAGTTTATGCAATTTAAGGTCAAATTTTGGCAAAAAGGTCGGGCTGAACGGGGATTTGAACCCCGGACCACTCACACCCAAAGCGAGTATCATACCCCTAGACCATTCAGCCACCGATAAATAAGGCCTATTGTCACAATACCTTTAAAAGCAGATTCAAATTCTTTTCAACTGAATTAGTTTTGGCAAAAGTGAAAGGGATTCAGATATAATGAATGGGAACCGGCTCCTTATCGTGTGTAATTGGATTAGTGGATTTAGCATTCTCCGTTTGCATATCTCAATTAGTTTTAAATACAGTATCTGCTCTAAACTGTAATATACAGAAAGTTGTAAAATTCATTGTTTGATCTAGATCCCTAAGGTTATAACTTGTTTAATCTACACAACACCCAAATTTTCGTTTAATTCCAAGTTAAAATCGAATACAGAAAGATTGATTATATGATACAACTTATAAGCATGAAGCCGTAATAAATATCACAGTTATTTAATATAGGTTTGTAATTTCCCCTTAAAATATATAGATATTTTAACCTTATTGTTAGAGTATATATATAAACTCTGATCGGGTTTAACTTCACTGACTCAGTTTTGAGACAGTCGGAGTTTAAAAAAATAAAGCGACCCCGGATTATCTCTAATTTATTGAATCTCATGGTGGGGGCTGTATCACATACCTGAAAATAGCTTTCTCCATCAGGGGTTACACCCCCAATCACAATATCCGCTCCAGTCATTTTCCCATTGTACGAGAGACCCAACCCGACCCAACCTGTCGTCAGAGCTGTCACCAAAAACTCGACAGTCTGGGCTTCTACATCCACAGTCCATTCTATGGAATATCGGGGGTCCAGCACTTCCGTCCGTCCACCATCGTCGGCTCCGACACAATTTTCAGAAAATTTCAGGAAATACAAGGCAAATGCCAGTAGTTTTAAATTAAAATTAAAATCCATATTTCGGTAGAATGGATTATCGGGCCTTCCATTAAATGAACTGAATCTAATAAGTTATTGTTTTAATTAAAAAAAAACTGAAATGCATTTCAAGAAAAACATTGAACTTCATTTATAGTTTGTAAAGATATGCTTATCGGAATATATTTCATTACTTTCCACTGAATTATCAGTTAAATTTAGTCAGTTACATGGAACATGTCACATCTCGTACTGCATGGCTTGCTTATCTGACAAGTCTGACAAATAATTGACAACTTGACAAGTCAATCAGAAGCTTTGGGTTCCCATATAACATCATCTCGCGTAGCTTACTATAATATAATGAAAAGTAAATGAAAATGAGTTGGTAAAATGATTAAAAAAAATTTATCAAGCCTCCTTATCACTATACAACCTGTGGTACAATACTACAGTGTGTTGTTCCCGTTCAAGGGTAAAGGTAATTAAATTAACAGTGCTAAAGTCGGTAAATTCGGAACTGGATATGATATGCTAAAAACATTTACAGTTTACCCTATTGTGATCTGACAGCATTTATCCGAATACTTTTTGCAATGCGATTTATTGAGAAATTTTAAGGAATGCATTTGCTATCAAAGAGTATAAACAAGCAAAAAAAAATAATTCCAATCCAATTAGATACAAAAGGTTAGATTGATACTGATATTACTACAGCTTTCAATTCAAGATCAGAGGTCAAAGGTGAGCAAAAAAGACGGGCTGAACGGGGATTTGAACCCCGGACCACTCACACCCAAAGCGAGTATCATACCCCTAGACCATTCAGCCAACGTTAAATAAGGGCCGCATTTACCAACTATTTCAAAAGAGAGAGTAGGCAGGTACATAATTGACGTAGATTTGACATGCAGACAATATTAATATGTTATAATTTTTTGTGAAAGTTGCCGAACATCGTCATTAGCTTATATATGGCTCATCTGATTAAATGATCGGTGATGGGATTAGTGGGATTGGGATATGCATATGGTTTCCATTTTTACATATTCAATATTTACTCATCTATTTGTTTGTCTTTAAATATATAATCTATTTGCACTAACTACGCAATGTACATATCACAGTCACTGTAAACCGAACATTTGGGATACTTGAGCCGGAGCCTCGAGTTTAGGGGTTGGTTTTAGTTATGGAATTTGGAGGTTTAGTTTTTGGATTCGTATAAAAACTACACATCGACCGCTGTTTTAATATTAATAAACCGTTGCAACCGCACATCAAAAAAGGGTGAAACGACACGAAAAAGACTCAAAATATCATTTAATGTCGTTGTACGACACATGTGAGTCGTTTTATACAAGATTCTCACATTTCCCCAACCATAGAGTGAAGTTATATATATTGTTGAACAACACTCGACAGTACCGTCCCAACGATGTAGTACACATCTAGGTCTGCTATTTAAACAAAATGTGACCTATGACCGTACCCGCTGGACCTTTGACCTGCACGGTCATCAAACGAACTCTAGATCCGCCTGAAGGTCATGAATGGTTTCCCGAAAAAAAAATTGAAAATATTCAACCGTTCGAGAGTTATGCTGCGAACGGACAGACAGACAGACAAAGTAAAAACATTAAAGGGTTTCACCCTTTAATAAACCGTTACAAACGCACATCATAAAAGAGTGAAACCACACGAAAAATACGTAAAATTACACTTAACATCGTTGCCCGTCACATGAGAGTCATTTTCTTAAAGATTCTCACAATACCCCAACCATAGAGTAAAATTATATACCTCGTTGAACAACACTTGATCATACCATCCCAACAATACAGTACACATGTAGGGTTGCTATTTAAAAAACTGCGACCCTTGACCGTACCAGCTTGACCTTTGACCTGCACGGTCCTCAAACGAACTCAGCCTCCGCTGGATGGTCATGAATGGTTTCCCGAAAAAAGAATTTTAAAATATTCAACCGTTCGAGAGTTATGCTGCGAACGGACAGACAGACAGACAGACAGACAGACAGACAGACAGACAAGGTAAAAACATTAAAGGGTTTCACCCTTTAATAATGTGAGCAAAAGAAAAGATTGTTGTTGTTGTTAATAAGAGTTTTGGTTGTTTGTGACAAAATAAAAGAATGCCAATGAATCATTGCTTGTATAGTCCATGTTTTTACAAATTGAATCATCCTGTATAATCTTGGTTGCTGTTTTATTAATCAGAGTTTCAGACGCCTTTCACAAGTGTTACGAATAACACTTCCAAAAACGTTGAACTTGAAAAATGACCAAAAATATCAGTATTCCGATAAGTTTCGGAATAAGTATAAATTCACGTGACCTATTATAACTATTCGACAAAAAGGTCGGGCTGAACGGGGATTTGAACCCCGGACCACTCACACCCAAAGCGAGTATCATACCCCTAGACCATTCAGCCACTGATTAATATCCTTTTACAGTTTTCGAAAGTTAAAAAATTAATTGTAAAGATAAACTGCTCAGTCGAAAACCTTATTCGGAATTTGTAAAAGCAACCGGCTTTACTACGGCTTGTGTTTGAATTAGTTTTATAATATTTGCTCAGCAGGGAGGCCTATATATGTACATATATGTTAACGCAGAAAATCAGAGCATGCATATTTTTTTAGTTATGCTTTTCTCTTGATTATGTTTTGTAGATATTTATATGTATTTAAGGCTTGTTCAGTTCGTCTGTCCGTCTGTAGCTCTCTGTTCGTGAATGCTCTCATTCTCGATCGGTTGACTATTTTTAAATAATTCGATTTCGATTCATGGCTTTCTAACAGCTTACAAGGGAAGTCGCAGAGACTAATCTCTGATTGACGTGATTTTTTTCGTGAGGTATCTACATACCATACGAGCGTTAATGACGAAAAATTCCGACCGAAAGTGAGAAATGATGCTTAGCAAAAAATCAAGAAAAAATTAGGAAAAATAAAATCGAAATATCTCGCCGTAATTCGCTAGGGTTGTTGAGAAATCATGGTGGGAAATGGGAGCGGTGGCTGAAAGGTTAAGAGAGCGAGCGAGAAAATTCGTAACGTAAAGGAGTCGAGTTTTCTCGCTCTTTTAACCTCTCACCCACCGCTCCCATTTCCCACCATGATTTCTCAACAACCCTAGCGAATTACGGCGAGATATTTCGATTTTATTTTTCCTAATTTTTTTCTTGATTTTTTGGTATATATCATTTCTCATTTCCGCTCGGTTTATTTGTATATCTATTGGTAGGAATTTTTTAAACATATCAGATAAAAAAAAATTGGTATATTTTATACGTCCCTCTTTTTATTTATCTGTACATTGTTTAGTCTGTACCTCCAAAGATAAGTCATTTAAACTGTCATTTCTGCTTCAAAAACGAAAACGAACCTATACGTGTTCCAAGGTTAAATAGAAAACTATCAATAAATAAAATCATAACAAAATCAATCTCATTTTGTCCAATTTAGGAATCCCTACCTCAATAAACTCATTCATGAACTCCAAGCTACTTTGCATTAAAAGAAATACCAAAAAGGTTTAAAAAATGCCAAAGCCAATATATAGCATACTTAAGAGCAAAATAAATCAGGGTACTTCGCACAAAATCCGTAAAATTCATAAAAAACATATAATTAGCTAAAGTTAGTTACAAGCTCAAATAAAAAAACAAACTACGCCAAAACTCTAATCAATTAATACGTGAATGTTCCTTCGTTGAGGTCAAAGTTGAGCAAAAAAGACGGGCTGAACGGGGATTTGAACCCCGGACCACTCACACCCAAAGCGAGTATCATACCCCTAGACCATTCAGCCAACGTTAAATAAGGGACAGATTATTAACCACTTTAAAGAATGGGGACACTTGCGGGTCAACAATGTACAGGAAATTCGTATGAATTTGTGAAAGTGAAAGGACGTCATAAAATACAAACCGGCTCTACTGTTCGTTCAGGTTTCAGGTGGGGCTAGATTACTTTTATAACCCTGTCTAGTACACATTGTAATTTGTAATATATATATGGCTTAAAACTGACTGGCAATAAGGCAATAATCTGTGCTTTTGCATAATTTTATCTTCTTCGTATGCCATTTAAATATTATAAATAAGTTGTTGAACCGAATGGAATAATGAATACGGTAGTGCGGCGAATGATCTAATTCACATCTCCTTGTAAAACAATATTTAAACAGCCTGTCATCGTATCATTCATATTACTTGATTCATTCATATAAAAATACAAGGGAATTGGATGCTATATGATATAATCTATAATCATTGCTGCAATTTAGTGAAATATAGTGTGTTAAGTTCAAAGTTTGTCTAAATAATTACCCACCCCCCGAAATGATTCCCCAGCTACACATTTAAAATCCCAGACAAAATTCAACATATCAACATGGAAATCGAGCTAAATTTCACAAATCGTCATAACCTTTTCGTAAATTATGAATTTCAGGACCGAATGTAAATTATTGCTTGGATAATCTAAATCTAATGAATGATTGTATTTTAATGAAAAAATTAGTTGAAGTGTGTACTTTATTTTATTTCTTTGTTTTTTAATTCAAACCCGACTTAAATACGGACAGGAGTGGATTCAATCTATTTCATAAATACCATTCTAAATTTTCATGAGAAATGAGGAACAAAAAATATTCTTGATTCGACTTCTATAATTAAAATCCCATCGCCTGAATATCCCAATTCCGTAATTTTTTTTAGTTGATCAACTTGATATTGATATGTCAAATGTCATTCAATTCTCATAGTTCAGCTACAGGTACAGGACAAGACTTCCATATAGCTTGGTTTTAGAAACTTAAAGTAAAATTTAAATGAAATTACCTGAAATCTATAAGCATATTTATTACCATGTTCCACTAAAGCCCACAAAATAAATACAGCTATCACAGTCTATTTTTAAAACCTTCTGAAAAATAAACCAACACTGGCTATGTTTTAAAATGTGCAAATCCTTATGCAAACAGAACAACCTTTAATTCTTAATGCGTAGACGAAGGCTTTTTTTCGTTAACCTAGAAAAACTATAATTAGCTAATTAGTTGTGGAATTGTGACTCTAAATTATATTTAGAAATTCAACAAGCAAAAACGAGTGCAAATTAAATAGGTTCATTAGCCTGTCTGGATTTGAGAAAGACCGAGTAGACTTTTAAATCAGAAAACTTCATAAATAAACTTAAAATGATTTCCGGGACAAGGGGATTTAGGAATTTAATTTACAAATCCAATCAGCTCATTTTGTGCTTCCTTATTGTAATGGGTTTTAACTTTAAATTAATTGAATCAAAAGGCACAACCACAGGGGTCTTGGAAGGGAAGATTAATACGTCGTCTGACATTTCCGAAACGTGGTTCGAGGGGGTTTATCCTGCTGCATATATTATCGGGGTTATCATTTGTGCAACGATTTTAATTTGGATTAAAGTTCGGACATTTTTCTTCTATACTCAAAATTACATGATTAATTCCCTTAATTCTCGGAGTGGAAATGGAATTAGTTTTGATGATCTGGATCACATCTTTCAGAACTTCTTGATTGGTATGAACATTATTAACATTACTCCTCGTCCAAGGAACACAGTGTTGGACTATTGAAAAAAAAAGACATAATAAAATGGACAATTCTTTACCGAATCAAATATTGTGAAAAAATAGAAACACACTCGACCTTTGTTGAGCTCAGTAGTCAAACGTTGGCATAACCGTTTGCAATGTTTTATTTTCAGCAATGGATTCGTAAGCGATATAGAGGTTGTGGACAAGAACGCGAATTCGTTAATCTTATTTCGTTTATAACAACTCAGGTTTAATTCTGTCATTGATAACAAACAGTAGTCCATTTTTATGGTAGTTTTTTTAATCCTTTAGCATCTATTCCGTTACACTAATGTCGCGTCACTGTAACTACTTTCAATTTAAACGCTAACAGTATACAAATAAAAAATACAATTTACTCATACTGGGATATTCGTTGTCAATAATTAATCATACCAACTGACATGCGTTTAAAAATAAATTAGTGAACTCAATCCAATAAAATCGTCAATCGTCGCATTGTAGCTTGTAGATATTTTTATAAAGCCAAATGAACTTCTCCTAGTTCCTACTGTTTGAGATCAACATCAGAGACTTTTGGATGGGTCAACTCCATATGATCTTCATAGAATGACAAGCGTAAGTATTTTTTGTGACAAATGTGACAAGAGAACAAGGGATTGCCAATCCTTGTTGACCTCTCATGTTGTGCCATATGTCCAGTAATAGTCTCTCTACGAGTAAATTTTTCGTCACATAGTGTGCAACCGAACGTCCTATCATCCGGTCGTACGTGAAGAATCATATGTCTGTTGACTGTGCCTCTGGAATGGCAAATCTGATTGCAGACCGGGCATGGGTATTTTTTCGTCGTTGGACATCTCGTTACAATATACTTCTTTATGTCGTCGACGTATATGGGTGCGGCAGATTGCTCAGGATGGTTTGGAGCTTTGTGAGCTTGATCAGGTCGGATTTTTGGATCTTTGGAAGTAATGGTTTTATTTTTATCATCCCTGGGTCTAGCTCTTCTGGTCGATGCTTGTCCTCCAAGATCGGGTTTTGGTACTGCTACGATTCAAGAACAAGAACATAAGAGGTTATGAGATCAGGCCGAAGTACTGAACTTTTTAATATGTGATATACATAATGTAAAACAATATATAACTTTTGAAAATAGGTAAACATATATATGGGTAATCGGGTTCGGGTGTTGTGATTTGTAAACACTGTATCAGTTAGTTTTTAGTAAATATGTAGGTATACATGATTCCTTACAAAAACGGTCATCAGTGTCACCAAATGGATCAGCGTCTTCTACGTTATCGTCTTCAAAGTCATCCGAATCTTCTTCGTCACCTGAATTACCAATTAAATCGTATCATTAATTGTTTTTAAAGTGTGCAATTAAACTACAGCGACAAAGCAACATCGAATCGAACTAGAAACTATTTTTGGTTTCAGTTTCAGCGTTCATCCAATTTTTAATAAATCGCGAAATTATTCTAACAAACTAACAAACCTGTTCGTTCAACTTTGATGTAATTAGCACTATCACTACAACTCTCTATGCTGGTATTAGTTTCTGTAATCGTCTCGTTAGCTTTAGAGTAAATCTGTCGAAAATTATGACTAGGATAATCTTCATTTTCAATTGGATTCGGATCAATTTGTGGAACATCAAAAGCGAATGCCAATCCTCCTACTTTCTGCTCATCTTCAAAATCCTCATGCTTCTCGATAACAGGGATCATGTCGACATTATCTACTTCCTCAATATCTGATTTCCCTCCAATTGGGATCCCTTCATCTCGGTTTTTTCTACGTTTATTAGAATACGGTTTTGAGAGTCTGTCCTTGCCGGCTTCCGGAGGATCTGAAGGATGGGTGATTGTTATTGGTCGTTTGTTGAGATTTACAGCTCGTTTTTCTAAAAATCTTTTGAACTCCTCACCTGTGAATTCAAAACCAAAAGGTGTTATTTATATTAATAATTTATGTATTTTGACAATAAATTGTGATTTCAATATGATTTCCTATAAAAACTATGCTCTCCACTCTCATTCATTGTGAATCAATGGTGGTTTTGGGGTGTTCAAGATACTTGTATTTCCTGACATTTTGAGCACGTGACGCCTATTTCGGCTAAGTCTGCCGGCGTATAGCCGAGGCGTCGGGTACTTTTTCGCTATAGTTACCCGACAGCGCCGAAAGTCATTTCTTCTTCTAATCTTTCTATTTCTTGCCGAAATTTTCCATTCGTCGAATATTTGTCGACAAAATATCATCGCGAACTGTATTTTTTACCAAAAATTGTCGACAAAAATAAAAAATAAAATATCGAATTTCCTTTTCACATTTACGTCTAATTGAAGATGCTGTTTTATAAAACAGTTCACATTTCCCCGGTGTCGAATTTTTTCGACAAAATTCGTCGACAAGTTTGTCGAAAAAAAATTCGAAATTTGTTTTTCAACATATGTTAAGTTCTGTGTGCTGACGTATACAAAAATTTACATTTGCCCGGTGTCGAGTTTCTTGGACAAAAACTCGTCGACAAGTTTGTCGAAAAAAAAAATTCCAAATTTCTTTTTAACATATGTTAAATTTAAATTTGCCCGGTGTCGAGTTTCTTGGACAAAAACTTTTCGATGTTTGTCAAAAAAAATTTAAAATTTGTTTTTCAACTTATGTTAAGTTCTGTGTGCTGACGTGTACAAAAGTTTACATTTGCCCGGTGTCGAGTTTCTTGGACAAAAACTCGTCGACAAGTTTGTCGAAAAAAAATTTAAAATTTGTTTTTCGACGTTTTGTATAGTTCGATGTGCTGATGTATTAAACAGTTCACATTTGCCCGGTGTCGAATTTTTTTGACAAAAACTCGTCGACAAGTTTGTCAAAAAAAATTCGAAATTTGTTTTTAACATATTATGTTAAGTTCTGTGTGCTGACGTGTACAAAAGTTTACATTTGCCCGGTGTCGAGTTGCTTGGACAAAAACTTGTCGACATGTTTGTCGAAAAAATGTCAAAAGATATTTTTCAACTTTTTGTAAAGTTCTATGTGCTGATGTATAAAACAGTTCACATTTGCCCGGTGTCGAATTTTTTTGACAACTCGACACAAAATAAAAAACAATTTTCTAACTTAAAAAATAATTGATTTTATATTTTGCATGTGACACATTTGCATAACCATTTTGTTGGTTGTTGTCTTAAATTTAGAATACATTTCTATTTCAAAATAATACGTTAGGATTGTTGAATAGCAATTTTTGGAAAGATGCACGACAGATTGAAGCAAATTTATTTCAGCTATCATGAATTTGAAATTGTAACTAAGTATTTTTAATAACTAAAAAACTTATCGGTAGAACTCTATTTAGCCCGACTCTTTGGGACACTTTAAATTTTAAATGATATGGATATATTTTCTATAGAAACATATGGCATTATTTTTTTACCGGTTTTTTGTCTAGGTTTAAAATACATACAAATACATACTTCCACAAAATGACCCGTACAGGTCAACAAATGGACCAATTTTGCCCATCTTCGAACTTAACTCCTAATTTTACAAAAAACGGTGTGTACCAAATTTGGTGACGTTATGTCACTCTGTTCGATAGTTATCGTGCTTTTCCACAGACAGGACACTGCCTCGATTCTATAAGCCCTCGGAGTCGGGCTAAAAATCAATCATTCAAACAAAAATCATTTAAAGCTCTTATGAATTTTACGGTTCAATATATTTGAATTGAATACGAAATAATTATATGTAGGATATCAATCAAAAATCATAAGTGTACTGAACAATATGTGCAAATATTAATGGATAAATGGATGTCAAATCTCTTAATGTCTTAATGGAATCCAAATTGATGGATTTATATTATGTTGGACTGTTGGATAATTATATAACCTAAGAAGACGTTCGGAACCGAGGAAAGGTGTATTTAGAACTTTACAAAAAGTTGAAAAATATCTTTTGACATTTTTTCGACAAACATATCGAAAAGTTTTTGTCGAAAAAATTCGACACCGGGCAAATGTGAACTGTTTAATACATCAGCACATAGAACTTTACAAAACGTCGAAAAAGAAATTTCGAATTTTTTTTCGACAAACTTGTCGACGAGTTTTTGTCGAAAAAATTCGACAGCGGGCAAATGTAAATTTTTGTATACGTCAGCACACAGAACTTAACATATGTTGAAAAACAAATTTCGAATTTTTTTTGACAAACATATTGAAAAGTTTTTGTCCAAGAAACTCGACACCGGGCAAATTTAAATTTTTGTATACGTCAGCACACAGAACTTGACATATGTTGAAAAACAAAATTCGAATTTTTTTTCGACAAACTTGTCGACGAGTTTTTGTCCAAGAAACTCGACACCGGGCAAATGTAAATTTTTGTATACGTCAGCACACAGAACTTAACATATGTTGAAAAACAAATTTCGAATTTTTTTTCGACAAACTTGTCGACGAATTTTGTCGAAAAAATTCGACACCGGGGAAATGTGAACTGTTTTATAAAACAGCATCTTCAATTAGACGTAAATGTGAAAAGGAAATTCGATATTTTATTTTTTATTTTTGTCGACAATTTTTGGTAAAAAATACAGTTCGCGATGATATTTTGTCGACAAATATTCGACGAATGGAAAATTTCGGCAAGAAATAGAAAGATTAGAAGAAGAAATGACTTTCGGCGCTGTCGGGTAACTATAGCGAAAAAGTACCCGACGCCTCGGCTATACGCCGGCAGACTTAGCCGAAATAGGCGTCACGTGCTCAAAATGTCAGGAAATACAAGTATCTTGAACACCCCAAAACCATCATTGTTGTGAATTCTGCATGGGTTGTTAAGTTGTTATTCATTATTTATTGGATGCCTTTAAAAAGAAGCAGTTTAACCAATTGCAATGAAATATATCCATTCATAAATATTTATTACATATTTCCTCCTTTTAAAAAAATGTTTATATTTATTATTATTATTGATTATCAACACAAAATTTAATTTCAATAGCATACGTAAATACGTACCGAAAGTGCATTTTATGAACTCTTGAATGAGCTGCAGTTGTTTTGAAATAGTTTTGAGATCGCTGTCAACATGAGAGAGTTTATTCTCCATCAGATCTTGCATAATGTCCATTTTTTGGCCTTTGGTTTCAAGTAATTCAAGTCTGAAGTTCAAGGTTCAACAACGACAACGAACGAGTTGAATGTAATTTGTGATTTGTGAAAAATTTCCCAAACCGAACGAGGAGAGTATTTTGGTTTTGCTTTAAAAAACAGGCTTCCGCAGTTCCGCCCCAAATCTATTGAGAATTGAGACCCACACTGACATGCAACATAGAGTTTATTTTGTACACAATTAATTTTTTAATGATTAATTTAATGATTCATTCCAATTCCTCGACATGTATTTGGATATAAGATTATAATTTGACCTACATGCTATTGATGCTTATCATCGGTATTGAGTATTGAGTCTGCATCCTACCTCTACAAATAATTTAGTATTGTTAATGTTGGCTGCTAATTCATAATTTCTCTTAACTTTCATTTTTTTTAATTCACATGGTTTGTTTATGAAGAAGAGCATTCTATAACATCGGTTAGTTATTGATTTGATTCGTATTTAAAATTTCATGCGTTTTTAATGCTTTAAAAAGTAATTAAAAGTAAAACACATCGAGAATGGAATGGCTACCGTGTGAACTTGAAAGAGCTTTTTTGGCTTTCACTCAGAAATAGGTAAGAAGTTAACATAGGAAGAGCGAAAAAATAGTAAAAAGCGATAATATTAGCGATAGAACAAGCGTCTTCATCTCGTGTCATAGACCGTTGAAATTGGATTGAAATTTTAAAGACGAACATCTACAAATGCTGAAAATGTAACCACCGGAATTTATTTAATCGGTCGTGAAATTCGGTATGGCCCCATGCGACATTTGATATCATCAGATTAGTCTCATCACTGTAATCATTAACGGTATGACGTCGGTAACAAGTATTCTTGAAGGTAAGTCACATAACGCCGAATTTCAATCAACCCATAAATACATATGCTCCACCTTAATTGAGAAATTCGTTCTCTGTGACATTGTTGTTGAAACATAAAGTTGTGAAATTGCACTCATGTGCAAATACAGCTGCCATCGATGGACGGCGAATTAATCGATATCAGGCTCTGATAACATAATCTCTTATCAATCGGGTTCAAAAACTATTGTTGGTTAGATGGCAAATACAACGAATAGGTTAAATTCTGATACCGAAGTGTTCGATTTTCGACCACTTTCGTCTCAGCACCCAGCCAAGTTGCAGGATACATCTACAAATTAATACTACAATTCCAGGTAAAATTAATTTATTTGAATTTGAATCAGTAATTTGAATCTAGTCTATAATTTTATATTCTCCAAATGGGGCTTTTGTTTTGAAGGGTTTATTTTTATGATATGGGGATCCGAAATTCTTGTAATCAATCCCCCATTCGGTAAAATATTTGGCAAATGCTTTATTGTGTCAGAATTGAATCTATAAATAGAAAGACCTATATAAAACTAGATTCGCTTCGGCAAAGGACAGTGCTAGAAGTAGAACTAACAGCAATTTCAATATAGAACTAGAACAAGAACTAGAACTAAAAAGATTCAGGTACTAAACTAGAACTACAAGAAAAATATAGTATTTACCTTAAATCTTGAACGATTTAAGTCATCCACAATGTAAAACTTACTTCATTTCATTTAAAAAGGCCAGTTTCTATAACCCTCCAGTACTGTTGTCGACACAAAATCAGCATTTCCAGTATAAAAATCCATAAAAACACCTAAATCGGTCTGTTCATATTTATTGTTAGAAACCAGATCAAGATGAAGTCATTCATTTGCGGAGCTGTACTCGCCCTCGTCGCCGTATCCTTTGTTCAAGGGCAATCCCAAGAACCAACCCTGCCAACCCAGGCCCCAACGACGACGACAACGGAATCTTCGGGTCAACCCTACGGGGCAGTTTGCAACGGGATCATCAGCCAATGCAACCGCTACTCCGAGACCGTGTTGTGCATGAGCAGGAAGGCCAATGAAACTGTCGGAGCCGAGGTTTGCGCAACTGGACTGGGTATCGATCTCGGTAGATGTCAATGTCGACGAAACTGCGGTTCGGATGGAATTTACATTTTGGATGGCGAATTCGACGAAGCTCAACAGAAATGCGTTGGCTTTGTCGGTAAGAACTGTCAGATCTACCCTAACTGTACTTCAAATGCCCACTGCAACGCCGTCACCCGGATCTGTGAATGCGACGCTGGATACGTTCCCACCACCGACGGACTCAAATGTAGAGCTGCTTAAATATGTAGAAGCTAATAAAATTTAGAGTGTCGACTATTGCAATTAAAAAAAGAACCGTCTATTTATTTTAATTTTAATAACTTTGAACATAATTCGGGAATCATATTAGTACAATTGAACTAATAAAACGATGTTTGACATGAAATAATTTAAAAATGAGTCATCGATTCGAATCTGAGGATGAAGACTGATCTGAATTGTGAAGTAATCACGAATATATAAAACCCCAGAACAAAATAGTACCATTCCCATCCATGTTTGAAAACTTTCGAATAAAATATTGCAGTAAATATGGTGTTGATTACTAAACTAAACAATAGTTGTCCTAAAAACTGCATATCCAAAGAAAAGTACGATGCCCTTGAAATTCTTAGTATTTCAATGCGGAAATCAAATCCAAATATTCAGTGACTTTGGCAAAGAAATCACTAGAGACAAAACCTGCATAGTAATTCGAGTCACTCATTGCATTTAATCTATAATATTATACCTCATTTATCGGAGTTGGCAAGGACAGAGATTTGATCATATCCTACACTCTTTGATCTTGGAATTTAGTTTCGAGATGAAAGGTAAGTTTGCTGAGTACCATTTAAGTGCCAAAAATCGGTTAGAAAAACAAATTAAACGGCTGCTTGGAATAATAAATTACGAGGTTCGGTTGTGGTTACTTTGGATTTATTGGCTGAAACTTAAGCCTCTTCGGCAAAAACTGTTTTTTATCGAGCTTTGACATATTTTTAAAGATATTGAGACAACTGGATTGAACTAAGCAGAATGGACACCTTAATTGTTTGTTTGGGAATTATCTTTGCCATTTCGAACTACAAACGATTAAAAATACTAGACGACCGAATACTTTATAAATTATAACATTGAAATTTCTAGGACCGGGATATCAAAGTTGGATAACCTACGCATCCAACGACCAGGAAAGCATCAAGGCGCTGATTTTAGCTCGGTCTCTACGACGTGGATTAACAACAAGGCTATTGACGATTTTCATCTCGCATCGGGTTTCTAATGAAATTAAGTAGGATTTTATGTTTCAAATTTAAACAACTTAATTTCGAAGATATTTTAAACTTGTTCCGTGTTTATAGAAAACAACTTGAAGATGAACTGGACCGTTGCATTACAATTGGCAAGAAAGAACTGGATACTTATCAACAACTACCCTTCGGCACTGTGGCCCAAATCCACTCCTGGAAATTGACGAGGCTGAAGAAATTCGTGTTTTTGGATTGTAACTGCTTTGTGAGTTAATTGGGCTGTATTATTTTAACCCATTTAATGAATGTAAGTTTATTTTAAACTTTTAATCCTAATTAATTAATTTTTTCGAAGGCTATAAAAAACTCTGACGAACTATTCAAAACGAAAGGATGGATTGCATTGACCCGGACTGAAAATGACATCACAACAACTCTCATTGTTGACTCTCCCTCAAAAGCAAAGTTCCAAAAATTGGACGCTGTTGCGAAATGTAAGAAATGATAATATAAAGTTTCGAGAGGTTAGATTGTAGACACGAGTTACATCTAAAATTTTATAGCTGGCAAAATGAGCAGTATGGAATTGGTCAACCTGATCGATATGAATTCGACGGAATATGCCCCGGATGCAAAGTACAATGTCCCCATGAATCTTCGAAAGAATAATTTGGACCTGTACGTAAATTTTGATTTAAAACAAAAAGTATCACAAATCATTTTTACCCATAAATCTTTACGCTAAACAGAAAAGTCAACGAAATCAATATCATCTGCTTCACTGACTACCATCCCTTGGAAATCCTCTCTGACCTCGAAACGTTTGACTTCTCGACTGAAATTTTGGAAACGGTTTGTTCTAATATAAATATCCATTCTTACAAGGGAGGGTATCACAGCGTCAAACCTCTGATTGACTTGAATATTTTTGTCTACAATCCATATGAGCGTTACGAAAAATTCAGCGGCCTATATTTACATCTGATATGTTTAAAAAAAATTCTGAACAATAGACACACAATTAAAAACCCCGGAAATGAGAAATAAAATGTACAAAAAATTAAGAAAAAATTAGAAGAAAGAAAATCTAAATATCTCGCCATAATTCGCTATTGTTGTTGACAAATCGGGGTGAGAAGTTGGGTGAAAGGGGTGCGGTAGGTAAGAGGTTAAGAGAGCGAGTTCACACCATTCACCCGACGACTTTCCACCCCGATTTCTGAACAACCCTAGCGAATTATGTCGAGATATTTAGATTTTCTTAGTTGTAATTTTTTCCTAATTTTTTGATATGCTTCATGTCATTTCGCTCTGTTTACTTGCGTGTACAGTGTTTAGCAATTTTATAAATCTAACAAACATAAAATTAGGTCGCTAATTTTTTCGTCATTAAACTTCGTATGATGTGACACCTCCCTTGTTGGCCAAACTTTTAATCAAATACAGTTTTTTAGAACTTTTTCAACTTTTTTAGGCCGTGTTCAACATGACAATGGAATTTGTAATTGCTGATTATCTGTACTTACGGAACGAAATATCAACTGCATTGAAGGTAATTATTTGTTTACATATTCTAATCCGATTAAGTTTCATAATTATCCCCCTGAAGAATAAAAGTCCACCGGCGGTGTTAATTTTCGAGTACTCACTTATAGGAGGAGTTAAGTCAGTACAAGTAATCTTAAATCAGTATATTAACATCGTCTAATTATTGATGATCCAGATCAGTCCATCCATTCTTGAAAAACTGGAAGAGCTAAAAAAGAAAATGAACCCACTGTCTCTGAACTCTAAACATTTGGAGGACTTAAAGGACTCTATTGCAATCGTGGGCCTCAGTTTCCGTCTCCCAGGAGCAAATAATTTGGAGGAATTCTGGGACCTCCTAATAAACGGCAAGCACGGGATAATTAAAGTTCCTGAAGGTCGATGGAACGAAAACCAGTCAATCGTCCTAACTGAGAACTGCAAGGACACTCACGCCGGATTCCTAAACTGTCCCGTTGACGAAATCGACGCCAAGTTCTTCGGACTGAGCCCAATGGAAGTGTCGTACATGGACCCTCAACAACGGTTAACTCTTCAAATGATGTGGGAAGCTCTGGAGCATGCCGGAATCAACCCAGGGTTGCTGAAGAACACTAAAACCGGGGTTTTCGGTGGCTGGTGGAGGTCGGACTACAAGGAAATGCTACAAGAAGCGGGCCTCAACGGCCAGGAATTCTTCCGGACTTACATGGGGAATGCCCTAGGAACGTTAACAGGTCGAATTTCCCACGTTCTGGAATTAACTGGTCCGAGCATCGCAACCGAGTCGGGATGCTCAACTTCAATCGTCGCGGTTGACATGGCGTGCAAAAGCTTGCTTAATGAAGACTGCGAACTGGCATTGGGTTTCGGAGTCAACTTGTGGCTCCATCCCGTCAGTATCAATATCATGAATTCCGTCATCGCGACTGACGGTCGCTGCAAAGCTTTTGACGCCAAAGCCGATGGCTTCGGCCGAGCGGAGGGCTGCTCTGTTCTGGTCATGAAAAGATATTCGGATGCGATTCGAGATGGAGACAGAGTTTGGGGTCTTATTCGAGGGTCAGCTGTTGTCCAAGAGGGACCAAGTCGGAGTTTGGGTACACCAACGGTACAATGTGAAGCTCTGGCGATGGAACGAGCTCTGGCGGAGGCGGGAATCGAACCTAAGGATGTCAGTTTTGTCGAAGCTCATGGTACTGGAACACCGGTGGGGGATCCTTTAGAAATTGCGGCAGTTGCTTCGGTTTATTCGAAGAATCGTGTGACCCCCTTGGTGATTGGATCGGTCAAGACGAATATCAGCCATACTGAAGCTTGTTCGGGAATCGCAGGGATTTTGAAGACTCTCCTCGCAATGAAGCACGGAACCATCCCTCCACATTTGAATTTCGAAAGCTTGAATCCGGAAATCGATTTAGACGTTATACCCGCCATTATTCCCTTAGTCCCATACAAATGGGAACGGAATGAACGAGGTGACCCTCGAATTGCAGGAGTAAGTTCGTTTGGAATCACTGGAACGGATGGACATGTGATTTTGCAGGAAACTCCGATGGCTCGGACACCGAAATTACGATTGAAATCGCATCTACCACTTCAAATGCTAAAAATTACTGCAAAATCTACAGAAGCATTTGACGACCTGCTCACATCCTATCGAACATATTTGGGCCAAACGGGGAATAACATTCTGGACATTTGTTACACAGCCAATGCCGGACGAGGTGACTTGTCATATCGAGGGTTTGTCGTGGGTTCGGATAAAGGAGAGATCTTGAAGAAACTGGACAAGAAAACAATGGATATAGTCGTCGCTCCGGCGGAAGCTCCAAAAATCTGCTTCTTATTTACAGGACAGGGTTCCCAATATCCAGGAATGGCAAAAGATCTTTATGAGCACAGTCCAATTTTCAAAATTCATTTCGATAACTGCAATCAAATTCTGGCAGAACGACTAGGGATCTCCATCAAAGCCGCTCTTTGGGAAAATCAATCCGAAAACCTCAGTCGAACGATTTACAGTCAAACCTCTATTTTCTGCATCGAGTACTGCCTCTTCAAAATGTGGGAGTCTTGGGGTGTGAAGCCGGACATCGTATTGGGCCATAGTCTCGGTGAATTTGCCGCTGCTGTAGCAACTGGAATCCTAACGTTCTTAGATGCCCTCACCCTAGTCGCCGAAAGAAGCCGTTTGATAGAGAGTCTACCTCCCGGCAAAATGATCGTTGTCAAAGAAAGCCAGTTTAAAGTCGAAGAGCTCCTCAAAACTGCGTTTGAGGGGACGGACAAGTGGCTTGACGTTGCTGCCATCAACTCCGAAGACCAAACCGTTCTGGCCGGAGATGAACAAACCGTGATGGACTTCAAGGAATTCTGCAAGAACAACGCAATCAAGACGCACATCCTCGCATCGACACATGCTTTCCATTCAAGGCATATGGACCCAATTCTGGAGGAATATAGGAAAACAACCTCAACTATTAAACCTTTGCTCAAACCACGTTGTCCTTATATTTCTGGAATGGACGGGAAAATCAAAGAACCAATGGAAGTTAACTCAGAATACTGGGTCCGACACACTAAAGAACCCGTTCGGTTTATTACAGCCAGCACAACGGTTTGTTTCGACGAGAGAGTGTCACTTTTCCTGGAAGTGGGACCTCAGCCAGTATTATCCGCCATTATGACCATGAACTCCGAAACTATACCGTTCGATCCTCCTATAACCGCTACGTGCTTTCCATCTCTAAGAAAAACAGAAGACGGTTGGACGACAATGCTAACGACATTGGGGAAGCTGTACGCCAAAGGAATTGAGATTAACTGGAAGAACTTCTACAATTTCTCGGAAGCAGAAATCGTCACTTTGCCAACCTACCCATTCCAGAACAAAGCGCATTGGTTTGAATCTAAAGGGGATCGACAGAGGCCAATCCACGCTCTCGTTGGTGCACCAGTCCCGAATCCTTCAGATTTGAAACTCTACCAAAATCAGCTTCAAGTATTCAGCACAATGTATCTCAAGGACCATGTCATCGGCACGACTATTATAATGGCAGGTGCTTGTTTCCTAGAGATGTGTATGGTTGCCGGTCACGCAGCGCATCAATGCTTGGACGGAGACTACACGCCACCTACTGGACCATTAACGCTCGAAGATTTCGTTATTGAAGGACCCCTAGCTCTAAATGAGACGGAGGCAACTTTGACGCAAACAATCGTTAACACAGAAGAAAATGGTGAAACCCGAGTGACAATTTACAGCAAGATTTCCCTCAACAAGGAAACGCACAAGTGGATCCGACACGCTTCTGCAACGTTTTCTCCATATGCTGTACAATCTCAGGGAGAGGACCTTAACGATAATGACACTCTAGAAGCTGTCAAAGCCCGATGCCAAGAACAACTAACGACAGAAGAGACTTATGACAAGTCCGTCCAGTTTGGGGTTAGGTTTGGCCCGACCTTTCAAAACCTTAAAGCAGCTTTTAAAGGCGAACGGGAGGTTTATTTCGAAATTCACCAACCGGAAATCAACACGGATAACTACATCCTTCATCCCGTTATAATTGACGCATCGTTCCAAGGCATGGCCTTCGGTCTCCTCCCCGATGCCAAACAACTCCATGTTCCCTTTTCCGTAACTAAATTCATAAGTCATGCCAAACTAACGACGAAGATCAGTTACATTCACGTCAGCTCGGCCAAGACCATGGATGAAGCTATCGGGATCCTCTACGATTTCAACGGGAAACGGATTGCCACGTTCTTTGGAGTAACGTTCATTGAAACAACTGTTGCGACCGTCATGTCGGCAATCGAAGCTCAGAGAACGTCTCTACCGAGCATGTATGAAGATGTATGGAGGGAGCAACTCGGGCCTTGGGACCGCAGATTGACGAAAACTGCCACCGACAGCGAGCAAGTCTTTGCTGATAACAGCGATATTGCAGAATACCTGCCGACCATTAACGTAGTGAATCAAGAGGGGAAGGAATACTACGAGAAGCATAACGCTCTGTGCACCCTCTATATCATCAGAGCCCTCTACGAACTGGGTTGGAAACCCCAATTGGGAGATATTGATAACCTTGGGTCATTAATGACGGCTTTGAACATTCAAGCATCTTACGAGAGACTGACTCGTCACTTGTTTGTCATCCTTGTTGAGGACGGTTACCTCGAAGTCCTCGTCAATAGCTTGGAACAGTTTGAATTTAAAGTGATCAAGGCCTTCCCACCTGTGGAACTACTGACGAACGAAATCGATAGATTGTATTCGGATACCAACGTTGAAAAGTTTGAGGAAGCCATCTGTCTTTCTCAGGTGACGAAGAGCCTAAGCGACGTGATTTCGGGGAAACAACCCGCTCTGCCTATACTCTTCCCGGAGGATTCAAACGAAATGGGCGTGGCTGAAAAATACTACACTTGCAGTGAACAGAACAAGTCAATTAAAGCAGTTGGAGACATCGTCTTCCCCGTCGTAATGAACGAGGTTGAGACTGGGCTAACGGAAGAGAAGAAAGTTCTCCGGATTTTGGAAGTTGGAGCCGGAACGGGAATATTCACCAAGGGTCTGATCAAATACTTCAAGGCCACCCCCTCCGCCTACGAGTACACTTACACCGACATCTCTCCGGTGTTTTTCTCGAAAGGAGAGAAGGTATTTGAAAATAGCAAGATCAAGGTCATCTACAAGACTCTGAACATCGAGGAAGACCCGACTGTCCAAGGCTTCATTCCCCACTACTACGATATGATTTTTGGAGGTTTCGTCGTCCATACGACCAAGGACATTCGGAGGTCTATCTCCTTCCTCCGGAATCTAATGAGGCCGACGGGGTGCCTGATTCTGACGGAGTTGGCGAAACCCCTCCGAGGCATGAACTTGATGTTTGGATTGCTGGAGGGGTTCTGGCTGTTTACTGATAGAGATTTGAGACCTCACAACTGTGAGATGGGTGCCGACAAATGGGAGATGGTGTTGAAGGAGACAGGGTTCAGAATCACGAGTTCCGTCAATGTTTACTTGGGTCATACGGCACTGGTCATTGGACGAGCTAACAGCGACATGAGCTACATCTTGCGATACCCCTCGCCCGAGACGTCAAAAACTTGGCTTTTGTTCTGTAGCGATACAGAGGATGAAGGGACTGAATGGCTGTGCAAAAGGATTGCAAATATCGGCAGGAACGTTGTGGTTATCAAACAGGGCTCTGGTAGTTTCAAAGCTCTGGATGCCAATAATTATGAGATCAGAGGAAATGAGCAGCCAGACATGGAGAACCTTTTCAAAGAAGTATTCCCTGCTAGTACTAAACAGCTTGAGGGGGTGATTTACCTCTGGGGACTGGGGACTTTAAATCAGGAGGATATCCGGTCTATTTACGAGCCATATTTTAATCTCTGCAAGTTCCTGGTTCCAATTGACCATACAAAGTTACTCGTCTTGACGAAAGGGATCCTCAGCGTTGGGGATCATGTTGTGTCCTCACCATTCTCAAGTCCTTTTATTGGTATGACCAGAGCTCTACAGAATGAGAACCTAACTCTTTCTTGTCGATGCATCGATTTAGACCCTAATCTGTCCTCACTTGAATCCATGTACGAAGCGTTTACGGAGATGTATATCGGGGACTCGGAAGTTAATGTGGCTTACCGGGGTAATAAGAGAAACGTGGCCCGTTTTGTAGGCTACAAAGTTATGAATAATCCGCTGAGCTTCCCAAAATCAGAACGAAGTCGACTGATCCTGCCTTCTAGCAATACAATCAAGGACCTCAAATTTGGCCCAGCTGACAAACAGGAAGTCGGGAAGAACGAGATTGAAGTTCGGATCAAAGCGTTTGCATTGAACTTCCGGGATGTCCTTGTCGTTCTCAAGCCCGATCCCATGTTTGATGATATGGACATGGTTGGTATTGACTTTTCGGGTGTCGTCACGGCAGTTGGTTCGGATGTGACCCTTCATAAAATGGGTGACCCTGTTCTCGGAATAAATTTGAGGTCGGGTGCACTTCCCAGTCACATCGTCGCGCCGGAAGATCTGGTCCTACCTTTACCACAAGGAATGACGTTCAACGAAGGGGCGACTCTACCCGCGGTGGCTTCCACCGTTTACGTCTGCCTCATTGAAGGCAACAGGCTGCAACCAAATTCCACGATTTTAATCCACACCGGGTCGGGTGGGGTCGGTCTATGTGCTATTCAAACCGCCCAGCATCTCAACTGTAACATAGTTGCCACAGCTGGAAGCGCTAGAAAACGGGCTTACCTCAGGAATTTGGGAATCAAACACGTATTCAACTCAAGAAATACTGATTACGGAAAGCAAATACGGGAAGCGTTAGGAGGCCAAGGGGTCGACTTCGTCCTTAATTCCCTAACTGGACCTGGATTCAAGGAAGCAACTCTCTCAGTTTGTAACGAAGGTGCAAGGTTCGTCGAAATGAGCAAACTCAATGTATGGAAACCAGAAGAAGTTGCGGAACTTCGACCTGACGTTCGCTACGAGATAATTGATGTCTCAAGTACCCCTGAATCCACTATGAAAGATTACATGGCAGAGATTCGGAAGCGTCTCCAGGAGTCGATAATCAAACCAATTCCATACGTCCGTTTCGACGCTGCGGATATTCGATCAGCCCTGACATACCTCCAAAAAGCGAAGCACATCGGAAAGATCATTTGCATCATGCCTGAACCCAGCTCAGTGAAGGGCTGTTGTGAACTGACAATGCCGCTCTTCAACGACCAAAGTTCCTACTTGATCACCGGAGGTTTGGGTGGAATCGGTATTGAAGTTGCTAAGTGGATGGCTAGATCAGGCGCAAAACACATTATACTTGCCGGTCGAAATGATCCGAAGGATCGAGCCGTCGAGGAGATCAGTTTGCTCAAGTCCAAAGGGGTTAATCTCATTGTAGTTCAATGTGACATTAGTGACTTTGAACAATGTGAAGGGCTACTGGAATACTTTAAATCCGAAGAACTGAAACTACCCACGCTTCGAGGGATCATGCATGCTGCAGGCGTGATTGCGGATGGAATGTTTCAGAATCAGAAGTGGGAGAAGTACGAAGAAGCACTAAATCCAAAGATCAAAGGTTGCTGGAATCTCCACAAATTGACACTAAATTATCCGTTGGAGCATTTCGTCATGTTTTCCTCAGCGGCTGGTCTCTTTGGATCGTTAGGACAAAGTAACCACGCCGGGGCAAACGTCTTCCTAGATTGCTTCGCACATTATCGAAATTCCATTGGTCTCCCAGCAACTTCAATCAATTGGGGTCAGTGGGGACAAGTTGGGGTAGCTGCAAATCTAGACGTCGTGGGTGTCAAGCAAATGAGTCCGTTGCAAGCAGTTTCTGGGCTGGAGACGGTCATCAAGAATCATCATACACAAGTCTGCGTATTTGAAGCCAACTTCAGCGTACTCAAGAAGATTTTCCCCATCTCGAAAAGATATCTGATGGAACTGAAACATAACGACAAAGAAAAAACCGAGGACTTCAAAGTAAACCGAGAGGACTTTTGGCGAGAGTATGACACTGCTGTCGATTCCGAAGGACGAGTTATTGTCGTAACAAAGAATATCAAACTCGTCGTTAGACAGATCCTCAAACTCGAAGACGCCGATCCAATCGATGACCACGCAAATATGCAAGAATTGGGGATGGACTCCATGATGATGATTGAGATGAAAAACGTCCTCCAAACTCTCGTAGGAGACAGAGCCAAAATCACCGTAAATTCCGTAAAAGACTGCACAACAATTGCTCAACTCTCGGTTCGAATTGTTGAGTTGGTTTCCGGAGTTGAAGAATTACCTCCGCTATCTCAAGAGGAACTGAATCAGCTGATCAGGGAAGACTCGGCTTTACCTGAGAACATCAAAGCAACCGGAACAGGGCCAAGACCATCGGAAATCAGGACCATTTTCATCACTGGCGCTACTGGAAATCTGGGTGCCTACATTCTCAAGGAAATATTCAAACGCCCAAACATCGACAAAGTTTACTGTCTCATGCGTGGAAGCTCAAAAACGTCACCAAAAGAACGGCTCACAAAAAACCTCACCGACAAGAAAATCATATCCCAAATTCAAATGGATAAAATAGAATGCGTTACAGGAAGCCTGGGGAAGACAAACTTCGGACTAACGGATGAAACTTACAGGAAATTAGCCGCCGAAGTCGACTGCATTTTCCACCTCGGTGTTTTAGCCAGTTTCTACGAACCCTACCGAAAGGTCGACAGGGAACGGGACCTCCGCGCCGTTAATGTATTCGGAACACAAGCAATCTTGCAATTTGCAGGTGAAACCAAAACCAAGATAATCTACCACGCCTCCGCGACTATATCCATCGCTACACTCGATGAACACAAACGGATGTCAGAAAACTGGCCGAAAGTCAGCGATTTCGACGAGTTGCCCAGTGACGCTTACACGATTTCAAAATTCGTTGGAGACCTCCTCATGGAACAGGCCGTGGAACGGGGAATCCCGTGCAAAGTTTTCCGATTCCCGATGCTCGGCGGCGACAGCAAAACTGGCGGGAACATCGACGTGCTCAATAATTCGCTAATGCTTCGAATGATGGCGTACATGCATTTGGGCTGCATGCCCGCCTTCTCTGTACCGTTTATGATAATTCCTGTCGATGTTTGTGCCGAGATTTCGGCGAGAATTTTCTTCAATGACGAAACCGGAAATGAAATCTACAATATCCACAATCCGAAGGTGAATGACGAGCAGGAGTTTGAGGAACTTAGCCGGGAACTTGGCTATCCGATCCAGGTCATTGACCCTGAAGAGTTTTTGGACAGGCTGGAGAAAATGGAGAACAAGGAAGTGCTTCTGATTATTAAGCGAGCGGCGGAGAATAAACATTACCGGAAGCAGATTGAGGAGAATGTTCCAGATGCTTATGAATGTTGGGTCCAAGGGAAGAAGATAATATTCCAGAGCATGAAGTTGGAGAAATGGATACCGGATTATCCAGATTGCATGGAAACAACTATTGAGGTTCTCAAGAGGGACTTACTCAATGCTAAGAGCAGAGGTGTTTTTACCAAATTAGGTTTAAGGAAGTAGCTACCTAGAAGTTATATTTAGTGTCTAGTTATTGTAAACAAAGTATTTTAAAACTTTTTCCGGAATATGGCGTACACGATTTAAAATATGCGCTATTGGTATAATTAGTCAATTGTATATGCGATTCACGAAAACTTAAAAATTTCACATAAAAAAGTATCACCGGCGAACAATTATGCCAGTTTCAATGCATTTCTTTTATTTGCTTTCACAATTACCATATTTAAAGTCCTAGCGGACTTAGAGATATCAAATTGTAAATCCAGTGAATTAGCCGTTCATCTTATGTTCTCATTTATTGTAAATCTTGACTGTTTTCAAGAACATTTTTTGACATTTGTCGACATAATTTTAAGTACCTTTATTTTAAGGTTTAAAGCAATAGTAATGTATCAGATGGATCAGTTATTAACCAACAAATAAACTCGATTAGCCCATAGACACCTATCCAATTCTAAAAAAAAACAATAATTGTGCTCCAGTTGTGACAACTTTATGCAACACAAAAGAATGGAATGTGATGAACACTTTTACAACTACTGCAATTCTTCCTATCGAGACATAATTATGCGGGACACTGTTTGATTGATACAAAACTGATTAACGACAAGTGGCGTTGTTGCGTCAATGAAGTTGGAGCTACCAAAGCCAACTTTTTGCGTTGGGCAGGATTTCAGAAACCTCTTAAACCACTTGATTCTAGGCGAGCATTTCTGCATTGACCGCTTCACACTTTGAGATGTAACAACCACCTTGGACGCGAAACTTAGTATCCCGACCAGAATCAATAGTAAATCCAACGTCAGAATCGGAAAAAATAGAAGGGCCTGTAAAGGTAGACTTCGCCATTTTGCAATGGTGACGAAGAAACAGATTGCTTCGATCAGGGTCAGCAACATTATTACTACTGGCAGAAAAGTGTATTGAAAACAGTCGTTGAGTCGGTTTGAGATCAGTTGCGACATACGATACATTTTGGACACTTGCAGAAGATCAATAGTTTTTCCATCTCGCCGTTCCACAATTCTAGAAATAATATAGGTAAATTCAGACATTTACTGAACTCGGTAAATTGACCGATAAATTGCTACTTACTTTTGTATTTCGATAAGGTATACAGAAATCCCAACTATAGCCATAGCAAGCAGGCAATAGAAGTAAACCGCTCCCATCATCGCACAGTAAGTCCAAACCATCAGGTTAGTCAGGATTTCAAGAATCTTAATCAGCGTCACAAAAATACCAACTGGATTCAGCAGAGCACCGTTGATATCGCAAGAAACCAATGACGATGCTAGAAATGGCGGTAAACACGTAATCACGGAGAGCATTAAGGCTAGAGACGGTCCGTAGCCGACTGAAAAAGCAACTCCAAATCCGATTAAAAATTGCAGAAGCTTGGGACTTTTATCTACGAAAGTAAATAACATTGATGTTGTAAAAGACGTCAGTTTTACATTATTTTACACTACATGTTGATATCATGGTTATATGTATTATACTAATTACCTTTGTGAGTTTGTGTTATTTCAAAAACGGCATTGAAAAGGGTCAATATTTCCGGATCTTTTGCTCTGCTCCATAAGAGTACAAATGCTGTTACCGCGGACGAGAGGATACCCAAGATTCCGATAGCTGTTAAAAACGTGCCGAATTGTATTCCCTTGATCTCGATTACGGCTCCGGTTGTTATTAGCAAGCATAGAAACAAAAATGCATAGGTATGGTTGCGACATCTTCGTTTTTGACCTTGTTTGGAAACAAGTTTAATCCTATCTGTTTTTTCATCCCATTCGAACGGGATCGCGGAAAACTTGGAACTCAAATAGAGTTGAAATTTAAAGTACTCTGTGCACATTCGAAACATCTAAGGAATTTCATTTGATGTTGCCTGTTCAAAAGACAGATCGTAAAAACTCTCGTTGAACGGTGAACGTAGGAGGTTTTAATGGCGTTTGGGGAAAGGGTCTGAGTATCTCCAAGCTCAATTTTAACTATAGAATTCATGTTGTTCCTAACTACAAGAACTTTGATGGCCATGATGTTATATGACCCCAGGCCCCAGCGACCAATAATAAATAACAATTTGTATAATCATAATTTCAATTCATAATTCAGTATTTCGGCCAGACAGTCTCCGTCCCCTTTAAAGTTCTTAATAATCTTTCATCAAACTGATAGTACGGTGTTGAGGACTTAATATTATGTGTGCATTCATTTCAAAGGTAGTATGTAATAACGTTATGTAAAATAGTTTTATTATTTATTGCATAAAATTGATTTGGGCTCCGAACTTCTTTGGCAATATGACTGACATGTTATTTTGATTTTGGCCATCTCGAAAGAATAAATTATTAGTTCTGTTTTCCTGATTTCCTTTTAAACTTTAATATACAAGACGAAGTCAAGGATGAAATACTATAATTATATAACAGCCTTACAAATCATTATGATTATTCTATACAATATATTACTTTTTAGTATTTCGCTTCCTATCGTGACATAATTATGAGTGACGCCGTGTGACTGATGCAAAACTGATTGATAACCAGCGGCGTAGTTGCGTCGATGAAGTTGGAACTACCAAAGCCAACTTTTTGCGTTGGGCAGGATTTCAGAAACCTCTTAAACCACTTGCTTCTTTTAAGTGAACATTTGCCCATTGATCGCTTCACGCTTTGAGATGTTGAAACCAACTTGGACGCAAAACCAAGTATCCCAACCATAATCAGTACTACATCAACTGCCAGAATGGGGAAAAATAGAAGGGCTTCTAGCGGCAGGCTTCGCCATTTTGCTATAATGATGTAGAAGCAAAAAGTTTCGATGAGGCTGCCCATCATTACTACAACAGGTAGAAAATCGTACTGAAAGCAGTCATTGAGTCGGTTTGTCACTAGTTGTGTGATGCGATACATCTTGGACATTTGCAGAAGGTCAATCGTTTTTCCATCCCGGCGTTCCACAATTCTAGAAATATAGGCAAATTTAGAGATTTACTGAACTTGGTAAATTGAGAGATAAATTGCTACTTACTTTTGTATTTCAGTCAGGTAGACTGAAATCCCAACTACAGCGATAGCAAGCAGGCAGTAGAAGTAAACCGCTCCCATCATCGCACAGTAAGTCCATGCCATAAGGTTGGTCAGGATTTCAAGAATCTTAATCAGCGTCACAAAAATACCAACTGGATTCAGCAGAGCACCGTTGATATCGCAAGAAACCAATGACGATACTAGAAATGGCGGTAAACAGGTAATCACAGAGAGCATTAAGGCTAGAGACGGTCCGAAGCCGACTGAAAAAGCAACTCCAAATCCGATTAAAAATAGCAGAAACGTGGGACTTTTGCCTACAAAAGAAATTAACTCTAACTTAGAAGTTGTTTAACAGAACGTTAGGTGTTATAAAATGCATACTTCTTTACCTTTTTGAATTTCTGTTATTTCCAAAACGGCATTGAAGAGGGTCAATATTTCCGGATTTTTAGCGCGGCTCCATAAAAGTACGAATACAGTGAGCGTGGACAGGAGCATACCAATGATTCCGATGGCTGTTAAAAAGATTCCAAATTTGATTCCCCGAAGCTCAATGACGGCTCCGTTTATTACGAGCAAGCAGAGATAGACAACTGCACAATTATGATTGCGACATCTTTTTTTTTGGCCTTGTTCAGAAATAAGTTTCACCCTATCTGTTTTGTCATCCCATTCGAATGGGATTGCAAAACATTTGGAACTCAACAAGAGTTGGAATTTAAAGAGTTGTCTGCACATTTGAAACATTTTTGGCCAGAATTTGGTCTGTTGACGCTTGAAGTCAAAAGGTGGAATGAGAAAGAGAGACTTCAGTGTAAGGGCCTGGGTATCTCTCTCTCGATTCTTGTTGTTCATAATAGAAGCGACTCTGCTTTTCACCCGATTTGATAGAATTAGTTATTTATGATAATTACTGGTTGCAAATATTGCAAATAGCAAATACTGAATTTTAAAGTATCGTAAATGCTTTATAATTCACAATACCATCCGACTGTACTTTACTAATACTGGGATGCATCTAATTCTAATGGAAAATAATTTCTGAACTTATTACTGAGGCTGATTCGGTCAACCGTTTGCGGCATAAGGTCACAATAGTTCAACTTGCTACCTCATATGTATCGCTGGAACACACCACCGCTGAGATCGTTGGGGAAGCCCGTGGCCGTGGCCAAGTGTCGGACAACAATATTTCGATGTAATATTTTATTCGACGTCTTGTTACATCTCAGGTAAATAAATTTTACAATGCAATGGTTTCTCTATACTAATTAAAATACCTTACTAGTAGAGATTCTTGATGGATAACAGGGCACTAGCAGTATAATCAAAAATGACAAAGCAATAATGACCTTTTGTCAAGTACTGAAGAGGAAACACTCGATGCCCAAAAGCTCTAAAGTAAACTGTGATTGGTCGGAAACTTTGGATCTTTTTCTTCTGATATTTCAAACTCCAGGGTCCATGTCCAGTTTTCCATGCCATTTTTATTCGGAGAGACTTTTCACGAAGTTGAATTGCCTGCGGCAAGGTTACATTAATAACGAGAGGAATCATGACGGACAATCCAAGGAAAGTGATATAAAACGGCATTGGCAAAGACTGATATAACCGAATGGAAATGAAATTGCTTGCTACGTTTGCAAGACCTCCAAAAAACATGAAAATCGCAGTGAGGACATCCACAAAATTGGTTGAAAACGAAATGAATACGGTTTGGTAGAGTTGAAATTCTCGTCCGTATGTTAGGACACCGCCTTGCATTCGTCGTTTTGCTTTGTATGGCAGAAGTATCGAAGAAATCAACCGATCCGACATCCTTGCCAAAATTGAAACGAAAGTAAGCATGACTGGAATGAATCTAATGCATTCCCAACAGCAAATCAAAGTCCAAAAATACTCAATTGTCCAGAACAGTAGTCTAACTTCCGGTCTTTGAAGTGACTCGATTGGGTGAATGTCATTAAAAATTATATCTATCGGATGGAGTCCGAAAAACACTCCAGTCGAAAAGAGATAAGGATAGAGAGCAAAGAAATAGACACAAACGATCAGAGATTTCCCGATGTAAGCTGACTCTGTTTTTGTTCCTGAAATTTTCGAAAATGCGTTGTTTAAAAAGTTGGTTTTAAAAAATGCACTGTTTTTTTTTAATTTTAAACGTACCAGAATTAAATAAAAGTACAAAGACTTGAAGACTTACTTGAATTTTGACACAATTTTGATTCCAAATCCGCTAGTCGGTTCCAAGATTCCGCTCCCTCTCTACCATGACTGAATACAAAAATAGAAGCGACTAAACCCAAACAAACGAATAATAAGATGACCGAATTAACTGCAGCACGCCACGTGGATATCATCACAGTTTTAGATAATAGTATCCATAATGTTGCATACAGATTAAAACCGAGATAAAGTCCAATTTTAACAAAAACATTAAAATACCAATTCCAGAGGATTCTGGAATCTGAAATATAACAAAATTTCCGGTCCTCTTTTACCCAAATTATCGGCATTGTCTCCGTTTTCTGAAAAAAGTCTACATATTTATCCAATGCCATTAATACAGAAGGATTCGTCATTTTTGTTGTGGTGTGATTTGGGAAAAAATTCAACGCTAGAGTTTCATGAGTCGCAACGGATGGTATCTGGTTTTGACTTTGAGGAATAAAAACCTGTATCTGGTACTGTGTATATAAGTTACAATGATGGAATGGAGATAGTTGGATACTGTCTGATATACTTCCGTAATCAGTTTGTAATCAAAAACTGCAAAACTGTTCAATTTATTTATGGCGTAGTAATAAGAAATCTCGCTTCTCAAGAAGCTGAAATAGCTTTTTCCAGGAATTATAACCCAACGCAATGTCATGCGATGTCATCCTACTCAATTTCCTGTATTCATATAACATTAGAGTGAGCTTCCTTTAACTATCATTTTCTTGTACTAGGCAACGTCAATCTAAATTATTCAAAATTACTTTATGAATCCATGCATGCTTGATTAAATGATTCAAGAATTCATGGATTGCAATTTGCAATCATTGCAATGATTCATGCTTGCAGTAGTTTACATTTTTTAAACCGGAACATCTTTGAAACCCGGTTGCGGAAAATAGAGATTGATTTGTCCTTGCAATTCCAGTAGCTAGTTTTTGGTTAAAATGAAAAGAACTAGGATATCTATTTTTTAAAAGGGGCAACGTTTTAATGACGCTCTGCCTTGTTCCGGTCAAGTTAAGCCAAATTTTATTATTAGACCTTGAACCGCTTTGACATGTTGAAGCTAATATACATAAGTTACTATTTATTTTGACAACAACCCGTATTCATCCAATTTATACACCAAAGATAACTTTGCAAAGCGTTAATTTAAGAGAACTTTATTTCAATGTCCATCATTTATGACAGCCTCTTGCCTTGATAGCCGCGGACATTTACATATAATTGATCGAATATTTCATATAATATCAATATTTGATGGAGCAAAAGACTGTATGTAATTTATACTACTATATGCTTTCTATCGAGACATAATTATGAGTGACACTGTATGATCGATGCAAAATTGATTGATGCCAAGTGGCGTGGTTTGATCTATAAAGTTTGAGACACCGATTCCGACTTTTTGTGTTGGGCAGGACTTAAGAAACCTCTTGAACCATTTGCCTCCAGTCAAGCATTTGCCCATTGACCGCTTGACACTATTCGATTTTGCAACGAGCTTTGACGCAAGCGTGAGTGTCCAACCTGAAACAGAGTTCCATCTAGCGTCAGAATGGAAAAAAATGCTAGTCCTTGTGATGGTAGACTCCGCCATTTTGTTATCGTGACAAAGAAACAAATGGTTTCGATGAAGCACGTCATCGTTACAACAAATGGTAGAAGGTGGGACTGAAAGCAGTCATTGAGTCAGTTGGTTACCAGTTGGGTCATTCGAAACATTCGAGAGACTCTTACAAGATTGGAAGTCTTCAATCCTTACTGTTTGACAATCATGGAAATACAGGAACGTATTTAGGAACCTAATTCCTAACTTGCATCGTTTACTAATGTTTGCTTCACTTACTAACCATTGCATGTTTGTAAGGTTGGTTATAATCCCAATAATAGCCATTGGTAGAAGACAGTAGAAGTAAATCACTCCCGTCATGCACAAGTAAGTCCATACAGTCATGTTAGTAAAGACTTCAAAAACTTTAATAAATACTACTAAAGAATCAACTGGTTTCATTAGAGCACCGTTTATATCGCAAGAAACCAATGACGATGCTGGAAAGGGCGGGAAACAAGTAATCACGGAAAGCATCAGTGCCAGAGTCGGTCCGAAGCTGATTGATAGCACTATTCCGAATCCGATTAAAAATTAATTCATAAATATATAAGCATGGAGTTACGAAGAAGATATAAATGAATAGAAATAGGAAATTCGTAAGTTTCAGGGCGAAAGCGGAAAATTTCATACAAAAAGAACCCCAATTTTTTAATACACGAAAATGTTTTGCCAGCGTAAACTTTTCTGCTAAATTAGCATAAAAAGGATGCTGGAGCTGTTAAAACTGAAAGCAACAAGAAAACCCTGGAAACTCCTTAGGGAAAATGTCAATGCATAAACAATTAATAATTTAAGAAATCTCTAAATAATTCAACACAACAATACTTTTAACATTTGTATTTTGGTAATCCTCAATCAATCAAGTGGTCTCGTGCTGACTATGATTTGATTGACATTAATTAAAGTGTGTTTTTGGAGCATTTCATGAGAGGATGACTTTAGAACAATATTATTAACTAAAATCTAAAACTACGAATAGGAAGCTTTTGATTCTGGGCATTGGGCAATATTAAATCAATAAGAATTCTAAGTTGAGTCGCTCAGAAATGAATAGAACAAGAAATATTTTCAACGTTTTGAAATACTTCTATTTTTTTTTACACCTGACTCATCCTGGGGGTGGATCCAGGAAATCAATTTTGTACTAGCAACGTAAATCTAAATTATTCAAAATCATTTTATGCTCGCAATAGTTTAAATGCAATAAACTTTCTTTCTTAAAAAATCTTTGCAGCCCGGTTGCGTAAAATACAGCTTGTGTCCTAGCAATTCCAATCCGTACTAGATTTTGATCGAAAAATCTGGTTTATGAAGAAATTAGAATATCTGTTTTTACTTTTAAAATGAAACGTTTTAATGACACTGTGCCATATATGTTCTGTCCACCTTATACTAACATTTAATTTACTATTTATTTTTAGAATTCCTATTCCTCCAATTGATATACGGAAGATAACTTTGCAAAGTGCTAATTCAAGAGGACTTAACATTAGATTTTCCATCATTTATGACAACCTCTTGCTTGGTCGCAATTGATTGTTACACAAAACATGATGGAACATAATAGTAAATATAATAGTTTTATGAATCAAACCGTAATTAAAAAGCCATCTGTAAAGTTCAGACAGAAGTTGACGGATCAAAAAATTACTATATGCTTTCTATCGCGACATAATTATGAGTGACGCCGTTTGACTGATGCAAAATTGATTGATGACAAGTGGCGTGGTTGCATCTATGAAGTTTGAGCTACCAAATCCGACTCTTTGTGTTGGGCAGGACTTAAGAAACTTCTTGAACAATTTGCCTCCAGCTGAACATTTCCGCATCGATCGCTTAACATCTTGCGATGTTGTAACAAGCTTGGAAGCGAAACTGAGCATTCCCACCTGAATCAATGCTCCATCTAGCGTCAGAAGCGGAAAAAATGCTAGAGCTTGAGGTGGGAGACTCTGATATTTAGTTATTGCGACGAAAAAACAAATAGTTTCCATCATGCACACCATTGTTATTACACCTGGCAGAAGGTGAGCCTGAAAGCAGTCGTTGAATCGGTTGGTCACCAGTTGTGTAGTTCGGTACATCTTGTACACTTCACGAAGATAGGAATTTTTCAAACCTTCCCGGCTAACAAGTCTAGAAATGTGATCAAAGAGGAATGAATATTTGTAATACATTGAAATGCTTTACGAATAATTTGTGTCTAACTTTTGTATTTCCCCAAGGTTGATTAAGATCCCCACGATAGCCATTGGAAGAAGACAGTAGAGATAAATCACTGCCAACATGGCCGAGTACGTCCATACCACCACGTGAGTAAGGATTTCAAGCATTTTAATTAATGCTACAAAAATGTTTACTGGATCCAACGGAGCACCGTTCATGTCGCAAGCAATCAATGATGATGCTAGAAATGGCGGCAAACAAGTAAACACGGAAAGCATCAGTACTTGAGACGGCCCGTAGCTGACTGATGCTACCACTCCAAATCCCATTAGAAATAGGAGAAGCTTGTGATTGTTGTCTTTAGTTTAGAAAAAAAATAATTTAATTAAAAAACACGTCTAACTACTATATTAGAATTAAAATCATTCTTAAGGTTACCCTTGTGGGTTTCTGTTATTTCCAAAACAGCGTTGAAAAGAGTCAACATTTCCGTGTCTTTAACTCGGCTCAACAAAAGTATATACATACACGCCGCAGACAGCAGCAGCCCCAAGATCCCAAGTGTTGTTAAGAATGTATTAAATTGGATTCCTAATATCTCGATCACTGCTCCGTTTAATAGAATAATAAAAAGCAAGACCACTGTGCAATTAAGGCTGCGATTTCTTCGTTTTTGACCTTGTTCGGAAATAAGTTTCATTCTATCTGTTTTGTCATCCCATTCGAATGGGACCGCGAAAAATTTGGAACTCAGCAAGAGTTGGAATTTAAAGAGCTGAATGCACGTTTGTAACATTGTTCTGATAGATTTTGTTTGTTTTGCCTGTAGTCAAAGGTATAATGTAAAATATTTGGTGAACGGCGATCCGTTTTATAACGGTTGTGTGTGATTTTATCATATTCGGACATTCCGTATTTAATTAGGGAATTCTTGTTGTTCAGAACTAAAGGAACTCTATCGATCACAATTTGACAGTGATTTGATATTAGATACTGATGATAAAAAAGAGTGAGCATTAGAAAGTTAATAACCACCTGGATATAACTGCCCGTTTAAATATCGCCGACAATAACAGCCCTGATAATAACCTTTAATAATTATTCGCCATCGTAAGCTTTTCTGCAAAATTCAGCATACGATGTTGGAGCTTTTAAAACTGAAAACGACAGGACAAGACCGAAAATCCTGGTCAGAAAATATTAATGTATATAACAGTAAATAATTTCAGAAATCTCTAAATAATTCAACACTTCAACATAACAATGCTTTGAACATTTGGTTATTGGTAGTCTTTAATCAACTGGTCCCGTGCTGACTTTGATTTGACATTAATTAAAATGTGTTATGTGAGCATTTCATGACAGGATGACCTAACAATAATATTATTAACTAAAATCTAAAACTATGAGTAGGATGCTGTTTTGAGTCTGGACATTTGGCTAGTATCAAATCAGATAAAAATCAAATATAAGCCCTTATGAAGCGAAACTCTAAAAGTTATGAACGTTCCATCAAGTTAATGTTGAATATAAAGTCAAGGCTTAAATATTATTGTATAACAGAATTGTAAATCATATAATTAACTGATAGAATTAATACTGCGCTCTGTTTTTCGTAGTTCGAGTGTCCGGTTGCGGTTTAGGCGTCCAACTCAAAATTTAAAACTTAACCATTTTAAATGTGGTGTGGATATATTTGAACGCAAAATATAAAAATAATGCACCACACTGCAGACGTTGAAAATGCAAATTATAATATGTATTTTGAGACTTGATGTTTCGTGTTGAAATGGTAAACGTTTTTTGAAAACATTTGAAAGCTACACCGATTCGGATAGGCAGGCAAGTTTTTTTTAAATGCACTATTATTTCAATAAAAACGCATAGTAGGCGGAACCTTTATTTTAACATTAAAGTCGATTACAATTAAATGTTTTTATTCCATAAACTAGTATGATAAATTCCTTTGTTCACATGTTCACAACTTTTGTTCGTTATTCTATGGCACTATTTAACATTGTATCATTATAATACAAAGTTGGTAATACTGATAATGTTTACGTTTCAAAAGATACTAATTCTAATATACTCAAGTCTGTTTAAACACGGTGCAACCGCTAAGGTTTGGTGTATTTTTTTTTTTTTTTTTGCAGAAATCAACCTTTAATCGTAATGTTTAAGATCCTACTGTTTACTATTAAGTTTGACAACAATTTATACACTAATTGATAGGCATCAGGAACTAGTTCGAAACCAGGACTAACAATATTGATCAAATCTGAACTGAAAATTACCAAACCTGGAAACAAATGGTACATTTTAAAATATTAAACTTCTGAACCATAAATTCAGTCGAAACTGATAAGTGAGTTTGATCGAGGAATCAAATAACTGTCTAAGCAACATTTGCCACGAGTTATATTTTACATTAGATAATATAGATGAAATAATATCCTAAACAACTTGTTTCACTAAATATTTGTAGATTTACAATTTAGACACTGGAAAGCCGTCGTTGGAAGTTGGTGCAAAAGTCGTTCATTTCTGAAGTAATTTGCATACACAATTAATAGAATATTTACAAATTTATATATTGGATTTCCATATTTTTTATTTTTTATGTTTTTTTTTATTCGTTGCTTCCTTTCAGTTCCTGCTCCTGTCTTTGAAGGATTGCGATTTCATCTCGATTGATGAAGTAATAGCTCGGTTGCCTGCCCCGCTGTTAATGAATTGATTTCAATTAATTTGCCATTTTAAATACTTTAAATTTGGCTCAACACGTTTTCGAACGTTTGAGTAAGAGCTGAGCTTAATATTATTTCAACAATTCAACTCACCAGATCCTTTACAACCCGTTTGGCTCCATTTCGTACTAAAATTCTTGTCATTTTTTCTACTTTCTCCACGCCCATAGCATAGTGAAGCGGAGTTCTTTCAATCTGTCCACAAATTAAAACAAAGTTATAATTTTTATTACATTAAATAATTTCAACAGTCCATAGCATCTGTATCATTTAAAATGTTTCAAACGGTCATATATTGAAAACGTTGATGATGCTGAAAATTCTCGTGTTACCCCAACCATACATAAACTACACGTAAGCATTGTTTAATAACTTCATCCACCTGATCGGTTGCGACGTTTGGAGATTCGGAATTATGTAACGGGCAGGTACGAATTATGAAATCTAAAGCGTGTAATTGCGATTTGCAATAAAAAACTGGAATTGGTCCTAAATATACTTACATTGTCCCCGCGTTTCAAACTGTCCGGGAAGTGTTCACAAATGAATCGGACGATATCATATTCCTCAGTCAAAACGGCGACATGAAGAGCAGTTCGGCCCTCGTTGCTCAGAGCGACAGCCAGCCTGTGGTCCCTCATCAGCAGATTCTTACAAGTGTCCATGTCCCCATTCCGGATGGCCTTGTGTACCTTGAGCAGCTTGTCGTTAAAGTCGGGAATTGACCTCAAAAACAGCGCAACTTCCCTCTTCCCAGCCTTTTCCGCCAATTCGATGACATGAGTTCCAGAGGAATCTTCAACATCCGTCAAGTGATCGTACCCGTCGAGGAGTAACTGCTCCAAACTCTCCTTGTCCCCGGCAACCGCCAAACTGATTATCCAGGAGTCGATAGTTCTCGTATTTTCAGGTCGACTCATGCCCTTTGCAATGTCCCTCGCAGTTCGAAGCCGCTCGTCCCTCCAAGACAGATTAACGGAAGGATTCTGAAGGAACGCCAAAATCGTGGAAGCCCCACCGGGTCGAGCTGCTGCGAAATGCAGGACGGACTGACCTCGGTCATCTCTAGTACCGCTCTGGGAATTGTCAACGGTGTCATCCCCGTCACCTTCCTGGTTCGGATCGTCCATCTCGTCGACATTGTGAATCCCGTTTTCGTCATCCTCGTCTTCGGCGAGAACGTTGGGGTCGTTTTCGACAGCGTCTTCGAGTCGCTGGAGCATTTCGTCAGAGTCGGCGTCCAGCTCTTTCATCAGCTCTTGATCGTTTGGGGAGTCTTGAGATTCGAGAGCAGAATTCTGGACAACTTCAGAATCCTCCGAGGGTCTAACCCCTGATTTTAGGTGTGGGGGTGGCACTCGGAGAGCCGAGGATGGGATTGGTGGTGGGGCAGGGTCAGACTCGGAGCCTGTCATTTCGACACCGGGTTCTTGATTTGCTTGTTCGTTTAGTAATTCCAGTTCCTTAGTATCTCCACTGCTGTGTACACCCTGGTCAATGGCCCGGATCATCGGGTCAGCCATGGAGATGGGTAGCCCATCAATAACTGTTTTCAAGTGCTCGTCTGCACCCGGTGTGGGTTTTGGTGGTAGTTCCCTCGTGTCCGTTTCTCGGTATTTCTTGAGGAAGTTGGCCAAGTACTCTACTGGGTCGTTTGGCCTGTCGTTTGACACTTGGGTCAATCCTTTGACCAAAGCGTCGCCCAAAACGCTGGCCAAGTACTTGCCCTCTTCTGACCAGATTGCTGGGAAATGACGGAGTTCTCCGGGCACTTGGGCCATGTCGGTGCCCAATTCTTGCATCGGTTCCTCCTCCGAGTCCTCGTTTACAATCCCGTCTTCGTCTTCATTGGCTTCTGCAACGAATAAAATAGTAACAATAAAAAACCATGTTCTATCGAGAATGATTTTAAAACATATTAGCCAACACTTAAAGCCTAAACAGAGTTTTAAATTTGAACTGTAAAGGAAAGGAGACCAGAAATCAAAAGGTAAAAAGGTGCTTGAAAAGATTTACTGCCGAAGAAGCGTGTGCTGCACAATATAAATAATATATGTCCTTAGAATTGTTACAAAAACAATAGAAAATTAGCATGGGGTAGAACAAAACAGTTTCAATAGCAAAATAAGAGTAACATGCAAACACACGCTTTCACCCGCAGTAAATGGTTTCAATTTTTTTACCTTTTAGGGAGTGATTTTTTGGGGTTACATACGAATGGGATTAGAGGACAAAAAAGGTTATTTTTGTGTTACAATTCTTTTATTTAAATAGAGGCAGTTAAGTACCAATACTGTAAACTCGTAGTAATATAAATTCATAATTCGTAACCCTAAATCTCATTTAATTAATTTCCCTATCAAGTTTCTTTCTGGATTATCTCAAAGTAGTTAACAATTTCCTTGTGCCATTTCCTGAATTATAATTTTACAAATTGCGATTATTTCTTAAATTCGACGATCGCATATTAAATATATGATTTCTTGTTGCTAGAATTAAGCATTTAGTTGCACTGTTCAGAAGTAAATTCGAAAGAAGGCAGTTTAAGGCTTTTTTGGCGCAGTAGCCGCCAAGTCCACGGCTCTTGCTCGAGATTCTTCTATCTTAATAAGTTCGTTTACAGCGTCGGCGGTTCGTTTCGCGATTTCGTTTTCGTTGAGGCCAAATGTTCGTATATTTTCCAGTTCGACCCAATCGTCGGGGGATATTTCATCCACGTCTTGGCCTCCTTTGATATTCCATTGGATGTAGAGATTTCGTTTGTCACATTCGGAGGTGAATTCGGATCTCGATCTCATAAGGTGAGGTAAACGGAGGCGAAATGTTATCTAGAATTTTTTAAATTGATATTTTTTTTTAGTACTTTGAGGTCTTAAACTCGGGTTGAAAAATAGTTTATCGGCATAATTACCTTGAGTCCAGTACCACACCGGAAGGGGTCAAGGGTCAAAAACCCGGTTTGGGAATTGTAATGATATTCTAAATCATCCCCGATTCCCCTATAAAGCTCATCAAGTGCTCCAAGCATTGACCCCAGTCGGCCGTATTGAGAGGAAACTATCAGGTCCAAGTGATCCTGCCCGTTGATCCATATTGTTCGAGTGTTTTCCGTATTGATGTAGCAACAGCGGGCTTTGGGCCAAGATCGAGATACTTTTGTAGCCTGTATGGACAAAATGAACTTTAGTTTTGTAAAATCAGTAGGATAAAATTTTAAAGTATCTTTAATTTAAATTTACATCAGGAAACCACAAGTCTCTCGTCTCGACAACCGTTTCCCTCTCTTCTTTCTCCAAGGTGTTGAGGTCAATGAAGTCCCAGTCGGGCAATCGGGGACCGATTTGATTGGTCAAAATCGACTGTATTTCATAAAGGCCCTCTTTATTAAGGATGGAGATGAATGGAAACGGTCGTATGTTCCTCGACAATCGTAATCGGACCTGTCGTACAAATTTGCTTGGAATGTCCACGACAGGGATGTCCTGCTTGTTGCAGAGCGGTACTTGGCCTGCGATCAAGAAATTTACATGCTATTCAGTCTTGTAAAATGTGTAATAAATTCATTTTTTGTGAAGATTCTCAGGACACGGATTTAAATTAATTAACAAGACATGTTTCAGAGAATTTGGGATGGAAACATACCTTGAAACACCATCGGAGGATGAACAATGGCCACAGGTACCCCCGTTATCGGTCCAAATCCATTGTGATCCGCAATAGCGGGTAGGAACAGCTCCCGAAAAGTAGTATATGCATGAGGGTCAGGGGCAACGATAAAAAACTGCGGATAAAACTTGATACAGTCCAAAAGAGTTGCCCCGTATCTCGGAGTTGACCTCGTTTTGATTAAATTAAAGACCTCGGGGGTCAAGTACCGTCGTACATACTCCTTTGCTATATCCGTCGTCCCTTTCTTAGAAGTCAGTCGTCTCCAAGTTTTCGACCAGATCGACTCATCTTTGGAGATTGATTGGTAGAAGTTGTTGAGAAGGTTCAGTTGAGAGTGCTCCACTTCCATCTCATCATCATAACTTAAAATCGTCCCTCGACGATGAAGAACTTGTGGTATCGACAATAGGATTTATAGAAATTGTGATTTGGAAATTTCGAAAGTTTCGGATATAAATTATGATTTACATTGAAAATAATTCAAAGAGGCACTTTAAATCGACCCAAACATCTATGAGTAGGTAATGCAACCGGTTGACCTCAATTTTTGATGGGCAACACTATCCTTAGGCTATATTAATTGATTTCCAATGCATCAGCTAAACAACTAAATTTTTAACGAAGTCTCGGTTCACAACTAAAAATCGATGGCTTCTATCTTACCAGGCCAGAATCTATTTATTAGACTGTTAGTGGAAAAGCTAAGGGATATTTAGATTTTAAAATTTCTGGAAGGCTTTAAGGATGGCTTATGAAGACATTAATATTCTATTGGTTTCCAAAAGGAATACTTACGGCGTCCAGATACGGGGTTATCATCCATCAGAGCTTCTTGGAATGGGGGTGCTGGGGTCACGGGGCGTTCCCAACTGTCGACAGTACTGTCCTTACGCTCCGAACTTTGACCCGAGAGGTTATGTGGGCTCATGTTCATGAGTTCAGCTTGGGTCAGGAGGTCTTTTCGTCTCAAGTAAATGCCCGGTGTGTTTCCTTGAATATCTTTAATGTTGGGGTCAGCTCCAGCTTGAATGAGAACTTTGTAGAGTGCACCTTGGTCCGGGAGCGTTGCTGCGTAATGTAAGGATGTTCTTTTGTTCATGTCCGGCATATTGAGACACTGTGGTTAGAAAAACAAGTAAATACTAAAAACACAGTATGATTTGGGAGTTGAATTGCTCTAGAATAAGATAAATAGAGTAAGAACCTGGGGGTAATTCGAGGCTAAATACCGCGTTACGTTGGAATGGCCCTGCAGTACCGCTTGATGAATGGGTGCCCTACCCATCTCGTCCCTAGCTTGAGCTAAGCGTTTCCGGTCTAGAAGGCTTTGCAAGTCCCGAACGTTTCCGGCAGAGGCAGCGGAATGTATCGAAGCGATTTTAGCCATGTATGCTGGAACGTTGACGAGGAAGTCTTGGACTTCAGGAATGGAGCTTCTTTTGTCGATCAGTTCTACTCCGTGGCCTTCAAGGATCATTTCGACCAGTTTCTCCATGTCGCTACAGGAATCATTAAAGCATTTCAATTACATTTATTCCTTAAATTAACTATAATTCATGATGGAAATTAAACTTGAAACTGACCCAGTCTGAACGTAGGTATCAACATCGTATACTTCAGCCGGGTCCATCATCGAAGTGTCCATTCCATTAGGATCCAGTGCATTTTCATAATTGGGTGGAGGATCAGGTTCCCCCAACCCCTGACTCTCTTGCGCTCCATCAGCGCCATCGTCCAGGTTATGTACATCTTCACTCGCATTCGTTTCAGGTAGTTCGACAGGTACAACGGTGTTAAGGCTATTCTCCAGCGTTTCAGGTTCAGGTACATCGTCTTCCATAGATGGCTGTTGAATATCAGAAATCCCCTCCGGTTCGAGCTCTGTCGGGGTCACCATCCGCTCCTTCGCAGCTTCCTCCACTTCCGCAACCACATTCGCCGCAACGGACTTGACCCTTGACCTCCTCCTGCTATCCAGCCCTTGATTGACCTTTTCATCAAGGACGAGGTCACTCGGTGTAGGATTGTTGCTGCTGTCCCCAATCGCTTGCAATTCCTTATCAAGCTCATCGTCCAACTCCTCTTCCATCGGTTGTATCTCAAAGTCCGTGCTCAGTTCGTACTTCCCTTCGTCACTATCCGCTACATAACCATCGTTGACATCTTCGATTTCATCAGCTGACTCCTCGGTCCTCCTGAATTTCGCTACGCCGCTGTTGTTATGCTTCTTGAGCTTCGTACTGTCGAGTTCCTCAATCGCGACTTCCTCATCATTGCCCCCGTTCATCGAGTCCTGGCTGAATTCACCGGTAGATATCTTTCGCTTGTTCGTCATCATGCCGAGCTGGGGACTGAACCCGCGCTCCCAGCCGATTAGTTCTCCGGAAACTCTCGGCGCGTCCGGGATGTTCCGAAGGTGCTTCGTATCTAGTTCGTTAGAGTGAGAGCGGTAGAAGCCGGGGGTTCTGCCCTTGGAGTCGATGATGCTCTCGTCGGCGCCGGCGCGGGTTAGGAAGCTGTAGAGGGATGGCTCGCGCGATGCGTAATGAAGCGGCGTTCGCCCCTCGTTGTCCGTTTCATTAAGCATTGTGGGAAGTTCGTAGATGAGATATTCGACGGCGGCGCGGTTGCCGAGGCCCGCGGCCTTGTGCAGAGGAGTCAGTCCATGCTTGTCTTTTGCGGTGAAGAGTTCCGTGATTTCGGTCCGCGCTTTTAGTTGTTTCAGGGTCGAGACGTCGTTTTGAATGGCGGCGGTGTGGATTTCTTTGATTCGGGAGAGGAGGTGTGGCACGTTGTCGAGGAACCGGCGGACTTTGGAGTTGTTTGTTGTTTGGATTAGGAGTTTGTCCCCGTTTCCGGACCAGACGATTCGCTCTAGTTTTGAAATATCCCGTTCGTGGATCCAGATGCGGATTTGGGCTCGTGTGATGTTAATTGATGGAGAGCCGCCACCTGGAAATTGAAAAAAATTAGTTCCGTATGACCTACCCTGAAATACAGGTCTCCATTGTGGGGGTTCATTAAAAATAAAATAAATTCCCAAATTATTTACAGCATTATTTACTAGACATGAGTTGTTTATTTGGGTTACGTGGTTGGGATTTATGAATAATTTGTACTTGTATTGATCTGTTATCTTTATCTGTCTAACTTTGATTGATTCTGACCGCCTAATTAAATTATGAATAGTGATTGGATTTTAGCTAGGGTAGAACAAAAAGAACTGATTTTAATCCTATCGAATCAACCCCATTTCGTATAAAGCGACTTATGACCGTACCGAAACGCTTTCGATTATCTAGGATTCATGAATATCATAATACATGATCATAGCTGCAAAATTGATGATTTTCAACTTGAATAGTATCTAATTGCTTGGCATTTAAGCTCATACCGATAGTTCGGAGTGAAGCTCAATTTGATGAGTTTCCAAAAACTTAAAATTGTAACCCATATTCTACTTGATCCTTGTTCCTATTGCAACTATTAGTACAAACGAAGAAGAACAATGAAAAGCACATTTTTTCAACTCTGTCCATATTTAAACTTTGAAAATGGGACGAAATCATGCTTCAAAATGCCAGTTAACCGAACATCTCAATTAAAGTCAACCTTAATTAATGAATGTTGTCAAGTTACTTCACAATTTGCTACATAAGTGTCCACTACTCTTTCGAAACCCCACTATTATCACATCATAATTATATCATTCGGTTGCCAAAACCCACCCATCGACTTTGGCGAAATGGGCGAAATCCTCCTCGTCGTGGTCATCCGATTCCCTCTGGACAGTGATCTAGTGTTGGAATTATTGAATGAGTTATTATTATTATTCGAATAGGGCCCTTCAATGTCCAGCTCTTCGGGGTGATTGACGTAGTAGCCGGGTTTTCGGCCGTGAATGTCAATCGTCTCTGGAGTGGCTCCCAAGCCCACCAGAACATCGAACAGTTCCTCCGGCTCCTTGTTCGCCGCTGTGTAATGGAGGCAGGTTCGGCCCTCCTAAATTATTTAAACAAATAAGCCGGCCATTCAATAAACATCCATTTACACTCCGAATATTATGGTCGAAACTGTCGGTTTATCTGATGCCAAAATAATACTAGGCAAGTGCCATACATCCCGGTTTCGATTTCAAATAATCAATACAATAGCGACCTCCAAACCCAGAAAGAAACAATTAAAATGACTTCCAATCAAATAACAGATGAAATACATTCCGATTTCCAATATCCGATCCGAAGTTGAATAAACGGGTGCAAACGCACGTATGGAAGTAGTGGGAGCAAAATGCAATATTTTGTGTGTTCAAAAATTTGGACAGACAGACGGACAGAAAAGCTCTCCGCATAAGAGGCTTTCAGATAATATAATAACAGCGATGACAAATGTTGTTATGATATCTTCCTCGAGTAATTAATATTAATCCCCCAGCAGCAGCCCGGTATCCACAACATTTCTCTCATAAATTCGTCCAAACTGACGTGGTTTCGGGTTACTTCTTCTGTTATGAATTTAATGGGCTGAATACGACTGACATGACAAAGTACAAGTTACATGTTATGTTACATTCATATTTACTTTGTCTGCATGGCAGTAGTTGTGGGGAGAAAATAAATATAGAGACAAATTTGACAAATCGACACATCGATTCGGGAGATATGAAGCCCGATGGGGAATCGTAACTTCGTCGTAATTTCGTAAAGACAGGGAAATGGGACCCAAGTCTTCAAGGACTTTTGAAGAGAAAGGAGGATGAGTTATCGACAAAAAACGGTTATCGACTTTCTGTCGAAAAAACCCGGAGGAATAATGGTAAATTTCGTTGGAAGAGATAACCCAACAGGGTACCTACTCCGTCCTACATAACATCTCACAATAGGGGTATTCTTTTATGTCAAAGAAGCCCATAACTCATGTATATGCTCATAATATTACCCTGATTTGATTGTAATTGTGTTTAACGGAATGAAATATTATTTAAGAAACGCTTTCATCAGCTTTCTGATTATGATTCCCTGGGTTTTAAATAAATCTTTGAAGATTTTTAGGCAGTTGTCTATAAGCTGTGTGTACAGTTACCTCTAGCGAATAAGAACCCCGTGGAGTTTAGCCATTTTACACGAATGCAATTCTGTATATAAATCCCCCGGGAGGCGTTTCTAACGATATAAATATTGAAACTATTAAAAAACCGTGGGGATTTATTTCGAGGGCGTGTAGTTTATTTTGTAGTATTATAGTTAAGTATTGTGCTGTTGTGTGGTCAACTCTTAAATAAGTTGAACTGCCAATATTGATTAGAGTGTTCTTTAGACACCAGCGGATTTGGAAACACAAGAAATTGTCATAAAGTCCTTGACATATATTGTCTTAGCCCCTTTTGTCCGTCTAGCTGGATTTTCTTTTGTCGATAAAAATAAATGAAATGAAATACTTGGTAGACAAATTAATTATTAAAGCCGATTTTAATCCTTTCTGTGGCCCTCTTTTGCCCCACATTTACTAATTATAAAAAAGTCATACAAAGTAAGCAGAAAGTAGTGAAAGCAAAGGTTCAAGATGATAGCTAAAGTCATTTTAAAATTTTCGGTTGTTTTAAAAGGGGTTTGCAATATACAAATTTTTCAGGGTTAACTCGGATCTAATTGTGACTGGTGTCAAAAAATCAGAAAAAAAATTAGATTTTCAAAAGTGCAAATAGTTTTTCATAATTCGTCCTAACAGTGGAGAAAATGAGGTGGCAAGTTGGAGTAAATGAGAAGTGGCGGTACTGGGCGCTCCACTCCTTTTTAACCTCTTGGATACCTCTGCGAGAAGGAGCGAGGAAACTAGACTTTCCTGCGACATTTCCAGAGGCCTCCAAGAGGTTAAAGAGGAGTTGAGCGCCCAGTAACACCAACTCCAACTTCCCCCTTCATTTTCTCCACTGTAAGGCCGAATTAAGAAAAACTATTTTCATATCTGAAAATCTAATTTTTTTTCTGATTTTTTGACACCAATCAAGATTAAATAGGAGTTAAATCTAAACAAAAAAGTTTCCATCGTCAGAGAAATGTGAAAGTTGTTTACTTGAAGGTCGGTTAGGTTAATTCAAAACAAACTGTAAAACTCTCGCTTTTTAACCGTTTATTGTTACTTTTCCGACCCAAGAATAATAGTTTGTAACTTTCCACCGGAGTACTATTCCATTTTTTAAAAATGATAAGATCATTCTTGGTTTTCAGGGTTAGCCGACGGGGATGGAACGACAGAGTTCCTGTTTCTAGGCCGCCGTTTAATTAAGAAAATGCATATTTATACAATGAACAAAACATCAAAAGAGAACATTTGTCATACAATATTTCCATTGTTTAACCCAGACTGTAATTTATAACGAATCAATATCAATATATAGTTCTAGCAAAAAATACTAACAATGCCCTAAGAGAATAGAACCCTGTTCATTTTTCGATTTCCGGGCCTTCGACATCCTATAATTTGGTTTAATTTTTAACTTGAAAAATAACTAGAATTGTATAGAATTTTCGTGTGTACTACATATCGGAATTCGGAGAACGGGAGTTGTCAATTACCTGCACGAATGAAAGTTACTTTGACACTATGTTAAATGCCAAATTTTATAAATAAAAATGAAGGTACAACACCCTCTTGAATGTGAGACACTTGAATTCTAGGTTTGCCTGACGATGTTTGTAGCGAATAAAATGTTCGTAAACATATTAAACCTCATAGAATTTAGAAAGTGGCGTATTCGGATTTTAAAATGGTCAACTTTCAATAAAATTAAAATTGAGGGACCAAAAAGCATGGCGTAAAATAATTTTTAGTTTAAAAATATTGCTTTTAACCTGTTCAAATACCTTGCGCAAAAACACGTTTAATCCATTAATTCAAATATAAACGATCCTTGACATGGTATGATTTCCTAACCATCGCAATCTTAACAAATCGACATGATCAGTCTTTTCCTACCTAATTTTCCTTGTTTCAACTGAAATTTCTGAGCATAAATCAACTAAACGTCCATGTCCAGCAAACCAATCCCAATTTATAACAACAAACAATGCCGATATATATCCGAATCGACACTCTCAATATATTTGACAGGTATAGGTTAAAATCCGACCTTTGGCATTATATAACTAAAACTCAACAACCAATTTTAAAACTATTCGAACAATAGCAATATTCCAACACAGAACTCCACCAGTTCATTTCTTTCTGAAAAACATTTCATCAAATTGTTATACTTTGTTCCTAACTGCATTCACAAAACTTTTGTTACACTTTCCAACAACATCAAATACAACTGACAGAAAACATATTCCATTACTTTCATTAACCAAATGCCCCAACAAGTTCCAACCTAACCATTAAATAACTCTTGAATCAATTACAATCGATAATCAAATAGCAGTTGATACCTCCTCTTATACCTTCAACCGATAAGAACAAGAGGGTTCTTTAGCGTTCTGACCCTTTGAAAAAGTAAGTTGTCAATATTGCATTGTCATTTCAAACCCTGTCGATAGAACTCCGACCTTCACATCATGTCTCGTTAGTCTCCGAAGCCATTTTTTCTTAATCGGAATTAAGAACCTTATAACTCCGAAATAATCCATTCCCTGCCCTAAATTATACAGGTCTTTAGCTTCTACTGTCTCAAATCGACTTGAGAAAGCCAGGAGCAAAACCACTGAAAAATTAATGAGCCGATTCCTCGAAAACCCTGAAAGCCTGTACCTATCAAGTCCATTCCCTCCGAACCAAGCCCTGTTTCAGTTTCTTGAGTCTATTGGGTTTCTAAAACCTGTAAATTTTAATTCTACTGGTATTCGAGCAGGTGCCATCATATATTTCCTGAAAAACCCGGACAATTTAGAGTTAAATCCATAGAATTGGATAGGTTAAATCCATAGAATTGAATAATATAATAGGTTAAATCCAAAAAACGGATCACCACGTTTACGATTTTAAATGTATACAACCTGACTTTAAAATTAAGATTGTAAAACATTATGAATGATCAAAGTCGGTTCGTATATTGGTCAAATTTTCGACATTATATATGAACAGCACCGAAGTTTCCAATACGCTAGAAGCCACTATAAACTTTGTAAGAAATCGATCGGTTCTCGAATCGCTATTTCCCACTTTCCAAACCCCCTCTAACTCTGACAATAACGGGATCTTAAGTAAATATTTGGCAATTGGATTCTAATTCTAACTAACTGCCACTGCTATTGCCATCAACCAGAAGTATGGGTAATCTTACAAAAGGCTAAAGTGTCTGACGGAGAAATATTGACAGTTCTGTAAGTTGGGGTCAGGTTGACCTCAATCGACTCATCGGACCTTTTATGCTAACCATTGCGACATATTGTCAATATGTATGTTAGGCTTTGAGTCTTTGACGTTCTAGACTTCTCGATTTCCATCGATATCCCGCAGCAGTACTCTAATAAATTATTTCGTAAGGATTGACCTCAAATGCAAGAAAAAGTCATTTGTGGCCAAGTTTACTATTCCCTCAGAGAAAGGTCTGAAATAGTTGTGGCTTTTGTTCCTCGAGTTTTGAATAATAGGGGAACGGATCGGGGATGATGATGATGAGTTTTCTCGTTTCTGAGCTGCTATTATTAATGCAATGGGGTAAATGAAACCGGGTTAAGGCTATGAATATTAGATTTGTGAAGTTTGCATCTCCATAAATTGTGAGGAGGAATTTCAGGTCAGTTTATTATGAAGTATAAACTAAGGCAGTGAATGACGTAAATAATGTTTTGTTTAAATCTGTTTTGACAACAATATTTGAAAATACTAAGCTCACATTAAAGAAAATTCATGCAAAAGTTTGCAAAACAATATTTTTTGGCCCAGTGCAATATTAACCACCGATTTTAAAATAATAAAGAATGTCAATAAGTTTATATAAAAGTATGAGTAAAATATCCAGTGTTCGAAGAACAGGTATCCAAATCTAGTAAATATTTTTATCAGCCTGCATTTAAAAACAGTTATCTTGATGACTCAATCAAAAAACGGCAAAAAATAAATAGAAAAACGTCAAATTTTCAGCACCGACAACCTTGTTTCTAATCAAACTGGAACCCTGTATTTGTCCTTATACTTTCACGGACTGACGACAAATTTCTGGCTTTAATTACTAACTGCGTAGTATTTTTTTCCCAGAGTAAAATACGAATACATACTATGCCGATTTTTTTTATAAAGGTTGGTATTACTAAAAGTTAAAAATACACAACGTTTATGCTTGTTTCACAATAAACCTTGACAATGAATTATTAAGCTCGAGTTTAACATTCCGAACTAAATTTTGCGACTGCATAACCTATCACATGTTACAGAAAAAAACACAGCAATACTGACATGTCCCTGTTTGGAAAGGTCAACATAATTATAAGCATATTATTAGCATAAGTTTCTAACTAGGGGCCAAGAGTTATTAGGCAGCGTCAATATGTTGCGATTTTGAGATAATCGTGATTCTCTACACCCAAATTCGGGATTGATTTGGATTTCGGGATTGTCCTTTAGATGCAAAAAAAACTTCAAAATCACACTATTCTCACAGGTTATTTTGCACCTCTCATAAGCTAAAAACGTACACGGGTCTGATTATAGATCCATATGTCACCTTATTATTTTTTTAAATTTTTGCAACGTTTTTCAAAATGGTGTGAAGCGTTACACTAAATACTATCAGCCCTTCAAAAATATTAAACTATTCTGAGTTCCTTGTCGTTTATCGTTAAAGAAACTGAACTGGATTTCCGGAGTTTATCTCCAATACGTTTATCTACCGGCTTTTAATGATTTTAAACACTTTAGTACCAGTGACTATAATTTTACAATTAAAACTGAAGCAATAACATCATTAAAAACAAAGGTCTTCTTAAATCTTCGTTGATTTACTCAATGAAAAAGGTTAATCGAACCGGTCTTGCAATCATGTCATCCGATTTCGCAAGACGTTTCTACTAATCAATGAATCGATGATGTAATTAAAGCTATTAACTTACATTATATACCCACAAACGGTCAAAACAATTGAGTAATATTTCCCCATATACTCATTACCTCTCCTGAGCTACATTAATTATTAACTCCTCAACTTGCATATTTTCTTGACAATTAAATACTGGGGCACCAAATAACTATGTAGACACCCACTTGGACAACTACACCCCCTCCAAAGCTTTGAGCCCGCAAATTAAAATCGAAAACGAATGGAAATCTGAATTGCAGTTATTCAATCCTATATCTCTGTCTAATTCAGAACTACGGAAAATGTCGAATAATTGATGCAAAATGTCGTCGTTTAAAGCTTATGGAAAAATAAAAAAGTTTTTATAAGACTTACATTATCTTTGAGATGAATGGTCTCAGGATATTTCTTAGAGAGCCAGTCAAGTAACGGTTTATGATTGTAGAGAACAGCCTTATGCGCCAATCCGCGTCCCACAGCGTCCCGCGCTGTGGCCAATTTGCGCTTATCGATTAGCGCTTGGGTTTCGCGAAGACTTCCTCGTATTACTGAAAAATGGCATACAACTTACTAAATATTTATTTAAAATAGGCCCCCGAAATAACTCCTCACGTCCACAATAGTTTAATTGTTAAACTATTATGTTCCTTATCCTTAGATGTAAAAGATTTAGCACAGGAACCCCATGGGGACTTATTTCAGTATTCAAGACACTTCCAATTACAGGGGCGAAGTGTATAATAGAGTCGATGACAGCAGAGAATTAAGATTTTATAAACCTTACCTGCGTCATGAATCAAGTCAACTTTGGCCATGTATCCAGGTATGGATTTGAGGAACGCTTTAACCTTAACGTCCCCCGTTGATTCCATAAGTCCAAGAAGTCGAGCCCCCTGTCCTTCCAGAACAACGCTTTCGAGTTTGTCGATGTCGCCATTTTTGACCCAGTTCCGTATCGCGGCCCCTTGACCCGAAATTGCTAAAAAAAAGTGTGATTTTTTAACGAAAAATCAATCGAAAATTTTCGCCGAATTTTCATTTACCAAGAAAAAATCTTGTAAATACGAACCTTTTGGAGGATTACTGTGAACATAAACGTTATTTTGAGTGACAGCCATCATTTTGAGTCCTTGCACTTTACTCCCTTAAACCTCTACAGATATGGACTAACTGCGAAGGAACTATTTTAATACTGTGTTCAAAATCCATTTCTAACTCTTGTCGTTTCAGCACATTTTTTTTTACCGTTTTTGTCTTATTTTATACAAAAAGTTAGTCAAATAGTAGTTTCAAAATGAGAGTAAATAACTTATACTTATTAAAAGTTACTCTGTTTTATAAAATGTGACCTCTTCGGTCAATACCCGAGCCTCGACTGCCAGCACCAAACTGCCAACTATCCGTTTATCTCCATACTCCATCGGACATGTACGAGGACAGAAACGATGACGACGAGGTTCTTTTGACGTTGAGGGTTTTGAGACGTGGACAATTCGACTGCTTCCTTGTCCACATTATTACGGACACATTCTATGGCCATTTTAAACATAGACAGTCCTCTCTAACGCTTAGTCGTCCTGGACTATAGGAAACTACCTGTCATGCCACATTATACCTTCAATGTTTGGTTTGTCCTGGGAAATAAATCGATAGCTTTTTTAACGAATATCCGAAAACCCACTTCCCTAGCACCTAAATCACCTCCTATACCTGTGTATATTATCCCTACGACTAATGTTAGGATAGGATATGCAGTTATACCTTTAATTTCCATTTCGTGATTAAACTATATGCCAATATACTATCCTCTTGTTCGTGTCATAGCGTTAGATAGAAGCTCAAAAACTGGGAACATTCCACCAAATAAGGGGATAGCGGGTACTGGAAATTCCTACCCGGTTTTAAGGAACTCCGAAAAACGGGAGAAGGAGAGGAGTAATAAGTAACTTGAGGCTCATTACAAATAATTGATTAACACGAACGGAAACGGAGGGAAGTGGAGTCCTTATTTCTTGAATGACTTGTGTTTTTCGGATTCATTGTCGTAGCAGTCATAAAAATCATGTTTTCTGAAGTTGTTAGGATAAATTGTATTTAGTTTTGGTGGCAGTGAGGTGGAATCTTAAAATTCGGATTTTTTTCAACCTGAAAAAATATGAACCGCACAAGCCTACGTTTCAATTTCAATATTTTGAACGGATTCAAATGTAGGATAAAGGATGAGTTTTGTTAAATTGTGAAAGCCTTAAATGTTTTTATTTTGTCTGTCAGTCCGTCTGTCTGATCTCACTCTAACTCTCGAATGTTATGAATGTTTTTTTTTCAAGATACTGTTCATTACTTTCCAGCAGAAGCTGATTTCGTTTTAGGATCAGGTAGATTAAAGATTTACAGTCAAAGGTCACATTTTCAAATAGTAAACTTACATGAGTAGTATGAGTACATAAACGTTAAAAGGGTACGGTCAAGTGTTACTAGACATTTAAATGAAGCCATTCTATGTTTGGGGAATTTCGAGAAACTTGTCGTAAACGACTCCAATGCGATGGCTAGCTATGCTAAATGCCAATTAACGTATTGTGCATGTGGTTTCGCCGTTTTATGATTGGCGTTTGCAACGATTTATTGAAATTCTGCATAATTCTTCATTCTTCAATGTCTACAGAGGAGTTGATTTCCGTAGTTCAACTCGACATAAAAGGTATTGACATTTGCATTTCGAGAGTTTAGCCCGTCGGCTGGGAGCAGTTAAGTTGGGACAACACGTTTATATTTCATGGACAGGAAGTGTCAATTCTAGAGCAATCATGAATTATTAGATTGTTGAGATACAAATCGCTTAGCCGAGGTAACTTTTCTTTCTTGGGGTTTTAAAAGCTTTGTAAATCTTCTATCTAAACCAGCTGAATGAATTGTGTTTATTGAATGCAGACAATTTGTGGATAATAACATCAGCCGACGACGGTATTGAACCGAACACTTGTCAAATCCGGGGTTTTGATGCAATTATCCGTCAGTCGTCCATCAGCCAGGTGGATTCCTCCTTCCGTGTTTGATAGCATCGGGGATACCCTCACAAGTAGAGTACGTTGAACTTAAAAATACTCGAAAATATTGTCCAATAACCAATACTGCATGATTTGTAAAATGGGCAGCTTTGTCATTTCGTGACTGAACCAATTTCAGACATTGCATTTTATTTTTAGATATTTTTGTTTGACAATTAATTAACTATTCGTTTAACGGTTGATTAATCGTTTTAGAGATGAAATGCAGTTGAGAATATTGTTATGTTGATTGAGATTGTCGACCATTTAGGCATTTATACGAAAACAACCATAATTTCATCTTCAATTGTCATTCATGTAAATTGAAATTTAAAAAATAGTTTTACTTTCCAGTTTGTGCACCCACGAGAGAGTTATTGACGGAAATTTTTAAATTCATAAATTCATATTTTAACTATATGCCGATTGTATGTAACCAATTAAACTAGCTCATTTTTATTCTTCGATCCATAAATCGCACTATAACTACTTAGAAAACTCTGTAATTGTGATTGTAAGTGTGTGAATTCTTTATAGCAGTTTCACACAATGCTATACCGATTCTTACAAAGTAGCGTTCATAAACCACGATTTGAAGTCTTGTATTTAATTATAAATTTGTTATGACTTTTTGTCACTACTAAACAAAACTTTAATCGTACAATGACTTAAGTTGCATTGTGTGTTAAACGGTTAAATAAATTTATCGTTCAATTGATTGATCAACGATATTTTAATATTTTGGATCGTGACTAACAATAAACCTCAAAACCCCGACACCGATTCTTAATAATTTTGAATGACACTTGTAGACTTCTGGGTCATGATTCTTACTTTAGAAACCTGATTTCGTTCTCAACATAAATGACGATGCAAATTTACTGTAAAAGAGTCAGTTATTCTACAAATTCCTAACTAGAATCATCAAAGCTAACCGATTCAAAAACTTAATTTTTCAGCTCAGCTATGAATCATTCGCATTTCAAATGGATTGCCTTCGCCCTTCTCTTGGTCTTCTCCTCCATCAGGGCGGAATCTCCAGCTGAGGCTGAAATCGGTAAAAAAAAGGTTAAACCACTGCGTTAATTACAATTAAACAATTGATAAAAACCGTCTTTTCCAGTCGAAAACGATAGATTCCAAGATCCTGAAGACATTGAAACGAACGTCGGGGAAACGAAAGCAAACCCTCCGTCCAATCGCTTTAAAGCCGACTCCCACGTCAATGAGACAGATGAGCTGAATAGATTGACCTCCCTGACGGTCCGATTGACCCAAGTCGGAGAGGGTCAAGGGACTGGAGATGGACTCATTTCAGACGATCTTCCTCGTGGAATTGAATCCCTCGATGGAATTAAAGGAGTCGATGTCATTTCCTTCGTTCTCAGTCCAAAATTAGGAGGTACAGGGTCAAGGGATAATTTATTTGCCCAAAATCGGAAGGTCAATCTGGATCAGTGGCGGTCAATTGACGAGAAGATTGGAAAACTTGTCGATGAGACTGGCTCTGCTCTCCTTATCTATTTCTTCGACTATGATTCTAAGTCCACAAGCACCCGACCCACCCGACTTGCTGTCAGTGTTTTAAGAGATAATCTTAATGATGTGACCTTTAAGGTTAACAATCCAACGGCCCTTCCTTCTAAAAAGGTCTAGGGATTTAGCGTTTTTGCCTACATTTTCTTTAAAAAAGTAGTCTAGATCGCCTTAAACGCGAATTGTGGGAATTTACCATTCAAATAGCCTTAAATATCGAACATTCGGAACTATTTATAACCCAATCTGTTGTTGTATTACGGTTGGAAAGTGGTGGTATCAATTAAATCAAAATAAGTATCGTAAAATATTTAAACTTTATTGCTAAATTAAACAAAAATAAATATGTTTCAAATGTGCTGGAATTTCACTGTTTTTTTTACTGTTAGTTCGGAAATTTTGCATATAAATTATAGTGGAATAATTTTACCCCTAAGCTGGGACTCAAAGTCCTTACAAGCCCCACATGAACATCGACGAATATTTGAAGTCAATTTCGAAAATTATTTATTTGCTGCAAAATCTATTGCAGATGCTGCTATCATCAAATTGTTGATCATTTACTAAGGACAAAGGATTTGTTTCCTCGTTATCTTTCAAAGCTCTTCTAGAGTTCAATTTGCATTCGTAAAACCTTGAACTCAACTGTTTTCATTGTACATGGCAAAATACTTGATTCAATTTATTAAGTAATTGACAATGCTCTGAATTGAATGAATGTTCGTATCATATTCAATTCAAACTTCAAACAGTTTTTGGTTTTGGAGACACTTAATGCTTTCTTGTGGTGTCTCGTGTCTGTCGGTACGAAAACTCGAGAACCGTTTAATATTTTCAAATCTTAGTTTTGTGTTATTATTTAGTGACTGTAACACCTAGAGAGAGGTTGAATTCCATCGGTGACCTTGAAGTAAAACATGGGTTTAGGGCCAAATGTAAATTTTTGTAACCAAGTGCTATCCTAAAACGTACTGGATTTTACTCTATGCTTGGGGTAAAATGAAATCTGAAATATTTATTGATTGACTGGTTCAAAATTGATTTGTAAGATCATATTTCCCAGCTTGACGATTTGTCTCCAACACTTTGATACATACGTTTAAATGGTTCATATTAAAACATCTTCAAATAGTATAAGATAGCCCATTTGTAAATGATTCCTGGCTCAGCATCCATACTTTCTGAATTGACATTGCATTGAGTAACTCGTCGAGTATGACATTTTTTTCCAGAGATAAGCATATTATTTTATTAAAAGCCTTCAATAAAAACTCATATATCAGACATCACACCACCCCGTCTCCAATAACAAAGAAACTATAAAGATCAACTGCTCCATTACTCTATATCCAACCCATTGGAAATGTTTTATAACCCATACCAATCATTATCAACTCCAAACTAATGCCAACATTTATTTTAACGTGTCAATGTCAATGTCCAGATAAAACCAACGCAGTAGACAAGAAAGAGCAGATTACCAACATTAAATTTAAAACATACAGAAACATTAAAATCACATAAAATATAAATGCATTTGTCGATCCATTGTTCCAAAGTGAGTAAAACCCAAACATTTGAAGAGGTTAAAGTTACAACAGACCTTGTAAAATAATTGATTGATTTGTCGTCCAAGTGTCCAGATGTTTCCAATACATTGTCAATAATCTTGAAGAGGATTTGCAATTTTTCCATCTCGATCTCGAGTAGCAAGTAAAAATAGATCCTGGGAACCGATACGCGATTCAGATTACGATTCGAGACGAGAGCTAAAGTTAATTAATTTAAGCTCCCAATTGAATTCATCCTTCAGTCATTTCTTGCCCATTCATTCAAGCAGATATCTACTCCAGAGATTCAGGATCTGAACTTTTAAGTAGCTTTGGCTTAAACGAGGAGCAAGAAATCAATTAAAATGGGTCTTGACATCGCTGGAAAGTACGAATTTGTCTCATCTGACAAATATGAGGACTATCTCAAAGCCGTTGGTAAGTAATAAATTTATGTACGTATTTGTACGTATTGTACCACTGGGAATGTATAGGGTGTTTCCAGAAAGACTAATACAAAACATCAGATATCTCGAGCATTTATAATTTTGTGAAATTCGAAATCTCCTATAGTTGAGGATGGACAATTTTTGAAGTTTCAATGTAAATTTAAAAATATTCACATAATTTTACAACACCCTGTATAACTGCACGATGATTTAATTTTACAAATTAGTATAAATTTTTAGTAGCTAAGTACCCTTTGAAGTTAGAAATCAAATAAAATGTCAGTATTTTGACAGGGTTTTTAAATTTATTTAGTAAGTTTCTGAAAGAGAGTTCTATTTCAAGAATCCATTAGAGGTGGGCTTGTATTTCGGGGAAATTTACTTCAAAATTCTAAGAACCTGAAAATTTTTATAACAATTCCTCTGAAAATTGTGCTAAACTCGAGTTTTTTTATTTCTTTGTAGGCGTTGGAGCCGTGACTCGAACGATTGCCGGAAAGATGTCCAGCACGATGGAGTACATCAGCCTCGGGGCTGACAAATGGACTCAAAAGACCCTCTCGACTTTCAAGAACTTCGAGATCACCTTCAAATTGGGAGAACCCTTCGAAGAGAACACTGCCGATGGCCGAAAAGTCAATGTAAGTCAAGTTTGAGATTTATTTTATTTTGCAATTTATTCTTTACAGCGACGAATACAACACTTATAGTTCTTGATCTACGACTTTGACATAGACATTTATGAAACGATTGATATTAAATACTACTCAAGCTTATCGTGGTTTAGTGATAACTTTTAGACTTGCCAATAGGAAAATTACCAACTCAGCGAGTAGAGTTCAAGTTCAATCATAATCAATGACTGATTAGCAGTTTAGGAATTGGGTTGTTGGATAAACAAGCCGGTTACCACATTTTTAGAAATAATTACCGGGGAGTAGTTGATTGACACGATAATCGATAAAATACATACTTATCTATAAGATTATCTCTAAATAATTGTGTTTTTTGCAGGCTTGCATCACCCGTGAAGGAGACACGCTGATCCACAAGCAAAACTTCGGTGGAGAAGATGGTCAAGTGACTCGTGAATTCAAAGCCGATGGTCAACTGATTTCAACATTCAAAGCCAAGGACGTCATTGCTACTCGAGTTTACAAGAAAGTTTAATATTATTAAATTAAAAAAGTTTTAACAAACTGGATCGTTTATTTTAAAGCACTTGCTCTTGTATCATATTTCTATCGGCGGGAATAAGGCAAATAATTATCAAAGCCATTTCATAAAATCATATCAACAGGAACAGAAAGTAAGCCACACAAGGTTTTATCAACCACTGCATATATGAACTCCGATTTGGTTGCTTTCTGAGCTGTAAAAAACGTAAATTCATTAAACCCTCCCTTTAGACCAACTGCCTTTACCGCTCTGATTCGCCGTTGCGTATATTTCATGTTCCATGTTATTTTTTCGCATAATATCTTTAAACGATCAATCAAGGCGGCAAAGCGGTCGTATGGCTTTACAGTTTCCGTTATAACAAGTAAATCCAGAGCAACTAGGGTACAAGCTGCGACGGGACAAACTAAATATACTGGCATGGGAATGATTCCCACTAATTTAATCGCGGCATAGTTTATAAGTGCTGACATGAGGATAAAGACGCCCAGAGCAAACGCCATCATAGGCTCCATAATTCCACTGATCATTTTTAGAATGATGTCAGCTTGAATGAGAAATTTTCTGATTGATTTCAACAGTTTCAACTGGTTAGCTCTTGTTTTTATAGTAAGCAGAGTAGCTAGAATATCGTTAAAGATGCAGATTCCAAATACACTGAATATCACGGAGAACGTTATGACGCTACCCGCCTCAATATTGTAAATGAAAGTGAAAGATATTCTTAGCATAAATTCAACGAATTTATGGTGTTGGAACCATTGGATTTCACTAAAAACATAGTAAAAGATATCCAAGTCTACTGCTAGGCAGAACGTGGCTACAAACAAGGGCAGAAGTTTACCGAGCAGAACAAACCCGGACATGATCAGTCCAATATAATCCAGCCTCGATAAGGATGTTGTCTTCTGCCTTTTAATTAGATGTCCTGAGATAAAAAAGTTAAAAATGTCAATTATTTTAATATTTAATATGTAGATACTGTATTTACTAACTTAAGGTGCCAATTAAATCTAATTACAGCAATTGATGGGATATAGTCCGATATTTCAATTTTAAGGATTCGGAAATGAGCTAAATTAGTTTGTGCTTTCCTCATAAGGGGTCACCAGATTGTGTGGTATTCTTACAATAAGACTTAAAATATCTTAAACAAACAACATTTACCTGAAGTTAACAGGTTTCGCGGAGGTTTATTTAGTTTGACAACATCGTTTCGAAGGCGCATAACGGCTGTCCAAGACTGGATAATGCTTAGGCGATAATGAAACACCAGCAAGTTCATTATTAAGGTAGTGATTCCTAGAAGGCCCATCATAGTCTGGCTTATAATTACCCACAGCGGAATCACACGTTCTTTGCTGAACAGTTGCCTCAGATTTAAAAAAGCACAGCAAGAAACTCCGAACATGACGACCAGATTTTTTAAATACCACAAGCTCAAGGATGTGTGGTCAATAACGGCGAACGATTTACTACGAGTGACCCATACTAACGGATGGCAGTTAAGCCTGTTTCCTTGATGGAGTTTATCGTAAATCTTCAAACTTGCAAAAATTATTGAAGTTGGCATTTTCGTTAGTTTTTTTTTAAATTAATAATTAAATTTCGAATTCACTCTTTAGAAGTTTAATTTTTTTCTTCACAAAGGCAACCTGAAAGTTTGGTTTCGAACTATTAGGTGCTCTCTGAAATGCAATAAAATAAAAAATGGCAGAAATAGGTTCTATTGCGTTTAGGATGAGTAAACTCGCAGAAACGTCTGATTGTTTTACATATAAACTATAAGTAAGCATTGCTAACCATAGCTCGTTTTTTAATCGTAGAAGTCTCAATTTTGTAGGATTCAATAATTTTTAATGTTTTTAGATTTCGAAGGTCGGGTTTGTCGGGAATTGGGATTCAGAATTCGATAACAGGTCCTGGCTTGAGGAAGGAAATGGAAATGAAAATTCAATTTTGATGTTCTTGACCCTGGCCTAGTAAAGTAATACAAAAATTCCCGGAAACGAATAACTATTGCTTTTTTATTGGCTTTATTTTGTAAAACTGGTTGGGTTACGAGTACAAAGTATTACAAACCACTGCTTTATCAATGATAGCATAAACTTAAATAAAAATTAATCTTTGAAATATTTATTTGCTGAAGTAGTGTGCTATACGAGGAATAATAATTTCCGCATATTCAAATTAAGCCCGTTAACATAAGCAACTAATAAACATACCTTAATTAACATGATAACAATAGTCAAAGACTGCGATTACCAAGTTATTATTGTTAGTCTTTCGGTCCAACTTTCATCTTGCAAATACAACTATTTAATGGGCCGTACTCTGGCGAAATATATTAAGAAAAAGCCTATTTTATTTTATAAAATCATTTCAACAGGAACAGAAAGCAAGCCACGCGTAGTGTTATCAACCATTGCATATATGAACTGCGATTTCGTTGATTTCTGAGCCATAAAAAAGGTAAAATCATTAAATCCAACTTTAAGACCAACTGGTGTTATCGCTCTGATTTGTCGTTGCCTATATTTCCGGTTCAGTCTAATATTTTCAAGCAACATCTTTTAACTTTGAATCAAGGCGGCAGAGCTATCGTATGGCTTTACAATTTCCATTACACCGAGTAAATTAAAAGGAACTAGAATACATGCTCCGATGGGAACAGCTAAGTATATCGGCATAGGAATTATTACTACTAATTTAATCGTAGCATAATTTAAAAATGCTGACAAAATAATAAGTGCCCAGAGAGAAAACGCCAACAATGGATTTGTACATCCTGCAACTACTTTTATAATGATGTCAGCTTGAATGAGAAATTTTCTGATCAATTTCAATAATTGCAGCCGGCAAACTCTCGTTTTAACGATTAGCAGGGAAGATAAAACATCGTTCAGGACACTGAGCGCAATTGCACCGAATGTTACGCAGAACGTAACGACCCTCCCAACTTCAATTAGCCAAATAAATATAAAGAATATCCTTATTACGGATTCGAGAAATTTATGGTTTTGGAACCATCGGAGCTCATTAAAAACAAAGTACAAGACATCCAGGTTGGCTGCATAGGTGAACATGGCTACAAACAATGTCAGAAATTTCCCGAGCAAAACAAACCCAGCCAGGATCAGTCCACTGTAATCTAGCCTCGATAAGGTTGTCATCCTCAGCGTTTTAATAATTTGTCCTAAGATTACAAAGTAAGAAATGTGAATTATCTATTTGATTCATTGTATATTGTAGAGATGCATTGATTTAAATTCGTTGGGGTTATTTGTAGCACAAAGTAATGGCTAACATATGTTAGTCGGATAGTACTAATAGATACTAGAATTTCCGGGATTCCGAAAAAATCTCAACCGGTTGTATATTGAAAAAGAATAAACCCTTAAGAACGGACGTACGGAAGGGATGAAATCGTCCCCGAAAAGAATTTAAGAAGTAAATATTTTAAGAATGGGTAAAGATTTGGTGCCAAAAGGTATTCCTCAACACGTAGGAGTCGTTTAGCATTGAAATCTGAAGTTACCCCATATGGCGTGGGCACACCCCCCGGCGTCAGTGGGGGTGGTCCCGTGTCGATTAGGAGTGTTCCCTAACACGTAGGAGTCGTTTAGCATTGAAATCTCAAGTTACCCTATATGGCGTGGGCACACCCCCTGGCGTCAGTGGGGGTGGTCCCGTGTCGATTAGGAGTGTTCCCTAACACGTAGGAGTCGTTTAGCATTGAAATCTCAAGTTGCCCCATATGGCGCGGGCACACCCCCTGTGCGCGGTGTGAGGGGGGCAGTCCCGTGTGTGTATGCGTTTAGGATATATGTATGAGTTAGAAAGGTAGAAGATGCATGTGTTAGATATATAGAAGATGTATAGAGGGGAGATATAGGAGATATACATATAAAATATATATGGGTCTTTGGTTTCGAATTTTTTGCGAGCAGGTGGTGTGGCCGATTTAGTCCAACTTCGAACTCACCCTGCCCTAGGACCTAATGAGGAAGTATCCTAAAGAAAAATTTGAAAAAGTTCAGCCGCTTTCGGGTTAGAGCACGGAAGGACGGACAGACGGACGGACGGACGGATCGAACGTTCTTATTAATATATTAATAATTTGAAAAAGTTCAGCCGTTTTCGAGTTAGAGCACGGACGGACAGCCGGACGGACGGACGGACGAACGGGCGGACAGACGGACGGACGGATCGAACTTTCATATTAATATATTAATAAGCATAGCATGTCAAACAATCCACACCTACCTGGAGATGCTGCAAAAGTTATCAGGTTTTGCGGATGTTTACTAACTTTTGCAATATCATCCTGAAGGCGCATCAACGCAGTCCAAGCTTGCATAAGATTATAGCGATAACGAAACAGCAGCAAGTTTGTCAGCAATATACCGATGACAGCTATCCCGGTGAAATTATACAATATGACAATCCACAAGGCAAGCTCGTTTGTTTTACTAAACAGCTGCCTCAGATTTAAAAAAGCACAAGTGCCAACAATGAACAGGATGATGAGATTTTTGAAGCACCAGAAACCCAATGATGTTGTTTCAGTGACGACAAAAGATTTAGTACGAGGGACCCATACTAACGGGTACCTGTTCAGCCTGTTCCCTTGGTAGAGTTTATCGTAAATCCTCAAAGTCTCAAAAAATATAGGAGTTGGCATTGTCGCTGGTTTTTTAAAAATTATTGTTGTTTAAATTGAAGCAAAGGTCGATCTTGAGCCCGAACGTTGGATTTCGACCAACTAGCGTTTCTCTGAGCTGAAATTATATTGAAAATGGCAGATATAGATCTTTTTGAGTTTAGGATGACCCTGTGCTGTGGTTTGATCTTTGTTTTTATTATAACTAGAGCATTATTAGTCAACTCTTACAATTAGAAATCTAGTCTGACTTTTTTGTTATTCTCCCAATGAAAATGGAAAAATTAGATACTCAATTTATGCTGACATTGTTTAAAAAATAAAGAAACACTAAAATGGATATTTTCGATAGCTCGTAAAACATTGAGGTGTAATTCGAGAAGGTTTTAAAAAAATTACAATCGTAAATGTTATAATTCTGTTTTAACCCTTTTGCATGGCGAAGCAAGTTTACGTAGCCACGTAGAGATTTTTTTAAAATCAAAGTGTCGCCATGGTCCATAATATTTTTGGTATATTTCTTTCAACGGTAGGCTCATTTCAAGGATCAACCGCCTCGTATGGCAACATTTTTTGCAATATTGCGAAAATCTAAGAATTTAAATTGTTGCTAATTTCGACAGCATATTGTGATTACAAATTTTAAAAAATATTGACGTCATTGTTCCTAGAACCATCTAAATTTTAAGCAAATAATGATTATGAGTTGCATATGTTATTTTTTAATGACTGGTGGGTCAACCCAAGGGACTGAAATGCATACTACGATATAAAACCGACGTAAACAAATTTCATAAGTCCCCACTTTCTAGGTAATTTGACAAAAAATTTCCACTGCGATTACAAATAGGTGGACAGCGATCCAAAATATGCCCAAAGATCGACCTTTAGTTTCGAAACATTCGACAAAATGCGAGATTCCAGAAAACAGTCCTAGAAATGGCATATTGTACTCCTGTAAAACTATTCATATCGTAAGTTATTTTGTACTTGCTAAAACTAAAAGTAACTGGAGCAAATCCATAATTACAGATTCTTATTAGTCTGTCTTCATAACTTGAATAACAAAACAATTACAGATTCTATATTCTCGTTCTCTCTGTAATTGTTGGATTACTGTAATTAAAATACGGCTTTGTAAATGTCGTTAGTAAAAGCTAAAATATATATGACCTGGTAAAGTAGGTCGGAAGGTCAAGAAACGTAAGGTATTTCAAGGATCCATATAGTAAATCCACGTTTGAATTTTGAGGAAAGGCTCGTTCAAGCGCAATGTAGATTTGGAGGATCCTCAAATGTTAACTTAACTCCCGACTCGACTTTCTGGTGAAACGGGAGAAAGTCGACTTTCTCTTCCTCCTCCCCTTCTCACTAACGCTAATTTTAAACGTAAACTGCGCAGTCCCTGACCTTCCGACCTACTTTACCAGGTCAAATATATTTTGGCGGCCTATAGTTCCAATGTTAAACTTTCATCAAGATACATAAGCTTTCGAATGAGACTATTTAAAAAAATATCGGGGTCGCACAGTTGGAAATGTTCCCTTGTGAGCCCTTGAAAAATATGCAATTTATGCAATGGTAATGGAATCCGTAGTAGTAAACCTGTAGAGACAAGATTATAATAAGGTTGGGCCATTTGCCTTTATATTCTCTTTAAAAAGCTGAACCGAAAGATCTGAAAATCAATGCAAAAAATCCTTGCAAAATCTGCAAATACTCGCCAAATTCCGCAAGATTTATTTTTTTGCGCACGGGATCTAAAGATCCCACGCCATGCGAAGCTATGTAATTTTGCTGGGATCAAAAAGTCCCAGGCCATGGCAACGCTTATAGTTTTGCTGGGATCAAAAAATCCCAAGCCACGTCAACGCCCCGATTTTCAGTGGGATTAAAAAATCCCAGGCCATGGTAACGTCTCGATTTTTGCGGGATCCAAAGATCCCGTGCCATGCGAAAGGGTTAAGGAATTTAATTTAAGGAACTCTATTTAAGTCTCAATTTGTTTAAATTTTGTGCAATTTTTTGGGATTTTGGAGGTCAAAGGTCAACGGAATACGATCAAAGCTCACACGTTTTTTAAATAGCAACAGCTTAAAGGTGACAAAGGTATTTTCAAGTACAATACAACGATGTAAACGATTTTATTCTATAGTTGGGGCTCATTAATTGTAAGATTCTTGAATAAAACGTGGGTGTGGGTTTGGTTAATTAGTAAAACTCTTGGGAATCGGACACTGACGTTAAAGGCAATTTCAAAATTTTTAAAATGTGATTCCACCCTTTCTCGATGCGGGTTTACAACGGTTTATTTGCTGTGAGTTTTGCATCTGAAATTCGACAGATAAGTGACCATCAATGTTAAATCTCATTTTAATAGACCTACAGTTTGCGGAAACGTATCAGATATGTCCGTAAAATGATAACCGGGGTTTGAGAGCTAATTCTGTCATGAAGAAGGATAGCGGAAATGCAAATTCAATCTTGACATATTTGACCCCGGTCTACTAATACAAAAACATCACGGAAACCAATAAATATTTATTTTTGTTTGATAAATTTAGATAGGTTTCGAGTTCAAATGATTACAGACTATACTGCTGCATCAATGCTAGTATATACCACTAATAAAAATAGTAATATAGATCATTTTTTCTGTAATACTCTGCAATACGTGGAATACTAATTTCCGGATTGCATAGTCAAACAAAGCCTTGTAACGGATGTAACCAAGTGTTGCAAAAAGAACACGTGAAATCGAATAGTGATGATAGTTGATTGTAGTCTCATATATTATTATAAGCTTCAAACTCCAAGTAACATTACGGCGCATTGAGTACACTAAATAGCATTGACATAAAATCGTCGGGGTCCAGGCTAATCAAGAGCAAGGACTTTAATAAATGGCTAATCAGTAATCAGTAGTTTGGACTTTAGTTAGTTGTTCTTTTAAAACGCCAAAAGCCTATTTATTGAATTAAATAGCCCAAAGTAATTGTTATCCATATAAAATAGATTAGTTTCATTATAAGTTTATTTATCTCTAAATTAGTTTGTGCTTTTGAGGGAGTGCAGCAACAATGAAGGAATTAGGCTCATCCACAATCAAAACTATCGGTTGAGAAGAAGGTCAAGTTCTAATTGTAAGTGATCCGTGAATAAATTCAGATCAATACAAACCTATCACATTTTATAAAATTCTCTCAAAAGGAACAGAAAGTAAGCCCCTCATGGTGTCATCTAATATTGCACATACGACAACTGATTTTGTTGATTTCTGAGCCGTAAAAAACGTTAACTCATTCAACCCCGCTTTAAAAGCCACAGGTTTCATCGCTCTGATTTGTTGTTGCAGATATTTTCGGTCCTGCATTATGTTTTCAAGTGATTTCTTGAAACTTAGCATCAAGCCGGCCGAGCGTTCGTATAGCTTTACGATTTCAACTAACAACAACTAAACTTAGAGAAACAAAGATACATGCTCCGACCGGACAAGTTAAGTATATCGGCATAGGAATTATTCCTACTAATTTGATCGCACAATAATATGCAATATCAGTAGGACAAGGTCGGCTAGACAAACCCCACCAAAGGTATATTATTTATATCGTTCAATTACTTTAAGGATGATGTCAGCTTGAATGAAAAATTACCTGATTGATTTCATTAGTAGCTCAACCGGTAGGATGTAGTTTGCAAAAATTGTAAAGAAGATAGAACATCGTTCAAGATACCGATTATAATGACATTGAACGTGAGAGAGAACGAGATAACACTCCCGGCTTGAATTATGCAAATAAAATGAAAAGATACCCTTAGAAATAATTTAATAAATTCATGATTTTGATTTTGTAGGATTTTTGAATAAAACGTCTTTAGTGTGTCCGAAAACTACGTTAGATGTTATTTGACGTTTTGTTTCGCGTTGGTCTGGATTTTCGATGTACAATTGCAACAGTTTATTTGCCTTGAGTTTGGCATCCGAGATGTAGCTCATAAAGGACCATCACTGTAAAAATACAGTAAATTAGACCAACAGTTTGCGGAAGTGTTTCAGATCCTGGGATGTTCGTATAATGATAATAGGGATTCAATTTTCATATACTGGCAAAGTAAGGAAATGGAAATGTAAATTCCATTTTGACGTACTATTTTGACCCTGACTTACAATTAGTTATAGAAGAAAATCCAGGAAACGAATAAATATTGCTTTTTCATTGGATTTTGTGGGCTAAAACTGGCTGGGTAACCAGTACAAACCATGACAGTTTACTTCCCCATCAATGATTGATAACATATATTCTAGGATCTATTCTAGGAATAATTCTCTTCAATTGCTACAACAATGAAGTTTTTTCTGCATTGCCTGGTGTGGACTACTGTATTTTTGCTGACGACCTAGTCTTTTATTATGAAAATAAAGACGAATCATGCATTGTTAGACACTGACAGCAACTTTAGGGTTACTTGATCAGTGGTGTAAATCAGTGCGTATGAAAATAAATTTTTCCAAAACAAAATGGATGATTTTTCATAAATCTCAAAATCAAATTTTGTCAGAACCTGAAATTAAATTTAACAACAGTATAATTGAAAGGGTTTGTGAGTTTAAATATTTAGGTGTATATTTGGATGAATGCATGACTTTCTCCGATCATTATGCGCATGTATCTTCTAAATTAACTTCCGCAATTGGCTGTTTAAACACCATTAAACATTATGTAACTGAACAAGTATTTATTATCTTAATTAATTGTTTTGTTTATTCTGTAATCGACTATGGATTACCTATCTGGGGATCTATTGGTACGACCAAACTTGAACACCTTCAATCCAAGATAGACAATTTCCTAAAAATGTACTATTATCCGAGCCTCGGTAAACTATTCACCAAAAAGTACTGGTCAAATAAACCAGAAAATAAACTAAATACAAATTGTAAGCAGGACAAACTTATTGAACTATGCAGAAGTATTGACAGAAATGTTTTACTTGAAAAATGTAATATTCTATTTGTCCCAGAGCGATATAATTACTATTGTTTGTATTTCGTTTTTAAAACAATCAAAATTGGATCTGTCGTCCCGAAAATAAATAATTTTTTTACGGTACTTCAAGGTAGGGGTGATGAAACCACCTACACCCAAAGTTTAGACGTAAAACGCTGTCCAAGCGTAATAATGCAACAATCTGTGCAATACCAATCTATTATTTTATGGAACAGTTTGCCACGTGAAATAAGACGTAATGATCTTAGCAAATCACAGTTCTCTTATGAACTTAATCAGTGGTGCATGGCACCTCGGTTTAGCGACTTCGTAACATACTAATCTAATGAAATGTGATGTGAATTTACTTTTGACTTAAGTTCGTAGTGTAACCAAATATTACTAATAGCTATAGTTTTACAAAATTAGTCATAACTATTTATATATATATTTTATATTATCGAAATGTGATTTATTTTCTCCGATATTGTCCCCGGGGGGAGACCAGCTTCGGCTGACTCGGCTTGACAGTTTAATAAAGAATAATCAAATCAAATCAAATCAATATAAACTATTAAACAAAAATGAGTTGCTAAAATTTTTATTTGGTGCAATATTGTTCGGTAGGTGGAATAATAAATTCCGTATCCAATATTAAAATAATTTAGGTTTGCTTGCAACGGATGCAACCACGTGTAAAAGTTAACATGTGTAATGTTATAGTTATAGGATAGCTATTTTTAGTCAGTGGGCAAAATTAATTTTTTCTTTCAATTGGAGAGTTAAGGCATAATCAAAGGATGTAGGGCAGATATAATACTAGTTATAATATTATCATTGGTTATTAACTCGAGTTATGTTTTAATTACAGCTCCCGGAAGGGTTTCGGATGATGAGATGTATAATGATAATGAGAAAGTAAGCGGAAACGCAAATTAAATTGTGATATACTTGACCCTGGAACAGTAATATTAGAAAATCCAGGATGAAATGAACGCCTATCCAGTGGATGCTTTGTCATATTCAGGATAGCTCGCCTTAAACCTACCCGGTAGAAGGGCATCCAATAAAAATGCAGTGTTCCAGATGAAGTACGACTTTCGACGCTGATTATGCACTTTGCCTGTTTTTGATGCAGATCTCTAACTCCCTCTCGCTTGCTTAGGAAATCTGCTACGCTGTTTGATGCTGGTTGATGATAATAACTCCAATCTCTTTTATCTCTTATTGGAATTACTATTTATTTTCCTCACTTTAATTACAAGGAAATTACTTATACTTTACTATCCGAAATTACACTTATCTCGGCTAAACTAAATACGAAGAATCACGTCTCGACTGATTGTGCCGGAGTAAAGTGTGGACGAGATGTATCTCACTCGACGCCAGCAGCAGAACTAAACTCTAAAGGGAAAACTGAGACTCTTGTTGTTGAGACGGGACTGATCTTGTTCGTCTTGCATTCTGTACTTGCGCTTGCTCAGGAACTTTACGTACACACTTAGGGAAAGCACTTTCACTCATATTATTTACTTACATACTAACATAATTGTAAATTGAACGGTTCGCAACATCCTTCCACCATTCCTTGCGAAGTCAAGGAATAAAAAAACGCGAACCGAATAAATTCATAACATGAAATCAAAGTTTTAAAGACTAAAATAATAACTAGCAAATTGATTCATAAATGTGCATGACAAACTTTAAATTACAATTACTTACAACTGAATAACACTTTTACATTGTTAACCTATCGGGAATCTTAACCTTACGTCCGGAACGGGTGATAACGTAGGAGACTTCAGGTGTAGGGATCTCTTCATCTGCTTCGGTTGGGTCCTCAACTTCTTTCATTATGTCTGCTTCCTTATTAACTGGGGGTTTGAGGATTAATTCTTGTCGTTGGGAAGCCGTTGATACTTCAATGGGGAATAGTCTGGGAATCTGGCGGGTGATGGAGGATTCGGTTTGTACTCTGGCTACCCGTACATGTCCGTCCTTTTCGGGGATGAGTTCCTCAGGAAACTCCTCATCTGTACAGCAGCGTCTTATCCTGGTTTCCTGCTTATCCATCTTCGGGTAAATCTTGACGGGGGGTGAAAATCCCAACGGGTTGAAAGTTTTCTGTAGGTGCAAGGGAAGTTCTCGTTCGTTGCACTCCTCAGGATGGTCGACGTCATGGATGCAGCAACCGAGGGGGTCATTAATCTTCTTCCTTTTGTAGCCGAGTATGGACGTTTCTACTTTTTCTTCTTGGAGGCTGGATGTACGGCCAGGTTCCAACCCGCATTCACTGCTTCCAAGTGAACCGATTCCGGTCCCTTCCACCGTTCCAGTCTCCCACCGTCGTAGTTCCATACCGGCTTCCGCGAGCTTCTTTGTTGACCAATGCTGGATACGGTTGACTGTTACAACCAGCTGATGTGGATCCTTCCACCATAGAAACCGAAGCATGTTTTGATCCTCAATCCGAACATCTACCATCAGGAAGGCTTTGCGTATGTCCGAGATGACCCCAACTATATTCAATCTAAATCGTAGCAAAACACTGGGGATCAATTCCATTAAATTAGGACCTTTTAATGGACAATCATTTAAGGAAGGATTACGACCAATTTTGCAGCAAATTTCGAATACGGCTTCCACTGGCGCCGTTGTAGTCCTATTAGCTGCTGCTTCCTTCTTGACCTCAGCTTTCTCTGGTTCTATTCTCAAATGCTCCATCTCTAGAGCGACACTCCTTTCTGCAGCCATTTGGTCCAAATCTTCTTGTCGTTTCTTTGCTTCCATTTGCTGTTGAAGTACTAGGTCCTCCCTTGCCTTCTTCCGTTCTAATTCTTCGTCGATTAGCGTATTCTCGTGCTTCTGCTTGTCCAGGATGTACGCTCGTTTTCTCTGGAGAAAGTTCATCCTGGTCTCTTTGGCTGACTGCAGTCTTTGAATCTCAGTTAGCTTTTCCTTAATCTTATATTGTAATTTACTTACATCCCGTTTCTGTATTCGTAGGATGCTTTCATCTGTTTCCGGTGCCTCTTCCATGGACTGAAGAAACTGTTCCAAAATTCTCTCTTGAATCTGCAAGTCCTCCTCAGCTGACATGACTTTCTCTTTTAAGCCTTCTTCCTCCTCCTCCAATGTTAGAAGCTGACTTTGTGCTTCTAAATCGATGGATTTTCTTCGCGATTGTACTGAAACGATCGATCGAGAACTTCTTCGGGACTGAATCGATCTTGAAGATGAGTTTCTTAATTCACCTGTCTTTGATGAAGCCACGGTTAGGTTGAAGGACTGACTTACATCCGTGGAGGCCATCTCGCGGTCTGAATGTGAAACAGGGTTGTGCTTGCTGCGGAGGTTGTACTCGTTGCCATCCGCCATCTTGCCCTCGTCTCCTCGTGGTATTTCCGCTCTTAAAACTTTCAACAATTGATTTTGACTTATTTCTTACGTACTTTCTGGAACACGCTGGTCACGCCGTGGGTACCAAATGAAATGACGTCTGGTAGAAGGGCATCCACTGAAAATGCCTCTCGCTTGCTTAGGACATCTCGATGCTGGCTGATGATAATAACTCCAATCTCTTTTATCTCTTATTGGAATTACTATTTATTTTCCTCACTTTAATTACAAGGAAATTACTTATACTTTACTATCCGAAATTACACTTATCTCGGCTAAACTAAATACGAAGAATCACGTCTCGACTGATTGTGCCGGAGTAAAGTGTGGACGAGATGTATCTCACTCGACGCCAGCAGCAGAACTAAACTCTAAAGGGAAAACTGAGACTCTTGTTGTTGAGACGGGACTGATCTTGTTCGTCTTGCATTCTGTACTTGCGCTTGCTCAGGAACTTTACGTACACACTTAGGGAAAGCACTTTCACTCATATTATTTACTTACATACTAACATAATTGTAAATTGAACGGTTCGCAACACAGGAAGCCAATAAATATTGCTTTTTTAATTTATTTTTAATTATTGGACGAAACTGGTGAGGTAACAAGTTCAAAGTATTACGGACCATACTGCCTTATATGTTATAGCATAGACTATTAAATCAAAATGAATTGATATTGATATAGTCTAATATTCCGTAATAAACCTTTTCGAATGCAAATTATGTTAAAATTACACAGAAATGACAACAACGAATATAACCAAGTGTTCTAAAAGTGAACATGTGAAACGTAATTATGACGATTACGTATATTGTAGTCTCATATTGCTTCAAACTCTAAATAGCATTAATATATAGTTCTAACATTACTCAAGGTTGTCCCGGTGGAATGCTAACTGTTAATCTTACAAGCCAATAGTCAATGATCAACTTGACACTCAACAAGCAAGACAACGTTGGTGGTGATGGTCAAGTGATCCGTCAAATGAGAGCCGATGATGGTCAATTGAATTGACGTCACCATTCAAGGCCATGGATGCCACTACTAGATCTTAAACTTTGCGGATGCTCTTTAAACATCGAAAATACATTAAATTATCAAAGTTCCATCCCATAATATAATAGCGTTTAGGTCATACTTCAATCGGTGAGGGTTAGAAAAGCCGATTACAGTTTATAAAATCATATCAACTGGAACAGAAAGTAATCCACACAAGGTATTATCAACCACTGCATATAGAAACTTCGATTTGGTTGATTTCTGAGCCGTAAAAAACGTATATTCATTAAACCCTGCCTTTACACCCACTGCCTTTACCGCTCGGATTTGCCCTATCGTATATTTCCGGTTCCATGTTATGTTTGTACATAGTATCTTCAAACGAACAATCAAGGCAGCAGAGCCTTCGTATGGTTTTACGATTTCCGCTATACCAACTAAATTAGTAGTAACTATGATACATGCTGCGATGGGACAAGCCAAGTAAACTGGCATAGGGATTATTCCTACTAATTTAATAGTAGAATAATTTACCAGTGCTGACACTACGACGAGGGAGCTGAGGAAAAAGGCCATCATAGGCTCCGTAATTTCACCAACTATTTTTAGAATGATATCAGTTTGAATCAGAATTGTCCTGATGGATTTCATCAGTGATAACCCACAAACTCGTGTTTTCAAGATCTGTAGGGAAGCAAGAGCATCGTTCAAGACACTGATCCCAATTGCACAGAACATGACCGCGAACGTAACCACCCTCCCAACTTCAATTACGCAAATGGATACAAAGAATACCCTTAGTAATAATTCGACAAATTGGTGGTTTTGAAGCCATCGGACTTCATTAAAAACAAAGTACAAGACATCCAGGTCCGCTACAACACTGAAAGTGGATACAAAGAATGGCATAAATTTTAAGAGCAGAACCAAATAAGCCAAGCTCAGTCCAATGTAATCTAGCCTCGATAAGGATGATGTTTTCAGCGTCTCAAAGAAGGGTACTGTGATAAAAAATGTAAAAATGTGAATTACTAACTTAAATTAAATAATTAAAACTGAATAACTTAAATTTTAAGTTAAATAAACAACACGTACCTCGAGATGTTGAACAAGTCAGACGCTTTTGGGGAGGTCTACTAACTTTGACAACATCGTCTCGAAGGCGTATAAACGCAGTCCACGCCTGGATAAGATTCCAGCGATAACGGAACACCAGCAAGTTTGTTATAATTGTAACTAGACCAATAATCCCGACCCCGTTACACAATATGACAATCCACAACGGTATCCTGATTTCTTTGCTAAACAATTGCCTCAGATTTAAAAAGACACAACATAAAACACCGAATGTGATGAGGAGATTTTTGAAGTACCAGAAACCCAATGTCGTTTGGTCAGTGACGACAAAAGATTTAGTGCGAGGGACCCATACCAATGGATACCTGTTAAGCCTGTTCCCTTGGTGGAGTATATCGTAAATCTTCAATGTCGCAAAAAATATAGGAGTTGGCATTGTTGTTCGTTTTAAAAATACTCCAAAAGTTTCAACATTTTCCTTTATTACGGGGACATCAAAATTGGGTTTGACCCATCAGAGACCCACCAAAACCTCTTACGGTGTTACAAATTGTTGAACAAAGCGATTTTGATGATTTATTTTCCAGATATTTTTGACTAATTTAATATCAAATTGGGCAGCTAATTCCTACGGTTTTAGGACTTATATCGGTTAGAAATCAAGTATTTCTGAGAACCCACTCTAATAATTTTCTGCTCAGTTTAATTGAAACAGGGAGACTTGTCCAAGTTCTTTGCGAAACCTACACATGTTGTTAGATGGAGAGCCTTCACGTGACCCCATCTAAATGCTTGTAGCTTTTCCAAAGGCGCGAGACAAAGTCTCTTAAAATCAAGAATATCAGCGACAAAGATTAAATGCAACCTGATGCAAGACCGCATGGCCGTGCTCAATTGGACCTACGGTTTGTCGAAATGTCTTGGATAATAATGCCCGAATAATAATCGGGATTCGATAGCTGATCATGACATGAGGATTGAGGAAGGCAGTTGAAATGCAAATCGAATTGTGACATACTTGACCCTGGCCCTCTAATACAAACAAATCAGGAAACGGGTAAATATTGCTTTTTGTAATTTGGTTTGGTTTCCTAAAATGGTTGTGTTGCGACAACAAATGATTACAGATTACAGCCTCAATATTGAGTGCATAAACTATTAACTAAAAAAGTCATGAAATATTTATTGATTGAATTATTGTGCAAAATGTGGAATAATAATTTCCGTATCTTATGTTCAAAAACGGATGTAACCAAGTGTTTTAAATATAAACATGTGCTTGGAAGTCATTAAATACCATTATCTATGATACGCCGTGAAAAAATGCAAACGTTAACATTTTTAACATTGCTGTAATAGGCGATTTATATTATAACATCCTCCGTAGCTATGTATTAATTAAATGCTTCATTTGGTTCATATAACCTCTTTCTGGGACAAAGTTAGTGCTTTTAATTTGGCTATTTGTTAGATATTTCAACCGTTTATATAGTACAGACCACAAAATTATAAATATTCTTATTTATATCTATGGTGCAGACGAAGGGACGGACATGGACACTGAGTCATTTCCATTGTATATCTATATCGTAAATACATAATAATTCAATGGCCTCTAGAACAAAATTAATATACCTATTCGTTGTTTTCCCGGAAATCATTTCAATCGAATTGATTGTATTTTCGATTAAACAAGATATAATGGGAAGTCCATGATAAGCTGGGCAGTGGCCACGGAACAATGCTTCCGTTCCGTGTCACCATAATCTAATGAATACGATTTTCAGTTCTGATGCCTACCTCTACAAACCTTGAAAAGTTCGGTATCCTTGTCCTACCGAGCTCAATTAAACCAATTCGTTGTCTCATATATCACGTCTTTTTCTACGATTCTCGAATGATTCAAAAATAAGTTTGCAATAGTATTGACGTGTTTCACATGAAATGTATACTGAGGAAACTAAGTTTTTACAATGACAAATGATATTGCTTTGTTTTTAACAAATTTTTTGTGTGAGACTTTAATACAAACAGATTTAATCGTAACATAATAAAACCTAACTATATTTTTACAATCTTATCGTAGGGAATGGAAAACAAGGCAGTAATGGGGTAATTTCCGAACTATAAAATGCGTTAACTTATTTTATTTAAATTTAAAGCCATTAAACCGATTGATATCATCGCTTTGCTATGTCGTTGTTATAACTTCCGATCCAACGTTTGGTTGGTAAATATTGCTTTTTGTAATTGGGTTTGGTTTAATAAAAATTGTTGTGTTGCGACAACAAATGATTACAGATTACAGCCTCAATAATGAGTGCATAAACTATTAACTAAAAATGAAGTTGTGAAATATTTATTGATTGAATTATTGTGCAAAATGTGGAATAATAATTTCCGTATCTTATGTTCAAAAACGGATGTAACCAAGTGTTTTAAATATAAACATGTGTTTGTAAGTCATAAAATACCATTATCTATGATACGCAGTGCAAAAATGCAAACGTTAACATTTTTAACATTGCAGTAATAGGCGATTTATATGCTAATATCCTCCGTAGCTGCCTATTAATTAAATGTTACATTTGGTTCATATCACCTCTTTCTGGAACAAAGTTAGTACTTGTAATTTGACTATTTGTTTCATATTTCAACCGTTTATATAGTTCAGACGAAGGGACGGACACCGAGTCATTTCCATTGTATATCTATACTAGGCAGCCACAGGCCCGATATCGGGCCTTAAAATTGTAGATAAACGTTTAGTGACAGCCTACTATATTATCGAATTCTATGTTGGCAGCTAATTACAAACAAAAAGTTTCAGGTGTGAGCCACAGCAATTTTTACGATTGCACATTGCACCCGTACACCATAGGTGAAGATACGGACACCTCTGAACGTTGCCATGCTCGTTATTAAGGGGTGAAACCCCTTAATGCGATCACCTTGTCTGTCTGTCCGTCCGTCCGTCCGTTTACGCTCTAACTTTCGAACGGTTTAAGTTTTTTGAAAACGGTTTTCGGATTTGAAACCTACATTTACTTGGCTTTAAGCCAAATAGAAATTTGAAATAGTCGGTCACACCCCCTGACCCCAAAAAATTTAAACTCGAAAATTCCTATACTAAATGACTCCTACGTGTCAGTAAGGATAGTTATTCGTGTAAATATTTAAAAGTGTAACGTTTTGGTTTCACCCCTTTTTTACGTGTCGTTTGTAACGATTTATTGGTTATTTAATCCAACGCCGTTGTTTAAGGGTTCTGATCTAGAACCCTTAAAACATCCGTTCCCCAAGAATTCCCTCAATGTCCTATCTAAATAAAGTACTATCATTATTATTGAACCCTGCCCCAAACACCCTCCATCCCTATTAACATACAACACTAAACCCTTCTAATCACTAATTCACATTCAAAAGGAGATACGTCCTCACTCCATAAATTTGGCAATGACCAAAATTAGACCTTTTGGCTTTCTGAAGGTCAGGGTGCCAAAATTTCAAAATTCCAGCACAATCGAAAGATTTCTCGGTGAAAGAAGTTGTCAATCTATATGTCACACGATCATTTCGAAATTTCGACGACTTTGACCGTTTCAAGGTCAAGGGGTCAAAATTTCAGAATTCCAACATAGCCAAAGTATTTTCCGAAGCTCAGCGGTGTGAATCGATATATCACACGACCATTTACATACAATTTAACGTTAAGTCAAGTTGGCCTAGGTCGCAGGTCACGGAATTTTGAAAGGTCATATAGCCTACCGTAATTCCGAATTTTTTTAAGAATTTTTGGCTATTTCAGTTTTTCGATAACTCAAGCCAGTAAGAAGTAGTAAGCTGGAACATCAGAGACATACAAATGGCCTTTTTTATTATAATAGATTGTAAATACATAATAATTCAATGGCCTCTAGGACAAAATTAATGTACCTATTCGTTGTTTTCCCGGAAATCATTTCAATCGAATTGATTGTATTTTCGATTAAACAAGATATGGTGAGAAGACCATGATTAGTTGGGCAGTGGCCACGGAACCATACTTCCGTTCCGTGTCGCCATAATCTAATGAATACGATTTACACTTCTGATGCTTACCTCTACATGCCTTGAAGAGTTCGGTATCCTTGTCCTACCGAGCTCAATTAAACCCATTCGTTCTCTCATATATCACGTATTTTTGGACGATTCTCGAATGATTAGAAAATAAGTTTGCAATAGTATTGGTGTGTTTCACATGAAATGTATACTGAGGAAACTAAGTTTTTACAATGACAAATGATATTGCTTTGTTTTTAACAAATATTTTGTGTGAGACTTTAATACAAACAGATTTAATCGTAACATAATAAAACCTAACCATATTTTTACAATCTTATCGTATGGAATGGAAAACAAGACAGTGATGGTGTATTTTTCGAGCTGTAAAATACGTTAATTTTTATTTAAATTTAAAGCCATTAAACCGATCGACATCATCGCTTTGATATGTCGTTGCTTATATTTCCGGTCCAACGTTTGTTTTTCAATTGAGTTCTTTCACCCCAGAATAAAAGCTTCAATTCATTAGCAGTCTTCGAACACTCAGAAAGAAACCTAACATTAATTAAAGTGTAGTACATTTTATATAATCATATCAACAGGAACAGAAAGTAAGCCACGCATTGTGTTATCAATTATTGCATACAGGAACTCGGATTTTGTTGATTTCTGAGCCGTAAAAAACGTAAGTTCATTAAATCCAACCTTGAGACCCACTGCTTTTACCGCTCTAATTTGTCGTATCGTATATTTCCGGTTTAATTTTGTGTTTGCACATACGATCTTCAAGCAAACAATCAAGGCGAGAAAGCGGTCGTATGGTTTTGCGATTTCCGTCATAAAAAGTAAATTCAGAGAAAGTAGCAGACATACTGTGACTGGACCAGTTAAGTATATTGGCATAGGGATTATGACTACTAGTTTAATTGTAGCATAATTTGCAAGCGCTGACAGGACAACGAGGGCGGCGAGACCGAACGCCAGTAAAGTTTTAGTATATTCTACAAGCACTTTTAAGATGATGTCAGCTTGAATGAGAAATGTCCTGATTAATTTTATTGTTTGTGAACAGTAATGTCTCGTTTCAAACTTAAGGAGGGACTCCAGAACATCGTTCAGGATACAGATCTTGATTATACTGAAAATGATGGAGAACGTAGTGGCTCTTCCGGTTTCGGTAAGGAAAATAAAATTAAATGAAACCCTTACTGTTAATTCCACGAATTTGTGGTTTTGAAACCAACTGATTTCTTTAAAAACAAAGTAAAAGACATCAAAGTTGCCTGCAATACTAAAGGCGGCTAGAAACAATACCAGAATTTTCCCAAGCACGATAAACCAATACATGATCAGTCCAATGTAGTCCAGTCTCGATAAGGATGTCGTCTTCAACCGTTTAATTATATGTCCTGAGATAAACAATTTAAAAATGTTAATTTCTTGTTTAATTAAATTATAAATACCGTATTTACTGATTTCATCTCATATCGGTATCTCAGAACAGTGCGTTATCGGTAACCCGAAATTATATGCCGATATTTGAATTCCCGGGATTCAGGAAAGAGTCTTATTCAGTTGTACAATTTGCCCCATTTGAGGATCACGTGATAGTCTAATATTGAACCATTGAACGATCATTGGCAAACATTAAACATTTTAAGAGAAAGAAAATTTACCTCGAGTTGTTGAAACGGTAACTTGCGTTTTCGGATGTTTACTGACTTTAGACACATCGTTTCGAATGCGCAGAAACGCTGTCCAAGCCTGGATAATGTTCAAGCGATAATGGAACACCAGGAAGTTTGGTAGCAATGCAGCTACACCCGAAATCCCTATCCCACTATACATTATGACAATCCACAACGGAATCCCGTTTTCTTTGCTAAACAATTGCCTCAGATTTAAATAGGCACAACAGAAAACTGTGAACATGACGATCAGATTTTTGAAGTACCAGAAGGTCAATGATGTTTTGTCAGTGACGACAAAAGATTTAGTAGGAGGGACCCAAACTAACGGATATCTGTTGAGCCATTTCCCTTGGTAGAGTTTATCGTAAATCTTCAGAGTCGCAAAAATGATAGGAGTTGGCATTGTTGTTCGTTTTTAAAAATTAATGCTCTTTAAATTTAAAAAAAGTTTTGACTATTCGGCAGTCCAGATTTTTTTTTATAATAAGCTAAGCAATACCGACTCTAAAAACGTAAAATTAGCTTCCTAATAACATGTTTACCTTGTCGAAATGATTTTGAAATATGTATAAATAGTTATCATCAACATAGTCATTTTAGGTAGCTCGAAACGCATCCATAGTCTGATGATAGTTTTTGAAGTTTCTCGAACAAATAGTTGTTTTTCAAGAAAGTAGAAAACTCTCGAATCTTTTAAAATTTCAATTTGTTTGCAATTTTTCGAGCTTTTGAAGGTCAAAGGTATATGGTCTACAAAAAAAATTGAAACCCTGTCAATGTGACAGATCGTTTGAAATTATCGATTACAATTCCAGGTTGTATGCGATTTTACTCTTTACTTGGGGTTACCTAAATTCTTGAATAAACCGTTTCTAGCGTGGTGGACAACCACGATAACTTATTTGTCGTTTTGATTTGAGTGGTTTAAGTTTATACGATGTACGATTGAAACAGTTTGGTGTCTGGACATCAACTGATAAAATGCAATGGATGTGAAAATATGGGACCAACAGTTCACGGTGTACCGGATGCTAAGGTGTACGTATAAGCATAATCCGGAATTCAATAGCAGATCCAGGCATGATGAAAGAAATGAAAACGACAATTTTGTTTTGACATAATTACTTGACCCTGGCTCGCTAATTCAAGAAAATGCAGGAAACAAATGAACAAATGCTATTTGATTGGATTTTGTGGGGGAAAGCTGGCTGTGTGACGAATACAAAGCTTGACAGTCTACTTCCTCATCAATGATAGCATAACTATTCAATTACAATTGATTCATAAAAAAATTATTTGGTCTAATATTGTGTACAATACGTGGAGTAATAATTTCCGTATCTCATATTCAAATAAAGTCCTGGATGCAATCAAGGATTTTAAATGTGAACATAAAGAATTTAATTTAGTCATACGATTTTAAATTAAAGTCTCATAGATGCTTCAAACTCAAATTTCGCCAATGTAAGTTCCCAAAAATTACTCAAGATTATCTATTATATAAACATTTTATTAGACGTGTCAAAACAATTACATCTAGCTAGAATTCGGACCAACCTCTAAAAATTTAACTTAAAGCTTAATAAAGCTTATCCATGGGAATGGAAAGTAAAGCATCCATAGTGTAATCGACAACAGTATATATAAACGTCGATTTTGTAGATTTCTGAGCCGTAAAAAACGTAAATCCATTCAATCCAGCCTTCAGACCCACAGGCATCAAAGCACACATTCGGCGTTGCAGATATTTCCTGTTGATCGCATTTTTTCACAATTGAGTATTCGGGCAGAATAACCTGTCGTATGAATTACTATTATTTAGTTGTCATAGAAACCATTTATTTCAAAGAAAAAGTTGCAGTCAGATTACTGAAACCCTCTAAAAATGTGCTTAGAAACCAACTTTGAAGCTACCCAGTAGGGCTGGTGGGCGAGTTTCAAGTATTAACTTTTTAGCATTGCTAGATGAGTCTAGGAATAGCTTTTTAAAATTTAGTTCAAATGTTTTCGTCGGTGGGTAAGAGAGTTATGTTCGACTTAAGATGAGTTACGAATTGCGTGACCAAACACATTTTAAGGAATTCAAAATTGCACCGTTAAATTTATAATAGAACTTTCAAAATAAATTTTATCTCTTACAGCATGAAATAACCTACAAATAATAAAAATCCAAATATTGATATCTTATACCAGGACCCCACTGAGTAGGTTGGAAGTTAGTTTCTAAGCATAATTTTTAGTTTTTAAGCCACCATATCGTCAGTTCTTAATTCTTAGAACTTAGTTTCCATGGCAACAAATTCATACGACAGGTTATTCTGCCCGAGCACTCAATTGATCTTCAAACTCTAAATCAAACCAGCAAAGCGATTATATGGCTTCACGATTTCCGTTATAAGAACCAAGGTAACCATTATAAAGAGTGATGCCATAACAGGACAAGCTAGGTATAGAGGCATAGGCATTATTCCTACTGGTTTTATCGTAACAAAATTTACAAGAGCTGTCAGAACAAGAAGGAGGCCGAGACCAAAAGCCACCATTGGTGCAATGTATCCGTTAAGTATTTTTAGAATGATATTAACTTGAATCAGACATTTTCTTGTTGATCTTATTGAATGCAAACTGGTATTTCTTGTTTGCAAAATCTCGAGGGAAGCAAGACCATCGTTCAATAAACCATTCAAATGCATATAGCAAAGTATCGGAGAGCAATCATCGAATTAGCAAATCATATTATATAATATACATATTTATATAAATATATTATATAATATACATATTTATATAAATATATTATATAATATACATATTTATATAAATATATTATATAATATACATATTTATATAAATATATTATATAATATACATATTTATATAAATATATTATATAATATACATATTTATATAAATATATTATATAATATACATATTTATATAAATATATTATATAATATACATATAATATATCGAAAATCTCAAATTGCCCCAGTCATAGAGTAAAATCACATGCGTCATTCGAAAGCCCTTCATCATAGCTTTCGAATGACGTATCACACATATATGTTTTTTTTTTGGCCCCTCCCCACCCGTCAGGGGATGACCCCACCCCCAAATCATATACACCATTAAATAGCCCTTGACCGTAGCTTTCCATCGATGTATCACACATGGGGGGTTACTATTTGAAAAAATGTTGACCTTTGACCTTTCCACCCTTGACCTTTGACCTGCAAGGCCCCCAAACAAACTTGACCTCCGCTTGGATGTCCTATATAGATATCCGAAAGAAAAATTTGAAAAAGTTAAACCGCTCTCGAGTTATCGCGATGACAGACGGACAGACGGACGGACAGACGGACGGACAGACACCATCAACGAAAACATAAAGTATCTCCGATACTTAATAAAGAGACCCAAATTACACTAACCAGGACAGCAAACGAAATGGCCCTCCAGGCTTTAATTGTACAAATGCATGTGAGAAATATCCTGATTAGTAATATTAGCAATTCATGGTTCCGAAACCATTGTATTTCTTTAAAGACGTAGTGAAAGGGGTCCATGTTGACAGCGAGGCAAAAGATTCCTACAAACAAGGGCAGAACTTTCAAGATTAGAATAAGTCCGGACATGATGAGTCCAATATAGTCCAGCCTCGACAAGGATATGGACTTCAGACTTTCCATAGGGCTTCCTGAGATTACAAAAGCAAATGGTCAAATATTGGTTCAATTTAAAGTAGTTACAGTTTACAGTATTTACCAAAATCAATCCATATTCTTCATAACTAAAAAGATTGGGATTTGAACAGATGATAAAAAACCATAGAAGTAGATACTTATAGATTCATTATATATATCTATGTAAAAAAACTAACCACATATCCATTTCCGACATACTGCGATTTACTTTAATGATCCATATTGATAATGTATGGACTAAACATCTAAAATAAAATTTACCTCGAGATTTTGAAAGAGTTACAACATTTTTCAGAGGTTTACTGACTTTGGGCACAGCGTTTCGAAGACGCAAAAGGGCTGTCCATCCATCAATAAGGTTCCAGCGATTGAAAAACAACAGGAAGTTCATTAGCAAAGTTGTGATACCAAGGAGACCAATGAAAGCATAAGTCAAGATTATCCACAGCGGAATCAGGATTTCTTTGCTGAAAAGTTGCCTCAGATTTAAATAGGCACAGCAGGAAACGCCGAAAATCACGACTAGGATTTGAATGTACCAAAACCCTAATGGTTTTATGTCAGAATCGACAACGGTTTTTGTACGAGGGACCCATACTAAGGGATACCTGTAAAGTCTGTTCCCTTGATTGAGTTTATCGTAAATCCTCAAAGTTGCGAAAATTATCGGAGTTGGCATTATCGCTTGGATGAGGAAGATATGGAGTATGTTTATCTATTGGTTTGAAATATTAAGTCGTTTCAAATCTGGATATCCAACAAATAGCAGACTAATTTAATCCTAACAAATATATGGTTAAATTCATGACTTTTTCTAAAATTCAGAGAATCTAAACACAATATCTTGGAAATATAGAAACGGAGATTTTAGATGTGACCACATCATCAATCCCACGATTCCGTATGGTTAAGTTTCAAATGGTGTCTGCAAGCGTATTCTGACAGTAAAGGATGTCTGCATTCATAGGATTATGCATTATAAATTTGGGTATATAATCCTCCCAAATATTATGCAATATATTTTTATATAATATTATGACTTATTTAATGTAGATCCATTATACGAATGACTTGGTCTCTGTCCGTCCGTCCTTCAGACCGGCTTATATGTTATAATAGACGATCAAGTACTTTCATCTGACGTATGTAATTTTGTTCTATATTGTTAGATTAACTGTCAACTTTATCTTTTTATTATATTTTCTGCACCAAACGTTTAAAAACAAGGTTCTCGTGTTGATTGATTAAACAATTTTATTATATTCGAGAGTTTTTAAAACGGTCGATCTACGACAGATTACTACATTCGCTGGAGAGAATGTTTTCTCTTGATAGAAAATAATAAAGTAGAGCTTAGGTTGCAAACTTGCAAGGTACATACAGAATTAAAAATGTTATAAATCTATTAAATTAAACTGCAAAGGTACCTTGCTTTTTTAAAAGTTTAATATTTAAAAATATTTGCAGATGAGTATAGCCCATTCCTACCCTTTACAGATAGCATAAATCAAGTTGATTTAAACAGGGAAGAACATCTAATAAATGGGGAAAATTTAATTCGTTGTTTTGTTGTATTCTTTACGGTCTAGTCAACAATACTTTGTATAAACGTCGATTTGGTTGATTTATAAGTCGTAAAAAGCATAAAATCATTCAATCCGCAGACATTCGAACCACAGGCTTCAAAGCCAAGATTCGGCGTTTCTGATGTTTCCTACTCAAGGTTAACTTTTAGAGGAAATCTTCAAAATCTTAAGAACCGGCAAAACGTTCGTGTCGCTTTACGATTTCTTTCTGGGTTTGTAAACAGCCTCCTCTTTTAATGCAAGATTAGGAGGGAAACCAGAACATCATTCAAAACACGGATTCAAATTACAGTCGACAGGACGCGAATATAACGATTCTTCTGGTTAAGCTTCCAGGACAGGTGGCCACAATTTAGAAATTTCCAACTAGTCAAAGAATATCTGGTGTCTGAGGAATGTTGTTGTAAATGTTGATGATCCGTACCTTTAAACATTAAGTTAGGTCAGGTTAGTCCAGATCAGATGTTACGAACTTTTTGTCTACTCAAGCTTATACACACATTCCGAAAATTGGTGAGAACTTTTGGTTTTTCGTTTTTTTTCGAAACGTTATTTAGAAATGTCGAAAGTAAAATCTCCTTCCATCGATGAATTCTTTCGGTTGTGTTGGAATTTCGAAAGTTTGACCCAACGACATTTAAAGCTGTTTAAACTGTTTAAATCTCCAAATCATGGAATTCATTCCAATCGTTTAAAAAAAGGCACGGAGGTATACTGTTAAACAAAATCCGAAAACATTGTTTGATTTTTTACTACTTTTTATGCAAATGGGAAAATAGGGGCTCCTAATTACATTTCATAAAATTTTATCGAGTGGAATGGACAGTAAGGCATCCGTCGTATAATGCACAATAATGAATAAATACGTCGATTTTGTTGACTTCTGAGCCGTAAAGAACGAATATTCATTGAATCCAGCTTTTAAACCCACAGGTTTCAACGCAGTGACCAGACGTTGTTGGTATTTCCTGTTCAACGTTATGGTTTCACACGAGATCTTCATACTCGTAATCAAACCGGCAACGCGATCGAATGGCTGGACTATTTCCGTTATAAGAACCAAATTATACGGTACAAGGATTGTGGATAATACAGCAATACATAGGTAGAGAGGCGTTGGCATTATTCCTACTAATTTAATCGTAACGTAATTTGAAAGTGCTGTCACAACTAGGAGTAAGCCTAGACTAAAAGCTATTAAAGGCTCAGCATATCCACCAACTTGTTTTAGGATGATGTCAACTTGAATAAGAAATTTCCTAATCAATGTTATTGCTCGCAAACGGGTAGTTCGTGCTTGCAATATTCTGAGAGACGCGAGGACATCGTTCAAAACACAGATCCAAATTACACCAACTAAGACACAAAACACGATGGCCCTCCCAGCTTCAATTGTGCAAATGCATGTGAGGAAAATCCTTAGAATTATCGTGAGAAAACCATGATTTTGAAACCATTGTATTTCATTAAAAACGTAGTAAAACGGGTCCAAGTTGAAAGGAAGGCAGAAGATCCCTATAAACAATACCACAACTTTCAAGAGCCGAATAAATCCGGAAATGATTAGTCCAATGTAATCCAGCCTCGACAAGGATAGATTATTCAGCCTTTGAATTCGGTTTCCTGAAATTCCAAGGGTTAAGTTGTATCGATTAGTGGTTATTTCAAAGTTATCGTTTTTACTTAAATATTAGATATGGTTTATCTGTAAGTTCAAGAATAATTTCCAAAATGCCACGTTTGTACTGTCACGACCCGTATTTGATTTGGGTGCCGGTCAATGTGTCGCTGTTGTATGTATCGCTCGGTCAAAGAGTCGCTGAGCCAAATGTCGATATGGGTGCATTGAAAGTGTCTTAAAGTGTCGCTATACCAATGAGTCGCTATGCATGAAAACCATCATTTGACGTCAAAAACGCTCAGCCAATTCACGTTAAATTAAATTAAACTAAAACCAGTCGAGTAAGTCAAGAAACAAGAAGGTTGGAGACTTGTTGTATCTTGGTAATTAGCATTTTATGCTAATCATGTTATCCTATGTGTTTGGATTTTATGCACTACATGGATACCAACTATATTAGAACCGAATTCAATCCAGCGACATATCCTATAAAGTTTTGGAATGTACATGAGCGAGTATTGGCAAATCAGCCCCGTACCAACAATGCAATAGAGTCCTGGAATCGACATTTTGGGATATTTGCTGGTTGCTCTAATCTATCCCTTCAGACTGGTACCGCTTCTTATTATAAGGGCTTGCAGTGACTGCATTCCCTTAAGGCTCATTAGCATTGCATCTGTGACAGATTGCAATCGCTTCTACTACATTCCTCAACTTCGTTCTTCAACATCAATCTTCAGATATTCATAATCCTAATTTGTTTAAAGATAAAAAGTCTGGATTTCCTGAGACTGGAAATCCATGAACTAATGCAGGTCAACCTGTCTGCCTAACTAATTAAGGGCTAGTATATAAGTAAGCCGAGTGCGGCCCTTCTAGATCTTTCATTTTTATCAACAGAGAAGTCTGCGACGGACTTCTTCCTTCTCGATCCCAGAGACGGTAATCGAGATGGTTTCTCTATTTTCTATCTTGTCAATCTCTTCGGAGATCTTTATTCTTTGATTAATTAAAGATGTAAGACTATCTTACATAAAAACTGAACTTGAAACTGTATTGTGTTAACTACATTCCACCTAATCCATAAACTCAAAGGAATTGTCGTTACATTATAAAGGAACAGGACTACACATCGGGCCTTTTACTGCTCAAAAGTGCTGGCGAGTCCTTGAAAACTCGTAAATTTAGCCAAAGACGATTAAACTCAAGACTCTTGACGCTGGTCATGGATTATGGAGTTGGAACGGAATTGAAGCCATGGAAGGTCATCAACTTCGTGAGAGGAGTGGCTCGTAACATGACAGATTTCGTGGTCGGACTCTGCTTGATGGGACCCAAAAAAATATTTCTAAGTCCTTTTGGGAAAATCTTACCAAAATATTTTTTTTCCTTAATATTTCATTTTCAAGTATTAATATTTCAAGGTTATAAAAAACTAAACAACTTTTTCCTCTGAAATTTTGACCTGAAAGGTCAAAATAGGTCATAATAGGTCAAAACACTTCTAAAAGTATTGTTTTTTTTCTTGGCCAAATCTATCCGGCATTAAAAACTTACAACTTTTTTCTCTACCATTTTGACCTCAAAGGTCAATTAAGGTCAGAAATTCTCAAAAAGTCGAATCTTTTTTTTCAATTTTGAATATCAAACTTTGTCCAAATGTCACCAAACTTTAAACTTTGCCAGGTCAAGGCAAATCACAGTCAGTGACCTTCAACTGCTTTTTAACTTCAAACTTCCACCATATTTAAGGTTTGCTTCTTTAAAGTTAGGTAAGGTTAGGTTACTCGTCTAATCAGGAAAATAAATAAAAAGCAAACTGAATTGACTGAATACTGAATTGTTTTCGTTTGTAAATTCATACTTTTTCTTCAAATTGGACAACCTAACCTAACTTTAAAGAAGCAAATCTCAAATATGCAAAGCAGGCGGAAGGACAAGGCGCTGCGCTCCGTTAGGAAGAGTAGAGCAATAGAAAAATGGTAGCCTCTTTAAATTGTTTAGTGCCTTCTTTGACCTATTCCTCGATTTATGACCTTAGTTGACCTTTGAGGTCAAAATGGAAGAGGAAAAAGTTGTTTGCTTTTTTAATCTTTATCAATTAAGAAGGTAAACAATTTGGTATTTGTTTTACCTCTTCGTTCATTTCTGACCTTAATTGACCTTTGAGGTCAAAATGGTGGGGAAAAAAGTTGTTTGGTTTTTTATTTTCTATCGATTCAGCAAAAAACAAATTTTTGGTAAGATTTTCCCAAAAGGACTTAGAAATATTTTTTTGGGTCCCATCAAGCAGAGTCCGACCGATTTCGTTAGGTACAAGCGTCGCAGAATAAATGAAACGGACTATGATGGACCTCCAACGCTTCGACCTCAAATGGACTTTGGCAGCAACATGGATGAAACTCAGGTCTGTAAACACATTTCGGAAGTTGATGACCAAAACAATGAAAACCACGATCCAGAAGCACTCCAGATTCCTGTACCTGGCTTCAGCAGACAGTTAAGTACCGCTCCAGTAAATACTAAGCGAGGAAGGAAGAGAAAGGTTAATTAAAGCCAAAAAAATTAAATGATGGAAAGAATGGAAAATGGCCCTATATATTGCTACTTCGACTGGTTTTAGTTTAATTTAATTTAACGTGAATTGGCTGAGCGTTTTTGACGATTTGTGAAATAAATATATTGACGACAAATGATGGTTTTCATGCATAGCGACTCATTGGTATAGCGACACTTTAAGACACTTTCAATGCACCCATATCGACACTTGGCTCAGCGACTCTTTGACCGAGCGACACATAAAACAGCGACACATTGACACTGACCCATTTGATTTAGTACTTTTTTCTTTGAGGTCACTGCGTGATATTCTGCTCATCTAATCAATAATGCGGCTGATATCGCCCCATCATTAGCATCACAACTGATTTTTATGAAACAGGATCGCTTTAAAATATTTCGACTAAAATTTTGCTGCTGAAGGATTTTCCAATTCGAAACAGTTTATTCAATACGAATGAGAGTTGACTGATGGAAAGATTATTAGCAAAAAACTAGAACAAATAATTCACTAGCGAAAATATATAGTTGTGTCATCAGAGATGATTCATCAGACATGGATTTTTAATTTTTTTAATAGAATATGGAGACTCGCAAAATGTTCAGTGGCGAAAAATGTTTAGAAGCGCAATTCATGGGGCGCCAACATCCACAAATCATAATTAATTGACTATAAACATCTTAAAAAACAACATTTACCTCGAAATTTCGTGCGAGTGGCAAACTTTTGCAAAGATTTACATGATTTGGGAACGTCGTTTCGAAGACGCATGAGCCCAGTCCAACCTTGGATAATGTTCCAGCGATTGTTGAATGCCTTGAAATTCATTATCAATGTAGCGATACCGAAGAGGCCAAGGAAAGCGTATAACAATAAAATCCACAAGGAAATCACGATTTTTTTGCTGAACAGTTGCCTCAGATTTAAATAGGCACAGCAAGAAACACCAAAAACCACGACTAGGATTTGGATGTACCACACTCCTAATGATTTGATGTCAGAATGAACAAAAGATTTCGTACGAGGGACCCATACTAAGGGATACCTGTAGAGTATCTTCCCTTGGTTGAGTTTGTCGTAAATTCCCAAAGTTTCATAAATTATACGAGTTGGCATTGTCGTTTTTTCTATCAAAAACGGACCTTGCTTTATAATTTTGAATTATTTGAAATCGGTATAAATCGTTTTAGCCAACCGAGAGCAGTCAAATTTAAAAAAATGTTTGTTGTAAAATTTAAAACTGTTTTCTCCAAAATTCGAATAGTTTTTCTAACCCTAAACTCTATAGTCATTTTAAAAAGGGGGTGAGATCCAACAATTTATTCAAGTAGTTGAGACTGATTGATAACTATCAAAAATTGATTAGTCTGTCTGCAAGCTTATTTTCCCAGGAAATTGCAAATTTCTACATTAGAAGATCATGCATAAAATAGTACGATGTTAAGTATTTTTTCCCAAACGAATTGACAGAGAAGAATGTTTGTCTTGTATGCTAATGGATTTTAATGTGGATGTGGAAGAACTTCGAGTTTTTCTGAGTTGATGAAAAAATAGTTTACACAAACTATTAAATTATTCAGTATATGCAAAAGGTAATTTATTTTAAAAGACTAATGTATTTGCAATTGCAATCTTTGATTAGAATCGGAGGAAATGGTTATGGATCAGGTCTCAGATGACGAGGATGATGGCCTAATTAATTGCGCTTAATCATTTGCGCCTAATCATTTGCGCCTATGAATATTTTCCGAACTTTCAGAAATCATCTCGCATACCTCTAGCAGAAAACGAACATTACGCTTTTAGCCCTGACTCATGGATTTTTCTTAAAAATTGCTAGTTTATTCAGAATTTAACGAGGAATACGAATCCGTTGAAATTTTTTGGGGCTGACGATTGTTTCGGACCCAATGGGGTAACAAAGTTTCAAATTTTTGTCTATTTTTCGTGATATATGCTAGTTAATAGTACACAGTACCTTGACAACCTCTTTGGTAATAGTGACCTTTCTATAGTCAGGTTAGGTTACCTCACCTTCAAAGTACCTGTCACTCCCCCGTACTTACTTAACCTAACCTACCCTAACCTAACCTAACCTAGCCTAACCCTAAAAATTTCAACGAATTCGGATTCTCCGTAAAATTTCGACTAAGCTCACAAATTGTCATCAAAATATATGAGTAAGGCCTAAAAGCGTAATATACCGCAAAAAATTTCTTACTTCTCTATAGTGTTTATTCAAACTAGTTCAAACATTGAAGACTATAATTCCTCTTAATTTAGAAACTGGGGGCTCCATATCTGATCCATTCCATATTTAATTTTGAAAATTATGTCAAATGTTTGTGCACCTGTTACTTTATTGGATATGAATAAATAGGATGTCCATCACCAGAAAAAAATTACTGATCACAGTTATCACCCACTGCAGACTGAAATATAAATTAAAGATACCTATACATTATAAAGAGATTATTATATGTTGGATCAAATTTACTCTCCAGTTTTCTCTGTCTCTCTATATTTTATTTGATATTATTTCTATATTTTGTATTTTAGTATATGCAAATGATTAGGCGCAAATAATTCCGACGCAATTGAGTAGGCGCAATTGATTAGGCGCAATCATCCGTATACCAAAATCATATATCATTTCTAATCCTAAAGAAGCGTTTTTGTAGTGGACAATAAACCTCTACGGCTTGTCCAAGTGCAATTTTACAACCCTAAAATCTAAACCCACTAACTCCTAAACACTAAATGTACTAGAAATAGTTGAACAGTTTTTTTTATACTGATTGCCAGTGTCTATAAAAAGTAGCATGAGCAGATGACCTTCAAAATATTCATTAGCTAAAAGCATTTCAATAAATCTTGATGAAATTTCATCTCGAGGAATGGAAAGTAAAGCTTCCATGGTGTATAATCCACGCCGCTTTCTGAAACACATGATATTTTGAAATAAATAGGCGTTTTGATATGATTTGACAGTGTTATATCACAACGCCTATTTATTTCAAAATATCCTGAGCTCATAGTTGGTTTTAAAACACATTTTTTCAGCTTCACACAGTAGTTGAAAAGTTGTAATGTAACATCAATCGAATTTTTTACACTTCATAAAATTTTATCGAGTGGAATGGATAGTAAGGCATCCGTCGTATAACGCACAATAATAAATAAATACGTCGATTTTGTTGATCTCTGAACCTCTGATCTCTGAACGTAAACCCATTAAATCCAGCATTTAGGCCCACAGGTTTCAAAGCAGAGACTATTGTACGTTTCAAAATGACTGGCCGCTGAGAAAAATTTAACCGCCAGATAAGGTTATAGAATGTTAGCGTTGTAACAGGGGCCAATCTTTTTGAAACGGACAATAGACGCTGTTGGTATTTCCTGTTCAACGCTATGGTTTCACACGAAATCCTCATACTCGTAATTAAACCGAAAAAGCGATCGTATGGCTTTACGCGATTTCTGTAATAAGAATTAAATCAATCGATATAATTACTATGGCTACTCCAGCAAAACATAAGTAGAGAGGCGTGGGCATTATCTCTACTAATTTTATCGTAACATAATTTATAAGTGCTGTCAAAAGTAGGAGTAAGCCTAGACCAAAAGTTATTATAGGCTCAGTGTATACGCCAACTAGTCTTAGGAGGAGGTCAACCTGAATGACAAATTTCCTAATTGAAGTACTCGTTTGCACCAAGTCAGTTCGTGTTTGCAAGGTTAGTAGAGAAGTTAGGACATCGTTCAAAACACAGATCCAAACTACACTGAATAGGACACAAATCGTGATGGCCCTCCCGGCTTCAATTGTGCAAATGCAGGTGAGAAAAATCCTTAGTATTATCGTGAGAAAACCATGATTTTGGAACCATTGTATTTCATTAAAAACATAGTAAAACGGGTCCAAGTCCAGAGGAAGGCAGAAGACCCCTATAAAGAACGGAACAACTTTTATCATCAGAATTAATCCGGAAATTATTAGTCCAATATAATCCAGCCTCGACAAGGATAGAGTATTCAGCCCTTCTATAAGGTGTCCTAAAGTTGCAAACAAAAATTTTTGTCAATAAGTGGTCCAATTTAATATTTAGTTATGACATTTACGATAAATAATGATATAATGAACATCGTTTATCTGTAGATCAAGCATGATACGAATGGGTTCGCTATATTGAACCTCTACAAATTGATTTGCGCCCCTAATTTTTACGCAAGATGATCGCTCTAAAATATTTACGCTACCATTCACTACATTTTAGGTGTTCCCGAAGAAACAGTGTTTAGTGCAGTGAAAGGTTGGAGGTGTGCCTGTTACTTTTAATTAAAATTATTTAGGAAATAATTATTATTATCAGCATCCATCTCGGGAGTGTCTCTCGGGAGAGTGAGTGAGAGGAGATGATTGTATAATATAAGATTAAAAATTAATGGAGGAATAGAAACAAATTCATAAATAAAAATAAAAAGAAGAATAAACGAAAGAAAATTACTACGGAAATATATTCTTGTGTGCTAAAAGATCGGTTTATTATAATTTTAAAGATTCAAACACTAAGAGCAGCAAAATGTAATGGCACAAAATCTACAGGGAGGCAAATCACTGGGCCCTAATAATTGAGCGAACATTTGCATATCATAACGCACGGACTAGACATTTTAAACAAACAAGATTTACCTCGGCATTTCGAACGAGACGCAAACCTTTGCACTGGTAAACTGAAATCGGTAAGATCATTTCGAAGACGCATAAGCACAGTCCAACTCTGGGAAAGGTTCCTACGGTTCTGGAACATCTGGAAATTCATTACCAATGTGGCGATACCCAGGAGGCCAATTAAACCATACGACATTAAAATCCACAGTGGAATAACGATTTCGATGCTGAACAGTTGCCTCAGATTTAAATAAGCACAGCAGGAAACGCCAAAAATCACGACAAGGATTTGGATGTACCAGAACCCTAATGATTTGATGTTAGAATCGTCAAAGGATTTCGTACGAGGGACCCATACTAACGGATACCTGTAATGTATCTTCCCTTGGTTCAGCTTATCGTAGATCCTTAAAGTTTCGAGAATTATCGGAGTCAGCGTTGAGGATGATGCTTGTTTAACTATTGCTTTAAACTATTTGAAGTAGTTTCAAATTTGGATATCCAACCTATAGCTGATCAAATTCAGGACTGTTGCTTCGAAATTCTGAGAATCTAAACACAAATTGTATGGGAATTGGCAATCCTAAAAACAATATGATAAGTGTTAGAATAAAGCTCTTCTTCTATATCTATGGGTAGAGAGGTAGTAATGGAGAGTCTGGAGAGTGGAGGAACCAGACTTCTGCGCACCCTGCTTCAATCGGTTGAAGCAGAATCGGCTTCAGCACTCATCTTACATGGGCTTTTATTACTTAGGGAGATTGTGAATTATTTATCGTAGATCCATTATACGAATGACTGACTGTCCGTCCGTCCGTGCTTTAGACGGGCTCAACGTTTAGAAACTTATCTTTCGTGGCATCATTTTGCGCCTTTCGGACGAAGATAAAATTTTCTGGCCATTTTGCGTAACGGTCTTGGAAATAATGTTAAAGGGCAACATTTTTATTCAAATAGTAAACATAATGTGTAAAACATCTATGAAAAGCCATTGTCAAGTGAAACTCAACGGTGTATGCTATTTGGGGAAGGGGCCAACTAGTCAAACTGTCAACATGCTTTTAACATGTCAAATCAAAGTTTTCATGTTGAGCATGTTTCTGAAGTTTTAATATGCATACGTCATTTATAAAAACTGCCGATATACGATAGATTAGTACATTCGTTTGACAGTAGCTTTTATCTTGGAAAGGGGATTTTAGGTCGCAACTCGCAGCAAAACAACTAAAGAATAACAATGTTAAATTATTCAATTAAATTGCAAAAGTACCTTCAGTAAAAAGTTATATATTTCAAAGTTTACGCAGATGATTCCAGTTCGTCATTCCTGCTCTTTACATGTACTCTAAATCAATAGGATTTAAACATTGAAGGACATCTAATAAATGGGAAAACTAATTATTTATCTAGTGTTATTTTTTTATTATTGCACCATGGACGTGCATATCATTTTAGAACGCTGCAAATAAATGCTGCTAATCAACTACTCAATTGTGCGTGTGGGTGATTGTAGCTGTTACAGAGATAATGGGGAGTTTTGCGGTTATCACAGTTAGAGTAGTTATTTAATGGTGAAACCCTTTAATGGTTTTACTCTGTCTGTTTGTCCGTTTGTGCTATACCTCGGATCGAATCCGTGCACTTTATTTTTGCAAAAAAAATAAAGAATTTAAATTACGACATTTAAACTTTTAGAATGAATTGAATGAGCCAAGTTATAATTGGGATTAGTTTCAACTAATTATTGTAGTTTGAATAAAATGCTGCAATTTCAACAAAAAATTTTAACATACTTTTGTATAAATAAATATTATAACTGGAATTGCAATCCACAAGTCCTGCAACATTTAAATACAAAAGTAAAAATGATTTATTGCCGCATTTTGAGTACTTTTAGATTACTCTTTAGAAGAATAGGTTACTCATATAAAAATTGAATTAGAAAATATTTTCAAAAAATGAAATGCTTAATTTGTGGAACAATATTATTGACTTTAGTATAATTCTTTATTAATATTGCAACAAGTAATGGAATTTCATAAATTAGCCAAAAATATAACCAACCGGGGATAGAACCCAATGTCTCTCTAATTCTAGTTTCAAGCACTTGCCCACTGGCCTAGATGGTATATTAATTGATTGATATCGATAATTCCTGAGTTGTGTTATAAAGAGTTCGTTTATCTCGATCTTCGGAGTAAACCAGAGATTCTTCGGATAGGAAAATCTTATCGCAACCTGATGGATTCCTGTATTCAGTCAGAGGGATATCAGATCAGGTTACAATATAGTGTACTATAAAGTTCATATTCCCAAAAACTTGATACGTTGATATGGATAGTATAAAAACAACCAGTAAAGAACGTAATCGCTATTGTAGACAATGCTAGACATTGTATCTGTAAGACAGTTCATAGACAGTTATTGCGATTTATCATATAGATTATTGAATTGAATTTAAAACTTTATTAATGTGTCAAAAAGGTTCAGATAATTTACATTTACTGTTCTCTCACCCGTGACACAGGGCCGATTAAACATTAACACATAACATTACGCATTGGACAAGTCAGAGGGCTAGCAAGATATAAATCAGACAATAAATTATGGTACAGCAGATGGTTATTGGAGAGTGATTTAGTAAGTTAGGCGTTGATTGGAGAGGTCACAGGGGCTTATCCGATGCTCTCAGAATGTGTTTAGTAAAAAGGTTGTATGCCGCGAGAAATCCTAATTTAGCAAACGTTTCTGATATAATTTGGTTTCAAGTTATTCCTTACTGTCGATTAACGCAAACTAGATAAACCGTTGCAAACGCACATCTAAAAATTGTGATACCCCATACACAAGACGTCAGAAAGGTTTGACCTCGTTTTCTGACACGTTTGAGATGTATTACTGAAGAATCTCCCTTTTCCCCAATCATAGAGTAAAGCAATAAACATCTTAGAATGTACGAAGTACAAGAACGAACCGACAGAGTGACGGACGGACGGTCAAAGTAAAGCCATAAAAGGATCTCACTCTTTAATAAACCGTTGCAAACGCACATCACGAAAGGGTGAAAAGACACAAAACTGTACTAACGGATGCCTATGAAGTTTCTTACTTTGGTTCGGCTTATCGTAATTTCTCAAATTCGCGAAAATATTAGGAGTTAACGTATCGTTAAGTGACAAAGATGTATGTCTATCTATTGTTTAAAAATATTTAAAGTAGTTTTAAATCTGGATATCCTACTGATTGTAAGATCATCCAAAATGTATCCAAAGCCAAAGCCTGACGAAGACAGTAGGGTAAACGGTAAAAAATAAAATATATGATCTCTAATATTAAACAGTCGGTGTATATAAGAAGTGTATTTAATTACAACTATGTTCATGCATTGATGAATTTCCACAAAATTACTCAAGATTATTTAGTATATAAAAGTTTTATTAGACCTGTTAAAGTAATAAATATAGAACATCTGGCTTTAATTCGTACCAAACTCTAAAAACTTAACTTAAATTTTAATAAATCTTATCGATAGGAATGGAAAGTAAAGCATCCATAGTGTAATCGACAACAGTATATATATACATCGATTTCGTGGATTTCTGAGCCGTAAAAAACGTAAATCCATTCAATCCAGCCTTTAGACCCACAGGCATCAAGGCACATATTCGGCGTTGCAGATATTTCCGGTTCATCGAATTTGTTTCACAATTCATCTTGAAACTCTCAATCAAATCGGCAAAGCGATCATATGGCTTCACGATTTCTGTTATAACAACCAAAGTAACCGTTACAAGGAGTAATGCTATAACAGGACAAGCTAGGTATAGAGGCATGGGAATTATTCCTACTAATTTTATCGTAACAAAATTTACAAGAGCTGTCAGAACAAGAAGGACGCCGAGACCAAAAGCCACCATTGGTGCAGTGTATCTGTTAACTACTTTTAGAATGATATTAACTTGAATCAGAAATTCTCTTGTCGATCTTATTGAATGCAAACTAGTATTTCTTGTTTGTAAAATCTTGAGGGAAGCAAGATGATCGTTCAATAAAGAGACCCAAATTACACTAAACAGGACGGAAAACGTAATGGCCCTCCCGGCTTCAGTTGTACAAATGCACGTGAGGAACATCCGGAGTAGTAGCATTAGCAGTTCATGGTTTTGAAACCATTGTATTTCTTTAAAGACGTAGTGAAAGGGGTCCAAGTTGAAAGCGAGGCAAAAGACCGCTATAAACAACGGCAGAACTTTCAAGATAAGAATAAGTCCGGACATGATGAGTCCAATATAGTCCAGCCTCGACAAGGATATGGACTTCAGACTGTCCATAAGGTTTCCTAAGATTATAAAAGCAAATGGTCAAATATTGATTCAATTTAGCATAGTTGCAGAATTTACAAAAATCAATCTACATTCTTCGTTGCTGAAAATATTTGAATTTGAACAGGTGATAAAATACCTAACTACATATCCATTTCCGGCATACTGCGATTTACTTTAAGGGGCCCGGGGGGTTTAAAAAACTATGGAAGCTTTGATTTCCCTATCTAAACCAATGTTAAAAACCGTTTTACGAGGGGCATCCCACAGCCAGTAGGGACTCACCTATATCTAATCCGTTCCTGGGGAACGGTATGCCGTTCCCCAAAAGGCACGGAATACCGTTCCCCAGGAGTAGTTAGCCGTTCCTCAGTAACGGTACACCGTTCCCCTGAATTTGGATGGAAAAATGAGATTTGGGGAACGGAAAACCGTTCCCCATATATTGTGAACTAGCATGGGGGGAATGGTCTTCCGTTCCCCAAATCTCATTTTTCCATCCAAATGCAGGGGAACGATACGGGCCTGGGGAACGGTTTACCGTTCTAAATCTCAAGAACATTTTTAATATAAAATATATCAAGGAATTTTTAGGAAAAAATTAGTTCGATTCATTGACCCGTTAGGGCTGTGTGATCCCCCTCCGATAATTGGTTTGGCCACTTTTTTAATACTTTCTGAAAAGTGTGACAGTAAGTGAAAATTGTCGTTGCCATGCGCATTTGCGACGATAACTATAGTAACTTCAACAATCACTATGGTAACAAGCCATATAATAGTTGCGTTACCAAGCAATTTTCAAATTGCTTTAGCTTGTGATAAAAATCTACATCAACGATTTATCGTTATGTGTATCTATGGATGGCCATTTTAGGCCGTAAATTATTTTAATATAGCCGACGAAATATTTCGTCGCTATAGATTTAAAGGGCCAGAGTAGTTACCGGCTATCGGAAAATGGGTACTTTGGGTCCTTTTATCTCATGAACCAATGCATCTAAAAACAATTGACAAAATACATTAGAAAGATATTTTTAATCATCAAATTAAGAAATCATTTAACTGACCCTATGGGGTTTAAGGCGCTACAGTTTAATTGTTACAAAATCATGTTTTTAAGCTTCCAACAAGCCCACAGCCCGATAGGGTCATTATAGAGACTCAATTTTTTTTCTAATGTTTTGACAATTTCCTTGCGGAAGTGCATTAATGGGTCAAAATTACATTTTTTTGAAGCTATTCTATAGTAAATGGCGTTTTAGTAAAAAAAAAAAAAAAAGGTGTGTGGTTTTGGTTTTTAATTTTTAGTATGAAATCCTTACTACTTAGCACACTTTTGATCCATCAATGCACCTCCGCAATGAAATTGTGGGAATTGGGAATTGTTACTATAGTGATTGTTGAAGTTACCATAGTTACCGTCACAATTTTCACTTACTTTAGACTTTTCAGAAAGTATTAAGAAAGTGGCCAAACTGTTTTACGTAGGGGCTCCCACAGCCCCAATCGATCCATCAATCGAACCGATCCATTTAATTTTCTAAAAATTCCTTGATAAATTCAATATTAGAGATGATCCTTCGATTTTTTAGTTTCATGTTAGAACTTTCTTAAAAACTCAGTTTAATTGAAAACACTGTCATCAAAAAGTTGAAATTTTTGTATCTACAGGGTTTGCCGGTGTGGTACAAAAAACTTAAAAAATCGAAGGATCATCTATAATATTGAATTTATCAAGGAATTTTTAGAAGAAAAAATTAGTTCGATTGACGGATCGGTTGGCGCTGTTTGAGCCTCACCGTAAAATGGTTTCCATAGTTTTTTAAACCCCCCTTAAGGCCTTGGACTAAACATCTTAAATGAAATTTACCTCGAGTTTTTGAAAGAGTGACAACATTTTGCAGAGGATTACTGACTTTAGGGACAGCGTTTCGAAGACGCATAAGGGCAGTCCATCCCTGGATAATGTTCCAGCGATTGTAAAACACCAGGAAGTTCATTATCAAAGTTGTGATACCAAGGAGACCAATGAAAGCATAAGCCAAGATTATCCACAGCGGAATCAGGATTTCTTTGCTGAACAGTTGCCTCAGATTTAAATAGGCACAGCAAGAAACACCAAAAACCACGACTAGGATTTGGATGTACCACAATCCTAATGATTTGATGTCAGAATCGACAATGGATTTTGTACGGGGAACCCATACTAAAGGATACCTGTAGAGTATCTTTCCTTGGTTGAGTTTACCGTAAATTCCCAAAGTTTTATAAATTATAGGAATTGGCATTGTCGTTTTTTCAATTAAAAACCTATCCAAGCAGCTATTGCATAAAAGTAAGTAAGTTGCATTAAAGTATCGAAACAATTTGACGAATGTCATTCCTTGCTTCTAACTAATTTGCCTATTTCACCTTTAGTCTCTATTTTAGAAATCCAATGTGTTTTAATTATGATTGATTAATCAGTGGGAACAGATATAGAATTCGGTGATCAGACCTCAGTTTTACTAAACCCGCCTAGGTCACCCGCTAGTGTCGATAATCGCAACAAGTTGTCCACTATCACAATAGATAATACTCTGTATCTCAAATAGTATCCATAACGAAGATTTTACGATAAACTAATGGGAATTATCGAATATCCACTTCGATAACCTAGGTTTAAATTACATAAAATTGTAAATGACCCTCATGGGTCAATCAATGGACCAATTTTACCCATCTTCGAATTTAGCCTTTGGTTTTGGCCTGACCCTAAGTGTATCGAATTTGGAGGATATGAGTTAACGCCAACTGAAGTTATCGAGTCCACAGACGGACAGACAACGTCATCCATATAAGCCCTGCATAGCAATGGGCTAAAAAAGAACCTTGCTTTATAAGTTTGAAATATTTGAAATCGCTCTAAATCGTTTTTGCGAACCGAAAGCAGTCAAACTTAAACAACGTTTGTTGTAAAATCTAAAACTGTTTCCTCCGAAATTCGGATAATTTTTCTAACCCCATACTATAGTTTAATTTTAAAAAGGGGATGAGATCTAACAATATATTCAAGTAATTGAGACTGATTGATAACTATCAAAAATGGATTAGTCTGTCCGCAAGCTTATTTTTTCAGGAAATTGCCAATTGCTACATTATATATAGGATGATGCATAAAATAGTATGTTGTTAAGTATTTTTTTCTAGGGGAGGCGATAAAAAACCATAGCAACGATGGTTTTCGCGAACGCTAGATATGCATTCGCACCTACTTTTGAAATCTTTAGAACGACCTACAGCCTTGAACTTTCGACAAAAACTGTCGCGGTTTTTTTCATCGATCGATAAATGACGAGTAGTTGTGGGGCGCGGGGGTCAGAATTGAAAAAAGTTCATTCCTTCATGCTTAAAACTCGATTTTTAATTTTAAAATCGTTCTTAACACTATTTTTAATTTGACTAGACTGCTACAAAATTGAAATTATTAAGAGAAATTAAATTGTGCAATTTATGAAGCCAACATTTTTAAATTCGATTAAGAACTAACAGACATTTTGATTTTTAAATGCATACGGTTTATGGTAATTTTAGTATGGGGTTTTAAACATTACATAAGGTTGCATGGTCACATTAAGATTCCTTGACAACGCAGTTTTAACGTTCGTTGGCAAGCAGTCTTGGCATATCATTGACTTTATATTCTACAACTTTGATAATACTATAATTTGATGGAATTAGAAAGCAAACGACGATAATTCTGAAATTAGATGACACCATAAATTATCTTTAGTAACTATAATGTTGCGTACATTATGCGAATAAATTATCCGTTCGTCTATCTGTCTGGAAAGAACATATTTTGCGAACTGTTCAATTTTTTTAATTTTTATTTCGGGGAATCATTGCGGTCCTTGAGACGGAAGTCAACTTTGTTCAGGAGTTGGTTGGAGGAATTGGTCATACAGTAACACAGTGTTTCACACCCACCATGTTTGATACCAAGATGGAAAGCTATTTTCAAGAGCTATTCATGGTGTATATGATTTGAAGATGTTTGAGGCGGTTGGAGTAAGGTTGATCCCGGTGATGTGGGAGAGCATACGGGAGGGCATTTAGGAGAACATGAAGGAAGGCATGTGGTAGAGCATTAATTGAGGGCACTCGGGAGAGCATTAGTAGAGGGCATGCTGGAGAGCATGAGGGATTGCATACGTGGGAGAGCCTTAGTGGAGGGCATGCGGGAGAGCATTAGTGGTAGGCATGTGGTAGAGCATCCGGGAGAGCAAGCATAGAAAATACTTTAAAAAATTATATTTGATGATCATTAAACCACATATTAAATATATTGAATCCTTCAATAGTTCCTTCCTCCCTAAATGTCAGATCCAATTTGCTTTATAGACCAACAGATTTATATTCAAAATATTTTTAACGTTTGACACTGATGATACCAAATGATGTGCTTTATTTTAACTAGGCGATTTACTGAATGTAAAATCTTTTGATTAAAGTTTTAAAATTTTAATTTTGTGAAACGATCATTTGTATATTCCGTGTTTGGCAAAAAAACAACAGTGAGCTGTTTTTGTTTTAATTTTTAGCATAAAATGTTATTTTGAATTTCCAATTTCCTAATTAAAATGAAGCATATCCAGTGATATAATTAGTGTTAAAAACTAAGAATGTGTTCAATATAAATCTGTTGGTCTATAATGCAAATTGGATCAACTCGTTTAGAACTATTGATGGATATATTTCAATATGTGGTTTAATGATCATAAAATACATTTTTTTCATGCATGTTCTCCTGGATGCCTTCCACTAATGCTCTCCCACATGCCCTCCTGCATATCCTCCACTAATTCTCTCCTACATGACCTCTAGCATGCTTTCCAGCATGCCCTTAACTGATGCTCTCCCATATGCCCTCCAGCATGCCCTCCACTAATGATCTCCCACATGCCCTCAATTAATGCTTTCCCATATGCCCAACCGCATGCTCTCCAAGATCTCCGATATCAGCCTTACTCCAACCGTCTTACTCCCACCGTTTGAGGCCCCCTTAACCGGGGAGAGGGTGTTAAATAGGTGTTCAATTACAAACACTCTGTGTGATACGTCATTTGGAAACTATGATTTAGTACAATAAAATGCCGTATGTTATTTTACTCCGAGGTTAGGGTAACTGGGGGTTTTCCATACTTATACATTCATTTTAAACATGTTCAAAAGGTGTTTGAAATGTTGAAAAAAAATTCAAAACAAACCACTAAAAAGAATAAAATAAAAAACCCCCAAAAGGGAAAAGTGTTTCTAGGGGAGGGTGAACCAAAAAGAATAAAACAAGATTGTCTTAATTTTCTAGTTACGATTTAAATACTAGTATGTAATTTTAATAAATGTGTCCATTTTAAATTAAAACAATAACGACGACCCGGCCGGCAGGGACCAATTTATTAGCTAATTATGGTTACGTATGATTTTAAAATAGCACTTAATTACAATAATAAACTACTATTGTTTGTAATTGTAATTATTTTTAATTCAAGCCGGTTAAAAAGCTTAAATACGATATTTGGTAGTGTTTGAAAAATAGTCACAGAAATCACAAAAAAAATTCTGTTTAAAATCAGTTTAATAATAATAAGTTTAATCTTCTATATTTAGGATTGGATTTGACTCGAATTATCCTTTTTCGTATTTGTCCATGTTAAATCGTTCATTTCTATAATTCCTAGATACAAATCCCAATAAAGGAAATGTAATCAAAATTTACAGTGATGCATCAACGTTCTGATTATAAAGGTAACCCCGCGTCTTAAAAGAACGCCCGAACGTAACCGGACATCAAATAACATTTAAAGTTGTTGCCTTACACATTAATGACGTTTTCATACAAAATCTTGTATTTCTCTAATCACAGACCTTATTTTGATATATCGTTCCATAGCACTTCTATTGAACTATGTAAGGCGTTATTGAAAAAGCGTGATCTCTGACCATACCATTTTACCCTTCGACACAAGTAGCCATCCCAACTACTTAACTTCCGCTGGAAAGTCGTAATATCGTAAATTTTGTCCTAAAAATTTATTTCTATAAAAAGAGTTTCACATGTCCCAACCAAAGAGTAACATCCTATACGTAGCTGAATAATGAACCTGATAATGTCTCCGTACAATCTATGTTGATATTTGATCTACAATGTCCTAGATAGAAATTCTATTTAGCAAGAAGGTCATAAAATGTTTCCCCAAAAAATATTTAAAAATATTGGCGAAACTGTTCTAAAGTTTAGAGACAAACACCCGGTTGTCTCCCTTTAATAAACTGTTGCAAATACACATCGAAAACAGGTGAAACTTTGATACTAACGTCCAAACATGTGTAACGTCATTTACCGTCACGTTAAACAAGTTCATCAATAATTCTCATATTTCCAAAACTATGGAGTATAGTTGTGGACGTGACTTCACAGTATAGGGTTTTGCTCGGGTATTGCTCTTGATTGTATGGGATTTGTAATATGTTGGAAGCGTGAAGTTACTAATATTTAAAAATAGATACTTTTCATAACGGTCTAGCTTATCTATCCACCCTTGGATTTGATCAATTGATTTGACTTGATTTTCTATTCCCCTATTTATCTTACCCCCTGCCGGCCCGGTCGTCTGTATTGTTTTAATTTAAAATGGACACATTTATTAAAATTACATACTAGTATTTAAATCGTAACAAGAAAATTAAGACAATCTTGTTTTATTCTTTTTGGTTCACCCTCCCCTAGAAACACTTTTCCCTTTTGGGGGTTTTTTTTCCAAATGAATTGACAGAGGAGAATGTTTGTCATGTATGCCAAATGCCAATGGATTTTTTTAATGCGGATGTGGAAGAACTTTGAGTTTTTCTGAGTTGAGGAAAAAATAGTTTACAAAAACGATTAAATTATTTAATATACGCAAAAAGAAATTTATTTTAAAAGACTATTGTATTTGCAATTACGATCTTGCAATCTTTGATTGGAATCGGAGGAAAAGGTTATGGGTCGCGTCTCAGATGACGAGGACACGGATTATGAAGATGATTGGATGAGCGACCAAGAGGAGTCAAATGGTACGGAAATCGAACCAAAATGAGAAATCGGAAATGGAGGACATGGTACAAATAATTACCCTATTGGACTAATTAATTACAGAATCCTATTCAATAAACTTTAAGGCACTATTCAAAAATATTGTCCACATTTTAGACCTCGTTTAATTGTGACACCATTTTTTGGACAAATAATGAGTACAAATCGGTAAATATTTTATTAGTAAAAAACGAATACTCATTAAATCCAGCTTTTAAACCCACAGGTTTCAAAGCAGAGACTAGACGCTGTTGGTATTTACGGTTGCTTGTAATGGTTTCATACAGAATCTTCATATTCGAAATCCAACCGGCGAAACGATCGCATTGCTGTTTGATTTCCGTTATAAGAACTAAATTCAGCGGTACAAGGATTGTGGATAATACAGCAAAACATAGGTAGAGAGGGACAGGCATTACTACTAAATTAATCGTGACATAATTTATAAGCCATGTCAGTACAAGTAGGACGCCGAGACCAGATACAACTATAGGCTCAGCGTATCCGCGAACTTGTTTTAGGATGATGTTAGCTCGAATGAGGAATTTCCTAATCGATGTGCTTGTCTGCAATATTCTGAGAGAAGCGAGGACATCGTTCAATGCTTTCTTTGCTAAACTGTTGCCTCAGATTTAAATAAGTACAGCAAGAAACACCGAAAACCTCGAATAGGATTTCGATGTACCAGAATCCCGATGATCTTATGTCAACTTCGACAAAATATTTCTTAGGAGGTCCCCAAATTAACGGAAAACTATTTAACCTTGTCCTTTGGTTCAACTTATAGCCCAATAGTTCAATATAATCCAGCCTCGACAACGATATGATATTCAGCCCTTCTATTAAGAAGAGAGTATTTTTATTCATTCGGGTGTATTAGAAAATAAACCGAGCAGTCGGAATTTTACTCGTTTATATTGTACCGATTTTTAAATTTTAAGATTCCGAATTTTTGCCCAAAACAAATTCAAATAGTGGATTTCTCAATTTAGGCTTAACAACTTTTCATACAAATCTTTCCTACAAAGTTAAAGGAATATTCACATCTATTTAGGTAATATTTATTTTATATCATTTCTTATCCTAGTGTTTTCGTTGTGAGCAATAAACCTCTACGGCTAGTCCAAGTGCAATTTTACAACCCTCAAATCTAAACCCATTAACTCCAACACACTAAATTGAACTAGGAATAGTTGAAAAGTCATTTGTTTTACTGATTACCACTGTCTATTAAAAACAGCACGAGCAGATGACCATTGTAATATTCATGCGTTATTTTGTCTCAATTCGAAACATCAATATGAAATTTTATTATTTGACGCCTAAAATTTCACAGAGCGCTAAAAGCAATTCAATAAATTTTGATGAAATTTCATCTCGAGGAATGGAAAGTAAAGCTTCCATCGTGTAATCCACGCCGCTTTCTGAAACACATAGTTGGTTTTAACACACATTTTTTCAGCTTCACACAGTGGTTGAGAAGTGGTAAAGTAACATCAATAAAAATTTTTGCACTTCATAAAATTTTATCGAGTGGAATGGATAGTAAGGCATCCGTCGTATAACGCACAATAATAAATAAATACGTCGATTTTGTTGATCTCCGAACCTTGAAAAACGTAAACCCATTCAATCCAGCATTTAGACCCACAGGCTTCAAAGCAGAGATTTGACGTTGTTGGTATTTCCTGTTCAAAGTTATTGTTTTACACGAAATCCTCATACTCGTAATTAAACCGACAAAGCGACCGTATGGCTTTACGATTTCTGTAATAACAATTAAATCAATCGATATGATTATTATGCCTAACCCAGCAAAACATAAGTAGAGAGGCGTGGGCATTATCACTACTAATTTTATCGTAACATAATTTATAAGTGCTGTCAAAAGTAGGAGTTAGCCTAGACCAAAAGTTATTATAGGCTCAGTGTATACGCCAACTAGTCTTAGGAGGAGGTCAACCTGAATGACAAATTTCCTAATTGAAGTACACGTTTGCACCAAGTCAGTTCGTGTTTGCCAAGGCCCTAAATCCTTAGCGACAATTTACTTTATGAGGTTAGATCACTTGTATTTAACTTTGTCTCCTCACTTTCTTTGGGACCAGTTGAAAAATTAATAACTTTGTAATGCCCCCTCCAAAAAATTTGGGGGTGGTGTCAAAATTTAGAAAAATCTCTTTGGAATTTCCTAACGTTTTGGATTTGCCAAAATGCGGTAAGGGTGACCCGTGGGCATTTTTTGAAGAGGCATGTTTTCATAGTTGCTAAGGGGGGACCCTATCTGCCCTATGTTATCTATAATCTAAAATAACAAGTCCCAGAAAAAGTGAGGAGAAAATTTTATAGGCAAGTGATCCAACCTCATTGGAATCTTGTCGCTATAGATTTAGGGCCTTGGTGTTTGCAAGGTTAGTAGAGAAGTTAGGACATCGTTCAAAACACAGATCCAAACTACACTGAATAGGACACAAATCGTGATGGCCCTCCCGGCTTCAATTGTGCAAATGCAGGTGAGAAAAATCCTTAGTATTATCGTGAGAAAACCATGATTTTGGAACCATTGTATTTCATTAAAAACGTAGTAAAAGGGCTCCAAGTCCAGAGGAAGGCAGAAGACCCCTATAAAGAACGGAACAACTTTCATCATCAGAATTAATCCGGAAATTATTAGTCCAATATAATCCAGCCTCGACAAGGATAGAGTATTCAGCCCTTCTATAAGGTGTCCCAAAGTTGCAAACAAAGAATTTTGTCAATAATTGGTCCAATTTAATATTTAGTTATGACATTTACGATACATAATGACATAATGAACATCGTCTATCTGTAGATCAAACATGATACGAATGGATTCCCTATATTGAGCCTATACACATTGATTTGCTCCCCTAATTTTTACGCAAGATGATCGCTTTAAAATATTTACCATTCACTACATTTTATGTGTTCCCCTAGAAACAGTGTTTAGTGCAGTGAAAGATTCGCGGGGTGCCTGTTAAGGCTCCAGAGTAGTTTTTAGGTGGAAATATTGGACCTCCACTTAGCAACCAGAGCTGAGGAATTCAATTCTACTTTACTCAAAGTCTATACCAATTTACTAGGCATTGCCATGACAACGCTTAAATCCTATGCAAAATCGGCTAAGTTCATCCCGTTGACAACCAACCCGGTCATCATGATTTTTTTGAACTTCGGTACACTTGTGTGCCCGATCGGGTCATGCTAGAGACTTGATTTGTTTTTCATCGTGTCGACAATTTTATAGTGGAGGTGTGATGGGGGGGCTAAAAAAACCTGCGTCCAACAGATTTAGCTTAAAATCTATAAAACAAAAACAATGCATGACAATTTTTGTTTAAAATCCATTTTTCGAGATGATCGCGTCAACTACGTTGATTTTAGCCCCCCAATCACACCTCCACTATAAAATTGTCTACACGATGAAAAATGAATCAAGTCTCTAGCATGACCCGCTTCGGTACACAAGTGTACCGAAGCTCAAAAAACATGATTTTTTTATATTTAAATTCTACGTTATTCATGACCAATAGGGTTTGAGCAATGGTCTGATAATTATGAGCATTAAAAAGTCTTTGTAACATAATTTATTTGAGAATTTTGGATGCATTCGTTGATGAGAAGGAGGGGTTTAAAGAACCCCTTATGACACTTATTTTCCCTTGGTGATAATTACTCTGGTACCTTAAGGGGCCAGAGTAGTTTATTGCTAAGGAAATTCGTAGCCCTAAGGGTCCTTTCCAACCTGATTTTTTCCATGATATCAGCGATTTAAATTTTCGAAAAAATTCTATAAAAATCATAATTTATTGAGCATTTTTTAAAAATAGAGATGGAGGGTTCAGCATGCCTACAAGACTAGCAAATTATTTATTCCCATACCGTTTTTTTAAACTTAGAGCAGCTACAGAGACCGTTAGGGTCATCCAAAAATGTCGAGATTGGTTTTGTTAGATAGATAGTTTTATTCCGGAGGGCTTATAATGGGTCAAATTAGTCATTATACCACGTTATAATGCTTAAAAACGCAATTTAAGCAATTCTTAACTTACATTAGTTTAGACTTTTATCTCTAGCTCAAATTCTGTACAAGATACTCATTATAAGCCCTCGGCAATAAAATTATCAATCGAACAAAACCGGTCGCAATATTTTTCGATGACCCTGGCGGGCCCTGTAGCTGCGCTAGATTTAGAAATCAGTCATTTTACTATAAGTTGCTACGGGCTTCAAATTATGAGTTTTAATGATTATTACTACGCCAACAAGGCGCATCGCTATACGATTCATATACGTCTTTCGTTTTTTTTTGGACTCAATTTCGTTGCTAGGAAGGCAACATTTTAATGAAAAATCGTTGGCTTCAAAACTACTCTGGCCCCTTAATCTGTTAATTAAAATTACTACGGCACTAACGGAAATATATTCTTGTATCGATTTATTTTCATTTTAAAGATTCGTATACTGATGGCTTAGGGCAGAAAACGTAGTGGCACAAAATCTGCAGTGAGGGCTATTCCCTGGGCGCTTATAATGGAACGAACAGCTTTGGCATGTCATAAATCATAATGCACAGACCAGACATTAAGCAAAAAAGATTTTCCTCGACACTTCGCAGGAGACGCAAAATTTTGCAATGGGAGACTGACTTCGGCAACATCATTTCGAAGACGCATTAGCGCAGTCCAACCCTGGGAAAGGTTCCAACGGTTCTGGTACATCTTGAAATTCAATACCAATGTGGCGATACCCAGGAGGCCAATGAAACCATACGACATTAAAATCCACAGTGGAATAACGATTTCTATGCTAAACAGTTGCCTTAGATTTAAGTAGGCACAGCAAGAAACACCAAAAACCACGACTAAGATTTGGATGTACCACAATCCTAATGATTTGATGTCGGAATCGTCAAAGGATTTCGTACAAGGGACCCATACTAACGGATACCTGTAAAGTATCTTCCCTTGGTCCAGCTTATCGTAAATCCTTAAAGTTTCGAGAATTATCGGAGTCGACATTGAGGAAAATGTTTGTTTAACTATTGCTTTATTTGCTTTGAAATATTTGAAGTAGTTTGGATAGCCAACCTATAGCTGATCAAATTCAGGACTGTTGCTTCAAAATTCTGAGAATCTAAACACCAAATTCATGGGAGTTGGCAATATAGAAACAGAGGATTTAGATATAGCCACATCGTCAGTTTTTCGATCACTTATGCTTAAATCCAAATTCCTGTCTGCAGGCTTATTTTGGCACGAAATTTTATCAAAATTGACAGAATCATGCATAAAATAGTAGGTTGGGATTATCTGCTTAATTCTTCCAAATGTTCTTCCATAATTATTATTATTATTATTATTATTTATTGAATCAAAACTTCCTCGTAGTTACAGTGTAGGTTGTTACGTTTTGATTATTCAAGATAAAGTAATGTATACCAAGTATAAGAAGTGCCATATAATATGGCTGGATTTGTTTTTTACAATACACAAAATATATAAAGAGATTATCGCCAGTTATTGCAAATTATAGTATTAATATCCAATATCGTATTACATGCTAAATTAATGTAATAAGTTCAAATTAGGACCAATCAATGTCGTCATCATAGCTTTCCAAGTTTAAAAGTATATAGTTTTAAGTTTTTCTTAAATATTTGCAGTGATTGAGATTCCGTAAATTAAATAAGTTCTATTTTATATGCAGACTTCAATTACCGAATGACTTCCGGATCATTTTTTGGTATAAACATTTTTGATTTCACTCATGCAAGTACATCTAGGTTATATGATCTGATATATATGCTGTTTTTGTAATATACTGTATATATATTGTATATATGCTGTTTGTAATATTATCATACATTATGAATTATTTATCGTAGATCCATTATAAGAATGACTGTCAGTCCGTCCGTCCGTGCTTTGGACCGTCTCAACGTTGAGAAACTTATCTTTTGTGGATCATGTTGAGCCTTTCGGACGAAGATAAAAAATTTTCACGGCATTTTGCTTAAAGGTCTTGGAAATAATGTTGAAAGTCAAAATTTTTATTCAAATAGTAAACCCAATGTAAACACATCTATGAAAAGCCATTGTCAAGTGAAACTTAACGCAACATGCTTTTTGGAGCAGTGGCCTACCCTCGACCTGGAGCCTGAGTCAAAATGGTTAAAGTGTCAACATGCTTTTAACATGTCAAATCAAAATTTTCTTGTTGAGCATGTTTCAGATGTTTTAAAATACATACGACATTTATAAAAACGGCCGACATACGATAGATTAGTACATTCGTTTGACAGTAACTTTTATCTTGGAAGAAGTTACAAAGGGGATTTTAGGTTGCAAACTTGAAAAACAACTAAAGAATAAAAATGTTAAAATTATTCAATTAAATTGCAAAAGTACCTTTAGTAAAAAGTTATATATTTCAAAATATTCGCAGATGATTCCGGCCCATCATTCCTGCTCTTTACATGTAAATCAATACGATTTAAACATTGAAGGACATCTAATAAATGGGAAAACTAATTATTTCTCTAGTGTTATTTTTTATTATAGCACCATGGACGTGCATATCATTTTAAAACGCTGCAAATAAATACTGCTAATCAACTACTCAATTGTGCGTGTGGGTGATTGTAGCTGTTACAGAGATAGTGGGGAGTTTTGCGGTTATCACTGTTAGAGTAGTTATTTAAAGGTGAAACCCTTTAATGGTTTTACTCTTTCTGTTCGTCCGTTTGTGCTATAACTCGGATCGGATCCGTGCACTTTATTTTTGCAAGAAAATAAAGAATTTAAATTAAGACATTTAAACTTTTAAAATGAATTAAGTGCGCCAAGTTATAATTGGGATTAGTTTCAACTAATTACTGTAGTTTAAATGAAATACTGCAATTTCAACAAAAAATTTTAACATACTTTTGTATAAATAAATGGTATAACTGGAATTGCAATCCAAAAGTCCTGCAACATTTAAATACAAAAGTTTAAATGATTTATTTCCGCATTTTGATTACCTTTAGATTATTCTTTTGAATTATAGCTTACTCATATAAAAATTGAATTAGAAAATATTTTTTTTAAAAATGAAATGCTTAATTTGTGTAACAATATTATTTAGCTTTAGTATAATTATTAATATATTGTACTATAAAGTTCATATTGCCCAAAACTAACGTAGTGTAGTATAAAAACAACCAGTAAAGAACTTAATCGCTATTGTATCTGTAAGACAGCTAATTGACAGTTATTGCAATTTATCATATAGATTATGGTACGGCTGATGGTTATTGGAGAGTGGTTTAGTAAGTTAGGCGTTGATTGGAGAGGTCACAGGGGCTTATCCGATGCTCTCAGAACGTGTTTAGTAAATAGGTTGTATGCCGCGAGAAATATTAATTTAGCAAACGTTTCTGGTATAATTTGGTTTCAAGTTATTCCTTACTGTCGATTAACGCAAACTAGATAACCCGTAGCAAACGCACATCTAAAAAGTGTGATACCCCACACACAAGACGTCAGAAATGTTTGACATCGTTTTCTGACATGTTTGAGATGTATTACTGAAGAATCTCTCTTTTCCCCAATCATAGAGTAAAGCAATAAATATCTTCGAATATACAAAGTACAGGAACAAACAGACAGAGTGACGGACGGACGGTCAGAGTAAGGCCATAAAAGGGTCTCACCTTTTAATAAACCGTTGCAAACGCACATCACGAAAGGGTGAAACGACACAAAACTATACTAACGGATGCCTGTGAAGTTTCTTACCTTGGTTCGGCTTATCGTAATTTCTCAAATTCGCGAAAATATTAGGAGTTGACGTATCGTTTGTCGTTAAGTGACAAACATGTATGTCTATCTATTGTTTAAAAATATTTAAAGTCGTTTTAAATCTGGATATCCAATTGATAGTAAGATCATTCACAATTTATCCAAAGCCAAAGCCTGACGAAGACAGAAGCGTAAATGGTAAAAAATAAAATGTATGATCTCTAATATGAAACCGTCGGTGTATATAAGAATTAAGAAGGGTATTTAATTACAACTATGTTTATGCATTGATGAATTTTAAGGACAGAGCTTCAAGTTATCTTATATGATGCCGATTGTACTGAGAACCAACAAACCAAACTCTAAAAATCTAAATGAAATTTTATGAAATCTTATCGATTGGAATGGACAGTAAGGCATCCATGGTGTAATCAACAACAGTATATATAAACGTCGATTTTGTTGATTTCCGCGCCGTAAAAAACATAAATCCATTCAATCCAGCCTTTGGACCCACAGGCATCAAAGCATAGAATTGGCGTTGCTGATATTTCCGGTTCCTAGTATTTGTTCCACAATTGATCTTCAAACTCTCAATCAAACCGGCAAAGCGATCATATGGCTTCACGATTTCCGTGATAAGTACTAAATTAAGCATTACTAGGATTAATGCTGTTACAGGACAAGCTAGGTATATCGGCATAGGTATTATTTCAACTAATTTTATCGTAACAAAATTTACAAGTGCTGTCAGAACCAGAAGGACGCCGAGACCAAAAGCCACCATTGGTGCAATGTATCCGGTAAGTACTTTTAGAATGATGTTAACTTGAATGAGAAATTTTCTTATTGATGTTGTTGTATGCAAATTAGCAGTTAGAGTTCTCGTTTGCAAAATCTGAAGAGGAGAAATGCCATCGTTCAAAAGACAGACCCAAATTACACTAACTAGGATAGAAAACGCAAGGGCCCTCCCGACTTCAATTGCCCAAGTGCAGGCGAAGAATATCCTGAGTAGTAGCACTAGAAATGTATGGTTTTCAAACCACTGTATTTCTCGGAAGACGTAGTAAAAGGTGTCCAAGTTGAGAGCAAGGGCGAAGATTGCTATAAACAATACCAGAATTTTCTCGATCAGAATAAATCCGGACATGATGAGACCAATATAATACAGCCTCGACCTGGATATAGACTTCAGGTTTTTCATATAGTTTCCTGAGATTACAATTAAGCAAATGCTCAATTAATGGTTTAATTTAACATAGCTACACAGTATTCTCCAAAATGAATCCACATTAAAAAAACACACCGTTACAAACGCACGTAACCAAGAGGTGAAACGTACGGACGGATGGACATATAGTTTATAGACATATACTGCTTGACACTCTAATCATTCATATTGACAATGTATAGACTAAACATCTCAATCAAATTTTACCTCGAGATTTTGGAAGAGCGACGACAGTTTGTAGAGGTTTACTGACTTTGGCGACAGCGTTTCGAAGACACATAAGGGCAGTACATCCCTGGATAAGGTTCCAGCGATTATAGAACACCAAGAAGTTCATTAGCAATGCAGTGGTACTAAAGAGGCCAATGAAAATATATGACCAATTTATCCACAAAGGGAACAGGATGTCTTTGCTGAACAGTTGCCTCAGATTTAAATAGGCACAGGAAGAAACACCCAAAATCACTACTAGGATTTGGATCGGTATTACTAAAACACACTGAATATACTGAATACTGAACCCGCGTTCAGTGTATTCAGTGGAGCCAATACAGGCAAAAAGTGACCATATTTATTGACACTGAATTGTTCAGTATTCAGTATTACACTGAATTGTTCAGTATTCAGTATTACACTGAATTGTTCAGTATTCAGTATTACATTGAATTGTTCAGTATTCAGTATTACACTAACTTGATCAGTATCAGTATCACACTGAATTGTTCAGTATTCAGTATTACACTAAATTGATCAGTATCAGTATCACACTGAATTGTTCAGTATCACTCCCACACTGAATTGATCAGTATCAGTCCCACACTAAATTGATCAGTATCAGTATCACACTGAATTGTTCATTGTCAGCCCCACACTGAATTGTTCAGTGTCAGTATCACACTGAATTGTTCAGTACCAGTCCCACACTGAATTGTTCAGTGTCAGTATCACATTGAATTGTTCAGTATCACTCCCACACTGAATTGTTCAGTATCACTCCCACACTGAATTGTTCAGTGTCAATATTACACTGAATTGTTCAGTATCAGTATCACACTGAATTGTTCAGTATTCCACTAAATTGATCAGAATCAGTATCACACTGAATTGTTCAGTATCACTCCCACACTGAATTGTTCATTGTCAGCCCCACACTGAATTGTTCAGTGTCAGTATCACACTGAATTGTTCAGTATCAGTCCCACACTGAATTGTTCAGTATCAGTCCCACACTGAATTGTTCAGTATCAGTATCGCACTGAATTGTTCAGTGTCAGTATCACACTAAATTGATCAGTATCAGTATCACACTGAATTGTTCAGTATCAGTCCCACACTGAATTGATCAGTATCAGTCCTACACCGAATTGTTCAGTGTCAGTATCACACTGAATTGTTCAGTGTCAGTATCACACTGAATTGATCAGTATCAGTGTATCAGCACAAAAGGAGCTCTTCGATATTTTTGTAGCAGAGGATGCCTATTTATTCGAAGATGAAGATGTAATATGTACCAAACACTATGCAAAAATTCGGAATATGGACCAAACATTCAAGCAGCAAAGAAAAAGGCCAGCTAAGTCCGATATAAGTCCAGCAGCCACAACAAAATGCCTTCGCTCCGGGACCGTTATACAAGGTCTCGTACAATTACCAGATCAAGACATCATCTTGGGGTCCGAGATCAATGAAACTTTTGGATCAGAAACCGTTCACAGTTCCGGATCAGAATCTGTTCAGAGTTTGGGATCAGAAGTCATTGAGAGTTCCGGATCAGAAGCTGTTGAGAGTTCCGGATCAGAAACCGTTCACAGTTCCGGATCCGAATCTGTTCAGTATCAGTAGTGAAGCGTTCGATGTCCTCGTTTCATACCTTCAGGTGGACATGAGAAATACTACATCAAGGTCAATAAGAAATGGATTGGCTATGTTCCTCCTCCTGCTCCGGAACAACGCCAAGCAAGAAATGATGGCTCACATGTTTGGAACATCGCAACAAGTGGTGAGTCAGACAATCGACACAGTGTCTTTAATTTTGACAAAGGAGTTCGTTCCTCAAAACCTTGGATATCATCACATTACGAGAGAAGAGGCACTTCGGAATCACACTCCAAAAATAACCTCAGGAGTATTGGGAGAATCAGATGATCGTCTGCCTTTGGTGGCCGATGGAACATATGAATACATCGAATCCCCGTCGAACTTAGTCTTACAGAGGAAAACCTGGTCAATGCACAAATGCAAGAACCTACTTAAAATCTTGTACACCTGTCTTCTCTCCGGACACATTATGGATGCCGCTGGTCCGTATTTTTGCGACGCCAAAAATAACGACGCCGCCAATATGAGACATCATTACAAGAATCCAGATCTTGAACATTTTCTGGAGGAAGACGACTATTTTCTTGTAGACCGTGGCTACAGGGATGTCGTAGAGGAGTTACGGGGCCAGAAAATCAATGTCTACATGCCGGCAATGGTAGACAGGAAGACCAACATTATACCGTGCAAAGGAGCAAACGAAAGCCGCAAAGTTACAATGTCCAGATGGGTGATCGAAGCCGTGAATGGCAGAATAAAAAATGTGTTCCCATTTTTCAAGCATACAATTGAGGCGACATACATTCCGAAGATAATGCGATTCAATAGAATAGCATGTGCTATTTCTAACCGATTTTTTCCACCAATATTTAAAGACAATGATTTCCACGATGTCGTCGTAGAGGCAGTTCAAAATCATACGCTTGTTGAGAACCCTTTGAAGTTGGAATTGGAGGAAAAAGCCTTAATTCGAATGACGACTCAATGGGAACGAGCCACGGCATCCTCAGTACCTCAATTTCCAAAACTAAGTTGGGACGATCTGAAACGAATTACTCTTGGAAGTTATCAACTGAAAATAGCTGAAAAATACAACCAGCAGCATATGGGGGAAGACCCGGAGTATGGGATTTTTCTTCACCGGCAATCTGAAGGAATTATTCGTGGTAAAATCAGCTCCCGATTCCGAAACACAAAATCACATTCAGTATGGATCAAGTTCGTCGAGGAAGGTGAAGGATATATGTCTATCTTGGGATATTATTGCAAATGCAAAGTAGGAGAGCGGATACCTAGGATACGATAGGTACCAACCACCAAGAACAAAACCCCGCAAAGTCACGCTCGAATGGGACGCTATTGATTGTGCGGAAGAAGAAGATTCCGAAGATGCAGAAGAAGATGATCCTGCCGAGGACGAAATTAATGACTAAGACAAGATTCAATTCACGAAAGGACCTAAACTGGTTCTTTCGTAAGGTACGTGTTATACCAATACTATTTTTGTTTTTACTATTGTATCTTATCTAATGGGCTATGATTTAATATCTGGGTGTGGTGGATTTCCGTTCCCAGATAACGTGGATGTCTAGACCTGACCGTAATACCTTCACTCTTCTTCAATCTTCAATCTTCAAATCAACCAATGAATGTGTCATATGAAGCAAAGTAGATAATTACAACTACTTATTTTATAAGTTATATCTGTTAGTAACATCTGTGTTCAAGATTCATATTATGTGTTTATTGAAATAGGTTGTTCCAGTTCTAAAGGATGACGTTTGTTTTCTCTCCAACCCTCAGCGTTCCCAGTTTGTCGTCAAAAAATAGTTTGAATATGTTGGGCATTTTTATTGTGTTTAAATTCCATTAGTTTCATTACTGAACATTAGTTCTATTTATGTATTGCATTTACATGTTTTTTGCGTTTAGTTTTGTTTCTATAATAAAAGAATATGCTTGAAAGTAAGAATTCTATTGATTTATAATGCAAAAATATTGTAACGGCTTTAGAAGTCACATTATTAGGCTATGAAATAACTCCATCGTGCATTTTATTTGAGGATTTTAGTTGCATGGGGTCATCAGATATGCATTTTGAAACTACTGCATTCAGCACGACAACCCTCTACTTGGAAAACCATAATCCCGTATTGAGTAACTAATGGTTGCATTATTGACTGTAATTTATTTTGTTCCTGGGCCGGATAAAGGTGCTTGCGTTGTACTAACTTTTGTTATCCAACCAAGAGTATTCCAACTTAATCAACAGGGGAAGATGATGTTTAGAAGTATAGAACTGTTTCTCCAAAATTCTGAGAGTTCTCACGCTAAATCCATAGTAATTTGAAATGGAGAGTCGGAGTTCTTCGAGACTTGTTGTTAACTTTCAAATGGACTTTACTGTATTCAAACTTATTTTGTCAGGAGATGGAAAATATCAAAATCGATAGGATTATTAATTAAATAGAAGGTTGTTAGGTACTTGTTTTTCCCAAATACAAAAAGAAGATAAACCTCATTTATGCGTCATGTCACATATCAAGGGATGTTATTGTGATTGTGGAACGAGTTTTTTGGAGTTGAGGAAAACTAATTTTTTAATAATAAATTATTAGATAAAGGTACTTTTCGAAAACGTAACTTTTTTAAAAGATGTGGTGACGAACAATTGTATTTATTTCTAGGAAGTTTGAACAATAAACATTATACTTATTTAAAACCAGGATTTTAATACCAGATGACCTTATTAAAAATGATTAAAATATAGAATTGTATTTAATTTAAATTAGACAGTCTATTTATTTCTAACGTTGTACTTTTACATGAACCAAATGTCTGTCTGGAAATTACCCATATTTAAATTACAACATTTTAAATTTTTAGCATGAATTCCTATAGATGAATTGATGGACCTAATATGTTATGCTCACTATATAATTGGAATTTGTTTCAATTAAATATTGTATTTCAAATACAATCTTACAATTTGGACAAAAATGTCCTCTCTTAACAAACGTTTACCCTATACTTCTTACAGAATCTTACTCTAGACAGAATCTTTCCACAGTCTATACACTATAGTCGGGTCTCAAATAAATTATGATGTTAGCAAGATTATTTCAGCCACAGTACGTGGTCTATGAATAAAAAATTAGGTTGAGGTACTTGATTCTCTCAAATATTTTTAAATTAGCCCAGGATCAACATGCAATGAGGGGGGATGTGCAACCGAATTCACCTGGTAATGTATTATTTTTAAAACCCCTTTATGAATAAGTCTTGTCTGTCCGGCTGTCTATCCACTACTTTCTACTTATTGTTGTTAGATGAATTCGTTCCTAAATTCCACCAGCTTCGACAAAAGTCGCCAAATACTCTTACCACTCTTACGTGTTATGGAACAGTAGCAATGTCACATACAAGATAACCCACACTGACTAAGAGGATAAGATCTGCGTCATGTGGAACATGGACTGTCTTGTGTTTTTCCGATTCGGGGGTTACAAAATATTTCCCGAAAACCCTTTTTGCTTTTGCAGCTGTCGTTTATTATCTAGATAGAAAAAATAAAACTCGGAGTTTGGATTCCAAATATGCAAGTAACAAATTCAGAAAAAAAACCATAAAATTATTCTACAAAAGTACCTTTTGAAAACTACATTATATTTTATTATCTGTATTTATTAACTTATATTTATTTCTCGGAAGTTTCAACAATATGCTTCAATACTATTATACTACTCCTATTTTAAACCGGGGTTCAATTATTGGGTATACGGATGACTCCCGCCCATCATTCCCCGCCGATCATATCCCGCCCATCATTCCCCGCCGTGTACATTTTCCTGCCCATCATTCCCCGCCCTGACATTTTTCCACCCAAAACCGTTTGTATGTTAAACACATAAATTGTCTTTCCTTCGCTGATTACCAGACGTTGTGAACCATTTTGAAACATGTAAATCGAAAACCTTCTTGAAACCAGATATTTTAAATCATTTTAACACCAAAAAAAGCACAAAATATATCCCATCATACCCCAACCATAAAGCATAAACAGTGACATTGCTGAATAGGTCATGTCAATGGTTTTTCATCGATGTACCACAAAGAGATATTTGTTACATGAAAAATGTGAGCTTTGACCCTGAACCTTATATAAAATGTCAGGTTCCTGGCAGACGGCACCGATCAATAACGAATTGTATTTGCTTGTTGCATTTTCATATATAACAAATATCTCTGTCTGCGTGGTACATGGATGAAAAATCGTTATCATTATGTACTCAGCATTGCCACTGATTTTAGTCTATGGTTCGGGCATAATGAGATATTTTGTGTTTTTCAATCACTTATGTTACCATTATTTATAATCTTTGGTTTCAAGATGGTTTCGATTTACATGTTTCAAAATGGTTCACAACGTCTGGTAATCAGCGAAGGAACGAAAATTAAGGTGTTTAACATAAAAACGGTTTTGGGTGGGTAAATGTCAGGGCGGGGAATGATGGGCAGGAAAATGTACACAGCGGGGAATCATGGGCGGGGAATAATGGGCGGGATATGATCGGCGGGGATTGATGGGCGGGAATCATCCGCAAATCCAATTATTGTAAGAACCTTGTCTCTAAATGAACATGATTTAAACAAGAATGATGACATTTAATTACAGCGATACCCTAATTATTTCAATGACGGAAATTATTAATAAAAAAAATTATGTTAATTTTATTCTAAAAATCAGAAAAAGACTTATTAATTCCACTCCAAAATATTGATACAACAAAGTCTTCTTCTAACAATTAGATAAATTTAACTTGTTTCAATTAATTAGTATTGTTAGATTATAACCCAAAACTCTTAACAAAAGTTAAAATTTATTGACTTAACATACTATACTTTAAAAAGTTATCAACCAGGCATTGCAACTGTAATGACAATTCAAACGTCCTACAACACACTATTTTAAAAGATTTAAACCATAACTTTTCAGTACCTGCTTCGTAAGTTTTCGTGAATAGCAGCCAACTTCTATAAAGATTAAATACTGAAATATTTTTCCAGGTATAAATCGTCATTCTTTATTGGCAGAGCGTTGTTCAAAATTTGCATTAATATTATTAATGAAAAGATCAGCCAAACCTCCAAAACCTAAATCAAATTTTTTGAAATCTTATCTACAGAAACGGAAAGTAAGGCAATCGTAGTGTAATCGATAACAGCAAATATAAACCTCGATTTAGTTGATTTCTTTGCCGTAAAAAATGTAAATTCATTAAATCCAGCCCTTAAACCTACAGCCTTCAAAGCCCTGATTTGACGTTGCTGAAATTTCCGGTTCCGTGTTAGGTTTTCGCAAGAGGTCTTCATATTCTGAATCAAACTGGCAAAGCGATCGAATGGCTTTACTATTTCCGTTATAAACACCAAAGTAAGGGGTAACATTGTAAATGCAACAATAGGACAAGCAAGGTACAAAGGCATAGGCATTATTCCGATTAATTTAATTGTTAAATTATTTACAAGTGTTGAAATAACAAGGAGGACGGCGAGACCATACGCCATTATAGGCTCAATCATTCCACCAAGTGATTTTAAGATAATGTCAACTGTAATTAGAAACTTCCTGATCGATGTCGTCATTTGCACCCGGTCGTCCCGGTCACTCCTGATTTGCAAACGGATGAGTACAGCCAAAACATCGTTCAAAACACAAATAAAAAATACACTTACGATGACTAAGGCCGTGATTGCTCTACCCGCTTCAGTTGCGCCAATGAATGCAAGGAATACTCTTAGTAATAATTTAACAAAATTATGATTTTGCAACCATATGATTTCATTCAAAACGTAGTAAAAGGGATCCAAGTTAAAAAAAATGCCGAATATGCCTATAAACAGTGGAAGAACTTTCATGAGCAGAAAGAACCCAACCATGACGATTCCAATGTTATCCAGCCTCGATAATGATGTCGTATTCAGCCTTTTTAGAAAACGTTCTGAGATTCCAAATTAAAAAATGTCAATGTGGTTTAATTTTTTTTATAGTAACAGTATTTACTCAAAAAATTCAGCGGGATTAGATACAGCGGAAACGGGTGGGGTTCAATTGGTCCTTTTAAAAACAGCCAACTTTGTCGTTTTTTCCTATTTTATTTCCTATTGTTGGCTGAAAATTTGGTGTCCGGCGACTTCCCTTCGCACATTTCCCGTCTGGCGACTTCCCTTGGCACATTTGCCTTTATACATACTTCCCGTTATGGATACTTCCCGTTATGCATACTTCCCGTTATACATACTTGCCGTTATACATACTTGCCTTTATACATACTTCCCGCTATGTATACTTCCCGCTATGCATACTTCCCGTTATACATACTTGCCGTTATACATACTTGCCGTTATGCATACTTGCCGTTATGCATACTTCCCTTTATAATATTTTTGAGGTTTCGACTATGCTTAGTCCTTGTAGCATGCAATACAACCTGGATATTCCAGTCATCAGCAGAAGGTTTTGAGGAGATTAAGCATTTTTCAAACTGAAATTCATATACATAACGGTCATAACTGTCAGTAATATTGATAAACTTGTTAATAAGTTACTGTTACTGTTTATAATAATCTGATTTTAATTAGATTTAAATGCTACCGATATGCGAAACTTAGAATGCGGTTCCCTCTTGTCCTCGTTCCCTCTTACAAATGTATGAGGCTGTTTAAAACCATTTCCACATCCACCACAACACCTCATCCCCCATCAAAGGACTTCTGGAAATTCATAAGGTCAAGGGGGTAGGTCAGCCGAGTTACTAAGGACAACTATTGTAAGTGAAATACATTATAAGGACTGGAATATCCAGGTTGTATTGCATGCTTTAAGGACTAAGCATAGTCGAAACCTCAAAAATATTATAAAGGGAAGTATGCATAACGGCAAGTATGCATAACGGCAAGTATGCATAGCGGGAAGTATGCATAGCGGGAAGTGTCCATAACGGGAAGTATGTATAAAGGCAAATGCGCCAAGGGAAGTCGCCAGACGGGAAATGTGCGAAGGGAAGTCGCCTATAATCGAAAATTTGGGCATATTTTTGCTGTTTTCATGTATTTTAGTATCAAAACTTCAAAACCCCCTGATTTTGTGATAATCTGTGAAAATTAAGGTTACATTTTTATGTACTTTCAATTTTCCGACCCCAATATCTCAATATCTTTCTTGAAAAAAGTTTCTTTGATACTTTCATCATTTAGATTAAAAGAAACCTATTTTTCCTGATGTAACTTGAATATAAAAGTTCATTTTATACAGGTAGAACATACAAACTGTTTTAAATATTTGGTGAATAGTTTTAAATTTTATTGAATGAAGGTGCCTTTCGAATCGTTGTTACGCTCATTTTTTTCAATTTTCTGAGAGTTTTGTAGTTCATTTCTGGTCATACCGAGATCCTTACTGATTATGTAAAGATTAAAGAGCTTAAGCAAACAACATTTACCTCGAGTTTTGGAAAGGGTCATCCGGTTTGGCGAAGCTTTATTGACTTCGTCAACCTCTTTACGAAGACGCATAAGCGCATTCCAACCGTGGATAATGTTCCAACGAGTACGGAACACCAGGAAGTTTATTAGCAATGCACTGAATCCTAAGATCCCGATAGCAATGTACATTAAAAGTATCCACAACGTAATTAAAATTTCCTTGCTGAATAATTGTTTCAGATTTAAATATACACAGCAGGAAACACTAAAAACCATGACCAGATTTTCCAAGACCCAGAAACCTAATAAGGTCTTGTCAACGGCGGCGAAAGATTTAGTCCGCGTGACCCATACTAACGGATACCTGTAAAGTATGCAACCTTGATTGAGTTTATCGAAAATCCCAAAAGCTGCACAAATAATAGGGGGGGGTTGCCATAATTGTCTATTTTTAGAAAGAACGTTTCTCTATTCTTTTGAAGTACTTCAAGTCCTTTTAGTCCTGGTTATTTAAACGACAAGCTCGTAAGTAATCAAGGTGTATGGTCAAATTTCGAAATGTTTTTTCAACATTATTAATTTTATTTCTAAGAGTCTTTGTTTTGATAGCTATTCTCAATTCTCTTTTGGCAGTAGCATTGCCATTGCCAATCCAATTGGTTGAATTTAACCACTCATGGACGAGTCAGACGTTTAAGATGTGTCGAAATTTCGCTAGGTCAAGTTAGCTTGCATAAGTACCTGCGTATGAATTTCGAGTTATTGCAAAGGCTTGTGTTGCCCTTTGGTATAAAGAGCAGATTAAAAGTATTTAATTACATTTCAATATATGTCTTTTTGTTGAAATACAGAGTACCTAGAAATGTTTCGTTCACAGTATTAACCGCAATGCTGGTCGCCTATTTTTAATAAAACATTTTAGATCGGAGCGAATTTTGGGACAGAGGACCTTTTTTAGAGCCCTCTAGAGAAGAAATTGTTAGGGGGGAGTTTTTATGCTCGATTCGTTGGATCGTACATAAAAAATAGGTTATGGCCCATAACCTATATTTTAAAACAAGTACCCATCATGGGTACTTGATTGGGTAAGTTTTATTAAGTTTAGTAGGTAAGCCTCTTGGTGAAAAACTAGAGTTTAGCTTGAAAGCTTACAAAACTCATAAAGAATAAAAAAATTATTACAACTATTAAATTATAGCTACAAAGATAGTTAATTAAGTTCTTGAACAAAAAACGCTGTCTGACTACTACGAAGGTACCTTTGGTAAAATTGAATATATTTTAGATCATCGTTTTCCACCTTTTATTTTACAGCCAAGAGGATTTCCGACAATTTACTGGGCAATGCATGACCTAAAATCGTGTATATTCATTATCATTTATTATTATCGTAGATACATAATGCAATTGGGTGGTCTCCGTCCGTCCGTTCGTCCGTCTGTCCATCCAAATTTTTGAAAATTGTTTTTGGTTATCTTTATGGGACATTTAAACGAAGGTCAAGTTTGTTTGGGGGCTCTGTAGGTCAAAGGTCAAGAATTGTAAAGTCAAAGGTCAACGTTTCTTCAAGTAGGAACCTTTTTCATGTGCGATACATCGATGTAAAGGTATTATCAAGGGCTATTCAGTTATGCATAATATTTGGGGGTGGAGTCACTCACTTACCGGAGGGGAGGGGTCGAATAGGTCAAATTACAATCATATGTGTGATACGTCATTCGATAGCTACGATGAAGTATCTTTCGAGAGACGTATGTAATTTTGCTCTATGGTTGGGACAATTTGAGATTTTTGATATTTTGTGTGTTTTATTCATTTGATACGCCATTTAAAAGTTATGATCAAGTGCTTTCGAATGGCGCATGTAATTTTGTCCATAGTTTCGGCAATTTGGAATTTTCGATATTTACGAATTTCTGAACACTTCAAAACACAGCTTAGATGTGTATTAAACGTCATAGTAATGTCAAATCTGTGATACGTTAGTACATCGTTGGACGGTTTATTAAGTGTTGAAAACACTTTATGCGAATGACCAATCCGTCTGTCTGTCTGTCTGTCTGTCTGTCGGTGCGATAACTGGCGAACGGCTTAACCTACGGTCACCAAACTTTGTACACTTGTTCCTTGGGTCAAGAGTGAGGCTAACTTCGAACTTGGGTCAAATCGGTCACACCCCCTGTCCCCCATAAATTAAACCCCCCAAAACACATTATAAACTATATCTCATGAATGGATTAATCTAGAGTTACCAAACTTCATACACATGTTGTGCAAGTTAAGACAACGGCTACGTTTGAACTTGGACCAGTTCTGTCATGCCCCCTGATCCCCATAAAATTGACCCACCCCCCAAAACACATTACAAAGCTTAATTCTTGACTGCGTTGACCTAGAGTCACCAAATTTTGTACACTTGTTCCTTGGGTCATAACCAAGGCTTAGTTCGAACTTGGATACAATCGGTCACACCCCCTGTCCCCCATAAATTAACCCCCCCCCAAAAATGATTAAATCAGTTCAAAGCTCTTACTCATTTTAAAACTGCCGCTTAGGTAGTTTACATTGCACTCTATGTCTATCATCAATACATGATAATACCCTGAAACTACATTTCAGAGTGCGAAACCCCCGATTTTTGGGGAAATTGAGATATGGGGTTTAAACGATGTCCATGAGTAATAGAACATCTTTGACGTATACGGGACAAGTCCCACTGACACCAGGGTGCGAAACCCGGGGTTTTTGGGGAAATTGAGATTTGGGGTTTAAACGATGCCCTTGAGTAATAGAACACCTTTGACGGATACGGGACCACTCCTACTGACACCAGGGTGCAAAACCCGGGCTTTTGGGGGAAATTGAGATTTGGGGTTTAAACGATTATCATGAGTAATAGAACATCTTTGACGGATACGGGACCACTCCTACTGACACCAGGGTGCAAAACCCGGGGTTTTTGGGGAAATTGAGATTTAGTTTGTTTATCGTTATATTTTCAACACTTGGTTACACCCGTTACATCGGTTTATTATATATTGGTTAAACTAAATGAAGCTCCATGCAAGGAATTACCAAAATATGGCGAAATTCTTTGTGAAGTGGAATACGACTTCAACTGTTGACTGTAATCGAAATTCTGAAGGATCCTTTCCCAATATTCAATTCAAAAATTGAAAAATGGCACATTTCATTCATGCCTGCTCTTCTAGGAAAAAGTCAATTTATCTTTTCGAATCAGTGTCGGCAGCCAGCACCTTATGCTCCACCTAATTATGCCATATAAATATCGCTGGAAATCATTTTAATTGTTTAACTAGTTAACTTGACTCGCCGGGTAAAACTCCTTTCATCTGTTTGTATACCAGTTTAAATAGTATATTGGACTCTAACCCTAACCTCTCAAAAAGTCCAATCCAGATAGTGCCTCGTTAGTGTCTGTATGTAAAGCAATGTCTATGGCATTTGATTATCTATCGTTTATCATGCGATTTAGTAAATATGAATATTATCTTTGTTAAGCAATAACATTTAGGGCTTGTCAAAGAAAAACATTTACATACAACGATCTTACCTAACAGAAAGCAGTTCAAGTTCAACTTGACAATCAATGACTGTTAACTCGCTGAGATTTTAACGCGAACTTTAGTTGATAACTGGTTTAAACATGCCTCCAATATCCAGTAAAGGAGAGTAGTGTACTAGGTGCCATTACATCGCATCGCAAACGGGTTTTTCTCTCGAGCCCGTTTCCGACGTGATGCAAGGCACCTGGTTTTTGCTCCCGTTTTTTGTTCCGGTTTATGGACGAGGAAGCAACCCGTTTCTCAACCTGCCCCGTCTCACATCGAACCGAATGAAACGGGGCTGGATTTCATACGGGTTTAATATGAAACGGGGCTGGATTTCATACGGGTTTAATATGAAACGGGGCTGGATTTCATACGGGTTTGATATGAGACGGGGCTTCGTTTCATACGGGTTTGGAAAATACGGGGTTTCATTTCTTCAGACAAGAATTTTAGGCATTCTGTTCTATTTTAAAAAGATTTCAAGGCTTGTATGAGCCTTAGGGGTATAATCTACCTGCTCGAGGACCCTTTTTGGAGCTTTTTGGTTTCTTGGCTTTTACGAAGTCAGAAAAACTCAAAACTTTACCAATACTAAGGGTCCTGTGTCACTTAGCATTGGATTTTTTTCCCCCATGTTGTGATTTATGGGCATATTGAGGAAGGGCTCATTTTGTCCTTAACCTTCAAGTTGAGCTAACCTTACTTAGCTCTTGTTTTATCAGCTATTTTTTTTTATATTATTTTAAAAAATAATGGAGGTATTTATAAAGTACAGGGAAATACTTCATCACAAAACTCGATTTAATTGTTCGAGTGAGTGTAGGGGTTGTTATATGACCCAACGTGAAGAGTTCACCACCAGCTCGTTAAACGAGCGATTAAAAATTAGTTCGGATTCTCCAAAACTGGACGCTTGTCAAGTTTACTTACAAGAAGTCTTGAAATCCAATACAAAAAAAGCTCCATTCCGTAATTGGATACGGATAGAAACCAAGACTCTTCAATGTTATCGAATTTGCAACGGCAAATTACAAAGAATTAAGCGAATAACTCAAAGGGAGAACTTCCTTAGTGAGGACGACGTGCAAGTAGAAAGACTACGTGTCAAATTCGACACTTGCAAGTTTTGCAAAACAACAGCAGAAAAGAAGAGAAGAAAGGTCATAGGATGTAATACTCAGCAGTATTATTACACCAAAAAGGATTACCAATTCAAGTAAGCATGTTTTTATTACCGTAATTATCGTTAAAAATAATTATGTTTTTATATCGTAGGAACAAATATTATAAACAATCCATCGTGTAATCCAATATTGTACCAAGAATCGCAAGACTTGGTACCAATATAATTACAATCGTCATTCATTCATAATTTATCCTGCTCGGTGAGAAAACAAAGAGCTGAGAGGGATTTAAAGTAGAGAAAATCGAATCCAGGGAGGTTTTGTTTAGTTTCTGGGAATTTGGAGTTCAATTTAAGAAGAAGTCGGGGTTTTGAGTTTATTTTAGGAGGAAATCGGGGATTTGAGTCGAATTTAAGAGGAAATCTGGGGTTTTGGATTGAATTTAAAAGGAAATCGGGGATTTGAGTCGAATTTAAGAGGAAATCTGGGGTTTTGGATTGAATTTAAAATTAAATCGGGGATTTGAGTCGAATTTAAGAGGAAATCTGGGGTTTTGGATTGAATTTAAAAGGAAATCGGGGATTTGAGTCGAATTTAAGAGGAAATCTGGGGTTTTGGATTGAATTTAAAATTAAATCGGGGATTTGAGTCGAATTTAAGAGGAAATCTGGGGTTTTGGATTGAATTTAAAAGGAAATCGGGGATTTGAGTCGAATTTAAGAGGAAATCTGGGGTTTTGGATTGAATTTAAAAGGAAATCGGGGATTTGAGTCGAATTTAAGAGGAAATCTGGGGTTTTGGATTGAATTTAAAAGGAAATCGGGGATTTGAGTCGAATTTAAGAGGAAATCTGAGGTTTTGGATTGAATTTAAGAGGAAATCGAGGTGTTTAATTAAATTTAATAGGAAATCGGGTGTTTGAGTTGTATTTAAGAGGAAACCGGGGTTTTAAGTTGAATATAAGAGGAAATTGGGGTTTTGGATTGAATTTAATAGGAAATCGGGGTTTCGAGTCGAGTCTAATTGTGAATCGAATTATATTCAGTGCATTGAGAGTAAATTAAAGAAAAATGTCACTTTTTTCATTGGGCATTGCGCTGCTAATTTTTTTGCCTGGCTCAAGGTGTTGTGATTCTAATTGGACATGTAAGGTATGTGTTTCGCGCGGTTGTTATTTCCTTGAAACGTCAACACAGATATACTGTGGAGTCCGAAGTGCTCCTATAAAAGGAATGTTAATCATTCGCTTAAAAAAATCCTCGGATTGTGCTGTGGTTAATTCAAAAAGTTCTTGTGGGTGATCTAATAATAAAATAAAATAATTCAGTTATTATTATACTTGAACGTAATGCAAAAACTGTTGTTTCTATTAAAGCCCCTACAACGAACATCTTGATGACAACTTCCAGAACTTTGGACATTCCGAGCACGGAGCATCTTTTTCACGTCCAAGGTAATAACTCGTCAGTTTAATAAAAAAAAAATTGAAAAGCACGTCGGCCTATTAGTTGGCTTCTAAGCTATTCAAAATGATTATATAATCTCTAGAGCCAAGAACAGTTGGCAGTTACTACGAGAAGGACGAGTCAAACGGTACGGGAGATTCGAGGAAATTTAATACCCCTCTTATAACTTCTTACCCAACTGATAAAATCCTCCAACAAACTTCAACTTCCGATTTCCGACATCCTGTAAACGGTACTTTTCCTAAAAGCTAAATAGCTACAGTATGTTAGGATATTTATTAAATAATAAGTTTTTTTGTCCTTTTGATTAGAGCCAACTGCTCAAAACTCAACCCTTTCATCTGCTACAAACCTCATTGATATTCCAGGCTCGTTTCGGGCAACTTCCTTGCAGCCCGCAACTAACAACTCAACGGGCTACCTCTACTCTCAATCCGTCCGTCCGGATGTACTTAGTAAGTTTTAAATCTTCGAATGCAATATGTTAAAATCATAATTACTGATTGTGGATAATGAACTGTATCCACTAGATACGAGTCCTCCGAGGCTAACTACGTCTCCTCCATCGGCTATAGTCATCCTTGACGTTGCCCGTCCTTTTAAATCTGCTGAGACATCTTCTTCCTTACTGGAAGAAAACCGACTTCCAGATGCTTTGAAATATCCAGTTCTAATTAGTACTCAAGATTCGGCTTTCATTTTATCCAGTACAGGACAGACTTCTAGCTCTCCAACTACAGAAAAAGCATCTGGTAATTCTAACTAATTCTATAAAGTCAGTCATTATAACAGAAGAATTATGCGTATCTGTGTTTGTGTCAGTTCATAACTTACATCGAAAGTGAATCTGATTTTTTTAACTTTTAATTGAAGCAGAGAACATCACGTTCGCGCTTTCAACTTTTCATATGGGCTATCTTCCTGATGTCAAAAACCTTACCACTCACATGGCTAATGATGCTGAATATGATGGTAATACTGGTATATCATTTAAAAATTTAAAAAAAAACTTTAAAAAAAAAACAGACACACGGACTGACTTTTAATTTGCTCTAGCCTACCATAGGAAGTATTTTCGAAGTATCTGTAGGGAGCATCTTCAATACGAAGAACTGAAAAGGCTTAGAAGATTTAAACCAACGATTAATCGAGAAGTAATGAAAAAGCGAATTAAATTCTGTGTTAAAATTATGCAGAATTAAGATGAGGAAATTAGATGTTCTTATATTTACAATTCCAATTTATTTAACTTTAATATTTAACTTTTAAGCATCCTAGAGAAATGCAACTAATAATTTCATATTTTACAATAAATTAAATACATGTATTAATTAATCCATCAATTAATACGTTTATAAGCACTACAATTATATTTACAAGTTTTCATGTTTACAATTCCAATTTATTTAACTTTAATATTTAACTTTTAAGCATCCTAGAGAAATGCAACTAATAATTTCATATTTTACAATAAATTAAATACATGTATTAATTAATCCATCAATTAATACGTTTATAAGCACTACAATTATATTTACAAGTTTTCATGTTTACAATTCCAATTTATTTAACTTTAATATCTAACTTTTAAGCAGCCAGAGAAATGTAACTAATAATTTCATATTTTACAATAAATTAAATACATACAATTAATTAATCCATCAATTAATACGTATATAAGCACTACAATTATATTAATAAGTTTTCATATTAACAATTACAATTTCCATTAGTTATTATCAGTAATCGTGTTTTTCATGTTTTACTTTTTTATTTAAATAAATAAAGGTTATACTTCTGTATATTAACCTACTTACATTTATGTTGGGGTTTTAGTGTTTTTGATAAGTCATATCGAAATCGAGCAAGGTTATTTTCAGGTTGTCAGGCTTATAAACATTATCAAGCTACCCCAATTTGATCCATTTTTCACCGTCAATATTCACGGTATTAATTTTACCTACATTAAATAGGTGTTTCTCTTCTTGAATGCTATGTTCAAATAAGATCTTGCGTCGATCACTCTCAAGTTGAGTCAACCGTGCTTGCCCTTGGGTAATTAGCTTTAATATTTCAGCTTGTCTTGGAGTTCCTTGAACTAAAGCTTCCTGAGCCTTAACTCTTTCAATATTACGGATTGCGAATTCAATGCTAGATTTATTCGGGACCAATGCCAGGTCCCTTTTATCATCATTACATCGCTTTGCAATGATGTGTAAAGCGTTTACTAATTCGAGTATGACATTTTGCAATATCTGAAATCCAATGAAAGTACATTGGTTTGAAAAGGGACCGCTCCCTGAGTAAATAACGACACCGTGTTGGAACAGGACCGGATGAACGTCCGTGCCAACCACAGTGTCTTTAGGATTTACAATATCAATTTTTAAATTCCCCTCAAGCCCGAAACAAGGTTTTGAAAAGTATGCTTTCTTTTGCAATTCTAACTGGGCTAAAGTAGGTCCTTGAGATGCTGCATTTGGGAAATATATTTTATCTAACCCAGGAAACATTTCTTCTGGGTTATAAGGATGGAACGCTGAGTAAAGCGTCCTTCCGGTATATCTGCTCGAAGGTAATCGGATGGTACTGACCATCTCTTGATGTTCCTCCACATCCTCAAAGTTTTGCTCTGAACTTGATCCACTTGCTGTGGGAACTGTCTCTTCTGAAGCACGCAAATCTAACCCTGCCATTTCTAACATGGCTTTAGCAGCGTCCTTTTCTTGTTCGGTTGTACGGATTGCATGGTCAGTGATTTTGGAAAGGACAGAGTCCATCCCATCATCCATGACATTGTCATCCTCGATTTCCGAAAACATGCGTTGAGCATTTTCATCAGCTCTCTGAGATTTCAAAATTTCATTGTCCACTTTTGGTCCAATGACAACTTCCAATTCACCAAGAATGGCCGTCTTTTCAACGACATTTTTTTCAATAATATAAGTATCTAGTACTTTCTTCCCTTTTGGCTGTTTCGGTTTTTGAGGTCTCTTCTGCGTACATTCTAGATCTGAATCTGATTCTGAATCTTGAATTTTGTACTCGCTATCGGAAATAGCGGAAGTAACAGACTCGGGAGATGAAGAAGCAGAAGAAAAAGAAAGCCTTCTCTTTAATGGCTTAACATAACGACCAGGTGTTGATTCCTGATCATTTTCTGAGTTCTCATTAATCTCAACATCCTCCCATTCCCTACTTGAGCTCCTAGACTTAGATTTTTCGTAATTTTGGGTCCTCTCTCTATCAAGGGAGCTTAAGGTCTTGGAACATAAGTCTTGAGATTCTTTTTCTGGAGTGTTTTTTGGGCAAGGTGGACTTTCCTTGTTTGAAATTGAAGACAAACTGTCTTCATCCGAACAACTTAGTTCAGAAGCAGAGGATCTTTGGTCTGGCTTTGGTACTTTAATTTTTGGGAAATAAGCAGTCTGAGGTTTTGTGCAAAATCGTTTGACAGCTAAATAGCTACGGCTCAATTTTTTGGGAGACTTGTTTTTACAACTTGTCTGTTTTTTAAAATGGATGGATTCTACATCCTCGTTGTTAATTAACGCTATAGCGCTCCTTGCTAGTGAAGCGCTTTTTGTCTGTGATTTCCGAAAAATTATATCCCGTACCTTCCCAGATGCGAGTTGTTCTGCTTTTGCCACATTTTCGGGAGTTGCTTTCCCGATAAGAAGATCTTTCTTAACGGGTTTAATAAATTGCATTAACTGAACCTTGTTATTTAGTGTGTGGTGAATGGTCCCGGTGCTGTTGCAATATTTCATCCCTTTGGTGATGACTGCTCTGATTGGGTTGGCCTTTCTGAGTTCCAGGCGTTTTGCTAATAGTTTTATGTCCCTGGGAGTTGTAGCGTCGGCCCTGTAGTTCCCAATCACACGCTCGTCACCGAAGGAGACCTCCAAGTACTCGGTCGGAGCTAGCTTTAACAAGATGTCCTAAATAATCAGAATTATATTTTACTACTTAGTTTTAAAGAATCACAGAATCTCATTATTTCCATAAAAATAAAATCTACCTTTTCGTTTTGGTGAGTCGTGGTCACATCATTGGGTCCCAACTTGTAGGTTGATGTGCCATATCCAATTTGTAGGATGTGAGGAGCTTTCAAGTAGCTATCTCGGAACTCCTCCACGTGTTGAACTGGTAGATTACCTGAAAAGTCAGATTAACGTGTTAAATAAGTGTTTAGGATCTTTCTTTTACATCATTTTGAGTCTTTCTACTTTTACATTTACACGTCACAATATTTTGAAATTAAATGTATTTTGAAACTTACCGTGTTGTAGGGATTCCCGAACACATTTTGCGATGTTTTGGTGTTGCTGAATTAACTCCTCTGCAGTTAACTCTTCCTCCAGAACTTCGATATCGCTGTCGTAGCGATTGTCCACCTCAGCCTCGTTATTGATGAACTGACTCATGATGAATGTTGAATATTTTTTCTGTTGATTTTGCTGTGAAGCTTAAGATCGGTTGTGAATCGTTAAAGGTCGAAAGAACAGGGAATAGTGAGGCCTTTTCCCTTTAAACGGGTTCTTTAAATAGTCGAGTTTAAAGCCAACAGAAACAAAGGGACTATGTTCAACCGTGTGGTGAAGGTAGGTAACGAATAGTAGGAGGAGCAGTCCTTTAGCTAACGGGTTAGTATCATAGAAGACCTCAGTCCTTTTTAGATATCATAGAAGGGCTCAGTCCTTTTTTAGATATCAAGATGATACGGTGGCCTCAATTTGAGCTTGATCCCGTTGTCCAGCCTGTCCTTAGAGTAAAAGTGTATAAAATTAATTCTAGCGCGAATATAGAAATTCATCGGTCGCAGCATAGTATCTACATAAAACTTTTTGCGAGATTTAATACGCACATCTCTCCTGTGACGTTAAAAAACATTGACTGTGGTGTGTGCATAAGTATACCCAAGCCTTGTGTGGGAGTTCTCTGTCCTCCAGATAATCTGCCTCCTTGGTGTCATTTAAGACCACCAACTCAGTACAGTTTTGATTTTGTACCAAAACACGACTGCACAGTTCCCATTAAAAACTTTTCCGATCGTTATCCAGCTTTTGTGCAATGTGGTGATCATATCGCAGTTATCAAGATATATTACCCTATACACTTTCAAGTTTGTGAATTTACAAAGCATCTTAGTGCTTTCGACACTCAGAAGGAGACAGAGTCCCGCGGTGAAGAGGACATTCATTTAAAAAATCTACAGGGACCGTATTTCCGACAACATTCCAGTGTTGAAGAAGGGGTTCGAACTTTGATCGAGGGTAGGAAGCGAATCCGGAATCCAACAAGATAAACGCGTCGATTTCATAATGAATCTGGAGACTTTAGATGACATTCCAGAGAGATCTGTCATTTCTGATCCAATCTGCACTATTTGCTCTATCATCGAACCAGTGCATGTAAGTTTCATTATCACTAGTCTAGACATAAACTCAGTTGGTATGACTTATAGTAATAAAAATATTAATATTCCATTGTAACTCTAAACTTGTAGACCCTGAATGACTGTGTCTACTATTTGAAGCAACGAGGTCCATTTCCAAATTGCGAAAATCAAAAATGCATCAATTTCGAGACTTGTCCTGCGTTTACTACTCCAGCTCTGTACCATGCACCTGATCCTGATATTTCTGTTCCTGCTATTATTATTCTAGTTGATGTCCCTTTTAAATTAAAATTGCCTGTTTTAAAGCTTATAAAAAAGTCCCGGGCAACTGCAAAGCCTAAGATTAAGACTACTAAACGAATTTAAAGTATTCTGTTAATTTTGAAAAATTATTCTAATTACAATGTGCTTAATTTATTTAATTTATGAAAGTATACTTTTTTTTTAAATATTGGCATTCAAATTTTATGGCATTTTTTGAAGTTTTGATAAAAAAAATAATTGGTTTTAAGTTGTGGATTTGTTTATTTAAGAATTCATGTATTTATTATTATTATTATTATTATTATTATCATTTCATATATATCATAATTTTAACACTTGACCTCATATTTTTAGTCTTCTTCATGAACGGTTTCATGTTCACCGGTAACTATGGAATAGTGTCCAAAGGGATAACTTTCAATTCCAAATGGTGGAATTAGAAATCTAGAATCATTAACGGGAGAGTAAGCTAATCTATGTTTAATTACTGAACATATTTGTAGATTTAAGCTTTGAAGCATTCTCAAAGTTACTCTTTCTACATTTTTTCGGAATAGTACACCTCTTATAGTCTCAAAGCTTAAACCTTTAAGAAAAGCCGAAGGCATTCCTTTTAATTTCATTTTTTCTTCAGGTGTAGGAAGATTAGGTAATGGGTGGAAAGTCATAGCATACACCTTTTTCTTTACAGCTGCGAATTCTTTAATAAAAAATCCTTTAGTCTCACTCTTAATTTTCCCAGGCAGTCCTGCGTATTTGTCTGAATAATATAAAGCATAATCTGGACTTTGTTTTGGAATAAAGGAGAAATCAACTACCGGCTCTCCATCGACAAGGACCTCAGCTAATGATCTGTAGAGATTGTCAGTTTCAATGAATATGGTCCCTGAATCAGTATCATTTAATCCATTTTTTACTTTATCACCAAACTTGTCTTTGAATGCATAAACTATTTTATAAAAGTAGGCTCGCGCTGCATCTAAAATTGCACTTGCAACCATGATATTATTTTTAATACAAACCTTTGTCTTTTTCATTTCAACAATCGAAAGCATTTCGTTTATAATTTTAAAACTGTGGAAATTATTTTGCCCAATCAAATCCAATGCTCGTTCCTTATCTGTAACTAAATGCACATCCCTAAACTTTGTGGGATCTTGTCCAAAAACTCCATACATGGAGCATGCACTTAATTTAGCCGTGTTTTCAGCTGTCTTTGTTTTAGCTTCTCGTCGTTGTTTGGTTAAAAATGTTAAAAGCGAACTACAAAATGCCTCTTGTCTGTATTCCCAAACTTCTGATATCTTTTCAATTTTGAGACCTAGCCTAACAGCTTGCTGTAACATTGGTATAAATAGTACATAGTCTTTTTTGTCATATAAGGTTGTTAAGAACTGAGTTGATCCGAATCTTGTCGGTATATTAGATATATCAAAAAACTCTTTCTGTAGATCAGATCCAAGATCTTTGTCAATTTTTATTCTTGTAGGTAGAGGTGGTAGATCGCTAAGATAGTCATGTAGGTGTTTAGGAACCGAAAAATCGCATTTCATTTGATATCCCATATCTCCATTGACATCTATACTCATTGGATTAAAGACTAAGAGTTCTTCAGGTGTGAGTTTTCGATAATGAGAGACTGGTAACTTATGGGTTATCATTATGAAAGGATAAAGTTGATTTACATCCCATTGAAAAATATAACTTGTGGGTTTTTCTCTATCATATCCTTCTGTATCAGGAATATTTGATTTAAAATACCGATGAGCCACATTAGTCACACCACCAATAAACCCTTGTCTGGTCATAAGGTAAAGATCCATATCTCTGATATATTGCAATCTTTTTCCTGTAATTGACATTCCGGCTTTAAAAACCATACTAGGTAGACTAACAAAATTCAAAGCGTCGACATCAAATAATTTACGACATTCATGTCGGTGAGATTGAAAAACATCGGCCGTTAGGGCGGTGTCTAACAAATTATACACTTTAAGATACTCCATAAGAGTTTTACAATTAAAAAGCTTGTACACTCTCTGAGCTTTTAAATACTCATCATTGGTAATATTACAATTTTTTAATTTATTATTAAAACACTCTATAGGAGGAAGTTCAGCTCTTGGCTCTTTCAAATTATCCTTTGTAATGTAATCATATGGAAAACTCAATTTTCCAATCAAATCCTCCAGCTGGTATTCATTCAAATCACAAAATACTTGTCTAGTAATTCTAAATTTTTGCGTCCCTTCCAATTTTAAATCTTTCACTAACGAATCCAATGAATATGGAACATGAGCATAACTATCTATAAATCTTAACTTAGAGCCTACTGTAATTGTAAGAAATTTTTCCATGCTCTTGGCAATGCATTTCACATTAGTTAATCCTAGTTTACTTAAACCTGAAATAATTAACTTGGAGTCAAATGATTTCAGATTGTGAAATACCACAGTTAGGTAGTTCTTTGATGTTAGGTTAAGGTTACATATCGCGTGTGAACTACCAATAAATCTAGATTTATTTCTATAAATAGATCCCGATCCCGGTAAATCTCCTGTTTGTGGAATGTCTGAGTGGTCGTGATGCCTTACGGTCCTTCGAGCTCCTTTACTAAAATATCCCATCGCGAATTCGCCATCTTCAAGGGATACAGGATCAACAATTTTACTTAAGTCCAATTCACATTGTTGTGTTGTCACGTTAGTATTTCCATCATCATCTTCTTCCATCGTTACAACTACTTTATCTTGGAGATCCGATCCTTCCAAAGGTCCTCGACAAATGACACACGATTTTGAAATCACAAACTTGAACCAATCACTCCGTGTCATTCGCATTACATGAGCATAGCATGAGGTTTTTGATTGGTAACAATCTGCAAGTATCATCATTTTTTCCATAAAGTCCTTATCGGCATCTTCTCCTTCATATATTCTGTACGATTCCGCATCGTTGCCTCCAATCTCTATATACGCGTAGGTAATTGCTTCATGTATTCCGTCGATAATACTATAGCTTTTATTTGAAAGTGTATCATCGTCACTTAAATTGCTATCAACCTTTGTGCATAAAGTCTCAAAATCACTAACAATGTAATTTTGATGTTGGATTCGCTCACGACCTAAACTAATTCTCATGAAATCTTCAGAAGGAAAGGTAATTCTAGCATTAACATAATCCTTGCATATTCTCGAATGCTCATCTCTTTTGGATTCGTTCAAATATCCATGAAGACAGGTAAAGCAATAATACTTGCGATGAAGTCCATCCATACCCATAAATGCATCGAACTCACTGATCCGTATGTAATGAAAAGTTCCCATTCCATCTGTAATTCTTAATAAATTGACGTGATACGTTTTAATAGTCTCCGTTATCCTTACTGGGTAAATATTTTTAGATACTTCATCATCATTAAAAATATTTACAGAAAAATTCGGATTTCTCTTTTCGAAAGCTTGTATATCTTCAATTCCGACTCCTTCAATTTCACTCAAGGATGAAAAATCTATTAACTGATTTCTGTCATTCAAACGTTCAAATTCATGATAAACTGACAAGGTTTCTCCAGTTCGTTTGTCCTGAATTCGAAGAAAGGTAGAAATACATGCATAGTTGAAGCACTTGGTATCACTACATCTCACATTTATTAGCCCAATCCGTTTTTTATAGTACACAGGGGTTTCAAGTCCATTACCAGGTCTGATGAGTTTAAGTTCTGCCAAATGCAAATCCAGACGTTCAAACAAAATTACTGACCACGATGAGCCATTCATCACAAAGAGGTTGAGATTGCTGATTATATCAGACACAGTTAAAAACAGAACTCGATCAATGTCAGTGGCATGAAGTAACGTGTATGGTTTACAAGAGGCGTAGTTTACAACTTCTTCTCCACTATTATTTTCACGCATAAGCATATGCAAAACAAACTGAGCTTTTATCCCTCTGTAATGCAGTATTAAAATTTCCAGCACTTTTGTTATTTCCTTCACATAATGACGAAACAGCTTTTCAACTGACGTAAATTTTTCAGCAATTGAAAGTTTGTAAGTTTTAAAAGTATTTGAAATACTTGAAGCGATTGGTTCAAACGGAGCAGTATCGGGATCGTCACTACTATTACCACGTCCAACTTGTGAAGTGAAGCACTCGTGTAAATTATAGTCAGTTCTAATTTTTGTGTTGCAACGGTAGCAATAATGCCTTGTAGCCAAGTGTCTTTTAAGATCTCTAAATGTATGGTTTAATTTTGGGCAGTAGGGACATCTTTGCTTATGCCCTTTTTTAGCACGACGTCCAGTCATTTTTAATATCTGGATGCAAGAACAACAACAAACGAATGATCCAAATTAAATGAAATGGAAAATAAGTTGAGCTCTCACGTTCACTTCTACAGTTGAGAGAGTACTGTTTACAAACAGAATTGTGTACTGCAGGCGCACACTCAATCTCAACTTTTTATGAGGGGCTTTCTGAGACTAGGATTGAGATGATTTGGAGGGAAAATTAAATTGAAATACAAATTATTCCTTCAAATAAATTACTTATTTATTTGTTGTTTTTGAAATGGAAACCGATCAAATTATAATGTCACTTGTGCATCCGTTCAACATGTTTATGGTATGCTGTTTATTGAATATTGGGACTTTAAATTAAATTCAAAATAATATCGAATTTTCGTATCCTTTATTATAGGTTGGTCCTAGTAAAAGTGGAAAAACTACCGCAGTCTTATCTTTGATTGAAAGAAGACATGAAATTATTAGTCATAAATTAGATCGTATAATTTACGTTGTTGGGCAGGAACAAGAAAAATTATTAGACTTTCAGAGAAATCATCCCGAAGTCACATTAGTTGATCAATTTGATGAGTCATTGCAAATTCCAAACAGTTTGGTCATTTTTGACGATCTTCAGTTGAGTTTAAGTGGAAGATTGAATAGTTTTATTACCAATTTTATAACAAAAATTTCACATCATCAAAAAATTTCCGTTTGTTGTCTATTACATAATATGTTTGCCCCTAATCTACGCACTGCGAATCTATCAGCTGATTATTTAGCTCTGTTTTCATTCCCTCGAGACAGAAGTTCCGTGAGCCATCTAGCCAGGCAGCTGTTCCCTGATAACGGAAAATATTTGAAAGAGTGCTATGAGTTTGCCATCAGACGGCCGTATCATTACTTATTTGTTGATTTGACTCAACGACAGTCAAATTATTTCCGTGTTCGAACGAGTATGTTCGATGACAGTGACATGTTTGTCTTGGCGCCAGCGTATTTCTAAAGCTAAGAATGGAGAGGTATGAAAGGAATAAGGAATTTTTGCTAGATGTAGCAGCAGCTAATTTAAAAAACCGAACAAAATTAATAAGTAAGGCTAGTGAAGATCAACTCAAATCTATTATTGAATGTTGTATCAACGTGAAAGACCTAGCAGTGTTGCCTAGCGACAAGATAAATCTAAAAAAATCCAAAAAACTGTTGACTCAAGTTCATAGAAAGAGATCTTGGAATAAGTCAGGCATTAAAAAGCTATTGACAACTAACTGTAAATTAATTCGTCATATTTTAAATATTGTAAACGTAAAAGTAATACAAGGAGCATTTTGTGGGTTTCTTGAGAATGGCGAATTTTAGATTAATGAAGGTGATAAGTTTCGATCAGTATCGCCGATTAACTAATGCAGAGACGGTTCAACACACACCCTCAACTTCAACGGCCAATGCTGTTTCTTCTCCAGATGTCATAGCAACAGAGGTTCCCGTACAGAAGGAATCGACAGGATTTCAATTTGGAGGGGGTCAGCTACCGAGACAGCTCACGGAAGAGAACGAAGATCCGGCTGAAGTAAAGCAGTTGCTTACAGGAGTTCCAGATTGTCAGAAAAACAAAGCTCATAAACTGACAACTCTTCTACACGGTTCCAAAATAATATCTTGGACCCCAAATGGAGAAATAACTGTTCATGATAAAAATATTCCTGGTTCAAATATTATTGATTTAGTCTGTACAGCTACTAGAATCACTAAGCTTCGGAATTTTAATTTGATTGGATTACGAGAATTTATTCAAGTATTAAAAGAATTAAATGTTCCTCTTCATTTTCTCGGAAATGAGATGATTAAAATGTTAAATGAAGCACCAGCGCAACGTGGATATGAAAAAAATAATTGCAAATCCTGGAAAACCTTTGAAACGTTTATTATTAAAAAATAGATTTATTTAACACAGATTTTTTTTGAGAGCAGCAAGTTTGACTTATTTTATCATATATACATTTATCAAGGCACTTAAAATGCGATGCGTAAAATATTTTTACAATTCTATCATTACTTAACTTACTTTTTGAAAATTTACCAACTATTTGATCTAGAGACATATTATTTTTAATTCTATGATAAGCATAATACAAAGTATATTCTCCACAACAAACACTAACCAACGACTGAAGTCTAATTGTATTTTGTTTGGGACATTTGTTAGCTAAATCTTTAAAAAATGAACCGTAATTTTGAACAGATTTTCCTAGACTATCAAAAACTTCATATTTAGCATTAGACTCCGCGTATAAACAGAGCCAATGGACACCTAAGTGGTTATCTGTATTTATTATATACACCTTAGGGAACTTAGCCTTTAAAGCTACATTTAAACTTCCAGAAGGAATAACACCAAATGACTTAATACTAGAACCCTGTACAATTTGCTTTAAGCCTTCTAGTAATTGACTCGTATTCATTATTAAAGAACCCCCTGATTCTCAATTTCAGCGTTTCGATAACGATCAATAGTAAGAATTGACTGAGTTTGACTGAAAATTATTCCAAACAGAGGCTTCTCAAGTGCTTTTTTAAACGAAATTTCGAGTTTTAAACTACCAGTTCTAGTATAAAACGAAGGACTTCCATCGTATCCTTGTAATAAGAAGGAGTAGATACAGCTACCATCTAAGTACGAATCTCTATCAATGTTTATACTTTTCTGATCCAAATTGAGTCCAGAGATTAAACTATGAAAGGCACGAAGATATTGAGTTTTAAAAGCAATGTCTAAAGTGCGATATTCTAACGCTACATTATCTACGCTCAGGGTCAGATTAGAGACATCGAAATGTGAAAATAGGTACGGATTCCCGGAAAGCTTTCCTGACATATTTTCAGCAGCAACAAGACAAATCACCAAGCGCTGTGGTAGTTTGTTGCTGCTAAATATATTCTCAGTGACAGAATTAATTGAGTTTGAAGGAATCGAAATTACTTTAATTTCATTGCGAGTAAAAGGATAAAGCGCCTTTGTTTTTTCCAATGTTTTTTCATGAAGCTCGACTATTCTCGGTGCTACAATTTCCTTCTTACAATAAAAAATAGCCTCTTGAAAACTAATTTTATATGTCTCTTTATCAGAAGGTGATAGGAGCACAAATTCCGTCGGTGCTCTTTTAAACTTAAATGACAGATTACAATTAGGGACCAACCATCTGGGCTGTAGAAAAATATCGTCGTATATAACTGAAATCAGTTCAACTTCCTTACTTTTGCTAATGTACTTTTTTCTCGCTTCGTAGCCATTATTACCGGTACCAATTATTTCAGCGTTAGTCTCAGGGAAGTAAAGCGCTGATTTTAGTTGTGTTTCTTTGTATTCTTTACCATAGGACAAATGGGCGAGTAAATAAGCACAGTAATTATAGTAATTCTTTGAACTAATTAGCTTTCCGTGAATGTAAATTTCCAACAGATCAAATAACGAGTTGGCTAGAAAGTTTGAAGTTGAGATATCCGTGTTGTCGTCAAGCACAGACCCATCGCCTTTCAAAACCTAAAATATACAAAATTTTGACTTTATAATTCATTCAAGTTGAAATTGAATTTAGCATGATTTAAATGTTACCTTTAGCCGTAAGTACAAGTAGCTTTCTGCGAGATTAATGTAAGTATTCGGAATTCCAAGAATTTGAAACTCAAGCGGGGCTGCCGGTTCAGTTATGCCAGTTGTGGGGTAGACAGGGATAAAAAGGCTATTGGTTAAACTAATATCACTAGGTCCAAGAGTGAAGAGATTTAAATGGCTGTTGATGGCTGGCTTGGATTCGCTCGATTCCATGTTTAAGTCTTAACTTTCTTAGCCTTTTTCTTCGGTCTCTTCTTGGTACACTTTTTAACGGGTTTCTTCTTTGTACTTTTCTTCTTTTTCGACTTTCCACCAATCTGAGTCTTGGTTCTAGGTTTTGAAACCTTAGCCTTTTTCGTGCCTTTTCCGCTCTGATCAGATTTTTTCTTTCTAACTGTTCGTCTTCTCTTGGGTTTAATTAAAGCTTCGGAGCTTTTACGTTTGATAGCTACTTTATTAACCTTATCGACGAGCGTTACAGATACCGGAACCAGATAACTGGTATCGCTGGTATCGAGTAATCCTACTCTCGTCATATCTTTTTCAATCTAAGGTGAAGAACGCAAGTGAACCCCTCGACTTCACTGAAGGGGATATTCTCCCCTACTTCATTTGTAATTTTAATATTGATCGTTTGAATATTAGGACTGGAAAGGGAACAGTACTGGATTGGGTAAAAGGAGGTATTGAAAAGACCAGATGTCTCGTGAGACTGGTTAATCATTCTTATTACAGTTTCATAATGACCCCCTCGAAATTGAGGCTGAATGACATTGCAATAAATGAGAAAATGACGGTTGCCTCGGAATAAATCAATATTTTGTAATTCTGTATATGGGGCTTTTAATGAAGCAGTTATGCCTAAAATACGATTAAGCCTTTTTGAAAAACTAATTTCTACATCAGCTTCCTTAATTTCGACTATAATTCCAGTATGTTCGGTAGAAAATATAACTAAAGTATTCAGCTTCTGGCCTCGTAAAGCTAAATTAAATTGAGTGACAAAATCTTCTAATGTAGGTTCATCTAGATCTTCTAAAACTAAGGAATGAACTTTCGGTTTCTCTAGACTTGTTGAATTTCCTTGTGTGATCTGAAATGTATTGTCATCTTTGACGAATCCAAAGATTTTATTTACAGGACGGTAATGAACTTCAGCTAAACCACATTCGTACAAATCCTTTGTTAATGAAATTGGTTTAAAGAGAGTGCTATTAAAGTTATTTGTAGCTATTGGATCTGTCGATAAATATTTTCCGCTTGAAACTGTAATATAGTACGAGTCTTCTGAATTCATTTCTAAAAACAATACTTATGCAAGACCCTTTCATAAATTTTTGTGAATAAATATATTAGCCGTTGAGAATTAAATTAGACGGATGGTAAGTAAATAACCGTTGAGTCATTATCGTTGTTATTTCCGTTTCCGCTTCTTTTTGCGCTTTGTTACAACTGCTGGAGTTATAATGTCCGTTGAAAAAGACGGAAGTAATTCCGGTTCATAAAACACTCCCTACAAAATATTATTCTTTTAGGATAAGATCGAATAAATTTATGTATTTTGCCGTTGTACCTTTATCGTATTTAATTGGTCGTCTTGTAGAACATACGTTACCGGTTCGGTATTTTTAACTTCAAGTATGGTGAATGATTCCAAACTCCAATTAGGAAAATATCCCTAAAGAAGTGAATTGTTGGATTGATGTAAAAAAAATTAACCTTCATAATGAATGACTATTCCATTACCTTTTCAAAAGCTTGCTTTGACAATGAAATTCGAACTTTATCATTTAATTTGAACTTTGGAGGCTTTGAGCTTCTAGGGCTTTCCAATAAATCTTTATACAAATTCCGTAAAACTAGGTATTGGTTATCTTTATTAATTGAATTTGGAGCGAAACCAGTAGACGAATGAACAGAGTTATTTAGTGAAGCTTCAATCATTGGAAGAACCTTTATGTAGTTGTTTGTATCTTGATGTGCAAAAACTCGAATCAATTTACTCATAACAGTGCGAATTGCTCTTTCGATTATTGAAGAATGCCCATAAGTCGTGTACCAAATAATATTATTTTCCTTAAAAAACGTTTGGACTAGCGCATTAGTAAACTCTGATCCTTGATCGCTAGTAGCATACTTTGGTAACACTTTCATTTGCTTAAAAATGACTTTAAATGCTTTTATGATATTAGCCGCATGCTTTGATTTAATTGGAACTAAATAAAGTTTCTTGGTAAATGCATCACAGCAAATAAGTATATAGTTATATGAACTGTTCTCTTTCGCGTACCGTTGTAAATCCACCAAATCAAATGTAATTAACCAATTGGGAAGATAAACTAACATTCGCCGTTTCTTAAACTTCTTAACACTAGGTCTATACATGTAATACTCTTTTAAATGTAGCAATTCCTTCTCTACTTGAGCTTTAGGGATGGTTAAATGTCGATTCTTTATGAAAGACATGACACCACTATAACTACCGCTAAGTCTACTATTAAAATATTTGGATTTTATGCTTGCCATAATGAAATACACAACACGTCAGATCTAGAATTGAGGAGAAAGAGAACTAAACATTTATTCCAGATTCGTTAACAGATCGTATATTGAAACGGAGTTCCATCCATGTAAGAGTAGACTGCATCTTTGATCTCAGTTGTGCTCTTCCTGTAAGTCAGCATATATTTGAAATTAATACCAATTGTAAATAATATAAACTGATATAATAAACTCAGATACGTGCTGCCTTACCTTTATAAATTATTGCAGCTACACAAAGAATAAATGAAATCATTTCCAAAATATCTGCTGATATTTTTAATTTGTGGACGAGGGTTTCAGGTTCAAGCTTCACACATGGACTTGTATGGTTGTTATAGATGTGGGTTGGTAATCGATTTTTGAAGTCCAAGCATGTCTCTTCCTGACATGAAATGTCAATTATTAAACCTACGTAATCGCTAACTTCAGACATTCTTACACAGTTAAATTCAAAATCAGCCGTGGGCCACCAGATAGTTTTAATATAAACATATCTTCTTAATGTGCAATTTTTACATTGACTTTCAACTAAATCAAAAGTATAGACAAATGAACTAACAGACAGAAGTACTAAAGACATCAAACTACAGAACACAGACTTCATTTTTAATTAGATTAATCCAACTCCTTCGGTAACGAGACGATTTAGCAGTACTACTAAATGTTGCATCTCATGGATCGAGAAGTAGACCCTCTCTCCACAGCAAGCTCCACTCTTCTTCACAATACCGAACAGAAACCGCTTTCCTATAGTCGAGCTCAGAACTTCCAATGATTCCACAGAATAACTCACTTCACCTCCGATAAAATCATTCTTTAATTGCTCTGTTATTTTCTTGAAAACGATTTGTGGATCAGGTTTTACTATTTGTTTTTTAAGGCATATGTAGTCCCTAGCAATTCCAAGCTGGGAAAAGTTGGCCGGTTCAAATCGTTTGGGTTCCAAATTATACCGTAAATGGACAGGTTCAAAGATGGTTTCAGGTTCTGATCCGACTAATAGCTTCTTTTGATTAATAATCTCAATAAAGAGCTTGATCAGAATTTGGCTTTCCAATAGACTCATGAAAATGCTTTGGCCATTCGTAGAACCACTTAACTTGTAAATTCCAATCACTGGCTTATCATCACAATCAGAATCAAAAGGATGAGCTGGTAAAAGTAACAGCTTTAAACTGTTGATGGTGTTTCCAAGGTCAACCTTTGAGTTCCAGAATTCAATTTGAGCTGTTATCCGTTCTAACGTTAATCGACTTTCATCGAACTGTAACGGCATTTGCAACACCGCTAGCTTAATTCCGTACTTTCTAAGATCAATTGGAGTGAATACGAAATCGTTCGGTCGAACGTGATGTCGTTTACTGAAAGACGTACTGGATTCTTCACTTTCTTTGATGTAGGAATGCTTTACTTCATTAACGGTTAATGACGGGAAACCAGTACCATCATCGTAGTAAAGTCTTGGAGATATTCTACCTCGCTTTATAGGGTTTAATCTTTCTGGTGATTTGTGCCTGTATTTATCAAGTCTTTGCTTTAAATTGCTTGATCGAGAACGTGAGTCTGCCATGATTAGCTCTTACTCAATTTGTCTTGCTTGTTTGATGGCTAGAAGTTGAATGACTAGCCTAGGGAGTAACGCATATCGAAAACATACACCTTCAAGTTTAATAAAAGAAGCTCTTTGAAAAGTACAATATTCGGATAGATGAAAGTCGAATATACGTGCGATATGATCAATGAAAACGTTTTTGATATATCTACAACCTATAAAATTATTGTTGCTATAAACTATATACTACTCTCATTATCTTAAAAATAGCATAATAAAATGTAAGGTTGGGTTATAAATATATATTTATTTATTCAACAAAAAGTCACAAAAACACGAGATACAAAAATAATTAAAGGTTAAGGCACTTTGGAGCAACTGACAGACGACCACTGCGAGTCCGGTAAACATTTGCTTCTGCGCTGTCTGGATTTTGGACGATTGGCCCAACTTCATCTTCAAGGTGGACTAAGACGTCCACAGGCGGTTCTACTGGATGTGGTGCTGGTCCTGGTTCATCAATGACGAGAGGAATGGCAGGGTTGAGTTCGGGTACTGCAGGTACCACAACCTCTTGATCGCCTGGAGCGTAGAAGGGGTTTATGTGCCCGCCACCAGCATTATCTTGCCGGAACAGTCGTCGGTACTGAAGAAGGCGTTGGCACGTCGATCCTTCGTACCTCATTCGGATCCAGACGATCAAACACAGCAAGATCAGAATGAGCAGGACAATACCTGCAATTAACATTTGACATTTATTTGACATTTGACATTTGAAATTCATTTCACATTTATTTCACATTTCACATTTATTTCACATTTCACATTCCAAATTACACATTAATTGCACTTACCGGTACCAATTAGCGCCTGTAGCGACGAGGAGAGCTGAGGTTCTGGTCGGAGAGTCGAAGGTAGATCCGACGTGGTCGTGGAGGATAGCGTTGTTGAACGCGGGTCCCGTGTGGTGCTAGGTCGGGATGGTTGGGTTGTCCTGTCGGTCGGACAAGTACCCTCCGGTCGGACGACGAGCACGATACCACCTCCTAGGCCTTGCAGGTCCTCAACACAACGAGTGGACTCGTTCGCATATCGAACGAAGAAGCATCCGTTGTCATTGCACGGTGTGCATTGGACATCGCGTTCACATCCGAACGAACATGCCAGGATCCCCATAACCGTAAGTAGCAGAGTCACTGGAAATAATATCCAATATTTGATATTCAATATTCAATACACAATATTCAATACACAATATTCAATATTCAATACACAATATTCAATACGGAACATGAGATTAACTCACCTCTGCTCCACTTTGACCTCTGCATTTTTTTTTAACAAAAACCTGCAATTAAAAAAAAAATAATTAATTTGTAATTTGTAATTTGTAATTTGTAATTTGTAATTGTAATATTTTACCTGTTGAAATGTCAGATTTCAGGAGAGAGAGAGAAATGCGTCACTTCCGTAGCGTAGTGGCGATGCGATACTTCTCAATCCGTTGAGATTCAAAGTTCATGGGTATTATAAGGTTTCTTAAGTTTCCTCAATCTCACAATACCCATGAACAACGAAAACCCGTATGAAATCCAGCCCCGTTTCATTCGGTTCGATATGAGACGGGGCAGGTTGAGAAACGGGTTGCTTCCTCGTCCATAAACCGGAACAAAAAACGGGAGCAAAAAACCAGGTACCTTGCATCACGTCGGAAACGGGCTCGAGAGAAAAACCCGTTTGCGATGCGATGTAATGGCACCTAGTACACTACTAAGGAGTAGCTTTTAAACCTCAAAGATGATTTAAAGTTTATTAATAAATTCAGTTGTCTGAGAAATGCTTCAATAGCAGGTTAAGGAATACACTTATCTACAAGCAGAACTTTGGAATTGAAGGTCAAGTGATAATTAAATTCAAGCCGATGGTATATTGGTTTCATCATTCAATATCAATGGTGTAATTACTACTCGACTTAAAACTTCTCAGTCTTTAACTATTGGTAAAATTAATGAATAATTATTTAACCAACCAAAATTGTGTTTCCTATTGCGTTATTGAATAAGTTTGATATGTATAATGTTTTGAACATTATAAGGTACTATTTCTTTCTACATTTCATTCCAATTTCAATGGTATAAATGAAAATTTAGAATGGTTTCGAAAGCGTCAAGGAACTAAAGGAGAAAATTGGAAAGGAGAAACGCTAGTTCTACGGCATACTACTTTATGGCTTCTCTAATATTAAACTTTCTATGTACTCATGGATCAAACCCAAGAAAGTGAAAAAGGTTTCCCCTTTTTATTTTTTGCGAAAATACACTGTAACTTTGCGATAGCTCTGTTCCCAGGCCTTCATTTTATTGACGATTTTGCAACCAGATGTGCAAAAATCTTTATTATTTCTGACCATAACTGGTCGCCACCAGCTTACACAATAACCGATAGCTAGAATTCCCAGACGTGATCTGCAATTTATCACAAAAAAACACATCAAATTTGAACGCATAATAAAACCTGCTTCATATGGATTTAAGTATTATCTGTTCCGGAGTTACTCTAACTCCAATAAAAAAACATGATTTGCGGATCTTTGCTCCATATTATTTACTCCCCTAAAAATCACATATATTCCACCCTATTTGGATTTAATTCATTAAGTATAACCGCTCTGTTAAAGTTTGACTTATATAAACACTATATAATGCCTTATCTTTAGCTGAACATTAGGAAATAAATTATCTTGAACCCTCGCAAATCCTTCAACTCAAATAAAAACAAAATGCATGCAAGCATAGTCACATACTAACGTATCTGCACAGGTTGCATTATGTTTTTGGATTGAATTAATTAAAGATTTAATTTCGAAGTAAGCAGAATCAGTCTACAACAATCTCTCCGTAATAAAGGACAGAAATAAAATATCTTTTGTCAGTAGTTTTAAACTGAAAATGAAGTACTATTTCATTGTGTTTACCGTTTTGGCGCTTTGCGTTCTCACCGTTATGTCAAAGCCACAATTAAACCCTGAATCTGGTAAGTTTAATAATGTCACGTAACTGGAATCAGATGCTTCTGAACCTATACTGCGTTGGGCCTATTGGGCCTATTGGGCCTAACCTACCTTAGGTAGGTTGTCACTTACACAGACCTCATTTTATCAAATCGAATTAAAAAAACCTACAGTGTGCAGTCTTATATAGCCCGAGTCAGGATGCTTAAATGTGTCTATTTTAAACCTATTCACTTGTCAACACTACTTTGCATGACCCCCACAGGTCAACCGATCGACCGATTTTTGCCACCTTGAAACGTAGACTATTCATTTGTAAAATACACAAGCGTCCCAATTTTGAAGTCAATCGGTCCAGCCGTTTGACCGCTAGCGTGTCACAGACGGACGGACGGACAGCATGATTACATAAGCCCTGACTCGGTCTAGAAATATAATATGCTACATGATTGTTGACAATTGATGCAGTTACTCTAATTTATTGACTTTCTGAGAAGATTTGGAACTAAAAATTGCAAATTTGAATCTATATAGTTGCAGAACTGGAAGAAGCACTTCGACAAAAGAGCTTGGGAAAAGCGCTAAGAGTGGTATTCAGTCCATTTTCTCCAAGTACGCTTTAAATGGCATTTTAAAATAAAAAATATTTCACACGTTTTATATTCTATTCTCTATTCCGTGTCATACGATTAGTGTTCCATGTTGTAATCTAGTGTTTTTTGCATTATAAGATCCGGATGACGACTATGAAGATTGATGGAAAAGAATCGAAATTCACTTCAAGATTTTCTCCCCATGGATTAACCACTAGTGAGCATAGCAAAGATGAGCGGAAAATATTTAATTACAATGAGATGATGGAGCACTAGTGCACAAATTATGACCTTCCTATGACCTTAAGTCACAAAAACTGAAATGAAAATAAAGCTAATTTCTCTGCAATAAATAAACCGATTATGATTTAAAGTTGAAAGTTGACACTGACAGTTTTATTAGTCTAGAACAAAGTTGCAATCGAAGTATTCTGCATTAAATCTACAAAGCTTGGTTACATCAATTTGACCACTAATAAGGGGCTGACTGAAGTACAGATGAAAACCATATTTTAAACGTAAAGGAGGGTGGTGAAAAAGCATTAAAATAACATTCATTCAAGCATTTATTAACAATAAAAATTAAGTTCTTTCACCAAACTTTTTAATTTAAAAAGTTTCCAAACTAACTGAACAGACTTCTAAAGTTCACACTTTTTAACGGTATGTTAAGGGGCCAGAGTATTTATCGCTATGGGAAAATGGGTGTCATGTTGGGTATTTTGGGTACCTTTATCTCATGAATGAATGCATCTGAAAATATTTTAAAATATTTCTTCGCAATCATTTAGACCTTATATCCTAAGGCGGCCATATATTACCTTTTTCAAAATTATGTTTTTATTTTTCCAGAAGCTAGAAGGTCCGAAGACTGATAAACGTTCATTATACCAAGGCCCCAAAACCCATGGTTACCTGATTATAATAAGGTTGGATCGTTTGCCTTTAAAATTTTCTCGTCAAAAAGTTGGGGACTTGTTATTACATTAATATCTCCGAATTACCACCATCGAAAAATTTGAAAGTAGATTTAAAATTTAGACAAAGGTCTTGGGCCCAGCTCAATAGCTTGGTTTGCCAAAAATCGGTATGGGTTACCAGTAGGATTTTTTGGAAAAAGTGCTATTCGGAAGTTGCTAAGGGGTTCCCTATTCCAATTTTAACAAGTCCCCAACTTTTTTAAGAGAAAATTTTAAAGACAAACGATCCAACCTTATTATAATCAGGTAACTATGGGTTTAGGGCCTTGCATTATACAGATTCGATGATTTTTTTTACCTTGTGAAAAATTACATTGGTGAGGTGCTATTATGGGTCAAACTCAAAACTGCATTTTTTGAAGCGATGAATTGCGTTTTAGACTAAAACAACAAGGAGTTGTTTTGAAATGCTAAAAAATGAACCTCTGCAATGATATTTTCTGCACATGCGAAAAAAATCTAATCGGTATAATGACTGTCGGGCGGTGGATCTGTTGGAAAATTGAAAACATGATTTTGTAATAAAGTAAAGAATTTCTTAATTTGATGATTGAAAATTTGTTTCATAGGTATTGTTTCAATTATTTTTAGATGCATGGGTATATGGAATAAAGGGACCCTAACTACCAACAATGACACCCATTTTACTATAGCGATAATTACTCTTACCCCTTATGTAATACATTTCCAAGGTGAAAATTTACCTTTTGTGCCCAATTATAACGAGGTTTGTTTGTTTGGGGTAGTAATTTTGATTAATTGTGCTACCTTATGATCAAAATAACATTCATGCCTCTCATAGAAATTGATCAATTTTCTTAAAGAAACAGTTACATGTATTACAATTGGATTCGGAATAATATTTTTTCTTTGAGTGTTTTATAAAACTTTAATATGTACTCTATTTTTTATAATTCATAATTTTATTACAATTGGACTTCAACGAAAAAAAATGCCTCAATGAACATGTAAAATTAATATAAGGTTTGCCGATAACAACTGGTTACGGACAATGCTATTGTGAATACAAAATCATTCCTAACTTGTATAAATATTATCAATGCCAATGTCACTTATTATCCTGGATAATTTAACCTAGCCGTCCAGTTATGAATTAAATCGAAATATTAAAATTACAAAGAGGCCGTTAAAATTGCGAACATATTAGAGTTTTATTTGGCACCGACGAGAAACCCGACGACAAAATTTTTCAAGAATTAAAAACATTAATAATGGATCTCAGCATGCTTTTAAGCCTACTGTTGTTGTTTGAAAGCGTAATTTCTTTGAAATTTCAACATGACAATAAAAATCTTAAAATTCTGAACAATCTTGAAAAGCTGGTACACTCATTTGAAATGGTCGCGGAAATCAAGATATTTGTAAATTCCCCAGTTGAAAATATATATAAAACTACTGGTGGAATCGTAAATCTGTTATTAGAAGGAGCCTCATTTCTATTACAAACTCGACTAAGCACGGGGATTCGGTATATAGGAAACTTTAATTCCACAAACATTTCAAGCATCCGGAACAACGAGTTTAAACGGCGACTGAGGTTTTTAAAAGTTAAATGCATAATATTGGCATTCACTGGATCGGAAACAAGCGCTTTTGTGACCGGCTTAATTAAATCAATGGCCTCTCATTTCGAATATTCAATAAGTAAGGACACGTTGATTTTGTTGTGCTACGACACAGTCCGACTTGAACCAGAGGTTCAGTTTCCTCTGCATACATTCCTGGTGCAACCTGACTTAAATTTTAAAATATGTTTTGTTTGTAGTCATCCTAACGTTGTAAACGATATTGGGACTTCATCGTTGAACTTTCAACCAACCAAAACTAAATACAATGTAAAAGTTGGGTTCGATTTTGGCTCCAGTAGTGATGCGCCCGTTCCAAAAAACATTTTAACTCAATACATGTCGCCAACCACCAACGGATCAGAAATTTTAATTTTTGTTGTTGTCATGAAACATCTAAATGTTTCCGGTTACATTTCTAATATCCGAGCATCTGAACATTCGTCGGTTGTTTTTGGGATCCAAAATGGAATCATCGAGTCAGGTTCAGGAATCATGTTCGATTTCGGACACTCAACCGGTATTACTTTCATGTCGTTGGAATTACCAGAAACGATGAATTGGAAAGGCATAATGGGTCCCATCGGGGTGAATCTATTTTTAATTACTTTGGGAATTGCAGTGCTGGAATCTGTTATTGTATTCTTGCTCATTAAGCATGCACAAAAGGGTAGCAGATTTAAGTTCTCTGAAGCAATAGATCTCGTGCTCAGACCGCTTCTTGACCAATTACAAGATCGGCTACCTTCTAATAAAATTTATTTCCGTCTGTCACTTGTCACGTGGCTGCTGTACACAATGTTGGTAACGGAAGCCTACAAGAGTGAATTGGTAGGATACCTCGTTAAGCCCGTTTTCCTGAACGGTCCCGACACCTTTGAAGAGCTGGCCAACTCAAATGTCAAATACTTTTCTCGAACCGGAACTCGAGTCGGTTTGAACGGCAGTTGCGTGGTGAAGTCAAGCTCAAACACAATTATGACAATGCTTTATCACTTCGATTTCGTTAAAAAACCTCATTTCTTGACGATATTGAGAAAATTGTTAGAATGTAGTGCGGTTGTAAAGAACACACTCGATGCATATAAACGCCTAACGAGAGCCGACGCTTACATTGGCGACGGAGTCGAAATTGAGGCATTATTTCAAATGCTTAAAGATTTGTCTGTTCCAAATACCAAACCATTTATTTCGGGAAATTCAATCACAAACCGTGTGTATTGGTTAATTACTGACGATGTTTTTCAACTTGAAATTCTAGCAATTATTAATAGGCTTAGAGATGCAGGGGTATTGAGAGCGCACCTTCGAGGGACCCGACACCGTCGTATAAAACTGTTCAAGAACAGAATAGTTTCGTCGGTTGGACTTGATTCTACTAAAAGTGGTAGCTCACACACCCCGTTGTCACTGGTTAATATCAAGGCGCTTGTTGTTATTGTATCTAGCATTTTATCCTTGTCAATGCTGGTTTTCACGGTAGAGCGGTTTTGTAAATTAAAAATACTAAAATGTCAATAACGGCGCAACATTTTTGTTTATATAAAATGTTCGAAACCACAATATATTTGATTTTTCGTTATAGAACGCATTTACTAGCAACATTATTTTGAATAAACAAAGTCCTAAAATACTATTTTTGGTATAAGTTATATTGTACTATAAATATATACATTTCAAATGAATGATTCGAGTCAAGTTTTTTTCCTTGGGTTAACCGAGTGTTATAACTCCAACTTGATTAGAAGAATTTCAGCTTCGGTTTTAATTTGGAATATCTTTGATTCTGTCGATAACTTTGGTAATGGTTCGGAAGGTCATTATTTTTACATGGACAATGACGTCATTGCTTAATTCATTAGCAGAAATATACTATTGTAAAAAAGAGGTGGTTTGTATTTTAATTAAGACATGAGCGTTTCAGGAAGTTTCTGACAAGATCAAATGACTTGCTATATGTTGATCCAAAACTTTTTAAATAAATTGAAGTGCATGAAATGTTCATATCTGAAAATACTTAGAATAAGACCATACGGGAACTGTATATTCAGTGAAATCATTCTATAATTACTGTATAAAACAATTATTAATTGCATTAATTATTTATTTTCCATTAATGTATTTTATAAGCTACAAATAAAGTATCATAATACAATAAGGACCTCATGCTACTGGACTAGCAGGGTATATCGGGTCTCGCCCATATTTATAGTATAAAATTTATATTATTGCTTTAGCGTAAGAATTTACGAGGTCAAAGATTAGTATGAATTTTTAAAACATTCTGAAATGAAAGACTATCGAGACAAAATTATGAGTGAGGCAGTTTGATTGATACAAAACTCATTAATGACAAGTGGCGTGGTTGCGTCTATGAAATTGGAGCTGCCAAATCCAACTTTTTGCACGGGACATGATTTTCGAAACTTTCTGAACCATCTGCTTTGAGAAGAACATTTTTTCATTTCTCGTTTGAGATCTTGGGATGTTACAACCAGTTTAGACGTAAAACTGAGCATTCCAATCTGAAAAATGGCTCCATTTACAGTCAAAAGCGGGAAGAAAACAAAAGCTTCTTGTGGGAGGCTCTGCCATTTAGTAATGGTGACGAAGAAACAAATAGTTTCCATGAAGCTCACCAGCGCTACAATAAATGGCAAAAACTGCGACTGAAAACACTCGTTGAGTCGGTTAGTCACCACTTGTGCCACACGATACATTCTGGAGACTTGTGCGAGATCGGAAGTTTTCAAATATTTTCCTTTGATAATTCTAGAAAGGCATTGGAACGTTTAGGAGCTTAAGTATTTAATTCTAATATGCTATAAATAAATGTTTACTGACTTTTGTATTTCCGTAAGGTGTGTCAGAATGCCCACGATAGCCATTGGTAGCAAGCAGTACGCATAAATCGTTCCCATCATGCCAATATAAGTCCAAAATACCATATTATTAAGTATTTCCAAAATTTTGATCACGGCTTCAAATATTCCAACCGAATTCAACAGAGTGCCATCAATATCGCAAAAGAGCAACGCTGACGCTGGAAATGGCGGCAAACAAGTTATAACAGAAAGCAGCAGGGCTTGCGACGGTCCAAAGCAAATTGAAAAAATCAATCCAAATCCGATCAGGAATTCCAGAAGTTTATGTTCCTTGTCTGGAAGGCAATAATTATAAAACATTTTTTATTGTTCTTATGCAATGTTGAGTTTTTACTAACACGAATGAATTTTTGTTTTCAAGAAAAGAAATTAAAATTAACCCTTTTGCATATGTGTTATTTCCAAAACGGCGTTAAACAGAGTCAATATTTCAACATCCTTAATGCGGCTCCAGGACAGTGTAAAAATCGACGCTATACACAAGAGGAGGCCCAAGACTTCGACAGCAGATAAAAACGTGTTGTATTCGATTCCAAAAATCTTGATCACGGCTGCATTTACCAGGAGCATAAATAAATATAAAATTGTCAAATTGTGATTTCGGCTCCTTCGTTTCTGGGTTTGTTTAGAACTAAATTTCACCCTTCCTGTTTCTTCTTCCCACTCAAATGGGAGTGCGGAAAATTTGGAACTCAGATAGAGTTGATATTTAAATATCTTGGTGCATTTGTGAAACATGTTGAAATTTCTGTGGATTTTGCTGACTGAGGACTTGTGACAGAGAGATGTTGTTGGCAATGTATTCAGCGTTCGACAAGTACGCAGAAATGGTTGGGTTTTAACGTTCAATGAAGGCATTTCTGTTGTCGCAAGGAGTTGGTACGAAATTTGATTTAGCAATAGATAATTTCATAATTACAATGGGAGTTTTAGAGTATAGCATAATAATCCTGAAGGATCATAAATATCTTATGTGACTTACACTCTGCCGCAAGTCATGAATACAGAGATATATGATCATAAGTGTTTTAATCATTCAAAGTTTAATTTCCTTTGACAAGTTATAGTTCTTAATGGAGTAGCTATTAAGTTATGTGAGTAATACAGGCTGCGCGAGCTAGTGCAAAAAACCAGACAACGGACAAGGGAACATTAACAAATGTAGCGCCTCGTACTTTTTAAACCTTTCTCACTCTATAGTGCGAGGAAAATGATGAAACTTTTAAATTTGAACTGTAATCCATTAATATATTCTGGACCTGGTAAATTATGCCAGAAGATAAATAGGTTATTGATTAGTATGATTAGGTAATTTTAATAAGAACGAGCTATTTAAGGAATTCCTACGGTTAACACTTTAACAGTATATTACAGTTTAGATTTTAGTGCAATACAATTTCTCCTTGTATTAATAAGTATAAGATCAGTTTTCAAGAAATCAGAACCGGACCTTTTGTGAAATTTAAAATTTTGGTATAGATTGTCCACATTTTTTGGTAAAGCTCGGGTTCTTGAATTTGGATCTTTTTCAAAGGAACAGTACCTTGATTGAGTGGTGCTGTGAATATTTGTAATGCGGTATGCGGTCTTCGGTGATTTGGCTTTGTGATTGTCAATTGTCTTGGCAATTGTGATGTTTACGATACGAATGTCGTGGCTTACTTTGTATTGCAACTACTTTAGTAGCCGTTTGTGCTTTAATTCCAATAGTAAGAATCAACCGACAAGTCAAACTACAGTACAGTCTGGCTGCATGTTGAATTACAAAATTGTAATGATGTTGGGAGTTAATTAAATTTTGATATTAAACTTTTGAAAAGGAGGCATGGAATTGTAAATGTATTGCCATCGCTTTAATTGTAATTAAAGGTGGATTGGAGGGCAAGATATAAACAGACCGAATACAATTTATTTTATCTTACAAATAAAACCAATCAATACATAAAAAGACGTATTATATTTAATTAAAGACACAATATATTTTGAGTATTCTAACGATCCTGTTTTTAAATTTACGATAAAATCATGCCTAACTGTTGCAAGGATGTGTTTTTATTTTAATGTGTTTAATATCCTTCAAAAGCATCAGATAAACCAAAGAAGTTTGCCAGTTAAGATTAGCAAAGATTAGAAACAAAAATGTCAATATTCCCTTAACATGGGTGCATAAATGGTATTGATTTTCATAAATTGATTGTAAGCGATAACATTTTTACTTGCGGACGATAATCATACTGAGCAATCTCACCCTTCCAAAATGTGACGTAATTTATAATTTGTAATTCAAAAAGTTTTCAAATCTATCTTGAGATCACGAATATCAACAAAAACTATCGAAAACAATTAAATTGATTTTAATCCAAGTTTGAAACTCGAAACGCGCATTAAAATATGTAGCTATGAAGCTCAAACGCATAGTTTTTAAGTTTAAAATTAAAAAATAAACACATCAATGGTAGCTTAAATTTTAAGCAATTAAAGATGTATTAATTTGATTTGTTTTGTCATTGAAATACAAGATTTGTATTGACGAGGGAAGTTTTTCAGCTTTTTTTTCACACGTATAGCTGAACTGGAATCAAACTACAAACTAAAACGGATTTATTTCAGAGAAGAAGGATATTAATAGACATTGTTTTAATTAGGGGATCGAAACGTTCAGATATCACTAAGGTTGTTATTCCATGGTGAACTTAAAGGCTACTGATACCAATCAAGGATGTTAAGATGGATTTGGAGTAACTCATACCAAGCATTTTATTTATAAAAAAAAACACCGTTGTAAGAGGTGAAACCAAGCCGAGGGTCCGACTGTTTCCACAATGACGGACAGACGGACGGACGACAGAGGTATTCTCATAAAGCGTTCTCAAAACATTTATTAATACCTAACTATATGGGGAGTAAAGTGTCGCATATATCAAGAGATAATTCAATTTCGTCATACATTTCAATAAATGTACTTGAACTGAACAGACCGCTCCGATTTAGAGTTAAGTTCTAAAACCAGTGACACTATAAAAGACAGGAAAATAATCCTGGTCAAAATAATCCTTGCAATTATCCTGGCCACTTTAAATTTGTAGTTTATTTTACAGTCACTTTCAAAATGAACCTCGAAATATTCCTATTCGGTTTTTTAATTTTATTCAAAGATATATTATGTCATCAATTTCAATCTGAACTGAAAAATCAACGAATTTTGAATAATCTGGAAAAGCTTGTATCGTCTTTCGAGTGTGTTTTGGAAATTAGGGTTTTTGTAAATCATGAAGACAGAGTTGAAAATGCAAATCGAAATCAAGTCAGAATCAGGACTTTATTAGAAGTAGCGTCATTTTTATTGCAAACGCGGCTAAGAATGGGAATTATCTACATTGCAAATTTAAATTCCACAAACGCTTCAATTATCCGGAGCAACGAGTTTAAACGGCGATTGAGGTTTCTTGGGGTCGGACATATATTATTAGCATTTACTGGACCGGAAAACGTTTTTACCGAGGAATTAACAACAGAAAGTTCCTCAAAATTTGAGTTCTCGATAACAAAGGTCACACTAGTTTTATTGAGCTTCGACACTGTCGAAATTCAACCCGAAGATCAACTTCCTCGACGCACATTCTTGGTAAACCGTGACAATAATTTCAAATTATGTTTCGAATGCGGTCATTATACCGTTCTAAGCAATATTTGGACCTCATCGTTGAACTTTCAATCACCCAAACCTAGATACAATGGAATAAAAGTCGGGTTCGATTTTGGCTGGGGTGGGGATGTGCCTAAAGAAATCTTAACTCAATACATGTCACCAACCATAAACAGATCAGAAACTCTGATTTTGGTTGAAGTCATGAAAAATCTAAATGTTTCCGGCTATTTTTTCAATCCCGAAATTCATTCGTCCGGGCATTCGTCAGTTGTTTTCGGGCTTCAGAGTGGAATCATTGAACCACGTTCAGGAATCATGTTCGATTACGGGGACTCAGCCAGCATTACTTTCATGTCCTTAAAATTGCCGGAAACCATGAATTGGAAAGGCATAATGGGTCCAATAGGAGCGAATGTATTTTTAATTACTCTGGGAATTGCAATGCTGGAATCTGTTACTATCTTCTTGTTCGTTAAGTATGGATACAATAATAGCAGATTTAAATTCTCCAAAGCAATGGATCTCGTACTTAGACCACTCCTGGACCAACTACAGGATCGGCTACCTTCGAATAAAATTTATTTTCGGTTGTCACTTATCACGTGGCTGCTGTACACAATGCTTGTAACTGAAACGTACAAGAGTGAATTGGTAGGGTATCTCGTTAAGCCCGTTTTCGTCAATAGTCCTGACACCTTTGAAGAGCTAGCGAACTCAAATGTTGAATACTTTTCTCATGCCAGAACCCATGTCTGGTCGAACGGAACTTGCAAAGTAAATTTTAAGTCACGCACAATTATGACAATGCTTTATCACTTCGATTTCGTATAAAACCCTCATTTTGCGACGATACTTAGAAAATTGTTAAAATGTAGTGCGGTTGTAAAGAACACAATCGATGCCTATAAACGTCTAAAGAGACATGATACTTATTTTGGCCATGATATAGAAATTCAGGCATTTTTTGAATTATTTACCGATTTCTCTGGCCCAAATACCAAGGCATATGTTTCTAGTCATTCTATCACTAATAGTGTATATTGGTTCATTGCGGGCGATATTTTTCAAATTGAAATTTTAGCTATTATTTGCAGGCTCAGAGATGCAGGGATATTGAGTGCGCACCTTCGAGGTACCCGCGACCGTCGTATAAAAATGTACAAACAAAAAATAACATCCTCCATGAAATTGGATAGTTTTAATAATGCTGGCACACCCGCCGCCTTGGAATTGGTTAATATCAAGGCTCTTTTAGTCATCATGTCTATAATTGTAGCAGTCTCGCTGCTCACGTTTGTGGCAGAGCGGTTTGGGAAAGTTATAGTTTTAAGGTGCACACGACAATTAAAAAAATATTTAACATGGAAATGGGTCCAATTTATCTATTTGGTAATTTAAAATCAAGATTAAAATACATCGCAAATAAAGCAGTAGAACAAATGTAAGATTCTAAGCAATTTATTTCGAATTTCAAATTTGCGGACCAGAGGGCTTACAAGCTTGGTTACTCTTCGACTATCAAAAACGTCAATATACAATACGATGTATTCCTACTCTACGACTGGGGAACTTTGAGATTTGGCTTTCACACTTTTGTGACATGGGTTTCCAACGCTTAATTTAAAATGTAAATGTCAGTTTTAAAGCATTCACGCAAGCACAGTTAGTAATTGTTACAATTATTGCAGCAGCAGTAGAATAAATGCAAGTTTCTATGAGTGGCATTGAAATAATTATTTAATTGCAGCTTCAACATTTGAGTTTGAGGCCAAGGATATCGTTGCTGCAACCCAACTTTGCAAAGAAGTTTTTACTTCCTGGTAACACTTAACTGTTGGAAATGTCAATACATAATACATAACGCATAATTAAACCACCAAAGTTATATTTAACTGCATAGTTTTTTCAAACACTTTGACAAATATATTGATCGTTGAGAATATAATAAGTCCAAAAGCAAGGAACGTTACAAACGGAATTATTTTTTCAAGATGCATCTAGCCTATTCCCAAATTAAAGATAACAAAATGATGATGGGATTTTTAAAAGAGCACAAAGCTGCTATTGTAAAACTTGATCTAATTGTAAGTACAATTCGGTGCTTGTTATTGATAAAAAAATTAAAAACAAAAAAATTCCGCTGTTCTAATCATTGAAATTATATTTCTACCAGTAAACCGCCTCGTATCAATAATTTTTAAATAAAATTAGTTTTGCAAAATTGTTGCTTCAATCCACTCCAGGAACTTATTAACCTCGGTATAAACACCAGGAAAGCCCTCTTGACCACAACCTTGTCCCCAAGAAACGACTCCAACAAGAGTGTGGTTTCCCGAATTTATGTCACCATCAATAAGAGGTCCACCAGAATCACCTTGACCTGTAACAAAGCAAAGATCATTGTAACTGTGAATTATCTGGGTATTGTTCGATGCATTTTTTTAGAGATTACAGCTCATCAAATTGCGGTAGTGGGTCAGTTAACAAGATTTAATTTGTAATAATAAATAGAAATAACAAACTCTCACAAGCATCTTTTCCAGTCTGTCCAGCACAAATCATTGAGTCAACTATTGTCTCTCCAGTCGATGCATATGTGGAATTGCAATTTTCGTCACTCACAAACGGTACCTGAACGTAATGTAAAAATACGGGTGGAAGTCCAGCTTCAACCAACGATCCCCAACCCGACGCTGTTCCATTTGCTTTTAGTTCAAATAAAATATATAATTAGTCTACTTAGCAAATCATCACTTAATAACTTAGGGAGGATATTAAAAATCCAGCACTTACTTCCATCGATTGGAGTATAGTTTGCAGGAGCAAGTGCAATCGGCTGTACAAATTCATCGAAAACGATGGGAGTGGATACTCTAATTGCTTTAAAAACTACATTTAAAAACTAAAAAAGTTAAGTGCTTAAGTATTTTTTAGCAATGTGTTTCCTCAATCAATGTAATACCTCATCAAAGCGATGTCATTTGGGAAGGCGGGTGGACTGTAATCTGGATGTATCACGATGTTATTTACAGCGTGTTTTTGCTCTCCGCCTTCGTGTTCACAAACGTTGTACTGATTGGCAACAATTGCATATGAAATCGGAAGGGCATCCGCACAATGGGCTGAAATGAAATGAGGATTTACCAAAATAATTTTGTTTATGTTTCATTTCGCAATTTACAAGATCTCAAATTGGGCAAGTCGAACGATAATTTACAAAATTTTAAAGCAGTTATAATTTTAAATATCAAGGGTTAAAATGATAGTTGCACCGACAGTGACAATCCAGTTTTCATTTAAAATAGCTCCTCTACAATAATGAGTTCCGATAAACTGGATCTGAACTTGGTACTTGAAGACCCCTCGTTCCGCAATTTCACCCCCGACAATACGGGAATTGTAATCTTTGATATGACGCGGTGGATTTGCTGAGAAATTAAAAATAATTATCAAGTCAATTTATTTGATATGCTATAAAATCAGCTCTTACAATTTACAGACGAGGTTGGTTGTAGCACTCAAAAATGCTAATACACTTAAACACGAAATGAAATATTGTCTGAGAAACATCATTCTGGATTGTGTCTGTAAGAAGATGTATTGAAAAATAACGTTAAAGAAATTTCATCGGATCCATGTTTCGTTAATGGGTAGATAATTCTTATCGAGAAAGGATGTCAATGAGATAATCAGTCATTGATTCATTTATCAAATCATTTTGACAGTCCTGTATTGAGATGGTCTAATTCTGGGTGCTGGTCGTATATAAAAAATTTCTTATACAGTCAGTATCGATCAGCAATTTGGATACAACAGTATTAAGATATAAAGTCCCAACCATCAAAACATGCAATATAATTTAGACCTATTTAAAATGTGAAAGAAACGTGGGCTCTATAGGATAATCGATGTTAACTATTGGGCGTATGTATTTACCTCTAATGTGGCCTGCATGTATAATTATACATATTATTCATTCTCATTCTGTCTTTCAACCTGTGAAGAACCTTTTTTCTACCTGGTCTCAACCCAATTTTTTCTGTCATCTGAACTACAAAATTCCTCACTACCTTAATTTACTTTACTGATATTTTTTTCGGATAAGTTAGTTTTAAAAAAAAAACGTCAAATAAAATGGCGAATAAATACAATAAATCTAGTAAACGAAAGGAGAATACATCAGTACCTGAGGACGACCCACAAGGTGAAAGTTTTACAAAAAGACTCAAAAACAAAGACTTTGATAATGACAACCAAAGTCATATATTAAAATTACTTATTGAAATTAAAACTGACCAAACAAAAATTAAAACTGACCAAACAAGCATTAAAGCGAGTATAGAAGAATTTAAAAGCACTGTGGATAGTTTTAAATCATTCATATCTCAACAAACTAGTTTGAACGAGAGAATAACATCTTCAGTTAATAATGTTCAAAAGCAATGTAACGAAGTCCAAAAATCTGTTAGTGAAATCAGATCCGAAACTGAATCCTTAAAACGTGAAGTACTGAAACCAAATCTACTGTTTACTGGACTACCTGACGAAGAAACCGAATCCATAGATGACCTCATCCGAAAAATTGATGATTCAATTAAAAAGGTTACCAATTCATCGATTAAATTTGACATCGCCTCCCGTATTGGAAAGTTCAACACAAACCGTCCAAGACATGTGAAAGTTCGATTCCTAACTCTCCATGACCGTAACATGGTTTATGAGAATCGAATGAACTCAACCCCACCAGTCTACATAAACGAAGACCTCCCCCTGTCCATCCGTATTGACCAAGCGATTCTGCGTAAAAAATGTAAAGAGCTGAGAGATCAAGGTATCCAATCGGACATTTCCTTTAAAAATTATTCTATCACGACCATCAACTCAACATTTAAAATCTCCAATGGAAATCTTATTGAAATCCCGAATCAAACTAAACATTTGACCCGACACGACCGACTAACTAACATGGTTACATCACACTCATCGAATAATGTGGGTCAATCAACTTTGAAAACACCCAAATTTTTATTCAACGCAGCAGAACTGGAAACATCTTAATAAACCCGAATCATTGAACGAGCCGACTAGATGGATAGAATACTTGACCTTATCATGAATATTTAAGGACATAAACCACAACCGACCCTTAGAAGACCTCAATACAATGAAAATACCAATACTAGACTATGAACCGAACGAATTGACAATGAACTTAACAGCTAATATAAAATCCATCTTCAACCAACATGCACCCGAACAAACTATTACAACTACTGACTACCCAAAGCTTAATTTCTTATCAGAAGAAACCAAAAAAAAAAAAACTCCGACAAAACCAAAAAAGAGACCAGACCAAGCCGTGAAATCCCAACCTGAAAGGACCTAAAATAGTATACAACAACAACGACCCTAAACATCAACTTGACAGTTAAATCAAGGAAACCAACCTATGGATTGAAATAAAAGAGATTCTACCTATCCACGAAACACTTCACTACAAACCACACCAGACGAAATAAATAATTTTAAGATTGCAACCTTCTTTAATATAACTCACTTTTATACCATTTAACTTAATTTTAACTTCCTCTAGCCACTTTCAACACTTTATATTTTGTATTTTGATTATTATCAACCTTGAGACGTAATGTCCCTCTCGGAGGGGAGTCTCATTGTATGACCTAAATAAATAAATAAATATTAAGAATTGATCAATATTGTTGATTTATGATTCAAAATGTGATCAGTCTCATTCCTAGTGATTATTTAGTACAAAGTGTGTTAATGAAAAATATTTAGAGTGTCTGTACGACAGAAAGTAAACAGTGTGAATGTTCTCCACGACATAATTATATGATGTTTCACAATTATCATAAACCGAGATTCATCGAAGAAGAAGGTGCAAATCCAAAATTCTTCTAATGAAAATTGCCTTTAAAAGTCTATATGCGCCTTTTTGCGGTTAAAAAAATCCGATCCAAAGTCTAAATAAATATAACTCGACTAGAATATATTTTGATGAAAAGCATTAGATTTTGAGTGGGCTGATATGTTTATGAATCCCTTTGACATTATAAAACTTTCTTTAAATTTCCACAATTCATAAATATTCAGGTCAGCTTGAATTTAATCAAACACAATGTTTAGAAAAAAAAGCATGAAAACAGTTAGCAGATGATTGAATCTCTCTTGTGAAGTTTTTCCTTTTCGCAGTTTTATAAATTAAGCTTATTAGGCCCACAATCCTTCCGAGTCCGGATGTACCTTGAGATGTTTTTAAATAAAAGGTAAAAAAAAACAAGAGAACTGTTGGAAATATACCTGTCTCTGCCAACGTCTGTTTTATATTTGCTTATTGACATTTGGAAAACTAAAAGCATTCGACTCAAACACAATGACTTTAGAGGCTCCATTTTTACATTTTTAATTAAAATTGAAGTGTTCGTTCAAGTTTGAAATGAATGTTCATATCAAAATACTTAAAATAGGACTACACCGGAACTGTATATAGGGAAATCATTATAAATAATTGTTGTGTAAGACAAATTTTAATTACATTAAGTATTAATTTTCCAATTTGACAGAGTAAAAATGCATTTTAAGCTACAAATAAAATATCGTAATACAATAAGGTCCTCGTGCTACTGAACAAGCAGGGTAAATCTGATTTTGTCTATATGTATAGCATAAAATTTAGTTAATTGCTTAACGTCGGAATTTATGAGGTCGGTAGATTTTTATGGTTTTTTAAAACATTCATAAATGAAAATCTATCGAGACAAAATTATAAGTGAGGCAGTTTGATTGATACAGAACTCATTAATGACAAGTGGCGTGGTTGCGTCTATGAAATTGGAGCCGCCAAATCCAACTTTTTGCAGGGGGCATGATTTTCGAAACTTTCTGAACCATTTGCTTTGAAAAGCACATTTTTTTCATTTCTCGTTTGAGATCTTGGGATGTTACAACCAGTTTAGACGTAAAACTGAGCATCCCAATCTGAAACATGGCTCCATTTATCGTCAGAAGCGGGAAAAATACAAAAGCTTCTTGTGGAAGTCTCCGCCATTTAGTTATGGTGACGAAGAAACAAATCGTTTCCATGAAGCTCACCAACGCTACAATAAATGGCAGAAACTGCGACTGAAAACACTCGTTGAGACGGTTAGTCACCAATTGTGTGACACGATACATTCTAGAGACTCTTGCGAGACTGGAAGTTTTCAAATCTTTTCGTTCTATGATTCTAGAAATGTATTGGAGCGTTATTTAAGAACTTAAGTAATAAATTGTAATGGGCTATAAATAAATAAATATTTACTGACTTTTGTATTTCCGAAAGGTGTGTCAGAATACCCACGATCGCCATTGGGAGCAGGCAGTACGCATAAATCGTTCCCATCATGATAACATAAGTCAAAAATACCATATTATTAAGTATTTCCAAAATTTTGATCACGGCTTCAAATATTCCAACCGAGTTCAACAGAGAGCCATCAATATCGCAAAAGAGCAATGATGATGCTGGAAATGGTGGCAAACAGGTTATCACGGAAAGCATCAGGGCTTGCGACGGTCCAAAGCAAATTGAAAAAAGCAATCCAAATCCGATCAAAAATTCCAGAAGTTTATGTTCCTTGTCTGGAAGGCAATACAAAACATTTTTTATTGTGTAGAATGTTTTAGATTTCTTAATTTAACGCGATTAAATATATGTTTTCATAAAAAGCAATTCGTCGGAATACATCAGGCTAATTAATTATTGTTAGCTACCCTTTTGCGTTTGCGTTATTTCCAAAACGGCGTTAAACAGAGTCAATATTTCACTATCCTTAATGCGGCTCCAAGAAAATGTAAAAATTCCAGCTGTACACAGGAGGAGGCTTAAGACTTCGACAGCAGATAAAAACGTGTTATATTTGATTCCAAAAATCTTGATCACGACTGCATTTAGTAGGAGTAGACATAAATATATAATTGTCCGATTGTGGTTTCGGTTCATTCGTTTCTGGATTTGCTTAGAACTAAATTTCATCCTTCCTGTTTCTTCTTCCCATTCGAATGGGATAGCGGAGAATTTGGAACTTAGATAGAGTTGAAATTTAAATAGCTTGGTGCATTTGTGGAACATGTTGGAATTTCGGAGGATTTTGTTGACTGAGGACTTGTGGCAGGGAACAAATACTGTTTGGTCCAGGCCAACTAAGAGTGTAAGATGACTTTGTAGTTAAGTATTTATGTTTTTTTTTATGAATCTATTGTTTCCCTATAATATGATTTCTGAAGCCACTGGCTTGACTTTGTCTTGGCTTTGGTCGTGTTGTATATGCTTAAATGTCTAAGTATTTATTAAGAGCCATCAGATCAGCTTTGGATTGGCTCGGCTTCAAAATTATCTGAGTCCATGTGGTTTAATACTTAGTATGCAATATTTTCTGTTATGGTAAATTTATTAGTAATATGTTAAATTAAGGTCGAATGAATCTGTTTGTTTTCGTAAGTTGTAATGGGTAAAAACTACTCAAATTCAATTCATATTCGTGGAGGATTTCATTTGAGAAGCATCGCTTTGTTTTCACTTGCTCAATTGTCAAGTACCCTTAAGGCTTAGTGCCCATGTTAAATTCTTAAGATAATCACTTGTTAAGTTGTAGTTAATTTCTAGTCGAGAAGGTCGACTAAAGAATATTAATATACATTCTGTATTAAGATAATATAGAGTCAGTGGTTTGACTTTGACTTAACTGTGAAAGAAGTTCTTCGGTGTTTTTTAATAAAGTGAATATAGTCGTAAAGTTGAAATTGCCTTCTGACCAGATAATCATTTTTAGCATTGCAATCGACTTTGGGTGCTAGTTAGTGAGGTTAAGGGCAACTTTAGAGATTTCATACACTTTATATTGGTCAAAAAGTGACCTGGTCCTTCGAAAAATAAGTTAGCTCAAAGGAAGCATTTTCACCACATACACGAGGCCGTGTTATCGAAGAAATCATCAAGTGACTAGGGAAAAGCCCAAACAAATACGTAGAAATGGTTGAGTTTTACTGAATAAGGCATTTCTGTTTTTGAAAGGAATTGGTAACTAATTAAATTTAGCAATATACAATTTCATAATTACAATGGAAGCTTTAGAACATGGCATAATAATCCTGAAGGACCGTGAATATATTATGTGACTTACACTTTGCCACAAGTCCTGAATACATAAATATATAATCATACGTGTTTTAATCATTCAAAATATAATTTCCTTTGCCAAGTTATAGTTCTTAATGGCGTAGTTATGAAGTCGACATATGAATAGTGCAGACTGTGTTAACTAGTGCAAAAAACTAAACAACGGACAAAAGAACATTAACAAATGTACCGCCCCATAATTTTTAAACCTTTCTGATTCTAAAGTGCGAGTAAAATTAAATTGTTGAAAAGTTTTAATTGGAACTGTGATACATTTTGGACCTGGTGATTTATATCAGAAGATAATGATGTTGGTTAAGTAAATTTAAGAAGAACGAGCTATTTAAAGAATTTCTACAGTTAACAGTATATTTCAGTTTAGATTTTAGCGCAATACGATTTTCCCTTGTAAGTATAAGAACGTTTTTCAAGAAATCAGAACAGAACCTTTTGTGAAATTTGAAATGTTGGTATAAATTGTCGAATCATCCACATTTTCGGGTACAACTCGGGTTCTTGAACTCAGTCTGATCTGTTTCAAAGGAACTGTGATTGAGTAGCGCTGCTATGATTAATTTTAATGCGGTCTGTGGTGACTGGGCTTACTATGGACACTATTTGGGTGCCAAACGAGTTAAGGGTTGTAATTTTGCAAATAGACTAATTCGACCATGCTGATTACCAAAATCATAATTTTAGCTCTGCCAATTGAGGTTTAGTGGGTCAAAAGTACGTGAGAAGGTCAAGGACCGCACTGTTTAAGCTAAAAAGTTAGCATTGGCGAGTAGGGGGGAAGGAGGAGAAAGTCGAGTTTTTAACTTTTTCCCGCGAAACCGTTCAGAAGATAGGGCGCTAACACTGGAAGAATCGGTAAATTAACATTGGTATTAGCATTTTCACGAAAAGGTAACGGGAAAATACTATAAGAAAGTCCAAACTCACGCCCGTTTTTTGACCTTCCGACCTACTTTTGACCCACTAGGCCTAAATTGGCAGAGCTAAAATTATGATTTTCGTAATCAGCATGGTCAAATTAGTCTATCCGCAAAATTACAACCCTTAACTCGTTTGGTCCTAAATAGTGTCCATTGTTAGTGAAAGGTACTTTTTTTGGTTATTATGATGTTTCCAACTGGCGTGGCTTAAGACAACTACTTTACTGTTGCTGGAGCTCTTACTCCTTCCCTTGGGTTCCTAGCAAAATATAGGTTGCATGCACTACGTCGGCCGCAAAAAAGCCAATTTTTTTTTTGGGCAAATGCCTCTAATGGACATCTAAATTAATGTCGCCGCCTATTCTTCACAGTTTTTGACCTTTTGACCTTCCTGGGGGTCAATTACACTTCAAAATGACGAAAAAAAAATTTCGTTGAAATGGTTCAAGTGAGGTATCTATCGAAAGCTCTAAGCACAACCTATCATATAAAATATATTGAAAACGTTCATGACCTATCCATGACCTCTTTTGACCTTGAAATGTCATTAAATCCGAAAACTTACAAAATGTGTCAAGTGGGGTATCTATCGAAAGCTCTAAGAGTGACCTATCATAAAAAATATATTAAAAGCGTTCATGACCTTTCGATGACCTCTTTTGACCTTGAAATGTCATTTAATCCTAAAACTTACAAAACGTGTCAAGTGGGGTATCTATCGAAAGCTCTAAGAACGACCTGTCATAAAAAACATATTGAAGACGTTCATGGCCCATCCATGACCTCTGTTGACCTTGAAATGTCATTTAATCCTAAAACTTACAAAACGTGTCAAGTGGGGTATCTATCGAAAGCTTAGATAAAAACCTACTATAAATTTAAATTTTATGAAACACTACAAATCAACTTATTTCATTAACAAAATTAATATGGGTTTAAGCCAAAATGCAACAATCTTAAAAGCACAACATATAAAATGTTTAATTTGAATTTAATTAAAACTACTGAAAAATAAAGTGGGGTGGAGGGGGTATTGATTGATGGCCGGCGGTTGTCGGAACACGAACCGAACACCAGCGTATCTCTCTTTGCAACGCAATTCTGACGTAATGTGCTATATATTTAACTTCTGCTTGCTTGACTCAGTCTAGTTTAGAATTTACACGAGTTTGTTAGCTGATCAACTGGATACAAGTTTTCTGCGTTGCAGTTAATTCTTTTGAAACAAAATAAAAATTTTAATTGGAGCTTCAACCTTAATAAACATGCACATTATTAGTAAATTGATAATTTAATTACTTTATTCATTTAATCTGAAACATTTAAATATGTATTTCATAACCAATTTGTATTATATACTTTGCAGATTTAGTTATATTGTTTTATTTCGACACAATTGCCTTGGCTAAAAGTCAAGAACCCTTACAGAAAGCCATTTGTGTTAGAAATGAACAAGTAAGTATCATTGATAAATTAAAAAAATAAATACAAACGAGTTATGCTGGTTCAAAACAATTGCTAATGTATGCTGTAACATTGTTTTAAGCCGCACCCAAAAACAATTTCGGATTTGCCTACTGGGTTTGTAAAGATTCTTCTTCACGTGGAGGAAGGGGACAACTCCCAGGGGAAGGGAAATGACTACAACGAGGGTCAGCCCCCCCGTAAGAGGAAATCGGGCGCTCAACGGAGGAAGGCCAAGAAGGAGAGGCTGCAGACGGGGCAACCACTGGGGACTCCCGCTACCTCAGCTGGGGGCACAGTGGGATCAGGGAACAACCCCCCCAGACCAGTAATTCCCTCTTTTCCGTCTCCAAAAGACAAGGACCGAGTTCTCCGAAACCCTCATCCTATTGGGACTCCCATAAAGAGAACCAACCAGGAACCGGGTTACAGCGGAGGAAACCGAGCTACCAAGCGAGCTCGGGGAACACCGGATTCCAAGGGGGAACCGGAATCACGGGCCAAAAAACCCACCTACGTGGAGGCAGCGAGGAAGGGACTCTTCGTCAACATCACGTATAGTGATAAGACGAAGGGACACCTCAACGCAAGTGACCGTAATGACATCGAAAAGGCCTTGCATAAGGCCATCGATGACATGAAACACCCGACCCGACTTAGGATGGATGGGCTGTACCTCGAGTTTGGCAAAGTCATTGCCAAATGCCTGGACGAGACCACCAGACTTTGGCTGGAAATGGAGGTTGAGAAGATTGAGGGGGGCAAATACTGCACCTCCATGGGGACACCAGCCCCTTACAAATTTGGAGTGTGGGTGAGGGGCACGGAGATACCCCCTAAAGGGCATATCCTACTGCCAATCATCTCCAAACAAAATGATGGAGTGGACCTTTCCACATGGTGGGTTAAGAGCGTCGCCCCCGCGGGGCTTGGATGGCACTTGACCGTCATGGTGGACGAAAAGGGGCGTCAACTTCTCTTGGGGAAACCGGGGGAGAGGGCAAAAACCCACTACATTTGTACTGCGACCGACTCATATTTACTGAGTTGGGAGCCAAGGCAAAGGGTAGTGGAATGATTAAAGGAGGGGCACCCCTGGGGGGTAACCCTGGGGGGGGGGTGGCTGACTCCTCCAAAATGGACACAGATGGGGCGGGGGCACCTCTTGGGGGCAACCCTGAGGGGGTGGCTGACCCTCCATCTGGAACCACATCAGGGGAGCGGACATTAGGGGGCGCTGTTCCCAATGTTACAGCCAACCCTGTGATGAGAAAGGAGTAAGGGGTAGATGATTACTAAAACTAATAAAAACAAAAAAAAACAAAAAACACACAAAATTCCCAAAAAAAAATACTAATATCTCACATACTCCCCTCCCTTACAATGGCCAAAGTAGTGGTCGGTCTTCAGCGAATCAAAGAATTCACTCTTTGATTCAAATTAACTTGCATCGTTCTGAAAAGGCTTCGATTTCTCTATATCGAAGCTTAAGAACAATGCATACAAACATATGCCTAATTCAAGAACCGTGGGCATGGAAATGCCGAGTTCGGGGCTTGAATGGACTAGGCAATATGTATTACTCCATCCATAACTCTGAAAGACCCAGGGCGTGTGTAATCACGACCAGGGACATCAAGACGTGGCCGATGGTAGAATTTTACTCCAGGGACGTTGTGGCGGTAAAGACCTTCTGGAAACATGGAACTGTTGTGTATGCATCAGTATACATGGCCCATGAAGAGAATTGTCCTCCACAAAAAATGATTGACCTGGTCAACTACTGTGGTGCCAACGGGCTACCATTGATCATCGGCTGTGATGCAAATGCTCATCATACTCTTTGGGGCAGCACAGACTGCAACGAAAGAGGAGAGAGTCTTTGTGATTATCTGCTACAAAACAACATGCATGTTGTTAACAAAGGGCATAAGCCAACTTTTGTGACGTCAAGCAGGAGAGAAGTACTAGATTTAACTCTAGTCTCAGACTGCCTCTCAGACTGACTGCTGAAGTCAAAAAGTTATCAAATGGTGGGTGAGTGATGAAGAATCATCCTCGGACCACAAATATCTTAGAGCAACAATTCAGCTTGGTCCACCGGAGCCTATTCTCATTAGGAACCGTAGGACGACGAATTGGGGCACTTTTGTGACGAAGGTCAAGTCTGACCTTAACCTGTTGGAGCCCACTCACATGGACTCGATAAGAGACATTGAGGAAGGCACAACACAGCTATCAAACTTAATGAGGGACGCGCTTAATGAAGCCTGCCCCATTAAGCAAGTCACAGCTAACAGGAAGACAGTTCCTTGGTGGAGTCAGGAACTCACCTCTTTGAGGAAGGAGTCGACTAGACTTTACAGGAGAACTAAACCTGGCGAGCGAGATCAGGCATGGATTTCCTATATTGCGGCTCGGAACAGATACAATTCTGCGACCAGAGCTGCAAAAAGGAAATCATGGAAAGAATTCTGTGGGAGTATTGAGGATTGCCCTCAGGCGTCCCGACTTCACAGAATTCTCAAATCAGACAGTAATATTCGTCTAGGAGCTGTCGAGAAATCTGATGGCTCCTATACTCAAGACGCAGGGGAAACTCTGCGAATACTCCTCCAGCATCATTTCCCTAGGGATCCTCACAAGGAGACCTTACGAAGTGATTTTGGAAAATGGAGTGGGGGAGGAATCGATAAGATTGTATCCTCCACGCGAATCGAACGGGCCATACGCTCCTTCGGGGCTTTTAAGTCACCTGGTTCGGATGAAATATTTCCGGCTATGCTGACTTACGTCCTAAAGGAAATTATCCCGTTCCTGATTCCAATCTTTCGGGCTTGCCTGGAATATGGCTATACACCGATTGAGTGGAGAAAAATGAAGATTGTCTTCATACCAAAGCCTGGTAAGGACAGTTATGAGAGAGCCTCTTCATGGAGACCAATCTCGCTAACCTCCTTCCTCCTGAAAACTTTAGAAAGACTGATCGATTGGCACATCAGGACTCCAGCACTAACTGGAGAACTGAGAGCTAACAACCAATATGCCTACATGGCAGATGTCTCAACAGAGGCGGCACTGCATCAAATTGTAGCTAGGCTAGAGGCAACTCTGAGGTCAAGTGAATACGCCATAGGGGCGTTTATTGATATCAGAGGGGCCTTTAGTGACGCAACATTCAAATCTATCACTCAAGGATTGGCTCGTAACAAAGTCAACAACTTGTGTGCTAGGTGGATTGGGAACATGCTTGAAGGCCGTCAGGCAGAAGCCGCGGCTAATGGTACCATAGAACTTATAGAGGTGGAGAGGGGCTGCCCGCAAGGTGGAGTCCTATCACCTCTACTCTGGAATCTTGTGGTTGACGAAATCTTGTCAGCATTGAAAAGACAACTCCCACAAGTGTACACACAGGGCTTTGCTGATGACCTTGGCTCAATTGCCAGGGGTCCTAATCTTAGCACTGTCGTGTCACACGCACAAAGTGCTATCAACTTGGTGGATAGCTGGTGCCAGGAGGTTGACCTTGCGGTCAATGACAAACTGGCCATAGTGTTATTCACCAAGAGAAAAACAAACGAACCAATACGGTTATACTTACAGGGTAAATGCCTCGTAATACAAAACCAGGTCAAGTATCTTGGGGTTACTCTAGACCGTACTCTCACATGGCAATCGCACTGCAGGGCCCGAGCTACTCTTGGTAGAGTGGCTTTGGCGCACTGCAGGAGGGCCATTGGGAGGAAATGGGGAGTGATTCCGGGAATATATGCCTGGCTGTACACTGCGGTAATACGACCATGTGTTACCTATGCCTCCGTCGTTTGGGTTTCGGCTACCCTCAAAGCGACCACAATGAGACCAATAGAGCGACTTCAACGAGTTGCTCTTTTGGGTACTCTAGGAGGATTAAAGTCGACACCAACAGCTGGTATGGAGTGCATGATTGGTCTTTTACCAATCAAACTGCACATACAACAGCTAGCTGTTCGTACAATGTACCGGCTTTTGAAAAGAAGTCAGTGGCTGAACTGGGAAGGGAGGGGGCGCACAAAGGCGATTTCACATATTGACTTGTGCAGCAACCTCCGCAGAGAGATCCCAGAAATGGAACTTCCCTGTGATTATTTCCTTGAAAACATACTTGAACAAAGGAGTTTTTCAGTGGAAATTAGATCCAGGAGAGATTGGGCTGAGGATGGGTTTCCCAGTTTACCACCGGGATCCATAACCGTCTTTACTGACGGGTCAAGGATGAACGGTTCTACTGGTGCAGCCTGTTTATCAGACGAACTGAATATGCTGAGGGGGAAAGTACCTCTGGGAACTTACCCTTCAGTGTTTCAGGCCGACCTTATGGCAATCATTGCTGCCTGTGGGCCTCTTGGTGAGAGCCCAACAGGAGCGGTGATCAATATGTTTGTTGATAGTGAGAGTGTACTGAAATCTCTGATCAGTACTAGTCCAGTACCGGGATTGGTCAGAGATGGCAGGAACATCATTAACTCAATATCAGCAAACAGAAGTGTCACTCTACACTGGATTCCTGCCCATACGGGGTATGAAGGGAATGAAGCAGTAGATGAACTGGCCAAGGAGGCGTCTAGTATGCCTTTCCTTGGTCCAGAACCAGCAGTACCGGTACCCTTTTCGTTTATTAAAACATCCATACGGGGGTGCTTCCGACGGAAGCATTCCGAGGAATGGATGAAGCGAACTGACTGCCGTCAGACAAAACTATTCTTTCAGGACCCATACAGGGACACTGATTCGACCTGGCGACAACTGAGTCGGGGCTCATTAAGACTCCTTACTCAAATTGTCACAGGGCACAATACTCTCCAAGGACATCTACATAAGATGGGGTTAGCAGAGGACTCCACTTGCACTCTGTGCGATGTGGGGGACGAAACTAGTACCCATTTCTTAGGTGTCTGTGATAGTTATTGTGCCTTGCGTTTTCAAATCTTCGGGACACACACGATGTGCCCGGAGGAATTAGCAAAAGTGCCCCTCACCAGTATAGCGCAATTCATCGCTAAATCTGGGAGATTCGTCCGAGATCGAGAGGGGCGCTAACATCGGCACAGTAAACTTCTTGTTCTTTTGGAGCGCCCGTAGTCCGAGATCGAGAGGGGCGCTAACATCGGCACAGTAAACTTCTTGTTCTTTTGGGGCGCCCGTAATAGGCCAGAAATGGCCTTGACGGCTGAGTGGGCAAAGCATATGTGCAATGTCCATTCAACCCACCTAATACATACATACATACATTGTAAAGATTCATCCCAGAACATTGTTATTGGATATGTTGGAGTGTCCTACGTTCTTTAATGATAAGTGTACAAGGCATACCATACACCATAGAATTGAAATAGTTGGATGGAAATCGACACTGGTTGTACGTTCAATGTCAGAGACGTTTACAGGATATGGTAAGACTAATATGTTATTCGGCACTTCTATTCTTATCATCGTTTTAACGTGGTATACAATTCGTATTGTAGATTGAGAAAAGTTTGTATCCCGATATATAATATGATAAGTCCAAAACTAGGCTCGGTCTATTTTTAAAACATTTCAAGATTTTTGACTTAGCTGTAACAATATTATCTTGAGTTAGGAAAGATGGCGGGGCTATCGGAATTTTGAGAACAAATTCTATATTATATAAATGCTAATAGGAGTAATAGGCATCCAGTTGGTTAAGCCTTATCGCTTTATGAACAACCCTCTGTTTTCAATTATACTTTTTTAGTTTTTGAATAACTCTAATCGATCAACAAGTCAATAATACACAAATATTACTCAAATAACTATTTGGTTCTGACCACAGATAGGTCTCTACGACCGTTTATAAACTTGCTTTTCTAATACCAATGCAAGGAGTTTGAACTTCACAAAAAGCTTCCCCTTGAACTGGCTTTTATGCCAAATCACTAGCATTGCATAACAGTAGGCGGACTGTTCACATACACCGTTTTTAGTATAAGACAACGTTTATTTATATCTTGATTATTTTCAGTGATGTATAGGGTAATATTCACTATTCATGTCAAGTTAGTAATGCAAGAGCTGTTCAGAAAAAATGTTTCAGTAAGTAAAAGTAAATATTTCATAGTACATTTCTAGGGATATGACCAATTGTTTATGTTCAGGTTTCAGTAAAAATTATGCAAATCGAGACGCTGCTTCAAAAGCTATTGCAAGGCTATACGATGTTAAGCATTCTTAAGCCTTCTTTCGCAATAACTTCGGTAGTTGTAAAATTGACAGCCCCTCTGAGACAGCAAATGATGCGGATCAAGAGGTTACGGATAGAATTATTTCTGATCGCAGCCCAATCGCACCGACGAATCCTTCCGTGAGACCTTCACTTCTACCAACTATACCACCAGCGATCGAGTCATCTGCTGAAGACTTGTCAATAACAGCAGCAGAGCTGGGTTATCCCGTTGCTCCACTGAAAGGTGGCTGTCGGGTGATAATAAATGAAGTTGCCACAAAAAATGATTACAACAAAATTTCTTACATCGAGCACGGAAGAATATGTCCAGTAAATACCAAAAGCGAGTCCGTGTCTCTCAATGGATTCGTAGAAATAATACTGCAATCCGGAACAATTTTACAGCAAACCTACTATTTTAACTGGTACAAAAACACTTTAGTCGGTGTTCAAGAGCGGAATGAAAAAAAACCGCCAAATTAAGAATATGTACTTTCTTGTTGGTTCCGTTGAAGCCAACCCAAATGCAAAATTCACTGATGGACAAGCTAGTTCAGTCAATATTGATGGTCTGCCGTCGGATGGTGTAACATTTTGTGTGGTTCTATTGTACTTTCAACCAGGATCAAACGATAATGAGTTTTTGAAACTAAACCACGACGGTAACAACTACCTATCGACACCTCTTACAGATATCAGAATGGATATTATAGTAAAAAATTTGCAGGACGTTATAATAATTGGGGATCCTTGCCACGAATCTGAGTGTGGTTTCTTTTTTTCATTGTTAAGTACCAAAGAAAATGTGATCGGTGACGGAGGAATGTTACTACCTATTCCTTACGTTCCCAAAGATATTCTACGAAAACACCCTTATCAAAGTCATAGTCGATGTAGTACATCAGCATTGCCAATGCAGATAGATAGTTATGAATTTGCACAACCAACCCCGTTAAGATTAAACAATTGTAAAAATATTGCCATGCCATTCAATTTCCAGGGTATGCCGCTTCAATCAACGGCTCAGAAGCTGATTGTTAATATCAACTATTTTTTTGAAATGCGAATTCGGGATTTAATTATCTTGAGTGGCACCGCTTCTGAAAGGGCAGCTCAAGTGGCAGGTTTACATGTCAAAACAATCCAGCAGGTCCTTGGCAATTATAAAAGCAACAGTATTCAAACACCGGGTGCAAAAAGACAAAGAAAATCTCCTGTGGCCTCACAGTTTGACCAAATGCGATGTGAACTTGTAAAGAGCACAATCATGAGTTTCTATGCCAACAACAGAGCACCTACATTCGACTTAATCTATGACAAATTCATGGCTGACACGAGAGAGGAAGAGCGAGGCCGATCTGCAAGAGGTGAAATACTAACACCGTTAAAGTGTTCAAAATGGAGTCTTCGAAAACTTATAAAGAAATTAGGATATAAATTCGGAACTATTAACAAGAGAGCGGTAGTTTTGATGCGAAATGATATCGTTGCTCGACGCAGCGCATATTTAAAAATAATGAAGCATAACAGCTAAAGAGAAACTCCAAAATGTGTGATTTACACTGGTAATTCTGGCCACTGAATCAGTACTCTTTGATTTTACATTTACTTCCAATATTTAAATGTATTAATGCATGGACTGATAAATATAATAGATGAAACCTGGATTGATCCATACGCCAGAACTGGTAAGTCATGGATACTAAAAAATTCCAAAACGTACCAAGAGGAAGCTTTATATTCTTATCGTACTCCTCGTATGAGCAGAGGGCCACGAGTTATAGTTCTCCATGCTGGTAACAACGTCTACATTTTAACTGATTCATAGTACGAAAATACATTTTTTATAAAGTTGTAAAAATGTTTGTACGAAGGTGGAGAAGATGGATTTGTCGAGGGGGCTATGAAAGTTTATAAAGTATCTAAGAAAAAGGTATTTGCAAAGTATGTTAAACAATTTTTTGTCGACCACATTTTACTTTAAAATAAATACCACAGGTTACTGAAGATTATCATTCCAATGTTGACGGTGAAGCCTATATGCATTGGTGGAGAAACCTTAATAGGATTGTAAAGGAAAAATATGGAGCCTGCAATATCATCATCGACAATGGTATCTCTTTAGCTGCCTTTTACAAACCTCTGTATAAATCAAATGGAGTTTACTTGTTTCTATTGCAGCCCCATACCATAGTACATCCGAAGCTCCAAAATCGGGTGATAAAAAGCAAGTTTTGTATGACTGGTTGGCCGAGAATCTTGAAGGTCCAGCCCTTGCAAATTTCAAGGCGATTGGGGAGTACAGACGACCAGAATTATGGAAAATGGTCATGGATATGAAACAAACAAATAAATACTATTTAGTGGACAAAGAAGCCTTAAAGTTTGGAAACACCGTTGTACGGTAATGTTACGGCCATTACAGTAGATTAAATTCACATTATTTAATATACGTTCTCAAGGTTGTCCTATTAACATTATGTCGTTTCTTTATTTTTAAGGTTGCCGCCTTACAATTGGTATGATTATTCAGTGCTACTAAAAGGTTATTAGTATTAAGAGAAAATATAAAAATGCAAAATTGTTCTAATTTCTATTACAGCGATCTAAACCCAATTGAGTATGTGTGGAAAGACGTAAAACACGCAGTTCGCAATACAAATTCAGAGGCTACTGCAGCATTTGCTGCAGAAAAAGCAGAACAAATAATGACAACATATACCAAAGAGCAATGGAAGAAGCATTTAGATCATGTTTTAAAGTAGGCCTTTTTTTTAATTGATTTTAATCTTACTTACAAATATAAATGGGATTTTGTAAGAACGGTTTGTCATATTAGGTTGGAACAAAAATATTGGACAGAGGATGGATTATATGACAGTTTTCTTGATACCTTTGAAGATGACATACGTCCAGAGTTACCACTATGGGCACAGCAGGGTGTTGTGGTAATATTTATTAATCCTTGCATGGAGAGATTTACACTTAACATATCAGCATTATGAATTCTTTCGTTAGATTACACAAGAGGATATGGATGATGATGATGAAATGGATGAATGGGATATCCCTACGTCTGTTTATGATACTTTTCGTGGTGAGATTCATGACGACATGAATCTTAACGACTATGCCAATATATTTGAGGAAAACCAAACTGAAATGGATCCAGAGGAACAAGAACCAGATCCTAGTTCTCGTAGAAGATTGCAGTTTGAACCCGATACTAGTACTAGTGGGCAAGTTGCCCAAATCTAAGTCTCGAAATGTATAAAACACGAAACATCTTTAGATTCAATATTGTGAATTACAAAATTCGTTTAGAATTCTTAATAAAATGTTCATTTAATTGTAATATTCATAAAATTACTGTTATTATTATGAGGTGATCAAAACGTCGTGGTCTTCTTTTACCTATTTTTAGGATCGATTAGTATCCGAGCTTTTGATGGATACCTCACATGACACGTTTTCGTATTAAATGACATTTCAAGGTCAACAGAGGTCGTGGATAGGCCATGAACGTCTTCAATATGTTTTTTATGACAGGTCGTTCTTAGAGCTTTCGATAGATACCCCACTTGACACGTTTTGTAAGTTTTAGGATTAAATGACATTTCAAGGTCAACAGAGGTCATGGATGGGCCATGAACGTCTTCAATATGTTTTTTATTACAGGTCGTTCTTAGAGCTTTCGATAGATACCCCACTTGACACGTTTTGTAAGTTTTAGGATTAAATGACATTTCAAGGTCAAAAGAGGTCATCGAAAGGTCATGAACGCTTTTAATATATTTTTTATGATAGGTCACTCTTAGAGCTTTCGATAGATACCCCACTTGACACATTTTGTAAGTTTTCGGATTTAATGACATTTCAAGGTCAAAAGAGGTCATGGATAGGTCATGAACGTTTTCAATATATTTTATATGATAGGTTGTGCTTAGAGCTTTCGATAGATACCTCACTTGAACCATTTCAACGAAATTTTTTTTTTCGTCATTTTGAAGTGTAATTGACCCCCAGGAAGGTCAAAAGGTCAAAAACTGTGAAGAATAGGCGGCGACATTAATTTAGATGTCCATTAGAGGCATTTGCCCAAAAAAAAAATTTGGCTTTTTTGCGGCCGACGTAGTGCATGCAACCTATATTTTGCTAGGAACCCAAGGGAAGGAGTAAGAGCTCCAGCAACAGTAGTAGCCGTTTGTGCTTTAATTACAATATTAAATCTACGAGGAATCAACCGACAACAGCTACCGTACTAAATTACAAAATTGTAATGAAGTTGGGAGTCAATTAAATTTTGATATTAAACTTTTGAAAAGGAAGTATGGAATTGTAAATGTATTGCCATCGTTTTAATTGTAATTATAGGTGGGTTGTAGGGCAGGATGTAAAAAAGTCTATACATAAAAAGACCTATTATATTGAATTATTAATACAAGATATTGTGAGTTTTTTAATGACCCTGTTTTTAAATTTACAATAAAACTGACCCCCTCATCGTGCCTTACTGTCGTTGACGTGTATATTTATTTTAATGTGCTTAAATTCCTTCAAAAGCATCAGATTACACCAAAGAAGTTTGTCAGTTAAGACTAGTAAAGATTAGAAACAAATATTTCAATATTCGCTTAATATTGGCGACATAACTGATATTGATTTTCATACAAATTTATTGTAAGCGATAGCATTTTCACTTGCGGACGATAATCATACTTCATACTGGACAATTTTACATTTGCAAAATGTGACGCAATTTGTAATTTATAATTCAAAAAGTTCAAATCTATATCGAGATAACGCATATGCACTAAACTATCGAAAACGATTAAACTGGTTTTAATACGAGCTTTAAATGCAAAGAACAACGTGCATTAAAATATGCCGTTGATAAAACTCAAACCCAAGATAATTTTTAAGCTTCAAATTTAAAAATAAACAAATATCCTTTTTACCTTAAGCTTAAAAAATTAAAGATAATAATTTGATATGTTTTGTCATTGAAATACAAGATACGGATGGAAATTTGAAGTTTTTCAGCTTTATTTTCTTCACACAGGTAGCTGAACGAGAATGTAACTAAAACGGATTGATTTCGGAGGAGTATGATATTAATATACATTGTTTTAATTAGAATCAAAGCTTCTAGAGATCACTAAGTTTGTCATTCAATGATGAACTTATGACTACTGATCATACTTGGGCGACCACCGACCACCAAGCATGACATTAGACCATTAGACCACCGACCACCAAGCTCAACTCGAGCACACCGACGACCGACCGTCGGTGGACAGGTGGTTTCACCTCAGACCACCGGTGGCTTTAGGGAAAACCACCAGACCACCGACAACCGATCCTAGCTCGAGACCACCAACCGTCGGTAGACTGGTGGTCTGGCGGCTTCTCCTAAAACCACCGGTGGTCGGCAAACTATGCTACTGATTGCCAATAAGACGTAAAGATTGATATCGAGTAACTCATATTAAACATTTTATTTATAAAAAATAAACAGTTGTAACCTTGAAACAAAACCGAGGGCCTGACAGTTTCCACAATGACGGAAGGATGGACGGACGGACAAACGGATGTCCGTGGTATTCTCATCAAGGGTTTCCAAAACATTTATTAATACCTAACTATAGTGAAGTGCCGCATATACTAAGAGATAATGTAATTTCGTCATTCATTTCAAACAACGTACTTGAACTGAACAGAACGCTACGATTTAGAGTTGACTGCTTTATCCAGTGGCACTACATCGACTATTTTTACTCTTGGAACTATCCTGGTCACTTTAATTTTACAGTTTATTTTACACACTTTCCAACACTTACTTATTACCAACACTTTCAAAATGAACTTTGAAATATTCCTAATAGGTTTTTTAATTTTATTCAAAGATATGGCATGTCATCAATTTCCATCTGAATTTAAAAATGAACGAATTTTGAATAATTTGCAAAATCTTGTATCGTCTTTTGAGTCTGGTATGGAAATTAGGGTTTTTGTAAATCCTAATGCCGGAGTTGAAAATGGAAGTCAAAATCAAGTCATGATCAAAACGTTATTAGAAGAAGCATCATTTTTATTGCAAACGCAGCTAAGAATGGGAATTCTGTACATTGGAAATGTAAATTCCACAAACGCTTCAATCATCCGGGAGAACGAGTTTAAACGGCGATTGAGGTTTCTTGGAGTTGGGCATATATTATTAGCATTTACTGGGCCAGGAGACGTCTTTACAGAGGCGTTGACATCCAATTCCTCAAAATTTCAAATTTCAACACGCAAGGTCTTGCTAGTTTTGCTGAGCTACGATACCGTTGAAATTCAACCCGAAGATCAACCGCCTAGACACACATTTTTGGTAAACTCTGACAATAATTTCAAATTATGTTTCGAATGCAGCCCAGTTTGGACTTCGTCGTTGAACTTGCAACAACCTAAAGCTAATTACAATGGAATAAAAGTTGGGTTCGATTTTGGCTGGAGTAGTGATGTATCCGTTCCAAAGAACATCTTAACTCAATACATGTCACCAACCACGAACGCATCAGAAATTTTTGTTTTTACTGAAGTCATGAAAAATCTAAATGTTTCTGGCTATTTTTTCAATCCCGGCATTCATTCGTTCGGGCATTCATCAGTGGTTTTCGGTCTTCAGAGTGGAATCATAGAGCCACGTTCAGGAATCATGTTCGATTACGGGGACTCAGCCAGCATTACTTTCATGTCCTTAAAATTGCCGGAAACCATGAATTGGAAAGGCATAATGGGTCCAATAGGAGCGAATATATTTTTAATTACTCTGGGAATTGCAATGCTGGAATCTGTAACTATCTTCTTGTTCGTTAAGTATGGATACAATAATAGCAGATTTAAATTCTCCAAAGCAATGGATCTCGTACTTAGACCACTCCTGGACCAACTACAGGATCGGCTACCTTCTAATAAAATTTACTTTCGTCTGCCACTTGTCACGTGGCTGCTGTACACAATGCTTGTAACTGAAGCCTACAAGAGTGAATTGGTAGGGTATCTCGTTAAGCCCGTTTTCGTCAACAGTCCTGACACCTTTGAAGAGTTAGCCAAATCAAATATCCAATATTTTTCACGAACCGGAACTCGAGTCGGCTCGAACGGAAGTTGCAAAGTAAATGCAAAATCACGCACAATTAGGACAATGACTTATCACTTCGATTTCGTTAGAAAACCGCATTTCCCGACGATAATTGGAAAATTGTTAGAATGTAGTGCGGTTGTAAAGAACACAATCCATGCATATCAAGGGCTAAAGAGCGCCGAAGCGTACATCGGCGATGATATCGAAATTCAGGCATTTTTTGAGTTATTTAACGATTTCTCTGGGCCAGATACAAAAGCATTTGTTTCGAGTCATTCCATTACAAACAGTGTGTATTGGTTCATCGCGGATGATATTTTTCAAATGGAGATTCTAACGATTATTTACAGGCTTAGAGATGCTGGGATATTAAGAGCACACCTTCAGGGTACCCGTGACCGCCGTGTAAAAATGTACAAACAAAGAATAACAGCGTCCATAACTATGGAAAGTTTTAAGAATTATGGCACACCCGCCGCTTTGGCATTAGTCAATATCAAGGCTCTATTAGTCATCGTATCTATAGTTTTAGCGGTATCACTGCTCGCGTTTGTGGCAGAGCGGTTTTGGAGATTCATCGTTTTTAATTTGCAAACAATTATTAGCAAAGTTAGAGTTCGTTTGTGGCAAGTGGCATGTGTGGTAGTTGGAAAGGTGTGTGACCAAGTTGTAATCAATGATTTTTGATTTTTTGATTTAAACTTTATTAATGTGTCAAATAGATTCAAATGATGTTTGTGAGTACACTCTATGGTTGGGAAACTTTGAGATTTGGTCTTCACCCTTTTGCGATATGCGTTTGCAACGCTTCGTTTAACATGTAAATGTATTAGTATGTATTCTTCGATTTTAAAGCACCCAGTTAGTATGTCAAAACAAATGGGGCAGCAGCCGATGCAATTGTTAGTTTCTGGAAGCGACATTGAACTAAAAATTTAATTACAGCTTCAACATTGGAGGCCAAGGATATCGTTGCTGCAACCATACTTTACAAAAAAAAGTTTTATCTTCCTGGTTACAATTAACTATTGAAAGTGTCAATGCCTAATCAATAAAACTAAACCAACAATAAGTTTTACATACTTGCATCGTTTTTTAACACCTTGACTAATAAAGTATTGGTGTATCAATCATTTGAACGATATTAGTATATGAAGTTAATGTAATTTTTAAAAAGTAATTTGTTCAAATGTTTAATTGAAACAAGTAAGAAATATTTCAATCGTTTAATAAAATATTGCAAGGATTTCAATTTAATATTGTCCTTAACTAAATAATCAGGAACGTGATTTAACGTCATTTATTAACATTTCCTGTTTTCTTCATATTCGGGTGAGATCAATGATGCCCGATGGGGATAGACAATATTTCTCCAATCGTTTTTAAAACTTGTTGGAAAATCCACAACGTTTAAATTCGAATATTTTTATTTACTTCGGAAGCATAATGGTGATAATGCTGGTGTTTTATTAAAAGAACGTTTACCAAGCTCCAAATTTAAAATTTAGTATCTCTGTACAATTCGGATTTCTTAGTAATAAAATAATTTAAAAACTGTACTCCTTCTGATAATGTTCATAAATTTCTCGATTGAAAATAGGTTTCCGTTAGTAAGCCGACTTGTATCAAGAATCGTTGTAATAAACTCAATTTTCCAAAATTGTAGCTTGAATCCAATTAAGAAACTTATTAACTTCGGTATACACACCCGGAAAGCCTTCTTGCCCACAACCTTGTCCCCAGGAAACTACCCCAACAAGAGTGTGATTACCGGAATTTATGTCACCATCAATAAGAGGTCCTCCCGAATCACCTTGACCTGTAACGTAACCTGGATTATCGTACTGGTGAATATGATTGGGACATCTTTTAAAGTACTAGAGACTTGCTAATTAAATCGTGGCAGTGCAGTGTTTGAAAATTTGAATTTTTAGTAAATAATAGTATAGTTGTAATTAAAAACAAACTCTTACAAGCGTCTTTTCCTGCCTGTCCAGCACAAATCATGGAGTCTACTATAGCCTCTCCCGTCGATTCATACGAAGAGTTGCAATTTTCGTCACTCACAAACGGTACTTGAACGTAGTGTAAAAACACGGGTGGAATTCCGGCTTCAACCAACGATCCCCAACCTGACACTGTTCCATTCGCTTTGAGTTCATTCAAAATATTGAATTAATTTAATCCGCTTGACAAATAGTTAAATACCGTACTATTGCATATGAGATATTAAGAATAAATACGGCACTCACTTCCATCGATAGGAGTATAATTTGCGGGAGCGAGTGCAATCGGCTGCACAAATTCATCGAAAACGATCGGTGAAGCTACTCTAATTGTTTCAATAAATTACATTTAAATTTAACTGGAAAAGTTGATCGCCGACGCTTTTGTGTAATGTTTCCGAAAAAATGTAATACCTCATCAAAGCAATGTCATTTGGGAAGGCGGGTGGACTATAATCGGGATGTATGACGATTTTATTTACAGCATGTTTTTGCTCTCCGCCCTCGTGTTCGTAAACGTTGTACTGATTGGCAACAATAGCATATGAAATCGGAAGTGCATCCGCACAATGAGCTGAAATGAAATGAACATTTGCCAAAATAATTGGTCATTAACTTTTGCCTTGCTAATTTGATGACGAAAATTCTAATAAACTTAAAGAAGCTCGAACACGGAAACATTTACGTTTCATCTCAAAATTTACATATTCTATATTCGGAAAAATGCATTGAAAATTTACAACCGGTTGGAACCGTAAGTATCAAGCTTAATGAGTTAAAATGAGAATTGTACCGGCGGTAACAATCCAGTTTTCATTTAAAATAGCCCCTCCGCAATAATGCGTTCCGATGAACTGTATCTGAACTTGGTACTTGAAGACCCCTCGTTCCGCAATTTCACCCCCGACAATACGGGAATTGTAATCTTTGATATGACGTGGTGGATTTCCTGAGAAATTAAAAAGATATTATTACGTCAATTGTATTTCTTATTTGAATTACTATAAGCAGCTCTTACCAATAACCGACGAGCTTGCAGCAGTTAAATATGCTAAGATACTTAAGCTCGAAATGAAATATTGTCTCAGAAACGTCATTTTGGATCGTGTCTGGAAGAAGGTGTATGCAAAAATAATGTTAAATCAATTTAATTGGATCCATGTCTCGTTAATGGATTGTAATTTGTAGTTCACATGTCATATCGGGACAGGATGTCATTAATGTCAATGAGATAAGCAGTGATTGATTCATTTATCAAACTGTTTTGACAGTGCTGTATTAGATGGAGTAATTTTGGAGTGCTTGATCGTATATATTAAATTGCTTTATAATCGATCAGTAATTTGGATAAAATATAATTATACTTTAGATTTTTGTCCCACTAACGGTATTAAGATAAGGTCCCAACGATCAAACCATCCACTATACTTCAGACCTATTTAAAATGTGGAAGAAACGTGGCCGATAGGATAATCGATGTTAATTATCTAGCATGTGCATTCACCTTTAATATTGCCTATATATATCATTCATATTATAAATTGATCAATATCGTTCATTTATGTTTCAAAATGTGATCATCCTCATTCCTCGTGGTTATTTAGTACATCGTGTCTTGATGAGATATATTTAAAGTGACTGTACAACAAAAAAACAGTGTGTGAAATGTTCTCCACGACAAATTATATGTCATGTTTTAAATTATCCTAAAGCGAGATTCATTGAAGAAGGAGGTGCAAATTCAAAACTCTACGAATGAAAATTACATTTAAAATTGTTTTATGCCTTAGGTTTTGTGCTTAAAAAATCTGATCCAAAGTCTAAATAAATATAACTTAAGAATCCCTTTGACATTATTTCTTTCTTTAAGTTCTCAACTCATAAATATTTAACTCAGCTTGAATTTAATCAAACAAAATGTCTAGAAAAGAGGAATAAACACATTTAGCAGATGATTGAATTTACTTTCTCTTGTATAGTTTTGCCTTTTAGCAGTTTTATTATTCAGCGGATTAGGCCCACAAACGTAAACCTCTGGAGAGTCCGGATGTACCTTGAGATGTTTTAAAATAAAATGTAAGAAAACAGGAGAACCGTTGAAAATATACGTCTCATCCTACGTTTATTTTCGATTTGCCTATTTCATTTGCCTCTGAAGGAACTAAAAGCATTCGACTCAAACAAAATGACTTTGGATGGACAGCAATGTACACGAAATTCGCGTATAAAGCCCTTGGCCTACAAGTCTGGCTATCGTCTTTGTTTTGTGGCTCCCCCTTTACGTGGGACAGTAAACGACGACGATTAGCGCTACTGAAATGTCGAGGTCACCAATGGATTGGATTTTATTGTTGCGGTGTGGGAATGTTTGTTGGGGGACTATATTTTGCGACTCGAACTATGCAGACAAAATTATGGGGCAACCCGGCTGAAATTTACTTTGCGACAGCCCTCTGCTTTTGCGCATTTTTCGACGGCTTCTTCTTTGTCATCATCATGGTCTCTCCGACACAATATCAAGCCGTCGTTAATTCCACTCTCGGCTATGCTGATGGATTTGATCGTAAGTTTCGAAATAACACGTCATTACACGTCTTTAATTTAGTTGGTTGGTCAAATTCCTTGAATTTAAATCTAAATCCCAGGGAAATGGAGACCACAATTGGATCCCGAAAAATCAAAACTTAACAAGTATTTCGACGCACTCATGGGCATGTCAATTATATTGACGTTTTTAGCACACTATTTCGCATTCCCGATGGACCCAGCTTACCCCTGGTCGTTTCTTCCCCCAATTTTATACAACGTTTACACCTATGTACTCGGAGGTCTAATGTATTTGCTGCTCTTAATGTCAATTTGGACGAATATTCTTCTAAACCTGATGATAGCCTCATTTTACACTGTCGTACTTATCAACACGGTTTATGAGAAGGAATTTGCGGCCTTCAAATCCTCCTACAAAACACTAAGGTCCTTGAGAACACTCAGGCATCTTCCAATGGCTCATCGGACGTTGGAAATATGCCACAAGAACATGAACGAAATTCTCGAGCCTGTAATCGTACCGTTGCAAACAGTCATCACACAATTGTCTCTCTTTTGCAACTTCATACTAATTCGAGAGTGGAACCGTTTAGGCTTTACGGAAATATCTGTTCTTGTAGTCTGGTCCATAGGGGTACTAACGATCTGGATAACCGTGTTGGAGATCGGGGGTCGTCTTCATGCGGATGGGATTTCGATTTTAAAATCCTGGAAATACTTTAAATGGCCCAAAAAAGATATGATACAAATCTCCAAATTCAAAAAAGGTTGCCGACCCTTGGCTTTCAGAGTTGGGAGCTACTTTTGCATACGAAGACTACATGTTTTAAAGTTTCTGAGAGGGATTATCCGAGGGACTTTTCGAGCGTTGCTGACCCTTAAGAAATAGTCATTTAAGTTTGCAACAGAAATTAAATAAAACAACATCATGATCAAATGTATTTTTTTTATTTTATTCACTGCTTTTATTTGATTAAACGATCATGTTAATGAAATATTTAAATACTAAAAGCTTAAAGATAGAACAAATAACTGTAAAAGTAACGTCGATTACTAAATTACAACTCCCTTTATCGTGACAATATTATAAGTGAGGCAGTTTGGTTGAAACAAAACTGATTGATGACAAGTGGCGTCGTTGCATCAATGCAATTGCAGCCCCCAAATCCTACTTTCTGCGCGGTGCAGGACGCTAGAAACTTTCTGAACCATCTGCTCCCACGTGAACATTTCTGCATTGAACGCTTTGCTTCTTGGGATTTTACGAAGAGCTTGGATGCAAAGCTTAGAATTCCAATCTGAAAAATTGCTCCATTTACTGTCAAAATCTGGAAGAATACAAACGCTTCTTGTGGGAGGCTCCGCCATTTAGTTATGGGGACAAAGAAACAAAGGGTTTCCATGCAGCACACCATCATAATTATAATTGGTAGAAGGTGGAACTGAAAGGAGTCATTTAGTCGGTTGGTTACCAGTTGTGTGACACGATACATCATGGAGACTCGCAGAAGAGCGTGAGTTTTCAAACATCTTCGTCGGATAATTCTATTAATGATATCGAACAGTTATTACCCAAAACACTATATTGTGGTTCGACAAATGTTTACTGAACTAACTTTTGCATTTCTGCAAGGTTGGTTAATATCCCAACTACTGCCATCGGCAGTAGGCAGTACAGGTAAACTACTCCTATCATAGCCACGAAAGTCCACATGAGCATGCTCGTGAGCATTTAAAGCAATTTAATTACGGCCTCGAAAATCCCCACATCGTTTAAATATGCACCATCTCTGTCGCAAGATATCAACGATGATGCTGGAAATGGCGGTAAGCAAGTAATCACGGAAAGCATGAGGACTTGAACTGGTCCAAAGATGATCGATAGAATCACTCCCACTCCCATCAAAAATTCAAGAAGCTTCTGACGTTTTCCTTTAAAATATTAAGATAAACAAGACAGGTGGGGGAGGCCACGAAAAGTTGGGCAGGGGCCATTTAGCTTTGCCTGAGGCCCAGCATCAGCAACGGTATAATTCGATGCATGAGTTCAGATACCTATCCCTAACTACATCGAATAGCACGGTATCCCACCCCTACCTACCTCGCATAGCTCGGGATTCTACCCCTACCTACCTCGCATAGCTCGGAATTCTACCCCTACCTACCTCACATAGCTCGGTATCCTACCCCTACCTACCTTGCAAAGCTAGGTATCCTACTACTACCCACCCCTAACTACCTTGCATAGCTCGGTATCCTACTACTACCTACCTCGCATGGCCCGGTAGCCTACCTCTACCTACCTCGCATAGCTCGGTATCCTACCCCTACCTACCTCGCATGGCTCGGTATCCTACCCCTACCTACCTCGCATGGCTCGGTATCCTACCCCTACCTACCTCGCATGGCTCGGTATCCTACCCCTACCTACCTCGCATAGCTCGGTATCCTACCGCTACCTACCTCGCATAGCTCGGTATACTACCCCTACCTACCTCACATAGCTCGGTGTCCTACCCCTACATACCTCGCATAACTCGGTATCCTACCCCTACATACCTCACATAGCTCGGTATCCTACCCCTACATACATCACATAGCTCGGTATCCTACCCTAACCCTATCTTCCTAACCTACATCAACGGGTTTTTTTACATTTTGGCGCCTGCCGGCGGGGCCCTTGCCGGGGGCAGGGAAGTGGGGCGTTCAATGCTGTACTGCTCAGTATACGAGGCGAAAATTAAGACAATATAACAACAATCGAATGTTCCAAAAATCAACGTGTAAAATACCATTATAAAAAATGAGGAAAACTCGTACAAAACTGATTTTTAATCGGTTTTTGGGTTAGTATTTGGCGCATATCTCACGAACGCTTCGAAGATATGTCAATCTGGTTAGTGTTAAAAACTCGTTATTAAATTGTTAACAAACATTTACATCATTTTGTCCACGCATACAATCAAAAAGCACCTAAAAATAAATAAATTCCGAAAAAACCCGATTTTTACCCGGTTTTCGGGTTTTATCTCGAAAGTTTTTGTTACATTCGCAGATTTTTTTTGCAGATTTGGAATCTACGCAAAATTTGCGATAAAATGATATATAATATGTCGATATTGAAAACTATGACCAAATCCATATGTAATCGTAGTAGCGTATACTAACATTTAAATTGGGCATATAGATGCATCAGAAAGAAACCTACTGCAATAACGAAGCATTTTTGAAAAAGAATTTTTGAAACCATTTTTGAACCAGAAAAAAGTCATGTGGGTACAAATCTCAATCTTGTTAAGGCAAAGTCTTTAACTACTGCTGCATTTTTTATGCACAAATGATAAGCAATAAATATTAAATATTAATAATATTGTAGTTTAAAATTAGAGCAGATTAACATTTGCGGTTAAAGTATGGTTACGGGAATAGGTCGATTTTTAGCCACATTGAGCACGTGCTGGGACTCTGAAAAAATCGACTTACCCCGGTAACCGTGCTCTCACCACATTGGCTTGCGTACTGGCTTACTGCCAATTACCATTTTGAGTTTGCATTATCTCCAAAGTAGCATTGAAAAGATGCAATGCTTCCAGATCTTTGATTCGTGTGCCTGGAAGAACAAAAATTGATGCCGAGATCAGGATCATCCCCAGGATTCCGATGGATGTTAAAAACGTACTATATTCCCTGATTATACTGACGAGGGCGCCGTTAGCCAGGATCATGGATAAATATATCAATGTCCAATTGTAGTTTCGACATCTTAGTTTTTGGGCTGCCTCGGAGACAAGTTTCACCCTCTCTGTTACTTCCTACCAAGCGAAGGGGATTGCAAAAAACTTGGAACTCAGGAGGAGTTGTAATTTTAAGATTTGTATGCACCTTTGAACCATTGTATTTCGCTACTTGTCTTGACTTTGTTCTTTTTTGGATTTTAGAGAATAAATTAAGTATCCACAACGGTTGTGCTCGCCGAGGGTTTAATTGATGATCGGGGGCAAATTTAATGTGATCGGGTATCAGGCATCTTGGTCTTAAATACGAATTTCCTGTTGATCCGAGCCTGGAATATTTAGCTATGAAATTTTCATTTTAATTTGATTGCAGCAGTTGATAACTTAGTCATTATAGCAGTTTTCAATTTAAAATGTCGTAAATAGTACATGAATGTGATTTCCAGCAAATGGCACCTTCTTGAAACTTCACAAGGGAGAAACAGCAAAACATTCAGAGCATTAAACATCGATAGTTTTAAAGGCTTTGGTAGTAGTAGTTACTTTTAAAATAAATTACTAAACCCTTGGTTTAATGACAAATTCCCAGTATTTCCTCGCTTATTGAAATTGTAATAAGTAGGTGGAATTTACATGGCATTAAATCGAGCAATATTGTTTATATTATTCACTTATCAGGATTTGTTAAAGAGTCATTACTCATACAGACATCACTAATACAGTTGTAAAGGAATCATGTTCAAGTCAACATGTTTGCAATTAAATTTGGAGAAAGCATGCGTATTAAAGTATTTATAACAGTAATGCGGAGGAGTTGTATATTAATTCTAAATCTAGTCTCCAATTTTAGATACTATTGATTACTAGGCATAAGCCTGGTTTTAAATACAGGGGACCGAGATGGGACAAGATTATAATACCTTAAAAAAATCTTAGAAACTGATATTAAAGATAAATTCTGCTTCATCGTTTGTAGTATTTTTGTTTAAACTTTAACCTAAAGGTCCTCGGTGTGTCTGCTATTATTGATGGCGGAAACAACCCTGACATTTTTGCATAAATCATAGTGATATTTCATAAACGTAATACTTTTTGGATTTAATATATGTATATGTTTTTACATTATTAGCTATATGGTTTGGAATTGACAATTTGTATAATTTTTTTATTTTACTTTTACAGTTTAACAATGCTTGTCGCATTGTAATAATCTAGATTAGTGATGTAAAAATTTCAGGGGATATAGAGGTTTGTGCTTCGCTGAATTAAAAATAATAGAAAGTAAAAGTGTCGAACAGAAATGTAATATAATTTGTCATAAGTACTTCTATCACTTAATGAAAAATAAAATTTGGAACTATAGTTATAGAAGTAAAACGAACTAATTCACCACAACGCGCAACGCAAACTAGCGAGACAAAATTATGAGTGACACAGTTTGATTGATGCAAAACTCATTAATGACAAGTGGTGTGGTTGCATCTACGAAGTTGCAACTCCCGAATCCAACCTTTTGGGGTGGGCAGGACCTTAGAAACCTTCTGAACCATCTACTTCCATGTGGACATTTTTGCATCGACCGTTTGACTTGTTGGGATTTTACAACAAGTTTGGCCGCGAAACTAAGCAGTCCAGCCTGCAATAGTGCTCCATCTAGCGTCAGAAGCGGGAAAAATAAAAGAGCTTGCGATGGAAGACTCTGCCATTTAGTAATAGTGACATAGAAACAAATAGTTTCCAGAAAGCACACCATCGATACTACATTGGTAGAAGGTATTACTGAAAGCAATCATTTAGCCGGTTTGTTACCAGTTGTGTGACCCGATACATCTTGGAAACTCTCAGTAGAGCGGGAGTTTTCAAATCTTGTCGTCTGACAATTCTAGAAAGTAATTCAATCATTTATGAACCAAATAAATCATTACAGTTTCAGTAAATATTTGTTTTCTTTACTTTTGAATTTCCATAAGGTTTGCTAATATCCCTACAATAGCCAAGGGCAGTAAACAGTACAGATAAACCACGCACATCAAGGCCACGTAAGTCCACATTGCCATATTATTGAAAATTTCAAGGAATTTAATAACTGTTTCGAAAATTCCACCCGAAATAAGTCCTACACCTTCAACATCGCAAGAAAGCAATGATGCGGCTGGAAATGGAGGTAAGCAAGTAATCGCAGATAGCATCAGAGCTTGAGTTGGTCCAAAGCCGATAGATAGCACCACTCCGAAGCCCATAAGGAATTGGAGAAGCTTCGGACTTTTGTCTGAAATAAATAACCATTTATATTAATTTTGGGGGTTTTATATGTGGAAATGACAATTGAAATGATTAATAAACCGATGTAACGGGTGTAACCAAGTGTTGAAAATATAACGATAAACAAACTAAATCTCAATTTCCCCAAAAAGCCCGGGTTTCGCACCCTGGTGTCAGTAAGAGTGGTCCCGTATTTATCAAAGATGTTCTATTACTCATGGGAATCGTTTAAACTCCATATCTCAATTTCCCCAAAAAGCCCGTGTTTTGCACCCTGGTGTCAGTGGGAGTGGTCCCGTATACGTCAAAGATGTTCTATTACTCATGGGAATCGTTTACTCCCCATATCTCAATTTCCCTGAAAATCCGGGTACTGCACCCTGGTGTCAGTGGGAGTGGTCCCGTATTCGTCAAAGATGTTCTATTACTCATGGGAATCGTTTAAACCCCATATCTCAATTTCCCCGAAAATCCGGGTTTTGCACCCTGGTGTCAGTGGGAGTGGTCCTGTATTCATCAAAGATGTTCTATTACTCATGGGAATCGTTTAAACCCCAAATCTCAATTTCCCTGAAAATCCGGGTACTGCAGACTGGTGTCAGTGGGAGTGGTCCCGTATTCGTCAAAGATGTTCTATTACTCATGGGAATCGTTTAAACCCCATATCTCAATTTCCCCGAAAATCCGGGTACTGCACCCTGGTGTCAGTGGGAGTGGTCCCGTATTCGTCAAAGATGTTCTATTACTCATGGAAATCGTTTAAACCCCATATCTCAATTTCCGCGAAAATCCGGGTTCTGCACCCTGGTGTCAGTGGGAGTGGTCCCGTATTCGTCAAAGATGTTCTATTACTCATGGAAATCGTTTAAACCCCATATCTCAATTTCCCCGAAAATCCGGGTACTGCACCCTGGTGTCAGTGGGAGTGGTCCCGTATTCGTCAAAGATGTTCTATTACTCATGGGAATCGTTTAAACCCCATCTCAATTTCCCCGAAAATCCGGGTTTTGCACCCTGGTGTCAGTGGGAGTGGTCCCGTATTCATCAAAGATGTTCTATTACTCATGGGAATCGTTTAAACCCCAAATCTCAATTTCCCCGAAAATCCGGGTACTGCACCCTGGTGTCAGTGGGAGTGGTCCCGTATTCGTCAAAGATGTTCTATTACTCAAGGGAATCGTTTAAACCCCATATCTCAATTTCCCCGAAAACCCGGGTACTGCACCCTGGTGTCAGTGGGAGTGGTCCCGTATTCGTCGAAGATGTTCTATTACTCATGGGAATCGTTTAAACCCTATATCTCAATTTCCCCAAAAATCCCAGGTTTCGCACTCTGAAATGTAGGTTCAGGGTATTATCATGTATAGATGATAGACATAGAGTGTAATGTAAACTACCTAAGCGTCAGTTTTAAAATGAGCAAGAGCTCTATCCTGGCGTTGGACTCCTACATATCACTATTCTGTTTGATTTAATGGTTTGTTTTGGGGTTTAATTGATGGGGGCAGGGGGTGTGACCGATTTGACCCAAGTTCGAACTTAGCCTCACTCTTGAGCCAAGGAACAAGTGTACAAAATTTTGTGACCGTAGGTCCAGCCGTTCTCCAGTTATCGCTCGGACAGACGGACAGACGGACAGACGGACGGACAAACAGACGGACAGACGGACTGGTCATTCGCATAAAGTGTTTTCAACACTTAATAAACCGTTGCAAACGCACATAACAAAATGGTGAAACCACACAAAAAAGAAGTCAAATGCCATTCAACATCGTGCTCCGTTACATTACTAGTCGCTTTCTACAAGAATCTCTCATTTCCCCAACTATAAATGTAAGTCATATACATTACTGAGTAGCACTTGACGGTATTTTTCAACAATGTAGTAGACCTTTGACCGTAGACCCCTTAACTTTTGACATTTACGGTTCTAACATCAACTCAGGATCCCCTTGAAGGTCATTAATTGTTTCCCGAAAAATATTGAAAATATGCACCCGTATGAGAGTTATGAAACCAACGGACTGACAGACAGACACGGTAAAAATAAAACATTAAAGGGTTTTCAAAATGGGTTTACTCATTTAATTTAAATTTGCGAATTACCTTCTTTTTGAGCTTTCATTATGTCCAAAGTAGCGTTATAAAGATTGAATGCTTCCATATCTTTTGTTTTTATGCTTAGAAGTACAAATATCGATGCTAAGGACATGAGCATCCCAATCGCTCCGAGAGCTGATAAAAATGTGTTAAATGAAGGCCCGATTAGCGCTATGATAATTCCATTAACTACGATTATGGATAGGTAGATCATGGTACAATTATAGTTTAGAGATCTTCGTTTCTGGACCGTCTCGGGTAAAAACTTCATCCTCCCTGATTCATCGTCCCATTTGAATGGGATGGCGAAAAATTTTGAACTCAGGAAGAGTTGAAATTTTAGAATTTTTGTGCACAATGGATTCATTGCGATTCTGTTTCCCTGAATTTATTCGTTGCGGATTTAATATCAACAATCGCTAATCGTAGTGATCGGTGAGAGTTTTGTCGACGTCTGTTTGACGATTTAATTTTTGCACAGGTAGTAAATATCTCAGTGTTAATTAGGAATTTCCTGTTGTTCAAACCGGTGGTATAATTGGATATGAAATTTTAATTCTTATTTAATCGTTGCCTTTGATAATTTGATATGACTTAATATTAAATCGCATAAGGAATATGGAAATCGGCACAACATTCTATTACATCCGATTTCCTTTACATGTTATGCCATTTTCCATATTTATTATGTCAGTTAAATGGTAGCCATTTAATATTCTCTCTACAGCAGGTTTCAATTAAACCTATTGTTAAAAGCCTACTAATTGAACTTTCAGTAAATTCAAACTTTGCAACCACTATAGTTTAAATTTTGCAAATGTTTTGAATTAGTGAACATAAACTGTTTTTGACGCTTTCAAATAATGAACGTATCATTAACTCTTTAAACTACAAATACAACGTTTATTGAAAGATTAAAGTGAGCTTGTGGCTTATATATCGTTAATTAAAATATATAAGGATAATACATTTTAAGGTTTTCAAAACGGGGTTTTGTCATAGAGTTGCGTGATAATAATACAACTTCTGAAACAGCATATTTTTCGTTGGTTAGTCTTAGTTTTATTATAGAACCATCTAGTAGTTATGATGATACATATATCTTAGTCATTAGTATTTAGTATACACCATTACCATTACATATATTCAGGTCAATTTTTTAAATCTAGACATATTATATACCATTTTGTGGCAAATTTGACATAGAACCCGAATCTGCAATACAAAGTGCCGTATCAAAGAAGCGTTCTTGAGATAAACCCCGGATACCGGGCAAAAATCGGATTTTCTTTATTTGTAGGTCCTTTATGATTCTATGTGTGGAAAAAATGATCAAAATTGTTGTTAACAATTTAACTTCAAGTTTATCTCACTAACCAGATTATCATATCTCAGAAGCGTTAGTGAGATATGTGCAAAAAACTAACCCAAAAACGGTTAAAAATCAGTTTTGTACGAGTTTTTCTCAATTTAAGATATTTTCCATGTTGATTTTTGTAACCTTCGATTGTTCTACAATTTTACTAATTTTCGCACCGTATAGCGTATAGTGGGCAGTTTAGAATTGAACATGTAAAAAACAGTTGATTCGGGTTAAGAAGGTAGGTAGGGGTACGATACCGAGCTATGCGAGGTAGGTCAGAGAATATAGAGGTAGAATACCGTGCTATGCGAGGTAGGTGAGGTTAGGATACCGAGCTATGCGGGGTAGGTAGGGGTAGGATATCGAGCTATGTCAGGTAGGTAGGCCGGGGTAGGATACCGAGCTATGACAGGTGGGTAGGGGTAGGACACCGAGCTATTCGAGGTAGGTAGGGGTAGGTAACTGAACTCATGCATCGGATTTTATCGTTGCAGGGCCTCCGGCAAAACTAAATGGCCCCTGCCCAACTTTTCCTGGCCTCCCCACCAGTCTTGTTATTATAACAATTTACTTTCAGGAAGGCACTTGGACTTTGACACGATAAGATAATGGACTTGGATTGATCGTGGAAATCAATATATTTGTAATTAGGTCGAGGTAAGTGGGGTGAGTTCGAGCACAATAAATTATTTCTGATTGGAAGGTTTTACTGGAATTGAATTTGGATTCTATAATTTAGTATCAGCCAGACACAAAAACAATTGATTAGGGTAAATTATAATTCAGATCGGGACGCCAATTTTCAGGGCAATTTAGGGGCAAGAATCATAATTTTTTCATATACAAACGCCTCACATGTGAAACATTGATGCAACGATATTTTCAAGGTATATTCAACGGTGGATAATATTTAGGGTTGACTTTGACTTGACTTGATAGGTTTTGTTGTTGTGGTCAAAATTATCCAATTATAAACCAAAGTGTGATATGTTCAAGTACTTTAAAAAATGCCGTTCAACGCTTTGACTAGGTCAGCGTGAGTTTAGTTTGTATTTTAAACAGTTCAAAGCACTTTTTAAATAGGCATGACACAAGACAAAAATGGCAGATCAGAACATACGTTCGACGGTTCATTGACAAGTAGTGAGCTTAAAAAAACATATTTAGAGCTAGAAATTTTAAGATGCTTGTCATTTATCCTCGAGGGCAAGCAAAGCTCTAAAAGTTCCACGGACAATCCCTCTGATAAACTTCAAGATATTGAGTCGCTTCAGTTTGTAATATCCCCCCACCCTCACGCCCAGCGGCCTACAGCTTTTTCGAAATTTCATCAGCTGCATCATATCCCGTCGGGACCAGTTAAAGTGTTTCCACGACTTTAACGTTTCTATTCCACGTGCGTTAAGTCGTCCACCAATCTCTAGTAGCACAAGCCAAGTCCAAAGAGCACCTGTAGACCACATAACAAGGACCAATTTGTTCCCAAGGATCAAGTGGTCCCACCCCTTGATCAAACTGTAATTACAAAAGAGACAAAGCTGGGTGATGATCGCTTGTGATGGGATTATTACGGGTTCCATGGCGATGTTGAGATTCTTAATAAGCACTTCCATGGTTCGGTAAGCCAGTGGAAGATTCCTTAAAGTCCTGAGTGATTTTAGAGTTCTATATGAGGATTGACAAGCTTTAAATTCGCCCCGCAGCACCGTGTTTTGTAACACCGTGCCAACAAACAACAATATCATTAGCGTGAGAACCACGTTGGACCAGACAGTAAGTAAAAGTAGGTACCACCCGACGGCAAACATGAGATATGTTAAGGTGTTGAAGCAGAAGTCTGGTAACATGGCAAATGGATAGACAGGATGTTTCGGGGATATCATGTAGTGAATCCACACTATAGATGATCCAATGAATGTAAAGAATAGACCGAATATTAGCATCCTATCGATGAAGTTTAACTTTGATTGAAGAGATTTTGACGAGGATTGACGCGATTTGTACTTTGGTCTCCATGTCCCTTAAATAAACAAAATTATTAAATCGAAAAAACTTTAACTAAATGTTAACACTAACTTCAATTCATGATGTAGTCAAAATGTGTAAAGAGTAAATTGGTTAAGTGTTTATGCTAGTTGATTTGCCGGGTAAAATCCATTTCGTATGAAAGACGCATTGTACTTCTTTCTAAAAAATATCTAAATACAATTGGACAGGGGTCTTATACGGTTTTAGTAGCTATATAAAAAATCTTCAGACGAATTTTTAAACTGAACGCTGTGCCATTCATTCGCATAAAATATTTTCAGCGCTTAAATAATTTTGTTATCAAAGAAGTTCCTTACGATCAAAGTCCAATGCATACTTTAAGAACGCGTTGACAACGTCTTTATAGTAGGATGGATCAATCACCATTGCAAAAACTATTGTTGTAATCAACGCGCTGCAGAAAAAGAAGCAAGAAACTACATGAGCCAGAGGGCAATCACTTGAACTTTTGCATAAACCGTACTCGTAGATAGCTCGGAGGCCCAGGTACGAAAACCCCGTTATCAGTGAGAAAAAATAAAAATTAAACCCGTAAACTTGATAGGAATATTCGTCCACTAGGACCAGTTCACCCCGTTTACTATCCCAACTATAAGGAGAGCCGAAAAGGTGTTGTGTCAACTTTACTTGGATTTCGAAAATTCTTAGTCCCCGTTGAGTAAACATTGTTACGGATATTGATGTTCTGAAGATTCATCCGTTCTGTTTCGGTGATTTCTAGGGGATAGTTCTGTTTTTTGGAAAAAGATAATTAAACATTCACTACTTTTTTTTCAATTGGAATGAACATTTAAAATTCAGATATTTATTAAATTGTACCCTCAAAAGTAATGCTAAGGAACGGGCAATTTTGATAATGGCATTTTTGCTTCAAATTTCTTATGATTTGTCTGAAATTAAACATGAATATTTATTATTATTTTATATTTATGAATTTAAAAACTTTGACAAAATATTTTCGGCCACCTTCTTAAACAGCTTAGCAGTGGAGAACAGGATATGTAAGAAAAATAAAAATTTACTTAATGTTTAGCTTGACTCGTCTAATAAAATATCTGAATCCTAGAATAATTATTAGAAGATTGGTTGCCCTTCTTTAAGTGGGTTTAATAAAATATCTGGAAAGGCTTGTTTTGATACAGATCAAATATATTGATTTAAATGCTTTTTGGAATATTGGCTAATCTTTAATGACCTTTCTTTTGATTAGAAATAATAGTAGTTTTGAGGATGATTACATTCATCCGAATACAATTATCTTTCCAATAAACCCGGTGTCGATATTTTTTGTTAACGCTGTCGGGCCCGGGGGGCTGTCGGAAAATCTAAAAACACGTTTGGGTAAAATGTAAATTCCGGATTAACCTTATCCCATTGAGCATTGACTATGGCTTCATAGTATTTTGCATTAAAATATCTATGCACTGCATTTTATTAAAAAATTATAGCTGTTAAGGTTCAAAAGGCATTAGGATTTAAAGTACCCCCTATGACACCCATTTTCCCATAGCGATAAATACTCTGGAGCCTTAACTATCGAAGTAATGGGTATTACTAAACTACAACTTAAACTATCTGGACAAAATTATGAGTGACACAGTTTGGTTGAAACAGAACTGATTGACGACAAGTGGCGTGGTAGCGTCGATAAAGTTGCAGCTACCAAATTCAACTTTTTGGGGTGGACATGAGATTAGAAACGTTCTGAACCACCTTCCATGCGAACATTTTTTCATCGACCGTTTGAGATTTCACAAACAGCTTGAACGCAAATTCTTCTAAACCTGATGATAACCTCATTTTACACCTTCGTACTTGTAAACACGGTTTATGTCAAGGAGTTCGCGGCCTTTAAAGATCTGGTGACAGGCGTTCCTACGACATTCGTTCCCGGATATTCGTTCCTACGACACTCGTTCCTTAACGACATTCGTTCCTACGACCGTTGTTCCTAAGACAGTTGTTCCTAACGACATTCGTTCCTACCCGACAAATGTTCCTCGGACCGTTGTACCTAGCCGACGGTTGTTCCTACGACTATTGTTCCTAACAGTAAAAAAAACGTGTCCATGACCTCGAACCAAGATTTAATTATACTTTATACTGCCTATACATTTTCTGTTCTCTGCATCTGCTCTAAATCTACAGGGTGTCTCAGCCAAATGTGGACAACTTCATTTATTAATTTCTCGAGTATTACTGGACCGATTTTAAAGCTAAATAGCTTAAATTAAAGCTAACATTTTAACTTAAAGATGAAGCATAAATTTATTAACATTGGACTACTGATAAGGACTAAGGAATTCCGAGACTCGGGAAAATGCGATAACAAATCTCTTATCGTAAATTCAGATGATATGAAAACAATCATGACCACTTCTTCTTCACCATTGATGTCTTGTTTCCAAACTTTTGCACAATTTTGCATCTTTTTGAAAAATAAAAATTGGCAATTAGAATTTTCAAAAACGGTACTAACTAAAGAACAATACGCTGTTGGCTAGTTCAAAAATACGGAGTGCAGGTTTTTCGAGAAGTTCAACGGCAATGGCCACTTCGATTTCCTGCCAATCCAACTCCATCCGTCACCACAATTTCAAGAACGGTCCGAAGGTTGTTATTCTTGTTTATTAATCAAAATTGTCAAAACGGTTTCGTTCGACGGCGTTCATGAGTTTTTCTAAGTTGAGGCAAAGAGTACATGGTGTTGGCCATGGTAACGGTTTCACCTTAGTATGCGTTCACCCCCCCCCCTCGAAATCTTTGAGATGACCTACAGCCTCAGGGGTGCGTTGTATCGAAAAAATGCAAAGAGTAAAAAAGGTGGAAAATTCAATTTGCCAGTGCCGTTTGATCTCGAATTTTAATTTTTTGTGATTTAAACATGCTAAACCAAATAAGACTAAATTTTAAATCGCCGTTTTTTGGCGAAATCACCATGTTCGGACCAATTGCACAACCTTTTATTAATTCTTGTATATTAAAAACTATACAATTTTTTTATTTAAAAAAAATCGGTTCAAAACCGACCAAGATATCCATGTTCAAAGTTTCCTTATAGGCAATATCATGTAACTGCTATACCATATAGCTGTCGTTATAGTACCGGATATTAGTATAGGTCAGAAACAATAATAAGTACTTATCAAAGCTCCCAAAAGAGATAACCTATCCTCCTAGTATTCTTAGAATCCCGCAGTTGCAGGCGTTAAAGCGTTGTGACTCAAAATAAGGCATTTTAAGTGATAATAACCGAAAAACTAAAAATGTCAGAACTAAAGCTTCGGTATTTTATACCTTTAACTACACCGTCTATCCGTCCATGCTCTAACTCGGCTGTTACGGCTGAACTTTTTCAATTCTTTTTTCCAATACTTCATCATTAGGTCCTAGCCCAGCGTGAGTTTGAATTTGGACTAAATTGGACACACCCCCTGCCCGCAAAAATTAGATACCAAACACCAATATGTCTTTAACATGTATATCTCAACTCTGTAATTCATACATTTTCTATTTGTCTAACATGAATCTTCTACCCCTACTCACACCGGGATTGTGCCCGCGCCAAATAAGACAACTTGAGATTTCAATGCTAAATGACTCCAACATGCCACGGACACCCCCAATTTACAAGGGACCACTCCCACTCACACCAGGATTGTGCCCGTGCCAGATGGGGTAACTTGAGATTTCAATGCTAAATGACTCCTGCATGACAGGGACACCCCCAATTTACAAGGGACCACTCTTACTCACACCGGGATTGTGCCCGCGCCAGATAGGGTAACTTGAGATTTCAATGCTAAATCAATCCTACATGTCAGTGACACACTCAATAAACGCAGGACCACTTCCACTCACACCGGGTTTGTGGCCGCGCCAGATGGGGCAACTTGAGATTTCAATGCCAAATGACTCCCGCATGACAAGGACACCCCCAATTGGCACGGGACCACCCCCACTCACACCTAGGGTGTCCCGCGCCAGATGGAACAACTTGAGATTTCAATGTTAATTGACTCCTACATGCCAGTGACACCCCCAATAAGCGCAGGACGACTTCCACTCACACCGGGGTTGTGCCCGCGCCAGATCGGGCAACTTGAGATTTCAATGCTAAATCAATCCTACATGTCAGTGACACACCCATTAAACGCAGGACCACTTCAACTCATACCGGGTTTGTACTCGCGCCAGATGGGGCAACTTGAGATATCAATGCCAAATGACTCCCAAATGACAAGGACGCTCCCACTCACACCGGGGGTGTGCCTGCGTCAAATGGGGCAACTTGAGATTTTAATGCTAAATGACTCCCGTGTTAAGGAATACCTTCTGGCACCAAATCTTGTAACATTCCTTAAATATTTACTTTTTAAATTCTGTTTCGTAACGATTTCATCCCTTCCATACGTTCGTTCGTTGGTTTATTCATTATGTTATAAATGTAACCTCGACAGTTGTTTTAAGTATGCGAATATCCAGGCCGTCTGCCCGTCCAAGGGTCACCAAATTTTATACATATGTTGTAAGAGTCCAAACGGAGTTTGAGTTTGCAGTTGCGTCTAATCAAACACATCTCTAGACCCCTATAAATTAAACCCCCCGAAACCCAATAAAAACCATATTACGAATGGATTGATCTAGAGTTACCAAACTTCATACACTCATTGTAAGAGTCAAAACAACGGTTTGTTTCGAATTCCAATAAAATTAACACCCTCCAACACATATAATGCCAAAATCTTGAACGGGCGTTGAACCTAACCATAGATCGAGTCATAAGATTTTATAAACATGGTGTTAAGCTCAAGAGAAATAATGGGTTTGAACTTGCGCCTAATCGGTCGCACCCTCTGGGGGTTGGCCTATCTCTCTAATGTTAAATTTTCCTTTGAAATGCTCCTGATAGACTATATATATCCATGCTATTACTACTACAGTGCATATGGTTACAACAAGATCGTTACATCGGTTACACCACTGTTGATATAAACCTATCAATTAACATATTTTTTTCAATTTTCACCTATAGCCTATGGAAAACTTTTCTACTACAGCTGCAGAGCCTAATATAGGCCAAACCCACCCGTTAATTTTGTTTTTCAATTTTCACCTATAGTCTATAGATAACTATTTTGTGAGATCTGCAGATCATAATTTAGGGATCATGCACTTAAACAATATAAACTTATAAATAACTAGCGTATGACTTATTTTTCACATCGTTACATCTTAAAGTTTACAAGACTTCGTTACATTCTTTACAAGGGTTTATTGTATGTCTTTAAATAAAAGGCCCCTGTATTTTGATTCTTATACGTAGCGCGTATACTCTTAAAATTGTAATAAAATACTTTGTAAAGTAGCTGATGTCATTATATAAATACTAACGAGTTTTTAAAATAGCCCCTTTCACTTAAAACAATTAAATAAACTACAGTTAAAAGAGACTTCTAAGTTGAGTCGCTCTCAAAAGAAGAAAACAAGAATAACCTTCAAGTTTTTTAAATACTTCTGTTTCTGAAACTACATTTGCCTCAATATGGGCCTCGATCCAGGAAAATAAATTGTAAATACCTGATAATAATAAACCGTTAAGAACGCACATCAAAAACAAGTAAAACTCCGTCGTCGAATAACATATTCGGTCGCTATCTGACACGTACGATAGTTTTGTACGAGAATCTCAGGTTTCCCCAACCATAGAGTAAAGTCGTATACATAGTCGACGTGTTGGAGAACTTGCGTCGTGCCGGTGGCGCCGGACCACCACTACCCGTCACTGCTACTTTTTAACAACTAATGCTGTTATGTAATCTACCTTTCTTGTAGGGGTATCACTTCTATAAGTAAATAAATAAATAACATGGTGGCGGCAGTTTTTAACACTGTGGTAGATTGGCAAAACGCTGAGGGTGTAACCGATATGACCCAACTTCGTACTGAAGGTGAGTTAGAACTTGTAGATTACATATTCGAAAAATAATTGATAAAATTGAAACGTTCCCTAGTTAGAGGACGAACAGACGGACAGACCAATTAAAACCATTAAAGGCTTTCACCCTTTAATAAACCGATGTAACGGGCGTAACCACGTGTTGAATACATCAGGTTTTGCACTTTCGCACCCCGGTGTCAGTGGGAGTGGTCAAAATACAAGTCAAATACATGTATACACAAATACACACTTTAAATACATGTCAAAGATGTTCTATAACTAACGGGAATCGCTTAAGACGCATATACCAATTTCTTCTAAAATGCCCGGGTTTTATACAGATTTGTGAGCCGAGCAAGTACCAACTCACGGTTTAATTAAAAACCTATCCAAGCAACCATAAATTGCCCGTTGGCTACCCCCCCTTCTATTTTATACCCTTAATCTGTATGTATTTCATGCCCATTTCCTTGGCATAACCTTTGGATGACCCCCACGCTATGGGTCAACTGATCAACCAATTTGTACCATTCTTGAACTTGGCCTATCAGTTATCGATGCGACATGAAATACCGCCAGACAACGGCATCCATATAAGCCCTAATTAACGGGCTAAAACTAATGCATTTTTTTCAATTTTATCCAAAAGTACATAGGAAATTAACATATTGGTGCGATAGATCCATCGTTCTGTTATTGCACGCTTACTTCATTGCCTTATACAAAATAGTATAACAAGATATTCAAAAGATTACCTTACGAGTTGGGTCCGCCATACATAAAATAAACCTAGAAAATGCATTTTGCATTCAAATGCATTCAAAATGAAACAATTAAAATGTAACCGAATTCTACGAACATTACAATATATCCTGCCTTTCTACAAGTGTGTAGCTCATTGACTCATCATCGAGTTTTCGAATCTATTGGGTATGATGATGTACGCTATTCCAGTCTTTTAGAGATAAGGACAATGAAAACAATCAATTTAGACAGACTTATCTGTGAGTTTTCCATTTCTCACATCTAGCGCTGATGCAATAAACCCTACGATAGATCTATATACAGGATGTTCAATCACACAATTAAATTTGTACTTATTGAGCAATTCAGTTTAAAGACCGGAACCTATCGAGGAAATGCATTGTAATATATAGCCACTCATTATTTTCATAAAACCGATACTTCGCTCATATTATTATTAAATCCCATCCGCTTTTTGCATGTATCTAAGGGTGATTAGGGTTATCGTGTTTGTATTTGATTTGTATAAATATTTCAATGAATATGTAATTAATTAATAAACACCCACTATGATCATTTCCCGTGTTTTCCTCACCACCAGAGAGTGCCTAATAAATCCTAATCTTTTAATTAGAAACTAAACATTAGTAACTTTTACTATTTGAAACATTTTTGGCTGAAATATTTTAAATTCATTATTAGAAAAAGTTTAAAATCCGTCTTCTCTTCGTAATCTTTAATCTCTAGTGTCTGATCACTTGAATAACAAAACGATGCTATTTGATAAAATCTAAGGTACATTAGATTTTAAAGTACTAGAGAAAGAGGCCCATATTGAGGCAAATGTAGTTTCAGAAACAGAAGTATTTAAAAAACTTGAAGGTTATTCTTGTTTTCTTCTTTTGAGAGCGACTCAACTTAGAAGTCTCTTTTAACTGTAGTTTATAGATGAACCGTTTTGGTTATCATGGGGTCATGATTGTTATCATTTCATTGGAATTTACGATAAGAGATTTGTTATCGCATTTTCCCGAGTCTCGGAATTCCTTAGTCCTTATTAGTAGTCCAATGTTAATAAATTTATGCTTCATCTTTAAGTTAAAATGTTAGCTTTAATTTAAGCTATTTAGCTTTAAAATCGGTCTAGTAATATTCGAGAAATTAATAAATGAAGTTGTCCACATTTGGCTGAGACACCCTGTATTTCCTGTTCACTCAAAAAACGTCGCGTCTAACAATTGCAGTGATATTACAATGAAAAATATTATAATGATTGTATTTTGCAAGTTCATTTCCAAGAATACTAAATGCAAATGACGTCCACTAGGCTCATGTTTTTTCTCTAATATTTTTTATCTCATTCACTTCAGACACATTGCAATAATAATATTATCAATAATAAATTATGACGAAGGGGCTTTGATTTTAGGAAAGTTTACTTCCAATATTTTCTGATCATTCTTTTCAAAGACATACATTGTAAATTGTAATTAAACGTTCCTTTAAATTTTAAATGCCACTTTCAAATGTATATGAAGTATTTATTTTCTCGTCCTCTTAATAAAACGACGTAATAACCATTGATTTCCATCAAGGCGAGTTAGGGATATTTGTGGTTAGGAACGAATGTCTTAGGAACATTTGTCGTTAGAAACGAATGTCTTAGGAACATTTGTCGTAAGGAACGGATGTCTTAGGAACATTTGTCGTAAGAAACATTCGTCGTTAGGAACGAATGTCGTTAGGAACAACGGTCTTAGGAACGAATGTCGTAGGAACGAATGTCGTAGGAACGAATGTTTTTGAATGAGCTCCTGATCTACCCGATCAGGTTCACTCGGCTGCGATATGAATGATGTCTGACTCCAAAATGACAAGTCCGCTTCTCGGATTGTCGTGTTTCCTAAGTACAAAATATGAATCTCTTCCTAGTCCTTTCTTTCAAGGACGTAAATAAGGTGAAGGGAGACAATTAGGGAACTTAAAGGACAACAATTTAATTAACTCTTCAATTAATTCAGACTTAAAATAATTAAAAAGTGAAACAAAATCTCCTCCGAATTCTATATTACAATACACTCTGCTTGGAGGTGAGATGATGAGTGAAGTTTTCCGTTCCTCTCCTCGCCTTCCCAACCTCATATACAAGTTCAAACACGTTCAAGCATCAACTTATTACTACAAAATTCACCCACAAGGGTGCTCATTTTACAAATCTCAAAATGCCTCATGGCTTTCACTAACTTTCTCTTAAATACTTTAAAACTCTAAATTATCAAAATATTAATACCTTCGGAGATTTGACAAATGTCGTAGGAACGAATGTCGTAGGAACGAATGTCCAGGAACGGATGTCGTAAGAACAGATGTCGTAGGAACAGATGTCGTAGGAACGGTGGTCGGTTTACCGCCTTTAAATCCTCGTACAAAACATTAATGTGTTTGAGAAAGGGATCAACCGATGGCTTATCGGACGTTGAAAATATGCCACAAGAACTGAACGAGATCCTCGAGCCTGTAATTGTACCGTTGCAAACAGTCATCACACAATTGTCGCTCCTTTGCAACTTCATACTTATTCGAGAGTGGAACTGTTTAGGCTTTACGAAAATATCTGTTCTTGTAGTTTGGTCCATAGGGGTACTTACGATCTGGATCACGGTATTGGAGGTTAGAGGTCGCCTTCATGAGGATGGAATAGGGATTTTAGTCCTGGAAATACTTTAAATGGCCCAAAAAAATATGATACAAATCACCAAATTCAAAAAAGGTTGCCGACCCTTGTTTCAGAGTGGGAAGCTACTACTGCATACGGAGACTGCATGTTTTAAAGTTTCTGAGTGAGAGGGATTATCCGAAGGAGGTTTCGAGCTTTGTTGACCCTTAAGAAATATTCATTTTAGTGTGTGGTATAAGTTTTTGGATTAAAATACATTGAAAATTCAATACACCTTTTTGTACTTTTACTGTATCCTAGGTCTTGTGAAATCATTTGGCTGAATATTAAAAATAAAAACAGGCAAAACTTTGCAACAGAAGTTAAATAAAAAAGCATTGGTCGAATGTATTTTTTTTATTATTCGGTGCTTTTATTTGGTTGAACGATCATTTCAATGAAATAATCAAGTACTAAGAACTCAAAGATGGAACAATTAACTGTATTACTAAATTACAACATCGTTTATCGGGACAATATTATGAGTGACGCAGTTTGGTTGAAACAGAACTGATTGATGACAAGTGGCGTCGTTGCATCAATGAAATTGCAGCCACCAAATCCTACTTTTTGCGCTGGGCAGGACGCTAGAAACTTTCTGAACCATCTACTCCCACGTGAACGTTTCTGCATCGAACGCTTAACTTCTTGGGATTTTACGAAGAGCTTGGATGCAAAGCTTAGAATTCCAATCTGAAAAATTGCTCCGTTTGCTGTCAAAATCGGGAAGAATACAAATGCTTCTTGTGGGAGGCTCCGCCATTTAGTTATGGGGACAAAGAAACAAATGGTTTCCATGAAGCACACTGCCGTAATTATAATTGGTAGAAGGTGTGACTGAAAGCAATCATTTAGCCGGTTTGTTACCAGTTGTGTGACACGATACATCATGGAGACTCGCAGAAGAGCGTGAGTTTTCAAACATCTTCGTCGGATAATTCTATTAATTATTTCGAACATTTATTAACCAAAACAATATATTGTGTTTCGACAAATGTTTGCTGAACTAACTTTTGCATTTCTGCAAGGTTGGTTAATATCCCAACTACTGCCATCGGCAGTAGGCAGTACAGGTAACTACTCCCATCATAGCCACGTACGTCCACATGAGCATGCTCGTGAGCATTTCAAGCAATTTAATTACGGCCTCGAAAATCCCCACATCGTTTAAATAAGCACCATGTGTGCCGCAAGAAATCAATGATGATGCTGGAAATGGCGGTAAGCAAATAATCACGGAAAGCATGAGGACTTGAAGAGGTCCAAAGATGATTGAATGAATCACTCCCGCTCCCATTAGAAATTCGAGAAGCTTCTGGCGTTGTTCTTTAAAATATTAGGATAAACGACAATGTATATATATGCATTAGAAAGAAACATATTGCAATCGCGAAGCATTTTTGAAACATAATTTTTGAAGCCATTTTTAAACCAGAAGAAAAAACAGGTGGGTAGAAATCTTAATAGAAGGGCAAAGTCCGTGACTACTACTGGATTTTTTATGCGCAAATGAAAATTAATAAATATTAAATATTAATACTATTCAAGTTTAAAATTAGAGTAGAGTAACAATTGGGGTTAAAGTACGGTTACTGGAGTAAGTAGATTTTTTCAAAGTCCCGGCACCTTCGCAATGTAGCTAAAGTGTACAGCTTGCCTTTAAATTTAGAAAATATCATAACCTAACTTTATTAAAACATAATCCATCGATTTGAACAACTTTCTTTGGAGCATACACTCTGCCGTAAGCTACATTGCGCATGTGCTTGGACTTTAAAAAAAGTTAGTATACCTTTTTGAGTTATCTATTATATAATATCTATTATATCTATAATCTATTATTAAAAATCTACTTACACCGTAACCGTAGTCTCACCACATTTGCTTTGTTACAGTTTACTTTCAATTAACTTTTTGAGTTGGCAGTATCTGCAAAGTAGCATTGAAAAGATGCATTGCTTCCACATCTTTAATTCGTGTGGCTAGAAGAAGGAAAATTGATGCCGAGATCAGGATCATCCCCAAGATTCCGATGGATGTTAAAAACGAACTATATTCCCGGATTTTACTGACAATGGCGCCATTAGTCAGGATCATGGATAGATAGATCAATGTCCAATTATAGTTTCGACATCTTAGTTTTTGTGCTGCCTGGGACACAAGCTTCACCCTCTCTGTTCCTTCCTCCCAAGCGAAGGGGGTTGCGAAAAACTTGGAACTCAGGAGAAGTTGTAATTTTAAGATTTGTATGCACATTTGGACCATTGCAGTTGGCTACTTGTCTTGACTTTGTCGTATGTTGGATTTTAGCGAATAAATTAAGTATAAACCACCGTTGTGCTCGCCGGGTGGGGAATTGACGACTGTGAGCATATTTAATGTGATTAGGTATCAGGCATCTCGATTTTAAATACGAATTTCTTGTTGATCCAAGCCTGGAATATTTAGCTATGAAATTTTAATTGAAATTTGATGGTAGCAGTTGATAACTAAGTAATTATAGCAGGTTTCAATGGAAAATGTCGTAAATAGTGTATAAATGGGATTTTTGGCAATTGGCACCTTGAAACTGCACAAGGGAAAACCATCAAAACCTTGGGAACATTGCACAGAGATAGTTTTGGAGGCTCAACTCAGGAGGAGTTGAAATTTAAAAAAATTGTGCACAATTGATTCATTGCGATTCTGTTTTTCTGAATTTATTCGTCGTTGGATTTAATATCAACAATCGTAGTGATCGGTGAGAGTTTTGTCGACGTTTGTAGGCAAATTTAATTTGTGCACGGGTAGTAAATATCTCAGTGTTAGTTAGGAATTTCCTGTTGTTCATACCAGCGGGATAATTAGAAATGAAATTTTAATTTGAATTTAATCGTCACCTTTGATAATTTGATATTTTCTCTATGGAAGGTTTTAATTGAACCTATAGTAAAAAGTTTACTAAACTTTCAGTAAATGTAAACTTTGAAACCGCCATACTTTAAAAATTGCAAATGTTTTGGATTAGTGAACATAACCTGTTTTGGACGCTTTCAAAACACAATCTCTTTAAAATAATGAACGTATCATTAACTCTTTAAATTACAAATGCACCGTTTATTGAAAGATTAAAGTGAGGTTGTATCTTATATATCGTTAATTTACATAATACATTTTAAGGTTTTCAAAAACTGGGGTTGGTCCAAGGTTCCAAAACTCATGGTTTAATTGGGCGTCTTTTCCTCAGGAGGTTGTCTCAGAACTTTGATTTCGAAATTCCATTTTTGGGCTACGGGAAAACTAACTCTTTTTAGGGTGGGTGGGGGTGCCCTGTTACCATAGTCACGGTGATTGATCCCGGCTAGATTCCACCTTTTTGCGTATTTTTTTCCTTAACAACGGCCGTTGCTAAGAACAGAAATGCCCGTGTTAAAATCATGACATTTTACAAAACCCGCACGGGTACTTCAACCTGTGAGTCGTAATTTTTTTTACCCCCACCGATATTCCTTCTTGTAATCTGGCTAAGTTTTAACCCAAACTTTTTAATAATCGGTCCAGTAGTTTTTGAGAAAATGAATTTTAAACACCGGGACATTGCGAGGAATCACCCTGTATATCAACAGTCAACTTCTTTATTTAGGTTCATTTAAAAACAGCAACATCATACAAAATTTATGCGTTTACGAGCAGATTTACGTGTTTGAACAATAATAGGTGTATCAATAGCTTCTGCTTCCTTCCGCTTTCTGCCTCCTTTCAAACCTGCCGTAATATATTGTCTATCAAATGTTGGTGTTATAGGCGGTACAATAGGCAAAGTAACCTCAACTTCACGACTCTGTTCGTGAGTGATTTCCTGAGTAAAAATTTCATCTTGATCAGATTCAATTTCCTCGGTAACAAAGATGTGATATGAACAAATAACAATATCATTAGCGTGAGAACCACGTTAGACCAGACAGTAATAAGGAGAAGTAGTTACCAGCCGACGGCAAACATGAGATATGTTAAGGTGTTGAAGTAGAAGTCTGGTAACATGACAAATGGAAAGACAGGATGTTTCGGGGATATAAGGTAGTGGACCCAGACTATAGATGATCTAATGAATGTCGAGAATAGGCCCAATATCAGCATTATGTCGATGAAGTTTAGGTTTGATAGAGGTGGTTTTGACAAGGATTGACGGGATTTGTACTTTGGTCTAAAGGTTCCTCAATTAAATAAAAGTGTTCAATCATCACAACTGTAAGTAAATGCTAACATTGACGTCAATTCATGATGTGGTCAGAATGTGTAAATAGCCTATTGGTAAAGTTCTTGTGCTAGTTGACTCGCCCGGGAAAATCTATTTCGTATGAATGAAGCGTCGTTCTTCAAAAAACACTAAATACAATTGCAAAGGCGCCCTATTCGGTTTTCGGGGCAATATAAAAATTTTTTATCATTTGTTATCAAATAAAGTCCTTACGATCAAAGTCCAAGGCATACTTTAAGAGCGCGTTGACAACGTCTTTGAAGTAGGCTGGTTCGATCATTATCGCAAACACTAATAGACACACAGTAGAAAAAGAAGCATGAAACTACATGCGCAAGTGGGCAATCTCTTGAACATTTGCATAAACCGTACTCGTAGATAGCTCGGAGACCCAGGTACGAAAACCCCGTTATCAGTGAGAAAAAATAAAATTTAAACCCGTAAACTTGATAGGAATATTCGTCCACTAGGACCAGTTCACCCCGTTTACTATCCCAACTATAAGGAGAGCCGAAAAGGTGTTGCGTCAACTTTACTTGGATTTCGAAAATTCTTAGTCCCCGTTGAGTAAACATTGTTACGGATATTGATGCTCTAAAGATTCATCCGATCTGTGTACAGCTCTGTTTTTTAATAAAAAAAGAGAATTAAACATAAACTACTTATTTTTAATTAGAATGAACATTTAAAATTAAGATATTTATTAAATTGTGACCTCCAAAGTAATAGTAAGGGACGGGCAGTTTTGATAATGACATTTTTGCTTCGTATTCTTTACGATTTCTCTGAAATTAGACATGAATAGTTATTTATTATTTTATATTTATGAATTTAAAGACCTTGGCAAAATATTTTTGCTCACCTTCTTGAACAGCTTAGCAGTGGAGAACAGGAAAAGTAAGAAAAATTACTTAATATTTAGCTTGACTCGTCTAATAAAATATCTGGGTTCTAAAATAATTATTAGAAGATTGATTCCCCTTCTTTAAGTGGGTTTAATAAAATATCTGGGAGACTTGTTTTGAGACAGATTAAATATAATGGCTTAAATGCTTTCTGGAATATTGGCTAATATTTAATGAACGCTCTGCTTTCTTTTGCTGATTGAAAATAATTGTAGTTTTGAGGATGATTACATCCATCCGGTTCATTAGGGCGACAAAGCTATCCACTTTAAATAATTCTTCTTGGTCTGTCTGTTTGTAGGTTAGCCTGCCCTTTCGTGCTCTAATTCCCGAACAACTGCGTATTTCCAAATTGTGTTTTTTTTTGAAACCATTTATGACCTTCCAGCAGAAAGGTTAAGATTCGACGGTAAAAGGTCACAAGTTCTTCAAATTGAACCCACGTAAATGTGGTACTTCGTTGAAAAGGTATCGAGTACAATTCAATGATGTATACGATTTTACACCTTTGTGGTAACTAGGATGCTTGAGCTTGATTAAATAAAGTGGGAAGTCACTGGTGTGGGACTTCACCTGTGTAGACACTTTTGCCCCTTCCTACGTGGTCCAATCCGCCGCCCGTTCCGGGTCAGCCGCCGAGTCGGCAGAGGAAAAAAAGAGGAGAAAGTATGACTTTCTCCTCAATCGGTAAATTTTTATCCCTGTGGCAGTGGAGACAATCGGTATTTGGGGTCAGGAGGGACTTCGCCTCATTTCCTCTATCGGGCAGAGGATTTCCGATGTGACTGGGGAACCAAGGTCTTCCTCATTCCTGATTCAGCGTTTGGGTATCGCTATTCAGAGGGGGAACGTGGCATCAATTCTTGGTACTCTTCCAGCCGGCAAAGAGCTGGAAGAGATTTTTTTGCTTTGATTTTGTGTCCTTACGATGCTTTATTGTGTACATTTAAGTTAAAAGTGTTTTTTTTTCTGTGTTTACAGAATGGATTTCAGACGTTTGTGTGTTCGAGAGTGATAATTTTTTTTAAATTACGGTGATACTGTTTAGGGAACATTTTTGTGAGACGGTCAAAGGTCAGCTTTTTTATTACTAATGTCAACTAAGGTACTAAGTTTTCTTAAAACTCTGCGTTTCAATCATTTACTAGTTCGAATAAATATTTATTTATTTCATAGTTGATAGTCAATAAAGTGTCTGTGCCTTGTAGTATGTACTCATGACTGACGCCATGGGGTATCCTGGGACATTACCTTGTTGATGGCGTGAGGTCCAAATACAACTTACTACGTAGTTCCAGTCTTACTCGCTGTCAACGAGGGGCTCACGAAGTCCGGCCTAAAATCCAAAGTGATGCTTCTAGGTCTACTATATTATCCAATTCTATGATTTCGACGAACATAACATACTTCTAAACCTGATGATAGTCTGTCCTCAACCTGATGATACCCTCATTTTATATTGTCGTGCTTATCAACACAATTTATGAGAAGACATTTTCAGCCCTCAAATCCTCTTACAAAACATTAATGTCTTTGAGGAATGGAACCGTTTAGGCTTTACGGATGTATCTGTTCTTGTAGTTTGGTCCATATAGTATCTATATACTAGTTTGGTCCACTTACGATCTGGATCGCGGTATTGAAGATCGCCTTCATGCGGATGGGATTGCGATTTTAAAATCCTGGAAATGCTTTAAATGGACCAAAAAAGATTTGATGTAATTCTAAAAATTCCGATAAGGTTGCCAACTATTCTGCTTTCAGAATTTTCAGTTTCTTTCAGAGTTGGAAGCTATTTTTGCATGCGGGGCCTACCTGTTTTGAATTTTCTGAGAGGGATTATCCGAGCAACCGAACCTTTCGGGCTTTGTTGACTCTTAAGAAATAGTTGAATTTAAGTTGTGCTAAGAGTTTCTGCGTTAAATGCTTGTAAGAGTTGAATGGATTCTATTTACCTTTTACTGCCAACCAATTCTAATAAACCAACTAATTGAGTGTTGTTTTCGTAGCATTTCCTGGCTGAATATTAAAGCAATAGTAGATAAGAGTTTGCAACAGAAGTGAAATAAAACAATATTGCTCAAATTATTTTCTAAATTGGCAGTTTTCATTGATGGAACGGTTAATAATCAAACTATCGGGACAAAATTACGAGTGACGCCGTTTGGTTGAAACAGAACTGATTGACGACAAGTGGGGTGGTGGCATCTATAAAGTTGCAGCTACCAAATCCAACTTTTTGGGGTGGACAGGAGATTAAAAATCTTCTGAACCACGGTCCATGTGAACATTTTTGCATCGACCGTTTGACATCTTGGGATTTCACAAACAGCTTGGACGCAAAGCTGAGAATCCCAATCTGAAACACTGCTCCATTTACTGCCAGAAACGGAAAAAATAGGAAAGCTTCTTGTGGGAGGATTCGCCATTTAGTTATGGTGACAAAGAAACAAATAGTTTCCATGAAGCACACCAGCGTAACTACCATTGGTAGAAGGTGGGACTGAAAGCAGTCGTTGAGTCGGTTGGTCACCAGTTGTGTGACACGATACATCATGGATACTCGCAAAAGAGCAGAGGATTTCAAACATCTTCTTCGGACAAGGCTATAAGTGATTTCGAAATATTTTAAACCAAATCATGATATTGTATTTTAGACCAATATTTGTCGAACGAACTTTTGTATTTCGGCAAGGTTGGTTAATATCCCAACTATTGTCATGGGCAGCAGACAGTACAGGTAAACCACTCCCATCAAGGCTACGTAAGTCCACATTGCTAGGTTCGTGAGCATTTCAAGTGATTTAATTACTAGCTCAAAAACCCCCAGTGGATTTATGCCAGCACCTTGTGTATCGCAAGCAATCAATGATGATGCTGGAAATGGTGGTAAGCAAGTAATCACGGAAAGCATGAGGACTTGAACCGGTCCTAAACTTATTGATAAAAGCAATCCCAATCCCAGTAGAAATTGGAGAAGCTTATGACGTTTTCCTTTAAAAAATATAGACATAAATGTATAAAATATAAGAAAAATGCATATGACGAAGCATTCTAAGAAACCTACTGCATTACGGAAACATTTTGAAACCAGAAATTCTAAAACATTTTTGAACGATAAAAGAGAAACCATTTGGTTACGTTAAATCTGAAAAATCTTACATTGCCCCAACCGTAGAGCCAAATTGAGATTTTAAATATATCAGATTTTCCATCTAAAGTCAGTAACTACTGGATTGTGTATGCACACATGAAAATCAATACATTATTAAATTCTTCTGGTTTCAAATCAGAGCAGATTAACATGGCCGTACTGACAAACTGTCAATTACCTTTTTGAGTTTGCATTATCTCCAAAGTAGCATTGAAAAGATTTAATGCCTCCAAATCTTTGATTCGTGTGAATAGAAGCAGGAATATTGCTGCTGAGACCAGGATCATCCCCAACACTCCGATGGAGCTTAAAAACGTACTATATTCCCGCATTATACTTACGATGGTCCCGTTAACCAAGATCATGGACAGATAGATCAATGTCCAATTATAGTTTCGACATCTTCGTTTTTGGGCTGCCTCGGGCACAAGTTTCATCCTCTCTGTCCCTTCATTCCACGCGAAGGGGATTGCGAAAAACTTGGAACTCAGGAGGAGTTGTGATTTTAAGATCTTTATGCACATTTGGTCCATTGCTGAAGTTGGCTAATTTTCTTGACTTTGTTCTTCGTGTTGAATTTTAGCAAATAAATTAAATATCCCGAACCGTTGTGCTCGCCGAGGGTTTTGTAGATCATTTTAGTTCATCGTAGACAAGTTTAATTTGATCGGGTATAGGCATCTTGCTTTAAAATACGAATTTCCTGTTGTTCAGAACCTTGAATATTTAGCTATGAAATTTTCATCATAATTTGATTGTAGCGGTTGATAAATTAATATGTAGGTCGATAGCTAAATATTTATAGCAGGTTTCCATTTAACATGTCATTAAGAGTGGATTTTCACCAAATGTCACCTTCTTGGAACGGCACAAGGTTAAAAAACTAAAAATCTTTGGAACACTGGACATAGAAGTTTTGGTAAAAAATAATCTCTTTTAAATTTTGAACTTAATATTAATTGTTTAGATTACAAACAAATGGTTTATGGAAATTTTAAAGGGCCAGGCTTATGTAGATTATTAATTGCAATTTGTTATAATAATAAATATTATGGTTTTCAAAAATGACGGCTTGTCATTATAATGATAATTTTTGAAACAGCATAATCTTGGATGGTGTTATTGGTGTTGTGTGGATCCATTCATTTATATTTTAATTACGATTTTACGACATTCTAGCTTTCAGGAAGGCACTTGGCATTTAACAAGATAAAATAATGAACTCGACTTAATCTTTGCGATCAATATATTTCTAATTAAGTAGGCCACATGGGATACACACAATATATTATTCCTGACAGAAACGTGCTGGAATTGAATCTGGATTCCATTATTTCCAATGAATGCATAATTTAGGATTCAATTCCCGAAATAATTAATGAAATTAGAAGGTGTCGTAGATACATTAATTATGCTAATGAATTTTTTACTTTTATAATCATTTGACCGGGTGGCCAATTTTCAGGGCGATTTAGGCCCAAGATTATTATTTATTTCTGTAAATATTAACCCTTCATTTATGGAAAGATATTGTCAAGGGCTATTCATCAGTGTCTAACATTTAGGATTGAGATGACTGTGACTTTTGAAGTTATGGCCAGAACTATCAAATTACAAACATAATATGGGTTATATGCTCAAATAATTTCAACTTGCTGTTAAAACTGGTTTGCTCTATTGCTGGGGCAAGATGAGATTTGTTTGTATTATATGTATTCTGAACAATTTAACAAACACGATTTATTAAAATATAATGAGTATCAAAACAATTTAGAGCTAGCAATTTTAAGATGCCCGTCCTCTATCCTCGAGTGCAAGCAAAGCTCTAAACGTTCCACGGACAATCCCTCTAAGAAACTTCAAGATATTGAGTCGCCTCAGTTGATAATATCCTCCAACTCTCAGGGCCAATGGTCTACAGCTTTTTCGAAATTTTGATAGCTCTATCATATCCCGTCTGGACCAATTAAATCGTTTCCAGGACTTTAAAGTTTCTTTTCCACGTGCGTTAAGTCGACCTCCTACTTCCAAAAACATAAGCCAAATCCAAAGAGCCCCTGTAGACCACATAAGAAGGACCAATTTGTTCCCAAGGATCAAGTGATCCCAACCCTTGATCAAACTGTAATTACAAAAGAGACAAAGCTGGCTGACGACTGCTTGTGATGGGATTATTAGAGGTTCGATGGCGATGTTCACATTCTTCATAAGCACTTCCAAGGTTCGATAGGCCAACGTAAGGTTCCTTAAGGTCCTGAGGGACTGTAAAGTTCTATAAGACGATTGGCGGGCCGCGAATTCGCCCCGCAACACCGTGTTTTCTAACATTGCTGCCACAAATAGAAGCGCCATTACCGTGAGAAGCAGGTTTGACCAGACGGTAAGGAGCAGTAGGTACCAGACGACAGCAAACATGTAATACGTTATCGTGTTGTAGTAGAAGTCAGGTAAAATAGCAAATGGGTAGACGGGATGTGTTGGGGAGATCAAGTAGTGGGTCCATACTAAAAATGATCCACCGAATGTGGACATTAGGCAGACGATAAGCAATCTGTCGATGGAGATAAGTGTTGATTGGCGAGATTTGTAGTTTGCTGTCCAGGTCCCTGAAATGAGCAAGAATATAACACTTGAAAATCTTTTCGACACCTAATAAAACCATATCTTATCTTAATAAGTAAATTCCTTACGGTCAAAGTCCAATGCATACTTAAACAGCGCATTGACAACGTCTTTGAAGTAGGCTGGTTCGATCATTATCGCAAGAACTAATGCAGTGATAAAAGCGCTGCAGAAGAAGAAGCAAGCAACTACATGGGCGAGAGGGCAATCACTTGAACTTTTGCATAAACCGTACTCGTAGATGGCTCGGAGACCCAGGTACGCTAACCCCGTTAGCAGTGAGAAAAAATAAAAATTAAACCCGTAAACTTGGTAGGAATATATGTCTTTTAGGACCAGTTCACCCCGTTTACTATCCCAACTATATGGGGAGCCACAAAAGTGTTGCGTCAACTTTACTTGGATTTTGAAAATTTTTAGTCCTAGTTGAGTAAACATTGTAAAGGGTATTGAAGCTCTAAATGGTCATCGGTAAAACGCTTCGTTCATTCTTCTAGAACGGTTTCACATTTTTTACTAGAGAACGAATTTGACGGAGAATATTTTGGTTTAATCAGAATGCATTTAAACATTCATATATTTATTGAGCAACTGGAAGATTTGATATTAATAATTTTGGTTCATATTCCTTATGATTTTTCTGAAATTAAATATGAATAATGCACGAAGGATTTATCGATTTCGACCCTTCTTGATCAGGTTAGCAGTGAAAAATTACGGCAAATGATTTATTGCCTAGATTGACTCGTCCAAAAAAATTTCTGCAACTGGGAATAAATATTGGCAAAACGATAGCCCTGCTTTGAGAGCATTAATCAAAAAATATCCGAAGAGCTTATTTTGGTAAGGTTAAAATATATTTAGTTGGATCATTCGATCATTGATGAAAAATTGGCTAATATTTAAAGAGCAGTGGATCCGTTTCATTCGTTTGCCTGACTAAAAATAATGGAAGTTCTAAGGATGATTGAGTCTAATCGATTTATTAAAAATTGAAACCCTCTATTGGTTTAACTTTGTCCCTCCGTCCTGGTGTGATCTTACTCTGAAAGTGAAAGTGTTGAATTTTTCAAACTTTTTTTTGACCATTTATGACCTTCCAGGGGTAGCTAAGTTCGTTAGAGTATCTTGTAGGTCAAGAGTGACAAATTCTTCAAATTGAAACCATAAAAATTTGATACATAGTTGAAAACAAACTATCAAGTACGAATCAAAAACGTTTTTGCTCTATGGTTGGGGTAACTGAAGAGTATTGAATAAAATGTGTCCTACGTATCAGTCATTACTTTAAATGTAATTGGAAGTAATACTTCATTTTGTTTCAATCCATTTTGATGTGCGTTTGCAACAATTTATTTCAAATTAGTTACAGATATAGGTCTATTACCGACCCTTAAGGGCCAGCAAAGCTCGGAAAGTCCCACGGACAATCCCTTGCATAAATTTCAGAACACTAAGCCGCCTCATGCAATAATATCCCCTAGCTCTGATACCCAGGGGTCGACAACTTTTTCGAAATTTTGACATCCGCTTCTTATGTTCTGGGGGCCAGTCGAAGTTTTTCCACGATTTCAGGGTCTGTACTCCATGGGCATTGATCTGACCTCCGATTTGCAGGGTCAAACCCCACATCAAAAGAGTTGAAGTGGACCACATTTCCAAGATCATCTTGTTGTTCCAAGCTATGTGATCCCAGGCCCTTATGAGGCTAAAATTACAGAAGAGGCTTAGTTGGGTCGCAATTGTTTGCATGGGAATAATGATGCGTTCGGCAATGATGTTCACGTGCTTCACGTAAACCTCTAACGTCCTGTAAGCCAACGGAAGGTTCTGAAAGGTTCTGAGGGACCTTGTAGTTTTGTATGAAGGCTGCCGAGCTGAAAACTCGTTCTCGAGCACCGTGTTCTTGAACACCGTAGCCGCAAACAAGAGAATCACCGTCATTAATATCAAGTTACCCCAGATGGCGAGTAGAAGTAATAACCAGAGGATCCCGTAAACAATATATGTGACGGAGTTGAAATAGAAGGCCGGCAATACTGCGAATGGATACGGGGAATGCATCGGATATATGAAATAGTGAGAGACCATCAAAATCGGGCCTTCCAATGTGGCAAACACGAGTAGTATCAATATCCGGTCGAAGACGTAATTGTACGTTGATGTATCTGGGTCGAAAGTTGGTTTCCAAGCCCCTGTAAAATAATTGAAACGGGCGCAATTAGCACAGACTCACAATCAGTTCAGTTACATTATTGCCCGCGTCATGCGTTATGGGATAACGCTGTCCGTCCGTTCATCCGTCAGCGACAAAATTGGATGGAATTCTAGCGGTCTAATTTCATTCGTTTCATTACCATTTCCTTAACATTTGAGATTTGTTATCGAGCTCTGCAAGGTAGGTAAAGTAGTGTACTGAACTATTCTAGTTACGTAGAGATAGGGTACCAAGCTATATACACGGTAGATAGGGTGAGGGTGAGGACACCTTTGCAGCGCGCAGCATATACGTCAGCTCTCATACATGAGCGTTTATGGTCAGCTCTCAAGTCCCTAAAACGAATCATGGAACCCTATCCTTTTCATGGCCAAGTCGTTTTAGCTCGTGGAGTTGGATTTTGACTACATTCCATCCATAAGTATTATACCGCAAAGCATTATAAAAATATATTCAATCCTAATTCTTCACCAATCTCGAAAAAATTCATATAATATAGTAAAAAATCAGATAAATATTACATTTAAAAATGTCATAACCGGCTAAAATTGTTACATTTAGTCAAAAGTGGAAGTGGGAACGACTACAGGCAGGGGGCAACGGAGGCTTTAATTGTGGAGTGATTTGATTTTATAGTGATCTTCGAGTATATTATGTCTTTTTTCAATATTTATTATGCGACTTTCAATTTTTATTATGACAAAAACCAATATTATTTTGACAAATTCTTATTATGCCGATTTAAATAAAATATTTAGCCATTTTCCATATTTACTATGTCACTTAAATGGTAGTCATTAGAAATTATTATTCTTAACTTGTAAGTATCGTTGGAGAAAGTTTAAAATGAACAAGAATATACATTCTAAAATATAGTACTTACGATCAAAGTCCAATGCGTATTTGAGTGTTGCGTTAACAGCTTCTTTGAAATGTTCTGGGTCGATCACGATTGGAAATATGAGTGCATTGCAAAACAAGCTACAGAGAAAGAGCCCTGTTCCAATATACGTAGAGTGACATCCCGTGGAATTTTCGCACAACCAGTTTTCAAATAAAATGCGTAAACCGAGATACATTGCCCCCATTGCCATCGAGAACCAGCAGCAGTAGAAGCCGTACATTTGGAACGTATGTTCCCCCGTCAGTCTCAGTTGACCCCGCTTCGTTTCCCAAGTGTATGGAGATCCGCAAAAGAAAGCCGATAGTTTCACTTGGAACTCAAAAGTTTTCAGGCCAAGTTTTGAAAACATTATTATGAACGCTAGAGATTGACTCTGGAAATCGAAATTTGAAGTTTAAACAAAATTTTGTTGATTCCAAAAGTTGGTTGAAATGTAAAAGCACGTTCGCGGTTAGAAGTTAATTCAGATTTTTTCGTCTTTCCGGCTTTATGTCCATTTATTTTTTGCTTTTCTAAAATATATGATTTCCGAACATTGTTGGACCTTTTCAAAGTCATATATTTTCATGCCGGAGGGAAACTACGACTAGCTTACTTTCACATCAAGACATTGTCTGTTGTGCGACTGACTTTTCTCAATGCATTTCCAAATTGGTAATATAAAATGAGCTTCATTTTTAGGTTAAGCTTTTTGAAATTACTTTATCATATATATGCGAACTCCTTTCCTTGGATGATTAATCGAAATTCTAAATTCATTATAAAGTCACTGGATTTGGTAGCTTACAGTCATTGCAAGTTTTGTATGCTCGATTGTCTATTTTCAGCAAAACCACTCATTTTGATTAATGTTCAGTCGCACAAAAAATCAATGAAAATAATATTTCATGATTAAACATGCCGTTGATAAAAATTAAAATTGTTCCGATTTTGGCCAAAAGTTTACAAAATAGCGACAACCAAAATTCCCTAATGGGATGTACGCTTTGCCCCGAAATACCAGCATAGAGATTGAATGCATGATAAAATTCGAGCTTCGTCAGAATTTTATCATGAGTTCAAACTGTCAGAAATTAAACATTATTACAGTTTACTTATTAGCCTTACTCATGGACCTGTAGATTAAAATAAGTGACTTTGAATTGTTAGACCGATATCTATAGTTAATCTAATGGTTTAATCGATGATTGATAGAACGCGATCGGAGAGACAGAGAGACGCGGGAAAAACTCACTAAAACTGAATTAATGTGGTAAAAAATGGAAAATATTGAAATCTAGAAGCTTATTAAGAAAATGCAACGAAAATATTCGAAAATAATTTGACATTCTAAATTATAATCAATTACTGTCCCTTTTAAGGGTGAGTAAGGCTCTAAATGTCCCACGAACAATACCCCTGAGGAATTTTAAAACATTTAGTCGCCTAATGCAATAGTATCCACCAACTCGGATGCCGAGCGGTCGACACCCTTTCCGAAATTTCGACATCTTCTTCATATCTGCTTTGGGCCAGTTAAAGAATTTCCACGACTTCAGAATCTGCAATCCATGAGCATTTAGCCGACCTCCAATTTCCAATACGATTAGCCAAATGACAAGTGCTCCAACTGACCACATCATCAGAACCGCTTTGCTGGCCCTGTCCATGCTATTGAATCCCTTGATGAGGCTGTAGTTGCAGAATAGGCAGAGCTGTGTAATAACTGTTTGCAAGGGAATGATTATTGGTTCCAGAACGAGGTTTATATGCTTCAAGAGCAATTCAAATGTCCTGTATGCCATCGGAAGTGTTTTAACGGTTCTGAGAGAATTCCTCGTTTTATAAGAGGACTGGCGAGCTGCAAACTCGTTTTGGAGTATCGTATTATTGAATACTACTGCCATAAATAGAAAGGACATTACTGCCAGCATGAGATTGGACCAGACGCTAACAAGCAGGGCAAACCAGCAGATGCCGACAAGAAGATAGGTAATAGGGTTGAATAGAAATGCTGGTAGGAGGTCCCACGGATATGTCGGATCCATTGGGAACAGGAAATAGTGAGTTGCAATTAAAATTGGGCCCCCGAATGTACCAATTAGGCACAGCAGTAGAAGTCGGTCGAAATAAATAGATATTGAATTCTCATGAGCTTTCAACTGAGGCCTCCAGGATCCTGGAAATAAATGAGTTAGTGATGACTGTAAGGAAAATTATTTACCAAAATAGTTCCATCGAACCTATCGTTGAATAATTACAAAAATGCACCTCGATAACTAAGTTGGTTTTTTAGTTTATAGAACGTATTTGCTTAAATAAAGTGTAAACAATAAATACGCCCCCTAGGGAACAGCAGTTACAACTAATTTTTTTTATATACCAGCCGCCAAATTGAGGTTTACCGGATTTTCTGATCGCATTGCCCCTTTTGGGGCAATACGATACCATAGAATTTACTGCATGATATTGAAACAGATTTTCATAGAGTTATAATGAATTATACTCAATGGTATTGCTTTTGTTTGGTTGGTAAATCAAACAAAGCTACGTTTGGTAAATCTTTTTCAAGGATTCTGCATCTGAATTAAATTAAATAAGTCATTTTTTACTTACGGTCAAAATCAACAGCATACTTCAAAATAGCATTGAAAACCTGTTTAAAATGTGTTGGGTTGATGATCATCATAACGAAGAAAGAACCGTCAAAAAAGCAGCAGTAAAATAGTGCAGTTGCAAAATACGGGTGCTGACATTCGGTCGAACCTTGACATGCCAAATTTATAGTAATAACTCTTAATCCTAAGTAGATTGCGCCGAACAACAGTACCAAACCAGAGTTGTAAAATCCATAGGATTGAAAAGTTCTTTTAGCCTTTAAGGCCAAAATCCCATCTTTAGGGTTCGAATAGTATGGAGACCCACAAAATAATTGTGCGAGTTTTACTTGTAATCTGAGGATTTTTAAAGCCAGTTGAGAGAACATTCTGAAATGGTAGTGACCTTTTAAATGACTGAAGATTACCTATCCGATCAGCATTTTATTCCAATATCCAAAATGTTTATTTGTGTAAAACCCAGAAGTTTAATTTGATTTTCAAGTTATGATTTTGGAATGGGGTATGCATAGACAATTACATCGCTAGAATACCTTATCGTAGTTGCCATTTTATTATAAAGAGGTATAAAGAGGTAATTCAATGTTATTACCGAAATTTCCAGGGTTTTCCATGCAATATTAAACATTGGTTGGATTGCAATTGCTTCTACAGGAAAGAAGAATTTGCATTTACTGTTCGATTTCATGGGGGATTTGTATGCAGCAATATACAAAACAAGATTACGCCATTTTCATGTTCGAGACCTTTCAATTACTTATGAGTCATAAGTACTCATCGGTATCTGGCAAGTATTCATGCGGAAATAATACAAATTACGACTTCAGTGGGTTTTCTGGTAAATTTTTACGTTTAAATATTTATTTACCTTTTTCTTTTAAAGGGTTTGGAACATTTGGTGAGTAGCACACAAGACTCCAAACAAAACACGAACAAGTAGAATTATATTGAACTTAAGGGGCCAGAGTAGTTTTGAGGTCGTCAATTTTTCATAAAAATATTTCCGTCTTAGCAACAAATGGGATCCAACAAAAGCCAAAAAATTTATAAGAATCGTATAGTAAAACGCAGGATTGCTTGACAACCGGCGTCTGAAGAGACGCCGGTTGTCAAGCAATCCTGAGTAAAACGGTTAGTTGGCATAGTAACCATCGATAAAACTGATCATTTGAGATCCTTAGCAACTTATCCTAAACCCCCTTTATTTTTAATTTCTTGCAGACTGCAGGGCCCGACGGGGTCATCTAAAAATTTTGAAACCAGGACTGTTGGATAGATAATTTTATGGCGGAGGTGTCGAAGTGGGTCAAAACTTATCTATCTCTGATGGTTTTTGAGCTATAGTTCAAAAACTAAACCACAACATGCAATAAAACGTTTAAAATGCGTTTTTGAGGGTCTAAACGTACAAAAGTTAATGTTTTGACCCACCTTGACACCTCCGCCATAAAATTCTCTATCCAGCAGTACTAGTTTCAAAATCTTTAGATGACCCTGTCGGCCCCTGCAGTCTGCAAGAAATCTTAAAAAGTGGATCAAGAATAAATTAATTGGAAGCCTTGCAGACCCGCTAGGTCCATCTAATTTATTTCATAAAACGCTATGATAATTATTTTATGACACTGATTTTTTTCAAATCCACATATTGTTGATATCATGAAGAAAATCAGGTTGGAAATGACCCTCATGGCTACGAATTTCCTTAGCGATAAACTACTCTGGCCCCTTAAGGCACATAACAACAGCAAACAGGTCTTTTCGGCATCATCTCAAGTTGGCTGTCATCTTAATGTTTAAATATCATATTCTTTTCTAACACCAACCATATATGCTTAATACATCTTTAGAAATGTACACTAGTATACCTTATATTGTACTTCTAAATAAGTATTGCGAAGCATAACTTTGCTATTGGTTTGAATTTATTTTTCTCACCAGACCAATTGAATTAAATTTAACAGTTTATTTAATAATAATTAATAAAATAAAACTATAATACTATTTTATATTTTTTAAACGCACGATCTTATTTATTTCCAAATATAACTGAGTTTGAGAGAGTATAATATGAGAATGAGTTTTGAATATAATTGTTGATTTGTAAGTACTATTCTCTGAAATCTTCTAAAAACCTTCAACAGTGATTGTATTACGTTATTAAGTTATGATTATTACATTTTATAATATTTAAGTTTGATTTGAGAATGACGACTAAATTAATTAACGGATTTTTTATTCGGTACCTCACTCAAACGTGTTTCTTCGTAATACTCGCACATGAATTTGAATTTTAAATGTAATTACCATGAAATGAATTAACTCGGTCAGGAAACTCACTGTTGCAACGACAGTCATGACCCCGCAAATCCCAAAAATTGTGAATATCCCCGATTTCATCGAAATGAACGAATCGACTTGATTACGTGATTTCGCAAATTCCTTGTTCATAACTTCAAATTTCTCCAAATGTGGTCTCCGATACCAAAAATCCATTAGTCCGTTCTGCCTTAGCAAATGCATCATGTGAAAGAGGGTCAACCGATGTCGGCCTTCAAATTTCCAGCTTTGTTTTCGTTCAAAAAACGGTTCCTTAACGGCGTTGCAAACGGCAGGTCTGTGACTGAACTTGGAGAGTTCAACTTCGCTTTTGGGTCGATCTATCGACAGTTTCAATTTGTAAACCTCCGACGGGTTCTCAAGCAAAAGATCGTCATAGTAGATACCTTTATATTGCCCAAAACTGCTGCAATACCTGTGACTTTGATTTCTTTTTGCAAAGCCCGCGTAGAATTCTTCAGGAGATTTGGAATTACAAAGGCTTGCTAGATTTGAGTTGGGATACAGCAGCTTATTCCCATCGTCCAAAAAATGTGCTAACGTTTCGTATGAAAAAGGTTGAAGGGGAGTCACAATGGTGGAAGTTATAATACATTCGTATAACAATGTGATATTTAAAAATGCAAGGGATAGTACTATTATTACCAAGCTACATTGTTTAGTTACCCTAACATCCTGTTTAAACAATAGTTTTACCACTATCATGACTCCCACAAGTCCCGTGTTAGCATGACTAATTAGTAATACTGACAACACTAATGTTACCCCAATTACTATCCACACGTGGTACGTAAATGGCGCTGCCCATTTCGACCAATACGTCTCAGAATATCGGATTTTCTTCTCGCAGTAAAAGATCATGAAATCCTCGTACCAATTAACAAACGAAATGCTATCCGCGTTAATGGTTCGTCGGTCGAGAGTGAAAAATGACTCGTATATCTTTGTTGGTAGTCGGTGAAGTTTCTTGTCTTTGTTTTTTAGCGCGTAATCATTGTAATGCCCAATCGTAGAAAATCTTAGAATCGTGAAGTTCAAGGCTTGGATTGCGTGAAAAATAAAATGTTTCGAAAGGGGGCAGTGCATCCAATCGAAGTCGAATGAGTGACAATTAGTTATTAATGCTATTTGAGTTCCATGAAAACTATTTGTTAGCAATCGAGCATAGGCTGCTGCTTCTGCGTCGAATTCGCCGGTACTAGATTTCAAATTTGTTAGAATACCGTCTGGACAAAAGTAGCAATAAAATACCTTGTAAGAAAAACCCGATTGGGACACTGCCAGAACAAAGTAAACTGGGATGCTGAAGGTGTCGCTCTGGTACCATTGTCTATTGGCAGCGAATTGTAAATAATTAAACCAACTCTTACTGCTGTACGGCTGAAGTACGATGGCTGTTGCGGATTCTGGATTTAGGCCCAATCTACCTTTTTCTAAATGTAATGCCTTGTGATAAAATTCGATTTCATGAGGTTCAACAAATATATGGAGAAAGCATTGGGTTTTCTTATATTTTGTTGTGAACTCCCTGATTTTTCGAAGTTTGTCCGAATCGGGTGGAACTAACGCGAAAGGCGTAGATGTTTGATGACTATGTTGCTCAGATAATGAGGTTGAAATGATATTTCTAGGATCTTTGTAAGAAATTGACATGATGCATTCGCGATAGTAGGACGTCGAGAATACATATTCACTGCTTGGGGTCTCAATTTTGAAGGATTTGACGGTGATTGTTGTTATTAGAGATGATAGAATACTGATAAATACAGAATTCATTTTTGAAAAATCGGTGTCTTAGATATTTTGGACCAGACCAGCAACTGTGTGCAAAAGAAATATTTGCATGCTTCTGCCTGAGTTTCATATTTTGCAAAATTATTATATATGGGCCGTGCTGAATTACTATATTGACCCAGTTTTCAAGTAATTGATTGTCAAATTTGTGAGATGACATGATAAGACGCTTGAGATGTTTTTCCTCATTTTTTTCAGACATGAGACGTAAACTGACATAGTGGAGAGGAACTTATCGTTAGAATATTTAATCGTAAAAAGAACAGTTTGTTGATACTAAAAAATTCTAGCAAAGACAAGTAATAAATGTACATCGTGGTCTCAAATGGTTTGAAGGTGTGATATGATATGATGTCATTGATGTCGGTTTGCCTCCTCTTAGCATTCCTTTTGTTAAAATTGAATTATAATTCATCGTTGAAATGTAATGAAATTAGACCATATTGAGATTTAAAATTATTAAATTTTTTTTAGGACGATTCAAATTTTTCATTTCAACTCTTTCTTAATTCTAAACTTTGCTACACTGACAATTTTAAACGTCAAGTTAAGTAATGAAATATCTACAAAATACTACGATATCCATTCGATGATTATTCAATTATTTATGATGTGTTAATAATGTTTGAATTTATTAATTTTTCAATATTTCTGAATTGGCTTTGGTATTAGGTTCAGCTTTGCCTGTATGCGTTAAATAATATTTCTAGAACAATTCAAGTACATTTAAACCATCTAACATGTCCGACTTGAGATGACACAATTTTTGTGAAAAGTTTGACAGTCGAGTTATACAGTGCGGATTAGTTTAGTCAGTTTATATTCAATTGTAATTTGTAATTAATTATTCCAAAACGAATTCAATCTTACTGCTGCAAAAAAACACGATTTTAGGTTTTGAACTATATTTCTGAACAGAAGGAAAGGGCCATTCGTCAATCATTCTGATTTCTGAAGGTTGAACTTAAAATTTCAACAGATTCTTATTTTTAACCATTTTATAAAACGTAAAATAAAAAGTGTGCATCAATGATTGAACTGTACTTTATATTACAAAAACCCGACAAAACTAAAAATCTTCAACACCTAAACTTTACGATTCCGTGTTAAAGGCAAGCAATGCCCGAAATGTTCCATGCACAATTCCCCTCATGAATTTCAGGACATTGACGCGTCTGATATAGTAACACCCACCAACTCTTAATCCCAATGGCCGACAGCTTTTTTGAAATTTCAAAAGCAGTTTCGTCTCTTGACGAGGCCAGTTAATCCGATTCCACGAATTTAAAGTCTCGATTCCATGAGAATTGAGTCGACCAGCGATTTCCAGTACTGTCACCCACACACAGAGAACGGCAAAAGTCCAAGAGGCCAATATCAATTTGCTTGTCGGATCAAATCGGTCCCAAGCCTTAATGAGACCGTAGTTACAGAATAAAGAAAATTCCGTGATAATCGTCTCAGCTGGAATTATAAGGGGTTCAACAAGAATATTGACATTTTTGAAAAATATCTCAAATGTCCTGTAAGCCAGAAAAAGATGATTCGGAGTTCTGAGAGATCCACGGGTGTTATAAGAAGATCGACCGGCTGCAAATTCATCCCGGAGTACAATGTTCTTGATCGTTGCAGAAATGAACATGAACATCATTAGTGTCAGCATCAAGTTGGACCAGATACAGATGTTCAGTGCGAACCAAAAGATGCCGAAACACATGTACGTGACCCTGTTAAAGAAAACCTCTGGAAACAGATTCCAGATATACATCGAAGCCCTCGGGAATAGAAAGTAATGAGTGACAAGTAAAACAGAACCTCCGACAGTTGACAAAAGGACATAAACTAAAATACGGTCAAAGAGATCATTGAATCGTGAATCTTCCTGGTCAGTTTGACATCTCCAGGCTCCTGAAAGCAAATATTAAACTACGTTACGAACTTTGCATACCGTTGCGTAAATTCTTATTTGCAATGGATTCTTTACGGTCAAAGTCCGTGGCATATTTTAGCGTCGCGTTGAAAACGTCCCTGACATGGTTCGGGCTGACTATCATCAGTAAAAATGTTTGAATGTCGAATACCGCGCAAAGAAGGAAGGCGATAAGAAAGTAAGGAGTGGGACATCCGGTTGGAGCGTCACATACCAAATACGTCTCGTAAAAAATTCGAACTCCGAGCCAAAGACCACCCACTGCTAATGTGAAGGCTCCGTAGTAAAATGCATAAGATTGGAACGTATTTTCTCCGACCAGAGTTAGTCCTCCGTGTTTCTTATTCCAAACGTATGGAGAACCGCCAAAAGAGGCTGCAAGTTGGAGCTGTAATTTGAAAACCCTCAGTGCCAGTTTGGAGAACATATTGAACGGCGTTGTTGACCTAAATACGGCCCGATCATGAAAGCCTTCTTCTCCGACTAGGACGCTAACTTTAGCGTTCTTGAAAAATACAGTTGATTAAGGGGTGAAACCTCTTTATGATAGCACTCGGTCTGTCTGTCTGTCCATTATAATTTCAAAAAGTATCATATATCTTGAAATATTTAAAAAAATTATTTATGAGCTGCAATCCGGCGTCACGAGGTGGTGTGGGTCAGAGGTCAAGAAGATTTCAATTGTTTTCATCAGCAGCCACATAGTTTCTTGTAATAAATTGTTGTTTGAAATGAAGGGTCAAGTCTTAGTCATAAATGCATTTGGTTTTACTCTATGGTTGGGGAAAGATGAGATTTTGGAATACAATGACTCCCAAAGTTAAATACAATTTCATATCTTGTTTCGTGTCGTTTCACTCTTTCTTGATGCGCGTACAACTGTTTATTTGAATTGTTTTGGATATATTTTTAATTGGTCTCATCCAATTTAGCTCTGCTTCCGGAACTTTTTGTTGTTTGTGGATATCACTCCCATATAAACTACTGACCAAAGAGGAAATTGCGTTTAGAAGTTGATTATTGTTTTGATATAGAGTTCTAGAGTTGTTTTTCTTCTATGTGTTTTGCAGACATGATTCTAAACATTTAAAAAAAATCGAAAAAAAATAAGGGCCGATAATTTCTACGGTTTTGTAGTTCCTATTAGTTGTATTTTCAACTGTAAAAAAAATCAGACGATGCTGGAATTTCACTCTCGATAACTTCCCTTGTAAGTGAAATCGGCACTTGGCTCACATCATATCTTTGAAATCAAGACTGAATTGTGTCAAAATGGAAGCAAGGTAATTTAAATGGTTTTTAGCATTTCCAATTGCAATGATTTTGTATCTTGATGATGGCGGAATCGAGGAAACTCTGCATTGTTCCTCACTAACCGTCTTCCGGGACTTATTTGCCGGGGGCTTTGAAGGTCGGAGGGTCCTCCCACGGATAATATCTGCCATACTACTCAAAAGACGTTTGGCTATCTTTGTGGTAACACATATGGTGGATTGTCCGGTTAACATGACGAGGAAAATGATGTCTTGTTCATTAATCCAATTTTTCTGCAATATGGAATTTGGGATGTGATCCGAATCGATAAAATATAAGTTATCACAGCCTTGGAGTTTGAATTTTAAATATTTGATTTTTACTTCCTTATAATTGTGCTCTTAAAAAGCTCTAAAGCAATTCTAACATTGAATTACATGTATAAAGAACATAGACTTACATAGAAGGACACTCTCTGTACATTTATGATATGGAAATACAAGGTTATTTTGTATCGGCTATCTATTATGTAAATGATATGAGTTCATTTAAAATATATGCACACGGATTGTTGACAATTTTCGTATTTCGGTTGGAAGTGTTAAATATCACCCGTAAAAGAATCAGATAAAATTGTTAAAAAACACGAAAATTTATATATCAACCCAAGCTACTATGAGATTTATTTAACCCTGCCTCAAGTACAATAAAATACCCTAGCTTGATTTTTACTGTCAAAAGTAACCAGTTTCGGCGAAAGACAGTGTTTAATAGTAGTTAAAGCAAATTGTAATATTTTAATGCGTAAACTTAAGTTTTATCTGAATTCGTGGTTGATGTGATGCTGGTTTCCATTATGTTCCATAGAGAAACATGTTAGTTAAAACGCGTAATAAATTAAAATTGACAACAAATTGGAAAGGTTAGGTTTATTATTATAAACATTTCATCTTTCCAGTGCACGGCCTGAAAAAACGATAGTGACTATATTTTTAATTTCTAAATTTTAAGAGATTTATTTTTTTCACAGTTTTCATTGAAATACTCTCTACTTCATGCTTCGGAATTAAAAGCGAGCAAAGCTCTAAATGTCCCATGCACAATTCCTCTTAGAAATTTCAGAACATTCAACCGCTGGATATAATAACATCCCTCAACCCTTAGGCCCAGTGGTCTACAGCTTTTTTGAAATTTCGAAAGCAGTTTCTTCTCTCGTCGAGGCCATTCAATCCGTTTCCATGAATCTAAAGTGTCGATTCCATGCGAGTTGAGCCTACCTGCGATTTCCAGAACTGTCACCCACACTCCAAGAACGCCAATTGACCAAACCCCCAGTATCAATTTGCTCGTCAAATCGAAGCGATCCCAAGCCGCAATAAGGCCGTAGTTACAGAAAAGAGAGAATTCTGTAACAATCGTCTCAACTGGAATGACAAGGGGTTCAACAACAAGGTTTAAGTTCTTGTAAAAGATCTCAAACGTGCGGTAAGCCAGAAACAGGTGCTTCGGAGTTCTGAGAGATCCACTAGTTTTATACGAAGATCGACCAGCCGCGAACTCATCCCGGAGAATTATGTTCTTGATCGTTACAGCAATGAATATGAACATCGCTAATAGCAGCGCCAGATTCGACCAAATGCACAAGTTCAACCCAAACAAAAATATGCCATAGCAAATGTACGTACTGCCATTAAGAAAATTTGGAGCCAGGGACCAAGGATGAATCGACGCCGTTGGAAAAAGCAAATAATGAGAGACAATTAAAATAGAACCTCCAAAGGTACTTAAGAGAACATTAATTAATATGCGGTCCAAAAAGTAATTGAATTTGGAACTCTCCTCGTCCTTTTGATATCTCCAGGCTCCTGAAAGTAAAAATTGAAGCATGCCACCGAATAATCGGTTAAAAGGGTTGGGTCCGTCCGATCCGAGTCAAAAAACAGAGTTTAAACAATTTAGGTACCATTGTTTTTTACATTTAGTTGGTATATACAGTAATTTGACTATTTCGAATCGTCAAAAAGGAGGTGTCAGGCCATTGGACGATCGGTTATGAATAGGAAAAGAGATTATTTTCTTTTGGATTTCACACAAAAAGGATAGGAAGTTTACATTAGAGGAGACATAAAATAGAATGGCGATCAGTGTTAGTTTTCATATATACCACTGCCGTAGAAAACAAGAGTAAGAAAAAATGGAATATCTACTTTTGAATCTGTGAAATTTACTAATTTATAATGCAAAAGCTTACCATCAAAGTCGCGGGCATATTTGAGTGTTGCGTTAAAAATGGCCTTCAAATGATGAGTCTTCGTCACAATCAAGATGAACCAAGACATGTCGAAAAAAATGCAAAACAGGAAGGCAATCAGAACGTAAGGGGTGGGACATCCGGTTGCAATCGTACATACTACGTAAGTTTCATAAAGAATTCGGAGTCCAAGCAAAATTGGAGCCCCGGCTACTGAGAAGGCCCCGAAATAAAACGCATAGGATTGGGACGAATTTTCTCCGCAAAGAGACAGTTCTCCACGTTTCTTATTCCAAATGTATGGAGAACCACCACAACGAGCGGTGAGTCGAACCTGTAATTCCAAAATCTTAAGTCCCAGTTGGGTAAACATGCTTAAGGGGCACTGTTAACCCTACCACGGCCAAGGGTTGAAAGCTGTCTTTTTCGTCGTTCATGCAAAATTTAGTTACTTGCAGGAAAAATTTCTAGTTTGGTTTGCAATATTAAATTTGATTAGATTTCAAATCAGTTGGCCTTAAGTAATTTTGCCTTGTTTCCTGAACTTTCCAATTTATTCAGAGATTTCAGTCGTAGATAACTGGACATGCATATATAAGGAAATTGAGTATTCTACGACTTGCTGCTTTTGACCAATTTAGTGTGTGGTCGCATTTCTGATAAAAGTTTTATTGCAATCAGTTTAATTTTTTCAAATCTAAAAAACAAACTCATATCAAAAATGGGTGAAATCCGGTTCATCAACACGTCAAATATCACTCAACGACATCTGGGAGTTGTTTTATACAAGATTCTTACAGTACCCCAGCCATGGAATGAAATCATATAGATTGTTGAATAGCACTCACAAGGGAACATTCTCAGATGTAAAATCCCGATATTTTTATAATCTCTCTCATTCGACAGAGGGTGTAAAATAATGAAACTTTAACATTGGTACTATCGGTGAATAAAATCGTTTTAACATAGAAAAGTCGATGGGAAGGTCAAGAAGCGGTCGCTATTTCGGGGATTTCTATGGTAAATCCCTGTTTAAATTTTGTGAAAAGGCTGGTTCAGTGTAATACTAATTTGGGGGTTCCTCCAATGTTAACTCCCTATCTCGTTCGCGACTTTTCAGGGGAAAGTGGCGAAAAGTGGAAAACTCGACTTTCTCCTCTTTCTCTCCTTCTCGCGTATGCTAATTTTTAACCCTATGCGCACGGTCCTTGACCTTCCCACCAACTTTACTATGTTAAAACGATTTTATTCACCGATAGTTCCAATGTTAAAGTTTCATTATTTTACTTCCTCGTTCGAATAAGACAGGTTTAAAAAAATTCGGGATTTTACATCTGGAAATGTTCCCTTGTCAGCTGCAACTTTCCAATGTTGCATACGCATGTGAGGTTGCTTATTTTGTAAATTGTAACCTTTGACAGTACACTCCTTTACTTTTGACCTAACCAACCCTAAAACGAGGTTAACTCCCATTGTAAGGTCTGAAATAGTTTCCTGAAAAAAAAGTAAAAAAAATTCAAGTTCGAAAGTAAGAGCATAAAAGGATGGATGGACAGAATCTTACCAGTAAAAGGTCGCCCCATAAAAAACATAATTGACAAATATGCAATTAAAAGAATGAAAACTCAATCAATCGCAACTTCCAATATTTTATTTCATTCCAGAACAAATAATTCTTTTTCTAAACAGTACCCGATGGAGTATCTTCTTCGTCGAGATACTGCTAAAGTAATTTCATATTCTTTGATCGCTACACCAATACAAATAAATATGCTTAGTCAAAAATGACATCAATCGCTGATTGAGATAATTACACGATGTATTATTTTTATTTTTAACAATATGCACGAGCAGTTCCCATTTCATTTTTGAGTTAAATAATTTATGATTCGGAATTAAAGGCAAGCAAAGCTCGAAATGTTCCATGCACAATTCCTCTTAAAAACGTGAGAACATTCAGGCGTTTGATATAATAACAACCCTGTACCCTTGCTCCCAGCGGCCGGCAGCTTTTTTGAAATTTCAAGAGCTGTCTCTTCTCTCGTTTAGGCCAATTCATTTGGTTCCACGACTCGACAGCTAGATTTCCATGAGAATTGAGTCGACCTGCAACTTCCAATACTGTCACCCACACACAGATAACAGCAAAACTCCAAAATGCCAGAATACATTGGCTTGCTAAATCCAACCGATCCCAAGCCGTAATGAGGCCGTAGTTGCAGAAAAGTGAGAATTCCGTAACAATCGTTTGAAGTGGAATGACAATGGGTTCAAAAACAATGTTCACATTCTTAAAATATATCTCTAACGTCCGATAAGCCAGAAAAAAGTGCTCCGAAGTCCTGAGGGATCCTCGGGTTTTATATGACAATCGCCCAGCCACGAATTCGTCCCCAAGTACTATGTTCTTGAACACTACAGCAATGAACAGGAATGTCATCAGCGTCAGCATCAGATTGGACCAGATACACAAGTACAGCGCAAACAACCAAATACCAAAACCAATGTACGTAACGGTATTAAAAAACTCCGGAAACAAAGACCAGGGATAAAGAGATGCCAGAGGAGAAAAGAAATAATGACTAACAATAAAAATAGAACCTCCAAATGTGCATAACAATAGACTAATTAAAATTCGGTCGAAAGTATATTGAAATTTTAAATCCTTCGCGTCGCTTTTGCTACTCCATAATCCTGAAAGAAAATATTAATCTATTTTATATATGAACATCGTTGTATTCCCAATGTGGCATTTGCAACGTATTCTTACGATCAAAATCGCTGGCATATCTGAGCGTTGCATTCATAACGTCCATTAAATGGTGGGGGCTGTTCATGTACAGGATGAAAGAACACAAGTCCAAAAAGGCACAGAGACCAAACGCTGTCATAACGTAAGGCGTGGGACATTCGGACGAAACATCACAGACTAAATAGGTCTCGAATATAATTTTAAAACCCACCCACATTGCACACAACACCACCGAATAGGCCCCGAAGTGAAGCGCATAAGATTGACACGTATTTTCTCCAACGAGGTCCACTCTTCCACGTTTTTTATTCCAAACGTATCGAGAACCGCCAAACCAAGCCGAGGTTTGAATTTGCAAACCAAAAATCTTGAGTCCCAGTTGAGTAAACATATTGAACAGCTTTACTGTGAAAGTTTCCAGCTTCAAAAAATGCAATGCGTGTTAGTATTTTAGAAATATTTTGTTGCTCATTGGCATAATTATAAAAAAAGCTGCCAGTTTTAGAATCTAAAATTCGCTTTTACAAATTTCAAATTACTTTATATGAAGGCTAACAAACACTATATCATGTTTTTTTGAGATTTTGTGACTACAACTAATTCATTTTTATTTTTGGATTTTATCATTTAACTAACTAAAAAATGCTGGGATGTAAGTGACCTTCTTTATGAATAAGTGAAAGCGACACTTGGCACGCTATTTGGATGGTCTTATTATAAATATACAGGGTGTCCCACAATTATGTCCACACTAGCAACGAAAATCGTCCTTTTTAAAAACAAAAAACGCGATTTTTTCATTATAGAACAGCCTGTATTTTCAATTGCAACGATTTTTCGAAATTCTTAAAAACTACAAGGCCTGTTTGTAAACTTTGCAATATTTGAAAATTGCAAAAGGATTTAAATTGGTTTAGAGAACATTATTAAACCTTGCAAATTCCGAAAATAGAGTTGCTCTCGAAATTGAACTTTAGTCAGTGTGCACGACGTCGCATAGTCTTATTTGCGATGGCTTTTCAGAGTTTTACTACACTTAATGACTTATTTCCTGTGGATAATTGCCTTCCGAAAGAATTGTACTCAACATGCCGAAGAAAATTCTATATTTAAAAACAAATTATATATTTTATATTAGAAAATATTTAATAGCAATGTTAAAAATATTACGATTGGCTGTCGAGAAAAAGATTGTTCCCATTTCATTCTGAATTCGGTTCCTTAGCAGTAATTGACTAGATATGTATATAAAAAACCAATTATTATATTAGACTCTCTACTCTCATTTGAATGTCCAAGAAATTAATCATTTATGTTCTTTTAAATGTAAGGTTGGAACCGGGCACTTGCATCAACAGACTCAAACGTTTTTTTGGCAAGGCTTAAAAGCTAGTAGGAAATTTTAAAATGAAAACATTAACCTACCTGGTTGTTCATTTGATGATGAAATATCGATTTACGACTATTTTACCTGATGTGTTATTACTCCCCTACCTTCCAGCTTTGTATGAAATGGGACACTGATTTTAATTAACGAACGGAACGGATGTACTTTAAAAACAACAAAAACTCATCAATTGCAACTTCTTGTGCTTTATTCAAATTCACAAACGAATTTTTTTCGCGACAATTTTACAAATAAAAAATAATTATCGCATTAACTGGTTTGGTAATAATGCTATTAGCACAAGGAGCAATGCAGTTTATAATTAGAAGAGTTGTATTATTGCATTTTTTAAATCATATCCTATAATTTAATTTCACTAAAATTCGATTAAGTTTGTCTCATGTTAAGGAATACAAGTTTTAACGAAATGAAACCCGCTACGGACAACGGAGCGAATCGATACTTTTGCTCAATCGAATATAGTAATTAGTCGGATATAACTCCTTTCGCCTTCGTTTAAAAATTATAATCCTACGCTGATATAACTGAAACCCTTTTAATTATGTTTGAGTTTAGTAATCAGTTTGGGACGATATTCCTTTTCATTAGAAAAGGAGACATGTAGAATGTCCAGATACTTGAAAGACAAGAATATTTTATTCATTATTACTGGCAATCCCGTCATAAATTACGAAAAACAAATTTGACATGTGATGGATTTTGGATAAATAATTCAAGCATGATTGTGTTGGCCGTAATTATTTATTATGCTTTCTTAAAGCGTGGGTGAGGAATGAGTATTATGTGTGATGGAAAACTGGACAGAAGCTCCAAATTGGTCAACATTTACGTAATACGTAACCAAGATTTAATCAATCATACCTTTTAAGTATTTGGCCTTGGACAGTTCGAATATGATATTAAACAGTTAGAGCTTGAAATTGAATAACTATTCCGCGCAAAATTGGTTTTAATTACAATTGTAATCACAAACACAAACATAATAACCTTTCAAATAAACCGCTGCCAACGCACATCACAAAAGGGTGGAACCCCACGAGCGAAACGTCAAAAACGTTTAACGACGTTGTCCAACACGTTAGAGACGTATTATTGAAGAATCTCAAATTTTCCCAACCATAAAGTAAAATCGTAGACATCGTTAAATAGCACGTGAAAGTACCTTTTCAACGATATAGCAAACAAATGCTAACTGTAATTGTTGAGGGTGGTGGTAACACGGCACGGTGGTTTTTGAACATTTGCGTAGGTTGGTAAAACAGAGGGGGTGTGACCGATATCAACCAACTTGGAAATGAACGGAATCATATCCCGTAGAATACATATTAAAAAAAAAATTGAAACAGTTCTACCGTTCTCGAGTTAGACCACGGACGAACGGACGGACAGACAGACAACGTGAATTCCAAAGGGCGTGTAGTCTCACTCCGAACTTGAACAAATTGTTTAATGAGTATAATTTTAGAGATAGTGTTCCCTGTTTACCTTGAATTTTAAATGGTTGTCCCATAATTTGGAATAATCAAGGAAATGCCGTCTGTCGTTCTCAATATTATTCCAGGCTGAATCTGAAATGATTGCGATTATGGTATTTTGTCAAGAATTACATACCACGCCAGGTGTTGACAGGCTTATATAACCTGGAGACCTAGACAAAGAATAGTTACGCCGATACAATCAACATATAAAGCGTGGTTATGCCACGGGATTTACCAGCTATTCGTCATTGCTACATCTGTTGATTCGTATGGAGAGTAGACGACAAAGAATTTCTCCATTTTAAAGCCTACAGTGTGCAGTCTCGCCTAAACCCGGTCAGCGTATTCTATGCCATGGACGAACGGACAGCATGATAACATAAATCCGGAATCGGCTTAGATATATAGAACGACGACATTTTAAGAACTCAAAGACTTGGATAGGCAACTCTGGAATTATAATGTTAACATTGTTAGTAGAACCTTACCTAAAGCGTCTTCTATTGGCGGGTAAATACACTGGGGCCCTGCCCTTTGATTGGGACAATGCCACTGGAATTGCCCTAGCGTCTCATTCTTGGAAACGGAAGTTCCTTAAAAAATGTCAACTGGTTGTAAATCTTGGGTACGTAATTCTAATGACTCTTCATCTCCTTAAAAGCTCCATGATTCTCGAGAAACGAGTACATGGTTCAGTGTTTTACGTTATTCACTGCATTTGCCTTGGCTTTGGGTGGAACTGGGACTCGGATACGGACACGATCGATTTGGTCAATTCATTGTTGGCCTTTGAAAAAACTTTGTTGAAGCGTAAGTTTTTAAAAATTTCGTGAAACGCACCACATTTTATTATATTTAATTCAGACTGCTTCCGTTAGGTACTTGCCGGCGATTATAGGCGACTTCCCTTCGCACATTTCCCGTCTGGCGACTTCCCTTGGCACATTTGCCTTTATACATACTTCCCGTGATGGATACTTCCCGTTATGGATATTTCCCGCTATGCATACTTCCCGCTATGCATACTTGCCGTTATACATACTTCCCGTTATACATACTTGCCGTTATGCATACTTGCCGTTATGCATACTTCCCTTTATAATATTTTTGAGGTTTCGACTATGCTTATATAGTCCTTGTAGCATGGAATACAACCTGGATATTCCAGTCATCAGCAGAAGGTTTTGAGGAGATTAAGCATTTTTCAAACTGAAATTCATACACATGCGGTCATAACTGTCAGTAATATTGATAAACTTGTTAATAAGTTACTAAGATTGGTTTATTATAGTTGGTTTTTTATAGATTGATTAATAAGATTTAAATGCTACCGATATGCGAAACTTAGAATGCGGTTCCCTCTTGTCCTCGTTCCCTCACAAATGTATGAGGCTGTTTAAAACCATTTCCACATCCACCACAACACCTCATCCCCCAGCAAAGGACTTCTGGAAATTCATAAGATCAAGGGGGTAGGTCAGCCGAGTTACTAAGGTCAACTAATTGTAAGTGAAATACATAATAAGGACTGGAATATCCAATCTACAAGGACTAAGCATGGTGGAAACCTCAAAAATATTATAAAGGGAAGTATGCATAACGGCAAGTATGCATAACGGCAAGTATGCATAACGGCAAGTATGTATAACGGCAAGTATGCATAGCGGGAAGTATGCATAGCGGGAAATATCCATAACGGGAAGTATCCATAACGGGAAGTATCCATAACGGGAAGTATGTATAAAGGCAAATGTGCCAAGGGAAGTCGCCAGACGGGAAATGTGCGAAGGGAAGTCGCCGGACACCCTTGCCGGCTGGTTTAACTGCAATAAAATATGTTCCGGTTTAAGAAATTTTAAACATTCCTTAATGCTAAATGCTATCGTGTTTTTAACGCTTTGTTCAAAATCATGAGAATGGGTTAATAAAAAAGTCCCGATTATTGAAAAGGATCCCAACCCCAAAGAACGATCCACGACAAGATGCTGCTTCTTATTCTTCGGTTCGTCGAATTCACCCTCATTGGTATATCGACAACGACAATCTGCATATTAGTGGCTGACCCATGTTCCGCACCCTTTTTGGTCTCAATGTCGGATCACTGTGTTGAAACCAAGTTTCACCAGCCAGGACGACCTGGGTTTTTGGTTTGGATTCCGGTGTTACTTTTCGAAACCTGGGCTATCCTCAATGGGATAGTAGCAGGTGCATTTTACGGACAGTTCACGTTTTTGGCTGGAGTCGTAGGACTGTTGGACTACATGGAAATCCTCAACCGGTAATACCCATAAAATATACAGAAACTTGTTGTCAGGTCATAGGAGAGGATTTATTAGGCAAATATCAGAATATTCAAAATCCGGCTCTTAAACACTAATTTCCAACTTGGTTTTCTCAATATCTAATATTTTTTTTAGAAAACTAAAGGAAAAACTAAATTCAAAGTTAGTTATCGGATCAAGGAATTGCTTCAGCTACTATATGACGTACAGGAAACTGCAACTTTTAGGAATCAAATTAAATTCGAGCGGCAAAAATCGCGTGATGCCACTCATGGTTTGGATTCTGCCCTTGGTGCAAATTGTCAGTTTGTTTGGTAGTATTCGACTCTGCGACAGGATTGCGATGCCAGAATTCCTTGTCTTTCCAATGTTCTATGGAGATGCTATTTTGGTGAACATATTAGGCCTCACGTTGGCCGCTTTGTTGTATAAGAAATCCCAAAGGTTGATGCAAGTCTGTGGTACAGCGATGATTCAAAAGCGCTCCAAGAGATCACTCATTGCGAAGAGGCTAGCTTCTTGTCGCCGTTTGAAAGTTGAATTCGGAATCAACTACATTGACATGGAGACGCCGCTAACGGTCCAAGACTTTTGTCTCAATCAAACAGTGATACTGTTACTTCTCTCAAAGGATGCAGTTTAAATTATTCAGGTGTTCCAACAATGCTTGACTTTTCTTGGACTTAAATAAATAATTAACGTTGAGAGTTATAAGAATTATGAATTTCGTAAATACGCTAGCAGCTTCACCATTGCACGTTTGAGAACACGGTACATGTCTTAAATTGAGATCTTGAGGCCGGGTGGAAGATATGCCATCCACAGTTTCAATTAGTAGTACGAATTGTTAACTTTAGTGATTATACTGTGAATGTGCGTTTACGCAAGGGTGTTTAAATTTAATTTTCTCAATACCTACTGGACCGATGTCATGTTTTTAGCTGAATTATAAAAAAACATATTTATGTTTTGTTTCATTGCCATTTTTATTGGGCTTTATTTCTTATCATATTCAAATATATATATTGGAAACGTTTCTAACTTATAATTAGATGGCATTTGTGTTTATTTCATATTTTACAATAAAATACCTCGAGTTTAGGCTTCGGAATTAAAAGCAAGCAAAGCCCTAAATGTCCCATGCACAATTCCGCGAAGGAATTTGAGTACATTGAGGCGACTAATATAATAGCAACCCTCTACCCTTAATCCCAGGGGCCGACAGCTTTTTTTAAATTTCAAAAGTAGTTTCTTCTCTCGTCGAGGCCATTCAATCCGTTCCCACGAATCTAAAGTTTCAATTCCATGAGAATTGAGTCTACCAGCAACTTGCAGTACTGTGACCCACAGCCCTAGAATGGTAATAGCCCAAAAACCCAGAATCAATCTGCTCGTCAGATCCAAACGATCCCAAGTCTTAATTAAACCGTAGATACAGAAAAGAGAAAACTCCGTAACGATCGTTTCGACTGGAATGACAAAAGGTTCAACAACAATGTTTATATTCTTATAATAAATCTCAAACGTCCGATAAGCCAGATATAGGTACTTCGGAGTTCTGAGGGATCCTCTGGTCTTATAAGAAGACTGACCAGTCGCAAGCTCATCCCGGAGAACTATGTTCTTGATCGTTACAGCCATGAACATAAACAACATTAATGTCAGCGCAATATTGGACCAAATACACAAGTTGAATATAAACGCACAGATCCCATAACAAATATATGTTATGGCATTGAAGAACGCCGGAAATACAGACCAAGGATGGATCGACGACATAGGGAAAATAAAATAATGGGAGACAATTAAAATGGAACCTCCAAAGGTACACAAAAGGACGCTAAGTAATATACGGTCAAAAATGTAATTGAATTTGGTAGTTTCCTTGTCCTTTTGATGTCTCCAAGCTCCTGTAAGCAAAAATTACACAAAATAGGTAATAAATAGTGTACTCTTTTATTTGTATTACAAAGTCATGACCTCTTTGGTTGGTACCATTGTTTCCTAGGTTTCAGTGCGACTTCATTAGTGTATAAGAAAATCCCTAAACGGATCTCTAATCTCTTGTACGTTTTACTTGTTTTTAGATTTGGCACCAAAAATAATGTAAATTAAGGGGGGGGGGTTTAAAAAATATTTGATGTCCTAAAATGACCATCCATAGATACACGTAACGACAAAACTTGGCTGGCGATTTTTATCAAAAGTACAAGCAACTTGAAAATTGCTTGCCAAATCTAACATTACACGACTTATTGCCATGGGGATTGTCGAAGTTTCCATAGTTACCGTCTTAAATTCCCATGGAAACGACAATGTTTCCATGCATTCAGACTTATCAGAAAAGTCCTAAAAATGGCCAAACCGGTTTACGGGGTCAACCTACCCGCCCCCACCGGTCAACTAATCGATCTCATTTTTTCCCTAAAAATTCCTCGATAAATTTTGTATTCAGTATAGTTTTTACTTTTTTTTATTTTTTTATCTTATTAGTTTCAAAATTCAGTTCGCAGATAAAATGGAGCCTTTTAAAACAAGATAATTGGTTGTATTGCTGAATTTGTAGGGTAAAAAATAAAAAAAGTAAAAACTATACTGAATACAAAATTTATCGAGGAATTTTTAGAAAAAAAAATCAAATTAATTGACCGAGTGGGGCGGGCAGGTTGACCCCGTAAGACGGTTTTTAACATTGGTTTAGATAGGGAAATCAAAATTTCCATAGTTTTTTAAATCCCCCCCCCCTTAAGGGTCCTAACATTACGGTTTGTGGTTTTCTCTATTTGCTTTACCATTTCGACACCAGTGTGAAATACCACTGAATTTGGAATAAAACCAAAAAAGACAAGCATAAAAAGAAATATTCAAAGCTTTGCTCTTTTAAATGCCAATGAAATACTGTGTCTAAATGCTGCTCACAAACTTCATAAAAGTCCCTTGCTTACGATCAAAGTCTCCGGCGTATTTGAGCGTTGCGTTAAAAATGGCCTTCAGGTGATGTGTCTTTGTCACAATCAGGATGAACCAAAACGTGTCGAAAATAATACAGAAAATAAAGGCGATCAGAACGTAAGGGGTCGGACATCCGGTTGAAACAGTACATACTCCTTGAGTCTCAAAAAGAATTCGGAGTCCAAGCAAAATGGGAACCCCGGCTACTGAGAAGGCCCCGAAGTAAAACGCGTAGGACTGGAACGTATTGTCTCCGCAAACAGAGAGTTCTCCGCGTTTCTTATCCCAAATGTACGGAGAACCACCACAACGAGCTGTGAGTCGAACCTGTAATTCCAAAATCTTAAGTCCCAGTTGGGTAAACATGCTGAAGGGCACTGTTCACCCTCTCAATGCCCAGGGTTGAAAGCTGTCATGCAAAGGCTAGTTTTTTGCCAGGAAATGTCTAGTTTGGGTTTGGAATGAATGCTTCCTGTTCAATCAAATATGAAATCAATTGGCTTAAACTAATTCTGCCGTTCTTCCTGAACTTTCCCATTTAATCAGAGATACCGGTCGGAGATAAGTGGAACTGAATATGAAGAAATTATAATTTTGGGACGTTTTGATTGTTTTTGATATGCCTTTTATACAATCCGTATAAGTTCGTCAGAATTAGATAAAACCAATCAAGGGATATGGATTGTAAAGAATGAAAACTCAATCAACTTTAAATTCCAAATTTTTATTCCAATTCTGAACAGAATGTATGAGTAAATAATATATTTGTAAAGCCAACTCAACCTTTAATAACGTTTTTAAACCCTTGTCAAATTCAAGACTTCTAATTGTAAGTTAGCCCTCTTCCTGCATCTCGGCCCAAAGTTCCTTGCCCGTCTTCCCTGTAATTGTTTTGAAAACTTCGTCCTTGTAGGTACTCTCGCGTTGGTTCTTGCTGATTTGCTGAATAAAATCGGGCGTACTGGGATAGGCCGTGTTGACGTAATTGAGGAAGTAACTGCATTGCTCGTCACTAACCGTCTTCGGGGACTTATTTGCAGGGGGCTTGGAAGGTCGTAGAGTTTCCTCCCATCGATAATATCGTCCATACTGCTCCAAGCACTGGCGAAGCCATTTGGGAGAGGTGGTACTGTCCTTGGGGTAACCCATGGCCGATTGTCCGGTGAACATGACAAGGAAACTGATGTCGTTTTCCTTGATTCCATTTTTCTGCAAGTCCTTGGCACAGGCCTTGTAATAGATGCCACCGTTGGACACGTAACCTTCACAAGAACCGTCGAAGGTCAGGAAGATTTCCGGAGCTCCGGAGAAAGTAGGTGTGGCCAAGTAATCTGCCAGCTTTGGGTAGTAGTCTTCAATCGCGGCTCTGACTTTTGGAATGTCGCTTGCTAGCTTTGGGGCTGCTTTGTAGTCGATGTTTAGTTTAAAGCTGTCCATGGCTGAAAAAAAAATTGAAAATTTTAGTTCAAAAGAAAATTCTGAAAATCGATGGATTGCATTTTTAATGTTTGAGACTCACCTTGTGCATATTCAATGACTACAACACCTAAAAGGAGGTAGGCAACTTTGAACAGGGTCATCGTTGATGTTTTTGTTAATGCTAAGCACTATTAACTACTAGTGGGATAACTGATGGCAACCCGACTTTTCCTTTTATATTTTTTGAATAGCAATTAATGGTGGGAGGATGCATAGCAAAACCAGAACCATATTTCTCATTTAGGTGATCATTTGACCACAAACGACAGGTGGTTTCGAGAAAAACATGACAAATTATGAATTGGTGTTATATAAGTGGTTTTCATTACATAGTATAGAACTATTTTGTAATACATAATAAAAGAAACTATTGAGCAATAAATACTTATTTTTAGATTGTTTTAATGTGTGAAAACAGATCATCATCATAATAATGTGTCACGCCACACACTTTCGATAATACTGTGCACGTGGAAGTTCCAAATTATTAAGAACTGCAAATAAAAATACTCAGTTTAATTTGTATGATATAATTATTGTCAATAAGATATAGATTTGTATTTTCGGAAGAAATAAATCATGAGTTTAAATTACTGTAATTAACGATAACTGCTTCGGGGATTAGGATAATAGGGAGACAGGCAGATGGCTTGTTTATAGATTCGTAGAATTAATGGCTCTCGGGTTGTGATTAATCCAATTTTAATTGAAATTAAATTTCTTATAAAACACAATCGTCAGATTCATTTTGAACGTATACAACTATTCCACTTCGCTCGAGTAATTCCTATTTTCATTTCAAAAAATGAGTTCCAGGACAATCGTATTTTCCCTGCTGGTTTTTGCCGGCTATTTCAGTGCGGTTTTCATAATCACTCCTTTTTTTTTTAAATAATTGCATACTTTTTAAATCCAATTAACTTGAATATTTCGAATTTCAAATTAATTTTCAGGTGGAATTATGGCCAGTCCAGCTGTACCCGATGTCTCATTGAATTCGGTCCAAGGAATTCAATCCGTACTGTCGGATAACGGTGCTTTGAGTAATGCCTACTTGGCCTACACTGTATGTAAATTCAATTTAAAATCTTAAAAAAATAATTAAATAAGTTCGCCAAAATTAAGCATATTGAATTTTAATGTCCGTGTAGGAAAAATATAACAAGGAACACGACCCTTCCAAGCTGTCCACATTTAAGTCAAACCTGCAAAAAATTGTGGACCACAACTCGAAAGCGGATGCAGGGAAACAAAGCTACACTTTGGGCGTAAACAAGTTCACCGACATGGTAATTTTTGACATGTTAAACACATTAATGTGCCGTCTGCACTAACCTTGACCATCTAAATTCCTCATTGTAATTACAGTCAGTCCAAGAAGTCATCGCCAAGTACACGGGTTACAAAGAATCGACAGCTAATTCCGTAAGTTACGTACAAGCTGGGGGCAAACCAAGAATCCCTCCAATGATAAAGTGGACATCCCCTCCTGCTTCCCTGGATTGGCGAACACAAAAGGTCGTCTCTCCGGTTAAGGATCAACGTGAGTAAATTTTAAAACAAATTGTCGATATACAATTTCAGTATTTTAAAATTAATGTTACGCCACTACTAATACTCCAGAAAACTGCGGTTCCTGTGTCCTCTTCGCCGCGACAGGCTGCCACGAGTCTTCCCACGCGCTCTGGCACAGCAAAGAAATCCTGGATTTGTCTGAACAGGAGCTGCTAGATTGTGGTGACCGTTCCAAGGGTAACAACGGATGTTCGGGTAACACGTTCGTCCCCACCTTTGATTACTTGGTACAGACGGGTCAATCGCTAGAGTCAGATTACCCCTATACTGCCTCCGAAATGAACGATGGGTGGGATGCCAACAATTGCAGTGCTTCTAAGTTCAATCATCCCTCTAAGCTGTCGGGCTGGTGGTCCGTTCTTCCTCACGGCGACGAGAACGAGCTGAAGAAAGCAACTGCCCTCTATGGCCCTGTAGCCGTTGCAATTCATGTAAATGACGCCGTGATGGGATATAAAAGCGGTGTTTTGGATGCTCCCTGTCAGGGGGGTAGGAACCACGCTGTCCTCGTCGTTGGATATGGAACGGAGGGGGGCAAGGACTTCTGGCTCATTAAAAACTCTTGGGGCACTAGATGGGGCGACAATGGATTTTTCAAGCTGAGGCGGAATAATAATAATATGTGCGACGTGTCTGGAGACGCCCTATTTGTTAATGCTGCTTAAGTGGCAAATGTCAAAAGTTTGAATTGTCAAATTCCTATTTATTTTGGAAACTAATAAATACAAATCATGGTATTTTGTCATTGATTTTCTTAATTACTCTGTGTGACGCTTTTTAATGAGCAGGAATTTTTAGTAATTTTTTCTGTGACCATTTTTTTCGTCGACAATTTTTTCCTAACCATCTTTTTCCTGGCCATTTTTTTCTAACCATTTTTTCCGGCACCCGTCCTAGACGCGTGGCGGTTTGTTTTTCTGGATTAAAATATAAAATCGATTGCTCGTGAATTGCAGAAAGCTGCAAATTCGTCGATAGAGTAACATTTCAATCGATTCACTCCCCACCCTTCCTTTCGTTTTATTGATAATTCATAATTAAATTTCATTCGCCCTTTACAAATTTATTAATCCATTAAATGTATTCTGAAACGAATTGCGAAGCAAGCTCTTAAGAGTGGAGAAACCCTCATAAAAGCATAAAATAGAGGTATATGGCTAACAAGCGACATAACCCAAAGGTGAGAGCCCAAATCGTTTGATTTTTTTACGGTCGAACACACAACTAATGTAAACAACAAAACTGCAAGAAATATCTGCGGTAGTTCATCCTGGCCCTTTTTTTAAAATCATGAAATAAAAAAATCACGAAAATTGACTTTTTCAAAAATTAGTAAAACATCGATTTGTGGTCCGATTTTCGAAATCTTTCAAGTTTTGTAATGCTAAAGAGTTGTACTTTATGGAAATCTAAAGATTTGAATTTTAAAAAATATTTCAATTTTTTTTTAATTTTTGAAAAAAAATTTAACCCCAAGAACGTTAAAGAAAAACGGTTTTTTTTTTCGATTTTTTACAAAAATTCAAATCTTTAGATTTCCATAAAGTACAACTCTTTAGCATTGCAAAACTCGCAAGATTTCGAAAATCGGACCACAAATCGATGTTATATTAATTTTGGAAAAAGTCTATTTTCGTGATATTTTTGTTTCATTGATTTTTTAAAAATGACCAGGATGAACTACCGCAGATATTTCTTACAGTTTTGTGGTTTATATTAGTTGTGTGTTCGACCGTAAAAAAATCAGAAGATTCGGGCTCTGACCTTTGGGTGATGTCCCTTTTTAAGGCTTCAGGTTTCAAAGGTCGTTAGTCTCAAATCGTATTTGTAATTGGAGTTGTGTATTCAGACGTTTGGTCTCGAAATCCATTACTTCCTATTTCGGGATTCGTTTCTTTAAGTTTAAAAGTAAACAATTCGTTAAAATCCAAGATTTCATTTAAAGATTTTGGTCTAATGAAGCACACCTTTTTCTTTCATAAATATCGCAGGTATACAATAGAATTATTTCTATGCACCTAGTTCACATACAACATAACAAAATTTGAAATCAGATTCATAACATATTCTTCAAAAGTCGAAGCCTTGTAACGGGAAGGCATTCATAACACTGTTACTTACTGTTGAAATGCAGTAACCTATCATCAATGTAAATTGAACCATCAAAAGGTATCAACGTATTTCGTTGAAATTTCCAAACCATTCCTATAGATTGATGTTGAAATCGAATAATGATTACCATATGATAAATGATATGTTTTACGTTTGAGTTTAATATCACACAATTTTATCCGTTTGTAAGATGAGCAAGCCACACTGGGTTAAATATATATTGTGATTTCGTTATTCTCAAATGTATACTCGCATGAGCACAAACACAAAACCAAAATTCACTCAAGGATTATTCAAAGCCACTTACCGGTACAAATGTGTATTTTCGAGTTGAGAAGCATATGTAATCAGTATAATTAAATCATTTTCAAGTGGTTTATAAATGCGGTAGTCCTGAAATTACAAAATACCTTATTTTAATTCTCCATGAATAATATAAAAACAACGGAGCTGGAGACATTTGAATTTATTCACCAACTTCTGACTTGACTAAAAAATCTTATTAATATATTCGAAATGCTGACAGAAATAATTCTTCCGTCTTTGAAGCGGCTTTTACTGGCAGGAAAGTACACAGGGGCGATACCGTTTGATTGGAATGATTCCAGTGGCTTGGTCGTACGGTCCAACTCTGGGATACGCATTTTTTTGCAAAAATTTCAGCTGGTGGTTCACCTCGTCTACGCCGGTTTAATGACAGGGTATCTTATGTCGAGCACCCTAAGTCTAGAATACCGGTTCCTGGGCCTGATATTTTACTTCCTTCACTGCATGTCCCTTGGGTTAGCCTGGAACTGGAATTCGGACACCGACACGATCGATTGTGTCAATTCAATGAGTCTCTTTGAGAGGGGGTTTCTGCAAAGTAAGACATTTTAAAATGCTCTAATGGGAATTCATGAGATGATAATTGAGGAATTGATCAGTTGTGAGATTTAGAGTCAGTTTGCCGGATTGATAGATACATCGAGGTTACTTAAAACCGTAGGACCCAAATTGCCTGCTAAAATCTGTGCTGAAATCAAAAAATCTGGAATCCCATACCCTTGTTTTAGCCTAGCATTTGGATTTTTAGCCGTTAAGTATATGAACCAGATCTTGACACCTCAATTCAAGTTCCCTTTAATTTTCCAGATTTTAAAAGTATCCGAAGTGAATGAGATTAAAATTTTTAACTTTAAAATTTGTAAGAGTTTGGGCACCAGAAGACAGCCCAAGACCAAATGATGTCACTCCTCGGTCCGTGGCTCGAGTTTACTATCGCAGGTATGACGGTGACCACAATGGGAATTCTAGTAACTTCCCCCTGTGCACCGCCGTTCCTTGGATCGATGCTGCACTACTGCGTCGAAAATGATTTTCATTCGGAGAAAATGCCAGAACTTGTAATTTGGATCCCGATCCTCGTTTTTGAAACTTGGAGAATGTTGACTGTCTTGATCTGGGCTGGTTTCTACACTCAGTTCTCATTTCTAACTGCAGTTGTTGGATTGTTTGATTACCTAAAGATTCTACAAAGGTAATTGAGCATGAGACAGGACAGGAACGGGCAAACCAAAAATAGTGTCAGGTCAATTGGGTCAGCGACGAAGGTGTAAAAAAAATCTGCCAACTTGGTCCCTTGACGGATTTACGACATGACACTTTTTTTCCCTTACCTCTTTGTCCTGGCGACTCTATCACCTAATCACAAAATGATTTTACTCTCTATTTTACGATTATTTATTCATTCCAAGTTTGTAATTCTACAGGAAAGTGGACGGACGAGGAATTCCAAGAATTTGTACAAGCACTAAAGATATCCAAAACCACGGCGAGCTGTACCAAAAAGAAAGAGTAATTGGACCAAAGACCAGTTACATTTGCTACATGATGTACAGAAAAATACAACTTCTGGAAGTCCAATTAAATGAAGCGGGAAAGAAGCGGTTACTGCCGGTTATAGTGTGGATCATGCCGCTTGTGGAAATGTTCAGCTTGTTTGGATGCATTCGACTCCATGAAAAAATACCAATGCCACACTTTCTCATGTTTCCCATGTGCTTTGTAGATGCTGCTGTAGTCAACATGTTGGGTCTCACTTTTGCGGCTTCACTGCTTAACAAATCGCAAAGCATTTTGCGAGCGCTTGGAAAGTGTATGACTCCGAAAAGATCGGAAAGGGCAAGGTTGGATCACAGACTTAAATCGTGCCAGCCTTTGAAACTCCGATTTGGATCCAATTACGTGGACATGTCAACACCAGTTGTAATCCAAAATTTTTGTTTGTGTCAAACTGCATCACTGCTACTTTTATCGAAAGCTTGAGCCATTTAAGATCCCAACCCTGATTGGAACTGACGTTTCAATTGATGATTGAATTAAAGTCCGACATAGTCAGGTTGCATCAATGTGTTTCCACGGTGTTGGTTTGTGTGTCTTTTTCTTCTCCATGTGATGACAGAAGGAAGGTTTTCGAAAGATTTTGAATTTTTCAATCTATATGAGGAAACAAACTCCGACCGAAAAAAATCCTGAATTCTACGGCAACCGAGTTAGATAGAAATGGAAGAATTCTGACTTCTCAGGCGGAAGTTCGAGTATTTTGTATTGGACTGCAAATGCTCATAATTGTACATACGAAATATGCATGATAAGAACAGTTGGATTTGGATAAGTTCCACTATTTTGTACCCGAACCCGATGCAAATAGTCGTAAATCATCTCATTTGTTATCATATCATAATAAACAGTATTTTGAGGAGTAGTACATCTCAGATCAGGTTATATATTTAGTTTATCTACTCTATACTTTATAACATTTTCAATTTCATCCAGCTCAATAATTCGGTTTCAATTAAAAATTAAAACTTTGGATTTTAACTTTCATCATCAACTCATTTTTTATGAGCCAATATTATTCAGCCAAAACTGCTCCAAATATTGCATATGTTCAAATGAATTGTAATTTTCATAATCATCCAAGATCCAAGTCCAACTGGTTATAATAATGCGTGTACATGGAAGATACATATTTGTTCGAACAATTTTTGGTCGAAAAGTCAGAATTCTTCCATTTCTATCTAGCTCGGTTGCCGTAGAATTCAGGATTTTTTTCGGTCGGAGTTTGTTTCCTCATATAGATTGAAAAATTCAAAATCTTTCGAAAACCTTCCTTGTGTCATCACATGGAGAAGAAAAAGACACACAAACCAACACCGTGGAAACACATTGGGTTGCATGCTATTCATATGATTTTATTGCTATTAAAAGTGTGTTGCACAATAATTGTAAGAGTAGTCGATATCTAACGATTCTAGATACCTAAAAATTCTGGCTTTTAATTAACTAATTATCAACTTTGACACCTTATTGTAAAACTTGTGCCATCTGCGACTCTGAGTCCCAGCAAGTGGTATTACTGAAATGTAATTTTGTTCCGACAACACCCAACCACATACTCTGCCTCTGCATAGTAGTGAAATCCCGAATGAAAATGCTATTGCCATTTGCGTGGGATTGTTATTCTAGATTCAAATTATTATTCTATAACGGTTACACCCTTAAATAAATGAATTGTTTAATGTGCTGAGTTTAAAGAAGGGGGTATTTCCCAAGATCTGTTTACCCTAAATTTTAAATTGTCATGTCCCATAACAATTTGGACGATATGGGAAATGCTCTGTACTTATTTCAATATTATTCCAGACGGAATCGCAAATAAACTGTTTAACGAATATACTGATGCATCGATTTTATAAATACTGTTCATTTTGAAAATGTTTTTGAACCTTTTTAGTATTAAAACTGTGTTCAACAATGCCTAAAACGCATAAAGCATACAAAATTTAGCCCTTTCCTTATCTCGTGTGAAATGCGCCGAAAGAAAAATGTTAAGATCTTGAGCATCAGTTACGGACTTTGCAGGCAGACGGATGGACGCATAGCAGGTCGTTAGCATAATTTATCTACGATACAAAATAATTCGGTTTATGTTCCTTCCTCTAGAAGATAGATTGTTGTCACAAGTTGTTGACTGATGTCTACTTATCTGGGGACCTAGAAATAGAATAAATAAATTATACTATATTACTCACTGTTATGCGTTGATGTTTGTCAGATTGTCATTGTCAAGTGTCATGCAGAGTTGAAGAGAACTGATTGCTCAATTTTAAAACCTACACCAATCAATTTACCAATCAAGCAACGTTGAATCGTAATTTTTCGGAGTTGTAGTTGATAATGTTGAAATCATTCGTAATACCTTACCTGAAACGGCTTTTATTAGCGTGTAAATACACTGGTGCGCTCCCTTTCGACTGGAATAATGCTACCGGAATGGCGGTTCTGACAACGTCTCGTAGACGGAAGTTTCTTAAAAAATGTCAACAGGTCGTCAATCTTGTGTACCTAGTCCTAATGACTCGGCACCTTCTGAAAGGTTCAATGATTCTAGAACAACGAGTTCAAGGCGGCTTGTTTTACATGATTATATGTATTTGCCTTGGGCTTGGATGGAATTGGGATTCGGGCACGGAGACGATCGATTTGGTCAACGCATTGTTGGCATTTGAAAATCAATTCCCACCGCGTAAGTTTTTCAAATTGTACTGCTTAATTACAACTATGCACTTCGGATGCCTTATTTTCACTTTAGCAAATTGAATCAAGTAAATGACATGAGTCAACCATATTTATTTCGAAGATTTAAAGGTTTGACAAATCGTTAGTTATACTAATAATAAATTCGTGTCCCGGAACGACGCTAGTCGACAAGATAAATCGAATATTTTCTATTATTTCAAAGGGTTTCAACGGCAAGTTATGATCCCTGACAAGATGTTTCATCTGATACTGAAATGTGTGGAACTGAGTCTTGTTGGGATATCGATAATGACGTTCTGCTTATTAGTGGCTGACCCTTGTTCTGCTCCATTTTTGGTTTCAATGACGAATTATTGCGTGAAATCCAAGTTTCATTTCCCAACAAGACCCGATTTGTTTGTCAGGATTCCCGTTTTAGTCTTTGAAACCTGGAATATTTGCAGTTTGACTCTATCGGCTGCCTTTTACGGACAATTTAGTTTTTTGGCCGGAGTTGTTGGACTGTTGGATTACATCGAGACACTCAACCGGTAAGATATAAGTATGATAATGTATGATATCTTTAAAACTACGCTCTACCTTTAATCCACAACTATAACGAACATTATGGACATAAATCTGGCCAATTTGTGTTTGAGTTGTTTAAAAAATATTGAAATCATTAAAATTGTGATTTAAAAATCCTCTTACAGCAACGAATTCTGGTCCGATTTTCAAATTGTCTGGATTTTCTAGAATGTCAAAGATGAAAAGAGTTGTTTTTCAAGGAAATATATCAAATATAGCAATAGTAACTTAAAATTGTACCGCTATTTCTTTCTAATTTAATGATAATACGAGTGCTTGTTTAATCACACAAAAAAACAAGTAGATCGGAGATTTGCCTTTGTAAAACTTTTCCTATGCAAGTCTCAAGAGCCGTAAACTAATTGGAAATGGCTACAAGGCTCACTTAATTTTATCTGTTTTTAATGTTATGACTCTATAGAAGACTCTGGGAGCAGACCAATTCAAAATCAGGCATCGGAACAAAGAATTCCTTCATTTATTACATGATGTACAGGAAACTGCAAATTTTAGCGAATCGATTAAATTCAGGTGGGAGAAATCGCGTGATGCCCTTCATTGTTTGGATTAATCCGCTAATTCAAATTGTTGGCTTATTTGGATGCATTCGAATGTGGAACAAGATTGCAATGCCACAGTTCCTGATCTTCCCAATGATATTTGCAAATTCAACTTTGGTGAATATAATTGGCCTCACATTGGGAGCTTTGTTGTTTAAAAAATCGCAAAGTTTATTGAAAGTCAGTGTCAAAGTCATGATTCAAAGACCTACTAGGAGGTCTCTCATTGCACGGAGGCTTGCATCTTGTCGTCATTTAACGGTTGAGTTTGGAATGAACTACATTGACATGAACACGCCGCTAACGATTCAGAACTTCTGTATCAATCAAACGGCGGCACTTCTAATTCTGACAAACTCTTACAGGATTCTAAAGTTTAACTGACGTTATAAACCTTTAAATAACCTTTGAAACGTTGCTTATTTCAAACTTTACGATAAAATCGGCATTTAACTCTTTGGATTATTAGGAGAATTGACCAATGAAAACATGCTATGATTTCGAATTAGAAAACCCAGCAACGCATAATGTAGATATAATATACAGTTTATTATGACGTAATATTTGTTTGAGTTTGTAACGGTGTTTTAGCTCGTATTTTCGGTACGTTCACTTATAATTAAAAAGCATGAACGACTACTAAACATATTCCACGATTATCTAATAAACGCTTTTGACATCCCAATATTCAAACCCAAGGTACCCCAAACAATAACGGATTTACGTTAATAGTCTGCAAGATTTGAATTTTCCTGTATTTCTTAAAGTTTTCTTTAGTTGCGTTTAGTATTCGGTATTTATTCAAATTCTTGTTGTCATAAAACTTAATTTGTTAATATTCAAACTACAATTTGTTATTATTATTTCCAGCTCAATAAATATAATATTAAATTATTGTAATTATTTAAAGCGTTAGTTGTCCTGCTCCTGCATCTCCTTCCAGAGGTCCTTCCCACTCTTCCCAGTCATAGTCATAAAGATGGCGTCGGAATAAGTGCGCTCCCTCTGGTTTTTACTCAGCTGCTGAATTACGTCGGGAGGGGTTGGGGTTTGTGGATAATTCGTGTTGACATAATCTAGGAAATAACTGCATTCCTTAGCACTTACCGTTTTGGGAGACTTATTTGCAGGGGGTCTGTTTGGTTTGTTTTCCTTCGCCCAGATGTAGTATCGACCGTATTCTCTCATACACAGTGTCAGCCATTGCGGAGAGGTTTTATGGTTGCCGGGGTAACCCATAGCGGATTGGCCGACCATCATGACGAGGAATCCGATGTCGTGTTCCTGGATCCCGTTTTTCTGCAAATCCTTGGCGCAGGCGATGTATTTCCTGTTACTGGAGCTAGCGTAACCTTCGCAACTGCCGTTGAAGACCAAAGTGATTTCAGAAGCGGGCTCAAAGCCAGGGGTGGCCAAGTAGTCTGCAAGCCGTGGGTAGTAGTCTTCGATTGCGTCACGTACTTTTGGGATATCGGCTTCGAGGCCTGGGGCCGTGGAGTAGTCGATGTTCAGCTTGAAATCGATTGCTTTAGAAATAGAAAGAACCGTTAATATAGTGTTTTTAATAAAATATCGACGAAGAAACCGATGATTTTCGAAATAAACCCCAAAACAAGGTAAAATTGAGATATTTCGGGGTTTTATTTGTTGCGTCGAATACATACTACATAATCAGGGGTAAAGTTTAGTCTTAAAGCCCTATGGTTTTTGACAATAGTTCTCCTTAAAATTAGTCGTTAGGCTTACCGTTTGTGAAGTCAACTACTGCAAAGCTGACGACGAGGCAAATGCCCCATGAATATGAGTTCCACATGGTGATGACAGCCGGTTTAAAGCATTTGACGGGTTTCAGATCGGAAGGAGATGATAGTGTGATAATTTCGAAGGTTGGATTTTCTATTTATAGAAAAAAATGTTATGAAAATGTGGAGTTATTATCGAAAAAAAAAGAATTTTATTGCTTCCCTCGAAACTGTCTCATTACTCAATAATTAATTGTATTTCACATAACAAAGCCTACAGAACTAGTTTTAGCAGATTTGGATAAGCTCAATATTTAATATCCACATGTTCTTGATTAAATAATGATTTACCACGAAAACAAGTTACGTACCCGCGGTCCAGGCGTAAGTGATAATATAATCAACGTAGTTTCTGACTATCGGTCTAGACGTTCGCACTGGATTTTAATCTAGAGGCGGTGAAATTTTAATTACTGGGTCACACGTTTTATATATTTATAACTGTTATTAGAAAATAAGAATTCGAATAAACTCCTATAATCTACAACTGTCAAAATTAATTAGTGATACCCTTTCAATTGCTTAGTAAATCTAGTTTCGCACTTCTAAACCGATATGTAAACTGTTGTGTTGTAAGCATTTGAATCAATGTTTTTCTAAATAAACTAAAAGGGTAAATAAATTGAGACCATTAACTCATCTTGTCGAAAAGGCTGTACAATTTTGCTCGTTTTCAAGCAATTTACTCACTCATCATAATACTCGGAAAACAAAAATATTAATCTTCCAAAAATATAAAATTTTTATATTATGTCATATTAATCAGTTTGTACTGCTCCAGATAAAGGAACATGCTGTTTTTATTGCCTCACAAGTTGTATGGTTATTTGTGATTTCACCGCAAGCCAGGGGTAATAAAAAAGACACATATCCGAGAAACTGTCAATTCACCCTGTATACAAATTCAGCTAAATTACAGTTGGATATTTGCAAGAAACAAACAAGGAACACAACTACTAACTAAATAGGTAGCACTAGTTTTGGCAAAGAACAATAGAATTCGATGTTTTTTTTTAATTATAAAAGTACAAATTATGGGTTTAAAAAATAGCTACTGAATCATGACATTAAGCAAGTGTTCTAGCAAAATTAGCTATAACTTTACAAGTTAATTCATAATTGCAAGTGTCAATGAACACTTCCTACATTTTCGACGAATGTAACTTAAAATACAGCTCAATAATAGTTTAATCATAATTATAAACGAAGGTGTGTAAAATGTATGATGCAGTTTAAGTTGTTTTGACAAAAAATAGCTATGCCGTCCCTTTAAAACCAACGAATGGGTTGAATAGCTTGAAAGTGTTGACTGGAATCATTTGCATACATTAAATAAATTAATTCAAGGTATATTAAAACCTACCTCCTCGGTACCTGAATATCACCTCGTAAAAATAATGCCATTACGTATTACATTACTGTCCGTAAATAATAAACGCAAAAACATGAGTAAGACTAGCCATTAAACGAAGTTAAAAATAAGAGATGATTTCAACACGAAGATGCAAATTCCGGATCTCCATGAACATGAACAATTCCATTAAAATTATGCCTCCACCAAAGGTTATAAAATCTGAAGAAATCTTAATTGAAAAGACCAGTACTCTTCAAGGCTTTGTCCACTAACTTTAATATAAATCACAGCGTTTGAGTCTCTTGAATATGTGGAAATCAGCAATAATTTGTTTGGCTCTTGCCAGCCTTACATTAGCCTATCCACAGTCCTCTAAAGGTCAAAAGGGAGTAACTCCCGCCCCGGCCAAAACCGCCCCGGTCGCCCCTGGCCCCTCCGGCCCCGTAAATTCCTTTAACTTGACATTTGTAATTTCTGCAAGGGGACTTCCAAAATTGGCAAACGCAAAGAAAAATGCGAAGGTGGACTCCTTCGTCAAAGTGTCCCAGAGGCAAAGGTCTTCGGCTCAGGCTGTGACTGACTGGGTTCTAATTGGCCAAACTGACGTAATTAAGGATAACGAGAGTCCGGACTTTAACAAAGTATTTTCGTTCATTTGGACGAAGGGCAATTTCCAGGTAATTTAAATTACTTTCCGTTCAGTGACTTTTAATTAATACAAATTTTAATTGTATTTTTAAATTGGATTTTTGCAGACCTGGCACTTCGATGTAAAAGACAAAAAAGGAGCTAAGGATGCGTCTATTGGAATTGTTGACATTAATGTCGACGAGTACGTTTTGCAGAAGAACCAGGACATGACGGTTAAGCTCAGCGATGGTGGAACCCTCATCATCAAGAAAACTACCCCGATTACGTTCAGGCTTTATGCCAGGTTGGATTTAATTTTACTTATTAGTTGGAACAAAATGTGCACGTCTGTCTTGATTGAATGTAATATTTTTAAAGATTACGTTAAGAAATCTTTAATTTTGATTTTTTTAGAAATGTTCCAAAAATGGACACCTTCAATGGCCTCAGTGATCCCTTCGTCGAATGTTTCTGGAGGAAAACTAAGGAAGGTAACGACACACTATTCTACACCACGAAAACGATTGACGACACGGAGAGTCCGGACTGGGACGAGACGATCGAATTCCCTAATTACCAAAAGGGCACAGATATGGTAAAACGATTAAAAATTTATAACTTTTAAATAAAATTAATACAATTGTTGAAGTAGCTATAAAAATTGCATCTTTAAAATTACAGTTCCTCCACTTCAAAGTTCATGACAAGGATTCCGTCAGCGGAAATGATTTTGTGGGCGAAACCCTCTTGGAATTGGATCCCTATGTCGCTAAACGAGCTGCTAAAGTTAATAGGTTGTCGACGGATGCCACAAATAAAGCTACCTTGACTATTACACCGGTTTAAACTTAAGTGCCTGCTTAAAGAGTGGTGTTATTATTGAGTGTATTAAATTTAAATACATCAAAATAAAAAACTTGTGAAATTAAATCCGAAAAGTTTGATTTGCGTGTCATTTTTCGTCCTTATGCACTGGAATATTTTTTACGAAAAGAAAACAGATTTACTGGCATGTTTTCTATTCCCGTAATTTAAAATCCCATCTTTTCAAGACATCATTGATGTGTTTTCCTGTAACTTAGAAATCCTGATCAACCGTTTTTGGAGGGTTTACATTCGGTGATGTAAAAACTTAATGGAACTTCTACAATGAAAGAAATTGTGAATTTTTTACTGTTTTTGTGTCGCAACTTTCAGCATTAAAAACCAAACTTGAAAGTTAAGATGTCCGAAGCATTTTTTATTAATAACAGCACTGAATGCATGATTCATTACACTCATATTTTTGCACACCCATAAACCCATTCCAGTAACAGTAACTACCACTTATCATACAAATCGTCTATACCTTCTTCTAACACATCGATTTGACAGATTTTTAATGCAAAGACAACAATAATTTAACAAGAAAACATGCAAATTTATACCAGCTCTCCATGAACATAAACAAGAAGCAATACTATACAACTCAACCACCTTCAATAAAACCATCCCAAACTCAAAGCCAATGATGCAGTATTCTTAGAACCTTGTACCTGTCTTGGCTCAGGCTTTATATTCATTCCCTCATCTCTTGAAATAAAACTTCTCGAAAACATTTGCAAAAACATGTGGAAAATACCAATTATTTATTTGACCCTGATTGTGGGCCTTAGCATATGCTACGCCCAACCTTCAAAAAACCAAAAGAGTTCAGCAACCCCATCCCCAGCGGTTCCAGGCCCTTCAGGGACTCAGAATCCGTTCAACCTTACGTTTGTAATCTCTGCTCGAGGTCTTCCGAAACTACCAAAGAAAAACGTCAAAGTTGATTCATTCGTTAAGGTGTTTCAGAAGCAGAAATCCTCGTCTCAAGCTGATTGGATTTCGGTTGGTCAAACTGAGGTGGTCAAGGATAATGATAGTCCTGACTTCAACAACGTCATTTCCTTCCTTTGGGTTAAGGGAGGTTTTCAGGTTTTTTTTTTAATTTTTTTTTGTTGGTCTAAAATTCAGACTACGAGTTCGGTATTAATTAAAAGCGGTTGTCAACTTCCAGACTTTGAACTTCGACGTGAAAGATACGAAACATGCCAAAGACGCGTCACTCGGATCCGTTGACATCAATGTCGACGAATATGTGTTACAGAAGAACCAAGATGTGACAGTCAAATTAAGTGATGGTGGAAGCTTAATTATTAGAAAAACGACACCAATCACGTTCAGACTTTATGCCAGGTACAGTTGTGCCCGTTCGTCTATATGAATACGTCACTAAAATAATTTAACAACGAATTCACCTGGAAGTTGTTCAAAAACCCGCAAGGATATGTAAATTATTTAATTTAAAATTGCATTTGCCATCATAGAAACGTCCCAAAAATGGACACATTCAACGGTCTCAGCGATCCATTTGTCGAATGTTTCTGGAGGAAAACCAAGGATGGAAACGACACTCTGTTCCACACAACTAAAACCCTGGATGACTCAGAAAATCCTGACTGGGATGAAACGATCGAATTTCCCAATTATCAAAAGGGAACAGCTATGGTACATACTCTAATATTTTTATTAAGAGCTTATTTCATATTTAAATTATGAACGAAAAATTAACTAATTTTCAAATTTGGAAATGACAGTATCTCCACTTCAAGGTCCATGACAAGGACTCCGTAAGTGGAAATGATTTCGTTGGCGAAACCCTCTTGGAATTGGATCCCTATGTGGCGAAAAGAACTGCCAAAATTAACAGGCTATCTACTGACGCAACGAACAAAGCTACTTTGGCCATAACACCAGTTTAACATAAAACTTCAGTAGTTCTTTTAGGGAAATATCACAAGTCCACATTTTAATTACCTGGCCAAAAGTAACCTGTAATAAATTAAAGCCCTCCTGCCGTGCAGTACTGACGGCTTTGGTGTTTGAGTTTATGGTTTTTCACTTAATTGCACTTTTATGATAATTAGGCTGTAAATTATGGCTTGATATTTTCAGGCTCAATTGTGTAGCTTTGAAGTCATGTACAGATACCGATTCCATTGTTTTAAATCTCACAACTTTTGTTGAAAAAACGATACAGGTTGTTGTTTATTGTATTTTTGCAAAAATTGTAATCGTAGTACTACGTTAAAAGTAAAATAAGGTTTTATAATTACAAAAAAAATAATTGTTCCCGTGCCGGGAATCGAACCCGGGCCTGTTGGGTGAGAGCCAACTATCCTAGCCACTAGACCACGCGGGATCTGATGGTTAGAGATGTATTTTACTAAAATCCGATGAAAATTTTTAAAATCTAAATATAGCTTTCTTAGAAATAAGTTGTATTCAATGCCTCTGTTTTGCTCGCATTCAGTTTAGAATGTATGCTCTCCATTCGGGGTTCGAGTTGGCTCCTCTTCTTCCCATCCCATATAAGACGGATTGAAATTGCGTAATTAATTTAATGACCAAACACAACAAAAACCTTTTAAAATGTTGTAATGAAACTCTATGTACTTTCCGAGTCCGAAATAGTTAGCTTCTCAATTCACCCTTTTATTCAAAAGTTTTAATTATGAATCCAGACCGATAGTGATATACCTTTGTTCAGAATCATACACTCAGACGCATGCAGAAACTAGTCATTCTTCTGCTCTTATTCTGACATTGCTCGAAAGGTTTTATTTTCAGTAGTCAAAATACATTTAATTTTTTGTTTTATTTATCCACAATGTATTTCATATAAATAGAGCTTTATTCACTGAGTACAGGAATGTATTCGCAGAGTTTGTTTAAAATTCAGTATCTAGAATTGTATTACATATTATATTTAAAAAAAACTGACCTTTGATCGTCTCACAAAAATACTCCCTAAACGGTACTGAAGAATTACTGAAAAAATATGACTCAACACATTAAAAATAAATTTCATATCATCCCGAGACCCGAGATCTCGAAGGCATTGCCTCAGCAAGCGAAGTCGCAATTTTAATATCCCCGACTTTATTCACCCCAGATCCAGTTTCTCCGCCATACACGCCCCATTTCGGATCCACAAAATCGGCATCAAAAGTCCGGCAATAAAATCGGCTCTTCCCATTATTCGCGAATGTAACTTGCTTTCCTTGAAACCAAAACTCCACGAACCCTTTTTTAATATCTTTAGAGACTTTAATGCGAAGTACAACAGAATACCAAGTGTTGTTTTTAAAGTCCGAGCTCCAGAGCTTAGAATTTTTCTTGTCCGGATTGAACTGTTCCAGTTCCAACTTCCCTTTAATCGTTCGTAGCATTACGGGGTGATTCTGGAGGCTGCCTTCAGTCGGATACGATTTCCACTGGAAATTCGCAAATGTTTTCAAATCCGGGGGGTCAAGGTTCAAATTTAGACTCCAACCGATGTAGAGGTCATCCCCTTCCTTGGCTTGGAAATTCTTAGATCCGTGTCCTTCGGATCGTTTTGCCCCACTTGGTTTTGTAAATCTCCATACTTTGGTTTTTAATTTGGAATCGGTTACGACGTCAACGGATGTTCCTTTTCCTTCTAGGTTGATTTGTTTCCAAACTTTATTGGATCCTAGGCTTGCATCCCCGTTAAATAGTAGCTTCCCGTCTGAATAGGATAGAAAAGACCCGGTTATTAGGAGTAATTGAACGGATAAGAGGTTTTGGAACATTTTGAAGAGGATTTGATGCGACTTGGAGGAACGTAATTTTTAGTATGATTAGTTTTGAAAAAGCACTTACGTATATCTTTGGCAGTAAGTCGTAGTTTATGGCAGGATGTACCTATTTACCATATGCGTAATCCGGGTTCTTTGTCAAACAACCATATCAAGCGTCATTCGTCATTCATGATGATTACAAATATTGAGTCACATTATAATCATTTTAGGCATGGTGTAAGAGGCAAAACGACAAATATCATGCTTACAGAATGAGGATATAAATGTCAGAAAATAATTGATATACAAGAACACTAACGCATTTTTATTCAATGGGCAATGGCACGTGTTGTGTGGATTTGTATGTGTATTATAGGTAAAACATTTATTCTGATGAATTTTGTGCTTTTTTCAGTTAGAACATAATGAATATGCCGCCTGCTTTGAGCGATTAATCAAATGTAATGGTATTTGGTTAAAGCCTCAAACATTCAGAAGAAATAATATTCAATATATCAACCTGACCTGAATTGCTGGAAAAATCAATAAAACTTGTTTTGCAATATTGTGTGAACAATACAATTTATCATGCAAAAGTTGATGAGCATTATAAATATTAGCTAACACTTTGCATTCTCGCAGTATCTAAAGGTGAATATTGATTCTAATTCTACATAGGTAGCTTTGTATTTGCATTCCGCACAAGTTATTTGAGCCGATAAGCCTAAATAACAATAATAAAACCCGTTGATATGCACTTCGAATTCATTGCTGGAACGATGAAATGAAAATAGCAATAAAACCATCAACTAGCTGTATTTCAAAAAGTTATTTTTCGAATTTGGAAAATGTTTTTGAATCGATTAGCAGAAGATATGCGATTTTTAAAATTAAATAAATATTCGAATAGATTGGGCGTTTCGGAATTTTTATTTCGAAGTCAAAATAATAAGAAAATAATAATAAGAAGAAAAATATAGACTCAATCGGTTCTATCAAAACATAATACGATAATTTTGTTGTATTTCATTCAAGATATTATCATTCAAGTAATTAGAATTCTAAATTAATTAGTGTCTATCAAACACTGCTTAATTGAATTGGATTGATTTCAGAACTGCATAAGGTCATTTATGTATATCATATTTTGATATTTAATTGGCTTTTTACTAATTTTATACATTAGATCTTCAGAAACGGGCAATTAATTAGACGGGAGGTTATTTCGACGCACGATGAAGATCTTCTCTAATTCACACACTCTAAAAATCACTGCATTCGATTCATTAAGTAGTCCAATTCGATTTTAATGTTTTTACAAGTTACTCAATCGGCAGAGGAGTTAAAAAAAGTTTCCTCAAAATATTAGTACGTGAGTGTAAAACGCTGCCAACCAGATAATTGACAATAATAATTGAATCATTCCGCTTTACTAATTTCCCATGTTTGTCAACAGCATTTATGATACTGACATAATATCTGTGATTGCCCTGTAAAATCCTATAAAAAAGTAGCATAATTAACTACTATGACTAGGAATTTAGATCAGAGATTTGCTAATCACCTCAATGAGATACATTGTCGCGATTTATTGACAAATTTGGCAGGGTTTTGAGCCAATTTACATTAGTAATTGGGAAGATGCACTTACGGGCCCATCACCAAACTACTTGACTTCTTGACCAGGAACAGGTTCTATGCATTTTTTGCATGCCGATAATTTCTGCATTTATATGTGTTTATCATCTTAGAGGATATGTATTCGGCTACAAAGGAGTTTAGTAATTTGCTTGTTTAATCAAATTCAATTTTTTTTGGCAGAAGTCGAGCATTCTGTACAAATTGGGACAGTTTATGAGAATAGTATTTATAGGAGAATTTGCACTCAATATATTATCAGTTCATCTTTCAACCTCTTTTGATTATCATCCTCTGAAAATAAACAACTTCAAACGAAAATGAAATCTGTTTTGGTAATTTATCGTGTTTTTAAAATTATCACCGATTTTAAAACATCGAAAGCAATCATATAACGTATTCTGCATTTTCAGGCTATTCTTTCTATCGCTGCGGTTGCGGCTCTTGCTAATGCTGGAAATAGTGGATATGGAGCCCCTGCTGAAGAGGCGTACCATTCCCAAACCTTCAAACATGTTAGTAAAATAATTACCAAATATCTTACAATTATATTTAAAATTGGAAATGAATTCACAAATTCTTTAATTATCATATAGGTTTACGTCCACGTTGCCCCAGATGAGGAGCCAGACTACCAATCCAGAACCATCCGAGTTCCAGGAGGAGACAAACATGTAAGTATCTAGACTCAAAATACCCCAGTCATGGAGTAGACATCCCTGGTGAGAGTTTGTGGAACTTTGAATAAAAACCCGCGTTTTCTCACTGCACCCCAGTCATAGAGTAGAACTTTGATTAAACCCGCGTTTTCTCACCACACAGTCGTAGAGTTGAACTTTGACTAAAACCCGCGTTTTCTCCCCTCTTCAGGTCAATATCATCTTCGTGAAGGCCCCATCTTCTTCCAGCCACTCAGAAACCGAAGTCGTTCTTCCAGAACAGGACGAACACAAGAACTTGGTCTACGTCCTCCTCAAGAAGGGCGAAGCTACCTCCAACGTCAACATCCGTCGGCCCGCTGCCCCGGCCCAGCCCAAGCCAGAAGTATTCTTCATCAAATACGGGAACCAGGGCGGTTATTCCGGCGGTGGTGGCGCCATCGGTGGGGGCGCTACTGCTGTTCGTACTCCAAGCGCGGAATATGGCGCTCTTTAAATTTCTGAAAATATTTGCTATCGATGCATATTACAATTAGTATTACAGAAACTTTGAATGAATTTGTACTTTTATGAATGTATACTGAGACCAGTCATTTACAATAAATTATAGCTGAAATAATTCGTTAAATTAAGAAGATGTTAATACTTATCTGAGCATAAATACAAGGCCTTCATCCAAATATATGTTGCATGATCTTGAATATTTTTATTACTGTTCCTAACAACATGTGTGTCGTAAAACGGTCTGAAAAAGGTAAGGTTCATAAAACAATTAAATAAATTACAAGTTTTATGACTTTGGTCAATCGATAACGTTAGTCTTAAAATTTACTCCCGAGTGGTTATGCCATTTTAAAGTTACTGAACTTGTTTGAAAAGAACCTGGCAGTGGGGATTTATTCCGGTGGTATTTTCATTTCAGGTTTTAGGGTTGGGGTTCAATTTCGAGGGTTTTTATTTCAAGAGTTACAGTACCGTTAAGGCTGATGACAATGACGCATGCAACACCCTTAAATTTATTCAGCTTGCTTTGGCTAATTTGTGATTTATGCCGATTCCTGTCGCTGATTGCACACAACTGTAACATATCAAAAATCAAGTCAGGACCGTCGGCATTGATGCAGACAACAAGTTTAATGTTTAATTGCTTGGAATTGACAGCTGATTAATTGGAGTTCCTCTTAATATTTTATATTCCACAGACATTGTTTTAAATAAGGGTGAAGAAGATCACCTTTGGAACTAATTACTTTTGTAAAAATTTGCATTCCAACAACCCTATTCGCGATTAGATTCACCCTGCACAATAAAATCATGTATAACCTTAAGTAGTTAGTTTTTATCTTAAGATTGTCTAAGGTGTCGAAGATTGACATTGGAATTTTAACTGTATTTATTTTTATGTATATCATCTAATCAGAACCATTAAAAGGTAATGATTAATTGACTTATTTTATTGCGGAGCCCTTGACACAAATCATTAGTATTCATGGCATAAATTGGTGAAATGATGAGAATTATTAAAAAATCTGCGGCAGACATTCCCCGGAATTAAAACCAAAACAAATATTTATCTATACAATCCCTAGAAATACAATTAAAAGTAATCTTTTAAAAACGACGATGCAACTCTTAATCTAAGTAAAAATCTTGGCAGGAATCTTTGTCTCATTACATAATCAGATAAATAGGATTAAAAGTGCAAAGTGGTTCTGCATTTTGGGTGATCTATAATCAACAGAAAATAATAACATCGAAATCATGTTAAATGAAATGTAAAGAGATTGTAAATAAAATAACATCCCCATTCCTTTCCATATCCAATATTTTTATTCTTTTTTAGTCAAGAACTCGACTCGGCACACGTATTTCCAAACTTTGATTTGATTCTGATTTGTACCATATCCGTCCACAATTCCTATCTTAGAGTAATAAACTACATGAACGGATATGACAATGTACCGTAGACGAGTCAAGCACTATTTACTTTTATAAGGACCGGAGCTTATCAAAAGTTGAACCGAACCATTGAATTTAATTAAACATATTAAATCTCGTATTGTCCCAACCATAGAGAATCTCATATTGCCCAATTATAAATCCTAAAATTTCAGAATGCCCCAACTATAGAGCAAGGTCGTGTTCATTGTCGCACAGACGTTTTCAACCATTTCCCACCGGTTTTGGATTTATATTTAAGGCGTTCTCCTTGCTCGCTCTGGAAGATTATTGTTTTTGAAACAACATACTTATAATTATTATCTGAAAACAGATTCTACAAGAGTCGATGCAAAAGTCAAATAGAGACTCAACGAACGGGGAGATAGACCAACAGACAAATAGGGTGTTGACATAAAGTATCTTAAAACCCCAAGTCAGCAACCTGAAGATGACCACTTTTTTGGCACTGAACTGCCAAAATTGCATCCCCAAGCCTTTAAATCCCTTTAAAGTGCTTGATGACCACCACCACCACCGTCTGTAGTAATGATATCTCATTTGTAAACAGGACGAGAGACGTGAAGATGTGAATATTTACGTAGCCTATTCTATTATATAGCATTCCATCACGACGACTGATAAGTTGGCCTTGCACTTTCATTGCAAACGAAATGATGATGAGGAGCCCTCTCAGAATACCTTCAAAAAGGCCGTGATATATGGGGCCTGGTGGTGGTGGGTTTGGCTCATCATCATTTGATAACCAGATATGATTACAAAATGTCATCACATCACAGGATCATAAAACATCGTCTTCAGGAGGAGTTGAACTAATTGAAATTAAGAGAAGATACAGGTCTCCAATCCTGCAAACAGAATCATTGTATCGTATTTAATTGTTGCATTTACTCAATTATTACGATCCACCAAATTTACGTAATTTACCTCGTCCCACGTCCATTTATTGTTCAATCAGACTAAATTTTTTGGCAGAACTCGAGCATTCCCATATCCCCAATCCCTTTTGACATGGAAGATGCTCAGGTTGGTCAAGGGGTATTTATACGCTGATCTCCATCGAGAAGAGTATCAGTTCATCTTCTTCTTTCATTCCTATTACATCTTCAACAGAGTCTTCTCTCCGAAACATTCAAAATGAGAACCTTCTTGGTAATTAGAATCATCTTTCTGGGTTTTTAGTGATTTTGGTTATAAAAATACCATCCTACGACTGTTTCTAAATCGTAAGTTTAATTGGTATAATTTCAGGTCGTCCTTTCACTCGCCGCTTTGGCCGCGGTTGCCAACGCTGGAAGCAGTGCCTATGGTGCCCCAGCCGAAGAGGCCTACCAATCCCAGACCTTCAAACACGTAAAATATCATACATTTTAACCTAGCCGCAACTAAGCCCGCTTTATTAATCAAAAACTCGATAATTCTAGGTCTACGTTCACGTTGCCCCTGATGAGCAACCCGACCACCAATCCCGAACCATCCGAGTTCCAGGAGGAGACAAACATGTGAGTATTTAGTCTCATAACACCCCAGTCATAGAGTATAAACTCCTGGTGGCAGTTTTTTGTACTTTGACTAATACTTACGTTTTTACCTCCAGGTCAACATCATCTTCGTCAAGACCCCCTCTTCCTCCAGCCACTCCCAAACCGAAGTCGTTCTTCCAGAACAAGACGAGCACAAGAACTTGGTCTACGTCCTCCTCAAGAAGGGAGAAGCCACCTCCAACGTCAACATCCGTCGCCCAGCTGCCCCAAGGCAACAAAAGCCAGAGGTCTACTTCATCAAGTACGGAAACCAAGGAGGTTACGAAGGCGGTGCCGGAGGCGCTGGTGGTGGTGCTGGATCCATCGGAGGTGGTGCCGGTGGCGCTGTCGGAGTCCGAACCCCAAGCGCTGCTTATGGAGCTTTCTAAATCAGTTTTTCGAATTTGCAATTCAACGACCCGATTTTTATTTATTATTTATATTTGGTTATCGCATTCTTCTTCAGTCACCTAAATGTTCTTCTTTCTAACTTTTCATTTTTCTGGATTCTTTACTGCCTTTTCTCTGCTCAAGTTTTCTTCTTTTTCCTCTCTGTATTGATCTGTTCTTTTCTGCTCTAGTTTTCTGTCTCCCTATCTGTCATCTTTATAAGCAACTGTTATTTTTATACGAAATAAAAATTATGTTTCAAAGTTAAATTCTTGTTGTTTTATAGTCTATATTGTACTTCTTTCATCTCATCTTTGGAATTCATCTCAAATGGCATTCAGGCTTATCGATTCCGCTGAATGGTATATAACATTTTGGAATTGAAAACAACAAACATTTAAGGTACTTTATAGTCCCTTTTATTCGATATTTAAGCTATTCTTAAGTTGTTGTATAATAGTTATTGAATTGAGTTTTAGACGTACCTTTCTGCTTTCCGTGGATATATTATGCCTCATGAGGTTCTTCATAATGTAACCATTCATAATGTCGGTACATAAGAACAATCGTTTTAAAATATGAATTCGTAATTCGTAAGACCTCTAGGTTTGGTTGCTTCAATTCTTTAACTGAAATTAAAGTACTCAAATTATTTGGTTTCATAACCAGGACCAGCAGAGCTACGTGGTTTCGATTCCAATACGTAAAATGAGACTAAAAAGTATATATAAAGTATTCAAGACATAAATTTAATATCTAAAGTAATTCGATGAGTAAAAACTCATCGTTTTAAATTCAGAATATGCTTGAACTAATTAAAAAACCCGGTTTGGATATTTGGTCTGGATTCAAAACGTTTTCAAGTTTTGCAGATCGGCTGTACTTACAGCCAATCAATTTGGCACTGAAAGGAGAAGCGTTTACAACCAGGCCATCAAAACTACTTTGGGCATGGAAACTACAGTCGTTACTGTATATTTTATTTTGTGTTTTTACGATTGGTAAAGTATTAGTAGAGATTTTGAGTTTCGAAAAGGATCCGGAATTTACAATGAAACCTATCTTACTCTCAACAATTTTTATCTCGATGTACTCTCTGTCCGTGGCTGATATGGATCTTGTGTACTGGAAACGATCTGACGTTTGCTTTGTTATTGCAGAGCTTATAAAGTTATCAAAAAGCTGGTTGGGTAAGAACACCTAATTAACCTTGTTAAATTCTTAACAGATTTGTCTTTTACTCAAAGTTGTTTAAATAAACCACACAGTGGTGAGAAGTTTGTGAATTTTTATTTTCAGATGTGAAAAATTGAGCAATTTTACCATTATCGAAATAAATCTATTTTATAAAATGCCTACTTTTTGAGTAAGTTTTTATTGAAGTATGTTCTCTATATATCCGTATTAAGAATATCTTGTCGATTTGATTACTATTGACCTAAAAAATGAGTAGTTTAAACAAATGCTAAAAATGTTGTAATGTTTAATAAATCGTCAACTCCACCGTAAGAAATTCAGTCTCAGAATAGTTTAAAAAATCAAAACGTTAGGGAAGTTTAGCTTCGACTTAACAAAAGTGTCAATTTTATGTTTAAAAAAATATTTTCAGAAAACCCAGAGCACCTACGGACAATGCAAACTCTCGGAATATTGGTACACCTTGCAATTCAATCATTCCTGCCACTTCCCTTGGCATCATTTCTCCTGCCATTGGAACCCACTAACAAATTCCACGACCCCTCTTACTTCATTGTCAAAGCACTTGGAATCCCAATCTCAATCCGACCTATAACCCGATCATTCCTCTTGTCAATCACAGTATTACATGGATGCCTTGTACTTCCGGTGGCATGTTTCTCAATGGTCGCTTACATGGCGCTAATGATTCCTAATCTCAAGCGTTTAACTCCGGGAAATCTACTGTCTTTGTCATGTTGGGTGCCAGATGGAGAAATAAAAGCTAAGACGGAAAGAAAAAACGACAAAAACAAGTCCGACGACACAACCAAAAATGCTTTGAAAATCGTTAGTAGTAGAACTACTAATCATGGCAACTGCGAATGCAGGAGTCGATTCAAAAATCAGTATCTGGTTTATTCCAAGCTAAGGATTCTGGAGACTGCATTTAATTCGGTTTGTTATTACTGTGTACCAGTAAGTTTACTAGCGACCCAACTCATACTCAGTATTTCTGGTTTTATGATTGTCCGACTCTATGCTATTCTCGAATTCCACATTTATTTATGTGCAATATTGGTTCATGTGCTCTGCTTGTGCGGTGTTGTGTCTCTGCTACCGTTTGGAGCCAGGGTTCTTGAAGAATCGTCGAATTTCCAAACGTCCTGGAATTTAGTTAATCTATCTCGACTCCATCGGAAGATGCTTCGTAGTTGTAGGGCGCTAAAATTTGAATTTGGACCATTTTCACATTCTCAGAAAAGCACTACGGCGGACTTCGTATTCCTTGCTTCGCAAAATACAATGTCACTTGTCATTTCTATAAATGTAGGATAGTCTCTTTCAATCAAGTTTCACTATTGCGTAAATTTGCTGGTAAATTTATGTCTTAACTTTTAATGCTGTGATGAATGGGGATTGATTTGATCCAATTATAGTTAAGGTTATATATATTTGACGACATAATTAAAAATCGGATTAGCCTTCAAAATATTTTACACAATTTGTTATAGTAACTCTTACAAGTACGTAGACCTACCCGGTCTCGTATGGGGTGTGTCCTAGCGTCCCTACTCGTGACCTTTGACACGACGAAGCTAACTGACTCTAAGGAACCTAAATGCGACTTCTACAACCGATGAGTGAATTAAGTGATCGTAGAGACTTCGTGGTAGTAGTATTTAATACAAACTGTCGTAGTTAATTTATTAAAAGAAAAATCAAACGGAGAGTTGTGATTACGACGGCTACTAAAATCGAAGTGAGATAAGTGTTGACATTCTGGGCTTCCTTTTATACCCGATTTCATAACAAGGAAAGATCAAAAGTACAAAATGCCAACTTGTAAAAATACATCGTATTTTTCTGAATAGGAATGAAAATGACACTCGGTGACAGTACCGCAGTGTCTGTAAGAATGTAGAATCAAAGGTTGAATCAAAGTACACGAACAAAGGTCAGAACACAGTACACACATCTTCAAAACAACATACACGAAAAGCTGAAAACAGTACATGGAATTTGTATCCCGGAAAAGTACTTTACACTTCGACCTGTACTATCATTAGAATGGTATTTCTAAAAGTACCTGACTTGTACTTATGTCAAAATTGAACTAAAAACTAACATTTCAGAAAACAGGAATTTCATGAAATATAAAATGATTCATATTAAAAACTATAAATCATAAAATGCTATTTTCATTGGTACATGGAACATACTCCCACAAATATTTATCCTTATAAATATTAAACAAAATGTACTTAATGAAAATTTGAAATTAATTAATGTCCATATCTAGCTGGTGCTTTCACCTGACGGCCAGATCTGGTTGTTTTAATCTCTCGAGGCTGTACTTTCACTGGAACCGCTGTGTCTTCAATTTCTGATTTCTTGGGAACTTCCGGTCTATCTTCTGATGACGAAACCTCCAAAGCATAGACATGTTGAAGCGGTCTGGTCAGAATGGTCATCGCTGTTTTAATCTTGGCGACTCGAACACAGCCATCCTTGCCTGGTATCAGCTCCACAATCCTCCCCATCGGCCACTCCCATCGCTTCTTGTTGTCGGCACCAACAAGAACTATGTCCCCAATCTTGAACTCCATGATCGGCTTCTCCTTTCCACGATGCACAAGTAGGGCCAAGTATTCTCTTCGGAATCGTAATTTTAGGTCATCAGAAATTGATTTACGTTTCTTGTACATCTTGCGAAATCCACTGGCATCAAGTAGTTCCCGATCCGTAATACTGGGACAGTCCATTTCATGCATGAACATGGATGGAGTTAAGGGCATGAGGTCATCTGGGTCTTCGGTTACTGTTGTGAGAGGGCGTCCGTTGATAACGGCCTCAACTTCACACAGTAAGGTCCTGAGTTTCTCAAACGATAATGTTGACTTACGGAGGGTTCTTCTCAGTAAGTCCTTGACGGAACGGACGAGGCGCTCCCACCAACCTCCCCACCACGGTGCTGATGGAGGGTTGAACTTCCACACGATCTTCTCAAGTCCATATTCTTTGGATATTCGGTCCCAGTCCAATTCCCGGAGGGCATTGTTGGTTCCCACGAAATTGGTACCGTTATCGCTGTACACAATTTCTGGACGACCCCTTCTTGAGACGAAACATGAAAAAGCATCCATGAAAGCTTCTGTGCTGAGTGACTGGACCAACTCCAAGTGAATGCATCGATAGACTGCACAGGTGAATAGAGCTATCCAAGCTTTCTCTTTATTCTTCAGGAATAGAGGTCCAGCAAAATCCACACCCACAACTTCAAAAACCCGAGAAGTCTTGACACGGTCCATGGGAAGTGGAGCTGGAACAACGTTGGGCTTGCTGGAAGTATATCGCTTACAAAACACACATTTATTAAGAACCCGTCTTATTGCTCGTCTACCTTGTATAATCCAAAATCTCTCCCTGAGATTTCCCATCACAATCTGTACACCAGCATGCTTCTTCTGAAAATGTTCGGATCTGATAATCTGATCCACCAACACATGATTATTCGGAAGTAGTAAAGGGTACCGGAAACCTTCAGTGTCATTTCGATAAGTGATTTTGGTCTTGACATGGAGTAGTCCATCTTGCTTCCGTTCGACCTTCAATCCCTCAATTACTGATTCATTCATTGAAAATGAATCTTGTTGAAGTAGTCGGAGCAAGTTCAATTCGGCAGTTTTGATTTCCTTGACTGAGAGTGGTGATTTCTTCGTTTCCCTTCCATTATGTCGATTTGACAGGAACGCTATGAATCTTCTCAGCCAAGCGATGCAAATTATATTCCTCTTGTATAATGACTGCTTACAGTACCAGGGGCATGAATCTGATTCCACAGATATCAAACCGGTCACTGTAGATTTCTTCTTTTCAGTTTGAATTTCTTCCTCATCTTCTACGACGGAGGATGATGGCCAAGTATCCGACGATCCTTTCAGCCATTGAGGCCCCTCCCACCATGCCGATTTCAGAAGTTGAGATGGGGTACATCCCCGTGAAGGAAGATCCGCTGGGTTTTCTGTCCCTGGAATGTGATTCCAATGAATTGCTTCTGTGAATTTGAGAATGGTCCTTACCCGATTCCCAACAAAGGTCCCCCACTCATCATTACGGCGAATCCACGCCAAAGCGGTTGTCGAATCCGTCCAGTAGAAGCACGGAACGTCTTCAAGTGAAAGGGCCTTCTTAACGCTGTCTGTCAGAATTGCAGATATGGTACAGCTCAGCAGTTCCAGTCTTGGGATGGTGGTCTTCTTGAGAGGAGCCACTCGTGATTTCGCCTGCAGAAGTTGAACGGTTACTTCAGAGCCACTTCCGGCTCGAAGAAATACTACTGCAGCGTAGGCATCCCCGCTGGCATCTCCAAAAGTATGAAGTTGCCACGAAGTTTTTTCTGATTCATGTCCTGATACAATTCTAGGAATTTTAATTTCAGAAAGATATTTTAAATCTTCATACCATGTTTTGAAGTTTTGGATTCTGTCGGATGAAAATTCCTCGTCCCATCCAATCTTCTCTCCCCACAGCTTCTGAACTAATAACTTCGGATGAAGTGTGGCTGGAGATGAAAACCCGATCGGGTCAAACACTTGTTGGATTAAAGAGAGAACTTTCCTCTTGTTGATGGGTCCTTCAAGGCTCCCACAGTTGAGGTCCAGTGACAGGGTGTCTTCATACTTGTTCCAAAGTAGGCCTAATACAGAGGTCACATGAATGGAACTTGCTGGCACTTTGGCGGTTTCCAATCCGCACTCCACCGGTGTGGAGCCGACTCCGGATTCCTCCCCAAAGCTCCTTTGCCAGAGTCGCAATTCCATTTGTGCCTCTGCCATCAGCGCTGAAGCTTCTTCCTTGAAGTATTCGTAGTCGTGTAGGGAATCCACAGAAGTGACACAGTTGTCAACGTAAAGAGATTTGAGTAGTTGGTCGGCAATGGGTTTCCTCAACAAGTCCACTTGGCTCAGATGATACTCGATGACTGATGCCAACAAGAATGGGCTACTGTTGACCCCAAAAACGACCCTCCTATGACGAAAAATCTTGGTCATCCTCTGTGTTGAGTCCTTCCACCATAAAAAGCGAAGGTAGTCACGGTCCTCAGGGTTATTCTCGATCATCTGAAAAGCTTTTCGGATATCAGATATTAAACCTATACGCTTTTCCCTGAACCGTAACAAAACTGATGGAATTAATTCCATGAGATTGGGTCCCTTCTCCAAACAGTCGTTGAGAGAAGGCGACCGTGATGATTTGCAGGAGGCGTCGAAGACCGGCCGAATCGGCGTTGTTTCACTTTCCGGTTTGTAGACGGCCCTGTGAGGAAGGTAGTGGGATTGACTTTCGATGTTGTCCTCTTGAACTTCTTCGATAATCCCCTCCATCTCCCAGGAACAAAAAAGTGATTCATACGCCTCGTACAGTCCGTCAGCCTTCAACTTCTTGGTTGCTGTCTCCAAGCGCTTCTGAGCAATCGCTCTGTTGCAGGGAATAACTTGCTTCTCTGTCGTCCACGGTAGACTCACAGAATAACGGCCATCTTCAAGTCTTGATACATGTCGTCGAAAATGTTCCCTCGCCGCTTCTTCTTTCTCCGTTTTGGAAAGAGTCTCGGATGGATCCTTGATTCCAATGGCCTCCAATGTCCATAAGTCGGCTATAGAGGAATCAGTTAGCATCATACTTGTATATATATTTGCATAATTACCAAACGATCCCATTATGGTCCATCCCAATGTTGTTTGAACGGCTAGAAGTCCCTCGGCCAATTTCATGGTCCGTCCAGTCAAAAGATTGGCGATGTCTTCAGCCCCAAGAAGAATTTCAATTTCGGGACCGTCTGAGCCTACATCTGAAATCTGAATATTCTTCCTCTTCAATTCGTGAATCCAAGGGCCATCGTGAAGACGTGGTATGTTACCACAGATTTTGGGTTGGTCCAGTGCTGTGATGACGATCTTGGATGAATCACAAATATTCCGAAGTTCGAACCTGAATTTTCTATGGCGTTGTACTGCTGTTTCCGTTCCTCCAAATAAAGCATGAATAATTGCTTCATTTCCGATGGATTTGAGTTCCAACTCTTCGGCCAATTTCCGAAGAATGTAGCTCCTTTGAGATCCGTCGTCCAAAAGAACCCGTACCGTCTTCTTTCCCTTCACTCCCACAATGGTCACCATCAACGTCTTCAATAAAATGTTTGAAGAGCAGGCGAGCATGGAGTTGGACGATTCCGATTGTTCAGGTAGAGCTTTTTCCTTTGTCGACGATCCTCCTTTACGATGTGATGGCAGGTCCGGGCACATGAGAACTGGATGTTTTCTGGAGCACAAAACACACTTCACAAATGCCTTGCAAAACTTACTCGAGTGTCCGGTCCTCAAACAGATGAAACAAAATTTCTGATCCCGAATAATCCTGTCCTTTTCCTCCAATGATAATCCTTGGGCCTGTATGCAGTCCTTAGATTCGTGAGATCGTTCACAAAAAATGCATTTGATTTTTTCACCAGATAAAAGACCTGCAGCCGTTGGGATGTCCTCTTCTTTGGGTTTTGAATCCTTAGACTTCTTCTTCCCCGGAAGTTCCTTTGCCGGAGCAGTCTGGTTTCCTCGAGCCAGAAGAATCCTTTGTTCTCCCCGGATTTCATTCTGAAGAAATTCCATCAAAAAATCCAAGCGAGATTTGTCCGGGTCCACTTGATCTTGGTTGGACAAGGGGCTACGATGCCAGGCACGTAGTACATCTTCGGGCAGGCTTGACTCGACCATCGGGTACAACATTGACGCATTCTGCTTCGTTGTACATCCCAATGTCTCCAATGCCCGCAAATGTGATTCCAATTTATCAAACATTTGGGATAAAGAAAGTTGATTCACGGTACTTACATTCTGGATTACGAGGCGTTGTAACTCCCGAGTGTAGACCTCCACGAGCAGACTTTCATTCCCAAACCGATCCTTGAGCGCTGCGACGACTTTGGGGTAGTTGTCAGCAGTCTGAGGGTAACTGTCCACGAGATCCCGAGCTCTTGTTCCTTTGATCATGGCTTGGACAAGATACTGGATCTTGTCGGAGGCATGAAGTTCCTTATCTTCGTGGATTTTCTGGAATTGAGACCAAAAACCCAACCACTCTATCAACTCACCATTAAATTTCCGTAGTTCGATTTTGGGAAGTTTGAACTGCTTCTTTGTCCTTGCTTCTTCGATGACTGTGGTGGTAGTGCTACTTGGTCCTGTTGTTGATGTGTCAGTGGGATGCATCAGTTTTTCAGTTTTGATTTTGGCCAGTGCTATCATGTTTTGATAACCCTCGATAGCTTTTTCCTCGGCCGTCATTTCATCCTCGGTGGCGTCAACATCCAACATATCATCGAGAATGTCCTGATCGCGTTCTCCGAGAAGTTCAAGTTGTCTTGTCATTCGCTCGGACAGAACGCGTAACATGTCCAAATCCGGTTCATCCTTGGCGAATTCGACATTCGCTTCGTTACAGGTACGGGTAACTGTGGCACGGATGTGGCCTCTGGCTTTCCGCACTCTCTCCATCGGTGCTGCTGAAGTTGTCTCCGGAAGTGCAGTCGTCTGGGGTCACTGGTAACGCTGGATCACGTCGGGGTCACCAAAAATCTTACAAGTACGTAGACCTACCCGGTCTCGTATGGGGTGTGTCCTAGCGTTCCTACTCGTGACCTTTGACACGACGAAGCTAACTGACTCTAAGGAACCTAAATGCGACTTCTGTAACCGATGAGTTAAAAAGTGATCGTAGGGACTTCGTAGTAGTAGTATTTAATACAAACTGTCGTAGTTAATTTATTGAAAGAAAAAACAAACGCAGAGTTGTGATTACGACGGCTACTTAAAACGAAGTGAGATAAGTGTTGACATTCGGGGCTTCCTTTTATACCCGATTTCATAACAAGGAAAGATCAAAAGTACAAAATGCCAACTTGTAAAAATACATCGTATTTTTCTGAATAGGAATGAAAATGACACTCGGTGACAGTACCGCAGTGTCTGTAAGAATGTAGAATCAAAGGTTGAATCAAAGTACACGAACAAAGGTCAGAACACAGTACACACATCTTCAAAACAACATACACGAAAAGCTGAAAACAGTACATGGAATTTGTATCCCGGAAAAGTACTTTACACTTCGACCTGTACTATCATTAGAATGGTATTTCTAAAAGTACCTGACTTGTACTTATGTCAAAATTGAACTAAAAACTAACATTTCAGAAAACAGGAATTTCATGAAATATAAAATGATTCATATTAAAAACTATAAATCATAAAATGCTATTTTCATTGGTACATGGAACAGTAACAAATATTTGGTTATTTTTGATAAATAATATTGACGATGGACATAATTATCATCTTATAATACAGTATAGTAGTAAATATCATTTTGATTTTTTTCTGAAATTATGCAACCAATTTCATAAAACCGTATTTTAACTCCGGTCAAGTACTGTCAAAGACATTTAGACATTATTGAAAAAGATACTTTGAAAATGTCGATAAACAGTTATGTGAAGATGAAATATGGTTAAAAGCTAAATATAGATTCAAATTCGAAGTACTTAAACTAGCATTTAAAATTGTAAATAACTCATCCCCTGACTATTTCCATAATTATTCTTATGTTTTAATAATTTCCAAAACAAATCACTAGAAATGAAAAACACCACTATATAAATGTATCTCACGATAATCCCAACTCATCTCTTCAATTCAACTCACCAAAAATGTGGCTGGATCTACCCAACTCCCTAAAATCTCCTCACATTTCTTTTGATCAATTTAAGAAACTACTATATACATTTTTACTTAATGAGCAAACTATCGAACTTATAACTATAATATATAGTTATATTCCTAATGAAATGTACCAAAACTGTCTTGACAATATCATTGAACGTTACATTTAAATTTTCTATAACGATTTATTAGTTTCACCATGTAAAACAAGCTAAATGTTATCTTCTACTTTACATGTAATATTAAAACATTACGTCCTTGTGTCATAACTACCACTAAGCACACGTGCAGTGGGCGACACTCTGTAACAATAATAATAATAATAATTTATTTTACCTTGGCTTGTAACTTAAAACCAACAACGGTTACAGAACCGCCAGTGGCACGTAACCAATTACTTGCAACACGAAGAAATCTAGCTCGAACTTCGCATGCGAATGCAAACAAAGAGGCCAACAGCAAGCTCGTCAAAATAACAAAGACCGTTAAAATATTCCCGGATATTTTGGTTGCCGTTACAAGGCTGTCATCTATTGGTTTTAATCTCTGACTCTCTCTCAAAGTACTAATCATTCGCCATTCCTTATCAATCCCAGACTCCTTCAGTGCAAAGATGCGGCTCAGAATTCGATCGTCAACCCAGGAATCTATTTTCCACGACACGGATCTTGGCATTCCGTTTTCCCGTACTTTCGAAACCGTTGCAGAAGGCTGGATCAGTTTCAATTGCAGCGCCATCCGACCAACTTCACCTGACCACCCTATGTAAGCTGTTAGGCTGCAGTCTTTGATAATATCGAGAAATGTGATGTTTCCCGATATCAACTGATCGCAATCGGGATATAATTTGACGGCGTCAAATAATTTGGACTTGTAAAACTCGGCTTGAACATCCGACAGCTTGACAAGATCCGTGCTGGCGTAACTGTGATACTCAGACCTGTAGAAATATTCCACAACCATAATGAACCAATTAGATTCATCATACATTCTAGAACAATGAGTGGAATTGATTTCTTCCTCGTGATCGTCCCCCAAATAAACGAACCCTGACTCCTTATCATTTAACGTGTAGTGTGGTACTTTGCTGTAGATTGTGAAATTGAGGTCCAGCAGCTGACTGAAATTATTCAACTTGATCGGACGGGGTGGAGCCGTTAGTGTCGTTATGTTTTGACCCTTGTAAGCGTTGCTCAAGACGACAAACACCAGTAGCATTGTCGCGCTGATCCAGTACATAAAACCCAGTCTTTTCGAATTTGCAGCGATTTCATTCCCTTGCTCAAGGAAGACCGAAACTCCTAAGAAAAAGGGCTGAATTGAATTTGTATCAAATTTGACTTTGAAAGCGAAGAACAAGGCAATCCCAAAGAAGCTAAATATTGCGAAGAGCAACAACCAAATCGTGAAATCGAATGCTGAGACAAGTCCGCGAAAATCGATCCCGGATGCAGATGCCCCGCCACAAGTGACGAATTCCATGTATTCGTCGTCACTTGGGGCAATCCCCTCAAGATGCATGAATGTAAACCGGAGGAATGGTCCACATGTTCTGCTGCACCTCCAATGCTGGTCACTATTTGGTCCGAGTCGGTCGGCAGGATTTGGGCTCTCCCGGTTGACGATGGACACGTTGGGCAGGACCAAGTTGACGAGGACCATCTCAATCGATACGTTTCCCAGCCAGTTCTGAACGGTTGTGAAGGTCGGATTCCCATAAAGCATATATTTTTGAAGGTCTCGTAGCTGGCTGAGGGTATACGAAACCCCATGTGGATTGCCACTTGTCATTTCGTAGTTGATATCCCATGGAACTCGGTTCTCTTGTAGCTGATTTCTTTCGACAAATGATTGTTCCAAGACCGCTATTGACAGCGGGGTTTCCGTTTGCAAATCGTATAGGAATTGATTCAGGCGATTACAAAGCTGGCAAACTATTTTTGCAGATGAGATGTTTAATTCTGACGAATGAGCAATGTTTAGTAGCAGCAAGTTTGACGGGCGTCGGAGTGACATGTATTCTTCAATTGTCCAGAGCCACGGCATGACATCAAATCCATCGTTGTGTACCAGTACGTCATAGCGTCCATGTCGTGATCGACTTGTTTTGAATATCCTGTTGTTTTAAAAAGGAATGGTTTTCTTTTAAATCGAATGTCGATATTGATTTTTGAAAATCCACCTATACCTGACACCTACTCATCAGATCAAACCCTGTCCTCCGTAACAATTAGCAGCGGCTATCTTTTGAGCTGACATTTAAATACGCTAAATAAAAATGTGAACCGCTCCTCTAGTATTGAATGATTTAATTTTAACAGCCTACTATTAAACTTACTGCATTATATTAATATCCCGTTAAGATTAAAACTAAAATCTGAAGTCTCGCTTAACGGTAACAATTAAGCCCTGATTATGACATTTTCCCACGTTCACAAAACAGTGTTCAAATTATATTATTCAAAATTAAAACCTAAACCAACATTATTTGAATGGAAATATCAGAATGAGTAAATCTTACACTGATGTCCATTGCTCTTTTTCCAAGTTGTTCCAGAAGTCAAGGAAAGAATATGGAATTCTTAGAAAAAATTGCTCGGGAACGTTGGGGTCGTAGTAGAAATGCGGTTCTGAATCTCTTGTCGGTGGCAACAAATAAAACTGGGCAAAACAATGCCATTTGAAAGAGGAGGATTTGCAGATTAACGGGAAGGGAGCCGTGTCATTAAAATAAGTTTTTGGATCTGAAATGTGAATTTTTTCAAACGGAAGGGGATCATTAAATTTCTGGGTGTCGTGATAATGGTACCGAGACGTCACAATCGGTGTACCAATACCCGCGAGTTCTGTGCCGTTGTAGTTGATTAAATGAACCAGGCAGTCGGAAAATATGGATATGTACTCATCTAGGTTCGATACAATGGTCAAAGTACGTGTTATATTTTCAGAACAGAAAACTGTTGGATAAATGATAAATATAAAGTTATAAACAAATCTGCTAAAAACTTTAACCATTTTATTTAATTCACTGAAATTATTGCTGCAGATTGGAGATAACTCTGTTCGCTTCGAATTTAGGTTTAGAATTAAGCTTGTTCTACTTTTAAGGTATCTCGGATTCGACCAAAGTCCGATATTGTTGACAATAATTACTCCTGCGATAAAAGTTTGCAATTCATTTGTCATAAATATTCCCTTAGGCCTTTAGTTAATGATAGTAGGTTTTAATTTTTAATTTACAGCCGCAACTGCAGAAAAATAAAACGGTATTTGCGAAGCCGGAGGCTCGCCGTTAGTAAAATTAGGTTGCGAGTTTGTGAGCTTTAAAATAATAACCGATTCATCTCGAACATTATATGCAAAGCATGTAGCAATACTATATTTTAATTTTCAAAGCAACTGTATATGCTAAAGTCAAGAGTTAAACTAAATTCTGACGTTAATCGTGATATGATGCAGAGTATCCACTATTTTGACCAGTTTCGTCAGATTGATTACGTATGACATTTCTTACAAATCAGCTTAATTTATTTCCTCGTCACAATCAATATCCCATTCTAATAGATTTTGCGAGCTCGTTTAACTTGACACCGTTTTATTATTGCATATTGTCACGCACACCAGGTCATACCGAATTCTAAAACTGCTGGTGCCAACATAAAATTTATTTTATTGATCGCATATCGCATTACTTACAGGCTTACAGGAACTGATGGTTGACGACATGCTCTGTTCATTATCATTTAATTAATTAATTAAATTTTTTTTGTGTAGATTTTTAAATTAGAATAACAAGTACTTAAATTAATTAATTTAAGCAGAAAAACCGGCAATCCTTCTCTACATAATGAATACGTCATTTTATCAAAGCTACTTCCGTCTCAACTTTAGAATAACTTAAATGCCTTAAAATACCTATTTGCATTTTCCCTAGTCAGAGGTTCAAGGTTTGCTGAACTTTTTTGTGATAGTAAAGTGATTCGATTCACTTCAAATCAATTTACAAGCCTTGTTTTGAGGGGATGATAAACATTATCATACATAAAAGTGATTTAAAATATTATTTATTATATTTGATTGCTTCGCTTTTAGATAAATGACAAAAAACGACCTCATTTATAGTCCTTTTCAAAATGCCTTTTTCTCAATTTGTCATCACTTCAAGTCACTTCAAGCTCTGGAAAGTACTTATATGCTTTGCAGAAGATGTATCGATTGAGAAAACTGAACTTCAAATAATAAACCGTTGCAAACGCACGTAAAAAAGAGGTGAAACCTCTACGATACACGAAACATTTACATAAACTTTAATTTCACATTGTACGCGTTAACTTTACATTGTAATTGTACGTGTTAACTTCACATTGTACGCGTTATCTTTACATTGTACACGTTAACTTGATATTGTACACGTTAACTTCAAGTTGTACTTCTTTCATTTCATCGTTGGAATTCATCGCAAATGGCATTCAGGCTTATGAGTTCCGATTAATGTTATACAACATTTTGGAATTGAAAACAACCAACATCCAAGGTACTTTAAAGTCCGCTTTATTCGATTTCTAGGCTATTCTTTGTGCAATAGTTATTGAATCAACCATTCGGGACATTCGGGTTATTGACATACCTTCTTTTTTAAGGTTTTTCATAATACCATTCATAATTTCGGTACATAATAACAACCTTCTGAAAATATGAATTCGTAAGACCTCGAGGTTTGGTTTCCTCAATTCTACAAATGAAATTAAAGTACTCAAATTATTTGGTTCCACAACCAGGACTAGGGCTACGTGGTTTTGATTCCAATACGTAAAATGAGACATGAAAATTCTATATAAAGTATTGACGACATGAATTTAAGATCTAAAGTAATTCGAAAGGGAAAAACTCATCATTTTGAATTCATAACATGCTTGAACTAATTAAAAAACCCAATTTAGATATTTTGTCCGGATTCAAAACGTTCTCAAGTTTTGCAGATCGGCTGTACTTGCAGCCAATCAATTTAGCACTGAACGGAGGAGCGTTTACATCCAGGCCATCAAAACTACTTTGGGCATGGAAACTACAGTCGTTACTGTATATTTTATTTTGTGTTTTTACGATTGGTAAAGTATTAGTAGAGATTTTGAGTTTCGAAAAGGATCCGGAATTTACAATGAAGCCTATCTTACTCTCAGCAATTTTTATCTCGATGTACTCACTGTCCGTGGCTGATATGGATCTTGTGTTTCGGAAACGATCTGACGTTTGCTTTGTTATTGCAGAGCTTATAAACCTATCAAAAAGCTGGTTGGGTAAGAACACCTAATTAACCTTGTTAAATTCTTAAGAGATTTGTCTTTGACTCAGAGTTATTCAAATAAACCACCCAATGCAATGGTGACTAATTTGTGAATTTTTCTGTTCAGATGTAAAAAATCGAACAAGTTTACTGTTATTATCGAAATGAAGCTATTTTATAAAATAGCTACTTTTTGAGTTAGTTTTTAATGAAGTATGTTGTCTATATATCGGTATTACGAATATCTTTGATTACTATTGAGCTAAAATGAGTTCAAACAAATAAACAAATGTTAAAAAATATTGAAATCTTTAATAAATCGTCAGCTCTACTGTAAGAAATTCAGTCTCAGAAAAGTTTGAAAAATCAAAACGTTAAGGAAGTTTAGCTTCGACTTAACAAAAGTGTCAATTTAATGTTTAAAAAAATATTTTCAGAAAACCCAGAGCACCTACGGACAATGCAAACTCTCGGAATATTAGTACACCTCGCAATTCAATCATTCCTGCCACTTCCCTTGGCATCATTTCTCCTGCCATTGGAACCCACTAACAAATTCCACGACCCTTCTTACTTCATTGTCAAAGCACTTGGTATCCCAATCTCAATCCGACCTATAACCCGATCATTCCTCTTGTCAATCACAGTATTACATGGATGTCTTGTACTTCCGGTGGCATGTTTCTCAATGGTCGCATACATGGCGCTAATGATTCCTAATCTCAAGCGTTTAACTCCGGGAAATCTACCGTCTTTGTCATGTTGGATGCCGGATGGAGAAATAAAAGCAAAAACGGAAAGAAAAAACGACAACTACAAGTCCGACGACACAACAAAAAATTCTTTGAAAATCGTTAGCAGTAGCACTACTGATCATGGCAACTGCGAATGCAGGAGTCGATTCAAAAATCAGTATCTGGTTTATTCCAAGCTAAGGATTCTGGAGACTGCTTTTAATTCGGTTTGTTATTACTGTGTACCAGTAAGTTTACTAGCGACCCAACTCATACTCTGTATTTCTGGTTTTATGATTGTCCGACTCTATGCTATTCTCGAATTCCACATTTATTTATGTGCAATATTGGTTCATGTGCTCTGCTTGTGCGGTGTTGTGTCTCTGCTACCGTTTGGAGCGAGGGTTCTTGAAGAATCGTCGAATTTCCAAACGTCCTGGAATTTGGTTAATCTATCTCGACTCCATCGGAAGATGCTTCGTAGTTGTAGGGCGCTAAAATTTGAATTTGGACCATTTTCACATTCTCAGAAAAGCACTAAGGCGGACTTTGTATTCCTTGCTTCGCAAAATACAATGTCACTTGTTATTTCTATAAATGTAGGTTAGTCTCGTAGAGTTTACATGTACTATCGCGTAAATATATCTGATGGCAAACTTGATAAATTTTAATGTTGTCATGAATGGGCATTTATTTTGATCTAATAAAAGTTAGTGTTATATATATTTGACGACACATAATTAAAAATCGTTTAAGCTTATAAAACATTTAACACAATTTGAATAAGTAACAAATATATGGTTATTTTTGATAAAAATTATTGATCATGGACATAATTATCATCTTATATTGTATTGTAGTAAATTACGTTATCATACAGTATAGTAGTAAAACATTTTGAATTTTTCTAAAATAATGCATCCAATTGCAGAAAACCGTATTTTACCTCAGGTTAAGTAATGACAAAGACGTTTATTTTACCTTGGCTTGTACCTTAAAACCAACAACGGTTACAGAACCGCCAGTAGCACGTAACCAGTTCCTTGCAACACGAAAAAATCCAGCTCGAACTTCGTATGCGAATGCAAACAATGATGCCAACAGCAAGCTCGTCAACATAACAAATACCGTTAAAATATTCCCGGATATTTTGGTTGCAGTTACAGGAGTGTCATCTATTGGTTTTAATCTCTGACTCTCTCTCAAAGTACTAATCAGTCGCCATTCCTTATCAATCCCAGACTCCTTTAACGCAAAGATTCGGCTCAGAATTCGATCGTCAACCCAGGAATCTATTTTCCACGACACCGATCTTGTCATTCCGTCTTCTCGTACTTTCGAAACCGTTGCATAAGGCTGGATCAGTTTCAATTGCAGCGCCATTCGATCGACGTCACCTGACCACCCTATGTAAGCTGTTAAACTGCAGTCTTTGATAATGTCGAGAAATGTGATGTTTCCCGATATCAACTGATCGCAATCGGGATATAATTTGACGGACTCAAATAATTTGGACTTGTAAAATTCGGCTTGAACATCCGACAGCTGAACAAGACCGGTGCTGGCGTAACTGTGATACTCAGTCCTGTAGAAATAGTCCACAACGATAATGAACCAAGTTGATTCATCATACATTCTGGTACAGTGAGTCGCATTGACTTCTTCCTCGTGATCGTCCCCCAAATAAGCGAATCCCGATTCCTTATCATTTAACGTGTACTGCGGTACTTTGCTGTAGATTGTGAAATTCAGGTCCAACAGCTGACTGAAATTCTTCAATTTGATCGGACTGGGTGGAGCCGTTAGTGTCGTTATGTTTTGACCCCTGTAAGCGTTGCTCAAGACGACAAACACGAGTAGTAATGTCCCGCTGATCCAGTACATAAAGCCCAGCCTTTTTGAATTCGCAGCGATTTCATCTCCTTGCTCTAGGAACACTGACACTCCTAAGAAAAAAGGCTCAATTGAATTTGTATCGAATTTGACCTTGAAAACGAGGAACAAGGCAATCCCAAAGAAGCTAAATATTGCGAACAGGAGCAGCCAAATCGTGAAATCAAAAGCTGAGACAAGTCCGCGAAAATCGATCCCGGATGCAGATGCCCCGCCACAAGTGATGAATTCCATGTATTCCTCCTCACTTGGGGCTATCCCTTCAAGATGTGTGAATGTAAACCGAAGGAATGGTCCACAGGTTCTGCTGCACCTCAGATGTTGGTCCGTATTTGGGGCAAATCGGTCGTCAGGATTTGGGCTCTCTCGGTTGACGATGGACACATTGGGAAGGACCAAGTTGACGAGGACCATCTCAATCGACACGTTTCCCAGCCAGTTCTGAACGGTTGTAAAGGTCGGGTTCCCATAGAGCATATATTTTTGAAGGTCTCGCAGCTGGTTGAGGGAATATGAAACTCCGTGTGGATTATCACCCGTCATTTCGTAGTTGATATCCCATGGAGCTCCATTCTCTTCTAGCCGATTTCTTTCGACAAATGATTGGTCCAAGACTGTCCTTGATAGTGGAGTTTGTAATTCGTATAGGAATAGATTTAGGCGATTGCAAAGCTGGCAGACTATTTTTGCAGATGCGATTTTTAATTCCGACGACTGGTCAATGCTTATAAGGAGCAAGTTTGACGGTCGTCGGAGTGACATGTATTCTTCTATTGTCCAGAGCCACGGCATGACATCAAACTCATCGTTGTGTACGAGTACATCATAGCGACCATGTCGAGATCGACTTGTTTTGAATATCCTGTCGTTTAAAAAGTAATGGGTTTCTTTGTTTAAATATAAATGAAATATCAAAATACGATTGACATAAGTTTACGGAAAACCGGAGTTTCCAACAACTTTATAAGGATGAGTAAGTGTTTCGGATGACGTAGGTTTTCTTTTGAGCTGACATTTAAAGTCAGTCAATAAAAATGGGAACCGCTGTATTTTATTAAAAGTTGATTTATTATTTGATTTATAACCATTCACTCTGGATTAGGTTATATCATTGTATAGGAGCCTAATAAGTCAATGAGGAGAGTGCGTTTAGTAAAGAATTTAGGTGAATTCAGAGGAGGACAATTTCAGTTAACCGAACGATCAGGATAGGATAATTTTAGTTAACTAACCCCATTTTAATTACTTATTTAATTAACTTTAACAGCCTTTTATAGCACAAAAACCAATTCTACTTACTACCACCTGTAAAATATTAGATAAGACTAAAATTAAAATTTGTAAAAAGTCTAACCAAACGATAACAATGGATTTGATTTAAACTTTTAGTTTTAGTCATTGTGTCAATAGATTCAAAATTATTGCATTCATATTCATGTTATGCCTAATTGTGATTAATTTTATCCCCATGTTGTTTGCAAACCTTCGGAAACAGTGTTTATAGTATGCAAAAAAACTACAATATTTTTGTATCCCAATAAATAAATGAGTCTTACGTTGAAGTCCACTTCTCAGTTTCCAGGTTGTTCCAGAAGTCAAGAAAAGAATATGGAATTCTTAGAACAAACTGCTTCAAAACGTTGGGGTCGTAGTAGAAATTCGGCTCGGAAACATTTGTCGGTGGCAACAAATAAATCTGAGCAAAGCAGTGCCATTTGAACGAAGAGGATTTCCGGGTTAGAATGAATGGATCCGTGTTGTTAAAATAAGTTCTGGGATCTGGAATGTGAATTTGCTCAAACGGAACGGGTTCGTAAAATTTCTTGGGGTGATAATAATAGTACCTGGACGTCACAATCGGTGTGCGAATACCCCCCAGTTCTGTCCCATTGTAGTTGATTAAATGAACCAAGCAGTCGGAAAATATGGATATGTACTCATCCAGGTTCGATACAATGGTCAAAGTACGTGTAATATTTGCTGAACAGAAAACTGTTGGATAAAGGATATATACAAAGATATCAGCAAATCTGCTAAATAGTTTAGCCATTTTATTTAATTCAATGAAATTATTGCTGCAGATTGGAGATAACTCTGTTCGCTTCGGATTCGGGGTTAGAATTAAGCACATTCAACATTTAAAGTATCTCCGATTTGAACAAAGTCCGATATTGTTGACAAATATTATTCCTCAGATAAAAGTTTGCTATTAATTTTTCATAAATATTTCCCGGCTTAAGTCATTAGTTAATGGCAATGTGTTTTAATTTTTAATTTACGCCCGCAACTGCAGGAAAACAAAACGGTCATAGCATAGCCGGATGCTCGCCGTTTGAAAAGTGTATTTTGTGAGCTTTAAAATACAAACCGATTCATCTCGATTAAACAATTTTATATTGAAATCGTAAAAGTAACTGCAGGCATAAGTTTTAGCCAAGAGTTAAAATAATTCTGAGGCAATTGTTATATGATGCTCATTGTTGCAGATAAGAAAAGAAAGTAAAATAATTAATTTAAATTTATTCTGCATACACACCCTATATTTTTACCAGTTTCATCGGATAGATTTTATGGCATTGACGTATCACAGCATTTTTTACGGACATTTTTTATTTGTAAATTTTTCTCGTCACAGTTATGAATACAATTTCAATGCAAATCTACGATAGAAATTTGATGTCAAATAATATCGATTCATTTGACGAGCTCATTTAACTTTGACACCGTTTTATTATTGCATGTTGTCACGTATACAAGCTCATACAGAATTCTAAAAGTGATGACACCAATATAAAAATTATTTTATTCATCGCATTTAGCATTACTTACTGAGGGTTGGAGACATGCTCTGTTGATTTTCATTTAATTGATTATTTGTTTTAATATTGTTTATAAACATAACATACATAAATGTAGATTCTTAAATTGTAATAACAAGAACTTAAATTAATTAATTTCAGCAAAAAACAAGCAATCCCAACACTGATCACAGTATTGCATACGTAATTGTATCAAAACTACCTCCGCCTCAATATTGGAATTTAAGACTGAAATGGCGAAAAATACCTTTTTGCATGGTTTTTGTAATCGGGCAGAAGAGGTTCAAGGTTTGCTGAACCTTTTCAAGAGTAAAATATTTTAAAGATTGTCCTTTACATATCCAACACGTAGATAAGTAATTCGACTCACTTCAAATCATTTTAAAGACCTTGCTTCGAGGAGATGACAAACAATATAAGCATGTAGCAAAGTATCTTAAACTAGTATTTATTATTTGATTGCTGCGCTTCTCGATAAATTTCAAATAACACTGCCTCATTTGTAGTGGTCTTCAAAATGCTATTTGCTCATTTTGCAGGCACTTCAGGCTTTGGCAAGTACTTGTGCTTTGCAAAATATTTATCGATAGAGACAACTGAACTTCAAATTGAAACAAGACGTCAAGCAATTGTATACGAATAGCAAACGAATCCTTAGAACCTGAATTATATTATTTTCCATGTTCTGCCAGTTTAGTAGATAGTTAGATTTCATTCAGGTTTAACTTCGTATTTATTTCGTGTCACTGAAAGCTTGAACGATTTTGATCTAAAAGGAGCAAACCTTCTCCAAATTTGAAACTCATAATCAGTACACCCCAGAACTGATTCCAAAGCTCTAATCGCCAGTTAATCATATTATATGCGATATTTTTATTAGCTGCAACTCGACCAACTGACAGATCTTTTCCATGAAATATCCTATCCGAAGAGAGTCAATTTAATTCCGTTCTTAAGGGGGGGTTTAAAAAACTATGGAAATTTTGATTTCCCTATCTAAACCAATGTTAAAAACCGTTTTACGGGGGCAACACTTCAGCCCTAACGGGTCAACCAATCGAATCAATTTTTTTTTATAAATATTCCTCGATAAATTTCTAATTTAGTATGATCATTAGTTTTTCGATTTTATTTCACCCTTCTTGTAAAATCAAAAAATAACAGGTTGTCAACCTCGGAGGGGCTAGATTTCTTTACTCATTTGACTTTTCTAAGGTGTTCAAAAAGCGAATTAAAAAATGAATGATCATACTGAATTAGAAATTTATCGAGGAATATTTATAAAAAAAGTTCGATTCGATTAGTTGACCCGTTAGGGCTGAAGTGTTGCCCCCGTAAAACGGTTTTGGTCACTTTTTCATCATTTTGATGACATTACGAAAGTACGTCGAAATCACCGTTGCTATGGGGGTTTAAGGCGGTTACTATGGCATCAAGCCATATAATGCTTGCGTTGCCTAGCAATTTTCATATTTTTAGACTTTCGATGAATGGATAGATCTAACTTTTTTCTTAGTTGATGTTGTTATGTGTATCTATGAGTGGTCATTTTAAGACATGAAATATTTTTTAAACCCCCCCTTAAGGACTCTTCTTTCGGTGATTGGTTCATAGATCTAGCAATTTTACTTCATAATATTTTATTAATGCATTTTTTCAGGTCAAGGTAACAGAAAAGTCCGAACTTCGAGAGCTCATTCCTTAACTAATGAGTCACCAAGATTACCACTCAAACTGGGTGGGTGGAACCGGGTTTGAGCTCAAACCTCAAGCATCACACCTCAACCTGAATACTGCCCCTGAAACCAACGATGTCGCAACTCGATGCGAAGTGACGCAGGAAATCTGGAACCAGCAGGGCCCAATTCAACCTACAGCGCCAGCTCTACAAGGCCCTAACTTCATAAACCGGATTTATCCGAACCTCGCAAACGCACTCATAAATCCAGCCCAAAATTACGAACGGATTAGTAACAGCGGCCCTGCCCCAAATCTTCAAACCCAAGCGCCTGATAACAAAGTATTTGTATTGGTTCCCATAACTGACCAATCGAAATCAGTAGAATCCGCTGCGTTCACCTGCAGCATTAACTTCAGTCCCGGCCTGAATGTAGCATGGAGAGGACTGCGGAGAATGCTCCCGTTTTTCTTGAAAGATTTCATAAGCCTCTTTAATATCTTTGCCGTCGCGGAGGTGATAGTCGGGCTTATTTATGTCAACGCCAATTACTGTCAAACAGCCCCGCTTTCACCCATCCTTATAGTGGGTGGAATGATCCAAATAAGCCAATCTCTGATTTCCAAGGAGCTTGATGTCCAGTTGGATCTAAATACAAAAGAAATTGGGCGCCAGGATTCAAATTCCTGCTGGAGAGTCGCGGTGGTTATGAACGGAATCTTGTGCCTACTCCTCTTCGTTTGGATAATTGTGGCCGCTGTTTGTGTGTTTGGACAGAAACCCGATTTCCTTCGCAGGAATAGTTATTGGCATAGGAATAATTACTGCGATCCGGTTCTCTACTATGTCTGCCTCTCGGCTGTACTCCAAGCAATCGCAATGCTTGGAATCCGTGCCTTTGTGCGCATTTTTCTGTCGGGGTAATTTCAAAAACTCCAAATTCACATCCGGCTTCTGTTACATATATTTGAGCACAAGAGGCAATATATTGAATTGCAGTTAAATGCCCCTTGCTAAAAAGCAAGCAAGTAGCTATTCTGAGAGCTTAATTAATATTTGATGTTTTATCTATTGATCTATGCTTTTTTTATCAAGATTTATGCGATCTGTTAGATAGAAATAGGTACATATTTATTGTCTGAATATTGAGCCTCCGGTGAAATGCACGGAAATTCTAGGAGAAAAGTAATGTAACAATCTAATATGTCACTCCGGCTTAAAAATAACATAATGATTCAATTTAAGCAGTTATTGTAAAATTATTCTATAGGCTCTATTGTGTTTGGATTTTATGTCCTATTGACCTGAGTTGTTGTAAAAATAAATTATTCCGGATTTAGAACAAACAATTGAGTAATGTAGTACTGAAACGGTAATGATTGCCAGATACTTTGCTAAAATCAAGTAAACAATGCAATATAATTTAAATACTTGCATTGTAAACATAATTATTCTATTGTGTCATGTAAATAAAATAAGGTTCTGCCCAAGAGTATATAGAACTAGGTTTAGCCGAAATGTTTATTGTGACAATCTGTAGCATCCGTTTTAGGCTCGTAAAATTTGATTATTCGGGATTTAAGATCACTATGATTTCATCAGTGTGTTACATATGTTGCATGTGGAATGACTCGATTTATTTATGAATTTAATAAACTTTTGGCAGTATACAAAATATTTAACGGAACTAGAGCAAAACCTCAATCAATAAATCAAAATCCATAAATAACTCGTATTAATTTTAGTGACTTTAAATTGAAATGAAAACGGCTTTGTCTTTGGTCTTGTCCCGAGTAACAATTTCAACATTCTTGATCTGCAATATATATTGAGCTATCAAAGTAAACCCCAAATAGTAAATAGTAAATTCAAGCTAAAAGGACCTGAAATTGAATCCAGAACCTTTGCATGCGTCGTTTATAAACACTATCAATTTTTTTAAGTTTTTGAAGTTAGAAAACTGGTGCATGGTGGTTTAAAAACTGGGTTGTATGTTTTTTTTTAAGTTGCTTCTTACATTTTTTACAGATGTTCACTGGATTTAAAAAATCTTTTGTTACCCACCGGCACAAGATGAAGGGGATAGGCTTGTATAATACCCAAATAACCCTTAACCTGATTCAACGTATATGCAAATAATATGTTATTGGGAATTGGGTCGTACGTCTGCCATTTCGGATTAATTTCGTTGTCACGTATAACGGCCTGTCGTATACTTCAATATCCCTGTTTAACTAAAACAATACAACTGCTGAAGATTGGAGTCATTTAAGACGACCCAAATTCCAATAATAGAGTACGAATAATCGAAAACAATTCGCAATTCAGGTTTAAATCTAAAAGTTAAAATCAAAACCGTGGAATCTTTTAACATAAGAATTTGATTGTCTCCTATTATATTTAAATTCAAACTCAATCCATCAAAATTTTCCATTTATTCTTGGCTAATAAAACCTTAGGTTCCCCTGAAATATGAAGCATTCAAACAACGACATTTGCAACGCAGAAAACTCAATAACGACACAAGTAAAATTTTGAAACATCTTTCCTTTTACAAGACTTTAAAAATGGCCTGGTTGTTGAAGTACTGGACCGTTGCGGCCCCTCTCTTCATTACTCTGTCACTATTGGACACATCCACCTGTCGTTTCCGTGAGTAAACCTATCACTGCTCTTATCAATTCCAGAAAAACCAGTAATAATGATCTTAAAATTCGTTAATCATGATTTGTAGTGGAAGACACATTTCCGGATCGAGTGAATCTGGAGCAGCCGCAGAGGACTCCTGCCAAGATGGTAGAAGTAGAAGGGATTATTGAGGAAGCTGGCAAGACTGATTCTTATGTCGCTGTTACCGATTCCCGAGTGGGTATAGCATTGTTTGGGAGAGGTGGCAGCAGCAGCAGTAGTTCCTCTGAAGAGGAAGAGGAAGAAGCCTGTGAAGAAGAAAATATGGACGAGGAAGATGAAGTTGAAGATGAAGTTGAAGATGAAGTTGAAGATGAAATGTGCATCGAAGAAGAAGATGAAGTTGAAGATGAAATAGAAGATGAAATAGAAGATGAAGTAGAAGATGAAGTAGAAGATGAAGTAGAAGATGAAATAGAAGATGAAGTAGAAGATGAAGTAGAAGATGAAGAAGAAGACGAAGATGACAGCAGCTCGGGATCCTAATCGCTTATCTAATGCGTCAGAAATCTCGAACTATTGGCAATTGGAATGAAATTATTCTCGACATTTTATTATGTATTCATGTATCAATTTTTTCCGTGATAATGTGTCTTGGAATTTTTTTGGGTGTGACACCTATACAATTCTATGGTGTGACATTAATAAATCTGAATGGGGGGTTTAAAAATATTTTACAGCCTAAAATCATCACCATTCATAGATACACATTACAAAACTTTGATAGGGAACTTTATCAAAACGTACAGTGTGCGTAATATAGCTTGAGTCAGGATGCTTCAATTTGTCTGTATTTTAAACCTATTCCCTTGGCAACACTACTTTGCATGACCCCCACGGGCCAACCGATCGACCGATTTTTCCCTTTAGCCTTTGCATTTGCAAAGTACACAAGTGTCCCAAGTTTCAAGTCGATCGGTTCAGCCGTTTGGCCGCTAGCGTGTCACGGACAGACGAACGGACGGACGGACGGACAGCATGATTCCATAAGCCCTGACTCACAATCAGGCTAAAAATTGCTCAAAATCCAAGAAATCCATTATTAGTTAATAATGATTTGTGAAATAGCATAATATTTAAATCTGGTATATTATTTATTTTTATTGTGCACAGATTACAGAGGTCTAACTTTCTTCCTCTCAATACCAAAAGTGTTAGGTATTTCATCAAATGCTCACAGTCGGCTGCACAATACCACAGCTTGATCAATTCACAAACGTGTAAAAAAAGTAAATACATTGCATCTACTCTAAAATCATTAACTGTGTCCCTTAATCAGGAAAAAAATTAATGAAAGATTTACAACAACATAATGTATTTAAAAAAAACCGTACAATTGGCCAACAACTACTAAACCGAGATCTCTAAAGCCAGTAATAAATTAAAAATATAACAAAAGGTTCAACCAATTTGGCATAACAAGTAAATAGTAATTAAAAATCAACTTAGAAGAATTGTCAACGTCAACAATAATAATATCTTTGGAATTGGCGTGTATGTCGTGCGGATTCCGTGTTCCAAAATCTCACACGCTATTGTATGTGAATTCTTTAAATTACATTAACTAGTCACTCTGCACTCGGTAATCCAGAACGCGCATTGATTCATCAGTCCTTGCCTTTATGTGTGATCAGCACCTAAATATAGAAATTTAGTACATTAATATTTTATAAATAATTCAAATGGGTGGGGTTACGAAATGGGACTTTAATTCAAAGGGAACCTTAATTCCTAAAAAAAGCTAGATGATCTCAAAAACTTGATATTTTTATGCATCTTTAAGAAATTGATCTTAATGACAAGACTCCCGATATACCATTGTTAATTGAAAAAATAGTCGGGAAAAAATGGTCTCCGAAAAATTTGAAAAATGGTCGACCGAAAAAATTATGTTCGAAAATTCCCAAATGCCGACCTTTTTCTCCAAGCTTTTCTTTCCGATCAATTTTTCCAAGACCCTTATTTCTGCGACCTGTACTTCTCGACCATTTTATCTCGATCCTTTCTTATTTAAGCTAACAATTAAAAATGATCGGGAGTTAATGGGGTAAATAACTACGGGATTTCAAACGAAAAGTCAACCCACCTTCGCGGATCCCATATTCGTAACTCCTCCGATGTACTCTTCCAAATACAGAGGCGGTCTTCCACCGCCAAAAGCAAAAGCGCTGCACACTTTGCCCCAAATTCCGGACTGTGGGCAACCCTTCACGATTTGATAGAGTTCCCTATCGAAGGGATATCCCATTGGCCGAGCGTCTGGATACCTCTTCCCATTAATTCCGCAGTAAATCGGAGCGGGTTTGCATCCTTGAATTGGACTGGACTCATGGTCCATGACCATGTCTTCGTCACCATTCGTCACCATGGCGAAGATGTCGAAGGCCATTCCGTGGGGGTTTCCTCGGGGTAGGAGGAGGTGATGGGGCCATCCACAGCCACAATGTGGTGTCAAACTTGGACCTCCCAATTCACTCTTCAACTGCTCAAGGCTCTTTGTCCAGGGGATTGTTAGAGATGAGTCGGTTGAGCGGCGCGTAATTATGTTCCGTCCGACGCTTACTGAAATGTTGAATAAAACAGAGTTAGTTCAATAATTGAAAATTAACCATCTAACCCAACCTAAAAATTGCTTAAGTTTAGGCTAAATAATGTCCCCGTGCTAATTGACTTGTCGGGTAAAACTCGTTTCGTTGCCTATAGCCAGCCACACATGTGTTAGACCAATGTCTATATAATAAACTTCTTCCAGCTATGCATATTGACGAAACAAATTTTACCGGACGAGTCAAAGAGCATATGGGCTCTTATTATCATTTTCCATATTTTTTTGCAAAAATCGATTTTCAGTTTTGTCTCGTAAACTTACATTTAGTAGTGAACATATCCAAATGAACAAAAAGTCGTCGTTGTTCCTTCATCGTCAATCGACGTCCATGGTTATCGTGAGATGGGGCAATGAAAATCCTAACCGTCGCAGCGTTTGTGTGACTTTTGGCACATGGTTTCCGGTCCTATAATTGAAAACATCAAAAAATTAGAGTATTCAGCCAATTTAACAGTTCTTATCTTAAACTACACTAATCTCCAACTTACGACATGGATCTGGTACTCGAATTCCTCGTGGTCCAAATGCTTGGTACAGACTTTAAGATGGTCTTCGTCGTGATCGGTTTCGTTGTTCAGGAGGGCTAGTCCCAGGGAAAGTTCAAACTTCCTTTTGCCGAAGAATGTGAACAGGTCATTGACCTTGCCCTTTGAGATGACCTTGACTTCGTTGACGACGACACCATCCCAGAGGAGAGGGAACTCACCCTAATATTAAGATAGACAATCAATTAAAATGTTAATTTGTTACGGGACTTTTAAACCAATCAAGGTTGTATCAATTACCCCAACGGGTTGATAAGGTTTCAGGGTCCGCTTGTACTTGTTGAAAATGTTGTCGACATGTGTGTGCCAAGTGTAGAAGGCAGGGTCTCTCATGGCAGTAGCGGGTTCGGCCATCGGACCGGGTGGAAGCTGTCGAATTTAATTTCAATTTTGACTAGATTAGGGAATTTTATGTGATTAAAATTAAATCTCGAAATGTTTACAAACCCGCTGTTCATAATAGGGATCCACAATGTTTCCAATCAGTTGATGACCTTGATTGTGATATCCGGATTCATCGTAATAATCGGGATTAATGGATCGATCTGTGGCTTCAAGAGTGTTTCCGAGAATATCGATGCCGTCGAAGCCTTTGGAGGAAACTCGTCCTTTACGCTAAAATCGTAAAAACTTGTTTTTTTTACTGAGGATTTTTAATTTTAATTTTGCATAACTAAAGTTAAAATTACCGAAATAAAGTATCCACTTTTAATGGATTTGACGAGTCGTTTCCCGACTTCGATCCATCGGGAAACCAGAATAGTTGCTGGGGCTCGCCTGTTTTCTTCGTGCCGGATGTCCTGTACAAATCAGTACAAAAAAGATTAAAATCACGATTATGAAACTATTAAATTAATTAGTCGTTTAATTTTTACGGTAATTTCAGTTCCCCTTGGTCTATCCGTCCATGAAAGTCCTGAATTAATTTCATCTAAATGAACATTGTATCCTTCGGGAATGACGGCCCCTTGATGAGGTGTGAGTGGCTCAGCCAAATCCAGTCCGTTTGACATACGTTCAATGTTGTACCTAACGTTTGAAAATATTAATGTGTTATTATTTTTCTTTCTTTGCTTTAAAATTGTCACTAATTGTAAGATACGTCAAATATGAACGGACCTCATGAGCATGCTTCGATGAGCAAAGAAAAACAACTCTCCTTGTCGATCCTTCCTTACTCTGTTCATCAGAGGATATGACAAATGCCAGTACCTATTCAAAATTTAAAAAATTCCGTGTTAACATTTTAATTTTAAAAAACTCCCTAATTAAAAAAACTTTAGATCAGTTTTCATACCAATGATGAGAATTGACCATAACATCCTCCCTAAAGTACCACAACGCGTTTTCGAGCCCGTTATCCTTTCCTACCGATCCATCCACTCGGACACATTTCTGTCAAGAAAAAACCAAGTCACATAGTAAAATCAATGAAATTTGAATTAAAAACTGACGTTTTTTTCGTTTGATAAAACTGATGAATTACATACCTGTTCCTTCTTCTTCTTGTGAGATCGAGCCAAACTCCGATGCCCAATCCGCAAACTTCTAGCCCCGTTAAAAGCGTGGCCGGGAATGAAGTTGTCGGGCATGGCGTCGAGAGGACCGGGCATGATCATCCCTGACATGTCAGATCGCTCGTGATGTGCTCTCATAAGACCTTCGTACCAAACCTTGGGGTTCATGTCGGGACTTCGTAGCATGCCCTTTGCCATCGTCATCATTTCATGGGGTCCAGGCATACCTGTTCAATTATAAAAAAAACATGTTAAATTGCAATCTGGGGTTCTGCTGTTTTGAATATTTAATCCCCAAAAATATCCGTCAGCGTATTTCTTAAACACCATTTGCAATTTTGTGGCATTTGTTGTTGTTATACAATTTGTTTGTCGAAATTGACACATTGACAGTGCAGTGTTGGGAATTTGATGACTTGTCACTGTGAAAACAACTCTGCCCCAGTGTTTGAATGAGTTTAATTTGGAATTTTCTAAGCTGAATATACTGAAAAAATTAGACGGAGTTTCGCGCAACTTTAGGAATTTTAAACGACTGAATTTTAAAGCTTTAATCAAACTTATGAGGGTTTATTCAAGCGTGTGCCTTTTTAAAACTAACCAAAATTCAAGTTTTCAAATTCTTGTAGACAAAAGTTTTCAATAGAAAAATTAAAACATCACATCAAGATAATACTCACTCATCAACATGTCCATCACCATCTGAACAGCCATCATGTGATTCCGGTTCGTTCCATAGAAGAAAGCATTTCTCGAACACATATTCGAAACATGTGACATGTCCGGAACTTCAATCGAACTGTCGTCATCACTAGATCCGAACATATCGTAAACTTCCTTTTGCAATGCCGGGTCATCTATTTAGGAGAAAAAAAAACAAAGAAAATCAACCACAAATCATTATCGGTATCATCATCATAAAAATTCCTAGTAAAATGTACAGTTGCAAACAATAAAAGCACAAATCCCACATAAAACATATCAAAACACATCCTTATAGGATATAGTTCTCAACCAACCTTGAGAATCGAGTAACGGAGAGAGATGATGATTTCATTAATCAAATTTTGATCTCAATTTCTTTCACACAATATAATATATTATACTGCTTTCAATAATTATAAGGCGAAACCACTTAGCCGATGCACCACCAGAGCTATTAAATGCGGTCCGTTTCATCCCACAGTACAAGAGTTAGAATTAAAAAATAAATCATCACAATTTCCACCTCGTCTTGTTAACACTCTTTCCTAGGCTGTCACATATAGAAATATTGAAGGTGAAAGTAAAACTTGGTTAGGAAACCATACATCCGCTAATTAACCTCAACCCACAGACAGTAGTTTATACTACCTAAAATCCACGAGCCTCAGTTTTTTTGCTCTATTTTAATTGTAATTTAATTGTACTCTTGAATTCGAAATTCGAAATGAATGACTTCAACCCAATTATCCTGATCCTACCGTCCTACGTGCTTTACGTGGATAATTGCTACAAACAAGAGTTTGGGTGAATTACATGAGTTCTGCTATATTTTACTTCTGAATTTAAAGAATGAGAGGAAACCCTTCAGGTCATTCAAGTCAGAATGGGTAATTCATCACAGACCGGTTCAAGTCACGAAGTAAATTATATTGTGGAGTTTAGAGTCAGTTTCTAAATGAAAATGAAAGCATGTTTAGGAAATTGGACGGGGCAAAAAATTACTGATTTTTTTGGTTAAAAATCAACTGCATTAATAGCGTTTGGATTTTGGATATGGAAACGTCGCGTACATTTATTTTAGATATATTCCCTGACCACTGAAAACCAGATTTTATGATTTCTTTGGTTTTCAGAGCAATATTTGTCCATTATCAAAAAATTGCAAAATTAAAACTTCCTCCTATTTTTATGGTTAAATTGCAATAGGTTGAGTAGGTTTCAAAAACTACAAAAACTAATAAGCAAAAACTCTGTTAATGTTAATACATATATTATACAGACGACGAAGAACAAAGAATTATTCAATGTCAAAATCCACAATCTATCATCTTCTAGCCAAACGACAAGCGAATTTAAAATAAATCAAGATTCGAGACAACGAAAAAAACCTGGACCGGATAATACCAGATTTTCAGACGACAGGTCTAAAAAAAAACCTGCCAAATGACAGAATGAATTTAAAAACGATCACAACAATAAAAAACTCTAAATTTTTTACACTCTCTTATTTCAACACCTTAAAAGCCTTCCTCTGATCCTTATGCAATCTAAAATTGCATTAAAATCATTAACTTTGGCCGCAATCTAATCCGTTTTTTACTACTGCAACTGACCCATTTTTCCCGATATGATACTCCCTTTTTATAGGCATAAAGCAATTAGCAGATCATAAACATCTTCAAACTGCATCTTCTACCGTTACAAACCTTGCAAAAAAATTGGCAAAAAACTGTAAACAAAGGAAGTTCTTACGAGGAGTAAAAGGAAGATGGTCAGGTTCGGCAGTAATTTCCCACAATGGAAAGTCGGGGCCCAGTCCTCCATGTCCCCCACCGTCACACTCACTGCAAAAATTACATTTTTAACATCATCAAAATCGAGATAATTATCATTAACCTCCAAATCCCATCAGATCCTCTGCTTTTTGTTTTATTTTTAAACGTTTAACTTTTGCCCTCATTTTTATTATATATGTTATTTTATTAACCATAATGCACTCGAAAATGTAATTTTCTGGCTTCCTAGCCCACGCTATTTACAGTTTTGCAGTTGCAACTTTGTAGTAGCTTCAGTTTTTTTATGTTTTATGCCTGAGATTCTAAAAGAAGAATTTCAGGCTAAATCTTTAAATAAATCAAAAAGGTTCCTTGTATTATTACCTTTTTGAGCCCGACAAAAAGTTGCCTTGAAGTAGAACAGCGAGGATCCTGAAATGTAAACGACATGAGGAATTAAAATACGATTTTGCAAGGAGATTAGAAAATCAACCAGATCAGTTTCACTGTTGAATTTTATTCATTTGTTGGATGTTGGAGGAGGTCAATCCAGTTTTTTTTGCAGTGTGCAACAAATACTTTGAATGCAATTTTTTTAAACGAAACGATTTTGTAAACAAAAACATTTCATTAAAATTTCGAGTTTTAGCCAAGAGCAAAATTACACCGGTAAAATATTTTATAGCTTGTGATGAGATGGATGTGACTTACAGATACCAGAGAGCTACTAAAGCCACAGCAACTTTGATTCCATTCGTGTCGACATGGGTTTCATCGTGAACGGCCATCGTATCGAACTGTTGAGATTTTAGCAAAATAAACAAAACAATTATTTAATTGATTAGGAAACCGCAATTTCCCCGATGCCATTTACCTACAGGAATTTACCGTGTATTTTAATCAAATCTAATCATGTGTAGAATGAATAGCAATATTATTTTCGTTGGAACTATAGTTAAATCACGTTTTTTCCTCTGGCTCATCATTTTATTGGGGTTTTTAACTTGTAGTTTTGTAGTCGTGTTGTAGAGTTACAAATTGTATGTTTGCGAAGTTTGTTATCGGAATTGGCAAAAAAAGACTCAGGTAGATTTGTATTTTAAATGTCGGTTGTTTAGAGCTGAATTGGCTCAGATTTTATTTATTTCGTTAATTTTGTTATGCGAAATTCCGCTATTTTAAAACATTTGACATCTTGACAAAAATAAGAGTTGAGGGAAATAGGATATTTTGAAAATATCAACCAAAATTGAACTCGATTTCTTTGCGGTTTTACTGATCTTTAAAATGCCAAACCTCCTTTTAAGAACATGCAATGATATGGGTTTTCCAAGAAATTACTTAATTAAATTTCCCATCCTATATTCCACAGGTAAATAAATTATGCGGAAAACTAAATACATCTCACATGCAAACCTGACCTCAAAATGTCAACCTTCCCAGCTAATCTCTTTGTTTAAGCGGCTGTGGGTTTTATAAAAGAATCTTTAAATACGAAATAACGTGGAAAAACTACAAATTAGTTCCAACCCTAAATACAAAATTTACATGCCCGAATTGGGATGTGGTGAAAGACAGGCGAAGCACCTTAACCCTAATTTTTTTTAATTTTCGAAAATCAATTTTTTTCTTACAATATCCTCAAAATTAGGGAACTGTTCCTCCAATTTCGCAACAGCCCCATCATAGTAAGATTGCGAATTCTCCGATTCCTGAGTAACAGCATCCCCCAATTGACCATCAGGCTTGTAGTAACTGACGGTTTTGTCATAGTAGGACGGGGTCCCCGTCAGTTGCACTTGATTAATTGCATTAAAGTAACTACTTCCATCATGGTCATTCTCAACTCCACCACCAGCCGAGTAGTAATTTTGATGAGACGAAGCCGAGACCTGCGGCTCTAACGATGACACGGTTAAATTATTCAAGTAGGAAATGTGCTGCTGAATTGGGGTAAAGGCCGGCACGGGATTCCGCTGATAAGTCTGTTGATGATAAGCTGAAGGAGTTTGATAAGCTTGAGGATTTTGGAAATTTTGAAAATTTTGTGAACTTGGCGCAAAATTTTGCTGATTATTCAAAACCCCAGGCTGCACTTTAAGCCATTTCGTATCGGGATGGGAATTGTAGTTATAATTAGCTTGGCTACTACTTCCGGCTTGCTTGGAGTAGACAGGAGCCTTCTTCTGCTGTCCAGTTGACGACACTGAAACATGAGCAGTGCGACAATTTGGCGTGTCACAGTCTAATAAAATATGATTTACAATCCCCGGGATATTAACATTAGCTTCGTTACTATTTAAGGAACTACTCGTAGGACTGGTTGCACTTGTAGTAGATATAAATAAAACTAGAGCTAAAATTTGGGGAGTAAGTCTCTTAAAAGTGTCCGAGTCCATTCTCCACCTCCTTTGCATTTTTCTGTGCATTTTTGCTAATTTGTGCTGGGTTTTTTAGAGTTTTTAACGGGGTTTAAACGATGCACTGTCGGCACTGTAATTTGGCCGAAGCCATTAAACTTGTAGATTAATCGGTTTGAAAAACACTTTGAATTCTCGGGATTTTAAGTTTTAACACAGTTTACAGTTCCTTAAAATATATTTCACTCTGTTGAAAAAATTGATGGTCCTCTCCAATCAAGTCTCAACTTCCGACTGGGATGCAGAGATTCGATAATTGTAAATAATATCGAGAGAGACAGGTAACGCGTTCAATGATGATTGGAGTAATGATAACAATTAGAAACTGTTCGATTCCTCTGAGACATTTAGGGAAATTAAACCATTTCAGTTGCAAGGTGAAGTTTTGAAAGTCAAAGTCAAACTCGGAAGAATCATCAGTTTCGTCAGTGTTCAAACTGCAAAGAAGTACCTTAAACTATAGTACTGCGAATTCCAAACAAACTGATGATACGTTGATACCTTGATATTGATATATATGGTTTGGCACAATAAACTATAGCTCTTATTAATATTTTAGGCCCCTTCTCGGTATGCGTGTTTTTAACCTCTTAAAGCCACAATACTACACTGAAACAAACGTGGATCCAACTGCCTAGAGCATGTACCACTTGAAACTGTTAACTCCAACTACGTGTTGAGGAATTGCAGAAAAGTAGAATCAATTAAGGAACTGCCTCTTCTTCTTCTTCTGCTTCTACAATTGTTGGACTTTTGGGAGTTGGAGTTGGACAGGTAGACGGTGGGGTAAAAAACCTAAAGAACTAAACTAGATTCAAAGGTATCAAGTAGTTTAGTGCCAATTGCCAACATTCAACAATGCTACTATAAACCAACAATGCAACAACAATTGACCATTGCAATGATACTAAACCCCGTCACAAATTCTTTTCAATTCCGTACCGTCCAAGAACTCCTGCAGCCATTACCATTAAAAATTATAATATATGATTATGGGCAATTCATTTTGCACAATTACAAAAGCTGAGAGGATGAGGATAAATATCAGACGTTTACACGCTGATTTTAAGAAAGAAATGGGACTTGTAACATTCCCTGGCCTTAAAAGCCCCCGATTGTTACGTCTATTAGATGGGTTTCACACTTAACTCTTTGAGACAATTAGCATTTTTTTTGCGAATTTAACACAGTCTTTGACCATTTGTTCTAATTCATTTTGCTTAGCATACAGAGACATAGAAACCGCCGAGGGCTTGTCAACTTGAAATGGTTATCAAACTAATTAAGAATCTGGGGGTAAAAAATGAGGAAGAATGTGACGAGCCTGTGAGGTTGAGATTCAGACAGACTACATGGCGTTTTTGAGGGTTTGCTCATAATAATTTGAATACGCTTTGCATAAATGATTTCAGATGAAGTAAGGATCAATTTAATTAAGGAATAGTGGATTACAATTAAACTAATACTTAGGGATAGGATAACTGTAATAGTACCTGTATTTTAAATTATTATTTGTGTTATCTCTTTACGAGTATCTTGAATCGGGATTGCCTATATAAACTTGATTGGTTTAGGTTGGATTTAGGATCTTTGTTGTTGATCAAATGAGCTGCTATTTGTTTTTTTCTGTTAATTATTGTACCATGTTAGGATAGGATCTTAAAAGGTATAAACAAAGGGGTTTAATTGCAATTTTATATGGATATAGAGAGCTTGAAAAGCACTATTTCATTTCCGTTAATTTTTCATCAAATAATTGAGAGATGAGAGCTCTTTCTGAACTTGATATCAAAGCCAAACCACGCACAGAAAAAAACCGCAAGGCACGCATAAATATATTCTTTCATGGTAAACCGAGCAAACTCACCTGGGAGATAGTCACACGTTTAGAGGCACGAGATAGTATCATCATCATATTCATCAGGTTTTGGTTTTGCATATCAAGTTCAGGGCTTTTGGGTTTAAAAACGTGCCAGAAAAAATCCCTTGAAATAAACAATCTAACTTTTAAATCAGATTACATGATCTAATTACTAACTATGGTGTTATTTTGTAGACGAAGAGGGTACGATTTGGAACTTGAAATCGTTCAAATTTGGAATGTCGATCGTCGCATTTTCGATTCTATTCAAATGACAGTGGAATGAGATCAGGTGAGATTTGAGATACGTTTTAACTTAACAAACGGATACAGTTAACCTCTTATTGACCTGTTCAAATTGGAGACAAGAGAGTCGTAGCTGATGAATACTAAATATTAAATTATTTCTTATGAGTTGAACTCGTACTAACTGCCGTAGTTATTTGCTAAGTAGAGAAAATACCTGAACTCTCAGCCTTTCCCTTTTACGTAGATTGGATTCTAAGGGTTTTTTACAGTTGGAACTGATCAGGTATCTTCCTTCGAGGGCTTGAACTCGCTATATTCTATTAGTTAAATTAATTTGTGGAATAGGCGGTTTTTGGGAGCAGAATGAGTACAAGATTTGGTTGGGGATTGGGAAAAAAACTGGTAGAACTGCCTACCTCAATCCTAACCGTTTGTTCATCGTTTGGGTTGTTGTGATTTGGTTGGGATTGTAGTTTGTTGGTTAGTAGTTGTGATCTCATCTTTTGATTCATAAATTTTCATAGAAATTGAGATAGACGTATTTGTTGATGCACCACGTGCAGATTTGGACCGTAAAACCGGCTTTAGGCTCATTGTTAGAGGTTCAATAGGAGTTGTTAAGTAGTTTGCAAGTGCTAGAACTGCTGTATTTACTGATGATGTTTGTTGTAAGGTTCGAAGGACCGGGGGTAAAAGCACAAATTTATTCGTGTCCATTTTTTGATCAAAATTTAAACTGAGATGGGTTTTGTAAGTATACGTCCTAACTGGTCATATATTTAAAGTATGAAAAACACCGCTAATTTTCATGTTTTTATTGTTCATTAGCTGTGATTCCGGATGTTACATCCTGGGTACATCCCTAGTTTGTTAATTTCGATGATTTCAGTGTCAAAAACGTATAGTAAAAAGCGTTGTCCAACAACTTAAGTTTAATTGACAAAAGCATTGGAACGAAATTGATATCTTTTTAAAATTAAAACAGTTTCATCCTTAAAAACAGGTTCTAACCGAACCCTGAAATAGGCGAATGATAACTATTTAGAAGAAAGACGTAGTCTATATATTTGCAATGAAATATGTAGTGCCAAGAGGGGGTCAGGTTGAAGAGTGAATTCGGAACTTGATCTGCATAATAATTGGTTGCATCTGGGATTTTAAACATGAATGTGAAACTGAATTTTGCATTTGTTCTTGGCTAGAAACGCCTTGTACTCGAAATTCCAAATAAATAAATATAAAGAAGCCATGTATCAATAAGATTTGTCAGTTTTGGGTCAATTTCAATTTAAACCAGCATTTGTTTTGTCTAGAGGAATTTGTATTCCGGAGCAATTGTTTACGACTTGTCTAGGAAATACGTTTAATTAGGGTTGGGCTGATGACGTTTTGAGATCAGATTTTGAGAGGAAACTTTCGTTTTTGATGATTTTTTAAGATAATATAATTAATTTGATTTAGAAAACTTTGAATCTTGAACTTTTATGTTCGATATTATTAACATTTAACATGTAGGGTAGGTACGGAAATGGTTATATTTTAAAGAATTATATTACAAGAAACTTGTTTTATTAAGATGTTAAGTAAGAATGTTGTCTGGCTTAAAATTCATGCTAGAGAACTGGTCGCATAAACTTCAGATTTAATATCGAGGTTGACAAACAATGATAGTGTTTAATAATTTTGCATCATAAGTTCCTACGTATTCCATATGACTAAAAGCTGTAAAACTGATGTAATTTGGAAGTAACTCAAGCATATGTAATTACACGTCAGGCTATCCGATATTCCGAATACTTAGTTGTTTACTTGGTCGAAAAAACGACAAAATTAAACAAAAAAATCGACGATTTAAGCTAATATTCAATGCAACTTTGGTACTATACCTTTGTACTAAAAAAACCTATGATATGTTAAAACCGCCTTTATTTGGTCAATAACCGTAACTTTCTTCGCTGGTTTGGAGGTCTCTAGCCACTGACATTACCAATAATTTTCCTGATTTTCAGCTTAAGGTTTTATTTTCAATTGAAATGATCAAACCATGATATGATCAATGACCTAATTGATGTGTTTCATGTTGTAATTGCTGAAAAATTCAAAATTCAAATCCAAGTAGAACTGAGATCTGACTACGATGCTCAAGGTTATTAGAGGATCTTCTAGATGACAATTTCATTGCATTGGATTTATGAGACAGAAATTAAACTGATTCTTGATTGAAGGATTCATGAAAAAAGTTACCAATGACAGACTTTAATTGAACAACTTGATTTATTTAAGAAAATGAGGTCAATAAGATAAGTATGATTTAATGCATAACTCAGTAAGAATTCACTAATATCCACATTGTCAGAAATTAGTCAATAGCCAAATTTTAAACTTTTAAAATTAAATATGCAATTTATAAATGAAGCCACAATGATTACGATGGAAAACAAGAAGTTCAAGGACACGAATTAATAAACCAAAAAACGTGGTGAACTTGCATTTGGGTCATCAAATAAAACCAAAGTTAAATTAGTGCAGATAAATTTATTAGAGTAATTATTGAATGCTACAGGTACTATGAAATAAGTATCATAAGGTACTATCCTAAGAGACGCTTTGAAAAATTGTCTTTTGTCATCAAAAATTTTGGCTGTATTTACGCAAGACCAATATTCATACTCTCAAATGTCAAAAGAGCCCTGAAAGTACCCTCTGCGATTCCCATCAAATACTGCAATACCGTCAATCTTCTGATCGAAAACCAGCCCTCAGTTCCAAGCCGTAAGGGCCTACAAGATCTAGCAAACTTCAAAATGTACTTCATTTCCGGTCTTGAAAATTTGAAGTTTTTCCATGACTGAATAGTGGCTTCCGCATGCATGTAAAACAAACCCGCCGACATGAGGATAGTGCACCACGAAAATATGGCGACGATTGACCACATGACGAGAAAACCGATCGTCACGTTGTCCATGACCCCACCGTGACGAATGAGAATAAAATTAAGTACCAAGGTGCATTGACCTACGATACCCTGTAGGGGTAACAATACTTTGCCCATTATTCCCATCGAAACTTTATGACCGATTTCGATGGTTCGGTAAACCCGGGGTAGATTGTAAGGCGTCCGTACCGCGTCGATTGTCCCGTACTCTTTCCTATTCGACTTGAATTCCCGGCAAATGAGGGGAACCATGACAACGAGATACGCTCCTACGAAGCAAATCATGAGAAGGCAAATCGTCCAGCACCAGCAGCACCACCAGTTACAGTATATACCGATCAGGATGAATAGGGACCAACTCTCTTGCAAAGGCCCTGAAACGGCTGAATAAGGATAGACTACAGTCTTGGGGAATATGTAGTAATGACCCAGGCCGATTACGTTTCCGGTCCCGACGTAGACAATAGTTATTGAAAGTGCTATGTCCCATAATTTTATTATTTTGGCGTTCAGATGGTTGTTTTTCCGCATCCAATTTCCTGCCGGTCAAAAATAGTAATAGAAACATTATCCAATGTGATACAATGACAGATATAGGTGGCATAGGATAATATTAGTTAGTATGGACGATATTTGTTACAAGTTGGGACTTTTAATTCGAACACCCTATATATATTGTAGATATTCAAGTATTAAAAAAACACACTTACTATTAAATGTATCGGCATGTCTATATAGCGTGTTTATGACAGAAGTTAATTCACGGGGATAAATGATAAATAAGCTAAGACAAATGCAATTCAGAACTCCTGCGAAGAAAAATGCAGTGGCTAAATTGCAGTTGTTCATGTCATCAATCAAATACATTGTCACTGCTTGATGACCCCAGAAAATAACGTAGGAAACAAACCCACAGGCAAGTATTCTGTTTTGTAGTATTGATTTCGAAGTCACGTAAACTTTCCTGTTTTTGTCATCCCACAAAAATGGGGTTGCTCTCAAGAAAGCAGAGGTGATTAGAATTCCAGAGAATAATTGAAAATGAAGCTTCGTATACATTTCAAATCTCAAGCTTGTTTCCAAACAAGTAGAAGCGTCGACTGTAATGGTCCATACGTTTTGAGACAATGCACTGGTAGCTTGGCTGAATTCAGTTCAAGAGCAATCGACCATTAGAAATCTCAACTCTAGATCCGTCAATTAAAGTCATGTGATACAAGGGTACTACTTTAGAGGTTCTTAAAACGGAATGAATAGACATAAGCAATTAATTCATTTATTGAGTTTAGAACTACAATTTCCGGCTTCTCAATTTGTCGGTTTTTAAATTCTAAAGGTTACCGAGTCATTAATAACCAGTCAAACGGATTCTATCAAGAATGAATCCAATTAAGGCTTGGCCAGCGACACTTTGCCCCATCCGTGTCAATGAAAAGATAAATACTGCGACATAAGGTCGTGTATGTAAAATTTTGTTTTACTAAAAAATCAAAATCTTCCGACTAGTTTAGATTAGAGTTCTGATTTTAATTTTTAATTAAAGCCAATTAATGTATCTACAATTGCCAGAGTGGTTTTTTTCAGTGCAGTCTCAAATTTTTGCATGGTCATCATTTAAAGTACAAAATCAGTCATAACTTCCACTTTTATAACCCAAACTGAAAAAAACCACTCTGGCAATTGTAGATACATTAATTGGCTTGAATTAAAAATTAAAATCAGAACTCTAATCTAAACTAGTCGGAAGATTTTGATTTTTTAGTAAAACAAAATTTTACATACACGACCTTATGTCGCAGTATTTATCTTTTCATTGACACGGATGGGGCAAAGTGTCGCTGGCCAAGCCTTAATTTATATACTTTAATTCAAAATATTGTTATGGATGACTTAAAGATGATCATCTAGGTTGAGGTCGAGGTAACTACTGCAGGCGCTTAAAATATTTACCACCACGTGCTTTAAATCTGTGAAGCTTTCTTAAGGCAATAATAACACAAGCTGTTAAAATATACATAAAACTATAGTGGTTACAAGGTACAGTTATTTGGATAATTATTTTTAGGTGTTAGCTTCGCAACAGAAACAACATTATCTGTACAATTAAAAACTTTTAAACCAATTTAATGTTCACCTAAGAACACCATTCATACTCTCAAACGTCAACAGAGCTCTTAAGGTACCATCTGCAATTCCCATCAAGTATTTCAAAACCGTCAGTCGGCTGATCGAAAACCAGCCCTCCGTTCCAAGCCGAAGGGGTCGACATGATTTTGCAAACTTCGAAATGTACTTCATTTCCGGCTTTGAAAAGCTAAAATATTTCCAGGACTGAATAGTCGCCTCAGCGTGCATGTAAAACAAACCTGCCGCCATCAGAATACTGCACCACGACAAGATGGCCACAATTACCCACATGATGAGAAAGCCGATCGTGACGTTGTCCATAATCCCGCCGTATCGAATCAGAATAAAATTAACAAGAAGCGTACATTCACCCACGATACCTTGAAGGGGTAGAAATGCTTTGCCCAATATTCCCATCGAAACTTTATGTCCGATTTCGACGGTCCTGTAAACCCGGGGTAGATTTTGGGGCCTCCGGATTGCGTCAATTGTACCATATTCTTTCCGGTTCGACTTGAATTCTCTGTAAATGAGAGGAACCATGACAACAAGGTAAGCCCCTATAAAACAGTTCATTAGGAGACAGATTATCCAACAGCAGCAGCTTCCCCAGTTGCAGAAGAGGCCAATCAGGATAAAGAGGGTCCAACTCTCTTGTAAAGGCTCTGATAGGACTGAGAACGGGTAAACCATGGCCTTAGGGAATATGTAGTAATGACAAAGGCCGACGAAATTTCCCATGCTTATGTAGACCATCGTCATTGAAAGGGCAATGTCCCAGGATTTTATGATTTTGGCGTTCAGGTGGTTGTTCTTTTGCATCCAATTTTCTGTAATAAATGGTAAAAGATACTGATTAGAACATTGCTTGTATAAATTCAATTACCAGCAACCAAAGAATTATCAACTGTATCACAAATAAAGCGCATGAATAAATTATACCAAAAAGATATTTCCAATCTTTAAAATCGATAAAAAATGACTGTTTTATGCTCAAATCTAGATTTTATGATACTTTGACGAAACTGCGATGATTTGCCAACGAATTGACGAACATGAATCGGTATTAATAAAACTTACTATTAAACGTATCAGCATGCCTGTAGAGCGTGTTTATGACGGAAGTTAATTCCCGGGGGTAATATACAAATAAACTGAGGCAAGTGCAATTCAAAAATCCGGCAAAAAAGAAGGCAGTAGCTAAATTACAGTTGTTCATGTCTCCAATTAAATACATTTTCACTGCCTGATGACCCCAGAAAAGAATGTAAGAAGCGAACAAAAAGGCCCCTATTCTGTTCTGTAAGATGGATTTTCGAGTCACATAAACATTCTTGTTTTTGTTGTCCCACAAAAATGGGGTTGCTCTGAAAAATGCGGATGCCGTTAGGATTCCCGCGAATAATTGAAAATGAAGCTTTGTGTACATTTCAAAATTTCGAATCCTCAGCTACTTTCAACCAACCCATAAACGTCGTTTATATTACTATAAATACCATTCCGTTTTGTGAAGGAGTGACGTTTGACTAAATCCAGTTCAAGAGCAGTTGATTAGCACAAATCTTAACGTTTGATCTGTCAATTAAAACCATACAAGGATGCATATTAAAGCTGAGTTTCTTAAAGCTGGATGAAATAACACAAGCAATTTAAAAATTTTAATTTAAATTTATTAAGTTCAGGATCAGCACCTCAGGCATTCTGGCTACATTTTGTCAATTTTCAAATTCTAAATGTTACAAGGTCATTATTAATCAGTGAAATGGGAACCATATAAGAATGATCCCAATTAGTTCCTATGCTTTAGGTAGAATTGCTTTCATAGTTTAATAAAATAGATTCAAGTCTAGTACAGGTCGAGGTCGCTTATTCAGGTATTTTATTTATATTTACCGCCAAAAGCATTCAGTTGACATTTGCTTTGTCGCTGTGGAATGCATCAAATTATTAATTACTCTTAGGATAATTCGGAAATATTGTACATGATATGATAAGATTACATGGTTACATGGTTGCATGTTTCAATTTTCAAATACCCCTGAGGGTAAGCAGTGCCCTAAACGTCCCTCTGACAATTACTTTATAGAACTTTACCACCGTTGAGCTCTTGATACTAAAGAACCCTTCGGCTCCAACCCTAAGTGGCCTGCAGGATTTCCTAAATTTTCCAAGATGCTTTAAATCAACTCTGTAAGACCATTTCAACTTTTTCCAAGACCCAACACTAGCAACAGCTTTCCAGTGAAATGTCCAGAATAATTAAGCACGGTTCCCCAAAGCAATTGCGCAGCAAAGAACCAAGTGATGATGCCGATAGAAACGCCATCTAGGTTTTCCCAATACCGTATAAGCGTGTAATTCAACGTAAGGACACAATGGCAGATCACGCCTTGAATGGGAGAAAAACTGGTTCTAGCCAACCCATCATGATATTGTGAAGAATTTCCAGACTTCGGTAAACTACGGCAAGATTCTGGGATCCTCGAAGGGACCCTTTAGTATTGTAGTTTAATCCGCCTGTCCTCAGCTCTGTCGTGATAACTGGAACTATGAATGTTGCATAAGTTCCGGCGATTGCAAATGTCAGGAGAATAGACATCCAAATCGTTGAGCACATCCAGCCGCAATACAGGCCGATGCAGACAAATACAATTGGATTGTTTAGTAGAAACGTTGGGATGAGTGACCAGGGATAGACAACCGTTTCGTGGAAGAGGCAGTAGTGCCCTGTACCGAGGATTGTGCCAAAGGTTAAGTACCCCAGAAGAAGGCAGATCAGTATGTCCCATTTGGCGTATGTTTTATTTTCCCGGGGTTTTCGCCGCATCCACTTTCCTGTGGTAAAAATATCAGTTTTTCAAAGTAAAAGTCACTAAAAAAGCCAAATAAAAGTCAAGTCAAATTATGGAAGATTGTCTAAGTTTGATTTGACTTTTATTTAAAAGTCTAGAAGTTTGTAGTTGTTTAAAAATGCAAAAACCATTAAATTAATTTTGCAAACTTCAATCCTTCTCCTGCACAGTCTGTGCTCTAAAAATTACAAATTCATTAAATATTAGGAATTCGCGATAGGAACTGTTGAATGGCCACAAAAATGCATCTACTAGACTACTAAGCTGTTCGTTGAAAATCCACAAAATGAGATCAACTAATAACAGTAATGACTATGTATGAAACTGTCTGCATTATCCTCAATTATCTTAATCAATAACCACTTTTTAAAGATGAACCGAGAGTGAATCCGACAAGATTGTTGAATAATTATGAACGTAGAATCACCCAAAGGCTTTCAGAATCATTTACCTTTCTTCGTTACTTTCTGTGTCGGGATTGACCTTGCCCTGCTTTAAGCAACTTTAAATACGTATTGTAATAAATTAAATGTACAGACAGATGTAAAACAGACAGTTTTGGTAAATCTCGTTCATAAAACAGTATATAAGTGAAAAGACTTGAACCATTTATTAAATATTTTAGACATATCCGCTCTAGATTTGGCCACTTTTCTTAATAAATCATTATGCAGTGGTAGGCTAACCTTTTTGTAAATTAAATTTAAATTTTGGGATACTTGAGACAATTTTTGTGCCAATTCCTAATATAATTGACAGTAATTAGCTGTAATTGAACAGACTAATGATTAGGGAATTTAGATTTATTCTTCCTGGACTATCAATTAAAAGAAAAGCTTAAAATATAAAGGTAAGAGTAGCATTCATATAATAAATCATATTTGTTTTTATGGAGTTATTCGAAATCCCACACCTCAGACAATAAATTTCAGCCACGCACCTTCGAGCTCGTAAAGCCTTATATAAAACCTTTAAGCTTTTATGAGGTTTTAATCATCATTCATTATTTTAATGATTCCATAAATCACAAGCTAAATACCTTGTAGACAGACAACTATTCGATATTTCCGATATCTCAAATAAGAAAGTAGTAGTTGCGTATTTCAACTATAGAATTGGCTTGATTATATACTTGATTTATTGATGTCAGGTTATGTCAACCCTGTTATACCACCGATATCGACAGTTTGTGTCTGTGTACAAAATCAACAAAAACCAGACTATTCCGAGAACCTGATAAATTACTGTAACCCTCTGGTTCCAATTCTAACACAATACAAAAGACAAACTGTAACGATGCAGTAGGTGCAAAATACCAGAAACAAAACCGGCTTGGAGATAATATGCGTTCATCTTCACGCTTTCCTTGTTTGTAAAACTGGTAAAAGTGGACCTATTTTAGACAGAATGACAGAGAAAAAGTAAATATATATGACAATAAGCCATTATATAGTTGCAGACAAGTCGAGTCGATTGGAAATTGAAAATCGAAGTAATTAATCCAGTTTTTTTATCAATATCCATAGCCAAGAGGTTAAAATTCAATGCTTTCGCCACATCCCACACTCGAACTGCATACAAATATTATTCTTACATTTTATTATCCGTGTTAGTGAATCGAGAGTAGATCAACTAGCCACAAAATCCAATACAGCATGCTACATAAACAATTCAGTATTCAACCTTCACCTCTAACTTAGAAACTGGCAAGGGGATTTGCATATCTTATCGCTCCTATTAAAAAAGTAATCCTCTTAATTCATTTAAAAACATTAGCTTTCGATTCCGAGAAACTGCCTACTAATCTTCCCATTTACAGATTATACCTGTTTAAAAATCAAGGCATTTAATTAGATGATGAGACACTCAATAAACCGTTCCACACATATATACTAATGTATCGTAGATGTGCTGTGCTTGTTGTATGCTGTTAGTTGATTACCAATTCGATTTTCCAAAATGTTAGAAACACATAAAATATTGAAAATCTCAATGTGCCCCAACTATAGAGTAAAACTACATTCGGCATTTGAAAGTACTAGATCACAGATTTCAAACGACTTAGAACACGTTTATTCACAATATACGTTTATTTTTGCAATTAAAACATTTTGACAGACAGACGGACACCAAGTCGTTCCCATAAAGGATCTATAACACATAACAAGCAAATATAAAGCAGTCTGGTATTTTACTTGATTCAATCCCAATCTCATTTTTGTGCCAAGAAAAGCTTGTTTCATTTTAATTACTTTACAAACTTTGAAACAAAATGATGATTAGAATAAAGGATTATCATTTCTTATTTTTTTTGTCTTTGTGATTTCGCATTTATTTGTTAACATTGTTAGGGGCAGGGGCAGACGGATTATCCCTGTATTGTTACAATTTACAGCATTTAGATGAATGATTTACCAACCACTTTCCATTCCACATTGCATTGTGTCATCCAAATATCCTGAAACAACTAATAAAACTATAAGAAATCGAATTACAAGACAAGATTACTACAAATTCCTCAAAAGAAAAGATCACGACTCACAAGTCATCTTCTTAAATTCTTAACCTTTCTTAGAAATTGGCCATACCACACCTGAATATAAATTACTCATTAACTTAATTTCGATCGGGATGTCTGGTTTTGGATTTAATAAGCTGTCTGCTTATTGCGGCTTTTGATCCCCACAAATCCAGGCCACATATTTAGGACCTTTGACAAAATTTTCTACTAAAGCAATTTTGTGAATGGAAAAATCATTGTAAGAAAAACCAGATAATTTAAAATCCCAGCATGCTGTTACTATTATTATTTCAGCTCATTTCAATTACAAAGAAGCCGGTTGCGGTTAATTTCTTTTTAATAATTATAAATTAAAAATTGTAAAATTTTATACCAGCATTTAAAAGTTAGAGTTTCTAAATTTTAACCAGAAAGGTCAAGGTAAAATCTTCTGCATCTAAAGTGATACTTTGTGGTCTAAATCACATATAGATTTACCATGTAATTAAAACGTATATGTAACAGAGTTGAAGTATCACATTGAAATGTAGGTGTAGAAGTTGACTCCTTGTAACAAAAAAAAACTGTCAAAGTTATACTGTCAAAGTGTCCAATTTGACAGTTTGTGGTTCTGAAATGGCAGAACAAGATGCTGCTTTAGCAACATTTCATTAAAATTATATGGTGTGACTGACTGAGGTTATGAATGAAAGATGACGATCGTCAGACCTTGAAATATATTAAGCTTCCGTGATTAACGATTCGTCTTGGGTTTGGTCGTTTGAAATTAATTATGTTTTTTAGTGTTGCCGTTGGCGAGTGCCCTCTTAGTTATGGGGAAATAAGTTAGCTTGGCAATTTAATTAATTAATTATCCTGTTCACCCCTTTTGGGACAGTTTATGATGTTAACGAATTATGATAATTATGCGTAAATTATTATGCTGAGTTTGTCGATGAATTGAAGAATGTCCATCATTTAAATTTTCACCTCTTGGAGACGGCAAACGACAAAAGTCGTTTTTCCTAACAGTCCAATCAGCCGACATACGAATAAATAAATAAATAATATAAATAATTAATATAATACATAATTAAATATATTTTGAGAATGGATCGAAGAAGTTTGTTTTTAACTTTGAATTTCTCACCGAATTCATTTCTTCATAGGATTTGACAAAATGTATAAACCATTATTGAGACCAATAAGTATATCCAAAATTTTGATTTTAAACAAGTTTCCAAAGCCCAATCGTGAAGGTTACATAAAAAAAGTACACCAACATTTTTAGGGTTCGAACAAATTCTATAAAATTCTGGGAAAATTTTTATAAATTTAGCAGCGAAAAGAAATAAATAACTCAGAAAGTGATATGATTTGTGAATTAGGATTCGAGACTCGTGTAATCGCTACGAGTTAGAGAAATCTCGAATCCTTGGACAATTTCCTAAGTCAATAAATCCATCAGGCTGTTGAACTTGCTCATCATCCGCAAAAGCCATTTATAATGCCTAGATTTACATTCATATGTAATACCTGAAATAATTGGACATTTCTTGGCACTTGGATGACGAGATCGTGACTCGCGTCCCCGACTTTCTATCTTGAATTCGTCATCTCTGTCTCGGAAGTTTACTAATCTAAACGGCAGAATAATTGAAAACCGTCTCAAACGACTCATCAATTAATTCGTCTGATATCGTCACAACTACAACTGAATATCAATTGACAACTGATTTCTTTAAATGTCTCGAAAATTTTGACATCAACGATAACATTGGGTTATGCATACCGGCCCTGCCGTTACAGACTGGGGATTTATTATTCACGTTATAAATACAGTCCCAAAAACGAAAACAGAATTTAGAATCGTAGAAGATTTTGGAATGAATTTACCTTTCCGATAACATCACAGTTTCCCAAATGATTAAAACAAACATAACATTTGCTTTGTTCCAATAGTTGGCCAACACTCATAACTTTTTGAGATATCGTTTGATAATTTTGCTGTCATTTCGAAATTGATATTGGCAGATTTGCCCAATGCATAGTGTATTTAAACTAGTCATTTGCTACTTGATTCACAATGAAGCCTAATTTTATAAGTACCTTGTTGATGTATATCCATCATATAATAGTTTCATTATCTTTCTTCTTAGAAATTCATATATCCACAGTTCTTTGAAGCCCATCACCAATGATCACCAATCACAATATCCTTAAATATTTATTAAATATGATGTCAAAGGAGCAATTTTGCAACAAAAGCACAGATAAACGAACTTCTGTTTGTCTATAAACCGATTAATCTCTCGACAGTTATAATTATTTCTGGTTCACTGTGTAAACATTCAAAACATTACATCATTCCTTAAATAATTTACGGATTTAATTCGTGTCAACGCCAATAAAAGCCTTGATTTCGGAGAAATTTTGTGTCCAATTGGACTTGGTTTCTAATACTCCAAGATATCATCAAATAATTCTCATGTTTATGAACATAATAGATTAAACTGTAGTCGGATTTCGGGGCTACCCTGACTAACCACGGATCTGGAGGAGTGCATTACATCGTACTTTAAATATTCAACGGGCCTATATTGTTCTGACCATCGGTTTTTGTATAAAATTCGTGAAATTTCCTAACTTTTACAGTTCAAAACCCGTTTAAGAATGTTTTCCAAGATTTGCATGAGAGCTTTTAAAATTCAACTGACAATGAGTGCATTCGTCTGTGCCATTCCTTATGAATGGGACAAGGAAGTATCCAGATTCAAGTTAATCCCGGTTTGGAAACAACGGATTCGGGCCCGAATGATCCGGATAACTTTGATTTGCTGTGGCCTCGTTCTCTGCAACGCAACAAAAATGTTTCTAGAAAAGACAGAATTCAACACTTTTCTGACTTGCATCAACTTCCTCTGGATAACATTCTTCTCTGGATTGACTCATCAACGCCTTTGGAGGAAATGGAAAGACGGGAACATGCTCCCACTGATCAACTCTATTCTAGAGATGAACCAAAAGTTTCAAACTCAAGGGATTGGTAATATATTAGAAAAATTCTATTGCTTCGATGAGCCCCTCGAAGTAACTCTACTGTGAAGTAGCTTGAAGACTACAAAAATTTAGAATAGTGCAAATGGGCAAAAATATAAATATTTCGAATGCCTAATTCAAGTGGGAGCAGTTTATCTCTTATTTAAGGGCCCAGTTTAATTAATTAGGGTCTGATTAATTTTGACCCTTGAATAACTCCCCACATGAGAACCTATATTTAAATCTGAAAATGCTGTATTTTTTTAGTCGGAACCGAAGCCAAATACCTGAAATACATCCTCGGTATCGGAATCGTACTGTCCATGACATTTGGACCCTTTGTCTTCATGCTTCTTTGGTTCATTCCCTGCGCACCGCCCTACACTGGCTCCCTCTTCTTTGACTGCGACAAGAATGGGTTCAGCATTATTCCGCTGTCAGGTTCGGAATTGACACTTAAGGCCCTTCATTGTTTCTTCTACGTCACGGTGTGGGTTTTTGCGGGGCAGTTCTGGATCTGTGATGTTTACAGCATTTTTCCTATGGCGGTTGGCAGCAGCGCCGGTTGCTTAACGGCTATACAGCGGTATGTATGATGATTTTATGCTAGAAGCCTAGACAATCAGTGACATTCCGCTAACTAATTTCTGCCTTGTCAGTGCTGATTTGAAACCTAATAACTTTCAGGTTGACAAAGACGAAACCATGCGATGCAAAAGCAATCAAGAAAATTTGTAACTTGTACCGACAAGTACAAGTGCTGAATAACCGCTGAATAACCGATATTCGCGCCAAAAATCTGAAGAAGACAGACCGGCTTTTGAGACTATTCTCTTTAATTTAATTAAAAATAAAAAATAAGGTATCACCTCCGAGTTTTCAAGTGCTGAAAAACACGGAGGATCAACATGGATCAGGGAGGACTGTCTGGAGGCCCCTTAGGGAAAAGGTATGTCTGTTTAAGGACAGGTGAAGGGAACTTTCTGTCGGTTATTCTGGCCATATGGTATCTTTACCATGCTAGTAGGACCAATAGACAGAGAGTTACCTTCACCTGTTATAAGGTTAACAAATATGGGTCCTATGGGGACTGGAAAGTCGATGGGGTAATCGGAGGAGGCTCTGGCAGTCACCAGGCCTACTCCCTGACGGCCCTGTCAGTTTCCGGTCCACCAGGACTTAAAAGAAAAAGTGATGATGATGATGATGATGTTGATGGACAGGAGGAGGATGATGGTGGTGGAGGTGGTTGTGGCGGAGGAGATGATTCCATCTCATACTCTTCCTACTACTACTACAACCACCGGACTTTCTCCACTTGTTGTTATTGTTATTATTATTATTATTATTATTATTGGAAACTCATCTCCATTTCATCCTTTACTTTTAGTAAAGGAATCTTGGAGACAAGTACTCCCCTTACGGATGAGGACATGGAGGGTGTGGATGAGGATGCCTTATTAGCACCTGATGCAGAGGACAATCCTTTACCTCCACCCTCTGCACCATCAACAAACTCCGGATCTTCGGTGGAAGGCCGAGAGGCATCCACAGAAGAAGTTCGGGAGGCAGTAAAAGGCCTAATGGCAAAAGGAAACCCCGGTTCTTTTCCTTCACCCAAGATGAAGAAAAAGAACAAGATCGGGGCTAAGGAGCGACGCTCCAGATCAAGGCAACGGGCCCAAGCGGAAGGGGGGTGCTCCACACCGGCACCTCAGACCCCTGGACCTGGACCGGGAATAAAGGCGGGGAAGAGGCAGCTGTCTAGCCCTGATGCAGACGCTACCATCACTGCTGCTTCACCGAAAAGGCCAAATCTGGCTAAAGGGAAGAAGATCAACATGGGTGGGGGGGCGGAGGGCAAACTCGTCGGGATTATTCCCAACACTCCCAAAAGAAGACTGATGGCCTCTACAGAGTTTAATACTCTGGATGAGGCTCTATGCAAAGCCATAGAAGAGTTGAAGGGCTCAACTCAAATCCGGATGTTAGGTATTAGTCTCAAAGGTGGTAGGGGAGAAATCCTCTGCGCCGATGAGACTACCCGACTCTGGATTGAGTCCAACATCTCTGATATGGCAGGGGGAGCCTTTATGGTCGACGTGGGCGAAAAGCCTGCGTTAACCAAGGTCTCCTTTTATGTGCCGGGTCACATTGCCCCGACTAAGGACACATTCTGTGAGAAGGTCTTTCAACAGAACTGTGACCTAGACACTGGAGATTGGATGATACATGCCATCCATCTTCATGTCAACAAGAAGAAGCCCTGGATTCATGGATACATCGTGATCCTGGGCTTAACTAAGGAGGCGCTCGCCCGAATCAAGGGTAAGCTCCTCTTCTATGGTACTCGTACTATTATGGTGAGGGAGTGGCGGGATGTAGATGAAGGGGTGAAGGGCACCAAGGCACCAACTGGTGTATCAAGTGGCGACACAGGGGATCCTGAGGAGGAGCCCAGTGTCGTAACGGGTACTTCCGGGGAGGTGAGTGGAGCCGGCACCAAGTCTGGATTGGATGATACTGAGGAACCGAAGCAGGATTAATTTAATTACACTATTATGTAATTAATGAGCACAATAAATTTAAATAAGTCTATTAATCCGGTTTTCAGTATTTCTTCAGTTCAGATTAATCTTCATCACTCTAAAGCTGCATCATCCTCACTATTAAAACTAATTCAAGGCAAAAGCGGTATATGTCTAGTCCAGGAGCCCTGGGTATTTAAGGGGAAAATAAGGGGGCTCAGTGGGAGTGGCAATATATACAGCTATGGGGGAGGACTTCGGGGTTCAAGAGCATGTGTAATGGTAAGCAAAGACATTAGGGCATGGCCTCTGGTACAATTCTGTACTAGGGATTTAGTGGCGGTACTTGTATCACTTGGTCATCGCACGGTGGTATTTGCCTCAGTGTATATGGCCGGGGATATGATATGTCCGCCACTAAACATGGATAAACTGGTAGAGTATTGCAAGATAGGGAGCATTTCACTCATCTTGGGGGGTGATGCTAATGCTCATCATACTCTATGGGGAAGCTCGGATATTAATTCGAGAGGGGAGGATCTTTTGGAGTTCATGAGTATACATGAGCTTCATTGTATTAACAGGGGACATAAACCGACCTTCATTACTGCCACTAGACGAGAGAGGCTAGACATCACGATGGTGTCAAGCGATCTCCTTCCGGTGGTGAATGGATGGGAGGTTTTAGACGAAGAGTCTATGTCCGATCATAAATATATTAAGTTTGGGTTGAGACTGGGTAAACCTGACTCAATCTACTATAGGGACAGAAGGAAGACTTGCTGGGATAAATATCTCGGTGAGTTATCCAACTGTCTTAAGGTCGTTAAGACTGAACCTCTTACATCAACTGATGAAATAGAGGATACAGTCTGCTCGATATCTAAGATGTTAAGGGATGCCCAGCATAAGGCGTGTCCACTTAAGAGAGTGAGATCTAATGGCAGGACAGTCTCTTGGTGGTCTCCTGAACTTACTCAACTGAGAAAGTCTGCACGGAGGTACTACCGATTGACAACTCTTGGCGTTAGGGATCAAAGCTGGGAGGACTATTGTGAAGCAAGGGGTCTGTTCAAACGGGCACTTCGCAAAGCAAAACGGAACTCCTGGACGAAATACTGTGATACGATTGAGAAGTATTCGGATGCTTCTCGATTGTATCACATGCTTAAGGATGATCCGAATATCCGTCTCGGTCCCTTGGAACGAGATGACGGATCATATACAATGGGGATTGAGGAATCTCTGGAACTTCTATTGGAGAAGCATTTCCCGAGAGATCCTCAATTAATAAGGGGTAGCACTCATAGTAGTCACGAGCCCTGGGACTGCCGTGAGGTAGACTCAGTGGTTAATGAAAAGGTGGTTAAGAGAGCCATAAAGACGTTTAGTCCCTACAAAGCTGGTGGCATGGACGGAATCTTTCCAAATATGCTTCAGCAGGGACCGTCTTTACTCTAAACACATATTACGCGAGTTATTAGGGGCTGTCTACTCCTCGGGTATACACCTGAGGAATGGAAGGCCATGAGAGTTGTTTTTATTCCAAAACCGGGGAAGGACAGCTATGAGAGGGCCTCCTCGTGGAGACCAATCTCACTGACTTCCTTTTGGCTAAAAACAATGGAAAGGGTTGTTGATTGGCACATTAGAACTCCTGACCTGTTGGGAGGACTAAAAGCCAATCGACAATTTGCCTATATGGCAGGCGTCTCTACTGAGGCTTCCTTGCATCAGGTAATTGCAAGACTGGAGCGTACCTTGAAGTCCGGAGAGGTTGGGGTCTTGACCGTCTTGGACGTAGAGGGGGCTTTTAGTCGTGCTAGGTTTACGACCATAGTGAATGGTTTAAATAGGAATCTGGTTGACAATATGTCTACCAGATGGATTAGTAGTATGTTGACAGGTAGATCAGTCACGACCTCTCTTCACGAGGTTTCCAGGTCCCGTGTAGTGCAGAGAGGCTGTCCGCAAGGCGGTGTACTTTCTCCGCTACTATGGAACCTGGTAGTGGATGAGATACTTGGTATACTTAAAAGGGAACTGCCTCATGTATATTCCGGTGGGTTTGCCGATGATCTGGCTCTGTTGACCACAGGCCCTGATTCGGGAACTGTTATCGGACATATGCAGGGGGCAGTTGACAGGGTTGTAGGGTGGTGTGACAGAGTAAATCTTTCTGTTGATCAGAAAGCTTCTGTTATGCTTATTACACGGCGGAAGAAATTCAGCCGGGTAAAAATTAGGCTCAATGGGATTGCATTAGAGTATAGTAATGTAGTTAGGTACTTGGGGATTCATATAGACCGCGGCCTTACCTGGGTTCCGCACTGTGAGCTAAGGGCACGTCGGGGTATGACGGCACTAGCTCAGTGCAGGCGGGCGATAGGCCAGAGGTGGGGTTTAAATCCAAAAATGTGTCATTGGCTGTATACTGCTGTTGTTCGACCGGGGATCATTTATGGTTCTCTTGTTTGGATAACAGCTACAACCAATGACAAGGCTATGAAAAGACTTGAGAGGACGCAACGGATTGCGCTCTTGAGTATTTTTGGGGTTATGGGGTCCACGCCAACAATGGCGATGGAAACTTTAATTGGTATCCGGCCAATCCGGGTATATATACAGGAGGTTGCGGTACACACGATGTGTCGTCTTCAGAGAAGGGGTCAATGGCTAGCATGGGGGATGATGGGGGTTCTTAGGACCCGGACTCACATCCAAACCTGTGAAGCCATTGGAAGGAAGATTCCGGAAACGGGACTTCCTTGTGACTTTAGAAGGGAATATCTTCCTGAGACCAAGGGTTTCAGGATTATTATTCGTACAAGGGAACAATGGTCTGAGATAGGCTATCCGGAGGAGGATGATCTTGTGGTGAGCTATCATACTGATGGCTCTAAACTAGATGGTCTTGCCGGAGCAGCTTATTGCGGACCAAACTCAATTACGGAGGGCAAATTCCCTCTTGGGGAATACGCCTCTGTTTTTCAAGCAGAGATCATGGGAATCATGAAGGCAATAGCCGGAATTGATGAACATGACTCTGGGGGAACAGAAGGGGTCAACATCTATGTTGACTGTATGGGTGCCTTGCAGGCCCTCGACAGTGACACGCAAGTCGTGGAGCTGGTAAGGGAATGTTATGAGGCACTAAACAGGCTGGGAGAAAGGAGAGTGGTTACACTCTACTGGATTCCTGCACACAATGGGTACGTGGGTAATGAAAGGGTGGATAAGTTGGCCAAGGAAGCAACGAAAGTTGCGTTTATTGGTCCTCTGCCCATCATCCCACTGTCCGAAACGGCAGTTAGGTCTGCAGTAAGGGAGTGGTCTCTACTAGAGCACACTTGTCAATGGAAACGGTCTGCTACTTGCAGCCAGACCAAAAGGGTTGTTGAGTTACCCTCCGGGGAGACTTGGCGATATTTAAGGTCGTTGAGGAGACCGGCACTACGCCTGTTGACTCAAATTATTACAGGTCACAACACGCTAAACAAACACTTGTTTGTTATGAAGGTGAGTCCCTCTCTCATCTGCATGAAATGTGGACAAGGGGAGGAGACTAGCCTTCATTTAATAGCGGAATGTGATGGATATGCCAGTATTAGGCAAAGCATTCTGGGATCAGGTCGCCTGACTCCAGATAGCATTAGGAACATCCCCCTACCTGACTTACTTGAATTTATCAAGAAGTCGGGACGATTTTTAAATGATCACAGGGGGGATGCAAGATCAGCACATTAACCAAGCGGCGTGTTATAGGTGAGACTGCAATGGGCCATTCGTGGCCTGCGCGGCATCGTAGCTATCATTGTTGATATGTGATCCACACCTCAAAACATACATACATACAACCGACTGAACGACATTTTTCAGTCCGGGTTTTTGCCGAGTATTCTTGGGTGGCATCAGTCGTTTTAATTGTCGCTTTGTACATGACAGTTTCGAAATGGAAGACCTTGCCGACGGCCCTGTTCCTCTTCTTTCCGACATATGCCACATATGCTGTCGTCCTCGTCTTCTATTTGATCGATTTGATCAAATTAGCCTCATCATTGATGATAGTTTCACAAGATGTGAAGCTAAATTTCAAAAAACTGTCCCAAGGAAGCGCCAGTTTCAAAAGGTTTGCCCGCTCCTGTCCACCCCAAAAAGTTGGGTTTGGGAGCGGGAGTTTTGTCGATGAAACCACGCCCTTGGTCATTAATCAATTCTGCGTTTGCCAGACGGCGTCTTTGCTAATAATTGATAAGAAAGCGATAAGCGGATAATTCGTTCTTTGTGGAAGATAATTCGAAATAATAGACTTGACATCGTAAACTTGTAGTGTTGTAATTAAGGATGTAGATAGGCATAGTCACTTCAAGAGTTGTAGAATATTACTGATTAAGTTTTGTTTAATCATTTCCTGTCGGTAAATGTAGTCTCAAAACGATTTAAATATTTATCAATTTGTGTCTTTATGAGATATGGTAACTCTGCAAATTAAATTTGGTTTATTTAGTTGGTTGGAAAACCAATCGAGTATAATCATTACAAGACCATTGTTTTTTGACGGTCTAAAATGTTTAATACAACAAACAAGGCTTTTGTGTTGAGTCGGATCAACAAAAGTTAATCTTCAAACCACTGAATTAGTAAAATATAATAATTATCATCAAATCGAAAACATTTCTTTTACGATTACATTGCGATCACTCACAGAACATATATAAAGCTATTCTATTATACTCTGACCAAGAAATGTAAAATTTTCATTTCTTAAACATTGGTTGTGTGTTTGGGTATTAAATGTTTACAAAATAGATAAACCTACTCCCGTTCCTCATATATTCGTAAAGACCACTGTTCCTAACGACATATGTTCCTAACGACAAATGTTTCTAACTTGTCCTGATGAAAGTAAATGGTGTCTACCTAGAGCATAGGAACCTTGGGTATCTCCATAATTTTTTAGCGAAATATTATAAATGAACTTTGTTGAACTTTCAAAATTTTAAATCTGGTCAGGTTAGCCCAGGGCACAGGCCAGACAGACACAGACAGGTCAGAGCCCGAATCGTCTGATTTTTTGACGGTCAAACACACAATAATATGAAGACACAACTGTAACAAATATCTGCGGTAGTTCATCTTGGTCATTTTTTAAAAATCACGAACTAAAAAAAATCACGAAAATTGACTTTTTCAAAACTTAATAAAACGTCGATTTGTGGTCCGATTTTCAAAATCTTTCCAGTTTTACAATTCTAAAGAGTTTTTCTTTTTAGAAATCAAAAGATTTGAATTTTTGTAAAAAAAAACCTTTTTAACGTTCCTGGAGTGCAATTTTTTTAAAACTTAAAAAAAATGATATATTTTTCAAAATTCAAATCTTTGGATTTCCATTAAAAACAACTTTTTAACATTGCAAAACTCGAAAAATTTCGAAAATCGGACCACAAGTCGATGTTTTGTTAATTTTTTAAAACCTTAATTGTCTTGATTTTTTTATTTCATGTTTTTTTAAAAATGACCAGGATGAACTACCGCCGATATTTCTTGCAGTTTTATAGTTCATATCAGTTGTGTGTTTGACCGTAAAAAATCAGACGATTCGGGCTCTAACCTTTGGGTGATGTCCCTTGTTAGTGAGTTACACAAGTAGATATACAGGTATAAACCTAGTTAGAGGTATTGACATTATTGTGGTTTAAAATTTTCATTTCTCCCTAAATCTAACTAAATAATGCATGCTTTAAAACTGACAACTATCCGTAAAAGAACATATCGCAACTCGGGGTTTTATTTGTATTCGTCATTTCATCCTAGCAAAACGTCAAAGTTAAACTTTGTACAGACAAAATGTTATTGTTTGTGACTTCTTGAGCTTTGTTGAATATAATATTTGTATATCAATGAAAATTAAGAAGTTTGAAGGGATATAAAACCAAAAACAACCAAGCTGTCCTTTGAATTAAATTTTCGGTACCTCTCTCTCTCTCTTTCAATTCAAAAGGATCACAAACGATGGCGAATTGCAAAACATAAATATAATTCACCCACATTTCTTGAAATTTCAAGATAAACGTGTCAATGATAATCAGATAAAATGAGAAAGATATCAAAACCGATACTAAGTTTCTTGGTGCGCGGCGCACTTCAATCCATTCATTTAGATATGTGGCTCGCCATATCTCGATTCTCTAAAATTTCCGATTCTTTGTATAATCAACCGTTTGTATGGCAAGTTTATCAGGAAAGATTAATTAAAAGACCGTTAAGCCGACTTCGGATATTTTTCTTGCTGTCTTTGGTGTACATTTGTGTCGGTCTATTCAGTTGGGCAAAAGTTTTTACGCAAATTGTATCTCATGAAAAGGACCCGGAAATGGATGCCAAATCTGCACTAACTTTCGGGTTTTTATGTCCAGTAACCGCCACCGTCAGTGTCATGATTTTAACAGGATATTTTAGATTTACGGATATATATTTCTTGCTTTCTCAAGTTTTTATTGTGCAAAAACGAACAATTGGTAAGTGTTGTATATGTTCTTTAAACGCGATTCGTGATGACAGACTTATCTTAATTTTTGCGATGATTCGTTTCGCTGGCATTTTAGCTGGGATTATTTGTTAATTTCCAAAGTACACTAAATTAAACTGTCCTAGTGACTAAATTTTACTAAAAGTGCTAACATACTGCTTTAATTACATTTTACAGATGCGCAGGATCAAACATATTTGTTAAAGTCGAAAAAAATGAGTCTAATAATGCATTTAATAATGGCCGCTTTAGCTTACAATATCTTGTTTGGATTCCTCTATCCTTTCATTTTAAACGATTTCCGAGATCCAACTTACTACTTGACAAAAAATTTAACACTGTCCTCTATCACGAAAGAAATTCTACGGTCGTTGCTACTTGGAGCAGTATTCATTCATACCGGAAATACTTTGCTTTTTGTGATTTTTAATAGTATGATATTCTTGTCTTTCATGACGCTTTGCCTTGAACTAATTTGTAAACCAGATTCCCGGTGGAGATCAAAAATCATCAATAAGAACTTTCAAGTATGCAATACACCAATACTGCACGAGACACCCGTGGAATCCGTAGTCAATTCCGTGACAACTATCGGGAATGATAAGAAACAGTTGCGCCATACGTCTAAATTCCGGCAAAATTATTTGGTGTATTTGCAACTTCGAATATTTTACACCATCACCAACGACATCGTAAAGTATTTTGGACCCACGTGGATATTAGCATCCCTCCTGACGTTTTGTGTTTTTGGCTTTGTTGTAATTCGACTCTATGGGAAAATTAATATGCTTGTATATATCATTGCCCTAGTAGTAGACGTCGCGATTTTAATTTTAATCGAAACGGTTTTCCCGTTGTGTGAAGGTATTTTTGAGTTATCAATGAAATTCAGGCGGGTTTGGGAACGTCGCCCTCTTGGTTTGGCGGATCGTAAATGCGTCAAGTATTGCCAACCCTTGTGGTTTAAAGTCGGACCTTTCTTTGTTGTAAGCAAAAGCACTAAATCAGCTTTCATATCTTTAGCAATCTATTACACTATTTCATTAGTGATTTCCTTGGATGTTTAGATGAGTTAGAAGTGGACTAGCTTACTAATTATTGTTATAAATTACTACTAAATAATAAAAACAAGAATTTATGTCAATGATCATGGCGTATTTGAATAAATTGTGTGTATTATTATAAGAAACATTATATTTCGTCATACCTGCATCCTAATTTGAATATTATTTATTGGAAAATGACACTATATAAAATTTCAAAATAATATGGAACAGCTTCTAGTAGTATTGACATTTTCAAACCCGATCGTCAAATCATGTGGTGACACATCCGGGTGTAAAATGGCCCTGATATAACGGACAACATCGAACCTATTTTTAGCATTCTTAAACAACAGTTCGCCTTCAATTTTGTTAGTAGTGAAGGTAGCTAAACCACATTGTATGCTTTCATATGTCGACCATGAAATGGCAAACTAAATTATTAAGTTATCAAGGTAAAACCTGAGCTCTTTTCGTATTTGAGAAGTGGTTGTGTTTGCGATAATACTCTTCGGATTATCGATTATATTGCTCTAGGTTTATATTATTAACTTTTAATTTAATTACATTAAAAATATAAAGGCCAAATACTCTTATTTCTTAAATAAGTTCCTCCGAAATAGTACCTCACCCATTGAAGGAATGGAAGGAAAATACTCCAAAGGTTGCGATTGAAGGATTCGATTAAACTCAAATTAAAATTAGCCTACGTCTTTTAAAAAAATTTAATATTTTTGGGTGAACTTCAATAAAATGTGTAGCCTTGGATTACTAACTGACTGTTTTACTATTTGAATAAAAAATATTCCCTTTTACGAACACACGAAAACACACAAGCAACTAAACTATGTAGAGGGAGCAGGATTGAAGATACTTTAAAACCTTTAAAGGTCCCATAAAATCCATAACATTTCTCCATTCATCTCAATTATTTATGCTTCCAACCAAACTATCGACTACCTGTAATACAATGCCAAGATCTTCAGGATTTTTATCTGAAATCTCAAGTTTGGTCAAAAGTTTTAAATTCTTGTTAATATAAAACTATACACTTATGATGTTAATATTTTTTCGACTCGAACCATAATAGAAAAGAAATTAACTATAATTGTTAGCATATTTAAACAAATCTTGCCAATCAGATCAAATGACAAAGAAAACAAACCCTGTAAACCCTTAGGATTTAAAGTCGGGCCATTTTTTTATGTATGCAAAAGCACTAAATCTACTTTTATATCTTTATCAATATACAGGGTGTCTTTTCCAAGTGTATACAACTTCAATAGTTGATAAATTGAAGTTGTATACACCTGGAAAAGACATCCTGTATTACACTATTTCGTTACTGATTGACGTGAATATTTAGTGAACTATTGGCATAAAATAATCATACTTTTTTTCGAAATTATAATTTCAAGAATTGTAGGTTAATAATTGATAGTGTTTTGTTCAATTTTTGTGTCATCGTGCAGCGAATATTGTTGGAGGCGTTAGTATGAAAATAAATAAATATAATGAGTACAAAACAGTATTCAGCACAATCAAAAATCTTTTTCTCTAAATAAATCCCTCCAATTTTATTCGTCCCACTTATTATTTGTTCAAGAACCGTTTAGGCAAATATGGGTCATCTTTTTGCAAAATCAGTTATTAACCATCTATCAACAAATTTCATGGCCGAAATAAATAAATGAGTCAAAACTGAATTAGCGTTTGTGGATTTTGTGGAACAAATTAAAAACCAAATAAAAACGCAACGGTATAGAACGCAATTTCGGATGTTCCGGCTAATGAAAAACCACTTTTGACTTTCGTATGTAATGTATTGTGCATACATGCATACATAATACATACAAACTTATGTAAAAGGCTGTAAAATTATCCATCGAATGGGAATCATCGATTTTTTAAGTGAGCCATATCAGCCTAAAAGGTTTTTGGAGATTTTTAAAATGGGCTTTTAGTAAATTTTAATGAGCAATCAATTCCAAGCCCATTTGTTTCGCAATGGCTTCATTCTTCATTATGTCTAAATAAATTCTATTGGAACATTTTAGTTGCACTTTGTCAAAATCTAGAAGCTTTAAAGAATTACTTGTAACACTTTTTTCCCTTGCTAAAAATTACTCCTACACATTTTGGTTTAAAGAAATGTTGTCATGTGTGATGGTAATTTAGTTACTCCACGAGTCGCAATCTAGGGAAAACTTTATTGACGTTGATATAAAAATCACTGTTTTCGTAAATAAAATTGTCAATAAAATTTTAATTTACAACAATTGTACATTATATTCCACTTTCAATACCCTTTATCAATTTCAAAAAGATAGCAAACAATTGATAATTGCGATAACTAGGAAATAGTTTAACTATATAGCTTCTACATATTTTAAAATTTTGGTCAATTAGATAAAATGAAGAAACAATTCAAGTCTCGTACTTTCGTCAAGCTGAAAACATTAAAAACCATTAACTTTGATATGTGGCATGCTGTATCACGATTCTCTAAAATATCTGACTCCTTATACAATCAACCACTCCTATGGGACATTACCCACGAACAGTTAACTAAACGGCCGTTGAGTCAACTCTGGGTGTTTATCTTATTGTCATTGGAGTATGTTTGCTTTGGAATCTTCTGCTGGGCCAAGACTATAAAGCAAATCGTTTCTCATGAAAAGGATCCGGAAATGGATGCCAAATCTGCACTTACTTTCGGGATTGCATGTCCAAGCACTGCTCTTGTTACGGTCACATTGTTCACAGGAGTTGTTAGATTTAAGGAAATATATTTCATATTTTCTCAAGTCTTCAAGCTTCAAAAACAAGCAATTGGTAAGATACTTTACTTTGACAAGGTTGTACTAACTGTTAGGCTTGTAATGTCTTAAAACGACGTTTAAAACAATTAATTTCATGAGTCTTTATTAAGTGAAAACACTTTATGCGAACGACAAGTCCGTCTGTCCGTCCGTCTATCCGAGCGATAACTGGAGAACGGCTTGACCTACGGTCACCAAATTTTGTACACTTATTTCTTGGGTCCTAACACAGGCTAAGTTCGAACTTGGGTCAAATCGGTTGCACCCCCTGACCCCCATCAATTAAACCCCAAAAACAAACCATTGAATCAGTTCGAAGCTCTTACTCTCATTTTAGACCTGCCCATTAAAACAGTTCAAAGTTCTTAATTAATTTAAAACTGCCGCTTAGGTAGTTTACGGTAAACTCTATGTCGATCATCTACACATGATAACACCCTGAAACTACATTTCAGGACGTGCAAGACCCAGATTTTTGGGGGAAATTGAGATATGGGTTTTAAACAATTACCACGAGTAATAGAACATCTTTGACGTATACAGGACCACTCCCACTGACACCAGGGTGCAAAACCCGGGCTTTTTTGGGAAATTGAGGTATGGGGCTTAAACGATTTCCATGAGTAATAGAACATCTTTGACGTACACAGGATTACTCCCACTGACACCAGTGTGCAAAACCCGGGCTTTTGGGGGACATTAAGATTCGGTTTAATTATGGTGACGTTTTCAACACTTGGTTACACCCGTTACATCGGTTTATTTTGTTCAAAAATGTTTTGAAATGATAAGGCAAGATTATTTTGTGAAGTCAGTTTAAATTATGGAACTTTAAATTTTTATTATGGCGAATACAGGGATTATGAGGGATTTTCACTATTTAGTATGACAATTATTTTTGCCCTAATTTATTTTAATTGCAGTATATTTCTTTTCAGTTGTATTACAAGCTTATTAGGCACACTTCTGTAATTCTTTTGATTTTTTTTTCAGATTCACAGGACAAAGCATATTCAGTAAAGTCGAAGAAACTTGGACTGCTAATGCATTTAACAATGATAGTAGCAGGTTACGTTCATTTTTTCGGATTCAGTTGGCCATTAATTGTCAAAAATCATTTCAGAGATCCAACTTACTACATTACAAAAAGCCTTCCTCTATCCTTCACAAACAAGCAAATCCTACGGTCATTTTTATTAGGAACAATATTTGTGCACGCCTGTACTGTAATTTTAAATCTAATTTTTTACACGATGATATGCATCTCTATAATGATCGTTTGTCTAGACTTAATTTGTAAACTGGATTCACGAGTTTGCTGGAAAACTGCGAATCGTAAGCCACAAGGATGCCCCTTGGAATCTATTGTCGATTTTGCGAAAACTGCCGAAAAAGAGCAAAAACTGCAAAAAAATCAAGCCAAATTTCGCCACAATTATTTGATCTATTTACAACTACGAATATTTGAAACATTACTCAGGGATATTACCAAGTATTTTGTACCCTCACTAATCCTAGCATCTCTGATTATGTTCTGCGTCTTTGGTTTTATCATAATTCGATGGTATGGGAAGATCGAAATGATTGTTTATCTCATTGCCCCCGTCGTAGACGTTGCAATTATTTATGAAATGCTGACAATTTTTCCACTGTTTGAAAAGATTTTTGAGCTATCTAAAAAATTTAGACAGATTTGGGAACGGCGGTCGCTTGGTTTGGCAAATCGAAAATGCGTCAATTATTGTAAACCTTTGCGATTTAAAGTAGGACCTTTCTTTTACGTGCGCAAAAGCACGAAATTTACTTTTGTGTCTTTAGCAATCTACTACACTATTTCATTGGTGATTTCGGTGGATATTTAGGAGATATTGGACTGAGGCCAAGCTTGAAGGGAGGGAAATTATAGAATTCGCAACAATAGACTTAATACCGTGGATTTGAATGTAGTGTTGAAAATAAGTATGTAGAAATCGTGGCTATCGATTTAAGCCGTTAGATTTTGGGTAGTTTAAACATTGCAAAAGGACTTCCATCAAGCAAGTTTTACGAACTTATATAAATCTACCAATTTCATAAATATTACCTTCTGATAATAATATTATTACTCCTTACGTGGTTTTGTTTAAGCATATCCAGTCGGTAGCTATTTTTTAAATATGGCAAATGGCTCCTTCGTTTTATATTTACTTTAAGAAACCAAAATAGTAATCTAATTAATAGAAACCATTGCATTTCACGATTTATAAGTTTGAGTACAATAAACAATGATATCCTAATACGACCGAGAAGTACGTAAAATCTTTATTCCAAAAGTATTTAGGTATTGAGTTTAGTTATGAAATGTTTATATATAGTTGAGAGCAATGGACAAGTATATGAATATCATAAAACGAGTTGGAGAAAAACTGTACCGAAATGATATTCTCACAATTCGTGACAGAACATCAAACAATTCGAGATTTTTCAATACAAGTATTAATTTTCATTCATAACATGAACCTAGAATAATGTCAAAGTTATAGTTTAGTGATAAAAATTTAAATGCGTGAGTTAGTTTTATTGAATATATTTGGTATATAAATGAACATTTTTGATGTTATAAATAATAAAAACAGCTAGTCATTGAATTCAACGTTCGAGACCCTTTGTCAATTCGAAAAGATAGCAAACCAGTGTTTTGAATTTAATCGTATTTTTTGGAAATTCAAACTAATCTTGTCAAGTGGTAATCAGATAAAATGGCAATGATATTAAAATCCCCGAGGCAGAGTTTCTTCGTGCGGGAGTCACTTCAAGCTCTACGTTTGGATATGTGGCTTACCGTATCCAGATTCTCTAAAATTTCCGATTCATTGCATAATCAACCGTTTGTATGGCAAGTTTCTGAGGAAAGATTAATTAAACGAAAGTCAAGCCAACTTCGGATATTTTTCTTGTCATCATTTTCTCATCATTTTCATTGTCATTTGTGTACATTTGTGTCGGTCTATTCAGTTGGGCAAAAGTTTTTAAGCAAATCGTTTCTCATGAAAAGGACCCGGAAATGGATGCAAAATCCGCACTGGCTTTCGGATTTGCCTGCCCAATTATTGCCACCATCTCTGTCATGATTTTAACGGGGTGCTTTAGATTTCAGGAAATACATTTCATGCTTTCGCAAGTTTATATTGTACAAAAACGAACAATTGGTAAGTCACTGGGTTGTACGTGTTCTTTAAGCGTGATTCGTGATCTTAATTTTTGCGATGATTCTATTCGCTGGCATTTTTGCGCCGATTCTTTGTTAAGTGTTGAAAACACTTTATGCGAATGGCCAGTCCATCTGTCCGTCCGTCTGTCGGTGCGATAACTGACGAACAGCTTGACCTACGGTAATCAAATTTTGTACACTTGTTCCTTGGGTCTTAGCACAGACTAAGTTTGAACTTGGGTCAAATCGGTCACACCCCCTTTTCATATCAATTAAACCACCCACAAAAACCAGTAAATTAGTAGACAACGCTGACATATTTTGAAACTGCCACTTAGCTAGTTTACAGTAAACTCTATGTCTATCTTCTACACATGATAACACCCTGAAACTACATTTCAGTAAGTAAACTAATGGCTTTTGGGGGAAATTGAGATATGGAGTTTAAATGATTCTCATGTGAAATAGAACATCATTGACGTATACAGGATCACTCCCACTGACACCAGGGTGCCCAACACTGACTTTTTGAGGAAAATAAGATATGGGTTCTAAATGATTCGACCTGTTAAATATAACATTATTGACGCATACGGGATAACTCCCACTGACACCAGGGTGCAAAACCTGATGTTTTCAACACTCGGTTACACCCGTTACATCGGTTGATTAATGTCGAAAGTACCGTAAATTTAAATAACTTTGTGACTGTCTTTTGCGGGCTTACTAACATAATGCTTTTATTACATTTTTGCAGATTCACAGGATAAATCATATTTATTAAAGTCGACGAAAATTAGTCTGATAATGTATTTAGCAATGGTAGCTTCAGCTCACACTCAGTTGTTTGCATTCTTGAATCCGTTTATTTTAAACGATTTCCGCGATCCGACTTACTACTTGACAAAGAATTTCCCACTATCCTCGATCACGAAAATTCTACATTCGTTGCTACTGGGAGCAATATTCATTCACGCTGGAATTACATTCCTATTTGTGCTTTTTAATGGTCGTATGATATGCTTGTCTTTCATGAATCTTTGCCTTGAACTAATTTGTAAACCCGATTCACGGTGTAACTCCAAAATCATCAATAAGAACCGGCAAGTTTTTACTTATACATCAAGATTGCACGGAGATAACGAGGCACCCGTGGAATCCGTCGTCAACTTCATGACAACTGTCGAGAAAGTTAAGAAACTGCAACACGAAACATCAGAATTCCATCAAAGTTATTCGACCTATTTGCAACTGCGAATATTTGACACCATTATCAACGACATCGTAACGTATTTTGTACCCACCTGGATATTGGCATTACTCCTGTCGTTTTGTGTAATTGGCGTTGTTGTAATTCGATTATATGGCAAAATTCATATTTTTGCCTATATCGTTGTCGCAGTATTAGATGTTGCCATTTTATTTGCAATTGAAACGGTTTTTCCGTTTTGTGAAAATATTTATGAGCTGTCAAAAAAATTCAAGTGAGTTTGGGAACGACGCTCTCTTGGCTTGGCGGATCGTAAATGCGTCAAGTATTGCAGACCCTTGCCGTTTAAAGTCGGACCTTTTTTTATTTAAGCAAAAGCACTAAATCAACCTTAGTCGAGTTTTTTTAAACAAATGTATTTGTATTCTCCGACCCATTTTCAAAATAGTGTATTCTTAAAAATTTATAAAACTGGTTGAAAGCGTATCTACGAATCGTATATTTCCATATAATATTATATATCCACTAGGCAGCCAGAGGCCCGTATCGGGCCATAGTGGAGCTCAGTCGATAAGCGATAGTATTAGTTAACTTCAGACATACGCCCAAGACAAAGGTGAATCTAAACACCCACAAATCCGGAACTTCAAAACCTACAGTACGGCACTATCCCAAGGAAGTTTGAACTACTTCCACAAAATCTCAAAAAACTGGGAACACCCCTCGTCCCTCAATCAATTAATGCTCAATACATCTATTGCCTCATAACTGCTACAATATCTTGTACCCCTGAAGTACACATCAATATTCAATATTAATCGACAACCCCTTTAACCATACTTAGCAGCCTCCGCCGTATTCCCTTCTCTTATAATATTCTCTTTCTATATGTCGACGACGGGCAGGACCTCAGAACTACTGTTGACTCGTACGACACTTGTCAAAGCCACTATTACTATCCCGGAACCCAAAATAGATAAATGATGGAAGAAGAAGATGTCATTTCTGAGGAGCAAGCTAACTTTTTACGATTTTAAAGCCCTTACTTTTGGATTTAAACTATTCCAAAATTTTATACTAACTTCTAACTTAGTTTAACTATTCGAAAGTTTTATCGGCGAAAGAAGTTGTCAATCGATATGTCACACGATGATTTCGAAATTTCGACGACTTTGACCGTTTCAAGGTCAAGGGGTCAAAATTTCAAAATTCCAGCACAACCAAAAGATTTCTCGGCGAAAGAAGTTGTCAATCGATATGTCACACGATGATTTCGAAATTTCGACGACTTTGACCGTTTCAAGGTCAAGGGGTCAAAATTTCGAAATTCCAAGATAGCTAAAGTATTTCTCGTAGAATGGCAGTGTAAATTGGTGTCTCACATTACCGCTTTACGAAAACAATTTCATTAGGTCACGTTAGCCCAGGTCACAGGTCACAGAATTTCAAAATTCGAAAATTGCCACCTCCCTCTAAAAATTATTTGTTAATTTTTGGCTATTTCAGATTTTCGATAGAACAACCCAGTAAGAAATGCATAGCTGGAACATCAGATACATCCAGACATTAGTTTTTTATGTATATGGATCATTACTCTTACAAATACTGTATTCAACCGAGTTTGAATTTGGCCTGAAGAAGATGAAAATCATCGAAACCTGGTTGCCAAATAAATCATATTGTTGATGAAAGTTGACGGTGTCAATTTTTAAGATTTATTTCTACAAATTTAAAGCAATCTACTACACTATTTCATTAGTGATTTCCTTGGATGTTTAGATGAGCTAGGAGTGGACTAGCTTACTAATTATTGTAATAAATTACTACTAAATATTAAGAAAACGAATTTTATGTCAATGATCATGGCGTATTTGAATAAATTGTGTGTATTATTATAAGAAACATTCTATCGCGTCATAGCTGCATCCTAATTTGAATATTATTAATTGGACAATGACACAATTAAAAATTTCATAATAATATGGAACAGCTTCTAGCAGTATTGAAATTTTCAAAACCGATAGTCAAATCATTTGGTGAAGCATATGTGTAAAATCCCCTTGATATAACGGACCACATCGAACCTATTTTTAGCCATTTTAGCACTATTAAACAACGGTTCGCCTTCAATTTTTTTTGGTAATGACGGTAGCTAATAAACCATATTGCATGCTTTTCATATGTCGACCATGAAATGCCGAACTAAATTATTAAGTTATCAAGGTAAAACCTGAGCTCTTCGTAGTTGAGAAGTGGTTGTGATTGCGATATTCTCTTCGGATTATCGATTATATTGCTCTAGGTTTATATTATTAACTTTTAATTTAATTACATGAAAAATATGGCTTCAACATAAAGGCCAAATACTTATATATCTTAAATAAGTTCCCCCGAAATAGTACTTCACCCATTGAAGGAATGGAAGGAAAATAATCCAAAAGTTGCGATTGAAGGATTCGATTAAACTCAAATTAAAATCAGTCTACCTCTTGAAAATTTTTAATGTTTTGGGAGAAATTGAACGGCGAACAAATAAAAATTCGAAAGCAACTATTTAAAGGAAACAGGATTATTCAAGGTAATTTAAAAAAATTACGGGTCCCATAAAATATATAACATTTCTCCATTCATCTCAATTATTTATGCTTCCAACCAAACTCTCGACTACCCGTAATACAATGCCAAGAACTTGATGCCAAGAAAATTTCTAGTTTGATCAAAAGTTTTAGATCCTTGTTAATACATCATATAAAACTATACACTGAGGATTTGAATATTGTTTCGACTTCAACGATAATAGCAAGAAAATTAACTAGAGTTTTTAGCATATTTAAGCAAATCTTGCCAATCAGATAAAATGACAAAGAACACAAAATATCGCCGATTCTTCACACTGGAAGGACTTAAATCTATGCATTTTGATATGTGGATTGCTATATCCAGATTCTCAAAACTTTTCGATTATTTATTTAATCAACCGTTTGTATGGGACGTTTCCCACGAAAGATTAATTAAACGAGGGTTAAGCCAACTTTCGGTGTTTTTCTTACTCTCCATTGTGTTCATTTACAGTGCAATCTTCAGTTGGGCAAAGATTTTTAAAGAAATCATATCTCATGATAAGGATCCAGAAATGGACTCTAAATCAGTACTGACTTTTGGATTTGCCTGTCCAGCTACTGCTATTGTTACGGCTATGTTACTAACGGGTGTTTTGAGATTTGAGGAAACATATTTCATACTTTCGCAAATATATACTCTTCAAAAGCGCATAATCGGTAAGATATGGCTCATCTTGTTGGGTTATAATAACAATTACATCATTTCATTATATTGTGTTTTTTAGACGATATTCAGGAAGAAAAATTTAGATTTACTTTCCCTATCAATGTATTTAAGTTTTTAATTTTAGCGTGTGTTTATTCAAATGTGCTTCAAAAGCAGACATTAGGATCAAAATCGTGACATATTTGTCATCAAGAAACACTTTTCATTCGTTGGCGTTTGTAAATAATATTTTAAACTGTACCGCAAAAATTAAAAGAATCTAGACACAATCTGCTTTACTTTGCATTTTACAGATTCACAGAACAAAGCGTATTTGTTGAAGTCCAAGAAAATTGGTCTGTTAATCTACTTAGTAATGGTAGCTGCTGTTTACGGTATGTGTTTTGGATTCATTTATCCGTTCGTTTTAACAAATGATTTCAGGGATCCGACTTACTACATGGCAAAACAGCTCCCTCTATCCTTCATAAACAAACTAATTCTACTGTCTTTACTTATCGGAGCAATCTTTGGTCACGCATTCACTATAGTGTTTTTTGTGATTTTTAATACTATGATTTGCTTATCAGTCATGATAATCAGCCTTGATTTAATTAGTAAACTTGATTCACAGTGGAAATTTAAATTCAGTATGCGACACACGCAGGATTTCACGCATATTATTTCAGGATCGCACGGGGATAACGAGGTATCCGAAGATTCTGTCGTCGACTTTGTGACAACTTTCGAGAAAGCCAGGAAACAGCGACACCAAAACTCCGAATTCCGTCAAAATTATTTGATCTATTTACAATTACGAATATTTGACACCTTGATGAACGACATCGTGAAGTATTTTACACCCACATTAATACTAGTATGCCTCGTATTGTTTTGTTTGTTTGGCTTTGTCGTGATTCGACTCTATAGGAAAGTGGATATCATTATCTACTTAATTGCCCCAATGTGGGTCATTGCAATTTTGATTTTCATACAGACGTTTTATTCATTGTGCGAAAATATTTTTGAGCGGTCTATTCAGTTCAGAAGGGTTTGGCAACGGCGCCCTCTTGATTTGGCGGATAGGAAATGTGTGAAGTATTGTAAACTTTTAGGATTTAAAGTCGGACAATTCTTTTATGTGTGCAAAAGCACTAAAGCTACTTTTATGTCTTTATCAATGTATTACACTATTTCGTTAGTGATTGCCGTGAATATTTAGTGGACTATTGACAGACAATACTAATACTGTTTTTCAAGAATTGTAGGTTATTAATTGATTAGCGTTTTGTATAATTTTTGTATCATCAAAACGAATATTGTTGGAAGAATGGATAATTTAAATTAAATAAATAAATAAAATGAGTACAGCACAACCGAAAAATATTTTTATCTAAATAAATCCCTCTGAATTTATTCATTCCACCTGTCATTTGTTCAAGAACCGTTTAGGCCAATATAGGTCATCTTTTGAAAAATCGGTTATTATCATTTATCAACAAATTTCATGGCCGAAATAAGTAAGTGGGTCAAAACTGAATTAGCGTTTGTGGTTTTAGTGGAACAAATTAAAAACCAAATAAAATGCAACAGTATACAACTCAATTTCGGATATATCGGTTAATGAAATTCCACTTTTGACTTACCTATATACTTCGGCTGTAAAATTAACAATCGAATTGGAATCATCGATTTTCCAAGTGTCCCATTTCAGCCTATACGTTTTTAAAAACTAAATTTTAATCTGCAATCAAGCCCATGTGTATTGTATGGGCTCGATCTGTTTCGGCATTCAAAAAGCTGTCAAATATATTGTATTTGAACATTTTAGTTGTATTGGGTCAAAATCAAGAAGCTTTAAAAAAATTCCTTGCAGTACTTTTTCTTTTGGTGAGAATTACCCCTTTAACCTTGGGTTTACCGAAATGTTCTTGCGAGTGAAGATATTACAACACAATCTCTACAAAAGTTCTGTTTCCGTACGGTACAATCAATAACTCTTCAATTTTAAAACAATCTTCTGTTAAATCTAATTTTCCATACGCTGTATCAATTCACAAAGATTATAAATTGCGAGAAAAGAAAAATTAATTAATAGAAAGCAGTTTAGTTATAGCTTTTACACATTGCAAATCTAGAGGGTCATTTAGATAAAATGGCCAAAGAACTCAAGTCTCGTAATTCCTTCAAACTGGAAACATTGAAAACAATTAACTTTGATATGTGGCATGCTGTATCACGCTTCTCTAAAATATCTGACTCCTTATATAATCAACCATTCCTATGGGACATTACCCACGAACAGTTAATTAAACGGCCGTTGAGCCAACTTTGGATGTTTATCTTGTTGTCATTGGAGTATGTTTGCTTTGGAATCTTCTGCTGGGCCAAGACTATAAAGCAAATCGTTTCTCATGAAAAGGACCCGGAAATGGATGCCAAATCTGCACTTACTTTCGGGATTGCCTGTCCAAGCACTGCTCTTGTTACTGTCACATTGTTCACAGGAGTTGTTAGATTTAAGGAAATATATTTCATATTTTCTCAAATCTTCAAACTTCAAAAACAAACAATTGGTAAGCTACTTTACTTTGAAAAGGTTGTATCACTGTTAGGCTTGTATTGTTTTAAATCGGGGTTTGAAACGATTAATTTCATGAGTGTTTATTTTGTTCAAAAATGTTTTGATATGATAAAAGGCGAGATTATTTTGTGAAGTCAGTTTAAATTATGGAACTTTCAATTTTTACTATGGCGAATACAGGGATTATGAGGGAAATTTAAAATATAAATCGCCATTTTCAGTATATATTATGAAAATTAATAATATTTATAATATCCCTCATTTATTTTAATTGAATTACAATATTTTTCAGCTGCTAATACAAGCCAAGCCTGTTACGCACACTTCTACGTTTCTTTTGATTTTTTTCAGATTCACAGGACGAAGCCTATTCAGTACAGTCAAAGAAACTTGGAGTTCGAATGCATTTAGCAATGGTAGTTGTAGGTTATGTTCATTGGTTCGGATTCAGTTGGCCGTTAATTGTCAAAAATCATTTCAGGGATCCAACATACTACATCACAAAAGGCCTTCCACTGTCCTCTTTAAGCAAGCAAATCCTACGGTCTTTGATATTAGGAACAATATTAGTTCACGCCTGTACTGTAATTTTAAACATCATTTTTACACGATGATTTGCATCTCTGTAATGATCGTTTGTCTAGACTTAATTTGTAAACTGGATTCACGAGTTTGCTGGAGAATGAGAACTGTGAATAGTAAGATACACAAATGTCCACAGGAATCCGTTGACGATTTGGTGACAACTGTCGAAAAAGAGCGGACACTTAAAAAAAATCAAGCCAAATTTCGACAAAATTATTTAGTCTACTTACAACTACGGATATTTGAAACCTTGGTTAGGGATATTACAAAGTATTTTGTACCCTCTTTAATCTTAGCATCTCTGATAATGTTCTGCGTCGTTGGTTTTATCATAATTCGATGGTATGGAAAGATCGAAATGATTGTTTATATAATTGCCCCGGTCATAGACGTTGCAATTGTTTATGAAATGCTGACGATTTTTCCATTGTTTGAAAAAATGTTCGAGTTGTCTAAGAAGTTTAGACGGATTTGGGATCAGAGGCCGCTTGGTTTGGCAGATCGGAAATGCGCTAAATATTGTAAGCCTTTGCGATTTAAAGTCGGACCTTTCTTTTACGTTCGCAAAAGCACGAAATTCACATTTGTGTCTTTAGCAATCTACTACACTATTTCATTGGTGATTTTCGTGGATATTTAGAAAGGAGTGGACTATTGCACTAATTAGTGTAATCAATTTATTCAAAATAAACTTCTTTAACAAATAAATATGATTCTGACTCTGACTAGATCAATAACATAGAGTCAAAGTTGTGTTTTTTTTAAATTGCGCCTTTCATGTTAAATACATATCGTGAAAATGTGTGAAGGGACCCGCGTCATTCAACTATTAAACGATGCATTGTTCAATGTTATTGTTTGCAACCATTTATTTTATTAAAGTTTTGATTTGTATGAATGAATAACAACATTAGCTATGTCAAGATTGTGATTGAATTACAAAACTGACAATAGTATGAAAATAAGCCCTAATAAATATCTTAAAATTATTAAAGCTCCAGTGGAATTATCACCAATAAACAAAAGGTGTCATAAATGAACTTCGAACGCGTCTAATTTCTGAAAAAATTCAACTAAAATGTCTAAATACAATGTATGATAGAGCAATTGTAATTACTGTGAAAAATGAAGTCGACGTAACAGACATTTGGGACAGCGATCAATTCGAAATTAATATTTATGGAAGGCTTTTAAAGTTTTTCCAACAACCGTTTAGTCCATTTATATAGGTACTTACGGAAAATTGATGATTACTATTTGATAGTTAATTTTATACCCGAGGAGCATAACTGGGTTAAAACAGAGTTTTTACAAACCTTCAAAAATACTGAGTTTTATAAAGAAAACGTTTGCAATTTAGTATGGTTTTAATTTATTTAACTAAACTCGAAAGAGCTAGTGCAGTATTGACCCACTTATGCACCTCGGCCATGAATTTATCAACAATTACATACGAATACCGCAATAATAGTATGGAATTATTGAGGTTCTAAATATCATTTGGAATCTCATTTTAATTGATCATGGTTTCCAACTTTTTATATTATTTAATTAAAAACAAGTTCATACAACATAGCCAACTGATTATCTAAATAAATCCCACTGAATTAGTGCCTAGTCCAATTGAAGGGTTTGAATTGGAAAATTAAGTCCTTCAAATAGAATACCAATCTAAAACATGCAATACCATGCGTTCTAGCAACTATTCAGTTAGAAGCATTAAACAGTCTTGAAGTTGATGTAAGAAACGCCCCGTATAATTCATTACAATTATTCATACTTCTCGACGTTTCAAACCGTGGACTATCTGTTAACAACGTCAATGAATACGGGTTGGGAATTTTCAAACCTAAGCACTGAATTTTTATTTTTATGATCAACCCATTATCCAAGGAGTTTAATGGTTTGGACTAAAGCATGTGCTAGCATGTAAATAAAACAAGATAGTATCAAATCAAAACAATCGTTCAGTGAATCGAACTTTAGACTACCTCTATCAATTCAAGAAAACAGCGAACGATAGTTAATTGGGATAAATCGGAAGGAATTTAATATGAAACTTTTGAATTTTTAAGCTAGTTTTGCCAATAAAATGGCGAAAAAACACAAACCCCAGAATTTGTTCAAGCTGGAAACACTGAAAACCATAAATTTTGATATGTGGCATGCTGTTTCACGATTCTCGAAAATATCCGACTCCTTATATAATCAACCATTTGTTTGGGATATTTCCGAGGAAAGATTAATTAAACGTCCATTAAGCCAACTTCGGATGTTTTTCTTACTCTCCATGATTTACATTTGTAGCGGAATCTTCAGTTGGACAAAGGTTTTGAAGCAAATCGTATCTCATGATAAAGATCCGGAATTTGACGCAAAATCAGCACTGGCCTTCGGTTTTGCCTGCCCAGGTTCTGCTCTTGTAACTACCATGTTTTTTACGGGGATTTTTAGATATAATGAAATATATTTTATATTTTCCCAAGTTTTTATTGTTCAGAAACGAACGATTGGTAAGTTACTCTTAGTGCTCCGTTACTAGCTTGAAAATAAATCGTATTTTCACGAATTTTTCGTGCGCCAGCTAACATACTACTTTACTATCATTTTACAGATTCACATAACGAAGAATATTTGTCCAAGTCCAAGAAAATTGGTTTAATAATTCAATTAACAACGGCTGCGATCGCTTACGCCCTGTTCTTCGGATTCATGTATCCTTTTGTTTTTAAAAATGATTTTAGAGATCCAACTTACTTCATGACAAAATATTTACAATTATCTATTTTCAACAAGCGAATTCTACGGTCTTTTCTAATCGGCGCAATATTCTGTTACGGATTCAATATTGCGCTTACAGTGATATTTTTTACAATGATATGCTTGTCCTTCGTGATCCTATGCCTTGATTTTATTTGCAAGCTTGATTCAAGGTGGAAATCAATAATCGCGAATCCATACATGCAGAATATCATTCATGCACCAAGCTCCAACGTAGATAACGAGACACCCGTGGAATCTGTCATAGACTTCATGACAACTGTCGGAGAGGTCAGGAAACAAGAACAAATTCAGACCGAATTTCGTGGAAATTATTTGATCTATTTGCAACTGCGAATATTTGACACCCTGATCAACGACATCGTAAAGTATTGTGCACCCACACTACTACTGGCATTCCTCGTCTTGATTTGTGTATTTAGTTTTGCATTGACTCGATTGTATGAAAAAATCAATATGATAGTCTATCTCATGGCCTTAGTATGGGACCTTGCGATTTTAGTTATAATTCGAACCGTTTTCCAGTTGTGCGAAAAGATTTTTGAGCTCTCTCTTAAGTTTAAGCGTTAATTTTAATCGAAACGGTTTTCCCGTTATGTGAACGTATTTTTGAGTTATCAATGAAATTCAGGCGGGTTTGGGAACGGCGCCCTCTTGGTTTGGCGGATCGTAAATGCGTCAAGTATTGCCAACCCTTGTGGTTTAAAGTCGGACCTTTCTTTGTTGTAAGCAAAAGCACTAAATCAGCTTTCATATCTTTAGCAATCTACTACACTATTTCATTAGTGATTTCCTTGGATGTTTAGATGAGTTAGGAGTGCACTAGCCTACTAATTATTGTAATAAATGACTACTAAATTAAATTAAAACCAAATTAAATTGTGTGTATTATTATAAGAAACATTATATCGTGTCATACCTGCATCCTAATTTGAATATTATTTATTGGACAATGACACAATGTAAAATTTCAAAATATTATGCAACAGCTTCTAGTAGTATTGAAATTTTCAAACCCCATAGTCAAATCATTTGGTGACACATGGGTGTAAAATGGCCCTGATATAACGGACCACATCGAACCTATTTTTAGCATTCTTAAACAGCGGTTCGCCTTCAATTGTTTTAGTAGTGAAGGTAGCTAAACCACATTGCATGCTTTCATATGTCGACCATGAAATGCCAAACTAAATTATTAAGTTATCAAGGTAAAACCTGAGCTCTTCGGAGTTAAAAAGTGGTTGTGATTGCGATATTCTCTTCGGATTATCGATTATATTGCTCTAGGCTTATATTATTTACTTTTAATTTAATTACATTAAAAATATGGCTTCTACAAAAACCAAATGCTCTTATTTCTTAAATAAGTTCCCCCGAAATAGTACCTCACCTATTGAAGAAATAGAAGCAAAATAATCCAAAAGTTGCGATTGAAGATTAGAATAAACTCAAATTAAAATCAGCCAACCTCTTGAAAATGTTTAATGTTTTTGGGAGAAATTCAATAAAATCTGTAGCCTTTGATTACCAATATTTTAATAAAAAATCTCCTAGGCGAACACACCACATGGGGCAAACGAGGCTTCAATTGTTGAGTGATTTGATTATACATTGATCTTTGAATATATTATGTCTTGTTTGTGGTGTCAATATTTATTATGCGACTTTCAATTTTAAAACCATTATTATTTTGACAAATTCCGATTATGCCGATTTTCATAAAATATTATGCCACTTTCCTTATTCCTTACGCGATTTAATATTAAGCCATTTAAAAAAGTTACGGGTACCATAAAATCCATAACATTTCTCCATGCATCTCAATTATTTATGCTTCCAACCAAACTATCGACCACTCGTTATAGAATGCCAAGAACTTCAGAATTTTTATCTGAAAGCTTAAGTTTGATCAAAAGTTTTAGATTCTTGTTAATATAAAACTATACACTGAGGATTTGAATATTGTTTCGACTTCAACGACAATAGAAAGGAAATTAACTAGAATTTATAGCATATTTAAGCAAATCTTGCCAATCAGACCAAATGACAAAGAAAACAAAATATCACCGATTCTTCACACTGGAAGGACTTAAATCAATAGATTTTGATATGTGGATTGCTATATCCAAATTTTCAAAACTTTTCGATAATTTATATAATCAGCCGTTTGTATGGGATGTTTCTCACGATAGATTAATTAAACGAGGGTTAAGCCAACTTCGGGTGTTTTTCTTACTCTCCATTGTGTTCATTTACAGTGCAATCTTCAGTTGGGCAAAGATTTTTAAAGAAATCATATCTCATGACAAAGATCCAGAAATGGACCCTAAATCAGTACTGACTTTTGGATTTGCCTGTCCAACTATTGCTGTTGTTGCGGCCATGTTACTCACGGGAGTTTTGAGATTTGAGGAAACATATTTCGTACTTTCACAAATTTATATTCTTCAAAAGCGTATAATCGGTAAGTTAAAGCATGGCTCATCTTGTTAGGCTATAATAACAATTGCATTGTCCATTATTTAATGTTTTTCAGACGATAGTCAGGAAGATAAATTTAGATTTACTTTCGCTAAATATCAATGTATTTTGATTTTTAATTTTAGCGTGTGTTTATTCAAATGTTATTTAAAAGCAGACATTATGATAAAAATAGTGACATATTTATCAATAAGAGCCACTTTTCATTCGTTGGCGTTTGTAAATATTATTTTCAACTGTACCGCAAAATTAAATGAATCAAGTGACATTCTGCTTTACTTTGAATTTTACAGATTCACAGAACAAAGCGTATTTGTTGAAGTCCAAGAAAATTGGTCTCTTAATCTACTTAATAATGGTAGCTGCTGTTTACGGTATGTGTTTTGGATTCATTTATCCGTTCGTTTTAAGAAATGATTTCAGAGATCCGACTTACTACATGGCAAAACAGCTCCCTCTATCCTTCATGAACAAACTAATTCTACGGTCTGTACTTATCGGAGCAATCTTCGGTCACGCATTCACTATAGCGTTTTTTGTGATTTTTAATACTATGATATGCTTATCAGTCATGATCATTAGCCTTGATTTAATTAGTAAACTTGACTCACGGTGGAACTTTAAATTCAGTATGCGACACACGCAGGATTTTACGCATACTATTTCAGGATCGTACGGAGATAACGAGGTGTCCGTGGATTCCGTCGACGACTTCGTGACAACTTTCGACAAAGTCAGGAAACAGCGACACCAAAACTCCGAATTCCGTCAAAATTATTCGATCTATTTACAATTACGAATTTTTGACACCTTGATGAACGACATCGTGAAGTATTTTACACCCACATTATTATTGGTATGCCTCGTATTGTTTTGTGTGTTTGGCTTTGTTGTGATTCGACTCTATGGGAAAGTCGATTTGATTATCTACTTAATTGCCCCATTGTGTGTCATTGCAATTTTGATTTTCATACAGACGTTTTATTCATTGTGCGAAAATATTTTTGAGCGTTCTATACAGTTTAGAAGGGTTTGGGAACAGCGCCCTCTTGATTTGGCGGATCGGAAATGTGTCAGAGATTGTAAACCCTTGGGATTTAAAGTCGGGCCATTCTTTTATGTGTGCAAAAGCACTAAAGCTACTTTTATATCTTTATCAATATATTACACTGTTTCGTTAGTGATTGCCGTCAATATTTAGTGGACTATTGACAGACAATACTAATACTGTTTTTCAAGAATTGTAGGTTATTAATTGATTAGTGTTTTGCATAATTTTTGTATCAGCAAAACGAATATTGTTGGAAGAATGGATAATTAAAATTAAATAAATAAATAAAATGAGTACAGCACATTATACAGCACAACCGAAAAATCTTTTTATCTAAATAAATCCCTCTGAATTTATTCATTCCACCTGTCATTTGTTCAAGAACCGTTTAGGCCAATATAGGTCATCTTTTGAAAAATCGGTTATTACCATTTATCAGCAAATTTCATGGCCGAAATAAGTACTGAGAGAAATAAGTAAACTGAATTAGCTTTTGTGGCTTTAGTTTTAGTGGAACAAATTAAAAACCAAATAAAAATGCAACAGTATACAACTCAATTTCGGATATATCGTTTAATGAAAATCCACTTTTAACTTACTTATATACTTCGGCTGTAAAATTAACCATCGAATGGGAATCATCGATTTTTCAAGTGCCCCATTTCAGCCTAGGCGTATACGTTTTTTTTAAGTTTTAAAATGGACTTTCACTAAATTTTAATTTGTAATCAAGCCCATGTGTTTTGTATTGACTTCATCTGTTTCGACATTCAAAAAGCTGTCGAATATATTGTATTTGAACATTTTAGATCTATTGAGTCAAAATCAAGAAGCTTTAAAAAAAATTCCGTGCAGTACTTTTTCTTTTGGTGAGAATTTTGCGAGTGAAGATATTATTAAACAATCTCTACAAAAGTACTGTTTCCGTTCGGTACAATCAATAACTCTTCAATTTTAAAACAATCTTCTGTTAAATCTAATTTTCCATACGCTCTATCAATTCACAAAGATTATAAATTGCGAGAAAAGAAAAATTAATTAATAGACCCATCCTTATCTATCGCTCAATTTAAACAACTTACATTTAAACAGCTACTTAAAGTGCAGTCTAAAGAATTAATTGATTCTAATCCAATTTTATACCAAACATGTATAGATAACATTTTAAATGATCTTCAATCCTTGTAAATAATAATTGTATCCTTAATCTTTATACTTAATTTATTAATATATACTTAATCTTTAAATTATACCTTAATCAAAAATACTTTCAATTAATTCGAAACATGTATCTCAATACACGAATTATCGATGTAACAAAATATGCATCGTATAATTCCTAGTGATGTAACGACCACCATGTACACGTACTGTGGGTATCACTTTGTATTAATAAATAAATAAATAAATAAATAGAAAGCAGTTTAGTTATAGCTTTTACACATTGCAAATCTAGAGGATCAATTAGATAAAATGGCCAAAAAACTCAAGTCTCGTAATTCCTCGAAATTGGAAACATTGACAAGTATTAACTTTGATATGTGGCATGCTGTATCACGCTTCTCTAAAATATCTGACTCCTTATATAATCAACCATTCCTATGGGACATTACCCACGAACCATAGACGGGCATTTGGTAGTGCCCCCAGCCCCCATGCCCCCAGCCCCCAGCTGGGGGCAGAGGTGCCCCCAGCTGGGGGCAAAAAGTGCCCCCAGCTCGACTCTGCTGCCCCCAGCCCCCAGCCCCCAGCCCCCAGCTGGGGGCAGTAGGTGCCCCCAGCTGGGGGCAAAAAGTGCCCCCAGCTCGACTTAGCTGCCCCCAGCCCCCAAGCCCCCAGCCCCCAGCTGGGGGCACCTCTGCCCCCAGCTGGGGGCAAAAAGTGCCCCCAGCTCGACTATGCTGCCCCCAGCCCCCATGCCCCCAGCCCCCAGCTGGGGGCTGGGGGCACTGGGGGCAGAAAAAGCCCCCAGCTGCCCCCAGGGGGCAAAACAAACTTAAAAAAAAAACATTTTAAAAAGTGATACGAGTTTATCTGGACTGGTTTTATCTGACCTAAAGGAGTTTAAATCAGGATACAAATTAATTTCAGTCAATGCAGCTTGGTGGAAAATGGTTTTAAACACCCTATTGGATTTTTTTGCCTCAGGGTGTCATAATTTGAACGAAAGTTTCAATAATGTTCGACAATGTTCAAAAGTGGTTAAAATGGTCAAAATGTTGTTGAATTGCCAAAAAGCGGATTCTAACACTATAAATGTTTTATATCTATCTATATGTCTAGCAAGGGCAAGGTTTAAAAGTGAACTCCGGAATTTGCTTTAAACTTTGTTACAAATAACACTATAAAGCATACAAACTATAAAACTCGAAAAAATTTCAGCCCTAATGTTAAAAAATAATAAAAAATTACATATTCAAATGCTCATAAAACAACTTTGCAATTGTGTCTGATTTTCAAAATTTTTTGAGTTTTTTTTATATAAAAGATATTTTTCAATAACTTGTAAAGATTCGAATTTTCAAAAAAATCTGAGTTTTTTGGAGATACAAAATTTTTTGAGCCTTCAGATTTGCTTAAAAATATTGATTTTCTTTGATTGTTTGGAAACATTAAATCTGTACAATTTCCTGAAAAGCAACACTTTGACATAAAAAACAACTAGAACATTTTTGGAGAGTCGGACATCATTCGTTGTTTTATGAGCACTTGAAAAAGTCAATTTTCATAACTTTTTATCATAGCAAACATCAATTAGGGCTGTCAATTTTTCGATTTTTATAGTTAACATGACTTCCAGTTTCATAAAATTACTTTGGTCAACTTATTATATTTTTTCTCAATTTACATCACTTTGGTCTATTTTGTTTCGAGTGAATTAAGTTGACTACATTTGACCACCTTGGGTCAATTTTAATTAATCATTTCAATTATTACTACTTTCGATCTATTTTATTTCTAGTGGTCAATTTGACTAATTTTTGTAACTTTTGACTCAATTTGACCACCTTGAGTCAATTTTAATTATTCATTTCAATTAATACCACTTTCGATCTATTTTACTTCTAGTGAGTCAATTTGACTAATTTATGTTACTATTGAGTCAATTTGACCACGTTGAGTCAATTTTAATTATTCATTTCAATTAATACCACTTTCGATCTATTTTACTTCTAGTGAGTCAATTTGACTAATTTATATTACTTTTTACTCAAATTGACCATCCCGGGTATGCTTAAATATTCCTGTTCAATTATTACCTCTTTCAACCCATTTTATCTCTATTGGGTCAATTTGACTAATTTATGTTGCTTTTGACTCAAATTGACCATCTCGGGTATGCTTAAATATTCCTGTTCAATTATTACCACTTTCGATCCATTTTATTTCTACTGGGTCAATTTAAGTAATTTATGTTACTTTTGACTCAAATTGACCATCCCGGGTATGCTTAAATATTCCTGTTCAATTATTACCACTTTCAACCCATTTGATTTCTATTGGGTCAATTTGACTAATTTATGTTGCTTTTGACTCAAATTGACCATCTCGGGTATGCTTAAATATTCCTGTTCAATTATTACCTCTTTCGACCCATTTTATTTCTACTGGGTCAATTTAAGTAATTTATGTTACTTTTGACTCAATTTGACCACCTTGGGTAAGTTTAAATATTCTTCTTCAATTACAACCACTTTCGACCTATTTTATTTTTAGTGGGTCAATTTAAACATTTGATGTCGCTTTTTGGATTCATTCAAATCGCATTTGGCAAATTGGATATTCTTTTTCAATTAAATACCCACTCCTAATAATTTCATTTTAATCCACGAACTTATACCGCTGTTGACTCATTTTAACATTCTCAAATCAATTTTAATATTTATAAGGAAAATTTGGATCAAAACTCGTTAATTTTAATTTTTTAAGCTTTAGTAATACTAATATTAACCATTTCAATTTAAAAAAATCACTTGGAATAAATTTTTTATATTTTGCTGGGGGCAGTAGGTGCCCCCAGCTGGGGGCAAAAAGTGCCCCCAGCTCGACTCTGCTGCCCCCAGCCCCCATGCCCCCAGCCCCCATGCCCCCAGCCCCCATGCCCCCAGCCCCCAGCTGGGGGCACCTCTGCCCCCAGCTGGGGGCAAAAAGTGCCCCCAGCTCGACTAGGCTGCCCCCAGCCCCCAAGCCCCCAGCCCCCAGCTGGGGGCACCTCTGCCCCCAGCTGGGGGCAAAAAGTGCCCCCAGCTCGACTAGGCTGCCCCCAGCCCCCAGCCCCCAGCCCCCAGCTGGGGGCACCTCTGCCCCCAGCTGGGGGCACTGGGGGCAGAAAAAGCCCCCAGCTGCCCCCTGGGGGCTGGGGGCTGGGGGCATTTTGCCCGTCTATGCCACGAACAGTTAATTAAACGGCCGTTGAGCCAACTTTGGATGTTTATCTTGTTGTCATTGGAGTATGTTTGCTTTGGAATCTTCTGCTGGGCCAAGACTATAAAGCAAATCGTTTCTCATGAAAAGGATCCGGAAATGGATGCTAAATCTGCACTTACTTTCGGGATTGCCTGTCCAAGCACTGCTCTTGTTACTGTCACATTGTTCACCGGAGTTGTTAGATTTAAGGAAATATATTTCATATTTTCTCAAATCTTCAAACTTCAAAAACAAACAATTGGTAAGCTACTTTACTTTGAAAAGGTTGTATCAACTGTTAGGCTTGTATTGTCTTAAATCGACGTTTAAAACAATTAATTTCATGAGTGTTTATTTTGTTTAAAAATGTTTTGATATGATAAGGCAAGATTATTTGGTGAAGTCAGTTTAAATTATGGAACTTTCAATTTTTACTATGGCGAATACAGGGATTATGAGGGAAATTTAAAATATAAATCGCCATTTTCAGTATATATTATGACAATTAATAATATTTATAATATTATAATATACCTCATTTATTTTAATTGAATTACATTATTTTTGAGCTGCCAATACAAGCCAAGCCTGTTACACACACTTCTACGTTTCTTTTGATTTTTTTCAGATTCACAGGACGAAGCCTATTCAGTACAGTCAAAGAAACTTGGAGTTCGAATGCATTTAGCAATGGTAGTTGTAGGTTATGTTCATTTGTTCGGATTCAGTTGGCCGTTAATTGTCAAAAATCATTTCAGGGATCCAACATACTACATCACAAAAGGCCTTCCACTATCCTCTTTGAGCAAGCAAATCCTACGGTCTTTGATATTAGGAACAATTTTAGTTCACGCCTGTACTGTAATTTTAAACATTATTTTCTACACGATGATTTGCATCTCTGTAATGATCGTTTGTCTAGACTTAATTTGTAAACTGGATTCACGAGTTTGCTGGAGAATGAGAACTGTGAATAGTAAGATACACAAATGTCCACAGGAATCCGTTGACGATTTGGTGACAACTGTCGAAAAAGAGCGGACACTTAAAACAAATCATGCCAAATTTCGACAAAATTATTTAGTTTACTTACAACTACGGATATTTGAAACCTTGGTTAGGGATATTACAAAGTATTTTGTACCCTCTCTAATCTTAGCATCTCTAATAATGTTCTGCGTCGTTGGTTTTATCATAATTCGATGGTATGGAAAGGTCGAAATGATTGTTTATATAATTGCCCCGGTCATAGACGTTGCAATTGTTTATGAAATGCTGACGATTTTTCCATTGTTTGAAAAAATGTTCGAGTTGTCTAAGAAGTTTAGACGGATTTGGGATCAGAGGCCGCTTGGTTTGGCAGATCGGAAATGCGCTAAATATTGTAAGCCTTTGCGATTTAAAGTGGGACCTTTCTTTTACGTTCGCAAAAGCACGAAATTCACATTTGTGTCTTTAGCAATCTACTACACTATTTCATTGGTGATTTTCGTGGATATTTAGAAAGGAGTGGACTATTGCACTAATTAGTGTAATAAATTTATTCAAAATAAACTTATTTAACAAATAAATATGCTTCTGACTCTGACTAGATCAATGGCATAGAGTCAAAGTTGTGTTTTTTTAATTGCGTCTTTCATGTTAAATACATATCGTAAAAAGGTGTGAAGTGACACGCGTCATTCAACTATTAAACAATGTATTGTCCAATGTTATTGTTTGCAACCATTTATTTTATTAAAGTTTTGATTTGTATGAATGAATAACAACATTAGCTTTGTCAAGATTGTGATTGAATTACAAATCGGACTATAGTATGAAAATAAGCCTTAATAAATATCTTAAAATTATTAAAGCTCCAGTGGAATTATCACCAATAAACCAAAGGTGTCATAAATGAACTTCGAACGCGTCTAATTTCTGACCAAATTCAACTAAAATGTCTAAATACAATGTATGATAGAGCAATTGTAATTACTGTGAAAAATGAAGAAGTCGACGTAACAGACATTTGGGACAGCGATCAATTCGAAATTAATATTTATGGAAACTTATAAAGTTTTTCCAACAACCGTTTAGTCCACTAATATAGGTCACTTACGGAAAATCGATGATTACTATTAGATAGTTAATTTTATACCCGAGGAGCATAAGTGGGTTAAAACAGGGTTTTTACAAACCTACAAAAATAATGCGTTTTATAATGAAAACGTTTGCAATTTAGCATGGTTTTAATTTATTTAACTAAACTCGTAAGAGCTAGTGCAGTATTGACCCACTTATGCACCTCGGCCATGAATTATCCACAATTACATACGAATACCGCCATAATAGTATGGAATTATTGCGGTTCTAAATATCATTTGGAATGTCATTTTAATTGATCATGGTTTCCAACTTTTTATATTATTTAATTAAAAACAAGTTCATACAACATAGCCAACTGCTTTATTTATCTAAATAAATCCCACCGAATTAGTGCCTAGTCCAATTAAACGGTTTGAATTTGAAAATTAAGTCCTTCAAATAGAATACCAATCTAAAACATGCAATATAATGCGTTCTAGCAACTATTTAGTTAGAAGCATTAAACAGTGTTGAAGTTGATTTAAGAAACGACTCCGTATAATTCGTTACAATTATTCATACTTCTCGACGTTTCTAACCGTGGACTATCTGTTAACAACGTCAATGAATACGGGTTGGGAATTTTCAAACCTAAGCACTGAATTTTTATTTGTATGATAAACCCATTCTCCAAGGAGTTTAAAGGTTTTGACTTAAGCATGTGCTGAAGTAAATAAAATAAGATAGTATCAAATCAAAACAATCGTTCAGTGAATCGAACTTTAGACTATCAATTCAAGAAATCAGCGAACGATAGTTAATCGCGATAAATAGGAAGAAATTTAATATGACACTTTTGAATTTTTAAGCTAGTTTTGCCAATAAAATGGCAAAAAAACTCAAGCCCCAGAATTTTTTCAAACTGGAAACACTAAAGAAAACCATAAATTTTGATATGTGGCACGCTGTTTCACGATTCTCGAAAATATCCGACTCCTTATATAATCAACCATTTGTTTGGGATATTTCCGAGGAAAGATTAATTAAACGACCATTAAGCCAACTTCGGGTGTTTTTCTTACTCTCCGTGATTTACATTTGTAGCGGAATCTTCAGTTGGATAAAGGTTTTGATGCAAATCGTGTCTCATGATAAAGATTCGGAAATGGATTCAAAATCAGCACTGGCCTTCGGTTTTGCCTGTCCAGGTTCTGCTCTTGTAACTACCATGTTTTTTACGGGGATTTTTAGATCTAATGAAATATATTATATATTTTCTCAAGTTTTTATTGTTCAGAAACGAACGATTGGTAAGTTGCTCTTAGTGTCCCGTTACTAGCTTGAAAATAAATCGTATTTTCACGAATTTTTCGTGTGCAAGCTAACATACTACTTTACTAACATTTTACAGATTCACAGAACGAAGAATATTTGTCCAAATCGAAGAAAATTGGTTTCATAATCCACTTAACAACGGCTGCTATTGCTTACGCCCTGTTCTTCGGATTCATGTATCCTTTTGTTTTTAAAAATGATTTTAGAGATCCAACTTACTTCATGACGAAAGAACTTAGTCTATCTTTTTTGAACAAGCAAATTCTACGGTCTTTTCTAATCGGCGCAATATTCTGTTACGGATTCAATATTGCGCTTACAGTGATATTTTTTACAATGATATGCTTGTCTTTCGTGATCCTATGCCTTGATTTTATTTGCAAGTTTGATTCAAGGTGGAAATCAATAATCTTTAAGCCATACATGCAGAATATTCTTCATGCACCAAGCTTCCACGTAGATAACGAGACACCCGTGGAATCTGTCATAGACTTCATGACAACTGTCGGAGAGGTCAGGAAACAGGAACAAATTCAGACCGAATTTCGTGCAAATTATTTGATCTATTTGCAACTGCGAATATTTGATACCCTGGTCAACGACATCGTAAAGTATTGTGCACCCACACTACTACTGGCATTCCTCGTCTTGATTTGTGTATTTAGTTTTGCATTGACTCGATTATACGAAAAAATTAATATGATTGTCTATCTAATGGCCTTAGTATGGGACCTTGCGATTTTAGTTATAATTCGAACCGTTTTCCAGTTGTGCGAAAAGATTTTTGAGCTCTCTGTTAAGTTTAAGCGTGTTTGGGAACGGCGCCCTCTTGGTTTGGGGGATAGGAAATGCGTCAAATATTGTAAGCCCTTGGGGTTTAAGGTGGGACCATTCTTTTATGTGACCAAAAGCACAAAATCCACTTTTATATATCTGTCAATTTATTACACAATTTCATTAGTGATTTCCGTGGATATTTAGCAGAATTTTAAATACAAGTTAGTTATTAGTACAAACTAGTATTAAAACCAAGTTAGCAATATCAAGATGTCGACAGCTTTGAAAATATTGTGACCATTTTAAAAAATGAACATAAGATACTCTCCTTCAGGATTATATACAAATTAAAGAATAATAGTATCGAAGTTTACTTAAAAAACAAGAGTTTTTATAAATCCATAATATTTATCAATACATCTTAATTATTCATGGCTCTTGCCTGCGGACTATTCAAAAATTACTGAAAAAAACTTTGGGTTAGACCTTTTGAATCATTAATTCGTCAAAATGAAAACTTCATTTCCGTAATATTAAACAACTATAGTACGAATATTATAATATTGTTTGGACTTTTGCGCTTTAACAAATACAATTCATTCGAAAACAGAAATTGTAAAATGAATAGAATTTTAGACATCTTTTATCAATTTAAAAGTTAGTAGTCGATTGTAATTTCGACAAATAGAATATTATGTAGTATAATTTCTAATCAATAATTATTATACTTTGTTATTCCGAATTATGACAAAGAAAACAAAATACAAGAGCTTTTTCAAACTCAAAGCAGTGCAATCCATAAATTTTGACATGTGGGTTGCAGTTTCACGATTCTCTAAAATTTCCGATTTTATATGTAATCAACCGCTTGTATGGGATATTCCCCAGAAAAGATTAATTAAACGACCGTTAATCCAACTTCGGGTGTTTTTATTGCTGTCTACTGTGTTTATTGGTAGTGGAATCTTCAGTTGGGCTAAGGTTTTGAAGCAAATCATATCTCATGATAAAGACCCGGAAATGGATTCAAAGTCAGCACTGACTTTCAGTTTTGCCTGTCCAGGTTCTGCTCTTGTAACTACCATGTTTTTCACGGGAGTTTTTAAATTTGAGGAAATATACTACTTACTTTCTCAAGTTTTTATTGTTCAAAAACGAACGATTGGTAAGTTACTCTATTAAATGCTCATGTAAGCAGTCGTAGACATAAAATGTTCTTCAAGTGACTTCAAGTGAGTATCACTACTGTACAACATACAACTTTACTTGGATTTTACAGATTCCCAAAACGAAGCATTTTCGGTCAAGTCCAAGAAAATTGGTCTCATAATTCACTTAGGAATCGCGGCTGTAGCTTACGCTCTGTTCTTCGGGTTCTTGTATCCTTTCATTTTTAAAGATGATTTCAGAGATCCAACCTACTACATTACAAAAGAACTACCCGGACTCTCTATTCTCAACAAGCAAATTCTACGGTCTTTGCTAATAGGAGCAATATTCCTCCAGGGATTCACTATTGGGCTTATTGTGATTTTTAATACTATGATATGCTTGTCCTTCATGATCTCTTGCCTTGATTTAATTTGCAAACCTGATCCACGGTGGAACTTAAAAATCATCAAGAAGAACATGCAAGATTTCAATCATAGACCACGACCCCATGCAGATAACGAAACACCAGGGACATACGTCGCCGAATTCGTAGTCAGGAAACAACAATGTCAGCAATCCAAATTCCGGGAAAATTATTTGATATATTTGCAACTGCGAATATTTGACTCTCTAATCAACGACATTGTAAAGTATTTTGCACCAACACTATTAATGGCATTCCTGGTGGTGGTCTGCGTATTTAGCTTTGCGTTGATTCGACTTTACGGGAAAATTATTATGATTGTCTATCTAATGGCAATAGTGTGGGACCTTGGGATTTTAGTTATAATTCGAACCGTTTTCCAGTTGTGCGAAAAGATTTTTGAGCTCTCTATTAAGTTCAGGCATGTTTGGGAGCGGCGCCCACTTGGTTTGGCGGATAAGAAATGTGTCAAGTATTGTAAACCGTTGGGATTTAAGGTTGGAGCTTTCTTTTATATTAGCAGAAGCACTAAATCCAGTTTTTTATCTTTATCAATCTACTACACTATTTCGCTAGCGATTGCCTTAAATATGTAGTTGAGAGTTGACTATCTACAAATTATGGCATTAAATCTCTGGCAAGTTTTATAAAAAATCAATCAAAGAATTGTCATTTATCGTTTCGTTTGGATAATTTGTGTATCCTATGGTAAATCAAAGCTCTATTACGTCATCCAAAAAAAACCCCCCAGGGGAAAAGTGTTTCTAGGCGAGGGTGGACTGCACCCAAAAGAATGAAACAAGCTACATTTAGTTTTTAATACACTTCTAAATAATATCCATCCTCTTTTTAATGGTATTTATTACCTTTAATATTGTGAAAATAATTAAACAATTACAATTTCATTTATTTGTCAGTAACTTTAAATATAATTATTAATTATAACACAAACAGCCTCCCCGGCCGGCAGCCCTACACCAAAAACAACTGCTCAAAATCAACAATATTCCATTGAATTGTGCATAAAACCGAAACGAAGATTCATTATTTTAATTTGAATTCTGAACTCTGTTTATTTAAAGTTAGTACTTTTGTGAACTTTGTTTTCTTCGTTCTTTAGCAAATTGCTGGTGATGTTTTGTAGTTTATTAATATTGAAGGTATTTATATAAATATTTTCTTGAATACTCTTAAATTTGCAGTAATTCTATCGTTAAATAGATCAGAAAACATTCGAAACTCTAAAGTTATAAGCGACATATAAATTGCAACCATATAACCACTTTACATATACGCAGATATGTTTTATGTTTTTAAGTATAAATTGAACCTGTCAGTGAATCGGCGATTCATTAAATTCCATTTCTTGTGATACAATAGCGTTATTCTTTGAATGAGCTTATAATATAATCTTTATCTTGCAAAGGTGCATTGACTTTAGCAATAGACAGCTCATTCGTATTGTAGATTCATTCAATAAAACTATATAAATTTAAAATTCAAATCAATTGACAGAAATCGAGTATCAATAATCGTATTTTATACTTTGAGGTCATCCTTTCCATCTATTGTAATTATTTTACAAAATTTCAAATACAAAAATGGCTATTTTTCGCAAACTGGTCTTGGTTTTGTGTGTTATTGAAAACTTGGATAGTATTCACCCGCATAGTCTAGAAAGAATATTATACGGGAAAAAATAACTAACTTTGCTCCTACCAAACCGAGCGTCACTAGGACGCTGGCTAGTGCGATTGTAAAACTGTAGTCGAAAATTGTGTCAAAGGCTTCACAACAGCAACTAGAAATAAAACTAAGATTGTCGAATGACCCAGAACCAGTTGTAAAAATCGTTCCTGGACTAGATATTTCTCTAAAAATCGCCAAAGAGTCAGAGACATGGTTGGAATTTTTTGCTAGACTGCCCTTCATTTTGTAAGAAAATTTAATTATTTTTAGTTGAATACCGTTTAAACGATTATTTAACCCAACCATGACCACGAACAGTTAATTTTGTAAATACAGTTCCAACTTATAAACAAAATATTGCAATTTTACTTGAATATTTTCAAAGATATACTTCAGCTGGAATCATATTAATTTTGTTAGGATTAACTCAACTTAGTTGTTGGTTGAAAATTCGTAATCTACGGTAATTTTGCATCTTATATTCATTCTTATATCAAATGTCTTATTTATAATATGACATAATGTAATATCTCTGTAAGATTTTGAATCTATCGGTCTACATTTAAATTACTTAATCCACAGAGAATACATGGGAATTGTTACCGTCTAACGGACTACATATATTCACCACAAGAAACTTTCCAAATGATGGAGGTGATAGGGCTGCCGGCCGGGGAGGCTGTTTGTGTTATAATTAATAATTATATTTAAAGTTACTGACAAATAAATGAAATTGTAATTGTTTAATTATTTTCACAATATTAAAGGTAATAAATACCATTAAAAAGAGGATGGATATTATTTAGAAGTGTATTAAAAACTAAATGTAGCTTGTTTCATTCTTTTGGGTGCAGTCCACCCTCGCCTAGAAACACTTTTCCCCTGGGGGGTTTTTTATTTTATTCTTTTCGGTGAAACCAACGACGCTTTCGTCATTTAAACTACTGTGCTTTTGATGCATAGAATAACTATATGCCGTAAAATCATTGATGAAATCAGATCAGAAATCGTTTCTTTTGACAGTTTACTTTACCAGCAAATATTTTTATTTGCTTTCACATATTTCATAAATGTATTGTTTTAATGAATATCAATTAAATGAATTTTGATTGGAATTTTGTTAATAGCACTAGCATATTTCTTCAAAATGAATATTTAACTAGTAACGTATTTTTGATCACACATTTAAAATTTCCTTATATTATAATAAACGTTATAAACTTATAACTGATTCGAAATAATGATAAATAATGAATAAGTAGCATGAAAGTTCAATTTGAAATGCAATTAGGCATTTAGACCCTATCCTTTAAATGCGTCGACACACAATATTCAATGACCTAATTGCATTCTAATTGACAGTAATCCTCAAATCAATTTTCTAGCAAGAACAGTGCGGATAGGGTGTAGATTTAAAATGGTTTGATTATAAAAATCTGTTCAAAAAGCTGTTTTGAACAATTTTGACCAGATTTTTCGCATACACTCGAACGTGCTAATCGTTGTAGGAGATGTCATAGTTTAGAGTTAGTAGAGGACTGCAATTTGAGGAAATGACGGAAGTTAATTGATTGGATTGACTTTATTTTAATATTTACCATAATTAGAATCGTTGTAAGGTTTTCGTGGAAAGGAGGTAAAGATGAATGGTCTGTGCATAAATGGGGTAAGTGCCTAATGCTTGGCTCTTTAAATGGAATTTATTTGAATTAAACAATTTAAACAATAATTAAAACCTTTGAAGGGTATGTTGAAGAGGTGCTAAATATCAAAAGTCCTAAATTGGGTTACTGTTAAACGTAAAAGAACAAAAAATACCAAAAACTTATTTCCGGGGAACCATCTCGTGACCTCGGAGTCGATCGTATTCATCGTACACACACAAATTTGCAGGACTAAACGTATTTGTAGTAATAAGTTTAGTCACCGATAATTGAGAAATTAAGAGCCCCTCTAACGAGCGAACCCTGGAAAGAGCAGTATACGCCATACCTTTGGCGAATAGGGACGGACCCAAATCAATGACAGCTTGATCAAGAGTACTCCCCTGAATCTTGTGACAAGTTACACTGTAACAAACGATTAGCGGAATCATGACCCTAGCAACTCGACAGTTATTGTATTTCCCACTAAATTCAACAGTAACCTGTCTTATCCATTGTGGCTCATCGAGATGGTCAAATTTAATTTCGATTTCTTTTGGTAGATCGCCTGACTGGACTTGACGTTCATCATCAACAGACCAACGAAAATTAGTGACAGTTCCAATCGCCCCATTCGCCAATTTTTGCCTGACGTTAATATTTCTTCGAAGCATTACGCGCGAACCAATTCCTAACCGTAATCTCGACACTATGCCCCCAGTGTTAGATTCTTTATTCGGGACATCCTTCTTGTTGCATTCTTTCCCAAAATGAATACCATCAGCATACGTATCTTTGGCTCTGATGGTGAAGACTCTGATTCCGCTCTCCTCTAATTCTTGAGTTCGTTTTTCGTTGAAATCGTAGCAGTCGCTATTTTTAGCAAAAATACGTATGGCATTTCTGAATTGCTCCTCCTTTGCTCTTCTACCCTCAGAATTTGGCGGTCCAAGAAGACGAGTTTCAAGAACCTTAATATCATCCAAGTCAGTTTCGCCTTTACGTAGCTTGCTTAGTATTCCGAGTAACGGATTGTTCTCACTCTGTCGCATATTTACCTTCAACTCTTGGAAGTCAAATTGCCTCCACAGATCAACTTCAGCAGCAAAATATTCAGGTTTGCGGAAGATCAAGTTTCCATAGCAGGGTGGGAGCTGAAACAAATCTCCTAATAGGTAGACATTGATACCACCGAACAAATTGTCGTTGCCAAAAATTTCACATAGACGCATATGTATCATTCGTAGCGATTGGTACGAGCACATTGAAATCTCATCTATGACCAAATATCTAACATCTTTGTAAAGATGTCGGTACTCCGCCAGTTTTTTGGCTCCGAGTTTGTGATACGTGCCTGTGGATTTGAATTGAATTGGCAAACTAAAGGCAGAATGCAGAGTAATTCCATTGGGCAATAACATCGCAGCTTTGCCTGTCGGAGCTGCAATTAGGACGCTAGCTGGACCCAAGTAATTTCTAAGATACATCGAAATGAGGTTAATTAGGTACGTTTTTCCGCAACCCCCCTCTGAAGAGACAAAGAGCCGATCACCAGGATCAGTATCCTTAGATGGATTTGTTTCGACGTTGTGTCGAAGTCGATCAAAAACTAGCAACTGTTCTGGAGTCAGAGTTGCTCGGATTTGACGAATCCTGTGAACAATACCTTCATTGTCACATGGATTCGTAGGGGGGAAAATATCGTTTAGAGAAATAACATCCCGACTGTCTTGTCGTTCTACGTAATCCATCGAGAAGTCAGGATTGCCACTTGGTTCTGCAGCAACGTCCTGGCTAAAATCAGCTTCCCTCAACAAAGCCTGATCTATCTCTGTGACAAGAGCCGTTCTAATGATAGAATCGTTTGAGTGGCTTCGAAAATCCTTGTGCCTTTCCTGAAATACTTGAGCAGCAGGACGGTCATCGCAGAAGTTCTCCAATCGGAAGGGGAGATAGAGAAGAATTAGAGAATAATAGTAGGAATCCCTATCTGATAACGGATTAAAGTTAGGGTACTTTACTACGGCAGGACGAGTCCTTTTTTTAATTTCCCCTTTCTTCTCTGACAAACGAAGTGTTATGTCATGATCATCGGGTTGAGGCTCTTCATCAGGAAATTCCTGAACGTCCTCATCGTTGTTGGAAGGATCTGCTTTACGATAAGGAGCCCAATGTGCTGCAAATTCAAATAAGCAAAGTTGCTCAAGACAGGGTGGTCTGGCCATATATCTATCGATGATATTAAGACAGAATTCTGGAACCTCTTGCATGAAAGCTTCTTTCTTGAGCATTCGAATGCGGTTTTCTTTTTTAAAAGTAGGAATAAAAACCGTTGACCTGGTGGATTTTCTGAGAAAAAGATGACAAAGACGGAAAGCAGCCTCTTGGGCACAAATCTCTCGACTACGCATGATTGTCATGGAGATTTTGAGCATCTTTTCCCGAGTCGGCGCCGAACTATTTTGAATTGTTTTGATGGCGTCCTGAACTTCAGGGCGAATATCAGAAGGTTCAGCCTTTGCCATATATTTGCCAATATAGTAAGCAACCGCATTTGCCCCTGTCACGGGTTGAATATCCATATTACATTTAAGGACATTAAGCAAAACAGGATGATAGTAATTTATCATGGCTTCATCTTCCGAACGCTTTAGTTCGAAAAATTTCCCACGATTATTATGAGTTTCTGTTTCATTCAAAATTCGGGAATCCTGTGCAGCGGCTTTTGGAAACGAGAACCGGCAAACCCGGTTTTTGTTCTTAAAACAGGTTTTGGAGTGTCGATGTCTTTGGTATTTTAGTACCAGATCCCGATACTCATTTTCCAAAGAGCACGACACATTGGATTCTAGAAACCGAATCCCTTCATCGGATTCCCATGAAGGCGAATCCTTAAACCAAAGAAGAGAGTGGCAGTGAGGACTCCCACGAGCCTGGAATTCTACACGTATAGTGTAGTCTAGCAGTTCGCGACCAAATATTTCGTGGGATTTGGATTTAAGTAGTGCCAGCAACTTGGTCAAGCGCATTGAAAAATGCTTGGCAGCAATAATCGGAAAATCGTTGAGAAGAGTTTTCCTATCCTCGTAAGGAATGGAATCAGGGACTATATCAGGAGTATCAGGGCCATGTTTTGCTTTCCACAATGCATTGACACAATCCACCGAATTTATATCATCAAAGGAGAAAGTAAAAAAGAAACTTGGGATGCCAAGTTGCTTTATCATAGCAAGGACGTCACCAGTGTACTGTTTCCAGTAACTTGCAGACCCTCGTATTGAAGACATGTAAACATGAGGGTCTCGAATTCCAAGTTCTTCGAATACATCTGAGTCATCGTTATTTCCACCTTGTCGTTTCATAGAGCAGCAGACAGCAACTTTCTCTCTTGCTCTGTACGCGTCGCATTGACTAAGGGCGTAGAAGAGAAAGTCGCTGTTGCCAATAAAGCGTTCGTCGTTTGACATCAGACGTTGTTGAAAGTAATCCAAAGGTGTAATTGCAATTTTCCTTGGGGTCTTTAAGCCATTAATCCCGTACGGAAAAAGATGAGGGAACGAAAGAAGGTCTAGACTGGTTTCTTGACGCTCGTTGAGAGGACTACGAGCTTCTCGGACCAAATTGACCTTAAGAAGTTCTTCAATCTCTGGTTCAATAAAATCTTCTCTATCCACTACACAATCAAAGTTGTGAACCTTGCCGAAATCCTGAACCATCTCCGTAGTTTCTTCAGGTGCGGGAATGTCATTGTCTGAATCATTGTCTGGGTCTTCGTCCTCCCTAATTTGCTTCCGTAGAGGGGAAGGAGGAAGTAAAGACGTGTCTTGTGTGTCTTGTGGCATTGTGTCAGAATTAACTACAGCGGTGACAATGAACGGTGTGATTTGAAAGGCATAATCGTTGTTGTTGTTGGGTATTTGGTGCCTTTCTGTACAGTTGCGATGAACCAATTTAGAAATTAACTCAGCAGCGGCAGAACGCCTTATTTTCAGAAGCACGGCCGTCCCAGATGCATAACCGGCGCGATGCCCCTTTTTCCCACGAGAGTGGCTATCAAAGTAAAAGACAGAATCAGAAGAGACATAAATTGCCATTGAATAATTACGAGTCGTTATTATTCCAAAAACAATGTCGCTTCGAATAAAAGCGTTAATTCGGCAAGTAAGTCTAGGCAAATCGACGCCCGGAACATTGATTAGAAAGCCACCGTATTCTGGCAAGACAGTGTAATTAATCGCCAAATTAACTCTACTACCACCAAACACAGTCATATTACCAACTACTTCAGCAGGCTCCAAGTGGATATTGTCTACCGTTGTACGAATATCTGAATAAAAGTCGTTACCACAGATTAACACCAAATCCAGTCCTTGTTTTGTCCACTGCTGGGGGCTGTCAACAAAACAATGAGCCAAGAAGGAGGCGCTCATTGCGGTGCATTGACTGCCTGCATTTGAGCCAAACATTACGTTCCCCTGATGAAATGATGCATGCAGACCCGAGAAAGACTCAGAAAAGACTGTATACCCAATTCCTGCCAAGTTGTATTCTACATTCTCTGGATTAATGATATTGGACATTCCAATTCCAATTTGTACAGAAGAGAATTCACGGCGCTCTTGGCAACCAAGAAGTACCGTGTCATCAATTTGAATATCACGATACAATGGATTGTTGTTCACAAGCCAAATCAATGCGTTTCTTACAGATTGAGGATTAATTTTAAACTCGCTTGCATGAAGAGATCGATCTGACGTCTCATGCACAATTACCGTGTCCGAGTTTAAGGGGGAAAGTGGGAGAATTTTAATGGGTTCAGAAACGGGGTTTGGGAAATGAATAACCATGCCTTTCATTGCACGTTGACCTCTGCCTTTGCAAGTCAAGAATATCTTCATATATGCCTTGACTTGGGATATTAAACGTATCTCGGCAGTGGTGAGATTCAAAATTTGGGTTGGCCTAGGTTTTAAAGCTAATCCATTACATTTCGCCTTGGGAGGGATCTTTCCTTTTGTAAGGCTACTATGACATCTACTACAAACTGTGATAATTGATTCAAGGGGTTCCTGTTCTTTATCAATAGAATAAAACAGTTCTTGAATATAATTTGTAACTACAAACCGTTTCCTAAGATTAGGGTACATTAGGCTATCACAAACTTTGCAAGCTAAAACAGCAAATTGAAACACTGCCTTATTATATTGTTGAATAATTGATTGTATAATGACTTGCTGTGATGGTGTGTGTGGATTAGGATTGATGTCCTGTTCAGGTTCAAGCGGTACTGGGTGGACTGGTTGGATGCGAATTCTGGCTTTCTGTTTCCTGAATTCCTTTTGCTGTTTTCTTTTCCGTGTTGTGATTCTTGATCGGTCAGTCACGGTTAACTTTGTTGAAAGCTCAGGTATAGGGTTGTCGGTAACCTGCAAACAAAACATTGGTACTTATTGTGCGGCACGTTGAAAAATGCAATGTTGGGCAATATTAGCAGGTCTAACACATAATACTATGTGACAGGTATATGGTATGGTTAAAGCCAGTTGGAAGGTCGAAGAAATGTAGAGCTAGATCCTGTGCAAAACACCAAGAACTGTGTAGTCAAAGCCCGTTGGAAGGACCAGAAATGTATACTTAAATCCAGTTCATAAAACCAAAAACTGCATAGATATATACTAGACTTGAAGAATTAAAGACCTGTTTCGAAGGACCAAAGATGTATTATTACATGTAAAGATTTGTAACATTACAGTCACACGGTAGTTATCTCTAGTTTGTAGGCAAGAATTATGAATGATTATGCTCTAAAGTTCCCACAGAATAGTTATATATAGTCTGTAGGTGAAAATTCAAAGCTTTCAATTTTTAACATGATCGGATAAAGTCAAAACAAAAGTGTGGGTTTGTAATGCTTTGACTATTACTTTGTGTTATGTATCTGCCCAAGGATAGTTGGATAAGGCAAAATGTATGTGGGTGGGGCCTCACTTATGCTCCGAATATCATTGTCTGATAATCTATTGTGTTGTTGTAACATTGGGATAGTCTTAAACACAGGGTGTGTGATCGAATTTACACAACTTCGAAGTTAGCCTCCGTCTGGGTCCCGTGAACATTCGTACAAGTGGCAGGGTATAGTCGTTCTCCAGTTATCGACTTGACGGAGGAACCAACGGTCGGACTGACGGATATATATGTAGTGCGAAGCATGAAGTAATGTGAAAACTGTAATTATTAAGGAAAAATGTACCTCCATAGAAATGTTGAATAGTCCTGATAGGAATTGCCTGTCCTCGTACGAATTGGAAGAATACACATTAAAGGCAAGTAGTCCCCAAATGGAATCTCTAGGCACAAAGTTCTGCGAGAAGTTTAGGTCCTGAATTCCGTCCAACCTTGACATGGCGATTTTGATGGAGTAAATAGACGTGTTGAGATATTTTTCCTTGTTTAAAAATAATTTAAAATGTCAATCTACAAAGTTTTAAATACTTCTGTCTCCCATGAATCCGAGACAAACCCCAACATTAATATTACTTCATTATGGCTTTGGCCGTACTTTTTAAGGCATTGTTAACTGGAGCTTGCTTAAAATTGTAGTTAAATGTTTTTTAAATTAACTTACGTTGTTGGTCTTTGGGAATATATTGTCAAAGTTCATTAGAAACCTTCTCAAAGGCAGTGTATTTTTGCCAAATAGAATTACTGACAATTGTCCCCACACCGAGGTTGCATAGATAGGATTGAGAGAACCGGATAATTTCGATAAATTAAGCTGTATATGGTCATATTCCACTTCCGAGGGTGTCTATATAAAAATTAATTGAATGATGGATTTATGTAAGCAAATAATATTGATTTGATCGGATTTTGATGAAGTGAAGTTATGAATAAATCTTTAAATGCCAAACTTACTGGTCCAGGATTGGATTCGATATTTCCGATAAGTAATAACGTAACGATGATGATGGCTTCCAATATTGTCTCCGTAAGCCTTGGAACGAATTTATCCAAAATACAGTTGATATAGTTGATTCGATAGTCCTTTGGTTTCAGTTTTATTCTATTGTAAGTACCTATTGCACTGCGGAATGAAGTATCGGTGTTCTTCATTTTTGAAAATGAATTTAAATTATTTAATTTTGACGAGAAGTAAGAAATTTCTATATACTCTGAATGAATATATTAGAATTCAAATGGAAGAATGAATAATCAATATGATAAAATTCATGAACTAACGAGGTTTCTAATTACATATTGAATAAGTTCCAACAGTCTTATTGTTATTGCCTATTGTGTTTATAGGAAATTGTGATATGCGAGAGTCAAATTACAAGCACTTGATTAGAAAGACAAAAGAGAAGGGAATGAAGTTGATAAGCGTTGATGATTCATGATTTGATGTCATTATAGAAGTTTATTTCCAGTAAAATCAATTGCTCGGCTGACAAAATCAAAGTATGATGCCCGATGTATCAGACGGATGAGAAATCTGAGACAAAAGCCGAGAAATTGGAGTTGAGTTTAGGGGACGCGCACTACAACTCCCTCAGATACGAATGTCGTGTTTTACTATTTTACTTAGAGACAATGATGCAACAATGACATCATAATTCCGTAGGGGGTAGGACGTCTGACAAGATTGCTTGACAACAGAGGGCTCGGAAGTTTCGAAATCGACGAAATTATTGCCCTCCGGTTGATCAGGATAACAAAATTCTGATATATTTCATGCGTCATGATTGCTTTGTTCTTGTTCTGAAGCTTATGTTCTAATCCAAGGCAGGTAAAGGTTCTTATCGGGTTTAAAAATGAAGGACTGGGGATTTCTACTACAACTTACCAATCCAATATGAAATGCATGGTGCAATGAATAAAGAAATGAATTGTTTCTATTCAGATAATGACGAAAAGTATGATAGGTCTGGGGATGTAGAATGGATGCAATATGCGAAAGTTTGTATGAGAGAATATTAGAATTATCGATAGTTTATTCCACGTGTTTAATAAAAATAGCGGATCAGATCAGGTATGTTGAACGTTGAACAGGAGAAAAGAAAATATATCGTGATGAATTAATAAATCCTAGGGGAATCGAAGGGATACGGTACATGCGCTCCAATTTTCACTACTTCTTGCCCTTTGGCATCAATTTATATAAATTCATGATCTTGTATTTTTATATTTAAAGCAAAAGTATAGTAACATAGCAACAGTGCATTAAGTATTACGCATTAAAACGTATAAACCTTATAGAAACTTAAAAATGGATTTAATTAAAAAATTATATCTCAAAGACCTACAACTCAAATTTAAAAAACGTTTCACTATAAAAAAGCTAGTTAAATTTCACTCAATAATTTCAATATGAGGAAGCCTTATATTAAATTTAAGTAGGGTAACGAGCCATTTTAAAATTTAAAATCGAGTTTAAAGCATGAAAGAAACGATATTTTTTTATTTTGACATGCGACCGGCCCTACTACCTTTCATTTAACGATCGATGAAAAAAACCGCGATAGTCTAGGTCAAATGAGTTTTGCTGTAGGTCGTTTGTAAAATCTGGGGGGTAGGGGTGAATGCATATCTAGCCTCGGCGATAACCATATGGTTGCTATGGTTATTTTTTCGCCTCCCCTAGAAAAAATGTAATTGGAACAAGTTTATTGGACAATAAATCAGCTTAGAAGTTTAGCTGTTTTTAAGGAATTTTTGCGCCAATTGTTTCTTCTCAAAAATATTGAAATTTAAGACGATTTAAATGTTGTTATGTCGTGTTTATCGATATGTTGGATTACTTTTTCAGACGATATAGTTTATTTATTACACTTTATCAGCCCATGTTCGGTGCTATTAATTTGCAAAACTCAAAACTCTGCAATACATTCCTTTACTTTTTGAATAAATTGATATACTATGTTCGAGATGATTAATTTGCTATATGTTGTATGAATGACTAATTTCTTTAATTATATGGAATTAGTTTTATTGTTTGTTATTATAATTAGCCATCATGTTCCGAGGTAAGACCCCTCAGACCTATTTATCAATGCATCTCAAAGCTTGACTTAATGATAACCTTTTATGAGTTGGTAACCTAACTTAAATATTTCATTTAGTATAGAAAGGTTTTAAGATGTTGACCTTAAATATTTCATACACGTTCCATCGAATATCGGAAAAATCAAAATTAAATTATAATCAAATCGTTCTATGCCTTTTAATTTCTCATGCAAAAATGCATGCTTTCATTTTTCGAATAGAAAATTCTATACTCTCGGTACTGAATTATTTAGTAATCAAAATCAATATCGACGCATGAAAATCCAGAATTATTAGTATTTGAATCAAAACTTTTATTCAGATAGTTTTGATATAATAATTTGCAATAATAACCTGAGACATTTTTAGTACAGGGTTATAGTTGGTGAATATTATGATGATGAGATCAAAATTTTCAAAATGATGATACATGATTTGCATTTCACATCATTCATTCCATGCATGACTGATTTAAAAGGTGAAAGGTCACGACTTCAGTTTGAGACCTTTTATGAGTTAGGATACTTCATTTAGTATAGAAAGGCTTTAAAGTTTTGTCACGCTGTGACCTTAATTATTTCATTCACATTGCTTCTAAATTAGAGCTCGTTGTATTTTACACTGCCAAATCATTTTTTAATATATTTATTTAAAACTATTTAAAGTTATAGCATAATTGAGATGGACTGAATAGCAAATAATTTTGCAATGCGTGGGTGCATAAGTCGATTTTAAGAAGAATCTCTTTGAAAGATTGGCAAAAGTGAGCCGGTCTTGGAAGAACCCTGGAACAGTCAATACTATTCACCATTGTATCTATATATGAAACTAAAACTGTAATCTGTCAATGTCACTATTTCCATTCATAACTCTTACCTCATCTCACAGTATCTCTATGAATACTAAGATCTACGGAACATCAATTCAATCACGATCTACTGTATTTGTAGTATACCATAAAATATAAATATAAAGTCCGACAACTGGAAAAATTTTATAACTACAAATTAAAAATTGTAATTTTGTTGCAATAATTAGACGTGAAGTTCGAAATGGGAACACTTGTTAGGTGTTCGAAGTTCGGAACCAGCGTTTTTGGACTGGTATTACTTCTCTTTCTGGGTTTAGGTAAGGGATTGGCTGATATTCCGGAATCCCGATTAGAGGTTCTGAACGAAGTTTTCTAACCATTTCTCTGAATTTTTTAGTTAACGGTCTAGCTACCGAAAATAGTAAAAACGTCACTCTGGTTGTAGTTGGACGAAGCAGATCCGGGATTTCTGCAACGGTAACGTTAATTAGTTGGTTATTTATTAATTAGCATAACAATTTCCGAAAATATACTGAAAACTAAGGCAATTGTCCCCTTCTGGTAATTTCATTAACTTCAAAATTCAAAATCAATGGAAATCAAGGGCTCGAGGTCTTAATTCTATACAATTTAAATTAATTTCAGGTGCGAGAATTGGTAGGACCAAACCGGATTCTAATTCCTCCCACCGGAACACTAACATCAATTCAGGAACATCTCATTCCAATTCCAGGTCAGGATCGGTCATTCCTGAAAGTGGCGGAGGTGGAAGGTCTGGTGGACGGAAACAGTTTGGAGAAGGATGTCTCGATAATCTCGTCACTCAAGTCCTACCTGACGGACCCATCAGGCTTAAATTCCTCACCCCCCAACTTCTTTCTCATCGCCTCAAATTTCGACGACGATCGAATTATTGGAAACAACTCAGTTCTGGTTGAAACGATTAATCTGATTTCTAAACTCCAGGAATCCCTGTATAACTCAACAAGTCAAGAAAATACGATCTTCCTCCTCACCAAGTTTTCCAGCACAACCCGAGCGACTCAACGACGTCCCGCCCAAAGACTACAGGAATTTGTCGAAACAATTCGAAACCGAACAAACTTTTCCTCGCCCTCCACCACAGCTTTGTTAGGAGAGAACGATTGGTTGGGATATGGTTTGCAGGTGGAAAACGGTTATCCCAAACTCCCGAATGGAGACAAGTATCCCGAAAACGTGTTCAATAAGATGGAGCTGATTTCAAGGGAAGCTAACGATAGCAACGCAGCGATGACAATTAAGATTTTTAAAGACATGCGAAACACGGCCGTGTACTCGAACTACTACGTTGTAGGGGAACAACCTCCTGTTTTGAAAACCACTGAGACGGGGTATTCAAACTTACCGCCATTGCCAACAACAATGATGACGATAACTACCACGCCCTCCAAAACTTACAAATGGTGGGAAAAAACGACAACATGGTTAAAGACCACAATAATCAGAGGGAACGATTCAGAAGGAAATACTGACACTGTTCATGTCACTACTGACACCAGCTCGATTACAGAGCCAATGACGTCAGAACTTCTTGAGGGTTTAGACTACCGCGCAGAGACACTCGGACAGGGTTACCACATGCTTAAAGAACTCGTCCTTTCCGCCGGTCCTTTTCAAATCGGATCATATGAAACGGGGTTCCAAAGCATTGACCCACCCTGTAAAGTTGTCAAGGCTGCCGCCTTCGACTCCTTGGCGTTGTACGTGGAAAACCGACTTCGAAGTTCCTTTAACTTTTCCCACGCCTTGCCACCAAATCCAGAACGGTATTTCAGAGGTCGGATCATGCCGGGAAATTTGATTCGTGGGGTTAACGAGAGGGCATACCGGCCTCATGTCGAAGTTCGAACCGACAAAGAGGTCATGAGGCTGAAGATGAATTTCGATCTCGACCCGGGGTTTTTGAATCATTTCAATTCTCTACCCTTCTTTGATTACTCCTCCCCCGTCCCAGATTGTGGAGGGAAGAGGCGATGGAAGACATTTTTCGACAAATATGGAACACAAGTAGTAGTATGTTACATGGTGTTGAAGTCCAACCGGTCGATATTCCCGATTCGAATGGACTTCGACCGATTTATTTATGAATTATGAATTTATGATTATTCATGGTTAATATTAGTATGTAATTTAATATTTGGTAAAAATAATAATTAAATAAAGGTCAACGATACGATATAATTGCAAATCAAAATTTTTTATAATTATTTCATGCAAAAACAAAACAAAACACCAAATAAATAATTTCAAAGGAACGATAGGGAAATGGCTTAATGACGGTAATTTGGACGAGATTTATTACGAACCTGGTAATTCCGCTGAGAAACTTCAGAATCGATTGAAGTATCAGAATTTTCTGATTCACTCGGAGGTTCATAAATGGAACATATTGAAGGAGCCACGGACACAGATCGGGATCGAGAATCAAACGGAGTGTTTGATCGTGAATGTGAGTCTCGATTGGGGACTACCGATTGCTCCCGCATTGAATTCCTATGAGGAGTGGGGGCACGGTCTCGAATTCTGGGAACTGATGGTTCTCTCGGCATTGAATCTCTATGTGGGGTGGGGGCACGGTCTCGAATTCTGGGTACTGACTGTTCTCGTTCAATAAATGGCCGGATTGGGACTCTTGGAGGTAGGGAATCTTGCCGAGGGGGACGATTTTGAATTTGGATGTTGTTGATAATTTGGGGTTGCACGTTTCCTTGTATCTGTCCCTGCGGCGGTTGTTGCATTGCATGGAAGATACCAATTAGCCCGTTTTTACAAATTTCAGCGACAGTAGAGATGTAATTTATAATGTGATGCCAATAATTCACGTACAAAAGTAGGAGCGTGCCAACCATCAGAAATGTGAATCCGACCAAGAATATTAGGAACAGATATGCTATAAAAATGAAACGGCTGTATGTAGATTACAACGCGAAATAATTAATACCGCTTAACCATCTCGCCAACAAAATGACTACTTACCTACATCGGCCAAACTGTATCCAAATTTGTCCGTCTCGGTCACGTACACAACTGGCGGTGGGCACCAGTTCATGGTTTCCAGTTCCAAGACACGAGCAAATCCATAAACTTTGTCAGCTTTTGGGATGCAGAGATTATTCCTATCTGTAAATATTACGAATTTGCAGCCTACATGCCTCACACACTCGTAACAATCGTTGGAAAAAATGCTGCACATTTTTGAATTTTAAATGAATTTTGAAGAATCGAATAAATAATTTATATATTTTCTGGATTAAAAATTAGCCGAATATGAATTTCGCGGTTTTCTTTGCCGGTAAAATGAGAAATTATTTCTGAAGGGGTGATGTGATATTTTATGCCATATTGTGATTAAATGTTAAAATGTATGTTGAAATAATGGGCAACACGTTCGAGTTACAAATGTACAATACAATTTATGCAAAATATATTTAATGACTATTGACAATATTGAATAATACTATTTATACTTCTTTAATAAACTAAATAATTAATACAAATCTATATATATATATATATATATCTATATTTATGTTTTGGGCATAATAGTACGTCTTCTTATATACAAAATAACAAATGCAATTCCAACAAACATAATTTCCATAATATTCTTTATACATTGAATCAAAGTGTAGTTGGTAGTATCGACGATAGGATGATCGGATCGTGGAACGTAGTCCTGGTCGCCATCGTAGCAGCTGATATTATCTCGATCAAGAATCCGTTGAAACGAACGTTCTGCAATTCCCTCGCAAAAGCTGGCATTGCAGATCTGTTCCAATATAAGAGAGTATCTAGATATTAATTTCGGAGAAGGATAGCAATGGTATTGAAAGGGACTCATTCGACCAAACCAGATAACTTTGAAAAACTGTTGACTGGCATTTTGTAAGCAGAGAAAACAGTCTTTGGCTTCACCAACTAGAGCTGTCGAAACGTTACAATTACTTGATTCTATTCCTAATTTTACGATTGATGCATAACAAATACATATACACATAATATACAATGCTGAAAATCGAACAGTTAATGCTACGAATCCCATTTTGATACTGCTAGTCGAAAGATCAAGAATAGACTGTACAAATCAAGAAATGTTTTACAATTTTGACTCAAATCGACTGCAGCAAATCTGACCTGCGCTTCTTGTGCATTTTTTACAATAATACTTATAAAATCTTACAACTAAATTATCATTAAAAGTTTGACTTGAACGAAATTGACTAACTATATCTACGTGACTAATATTATGTGCCCTTTGCGTTAAATACATAAGTGAATAATAACCACAAACCGTTGAAAGTTCATGCTGGAGTTTTAATTTATTACTATTTACAACTTTTATTGGAAGTTTTATCTTATATTTTTTTAAAGAATTCCCATACGAATCAAAATAGTCGCATACAACCTGTCCATGTTTTTGAAACACATAAAGCGCAAACCAATGCTGCCCGTTCCCATCATTGCGTTTAGAAGTATTCGAGATTACACAGATAGGCAGTTTTGTTAGATTTAATATATGAAACTCATCAGATGCAATGACATAATGTGCCTTAACTTTGGTTTCTGCTAGCAGACTCTTTAAGCTTTCATACAATGTTAAACTATCCATTTTATACAATCGCAGTATTCGTAAAGATAGTGCGATCAGAATTGATTTGGATAAGTCCTTGGAAACTGCTAAATAAAATACACATTACGCTTTGGACCAAAGCAGTTGAAAACTTGAGCGATACTCTAAGTGAGCCGTGCCGTTGAATATGGAAATGTTTCTGACTTGCTTGACTCGGCATTAGTTCAAATAGAACAAGGAAATTTCCCTTGTTGTAAGATTCACGAGTAATCCCATTGGAGACAAAGGAGTTTGGCAGCGCAGAAGACAATGTTTGATAAGCCATTAGATTAAGATTATTCTCGGGATCACATTCTATTCGTCTGTAAGTGTTTGTTTCCCCCTCGACCATCAGAGTTATGCTTTCTAAATTATAATCTGAAAATGAATATGGTGACGTTGTCAACGTTCCCGTAAAATTGGATTGTCCAACTAGTCCCAACACCACAAACGTTGGCAGCTCCCCTGTGAATAGGGTTTGACTAGTAATAACTTGCGTTCCTGTTGCAATCGCAAAATTTCGACATTCATTATTTTTAATTGGGTACTGAAAGCGTTTTCCTGATGCCAACAATTGCTGATGTTTCTGAATTATATCGGGGTTTATTACATGTTGACGAACATGCAAACAAATATGATCAATTTCAACTTTGTAGGGTTGAGTGGTTGAGCTATCAGTCTTTGTTACTGCCGGTCCAACTAAAGTAAATTCGGGCTGACTTCTCCTCAGAGTTACTTTTATCTCACACTGATCAGGGATTGGTCTAGATTGATTAAAGATGGGACTAGATAATCTTCCAATTAAATCACACAGTTTCGACTGCTTTGTGAACTTTAACCGATTCAAGTAACCGGAGTTCGTGCTCGTAAAGTCGTCGACACTCTGGTCGGGATACCATAATTCTGTGCTTAACTGACCCTGTTTTACAGCATCTGTTTCTGATAATAGATTTTCAAAGTAGTGCTGATAAGGATAAAGGGAACTGTTTCGAGAAACTGCTACATTGTTAATTTCAACTACACAGCCCTCAAACAATGAACCAAATGCGCTATGCGATATCGTAACTGTATCTGTCGCTGAAAGCTTAGAGCCATCGCTTTTAACTATTTTAAAACGAACATATGAAGACCTCAGCCGAATAACCACCCATCTCGGAGGAGGATTTTGCAACTTTTTAAAAATAATTAAAAGTTGAAGTTGCCATGACAACTTACAGAAATATATTTAAAATCTCACGTTCAAAACCCTTAGCAACGCCACTTTCAAAAACCCCAGCGGTTCAACCGTTACCGATAATACTAAATAAATAGAAGGGGCGTTTAGCCCAACTAATTGTCTAAATTTTGAGTCTATTTGCATAACTTTCGGTCAAGCGAATAGAAAGATATTTCGATGACAACATATAATTTTAATTAAGTGAATTTCATTAATAAACTTAAATTAAAATTGATTTGCTGAAATCGAACTATCTCCGAATTTCCTCGGCCTAAAATTGTGCAATTAGGCTCAAACTTTAGAGAATTAGTTGGGCTAAAACTTAAGTGAGTTTTGTTTTTGATAAACGCACAAGATTCCCCCCTTTGTGAAATTAAATGCGACATTTTCATTCGTTGCTAAGGAATCTAAGCGTGATATTTTTTTAAAAACTTCGAAAGTTGTCATGGTAACTTCATTTTAAATTGATTTTAAATAAAATAAAAATTCTTCCTCCGAGATGGGTGGTTATTCGGCTGAGGTCTTCATATAAGAAAGAGTTTTTTAAATCTGTATACAAGTTAGTAGACGGTGGGATGATAAAAGTTATTTGATTATTATTATCTGTATAGCTAGATAGTGGAAAAATTGGCGAAAGTTGACTAGACAAAACACCAGCGTCTGTCTTGGGGAGGCTAAACAGTTCTAAACTGTTTGAAAACGCCAGTTGAGAGCCTTGAAAACTTTCGTTCTCCATTTTGTTTTACCTTTTACGCTTTCTACTTTTTCTAACACTTTTTCGCTTAGTAATTTTACTAGCTTTCTTTGGCTTTACTGATTTTCGCTTTCGACCTTTCTTCTTTGTGGCAGGTTTACGACTGGATTTCTTTCTTCTGCCACCTCCAAACTTTACTACTGGACGTTTGCGTCTTTTTATTACTTTTTTTCGACTCTTGCGCTTTGGTCTACCTGATTTAGACTTTTTTAATGGAATTAAAAACTCAGATGCACTGTCGTTTTCCATTTTATCTTCTTCTGATTTTTGCTTAGAAGTGTTTTTAGGTTCCAGAAAGCATTCAAGATCTTCGCCGTCGGGACAATATATTTCTCTCATTTACGCTTTCGGAAATGCAGTATGACTGTTGTGACTGAGGTTTTATCCTCCGAGAGAAGTCTAAATGACTCGTCAGCTAAAGTAATTTGAATCGACTGAATCTCTGTTTCTTGGAGTCTGACATAATATACAGGGGAAAAAGTTTTATGAAACGCTGTGAGCTTATCATTGGTGGAACGGGGGAATATGCGTAGACAAGAAAAACTTGTGGAACCGTATAAGCTCTGTTCCACGATTGTCGATAAAATGAGGATCTGATTCAGCCTTGCTTTACTGTATTTGACAATAGCCAATTTAGCTTTGTCTTCGGTTACTATTTGTACTTCTGTACGTTTACCAGAAAATACTTTATTCTCAGAAACGTTTAAAAGTTTATTGACGGGCTTTGGAAACTGAATTTGAATGTCACCTTCAATGTCAATGTAAATTTCATTTTCTGGACCGATAGGAGCCGATACGTCAAAATTGAATTTCACGAGGTTTTCAATACAGTTTTCTAGAATAGATTCAACATCTATTGTGTCTGGTTCGTCGACTGGAACTTCAGTAATAATATCTCTGAATGATGTTATAGTTAAGGTCTGATTAGTGTCTAGCTTTTCAAATTCCTGTTGCGACTGATCATTTTGAGAAATATACTCTCCAGATTTGAAAACAGTTCTTTCAAATCCCAAAATGCTTGCCAGATCCTTGGAAAGTTCTACAGTGTAGACATGGTCAGGGTCATTTACTATTAGTCTTGTTTGAGCGTCAGTACTTAAGAGTCCGACAAATTTGCTATCTATTTGAACAACGTCACCAAGTATACGCTGCGCTTGAAAGGATAAATCCGTCACAAAATTATGCAAAGTAGAATGAGATTTTCTTGTATTTGACTTTGACACAGCTTTATGAAATACTTTGATGTGATCATCTGCAGCGTAGAAATTTGGTTTCGTTGTCGTCGATTCAGTTATTTGAATTTCATCTGAAGGGTTATATATATCTGAAAATATAATTTCTGTAATTCCAACTTCGAAGCCAGATATAAGGTTTAATGATCTTGACAATTGATTTCTAAAACTGTATGGATTATTATTGGGAAAATAGTTTAAGCTTTTATTTGAAATTAATGTAACGTAAAAGTCCCCTTCAATGGATTCTTTGAATAAAAACTCCATTATAACTACTGATCGTCTGTCTTTTGAGAAGTAATGAGTTGTAGTTCTTCATAATAAAACGATCCAGCGACGGGATCATCTGAGAGATCAGATAATTTATACGTTTCAACTGGTCGTGTGTCTTTCACTTGAATTATTCGGAAGACCTCGGTCGAATAACTTTGGGAGTACCTCTTGGAAAAGGTTATTTTATTTTTTGCGATGCGATCTAAATCACCTACCTTGAGCCGGAACTTTCGATCCGATCCTTTAGAAAGCTCTTGCTCGACTAAATAATGAAACTGATTCGACCAGACAATACCTTCATTTGATCTGTTTACGTTTATAGGCGCCATTTTCAGCGCAGGATGAATTTCTCTGTTGATGGCATCGATCATTTTTGGCAATACATCGTACCAGATAGGCTTGCCGTTGAATGTAAAGTACCGTTCTAGTTTTTGCTTGAGCTTGCGTACAAATGCTTCCGCAAAACTCGATTTAATCTTTGAGTACGTCGAAAAGAGTGTTATATTATAAGACTTAAATAAATTTTTAACTAAGGAGTTATAGAACTCTAAGCCTTGATCACACCAAAGCTTTTTAAATCTGTTACTTGGAACCTTCAAATGTTCAGAAAACGCTTTCACTACTGATTTTGCGGATTTATCTTTTAATGGATACGCCCATGCGTACCGACTGAAAATATCTATAATTACTAATATCCAACGAAAACCTCCATTTTGTCTAAAGTAATTACTGTAATCGATTAGATCGGCGGCGGCAAAGTCCCGCGGAAACGAAACAACGACTTTCCGTCTAGGAAATACGTCACGCACTGGTCCATGTAGAGTTACGGTTTTCAAGTCGCGGAGAACTTTGACCACAAAAGCTTTGTCCTTCCATTGGGGATTATGTTTGAGGAAATTTGAAATGGAACTAAAGCTACCTGGTGCCGCAGGGTCAAAGTATCTCCGTTTCACATACCGTTCATTCATTGTGAAAATTCAAAGCGATCTTCAAATTTCACCCACTTACACTTTTCACTTTTATCTGTGATAGAACTTACAGGTTCAGGAGGTTTAGTAGATTCGAGTAATTTAATTTGCTCTTTATTTGCTCGTTTCGGGAAATGTTTCTTTTCTGTTTCTGGCTGTGGAAAAATAAGACCCCTCTTTTCCAAGTTCAAATACAATTCGTCAGGAATTACTCGATAAATAACTGCCATTTTATGTATCTACCACACATACAAGAGTTTCCTCCATCACTATCACAAGCATACACGCAACTAGTCTCTGCAAAATTATCAAATTAGATTTAAAAAGGAATAGAACATGATAGGGATTTAGTTTTCGCCTGCGCACAAAATATTTTGTCAGTGTCGCAGCTTCTTTTATGCATTTTTTTTCAGGAGCGGATTCTAATTTAATTGCGTTTGCATTAAATACCAGTTCAACTAATGCTTTAAGTTCACTTTTGTTGCAATTATCTAAGAGATTTGCCACTTTGATTGGGTTTAATTTAGTAATGTTTACTAAAAAGTCGTTATTTTTGAGAATTCTTTCGAAACTCATTTTAGGATGTGGTTTGATTTGCTAAATATTATATCACTTTGGCATGTATACCTTCGAATCTCTGGTAACGGTAAGAAAGTTACGCACGCGAAGCGTGTCTGGCGTGTTGTGATTAAAATCCAATAGCAGAAACCGGAATGGCTCTTTCGTGGTATCTTCTAGACTGTCGGAAAGAAAGTTTGGATATTTCGGATATGCCTGCGAATTAAGTATTGAAATTGATTTTCGATCTCGTATGGCTTTAAATAGGAAACAGTACATAGTATTTAAACTGCACGTTCTCATATTTTTGGCAAATAAATTCTGTGATAAGAGCGCAACGCTAACCGAAGTGTGATGGGTTTTTGCAACAAAATAATTCGTGATAAAAGAATTGATTTTAGGGCAAGACTCGAATTGCAAGAGAAAGTCATCAAAGATGATCCAGCAATTTAGTCCTTTTACTACGTGGTTATCGATTTCTTCCAGTTCATTGATAAACACTGTATCTGAATGGCTACTTGCAAACTTCGCAAACTTGTCTTGATTTTCTTTATACACATAAATAATTTTATGAATTGGCTTTTTGAATATTACGTCCTTTTGATCGATCATCTGTAAGACGGCACTAGTTTTACCTGACATTGAACTGCCAATGAATATAGCTGAAAATGGCACGTCCAGTCGAACATCCATAGTTTCAAACGCCATTTGTTCTGTGATATTTTTTAACACTTTAACTCTCAAATATTAATTTAAAACGAATATATCATTACATTCATTCATACTTCTTTCATTTTCGACTTTTATACGCTTGGTTGATTCGAAGAGTGAAGTTTCAGGATTTTCTTTGTAATCAAATGTTGACATTGTACAATTAAATTGATTTGAAGCTTCCCAAATTTTTGTAACTTCCTTTTCAGCTTCTAAAAGGTCTAGACCGTTATGAAACAAAATATCTAAAATCATTAGACGTTCTCTTAAGATTGTACATTTTTCGCTTGTGACCAGCCAAGATTTAATATCCTCTGGAATGATGTGAGTGTATAATGTCCACATTGAAAGGTCTTTCCATTCCACTGGTTCAGGAGCTAGTAGAATAAGAAGCTTTCGAAGATCCCACCAAAACAATTCTTTTGTTCGCATAACTGAAACTGGTCTGTTAACTAATTCGTTTGAGAACAATTTTAGTATTTTTACACTCTCATCTAAAAGCGGTTCCATTGTAGTAAGTACAAAAGAATCTTCAGGACCTTCAACATTTATGCAGAGCTCGTCTCTAGCACCTACAAGATCTAGATGAAGATTTCCGACTTCAGAACCAAGTGACATAAGAACGTTACTGTAATATTGGCTGTTTTGAACATTTTCAAACACATAACTTTTGTTTGGATTAGGCAAAACCGGAATGACTAATTTTCCGGGGTGTTTAAGGACATCCAATAAACTTTTTGACATTTTGAAATGCTATACGTTTGTTTTCAGTACTTGTTGATAGTTCTTATCGTATTTATAATGACCTAGAGGGGATGTTGAAATCAAGTCCTCGTGAAGGATTCGAGACGACAAAAATGAATGAAAACCTACTTTTCGAGTTTTATAAGCCGATAGCTGATGATTTTTAGATTTTTCAGAAAGAAATGTAATGTGACGAACACCTTGATCAAAAAGTAACTGGAGATAGAATTGATGGTTCAGCTTTCTTATCACTGAACTAGGGACTCCAGAGGCTTTTCTTAAAGATGCGCAAACCTTACAACTTCCGCTGCCGTCTTCTCCGCCCTGCTCACACACTTCGCAGAGAATTTCTACACTGTAACTCTTCGACCTTAGTGCAACTACTGAACGAATCCTGTCTTGCGTGATACGCCATTTTCCTGCTTGCCCTGCAAATGAATCTGAATATAGTGGGTGAGACTTAGGTAAATTGGAAAAGTCAAAAACGTTTGACATTTGACGAAGTTTAGCCCATATTTGATTGCTAGGATCGGGAAGATGTATTATAAATCCGTCTGTATTACAATTTATTAATTGGCTGCCTGGAAACGCATCTGTGACTAACCAGAAATGCTCATATAGACACTTTTTTGCCAGATCTAAAATTGTAGCGCCAGCAAATAAGGGATAAGCATAATGAACAGTTCTCCTTGCCATCGAAAAGAATACAGTTTGGTCGTTTATTACGTAGTAATTGTGGAAATTATCTCGGGACAGGTAATGCAAACTATCTTCCCTGCTTAAACTGACTTTCATGTTAGAAAAATTTATAGAAGAACTAATTAATTTTCCAATGCTGTGATTTGACAGTCCTTTGCAAAACAAGGATCCGATAGGATCTTTATTTAATATCGCAATACGTCTTAGTTCTAATACCTTGTCAATGTAATCTTTCATGAATGGCTTTTCCAGAAAGGTGAGTCCTTTGTCTACAGACAAAAGAATCATGTTTTTTTGAAGATAATACTTCAGTGTTTTGTAGTACAAGGTAACGGTCTTTGTGTTTAAATCTAATATTAGTTTCTCGCCAGCAAAGGGATTAGATATGCTCTGCTGAATTTGAACAAAGTGTTTTTGTTGTACATCGCCTAATTCATCAAATTTAATCATTCTCTTTGTGGGACACAGAGGCAATTGAGAGTTTGCATTATCATGTAATTCTTTGCTATATCCCAACGTTACGGTGAATATATATCCTCTTCCAGTTCCTTCTGGAAGGTTTGGAATATCTAATTCCTTCAAGTTTTGATCTGAAATAAATTCAAAGTTACTAAACGGAAGGTCCATCTTTGCACAATGTCCGTACTGAGCTGTCTGATCAAAATTTAATAAGTAGGACCTTGTTTTAGGGTCACCCTGATAATTATTAGCATGTGAGTTGGAAGATACGGCAAATCTATGACAAACCAATGACGGACCACCGCGTATCATTGAAGACGCGTAATCGATTAGCTCCGGTGTATTTAAATACTGAAAGCCTTCCCTTAACATTGATGTGAATATATCATAAGCATAAGAACTAATACTGAAACAGTATAAAGGGCTCAACTTGAAATGCAGCATGCAATAATCCACGAATTGACGATTCACATCAGCCAATAATAAAACTCGTGAATACAAATAAAGTTTTATGTAATCCCGCATTGTTTTACACCTGAATGCATAGTAAACTGTTTTTGCAGAATTATATGTGTCGTTTGAAATAGGGAGGTCATTAATTTTATCAAAGAAATCTGACCGGTCTGGAAATTCGAGGTTTTGTAACGAATGTTTGTTAAGGGTTTTTGGAAAAGGAATATCTTTTGTTAAAAGTGGAAGAATCTGTGAATCTAGATTTGATAAGCCCTCATAAAATATTGGAAGTGACTCTTGTAAATTATCTGCTTCTTTTGACGTTATTAGTCGACTAACTAACGAATTGAAATCGGTGTTTAGGAAGCATTTCAAATCAACAAATCGGATGTAGGAGTTTAATATCAAGGAAAAAATATTTTCTCCATTTTTGCATGTTAGGTTAACATTTTGCACATATTTTGGAGTCAAAGCCTGCAATATAAAGTGCAACTCATTGTTATTAATATCAAATCCTACCGCACAGAAGGGTCGAACACTCTCCTGCAGATTACAATTACTACAATACACTTGATTTTGAACTTTGTATGATTGATGGTGGTGATGTAAACAACGTTTTAATTTGTCCTTATCAAATTCTCGCCCGCACCGTTCACAAGCAACAGCATTCAAATAATTTAGTTTATCCTGCTCAGTGACTCTAATAGGTAAAATGTCCGACTTCACTTTCAATTTAACTTCATCAGCGACTTGAAACAGGGTCTCAAAGAAGTGTTCGACTGGAAACTCATGATCATAATAAGACAGGAATGAGATTTTATTCATTGGGTTAATAAGGATCATTAAATAAGCCGCCACTCTAAAATTTGCTTCTAATCTTGAATACGTTAGTTGTCTGTCGGTAAACTTAGGTGGAATAACAGGACTTTGATAAAATATGAATTTAAAAAATAACTTAAAACAAACGTCTTGAGACATATAAAGTTTTCGAAAAACGAAATGTGAATCCTTTGGGTATGACACCTTCTTGTTAGTTAAAATTGCACATGTATTTTCATGCTTTTCAATGTCAATGACAATATATTTAAGACAAAATCGGCAAATATTTCTTCTATTTCTATGATTCTGACCCAGCAATGCAGCAAGATCAGTAATACAAATTAAATGAGTATCGTAAGTAATTACTTTTTTTTCTGTTGGCAAATCTTTGTCCTTTTCATATTTCGCTCTTTTTAGCATTAATAAATCTATTTGTCTGGTGTATTTGTGATCAGATATTCGGTATGGAAATAGTTGCCCCTTCTCATGAGACAAAATAAGCACACTTATATCATTTTTTGCTTCGAACTCGCATAATCGCGAAATATCGAAATCAAAAAGCATATCCCCGAAGTCTATTTCCTTGTTTCGAATGACTTCATTATAGATTGGAATATAACTTTCTGGGTTTTCAAATAAACGCTTCATTTTCTTCTTCTCATTTTTAGAACACTGATCATAGGTTAAATCTGGAGAGTTGGGAAGCCGAATTTTAAATCTGTAAAGGCTACAAAGTACACTGTACACAAAGCAACCAAAGTTTTGCGTTCTTACGTTTAATACATACTTTTTATTGATTTCACACGGAGTGGGAATGTATGATTTGGGCTTGATTGGTCGGAATTGAGCTACTTTTATTTGTATAGATTTAACCAATGATAATCTATACCCACTGCCGTCCTGGCTATACATGGATAAGGAATGATTAAGATAGTCAACTGCAGTTAGGAGTTTTGGAAATATCAATGATGGATGGGTATAAGTTTGATTGGGAGAATAGAATGTTCTGTCTTTCCTTTCATCTCCACTCAAGTTTTCCAGCTCTGTATCAAACGAAATTGACAGTTTTAAGCCTTTGTAATGCTCAATAAGTTGTTCAATTAAATAGAGTAATTCCTCGTAAATATGCTGAATGCCTTCTGTAAATGATTCTATTAGGCTTAAGAATCTATATTCAAACGATAAAATAGTGCCACGTTGCACAGATCGAGTTAAACTGAGCCTTCCCGTGTCCAAGTCCTGAGGAAGCAGATCCTGATTACCTACATTCCCTCCTTCTAAATATTTGCCTTTACTTGGACAAGTTAGTTCATGCACAGAAACTTTATTTACAAAGACATAGCAATAGGGACAAGTGTGAAAAATACTTTGGTGACGATCAAACTGCGAAAATCTATAAAATTCTGCTCTACAATCACTATACGTACATATATACTTCCTTCCTACTGGTCTAAGACGGCTTCGATCGGGAGCTTTTAGTGATTCAATTTTTATGCGCTTAAAACCGGACATTTTTGCAACTAATTATTATTTCCAAACCTTAAGGTACACCAAATATATAATCTGGAGTCGTTTTGACTTGAATTTGATTCAGTTTCAGTAATTGAATACAAAATTTTATTACATTCCATACATGTAGTTACGCTATCAGTAAATCTACGCCTATTTGATATTTCAAGTTTGATTCTTTGCTTGTAATTTTGATGTAATTTGTTGCAGCAAAAGCAAAACGCCAAATGATCTCCAGATTTCATGAATGGTAAGGGCAAATGAAGCTGAATAGGTAAATCCTTGGTTTCCGACCCAAAAGACCTTTCAAGTATGTTTGAGAGGACTTGTTTATTGCAAATTCCACAATAAACAAGTATCTTCGTTGCCTCTATACAATTAATTTGCGTTCTAGTTATATAATGAATATATTTAGTGTGAATTCTTTGGCAATAATTACATAGGTATTTTGAATTGTTTGTGTTCTGAATGAGTTCTTCCCGTTGGCATTTTAGAGTATCTAAATTCATATTTATACAATTTGTTAGTATGGTAATATATAATAAAATGAGTTTTTCGGATACTCAACTGTGACCCAGTGTGGGTGGAAAGGGTGATACTTCTTTGACCTTGGGTCACAATGTAAGCACAATTTATAGTTCAGAGTTTCCATTAGATATCCAACCCTGTTTAGATAATCTTTCGAATATGTCGAATTTCCATTTTTACTGTATCTAATGTAAGTCTTATCTTTCATTTTAATTAGTTGTGATCCAAAACTCAAAGTTCATTAGGCGCTGGAAAAAGCTTTTCACAGATTCAGGCCTACAGTACGTCCAATGAGGATGGTTAGAATAAACATCACCACACGTTGTTACTTTATAACATATAACTTTATCTCTTATTTCCTGCCAATAGCTTACACGAAAACAGACACAAGGATTATGGTTACATATTCCGCATTTCATTTTACTCTAAATTGTGTCTAATGGTTTGTTATGGGATACTTTTCTAATCAGTTTCTTTTGTCCTAAGCCAACACTTATCTTAGCTCCTATTAGCCATGCAAGCAATAATATATTAATAAAGGTTAGAATTATCGTAATGTAGTTTAAAAATATTACGGACTTGAATTCTAAGGCTACCTTTACATGGGTTTGCAAAAAACGCAATTGTCTCTCTTGAAAGTACGCTGAAAGTACCTGAAACTGCAACTGCGAATTATAAACTTCGTTGTACTCAAACCTCTGACGTTCAACAAATTGCTTTGTTGATCCAAAGTTTTCTCTAACCTCAGTAACAAAGTTTGACAGCTTCTCAGCGTTATGTTGGTCAATTTTTAACGTAGGTAATGAGAAAGACAGGAATGGATACAAAATTAAAAGTGCAGCTACAGACAACATCATTTGTCGATTGCCAAATCAAGATCCTTCAAAATCTGCGAACGTAGATTTGAAACTTCTTCCATGTTATTATCGATTATATCGGCATATGATACTTCACTTTCATTGTCGGTGTGATTTAAATGACTATCATCACACTTTGGAACGAAATTGCCAAAAATTTGATCAAATATATTAACTCTTACACATTCGTCTTTCTGGAGCTCCAGCCCCTTGTTCCAGTGTAGGCCTGAAAACCGATTTATATCCAACGATTTATCGGATATAAGTAGCTGATTTAGGCTTGAGACTCTGCTGATTTGCGTGTAGGAGGCCCCAGAAAACCATTCTTTGTCATCAAAATTAATTACCGCTTGGTCTAAGTTGCTTCCCTGAGATTTGTGAATACTAATTGCGTAATTAAGAACCAAAGGAAAGTTTGTTGATTTGAATCCTTTCGATGGGTTTTGACTAGGAACAAACTCTGTCGCTGGTAATATTGGAACACAATTGAGCTCTACCTTTGGACACCTGACGTTGTCAAAGTCAACGAAACAAATGGCTGGAGTTAATTTGCCAAATTTTCTTTCAAATAGAACCCCTTTTAGTGTTCCTGCTGCCCCTGACACAAGTCCTGCTGGAACTAAAAGGTTTTTCCTTAAAAGTACGCGACAATTAATGGAAAGACTCAAAATGTCACTAGAAAATTCCACTGACTTGGGTTTTGGTACGATATTAGATTTAATGTGTAAAATTGGATTTCCTAGTGTTAATAAACGTTGATAATTGTGATGATTTACAAACACATTTCGAGCAAAGATTCGTGTTGCATTCTTAAATCGAAGAACTTCTTCATTTGGCACATTACATACCATGCGAGATTGTAAAATACTAATATCACTTTCACCGATTTGACGTCTCCTTAGATTATGTAACAAACGTTGGAATTGTTCATCATCCGTGTGCCTAACAGGTTGATCAAGAAAAAAGAACCGATCAAAGGATTTGTATATTTTTACTGCTTCTGATTCAAATGCAGTACATTCATCAGCATTACACCAAAGAGGCAACTGCTGAACCGGTAATAGTTGAAATATATCGAGAACTAAAATACAGTCTATATTACCGAACCACTCACTGCGTCCTTTTACTATTTTCAAAACGTGATTAATGTACGAAAATAGTCCAGTGCCTAACATAGAAGCTTCTTCGACAATGAGACAATCAACAGATTTAAACCTGTTGTAAACTACACTTAAATCTCTGTCTTGATGTGCTAGCTCTTCCCATGTCCCGGAATGTAGGTATGGGATATTAAATGCACTTTGGCATGTAGTTGCATTAGTGTGAAATGAAGCAGCTAATCCGGTAGTCCCACATAGTTGAATTGTTCTCCCAAAACTATTGTATAGGGTTTTAATTCGTTTTAATAAAAAGCTCTTACCATTACCAGATGCGCCACTTATAATGAGTCTAATCGGAGCTGAATTCAAGCTTTGATCTTCCAAACGTTCTTGTATGTAATTAAACACTCGCTGTTGGCTTACGTTTAGAGCCAAATCGTTGCCGGTAGCTGTCACAGTAGAAAACTTCTTATTTTTTATAATATCAGTTATGAATGCTTTGTATTGTTTCACAGTGCGAGGAAAAAGTTGATTTTGGTAGTCGATATACTCTTGTACGTTTAAATATTCTGTTCCAGGGCTTTCATACTCAAAAAGCATCGTCAACTACTAATAAACGACTGGCACAGATTGTATACTTTCTTCTCATATTTAACCAAATGAAATGAGTTCACATGCGTAGATTCTAAGTTTATTCTTAGTCATGTCTTTGATTTATATATTTAATACTGCATCTCGCAAGTCTGACCTGCGTCAAAGCCATCAGACCTTCCAACACATTCAAGTACCACAACATGTTTGCACATGCTTATAATTTCTTATAAAAGCAAGTCCTCACTAACTCAATCAGCCTAATCTACAGTCTCGATTTAATCATGGCACATGAACTTGACGTTGATCTCCCTGAATATATTAATTTAATTTCAACTAGTAGCTTTGAGGAACAGCAAGAGGAATTTCAGAGCTTAGAGGACTTGGAAAATATAAATCCAATGGAAAGGTTGTTTCAAAATTCTGAGCCCCTTAGGGTAATTGACGATAATTTTGTAGATGTAGATGAACTCCCAATTGAGAGAACTGAGAATTTTTACAAGTCAGATGCGTTTAAGATTGGAAATATATACGTAAGAAAGTATTTTAATGCTAATAAGAATGAATTTGTCATTCATTTCATGAAGCGCGCTGCATTTGGCAATGAGCTTTCTGTTGACAACTCCCATATGTCTATCAATGCAGGGCTCCTCGAGGAGTTCATTCTTAAATTAAAAAAACTCATATTAGAAATTGAACTTACTCCATCAAATCAAACTCCCTTACGTTTACAAGGAGTTGCAGGAGCATTAACCGAGTTTAATGATAGAGAGTATTGGGGTGAAAGCATTGCAGAGAGCATTGGCACTGACAAGTCGATGTATCTACGATACTATCGATCCGGTGACCATGTTTATTACATTCGACTATGGACACCAAGGCGAGGAAATACGGCCAAATATTCGTCTTGGATTGGTCGAACGTTGTCATTGGCTTTGGGACAGTGCAAAACCTTCGTAAAATTGCTGGAAAGATTCCAGGTCGAAATCATCGAAGCAGAGAAGCAGAGACTTCAACTTCTACAGTCGTCTGAAACTCAACCACAATAATTATAATAGCCCTCAATAATTAACCACATCTTATAATAATTTAAATGTTTAGAATAAACCATATTCATACACTCATGTTATTTGTACTTATTTGATTAAAGACTGAAGTTGTAAAATGTAAGATTATGTAATGCATCGTTAATAAATATACAATAAAAAATCCAACCTTATCAGAACCTTCTCTTGTCGTTTTTATTTCCTATCGCGAATGCATTATGCCGTTTATTCAAGCATACAGATTTAGGTTCATTAAAATATGAGGGAAATTATGTTTGTGAGGAATAAAGCGTCATAAAAAGTGACTTGAAAGCATTCTTTTGACAAATTTTTGTATATTCATATACCGTATGCCATATGCAGAGAGATCTAAAAGTCCAAACGACGAGGGCTGCCGAAAACTCTAGATAAGAAAGGTGTCAGGTTGTAGAGAAAGCAGTTTCCTCCTGGATAAAGTGACAGATTATTTTTGCTCTTATTTAAATATCAGCATATTCTCTCTCTTTTGCAGCATAGTACGGACTATATAGAACGAAATGTGTTTTACTCTGCGAGTCATCGAAATTATTAATGTTTAAAGGTTGACAGGTTTTTAAAACCTGGAAATACCGATACACTATGGATTTGAATTGGGGACTAGGATGTAGGCTTGTTATTTGCAGAGACGTTTAGAGGTAGAAAGAGTCAGAGAAGTGGCTTGAAATCATTTTTTTAAAATATTCTTATATGCATATATTGCATACCATATACAGAGTTTAATAGGGAATAGATTTGCCTCCCTTTGATAGCCTCGACGGTAAATAATCGACGGAAAATAGCAATTTAGTCTATTTACATTTATATAGCAGCGTATCTCGTCATTTTCGGGAGTTAATGAGTTTTACTTTGCGCGTCATCAAGGATAACCCAATCTCTTCAACCTACAACCAAGACTAGCAAAATCCTAGTCACATGCTCCCTCTCTAACCCAAGACCTTAGAAACTTTAAGGTTAGGGCAATTTGAATTGCTAACAAAGACTTACGCAGAACCTCTCCTGCAGTGTTGTCAAATCCACCCTCATTGTGAACCATGTCCTTTAACTCTATCACAGCCTCAGTATCCCATGGCCTCTTAATCCAAACACCAGTATTTCCGAAAAAAACCAACCTTCTGTTTATCCCAAGGTATGCTTGAATTCCGCTCTCGACAACACCGCCAGTCTCTTCAACCTACAACCAAAGCTAGCAGAATCCCATTAACATGCTCCCCTTCTAAGCCAAGACTTGGAAAACGTTAAGGTTAGGGCAATTTGAATTGCTAACAAAGACTTATGCAGAACCTTCCCTGCAGTGTTGTCAAATCCACACTCATTGTGAACCATGTCCTTGAACTCTATCACAGCCTCAGTATCCCATGGCCTCTAAATCCAAACACCAGTACTTCCGACAAAAACCAACCTTCTGTTTATGCCAAGGTATGCTTGAATTCCATTCTCGACAACACTGCCAGGCTCTTCAACCTACAACCAAAGCTAGCAGAATCCCAATAACATCCTCCCCTTCTAAGCCAAGACTTGGAAAACTTTTAAGTTAGAATGTTATGAATTGCTAACGAAGACAGTTACTACGAGATGGTATTCGCTTCTTTTAAAATGAAAAACGGAATTTAGAAGAATAGATTCGAATCCTGAGAACTATTAAAATATCTTCTATCCAAAAGCCTTGCCATTTAGGATTTCAATAAATGACATCTGAAAACATGAAATACAGCACAACACAAATTTTTATTTGCTTTTTACGATTTGAGATTTTTATGAGAATAAGTTACTATTACAGAATGCAAACTGTCATATTAATAATGATAGAATAGTAACTAATTTTACACATGCACTACAATTTGCACATTTAAAGATCTGAAAACACAATCGACCGCAACACGAATATGTAAATTTTGCACTATTTAAATTCTTAAGTAATGATACATAACACTACACCACTTTCATCAGTCTTATTTTGATCAGACAGAGAAGAGATCAGACACATGGTATCACAAATACGAACAAATACTGTTCATATAAACACTGTTATTGCCTAAATAGAATGTATGTTACTGGGTTTACCTCTATCAACTTAAAATTCAATACAAACTCATTGATTCTTACTTTAATAATGGAATGGAAAAATATTTGGTGGTATAAAAAATAATATTAAATTGTAACACTATACTTTCATTAATCTTTGATTTGAAACACATGATATCACAAATGCGAACAAACACTGTTCATATATACACTGTTATTGCTTAAATAGAATGTAGGTTACTAGGCTTATAAATAATCACCCCTATCGACTTAAAATGCAATACAAACTCCTCGATTCTTACTTTTATAATGGAATGGAAAAATATTTGGTTGTATAAAAGATAATATTAAATTGTAACATTACAATTTCATCAGTCTTTATTAGAAACACATGATATCGCAAATACGAACACTGTTCATATGTACACTGTTATTGCTTAAATAGAATGTAGGTTACTGGGTTTATAAACAATACTCCTATCGACTTAAAATACAATACAAACTCCTTGATTCTTACTTTAATAATGGAATGAAAAAATATTTGGTAGTATTAAAGAGAATATGAAATTGTAATAATTATACACATAAACTACACTTTCATCAGTCTTTGATTAGAAACACATGATATCACAAATACGAACGAGCACTGTTCATATATACACTGCTATTTACACTCAACCTAACTTCGACAACCAGTCGATTACGGAGACTTCTTCTTTACGTCGACGAGTTGATAAATACTATACATTTACAAATACACAAAACTCGCCACCAGCAGTTGATTAACCCCGAGCATCCAACGGCCACTTTGTAAACTGTTTCATGATCCATCTCCAGATCTCCAACCTCCGTCTGAAAGACACAAATGCAATCATTATATTAATGAAAATATAATCCCTTAACGTATATTTCTTTCTCCTAAGAAACTCGTATTGTGGCCCAATGTTCGGCCGTAAAATATAACTCTCTAGCGGAATTGTTTTAAATCTCAGAAATGTTATTTAAATTATTTAAAACCTTTTAAAATAAAATTTATATTCTCACCTTATACTTTGATGTAGAATCCAGGGACTTCTTGTCGACTTTTCCAGTACCTCCTACTCTCTCTGAGTTCGTTGAGCTCTTTCAGAAGTCGATCTCGGGACTGGAAGTATCTCTGAATTCTCTGTTGTAAATCAAAGATTTTTTTCCCAGCCATAGCTCTATACTTTCGGAGATCGGAGTTAGATCTTTCTAGCTTTTTATTTTTCAACTGACTAGCGTCACACGTGTCTTTAAGCCTGTCATATGACGATTTTAGGCTCCGAATGGACGATTTGAGTTTATTAATGGTTCCATCGAGATTATTATTCTCAATTTGGAGACCATCATTGTAATTTTCCAGATCAAATATTTGCTTACGGTTCTCTTCATTTAACACTGAAGCCTTTCCGATCTCTTGTGAAAGTTCCCAGCATCTCAACCGGTAATAAGCGAGGGATAACTGTAGTCCCTCTTCGACTGAATTAGTCTTTGTTTCAAACACAATATTAACAGTTGAATCAGAGTCATCCTCCCAGCTACTTTCGGGAGAATTTTGGGGACACGGAGGAATGTTACTTTCACTATTTTCACCCATTGTTCGTGGATCACAGCACAAGTTCTCTCTAGGCTGAACAGGAGACTGTGGACAGACTAAAGGAACTGGGGGAATCTGAGTCGTCATCGTCGGAAGAATTAAAGTGATTTCGATCTTGAACTTTAAAAAAATAGTAATATGGCAAAAATTCTCCTTCAAACACAATTCGAATTTGTAAAAAAATTTCACCAGATTCTTCAAATATTTGAATCACTGGGTAAAAAAACAGTTCTCTTTGAGTTGTCGAACATCCAAAAGGGAAGAGTAATTGTGGGTTGTCTCTGCTTACTTCTTGAGTTACTACGATGGGGAAATATGTTAAAAGTGTTGGGCTACTTTGAAAATAAGAACTTTGTAGAAGTGGTCTCGTGATTGGAAAGCGAACTGGCATTTTAGTTGAGGAGAAGAAATCGGACTGAGCCGAAAAATGCTAAAAAATTTGTTTATATATGAGACTCAAGAAATCTTACCCCTAGAATAGTTACTGTACATCCCTACATCATCATCACCACAAGAAGAAAGTGGAAGTTTTATTAGAACTTTGGAATGTTTTTATTCTGTGAATTTCTTTGAATCTAAAGATGCGTTACTAATCTCGAGATTTTATTAGTTTTGTAATGTTGTATTGTTGGAATGTGCAGTATATTATTTTCTTAAAATGGCCTTTGAATCTTGAACGTTAATAAAATGTCTTTTGGGTGATATTGTATTTTCAACAATAGGTTTATTATTGATGATTCATAGCAAATCATGTTATTATTAAATTCTTCTTAACCTTTAACCTGTAAGTATGAAAAGCCAAAATGGTTTAAAATGTCTCAATTATTCGAACTGCAGTTCTTATAAAGCCACTCCAGCACAATGCAGCGAAATTCAGCATGGAATAGTGGTGACAATTGAATCCATTCAAAAAGTTGCTGATTTGGGGTGTATCTCATCTCAACCCTAGCTTCGCCGATCACCCGGCATATCCTTCTTTCAAGTCGCATTGTTCGGGTTTCTGCATATCCCTTTGTCATAAATTTAATTAATTTTGGCTTCAAAGGCTGATAAAAATGACAATAAAATTTATTTATTTGCTTACTGAACAGTTAAATTGTCCAAGTCCCCCTTGATCTTCGTAAATGGCACAGTGCTTTGTCGTTTTAGCGAATCTCGGTATTGTTGTTGAAGTTTCGATGCTTGATAGGGATGTTCCGAGTTCCCAGTTTTTGGCAGACGGGATAACGGAAGTTGTTTCAGATGTTGTAGACTCACTAGTTAATTCAATCGACCCCAATGTGCTTGATTTTATCTCCCCAGTAGTTGGATTTATCGGTTCGGCCGTGCTTGATTTTATCATTATCGCAAAATGTTCTAAAATCGGCTTAGGTGGGAAATAGGTTCTTCTTAAGCGGTCCGTTGTACTTGATGGCCTTACGGTACTTGATATTGCTGCCTCAGTTGTACTGGAATGGGTTTGAGTTGTTTGAATTGATATCGGGGAAAACATAAGTATTTTTGAAATTGACGGTTCGGTTGAACTAACTTCCTTCAAATCAGTAGCGAAAATAGTGGGGGGTTCCAGGTTTTCTAATTTTGTCAAAAATATTATTTATCACAATTGTGTATATGCTTTTAAATTTACGTCAATATTTTTCACAGATGCAGTCATTAAAGTTCAAATAAAATTAAATATTATTTAAAATTAATAAACAACATTGGCTAATGTTTAAATTAATAGGGCCGAATTAATGTACATATACATAGGACATCCCTATTTCCGATATTTTATAAATGATCCTCACCTTTTACCAATGACTCGTTCAAAAAGGAGATTGCAGCTACTGGAGTTGTCAACTCAGTTGCCTCCTGGGGTGCTTTTGTCGGCTCAATAATAATACCCCTGGGAGTTAATCGGACCCTCCTCTCATCCAAACGTCCAAAGCTAGTTGTATTTGAAAGGTTTCTATTCTCCTGGAATCTCGTCATTATACCTTCTTGTACAAGTTTAAGTCCATTGTCCTTTTGTGATTTAACATTCTCAATCTTTTTTGCTATAATATAATATAACAATCCGTATTTTTTCAATTTCACAACATTATTACGGTATTTTGCCTCAGCTATTTCGTATTTGAGAAATTAATTAATTTATAAGTCAAAAAAGCAATTTACCTTTCATTTGCAATAATCTTTGACATCCTTTCAAGTCTCTAAATGTAAATCGTGGTCGGTATTGAAAAAAGTTGTGTTTTCGAATGCAAATTGCACTTGATTGTAGCTTTAGCACTAGAAACATGCAGTTTTTATCTTCAACGCAAATGTCACAGTCGTATTTTTCGACACAACCAGTTATAAATTGACAATTTAATGCGATTAGTAAAAGAACAATCGCAGTATATTTGAAGCGTCTCATGATGCCTCCGAAGTCTAAATCTCAAAATTTTTAATTTGACAAGTGAGATTTTTTTTATATTACTTTTAAGCTGGAGTTTAGCAACAAAGTTTCTGTCGAAAGACCAATTCCGTACTGATTAAGTCTAAATTGGCCCGTCTCCAGACATAAATTGACCCATATGACCTTTGCATTTCAGAATACAAAGTCAAACCCATAACAATAAAATCTCTCCGAGCTGAAATGTAATCAGATCAGGGTTTAGATTTTAATGGGAATAACCAGACCAATATAATTGTCAACTCTGTATGTGCGGACGGGAATCCGGCTCCATCCTCATAAATCAAAAGATTAGACTGATTTACATAATTATAAATGATAAGATCTCCTACAATCGATAATGTTTTTCCCCAAAAATGCTTCATTCTTTAAAATACATTTTTCAAGATGTGTGACTCTGCTTCTTCCTGCTTTTCTTGCTTAGAAAATCATTGCATTTTTGTTTTTGTTACTTCAAATTCAAGCAGATGTATTCGAAAAGTAACTGAGATTGGTGGATATTTTCATGGGTATATTACTCCTGGAAATAAGTGCCCATCGATTATTGAGAGGCGATTTGTGGAGCCTATCATTTCTGGAGAGCCTATAGAATGGGGCAATCTGCAATACGGTAAGTTTTATAGTCTCTGTAATAAAGAATTCCATCATGAAAATTCATTACAATCTCTGCTTTTCTCACAGCTATAATATTTCTCGGGCTGTTGCTTATTGGAGGCTTGATATGGATAGCGTATAAGTATATGGATTGGAGAGGGTCCTGCTCTACATTGTTTGATGTTGAAGCTGCAAGTTCAGATGAGGAAGGGGGGTGTGCACGGATTTTGCCATCTCTTCAACCGGGCGATCCACCGGTTCCTCCACCACGTACTCGCAGAGCTCCCCGTGTACCTCCATACAACAACATTGACGAAGTAGTCAATGAAATGTTGGAGTTGAGGGAGTTGCATTTGAACGCAGGACATGGACGCCCCACACCTTTGAATCGAGAGAGTTCCATTTCTTCATCCTCTCTTCTCACTTCCATCTCATCCAGCTCGGCTCACTCCTTCCATTCATACTACACGGTGTAGTATTTCGGTCTCCCCTTCCTTCTCCAATATAATATGCAGTTCATTGTATGTCTACACTGTTTCGTTTAGAAGGTAGCAGCTACTATATATATATATATGCGTATGTTTGGTATTTTTCCAAATAAATAAAACCCTAGAACCTATTACAAGGTTACTAGGTCAGAATGAATCTCTCTCTCCCCTCTTTCTCTACTTCATTTATTGAGCAGAAAAAACCATCTCCTTTAACATGAGGTAAATAACCTCTTCTCCAAAATCCTCTCCCTTCCATCAAAAGTCCAAACGAATCGGGAATATCGACCCGTTGGACTTCAACACCATATAACATACTACTAACACACTTTGTAAATTCACTTTACATTGGCTTTCCTCTGGATAATGAGATGAGTTATGAGGCCTGTGGACTTGACAGGTCATCCGAACCAGTGACTGGAGCATCATTGTGGAACGACGTTAAAAGAGCCATCAGGTTTAGACAACAGCTGGCCCCATCTACCGGAAGTCAGGGAATGGGTTTGATCGAGAGACTCCGGGGTTCTTACCAGTTTCTGAGCTACGGGGACTTGTTCATCTCCATCGGAATGGAGAAAGAGGCAGAAAGCATTAACGAAGCATTGTTTCAATTAATTAAAAACAATTTAAATTGTGATTATTAGGAGAAAATGCAGAAAACAAAAAAGCATGGGTCCTCAAGCAAGAATTTTGAATTGCTAATTTATTTTGCATCCATCCTTCTAGACCTTCAGCTATCCATAAAATCAAACGAAATTAAAATCGGTTAACTAGTTTTGTAGATTTTTAATTTTAAACACCGGGACAAACAACGCAAACATCCTTGTTAGTACGGCTTGAAGTAGAAATTTAATATGCTCGATTCCTCGAAGTTTGTAAGACTTGAGGATGGTATCTGATATGTGAATAATGAATGTGTAATAAGAAAGTGAATAAATAATTAGGATATGTAATATACTCTAATAATAAGAAAAAGTAATTTATTTTACCTCTTTGAATACTTTAAATATGGTAATTTAACTGTAATCTGATTTCACTAATTAATTAAACTGATATTAATTATTAGACTTATTAATCAATTACTGCACTAATCAATTAATCGTAACAACTGAAATTCACTTTTAATCACTTTAACACTTAATTTCACTATTTATCACTAATAACACTTTTATACTTAATTTCACTATTAAGACAATGATATTTTATAATATGTATTTACTAAATCAATAATAACTGTGAGTTAACTACTTACTGTAAAAATAACCATGTACTAGTTACAGCTGGGAAAGTCTCGCTCTCTGAGTCATTACTCATATGGAGGAGAAAGTAGAACTAACTGAGTAGGGAAAATCGGGGTCCCTTTTATACTCGGGTTTACCACCACCGCGACCTACTTACCCGAAAACGTTTCGTCTTCTTGCTAATAAGGGATTATCGTTAATTTCCTTTGTTGTCTGACTAATTAACATGGAATTTGCATAATTTACATTTTAAGAAACGTTTCCTCAAAACGTCAATCTATTTTTAGAATTAAGATTTGACAGTGTCTGGAAATCCAGACGCTGTCTAAACAATCCTGTATATGCTTTATTTACAATTTCATATTTTTCCAGGACTGCTCACGCTAAACTAATGAAAGTAGGAGGGTTCTTGGTTGAATTTCCTTGTTTTTAAATTGCTTCCAAATAGGCTCTCAATCAGTTTAACGGAAATGGAACATTTAAATTGAAGTAGCTTGTATAAGTGATTGATAAAAGGTCTCTTTGTTGATTTATGAGAATTTCTGCTCCACTTTAACCTTGTTGACGATACATACGATACAAGTCAAGGAAGGAACTACCAGGAAGAGTACCAATAATATCTTCAATGTCTTGGGGTGGAAATCAGCGTTTATTTCGTTGTACTTCTTTGACAATGAAACCAATACCAGTACCAGGAACTACTATAAACCTATAAAATAATTTAAAACGGTTTTTAACGAGAAGGAATAAAGTCTTGAATGTTTCTCAAAAAAAACAATATGGCAAAACGAAAGACAATACTAAACTTTCAGCGTTTCTTTAGGAAACTAGAAACTCTCAAAACTACAGATTTTGATATGTGGCATGGCGTATCCCGATTCTCAAAATTTTCAAATTTCGTATATAATCAGCCGTTTGTATGGGATATTCTCAATAAAAGATTAATTATACGACCATTAAGGCAACTTCGGATGTTTTTCTTACTCTCCTTGGTGTACATTTGTTGCGGAATCTTTTGTTGGACAAAGGTTTTTATACAAATCGTATCCCATGACAAGGATCCCGGAATGGATTCGAAATCAGCAATAACTTTCGGATTTGCTTGCCCAAGCACCGCTCTCGTCACTGCTCTGATTTTCACGGGAGTTTTTAGATTTAGGGAAATATATTACTTGCTTTCTCAAATTTGTATGGTTCAAAAACGTACAATTGGTAAGTCCCTCAGACACCTTTTTGTGATTAACACTGATAATTTTATGTTAAATGTGTAATGACGCTAGAAACCTTAGAGTATATAATATAACTGGAAGAGACAATCCCATATAAACGTGCATATTTTCTTGTGATTATGAATTTAATCGTAGAGTTTCCGGGGTACCGTAGAAAACTGACGTCAAGACGTAGCACAGTTAGAGCACAGTTATAACTGTGCTCCATGTTGACGCGTCAAGATACAGCACGCTTACAATATTTTTAAATTTCACAACAGTTTAGCACAGAAAATAAATCACAGATAAGACCAATTATTATGTATCGTGGATACATTATGTAAATGACCTGCTGTCCTTCCGTCCGTCCACCTTACCGGCTGTCGACAAACAGTATAACTTTTCGAAATTTTTATTCCGGAAAATGTTTGAGGACATTCCAACGAAGGTTAAATTTCGTAAAGGGGCCAGGGGCCATAAGCGTTTGGGGGTCGGGCCATGCCCTGAGCTGCGAGAGGGGATGAAAAAGTCAAATTACAAACATAATGCGGAATTTATCTTTCCAAATCTAATGATCAAGAACGTTAAAAATGTTTATGACGTCTTTATGGTTCAGGCAACTTGGATTTTTTCCTCAAAGTCCTCTACACATTAAAAACAATTGTATCATTTAATAGTAGGCACTTACGGAGGCAGTCATAATTGGTCATCAGTGATTTATTTTCTGTGCTATATTGTTGTGAAATTTTAAAATATTGTAAGTGTGCTGTATCTTGACGCGTCAATACGGAGCACATTTATAACTTTGCTGTGTCTTGACACGTCAACATGGAGCCCGTTTACAACTGTGCTGTATCTTGACGCGTCAACATGGAGCACAGTTATAACTGTGCTCTAACTGTGCTACGTCTTGACGTCAGTCCGTAGAAACCTAATAATGTGTCCAATGTGCATGCATTTTTAGCCCGAGTCGGGCCTTTTGTAATTATGCTGTCCGTCCGCCCGTGACACGATAGAGGCCAAACGACTGGACCTGCCTGCCTTTGATTGTGCCTTTGATTCTGTTAACCATAACTTGTTAATTAGGAAATTAATGGATAAATATGAGCTTGAGCCATGGTATGTTAATATTGTTAAGGAAGGGTTAACTAATCGATTATTTAAGATTGAGGGTAATGATGAGATTGAGTACAATCTTCCCTGCGGGATTCCTCAAGGTGAATGTATTGAGTTTGATTATTTTGATTATCTACTATATGCGGATGATCTAGTGATCTACGCCTCTGGTGACAACAGTGACATAATGGTTGAACAACTAACAAGTCAAGTTAATAAGTTAAATAAATGGTGCAAGGAAAATGGATTAACCATTAATTTTGATAAGACAAAATATATGATCTTTCATAAAGACAAGGACCTCTCTGTTAAGAATGAAACTAATAATTGTATTCTCATTGACAATCAAAGAATTGATAGAGTGTTTGAATTTAAATACCTGGGAATAACATTTGACCCAACAACGTCATTCTCCAAACACTATGCAATAGTTCAAAACAAAATCTCTAATAGACTTAAGTATATTCAGGGATTTAAACGTTATCTGTCTACAAATGTTAAGATAATTATGATTAATGCCTATGTTCACTCCATTATTGACTTTGGTTTAGAACTATGAGCAGTTCAAACTGTTCAAACGTTAGCTCAAATGCAAGACAAAATTGACAGATTTTTAGTTAGCTTCTTCCTCCCAACTCTCATTAGAAGATCAAAGAAAAGCTATGATCAAATTAAGAGGAGCATAAATATCTATGATATATGGAAAAAATTTAATTTTTTATCAATATACGAAAGGATTGATTTTGTAATCCTAAAAAGCAGATGTACAAAAAGTTCATACATAAGAAACTAACCTTCTCCAACCGATCGCTCTCCAAACCAATGCCCCTAATCGAAACTGTTACTTTTAAAAGCCAAATCTTTAGGAACTCTTTGTCTTTTAAAGAGGGTCAACTATGGAATAGTCTTCCAAAAGATTGGAAACTCAATGACATTGGGTATACTAGATTTAAGGAACTAGTTAGAGAATGGATAATAGCCAAGAGATGATGTATATATATAATTTATTATTCGGGAAATAACTGGACTTTGTAATGGCATACCTATTTTTACTGAATGTAATTGTTTTAACTGAGATCTGTGTCACAGTTGGGAGAACAGAGCTGTAAAGCCCTGAAACTTTTGACACATTAATAAAGTTTATCAAATCAAATCAGACCGATCGACTTGAAATTCGGGACACTTGTGAGTTTTGCAAATGCAAAGGCTAAGGTCGAAGGTGTTAAAAATCTGTAGATCGGTTGACCCGTGGGGGTCATGCAAAGTAGTGTTGCCAAGAGAATAAGGGAATAGGTTTAAAATACAGACAAATTGAAGCATCCTGACTCGGGCTATAAAAGACTGCATACTGTAGGTTTTTAATTCTTGATTTCGTTTCTACGGTACCCTGGAAACTGTAAGATTGAATCCATAATCACAAAAAAATTTCACTTTGTCTCCTCTAGTTAAATTATATACTCTAAGCTAGAAACAGTAAACTTTTATGAATCAATGATTTAAAATGTTTTCATACTTGTGTCGTGATGCCAAATTTTAGAATATTTTGCCATCGTTAAAACAGATTAAAACAGTCTGTCCTTGGAAGTTATAGCTAGTTCTGGGATTTGAAACTCACTTTTGCTAGAATTTAAGCGAATTGAACTTGAAAAAGTTGAGATGGTACCGTCAATGTTAACGATATAACTTTACTCTTTACTTTATGGTTGGGGAAATGGGAGAATCTTGTGAAAATCCACTCTCATTTGACAAGCAACGGTGTTAAATGCAGTTTAGCGTATTTCCCGTGTGGTTTTACCGTTTATAATGTGCAGTTTATTAAGTGTTGAAAACACTTTATGCGAATGACTAGGCTGTCCGTCTGTGTATCGGTGCGATAACTGGCGAACAGCTACGTTCACCAAATTTTGTACACTTGTTCCGTAGGTCAAGAGTGAGGCTAAGTTCGAACTTGGGTCGATTCGGTCACGCCCCCTGTCCCCCATAAATTAAACCCCCTCCCAAAAAAAACCATTAAATCGGTTCAAAGCCCTTACTCATTTTAAAACTGCCGCCACCAAATTTTGTACACTTGTTCCGTAGGTCAACAGTGAGGCTAAGTTCGATTTGTGTCGATTCGGTAACACTCCCTGTCCCCCATAAATTAAACCCCCCCAAAAAACCATTAAATCGGTTCAAAGCACTTACTCATTTTAAACTGCCGCTTAGGTAGTTTACATTATACTCTATGTCCATCATCTATACATGATAATACCCTGAAGCTACATTTGAGAGTGCGAGATCCGGACTTTTGGGGGAAATTGAGATATGGGGTTTAAACTATTACTATGAGTAATAGAACATCTTTGACGCACTCCCACTGACACCTGGGTGCGAAACCCGGGCTTTTTGGGGAAATTGAGATTTAGTTTGTTTATCGTGATGTTTTCAACCCTTGGTTACACCCGTTACATCGGTTTATTTGTATTTATATAGATTCGCAACAAGATGCATATTTGTCCAAGTCAAGGAAAATTGGTCTGATAATGCACTTACTAATGGCAGCTGTAGCATATGCTCCGATATTTGGATTCATTTGGCCTTTCATTGTAAAAAATGATTTTAGAGATCCGTCGTACTACTTGACAAATGCCCTTCCGTTCTCCTCGATCGGAAAGCAAATCTTGCGGTCTATACTAATGGGTACAATGCTCCTTCACGCAGGCAATATTTTGCTTATCGCGATTTTCAGTGCTGTGATAGGCGTGTTCCTCTCTATCCTTTGCCTTCAAGCAATTTGTAGACTTAAGTCACGGTGGAAATCAAGAATCGTGAATCGGGGCAAGCAAGCTTTTACTCAAACTTCAATATCGCATGGAAATAAGGTTGAATCTGTGGCTGAATTTGTGACATCTGTCGGGAAAATTAGAAAAAAACAACAAAATGAATCAGGGTTCCGTCAGAAATATTTGATTTATTTGCAACTATGGATATTTGACACTTTAGTCAACGACATCGTAAAATGTGCGGCACCTGCAGCAATGTTGGTAACTCTCACATTGTTTTGTGTCTTTGGCTTTGTTGTAATTCGACTCTATGGCAAAATCAATGTGATTGTATATCTAATTGCTCCAATAATAGAAGTCGTAATTTTAATTTTATTCAGAACGGTTTTCATTTTGTGTGAAAATATTTTTGAGCTGTCTATGAAGTTTAAGCGGGTTTGGCAACGACGCTCTCTTGGTTTGGCGGATCGGAAGTGCGTCAAGTATTGTAAACACTTGGGGTTTCAAGTCGGACCTTTCTTTTACGTGCGCAGAAGCACGAAATCGACTTTCATCTCTTTGGCAATTGAATACACTATTTTATTGGTGATTTTGGTGGATGTTTAGATGTAATTTAAAATAGACTATCGAACTAAATTCTTGATATAGTGTCCGATAATTTTAGTTTAAAGGATACTTCTTCATTATTCGTGTGTTTGAATAGCTTGAGAATATTTAATACTGATTGCGTCATCCCATAGAAATAGATAAGGGTAGAAGGCAATCTGCAGCCAAAACTCGTACTTGGTTTCTTATTCGCCACCTTTTGTCTATAGTAGGCAATCTGGGGGTTAACTAGCTAATTTTTTGGGTTTTCGCTCCAATTTAAATTACCGATCTCGACGCATGGTTTACTCTCCCTTCTAAATGCATTAGAGTGTCAACCAGACCGCTTCCAAACGCAACCACAGGGGCGCCGTGGTTGCTTGTCGTTTTAATAAGAACAGGATATAACGATGGGTATCTAGTTCTACTATATAAGTCTGTGCGTCATCCCAACAACATTAGTTATTCTCATTCCGATTTAATTAATTTAGTTCTCAATGTAAAAAGAGCTTGCTCCACTTCTCCAAAATCTATACAATAAATAAATATTTAATTAAATTGTATAATATTTATATATATTATATATTATATTTATATATAAATTTATACAATGGTCCAAAATTACATTATTTACATTCCACGACAGCCATGTTGAGTAAGAGACGATGGATAGATTCATGTGGTAGCAGTTCTGACCATAATGATTGCCCAATAGGTTTGTTATGTTGAAGAAAGCATTTAAATATTCATGAAAATGACTAAATCGATTTCCATTGAAATCTGAGGATTTAAAAAAAATTGTTTTCAAAATAAAATCCTCCACTTAAATCAAGAAATAATTGTCATGAAATGTAAAACTTCAAAATTAATTCTAATCGTTAAGCACAAAAATTTTGTAAAAATTAATAAAATCTATAGTTTTTGCATGGTAAAATCTGGCTGCGCGCGTAGGTATTCCCAACATTAAAATATATTACCACATGTGTGACTGGGTTTATTTAGAGACAATAGGTATATCGAAAGATTGCGCAACGAATACAACCTTAAAAATTTAAAAAGACCTTATAGAAAGCGGAATACTTCTCCATGCATTTAAATAGTTCACTTCACTTAAATGTCCAACTGGAGTTAGTAGGTCGTTTAATTTTATTCGGTCGTGATTCACTTCGCGTCGCAAATCACTAGCGCATTCTCTAAATACAATTTCTATTCTATATACAATTCTATATTTAAAATATAAGTTTCAAACTAAAACTTAATCTACTGAATATAGGTTTTTAGACAAAGGGCATGTTCAAATAGAGCTAACAAGGGACGTAATGGAGAAATAACACTCGATTGACCTGATTTTTTTTGTGACGCAGCTTACTATTGTCCGTTTCAAAAAGACTGGTCCCTGTTACAACGCTAAAATTCTATAACCTTATCTGGCGGTTTCCATGATCAAATGTAAATCGAATAAGGTTATCAAATGGATAGCCTTTAATTTTAATTAACATTGGAAAATTTTTCTCAGCGGCCAGTCATTTTGAAACGTACAATACTATATAGATGACGTAACTGAAAACAATCGGTGCCCAAATTGAGGTTTAACATGTTAAACAAATCACAAGGTTTAAAAATCAACGAAAAGGGCAATTTTTAAATTATCGCCAAACGACGAGTTTTGGACGGATTTTGAAAATTTTTGAAGTTTTTAATCGTAAAGAGTAGATTTTAAAGGAAATATGAAGATTTCATTTTTACAGAAAAAAAAATTATTTTTGGAAAATTTTAACCCTTTTGGTAGAACTGAAAAATTTGATTTTCTTAAAAAAATTCAAAAATTAATTTTTTTGCATTTCCTCAAAGAACAAGACTTTAACATGAAAAAATTTTAAAAAGATTTTAAAAATCGGTCTAAAACTCGTCGTTTGACGAGCGTTTGAAAATAAAATAAAAACCTACAGTGTGCAGTGTATAAAAGCCCGAGTCAGGATGCTTCAATTTGTCTGTATTTTAAACCTATTCCCTTGGAAACACTACTTTGCATGACCCCCGCGGGCCAACCGATCGACCCATTTTTCCCACCTTCGAACTTAGCCTTCGCATTTGCAAAATACACAAGCGTCCCAAATTTGAAGTCGATCGGTCCAGCCGTTTGGCCGCTAGCGTGTCACGGACAGACGGACGGACGGACAGCATGATTCCATAAGCCCTGACTCGGGCTAAAAATTCGTTGATTTTTCAAATTCGTGATTTTTTTTAACACGCTAAGCGTCAATTTGGGCACTAATTTCCTTCAGTTACGTCATCTACATAGTTCAAAGCCGCGTCACAAAAAAATCAAGTCAATCGGAGTGTTATCTCTCCATTACGTTCCTTGTAAGATTGGCAAATAAGGCTGTTTAATTGTACTTAAAGAGCTAATCAGACAAAATGATTAGACAAAAGCTCCAAAGTTTATTAAAACTACAAACGATCAATTTTGATATGTGGCTTGCAGTAGCTCGAGCCTCCAAGGTTTCAAACTACGCTTACAATCAACCTCTGATATGGGACATTGTCGGAGAAAAATTATTAACACGACCGTCAAATCAACTTCTTGTTTTTAAATTTATGTCATTTATAGACATCAGTTTTGGAATTTATTCTTGGGCGAAAATTTTCACTCAAATCCTATCCCATGAAAAGGATCCGGAAATGGATGTCAAATCTGCACTGATGTTTGCATTTGCTTGTCCCTCCACTCTTCTCCATTTTGTTTTGATATTCACGGGAATGGTAAAAATCAAGGAAATACAGCATTTGCTTACTCAAGTTTTTAAACTTCAAAAACGAATCGTTGGTAAGTTTCTTTCATTTCAAAGTAACTAGTTTATTTCAGTAGCAACAGGAAAACTCTGTTTTCGCACAATCGCTTTAAACGCACATAACAAGTGAAACCGCTCACAAAATTTTGAATGAATCGACAACATACGAGGCTTACCCAAATCAGATACTTTCGATGTGCCAAAATTTTGGTAAATTAATTAATCCAGAAAAATTAAAATCACCAATATAAATATGTTTCAGATTCGAATGACGAGATCTATACAGCCAAGACGGAAAGGGTTGGTCAAATCATCTACCTTATAATTGCGGTTGCGCTTTATTGTCCGTTTTTTGGCTTCACTTGGCCGTTAATCACCAAAAGCGACTACAGAGATCCATCTTACTACATTACGAAAGAGCTTCCTCTCTCCGAAATCCAAAAACAAATTCTAAGGGCGCTAATATTGGGCGCAGTGTTCATGTACAGTGGATTTCTCGTCATGATTGCGCTTTTGAACGTCATGATATACTCATCCATCTTTATCTTATTCCTTAATTTAATTGGCAAATTTGACCGAAAAATGACCTTGCATTGGCAAGTATTCAAAGTACCTCAACTTTCGAGGTCACTGCAGACTATTCAACAACTTCAGCCCAAATTCCGTCAGAATTACCTAATATATTTGCAACTACGGATATTCAACAAATTGATGAATGATATCATCCAGTATTTGGCACCCACAATTCTGTTGGTGGCACTCCTTGTACTCTGTGTATTTGGGTACATCGTCATTGGTCTCTTTGGAAAAATCGAAATAATTGTTTACATTCTAGCCGTTTTTCTGAACACAGTCATCATTTGTACTCTACTAACAATACTTGCATTTTGGGTAGAAATTCTGGAACTATCTAAGAGTTTTAGAAGGTTTTGGGAGCAACGGCCTCTGAATCGATTGGATCGAAAATACATTAAGGGGTGCAGACCCTTAACGGTTGAAGTAGGACCGTTCTTTCCCGTTCTTAGAAGCACTAAATCGACCTTTATTTCTTTAGCCGTCTACTACACTATTTCTTTGGTGATTTCTGTGGACATTTAGATGAAAAACAGAGGAGAATTTTTACAAAAACTTTTTGTAAAATAAGTGAAAATGAATAAAAACGCCTAAAGTTTTATAAATCTTACTATTTTAATGCAATCAACATTGAATTGTTCGGAGAGCAATTAGTTATTTTAATATGATTAAGGCAAGTGTAATGCAAAGATACGCCCTCTGGTGAGAACCACTTGAACAAAAGCTTACATTTCATAACTCAATTAATTTTTTAAGCATGAATTTGAATTTTGAATATTACGATACTTCAGTTCGAAATTCTTGTTTTAAAACAAAATTTGCTACAGAAGTATCTTGAATATATTGAAATCGTTAACGGATTCCAATGGTCATCAAAGCAAAAGACAACGCAATGCAAACGTCTTTCTGTGTAAGCGGACTAAATCGAAAAGTCAACATTTATCGATTTATTAAGTCCTGCATATCGCGAGTCTTACTATTTTGTTAGGTAGGTCTTAAAAATATGATGAAAGTTAAACGAAAGAAAAATCGACGACACGGCTAACTAAAATTTAAACTGCTTACTTTTTTATTTTTGCAGGAGACTTGACTGTTGGGGCTGGCCCATTTCTCATCATATTGAAGAAATCATTTAAAAAAATTATAATGCTAATTTCATTAAAATAAATGAGAACCACGTATTCTCATATATTGAATTCAATGCCCCGATTTAGAACTTAGAACGTCATTCGTTTGGAAAGTTAATAACATATAACCTTGAAATGAGGGCGTCACCAAACTCTCAAATTCATTTAAATACCTGCAAACTTTCAAAATCAATGGAAGTGTAGACAAGAACTTCATAAAGAAATGGCGAATCGTTTTTGGAAATTCAATATAATTTCGAGCTTACATCGATCTGGTTGCCGTATTGCATTCCAAATTCCCACAACGATAATACAGTAAAAAAAATCATAGGGATTATGTTAGATAACAACCACATATTTTAAATGAATTGCGAACTTGCTTTCAATCAGAATAATCATAAAGCTTGTATTTTAACAATCAAATTCATGTACTTTCGGACTGTATACTTTGTATCTGTATCTGAGGTTAGGACAAGAAATATTTTATCCTCTATTCAGCTTGGTGAAAGTACATAGAGTGAATATCTTGGTTTTTATAAAAAAATCGATTTTCAGAATCTCGTCCATTTTAAAACTTCTATCAAAAATGTGTTAAATCATCTTGCAAAATTCAGGACTGTGAAGTGAAACAGTTCATTTGAATTTCAAACTTCTACCGGAACAAAAGGATCTTGACAGTCAGATAAAATGATGAATAGAAAAAAGCATCAAAGTTTCTTCAAACTTAAAACGTTCCAAACGATAAATTTTGATATGTGGCTAGCCATATCCCGATCCTGTGAATGGTCAAATTTCTTATACAATGAACCTTTGCTATGGGACATCGTTGGAGAAAAATTATTAACACGACCATCAAGTCAACTTCGTGTATTTAATTTACTGACAGTAATAAACATAAGTTGTGGAATCCACGCGTGGTTCAAAGTTTACACGCAAATGGTGTCTTTAGATCCAGAAATGGATGCCATATCAGCCCTGACTTTTGCATTTGCGTGTCCCTCTGTTCTGCTCAATTTAGTTTTATATTGTAAAAATCAAGGAAATTCCATATTTGCTTACTCAAGTTTTTAAACTTCAAAAACGAATCATTGGTAAGCGGCTTTTATTTTATAGTAACCAATTGTCCAAATAAATCTACTGGGCTAGGGTTTTCATTTTTATAATTTAATTAGAAGTAGAGTTGCCTTTGATTTATTTTTTTCAAACCCATTAAAATGTCTAAATGCTTGTATAACATTGTTTAATTTTCCTTATTCAAGAGGAATAACAATACAGAGTTGGTCCTCTTAAGCGGAAGCATATCTATTCTAAAATGCCGATTAATCTTGAGAAGCATATTCAAAGTATTAAGAGGAGCCTGATTCAAATTAGAAAAGTCATGGGTGGGAGTCAGTTTTGAGTATTTGCTAAACTAATTTAATTAGGAGCCCAATTATAATAAATCCATATTGTTAAACATGTCAATTAAAAAAAACTTCTTTCAGATTCGAAGGACGAAACGTACCGAGCCAAGACGGACAGGGTTGGTCGAATAGTCTACCTTGTAATTGCAGTTACGTTGTATTGCCCGTTTTTTAGCCCGAGTCAGGGCTTATGGAATCATGCTGTCCGTCCGTCCGTCCGTCTGTCCGTGACACGCTAGCGGCCAAACGGCTGGACCGATCGATTTGAAATTTGGGACACTTGTGTATTTTGCAAATGCGAAGGCTAAGTTCGAAGGTGGGAAAAATCGGTCGATCGGTTGGCCCGTGGGGGTCATGCAAAGTAGTGTTACCAAGGGAATAGGTTTAAAATACAGACAAATTGAAGCATCCTGACTCGGGCTATATAACACTGCACACAGTAGGTTTTTTTGGCTTCAGTTTGCCATTTATCGCCAAAAATGATTTCCGAGATCCATCTTACTACATGACGAAGAACCTCCCCCTCTCCGAAATCCAGAAGCACTTCCTGAGGGCCCTTCTGACAGGGGCAGTTGCCATGCACTGCGGGGTTGTAGTCTTTGTTTCCATTTTGAACATTTCGATCGCTCCTCCATGTTCATCATATTTCTTGATTTAATATGCAAGTTTGATACGAAAAAGTCTCTAAAAACAATCCCTAAAATTTCGACGTTTCCAAAAAATAACGGAAATGATGAGAAAAGGGCGGAAGCCGTCATACACTTTGCGACTACTGTCCAGAGAGATAAGGCAACTCAAAAATTCCAGTCCCAATTCAGACAAAAATATTTGATATATTTGCAACTGAGGATATTCGTCAATTTGGCAAATGATATAGTCTCAGTATTTGGCACCATTAATTCTACTGGTTTCTCTGCTTGTATTTTGTGTGTTGGCGTACATAGTGATCCACTTTTTTTGGAAAAATTGAAATATTTATAGTTTTGCTTACTGTTTGCATCAACGTTGTAATTACAAGTTCAGTGCAAACGATACTTCCGTTTTGTGAAGAAATTTTTGAGCTTTCTAAGAAATTTATGAGATTTTGGGAACAGCGGCCTTTGAATGAGGTCGATCGTAAATGCATCAACTGCTGCAGACCAATTAAAATACGTGTAGGGCCTTTCTTTGATATTGGTAAAAGCACTAAATCTACCTATTTATCATTAGCTGTGTATTACACCATCTCATTGGTGATTTCTCTGGATATATAGACACCAAGAGTTTTTTCAACATAACCGTTTTTATAAGGCAAAATACTGTGATATCGAGAATAAAGAAGTTCTGACACAGACATCCAAAGTGGATGCCAGCTAACTACAATACATTATTTAAATGGCATTATATATAGTGTTCATCCGAGCCTCTGGCTATCCGATAATGCGATAACTCTAGAATCGCTTAATTTTTTTTATTTTTCCAAGAAATAATCTGGACCTTCAGATGGAGGACAAGTTTATTCATTGTTCATCTAAATGAAATGTCAAAGGTCAACATTTATTTCAAAATACAGCATCCCTTGCGAGTGGAAAGGTATTGCCAATGGCTATTCAGCGGTCATTATCGTCGATGTTTTTAATATCTCATTCCACAATAAGCATTCGAGTGTACAATCGATTAAGGTTTCAGTTTGCTATTGAATATAATTCAAAAACAGCTATTTCTAAAATAAAATAATATAATCAGCCTGAGAATAGCAAACCTAGAGAACCCAGCATATTTTTACAGTTCTCTAAATAATTAATCCTTCCAAGCAGTGGAAAATCATCTGAAGTACCTCAAGGAATGCGGGTTCCGTTTTCGTTCCGTTCCGTTAAGTTATACTTTCGTGAGAAATATTCCATACAAAAGGTTGAGTATACAAGGAATCGGTTATTTTAGAAAATCCATGTAAAGAAAGCCACATATAAAAATTTATTGTTTTTTATGATTTCGGTAAAGAAAACTAACGCGGAAATATGAGTTTAGTCTCACCCTTTGCCATTTTGTATTTAAAAAATGTATTTTTTCTCAAAAGTGGTGTATTGTTACCTGTACGTCGGTGGTGGCCACAAAGACTGTAAAAAACAATTAAAGGTTCTCGAGGTATTCGTCATATCATCAAACCCACAGGATTTTTGTAGACAGAATATTTTAAATTAAAGATATATAATTTAAAGCTGTGATGTTCTGATGATTATATTTTTTCCGGATTCTGACAATAATCGGAAGTAGTTATATATTTTTGTTGCATTGGATTTCTATCTGGTGAATACTGGTGATATTGGAAATATTGACTTATTAACTATTAAACAAATTTTCTGACGTATCGTAGATGTAAAGTAATTATAAGTAAATTTTTAAATTGCATTTGGGACCCCAAGAGCTGACGCACTTAATATCCATCGAACTAATTGTACGACGGTGACACGGGTTGAATCACTATGTTGTTGTAACTGTTTCAATATTATTGTTAATATTTCAATTGAAAAACATCGGGGATAAACATCGCACAAGGTTCCCTTGTGAGCTGTATTAAAATATTGAAAGCATTCATTTTAAGTAGCCGATAATCAAAATATCCAAAAGCAATTTTTATTCCAAGAATTGGGTTTTACTTAGAAGTTCGGTTTTCTGTTGAAATCGCAAGGATTGAAATGTTGTTGATTCTAACCGCTATCCCAGCTCTAAATCAAACCTCCAATAAAAAGTAGGCATTGATTCAACACGAAATTAAATGTTCATTATCAAGACGCATCTTAAATTGAGGAAAATGAATGAGGAGGCTGATTCATTTAAAAAAAATAAAAAGTCATTGAGTCGGTTTTAATACCTGTGGAGGCTGATTTATTGAATAGACAGTATAAATGAAACAAATACATTACTTCATATCGACGGAAATCACCAATGAAATGGTGTTGTAAACTGCTATGGATAGCCATGTTGATTTGGTTCCTTTACAAACATAAAAGAAAGAACCGATTTCAAACCGCAAGGGCTTGCAATACCGGATGCACTTCCGGTCCGCCAAAGTATGGACTCGCTCTTCCCAAACCCGTTTAAACTTCTTAGAAAGCTCGAATACATTTTCGAACAATGGGAAACACGTTTGTATTCCATTGAACAAAATAAGCTCCAAAATTGGGGCGATGAAGTAAACGATAATTTCTATTTTTCCATAGAGTTTAATTATAATATAGCCAAAGACACAAAAGACTACGAGGATTGCCATGAGTAATGCGGGTGCAGAATGTTTTAGGACGTCGTTGAGCAGATTGACTAATATTTGAAGTTGCGAATGTATTAAATAATTCTGTTGGAAATTTGACTGCTTTTTTGGAAGTTTCCTATCGTTTTTAGCAATTGTGACGAAGTCGATAACAGGTTCCAGAGACGTATTTCCATGCAACTTTGAATTATGAGTAAATGAGTGTGTATTTCGCTTGAAGTCTTTTAAGTCACATTGAAAAGCACGCTTACAAATTAAATCAAGGGCATAATTGATCAAATAGACACATATTAAGGTATTTAAAACCATGGTTAAAATGACAATACAACCCTGAAGAAATATTGCTCCTAGTATCAAAGACCGTAGAATTTGTTTGTTGATTAATGAGAGAGGAAGCCCTTTCGTCATGAAGTAAGTTGGATCTCTGAAATTATTTTCTGCCAAGAATGGCCACATGCATCCAACAATAGGACAGTATGCTCCAGCAGCGATCATCAAATCCATTTTAAAACCCACTTTTTCGGACTTGGCCAAATATGCTTCATTTTGGGGATCTGAAAAGAAATTGAATAAACTGTTGCAAATGTATGTAAGCAAAAGGATAAAACGACTCGAAATAAACCGTTTTGCAAACGCACATCAAAAAAGGGTGAAACGACAAGAAAAAGACTCAAAAAATCATTTAATGTCGTTGTACGACAGATGTGAGTCGTTTTATACAAGATTCTCACTTTTCCCCAACCATAGAGTGAAGTTATATATATATTGTTGAACAACTCTCGACAGTACCGTCCCAACGATGTAGTACACATCTAGGTCTGCTATTTAAACAAAATGTGACCTATGACCGTACCCGCTTGACCTTTGACCTGTACGGTCATCAAACGAACTCTAGATCCGCTTGAAGGTCATAAATGGTTTCCCGAAAAAATAATTGAAAATATTAAACCGTTCGAGAATTATGCTGCGAACGGACAGACAAACAGACAGATAGACAAAGTAAAAACATTAAAGGGTTTCACCCTTTAATAAGACTTCAAATAGCATTGAAAGAAGTTGTACGACACATGGATCGGAGTCATTTTTTGAAAGAATCTCCATTTCCCCAACCATATAGTAGAGTCTGTACAATGTTGAATCGCACTTGTCTATAGCTTTACAAGAATGAATAGCAAATGCAGGGTTGCTGTTGTCAAAAATAATGACCTTTAACCTTTGATCTACACGCCTCTCGAACTAATTCATCCTCGGCTTGAGTTTCATAAATGAATTCCCCAAAAAAAATGCAAAATAATCAACCGTTTGAAGTTAGAGTGCAAACGGACAGACGGACAGAGTGAGCCCATGAAAGGGTTTCACCCTTTCATAATAAATGGATTCTTGGGTAAACTGTTTCTAACATATTAAAGTTTAACTGAGAACTTACCAATTATTTGTGTTCGAAGTTTCAGAGCCTGCGAAAGTAGGAAATATATCTCATTCGCCTTGAAAGCTCCTGACAACAAAAATACAGTACTGACAGCAGAAGCTGGACAGCTAATTCCAAAAGCCAGTGACGATATTCCTTTCATATCAGGGTCTTTTTCATAAAACAGGATTTGTGTGCCAACCTTTGCCCACATGATAATTCCACAAGTAATGTAAATCACGGATAATAAGATAAACCCCCAAAGTTGGCTAAGTGGTCGTTTAATAATTGTTTCCTGCCAAATATCCCATACAAAGGGTTGTGCATACAAGGAATCGGTAATTTTTGAGAACCGGGATATTGAATGCCACATATCAAAATTATATGTTTTGTTAGATTTCAGTTTCGCAAGGAAACCTTGGCATCTTCCGTTTGCCATGTTGTGTTTTTAAATAATTATATTTTTCGTCAGAAGTAGTACAAAAATCAGTTTTGCGGTTATTGAACGTCTGTGAACCTCCATGGTCTTTAAAAGCAGGTATCTGGTTCTTGAGATAATCGTTGGAGAATGAAAGAACAGAAAAAATCGCCATTCATCTATAATTCAAAGCCTTATTGGCCATGATGATTATGATTTACCGCTTCGCTTCCATACAATTGCCGAAATTGTTTTTTAAGTAATGGTAAATTCTTATAGTGATATATTATTCAGAATTTTTGAGCCAACTTAATAAAAATCGTCCAATGTATGTTGTATATATTGCTCAGTTCAATTGTATCAGGGATGAAAGTTTGCCACATTTTCTAGTAGGACCACCTACCCTCACACCGAAGTGTGCAAGTGTCGTCTCAAGGGGATTAGTTCATGCACCCTTAATGCATTGCATGAAGCATGAGACTACACGACCCTTATTTTAGTTAACGCCCACTCTCACACCTACCCTTTTCTAATTGGCTTTAATCCTTTTTGGTGGAAAACATTTGATTTGATTTCATCCCTGATACAATTGAAACGGGCAATACTAATCTGTCGTAGATGAGATGGTTGCAGGCTTTTTGAACCGGCTTAATATAAAACTGCATGGGCTTTGAAATTTTAAAATACACAAAATTCAAAATACTCAGATGTGACAGACGAACAGACACCAAATCGTTCGCCTACTGAATCTACGATACATAATAATCGAGCTGCTCTACCCCAGTTTAATTGGTATAAAAGTTGGTACACACAATAGGTTTACCGAATTATATTAAAATGTTGAATAGACTTCCCGTTCTTGAAATCACAATGATTAAAATAAAATGAATGTGAAATCCAATTCATATTAGTTTACTATTGCTAATAGTTTTTATTGAACTCAAAAATATTATGAGTAAAAATTCATTTGTAAGCACGAGATGGGTTATGATTTCAGAATTCGTTTATTTAATATGCGCCATTCAAATTCTTAATGTTTTATAACAGAAAAATATTTTTATTAAGTTGGGTATTGTCAACTTCTTGTATTTCACTTTATGTCATTTACAGACATCCGTTTTGGAATTTACACTTGGGCGAAAGTTTTCACTCAAATCCTATACCATTAAAAAGATCCGTAAATGGATGTTAAATCTGCACTGATGTTTGCATTTGCTTGTCCCTCCATTCTTCTCCAGTTTATTTTGATATTTACTGGTATTGTCAAAAACAAAGAAATTCAGCATTTGCTCATTCAAATTTTTAAACTTCAAAAACGGATCATTGGCAAGTGGCTTTCATTTCATTGTAAAGTAACTAGATGAATTTCAGTAGCAACAGTATACAGTCGTTTTAAACGCACATGACAAGTGAAAAAAAGAGAAAATGTTTAATGAGTCAACAACTAGGCTTACCTACATGATTTGCGGAAAAAAGCGCCCGATCATAAGCGCCCTAACAGCGTCTAGTGCTTTCGATCTTCGATCTGCCAACATTTTAGTAAATTAATTAAAGCAGAAAAATTAAATCACCAATATAAATGTTTCAGATTCGAATGACGAAACCTATACAGCCAAGACGGAAAGGGTTGGTCAAATTATCTACCTTATTGCTGCGGTTGTGCTCTATTGTCCCTTTTTTGGCTTCACTTGGCCGTTGATCACAAAAAACGATTACAAAGATCCATCTTACTACATTACGAAAGACCTTCCTCTCTCCGAAATCCAAAAACAAATTCTAAGGGCGCTAATATTGGGCGCAGTGTTCATGCACAGTGGATTTCTCGTCATGATTGCGCTTTTGAACGTCATGATATACTCACCCATCTTTATCTTATTCCTTAATTTAATTGGCAAATTTGATCGAAAAATGACCTTGAATTGGCAAGTATTGAAAGTACCTCGACTTTCGAGGACTCTACAGACTATTCAACAACTCCAGCCCAAATTCCGTCAGAATTACCTGTTATATTTGCAACTACGGATATTCAACACATTGATGAATGCTATCATCTAGTATTTAGCACCCACAATTCTGTTGGTGGCACTTCTTGTACTCAGTGTATTTGGGTACATCGTTATGGGTCTCTTTGGAAAAATCGAAATAATTATTTACATTCTTGCCGTTTTTATGCACACAGTCATCATTTATGCTCTGCAGACAGTACTAGCATTTTGTGAAGAGATTCTGGAACTATCTGAGAGTTTTAGAAGGTTTTGGGAGCAACGGGCTCTGAATCGGTTGGATCGAAAATACATCCAGGGCTGCAGACCCTTAGCGGTTGAAGTAGGACCGTTCTTTCCAGTTCGTAGAAGCCCTAAATTGACCTTAATTTTCTTTACCTTCTACTACACCGTTTTATTTGTGATTTCTGAACTAAAGCTATATATTTTTTTTAAAGCATAAATAATTTTTTTAAATATTACAATAAATTGGTCCTAAATTCTTGTTTTAAACAAAAACCGGAGCTTTGAAATTTGCTACACAAGTATCATGAATATATCGAAATCAACAATGGATTCCATTGGTCATCATTTCATAAAGCAAGAGACAAAGCCATACAAAAATATTTTTATGTATAAGTGGACTACATAATGAATTCAACCTTCAACATTTATTTATTTGGGTGCCGGAAAAAACTTCGCATTTAAAATATCGTGCGGTCAAAATGTCGCCCGGCTAAATGTCAATAGGCTAAATGTCGATATAAAAAATAAGGTCGCTATACAAATTAGTAGTGTATAAGACGCGACTTTGCCGCAGTTTGTATTGATATAGGACCACTTTGCCGAAGTGCAGAATAGAATACCAAATAATGATAATTCTGGTGGAATGGGGATATTTGAGATTATGGGAATGAGCTGCAGTATCATAATGCCTAATACTCAATCCTGCAGAAGGTTCTTAATTTTTTTGAGGAGGTTGACTTAAGAAGAGTATATTGACGGAGGCTCAGATTGCCTCAAAATTTTAATTTCTACAAGTTGTACGGGGTTACTTAAGATGGATGAAATTGTAAATGAAAAAATGTTAAAGAAAAAATACTGTTTGAAATAAATAAATAAAAAAGTTAAATGGAGGTATAATTTTAAAGAACAGAAAATGCTTTTTATTTAATTCCAAATTGAAAAGTTATCGAGTTAAATAATGGTTTCCCATGTATCCATTTCGGCTGTTTCAATTAGCTCAAGCGAATCCACAGGTCGACGACGGACCAAGCATCGCTTAATTGCATTCCTTTTCCATACAGCAATGACCAGAATTAAAAAAACGACAATGACCAAGGCAGCCATGCCTTAAAAAGAATATGCAAAATAGTATATTAATAGAATTTCTATGATATTTTTTGCTCTAATCGTCAATCCTAAACAACTAAAAACACTTAACTAAATAATGTGGATACAGAAAAGTGTCCACTGGAGTATTTGGACAAAAGTCTTCGTCCCCTTCTGCCAGAATGGCATTGAATTCCCCAAATACTGTAAAATTGTCAGAACAAAATCCAGATCCATTGTTCGGAATAAAATACGAACAATTTTTCCTGTGTAGACAATTACGACAAATTTTAACAAAGGAACACATCTTATATGTCTAGAATGGAAGTAAGATCTGTAGTCAGTTTGTTTATAAAATTGTCACGAATGACAAAACAAATGACTCACTTCCAAAGATCATTCTAGACTTGAAATTCGATATTTCTGATAACAGAATGAGATCATCGGTATAATTTTTACCACGGTTTTATCATTTTCATTGCCACTCCTAAACATACATTTATACGCACAACTAAAAATATGGAAGCTAAGATAATTTTGAGAGTTTTAACCTTTCTGTGCACACTTCACGGGGTCAGCGGGGGTCACTGCGGGGACATTTTCTCGGGTCAAATGTGCATTACACAATCGCAATGCACATTTGTTAGATTCATAAGTGGGGAATCGCTTTGCATTGATGGGAACCAGGTTTCAAACTTGACCAATTCCATCAGAATAACGTACAACCTAGCCCGTTGTAACTTCATCAAACCATACGGTACTATTACCCTTGTATCTATTTTATTGGTTTCTCACGATATTAAACCTACTCATTTTACATAACGATTTAAATGCCAGGATCAGTACCTCCACCCCAGCCTCCACCCCAGCCATTAAATGTTTTAAATCATTATAAAAACGTGTGAAAAGGGGTTGCGCTGTCTAAATGAATTTTCAGTCCAAGGAGTTTTGTTACAAATGGATATTTTGGTTTTTTTAGAAAGTAACCCTTCACCCCGACCACAGACAACCGAAGAGGCAAAACCTACAACCACTGCACCGATAAATTGGTTTATAAAAACCACTAGATCATCCAATATTGGTATAGTAAATCATTTAAATCTAATAATCATAAGATTCATGTTATTTTCTCGGAGTTTTGTTACAAATGGATATTTTGTTTTTTTTAGAAAGGAACCCTTCACCCCGACCACAGACAACCGAAGAGGCAAAACCTACAACCACTGCACCGATAAATTGGTTTATAAAAACCACTAGTTCATCCAAGATTGGTATATAGTAAATCATTAACTCATATATCTCATTAGATTGGGAATTAATAGTTGTCTGTCAAAGGTGTAACTGAAATGGACCTCCTGGTAGTGTATCCACTTTCTTGTCGCGAAAGAGTAAGTATCTCCTGACATATTTTTAGATTTGATTTTCATGAAGGGTGTACGAAAATAGTCACTGCGCTTACATTCCTGTCACTCAAAATAAAAATTCTTAAATAATTAATGACAATCCTTATATCGTTATATCTAGGGTCAGAAAGAGACTCTTTCGGAGAAATGGGACAGAAACCGTTGTAGAGGGGAACAACTTCGGAAGAAACTGAACCACCACGGATCCAGTATCCCCATGCAACTTTATGTTCCATCCCCCCATCGGTGCAAGGTACTTCACCATCGTCGACACCACTGTCCAAAATAATGGTTTTCACTTCAATTTTGGTATAGGAAGGTTAGGGAATAATAGTAAAATGCATTATAAATGAGAAACTAATAAAAGGCAGAACTGAAAATTAAAAGTCTTCATTCTACTTTTGATCTTTTCAACTACTTTTCCCTGAAAGTAAAATTCTGAGTTAAAAATGGACACTAATACCGCAAGTTACACTAACAAGTCCCACTCCGTACGATCCCTCATTTCCTGGGATGTTTCTTCATTCTGGGGACGACAACAGTGTCGATTCTTCCGTTCTTATGGTTGATTCAGAAGAAATTAACGACAACTTTTTGAGCCTTTTCGCAGTCAGCCCAGTGTCCCCCACAATGGTTCACAGCCCAGCAGAAAAAATTGGCAGTTCATCTGACTGTACATCCTGGCTGTCCAATATCCCCACGGTACAACGCCAAACTTTGGCTGCCGATGTTAAGCCCAGTGGCTCGGATCTCTCTGAAAGTTCCATCAAGTACTGGAAAAAAAAATATTTCGAAACCAAATCAAAGTCACGTGGAGTTTGTTACCAATTGCGTTGTGAAGTTAACCATAGGTTGGTTCTCCAGAAGGAGGTACACGGGTTGCATAAATACAACCAAGATCTACACAAGCTGAACTCCACAACGGCGACTGAGAACCGTCAACTTACAGCTGAGATCACAACCCTCCGCGAGGAAATTTCTAAAGTCCGGGGGGATTTATCAACTGCTCTTGAGAATGAAAGCCACAACAAAACAGCGGTTGACGAATTGATCAAACAAGTTGACACATTGTTAACTGAAAATGCAATGAAAGATGCTCAAATTCGCAAACTGATTACCAAAATAAAAGATATCAACGATGAGCATACACGATTTACTATTCAAGAGTATACCGGATTTGCACAGAGGTTGTCATACGCTGGAGGTCATTTTGCAAGGAGGAATTCTGAGCTGAATAGCATCCTTCGGCAGCAAGGTAAATATTTTTTTCATTTTAAATCTCTTATTGTCTAGAGACTGCTTTTTCCTTATTCCACAATGTAGAATTGACTGAGAACTGAAATTTTAAGTCTGTGGGAGTTTAAGATGCCTTATTTGTTCTTCCACTTGAATTCAATCCGTAAATGTTGAGATGTTTCCTAAAATAATATAAAAAGTTCTTTTGAGGTTCGTTTTGAAACTGAATTTGTAAGTAAGAGTTGTAAAGAACCAACAGACATAACATAATATTGCATTGGATATAATTACTCAATACCATTTGAACCTGTTCATTTCGGACCTGTTTAAGTGCCGTTAAATTATATATTTAACTATTATAAGTTGAAGGTGTGAAAAATGCTAATGCCTTTCAGAATAGTCATATAAAATATTACAAACTGTATTTCAGATAATCTCAACCTACAGCGTAGACGTTCATCGACTCCAAACTAAAGGGATGACGGAATTGAAAGTGGTAATAAATATTTTGTTTTCTAAGTATAAAATTATAATTCTCAATTTCAATTTCGTCTATTTCAAGTCTATATTTGAGAATATTCTATAATACCTTTAAAAAATATAAATCCATGGTTATTTTTAAATTTAAATATTAAAAAAAGATAGCTTATCGAAAAACGGGATTTAAAGGATTAAAGTTTTAAAATTCAGTCAGGACCTACTAAAATGTTTATTTAATATGATTTCAGGTTTGCTCACCTTTGGAATGCTGCCTTATCACGAACTCACGGCCTTTGCTTCCAGCGACGACAGATGTTTCATCATTTCATCAAGAATTTAGTATTTCCTCAAAAGTTTTATATGATATAGTTGGAATAAACTCTAACAGCAGTGGAGCTCTAGACAACCGTAGAATTTTTAGATATATGATATAATTTTTTAAACTTAAAACATACAAAGCATTAAAAAAGTAATCGTAGAACACATTTTGTTAGCAGTTTGTAGTAGTAACAAGACTGGTGGGGAGGCCACGAATAGTGGGCAGGGGCCATTTAGTTTTGCCAACGCAGCAACGGTACAATTCGATGCATGAGTTCAAATACCTACCCCTATCTACATCGAATAGCACGGTATCCCACCCCTACCTACCTACCTCGCTTAGCTCGGTATCCTACCCCTACCTACCTACCTCGCTTAGCTCGGTATCCTACCCCTACCTACCTTGCATAGCTCGATATCCTACCCCTAACTACCCCTAACTACCTTGCATAGCTCGGTATCCTACCCCTACTTACCTCGCATAGCTCGTTATTCTACCCCTACCTACCAATACCTACCTCGCATGGCTCGGTATCCTACCCCTACCTACCTAGCATGGCTCGGTATCCTACCCCTACCTACTTCGCATAGCTCGATCCTACCCCTACCTACCTCGCATAGCTCGGTATCCTACCCCTACCTACCTCGCATAGCTCGGTATACTACCCCTACCTACCTCGCATAGCTCGGTATACTACCCCTACCTACCTCGCATAGCTCGGTATGCTACCCCTACCTACCTCACATAGATCGGTGTCCCTCCCCTACCTACCTCGCATAGCTCGGTATGCTACCCCTACCTACCTCACATAGATCGGTGTCCCTCCCCTACCTACCTCGCATAGCTCGGTGTCCTACTCCTACCCCTATCTACTTCGCATAACTCGGCATCCTACCCCTATCTACCTCGCATAACTCGGCATCCTACCCCTACATACCTCGCATACCTCGGTATCCTACCCTAATCCTATCTTCCTAACCTAAATCAACGTTATTTTTTTACATTTTGGCGCCTGCCGGCGGGGCCCCTGCCGGGGGCAGCGAAGTGGGGAGTTCAATGCTAAACTGCTCAGTAAACGAGGCGAAAATTAAGACTATATAAAAACAATCGAATGTTACAAAAATCAACGTGTAAAATACCATGATAAAAAATGGGGAAAACTCGTAAAAAACAGATTTTTAATCGGTTTTTGGGTTAGTATTTGGCGAATTTCTCACGAACGCTTCGGAGATATGACAATCTGGTTAGTGATAAAAACTCGTAATTAAATTGTTGACAAACAGATAAATCATTTTGTCCACGAATACAATCATAAAGCACCTAAAAATAAATAAAATCCGAAAAAACCCGATTTTTACCCGGTTTTCGGGTTTTATCTCGAAAGTTTTTGTTACATTCGCGGGTTTTGTTTGCAGATTCGGAATCTACGAAAAATTTGCGACAAAATGATATATAATATGTCGATATTGAAAACTATGACCAAATCCTTATGTAATCGTAGTAGCGTATACTAATAATGTGGTAGATTAGTAGTAACATATAATTGTGTTGTAACTTAAAGATTGAAATTTTATAAATTTAAATTTGTGGGCCGACCAATGCATTTGTTTTATTCTTTGCATCTATACTTTTTTATTTATGCTGCATGATTTGAAATAACTAGACAAGAGCTGCATTTGGATTCAGATTAAGGGCTAAAGAGCTTTATTGAACCATATCAAATCTTTCACAAAAAAAGTTATTCAAACTTAAGTCAATGAATTTTCAAGAATTTTATTCCACAAAATCCTTTGGCACTTACTACATAATTAGCATTTTGAATTTATTAAGCTGTCGGTTTTTAGGCGGCTGACGCGTTTTCAATCTGTTCTCGAAAAATGACGAGAGTCTGGAGAAACTGGCAGAAAAATCCCCATCCCAAAGTGATGCATGTGCCATTCCACTGATATCCTTGACCGGTGCGTTGGCGGGGGGCTAAGATCTTGACTGAATAAGTCCCGTCTTTGTTCCGAAATGGCCGGATCTTGAGGTTCCCGGAAACTAAAATCTCTGTCATAGATGGACACCAGAAATCGTCCAATTGTCGATCCGTAAGCTTGGCCAGCTTGTTCTTCCTAAAACGAGGAAGAATGTCGGAGTACTTGGTGGAATCCACTTCCAATTTTATTGCCTTCAGCTTCATTATAAACTCATCCAATTCGTAGACCGAAATCTTAAATATAATTCAAAAAGGTATTTTTAGTTATTATTATAATTTAGTTATATATTTTTGCCGTTCACCACAATAATTAAAGCAGAAGTTAAATTCTAAGATTTTAAAAATAAATTACCTTTTGAAAGGAGTTGCGAATCTGGCTCTCTGATGAACTTGGTCCGTCGTTCTGTTTCGACCAGTGCACAAAAATACAACCTTTTTCCTCATCCTGCACTTTCCGGATGCACACTTTTCCGAATGAAACGGTGTCCGGACTTTTATAAAAATCTGGTTAACGGTAATACGGAACAGATGGCAATTGTGCAACTGGCACTGAATTTATTGGCTGAGTTGGAACTCCTTGAATGATTTGTGAAATCCATTTCTCGAGGTCCAAGTTTCCTTCAATTGTCGAAATTAACTCTGGGTTTGACATGATGAGAATTGTAGTGTTAAGATGAGCGATACAAGAAGTATGAAATAACTTCTGTTCAAATTCTTTTATATACGTAATTTTTAAAGCAAAAAATGCAGTCGTTTCTTCCAGAACCTTCGGTAAAAGAAATAGAACATTCTCTATTTTTGTTGCTCATGCGCATAACGATTTTTAATGTTCAAGAACATTCTATGAAAGCCATAGAACATTCTCCACTCATTTTAGTCATGCGCAGAACCGTTTGTAATGTTCATGAACCTTCTATGAAAGCCATAGAACATTCTCGACTCATCTTGATCATGCGCAGAACCATTTTTAGTGTTTGAGAACCTTCTATGAAAGCCATAGAACATTCTCGACTCATATTGATCATGCGCAGAACCATTTTTATTGTTTGAGAACGTTCCATGAAAGTCATAGAACATTCTCGATTCTTCTTACTCATGCGCAGAACCACTTTTATTGAACGAGAATGTTCTCTGAAAGCCGTGGAACTTACTAGACTCTTCTTGGTCATGCGCAGAACATATAATGCTTCTTCGAGAACCTTCTTCTACAGAGATGGAACGTTCTAGTTCATTTTTTTAACAAAGTACTATCCCTATAAAACGAAGCCTTAACCAAATATAAATTCAGTCATCATCCATGGCAGAAATAAGCTCTCTGTCTCCTCCTTTCAACAATTATACTTATAATCATCACAAACTTCTTCAATTGTTCAAATCTAAAACTTCAAAGCAATACAAAGATTTTATAAAGCACAATCGTGGTGTCTACAAATTAAATATACCGCGTTGTTTTAGTGCCACAAAAGTGTTATTAAACAAAGTCGATCTAACCGAGGGACAGAAAAAAGTTTTGACCGGATTCGAATTAAGTTTAAGTTCAAAAACTTTAAAACTAAACTGCGTTCTTGGAAGCGGCGGTGTTGGGAAATCGACAATTATAGAATTAATTGCTGATCAACTTGAGAAACGGAACATACGATTCCAGGCATGTAGCGTTACTGGTGTTGCCAGCAATCGAATTAACGGTTGTACGATTCATTCGTACTTAAATATTCCAATTTGCTATGACGAGGAATATCCGAATCTTTTAAAAAATCTCAAAGTAAAACCACAGCTTCGAGAAGAGATCAGTTCTTTAAAGGTTCTTGTGTTAGATGAAATAGGTTTCTTTAGTTGCTTCTTACTCCAATTTATTAATTTAAAACTGCAGTATATTAAAGGTAATAAAGAACCATTCGGTGGACTCATATTGTGGGTATTTGGGGATTTTCTTCAACTCGAGAACGTATCAGGATCAAGTCTTTGGTATAAAGCCGACAGCCTTAATGAATTTGAAAGTCTGGGAGCAACGGTATTTCAGAGCTTCAAGTTTTATTTTTTAAACGAAGTTGTGCGACAGTCAAATGATCGATTTGTCGAATTACTCACTAATATTCGTAATTACCAGGTCAACGAATCAGATATTCAATTATTAAGTACCCGACTTGCTAAAAATTTGTCTTCCGAGGAGCTACAAAAATTTGAGAATGCAACAAGAATTTTCCCATTTAATGTAGAATGTTGTAATTACAATTATCAAAAATTACAAGAGATAAAAACTCCAATTTTAAGAATAGAACCCAAATGTAATAAATGGACTATTTTACCTAGTGAAAAAACATTATATTTGGCACCCAAAGCTGTAATTTTATTAACGAGGAACTTAGATCCCAAACATCATTTAGTTTCAGGTACCCAAGGTACAGTTCATTCCTTTCTTTATTCCAAAAGACAAGTGCCGGGCCGGGATTTTCCAGTTGTGATTTTTTGCAATTTCCCTACATATACTGGTTCAAAATGTGAGTTTGACACAATTCCTATCCCCGCAGTCGAATCAGATTACATAACTTCAACCGGTAGGTCCTGTTCATTTATTCAGTTTCCATTAAAATTGGCATTCGCACTTACAAACCACAAGACCCAGGCTCTAACTTTGCCTAAAGCCGTTATTCTATTAACTCCTGAGGAGGTGTTTTTCAATCACGCATACTCAGCTCTCACTCGATGTTGTCGACTAGAAGACTTTGTATTTCTTGATGACAAGGTAGAACTATCCAGGTTTAATAGCCCTTTTTTTAAGAGAAAACATTTAGCATATGCCCATCAAATGAGTAAATTAGGTGTTGACGAGACAAGTCCAGTCAATGGACATTCATGTATTAAGCAAGACAACGAGAAACTTATTGTTAAAAAAAACACTTTTTAAAAGCATCTGATCAGATTTCAAAACAGAATAAGTTTGAAAACATTGCATTATCGATAACATCAGCTACTGTCCCAGAAGAATCAGATTGCATTTTTGACTCTGAAGGCGATGAATTAATTTTTAGATTGGAATATTAAAATGCAATTGCCAACTGAAATAGCAGACGTGAAAATAAAACAAGAGATGAATCGAATCGAACATGAATCGAAAATGAATCCAGATGTCTTCGATTCGAGAATTCGTACACCTTGTACAATTCTCATCATCGGAAAATCTACTGTGGAAAGAGCGAGACAATATTTGATATAATTAATAAAAGAGAACAGGTGTTTGATAAGCCGATAATAAATATTTATTACGTGTATAAAAGTTATCAACCAAAATTTGACGTATTCAAACTAAAGAATCCAGAAGTTAACTTTCTAACTGACTTTAGTGATATACCAGCCACCAATGGAAAATTGACACTCATAATTTACGACGACAAAATGCAAGATTTTTCGTCAATTCCTTCAGAAAATTCTTATATTAATGACATTTTTATTCGGAGATCCCACCACGAAAATATAATAGCCATTGTTACACTTCAATCATTATTTGCCAAAAATCTTAGGTCTATAGCAACCAATGCAACCTATCATATACTTTTTCCAAATCAACGAGATACTAGTGGACTGGACCATTTAAACACGCAAATGTTTCCATCTTCGCGTTGTTTCTTGCGGGAAGTGATGAAAGACGCATCACTGCAGCCGTATTGTTTTGTGTTACTAGATAATCATGCTGCAACTCATCCAAACTTTCGTGTTCGCAATTTTTTGTATCCAATAAAATCTGCAAGCATATATATTCCTCAAGATGATTCGAATACTAGAGAACGAGGACTTCTTAAAAAAGTTGCTAAAAGCGAAGGTACCAGAAAGAAAAAGGTTAATCGTTCACTGTGATTCAGACGAACTAAAAGCTATTGTTGAATGTGTAATCAATGCTGAGCTCATAAGTCTAAATTCAAAAGAAAAACTGTGTATTCAAAAGTGTAAAATTGTAATTAATTACTTTAAGACTCGTAAAGCATTATATCAAACTCGTGTTAAAAACCATTTTGTAGAAAATAATGTTTTACTATCAAAACTTCTAGGGTGTGTTTTATTAAGACTATTTGAAGAAGCACTTGTGGCTTCATTTATAACAGACTAATGGCAGTCATTATGAAGGTAATTCCTCATTCGCTGTTCGAAAAAATTGTAGACCAGGGAATTTTGGACAGCGAATTTCCAAACGAAAAACAAAGTGAAATTGATTTAATTGTAAAAAATCTACCTTCAACTCTGCGAGAAACTGCACAATTGATTCTGACTCAACTTACGAAAAGTAAACAATTCAGATGGAATTCTGAGAATGAAATCAGCTATAAAGGCAGCACGTTTTTAGGAAGTGACATTTTAAAATTAATTTCAAATCTTGTTCATGGAAGTAAAAAATTATTTAATCTATATGGTGTAAATATGTTTATAACTGCACTAAAAGACGAAGAAGTTCCTTCTCATTTGTATAAAATTGTCGAAGAAGTAAAGACTGGCGGACAAGAAGGGGGTCATTTTTCTGAAACATCAATCTGGATTCGATTTGAAGACAAGTTTAATTTAATAGAAAAATGAATAAAAAATATATAAAACGCAGATATTTCAATTTGAAGGCTCCAGGCTCATTAGCCGGTCAAACAGGGTTTTTAAAGAATAATAGATACAAAGATAAACAAGAAGTGGCTGAAGCTTTATCTGAATTACGTACATATTCTTTACATAAACCCATGAGACACATCTTTAAACGTAGACCAATTGTCTGTCCAATGGTGGACTGGATGTGGAGTGCGGATTTGGTGATCTATGCCCAGTACGCTAGAGCAAATGACAATTATAAATATATCGTAATTGCTGTTGATTGTTTTTCTAAAACATTATTCACTGAAAAGTTAAAATTTAAATCTGCACCTGCTGTTCGGGATGGATTATTAAGTATTTTTAAAAAATCAAAGAGGAAACCAACTAAGTTAAACACTGATATGGGTGGAGAATTCTTTGGAAAGGAAACAAAAACTATGCTAAAATCAAATCGTATTGAGCTATACCATACCTTTTCAAAACTAAAAGCAGCATTAAGTGAGCGTTACGTGTTGAGATTGAAACAAGTTATTGCAAGATATATGACTCACAATAATACGAAAAGATGGGTCGATGCTCTACCAACAATTACACAATCCATCAATGAAAGCTATAATAGAAGTCTCGGGTTTAAACCTTCTGAAATTAATAAATCCACAGAGGATCAAGCATGGCACAATCTTCATGATCATATTGTCAAAGCAAAAATACAAAAACCTCGATACAAAGAAAATGATTTAGTACGAATTAGCAAAGGAAAGATTCTATTTCGAAAATCCTATAATGTGTCGTGGTCTCCAGAAATTTTCCGCATAAAAGAAGTTAGACAATTGCGACCACTGCCAGTTTATTACTTGATGGACCTCGATAACAATCCTTTAGAGGGTTCGTTCAATGAAGCTGATCTTCAATTAGTTCAAATAACAGAAAATACAGATGAATAAAATGGAGGACCTGACAGATTTTTATGTCACATTGTCGTCAAATGCAAGTACTGAATATTATCCCGAGAATTCATCAACAGCGTTTGCTAATCATCTTTGCAGATCAATAACTTTGCCTCGAAATTTGTATGAAATTGGTATATCCCATATACTATACGAAGAACCGTCGATTACTGAAGCACAAACAGAAACCACCATAGTAACTCCAACTTCTACAGTTACCACTGTTAAGAATAAATTTTTGATAGAAAATGACGAAAATATTTCAGTTTGGAAACATACATTTGCCGAATTTTATATTAAAAATTCTGTAAATGATATATCCTCTTTATTAATTCACATTGAAAGATCTGTAACACCCTTACAATTAAAATTAAACATGTTGTTTGATGGATTAGAAGTTGCAAAAATTAAAATGTACTTCAACGACAGCAAAAACAGAAGATTGGAATTACCAAAAGAGTTAGCCAATATCTTAGGATTTGACCAAACAACTTTTCAGCCCGGAGAATATATAGCAGTACGATATGAAGACCCTAAATTATATGGCGAAATTCCAAAACAGCACAAGTTTTTGATACGATTGTCCCACTGGACAGAAACGAAATTAAAAATTGAAGAGCCAGAAGAATATTCCTACGACATGCTAATAATGAGCTTGTCGCATGCATTTGAATCAGGAGGTTTTAATGTTGGATTCATCGAAAAACCAGATCTTTTGACAGTTCATATATTAGACGATGACCTGCGATTCAAATTGCCGAAAACGATCAACGAGTACTTAAAATTAGATCAAAATTTTACATTTGTGAACAAATCAACTGACATCATTTTGGCAGACATTGTTGTGTTAGATACTGTCCAACCTTACGTAAAACCAATAAATCAATCTAATCAGAGTAACTTAAGACTTGTAAATTGTGACATAATTGAAAACCAATTCTACGGTGGATCATCGTATCCTATACTGCGTTTATTTCAAAAACCAAAAGATAGAAATACTCTTGTTGATATTCACTTTTCTCCAGTCTTCTACATGAATCCACAAAGGCTGGAAGTCCAAGATATTCGTTTAAGCATAACAGATGAGAACTTAAGCATAATCTCGCCAACAGCAACACCAACCACAATTGTCCTACATTTCAAACAAAAATCAATATGACACGAAAAATTAATTGTAAAGAGGGCAAGTGTTATCTGTCACCAATGGATCCAACCAGACAAACTGGTGGGGGGGGGGGGGGGGGGGTTTGGCTGTTAGAACCAACACTTACCTAGTTCCCTTAAAATCAATATCAAAAGTTGGTGGTATTAGACGAAAAGCAAAAAAACAGGGTGGAGGAAACACAATAAAACAAAGTGGTGGCAAGAGACGTACAACCAGTTCAAAATCGAAAGCCATCCCGTCTAAACCACGTAAATCCTCTCCAAAAACTAAAAAGACTTGCAAGAAAAAGAAAAAAGTATAATGGATAGCGTATTCCCGGGATCAATTCCTTCACTTCGGGCAGAATTAGATCTAGGTTCTGTTCCTTCGACAGATGTTAGTGTCACTGCTTCGCAGTACGGCACATTTTTTCCATTGTCTTCAACAAAAGATACAAGTAATCCAGTACAGTTTATAATACCTTCTTCCGCAGACAATTTTCTAGACTTATATAATTCATTCATTTATATGAGATGTCGAATCATTCAAGCAGACGAGACAAATTTGACTTCGACGCAAGTTGTGAGTCCATGTCATGGATTTCTAAGTGCAATGTTCGATTCATGTGAGGTGACAATGAATTCTACTATTGTGAGTAAAAGTGCAGCATTGTATAGTTACCGAAGTCATATCCTAAATCTTTTAACACATGGAAATGGATACAAGTCCACTGTTTTAGCCTCTGAAATGTACTATCCTGATATAAAACAAGATAATTTTAAAGCAACTGAAAACGGAGGATTCAAAACACGTATGGAATATTCTAAGCTAAGTAAACCATTTGAGGTCTTGGGAAAGTTGAGCGAAAGTGTTTTTGCCCAGGAACGTTATTTTCCACCCGGAATAGAAACCAGAATATCATTGCGTCGATCGTCACCCGAATTCTGTCTAACAGGAGCCGATATTGGAAATGTTGCTACTTTTCCATACAAAATTTCAATAGACGAATGTGTATTTTATGCTAAGCAACATATTTGCAATCCACAAGTCTTAGCTTATCATCAAAAAATTCTTTCCGGAAACAAATCATTTTATTATTCTCTCCGAAATATTGAACTCCGGACATTTGCGATCAGTAGTGGTACACAAAGTGTATTATCAGAGGTTTTATTTCGCAACTATTTGCCGGAATATTTAGTTATAACATTTGTCGACAGTAGAGCTATAAATGGAAGCATCAAACATAGTCCATTCAATTTTCAACCTAGCTTGATTGAGTCAATAAGTGCATCCATAAACGGATCGTCATCAGTATATCGAAGCTTGAAATTCGACACTCAAAATAATATAGCTCTGTTCGGATACAACACACTTATGACTGCTATTCCACACGTCCAAGAATCACACGGAATTTCAAGATCAGAGTTTGTTGACGGATCGTTTCTTGTAGTTTTGGATATTCAGCCATCAATTTTTGGAAGTTCATTTCAAGAACGGCGTAAAGGTCAAACAACAATTGAACTACGATTTAAAAAGCCACTAGAAGCATCTATTAACTGTATTGTTTTGGGTCAATTCAACGGAATGCTAAGCATAGATGGACATAACAACGTTAATTTAGACATGCCTTAAAATGGAAACGGACGTGTTAAGCTGTTGTTTGAAGGTTGTCCTTCGTGATACTTGGATTCAAAACTCTTATGTTATTCCTAGAAACCATTTTAAGAAAATTGACACTTCCAAACTTTCTGTTGCTATAATTTGCAACAACCAGGATGACAATAGCAATGGGCAACATTGGTTTGGAATTCTATTGTATCGTAAAAATGAAATCATAGTTTCTGAAGTTTTTGATTCTTATGGTAACGACGTAGAAAAAGTTTATAAATTAAAAATACCTTTTCCTATTGTTAATAAAAATTCTAGAAGTATCCAATCATTCTCAAGCCGAGTTTGCGGTTTGTATTGCCTGTGGTTTTTCTACATGCGAAGTCGCAAAAAGTCCTTTGTAAATATTGAATCAAGATTTACAACAAATCTTGAAAGGAACGATAACTTTGTGAGAAGATTTTATAAACGTTTAAAATTTGTTAAGCGTAATAAAAGTAGCCCGTATCTTTCATGTTGTACACGAAATGTAAATAAATTATAAATATAATTGTAAAGTTTAAAAATTGTTCATTCCTAATTTAATCATGGCTCTGTTAATATTAATTGTGTCCCTTTTTGGGATTTCATCGTCAATGATTATTCAACCGTCTCATTTTCGTCGCAACGCATCTTTGATTGAAGAATCATGCAAATTGTGTACTCAAAATAAAAGTAAAATATTTATAAAAACAATCTGGCTTCCTTTAGTTGAACCAGAATACTTTTGCCGTCAATCAACAACATTGAATTCAAGATATGGGATTATTGTAGATAAATCTTGCTCACCAGAAGAATGTACTGGAATTTATGGAAGACCTATTGTACAAAGTTTTAGTTGGTCTGATCCATTCTGTGGGGGTCAAGAATTTAGTTCCGACAACCACACAAAAATTGTAACAATAATTAAAGAATATATAGAAATTATATTTATGAGTGTAATGCTAAGTTTATTGTTGTTAAAGAAAAAGATACTTCAAGATTGTGTCATCAAAAAATATTTTGTGAAGCCGTCAATGCCACAAGAAATGGAACAACAAGTCTAATTTCACTTTACAAGCCCCCGCCTGTAACCCACTAAAAAGACAATAGCAAAGGGGGCAGTTTTGTAAAGTGAAATCATCGTGGGATCTACAGGTTCAACATTCATCTAGAGTTGCCTGATTTTTTGAATTGGCAACCCTACTTGAATATTGTATCTGCTAGAACCAATTCATCAAAAGACAAAATTGGAATGCAGTTTTCCCAGAAGAGTTGGAGTAAATTTGCTTCAAATCGGAAATTTTTGTCAAAAAATTTGGATTTTGCGCAAATGGATCTACCGTCGCCGACGGTATGGCTATCACAAGTTGGATTCGACGAATTTATAAAATTTTAATAAGTGCTAGAATTCAGCCACTCACTTTTTCTCGCGTCTCCTCGTTCATAGATGAACCTTCTGCAGGATTGAGTATTAGGCATTGTTTGGTCCAGTTCTAAGAACTGGGAATTGAGTATTACGAAATGTTAAATGTCAAGTCTAAGATGGTGAATATATGCCAAATGAGTAGAGAAGTATCAACAGAAATAAATATTGAAGGAATCTATATTCTGCAATAATCAATATAAGTCAGGATTTGTCTTTAAATTAATTGGAGTTTAGGTAAGATAGATGAAGAGAAGTGACTGTTCAGTTCAACAGAGAAATAGGCAGTAAAACTAGTAAGTAAATGTAGCTTAGAAGGAAAAGAGAAATGAACAGCCTTGAACTAACTGGCATGGTTCGATATCAATTAGTATAGGGCAGACAGGAGCCGTATTGATTATAGAATTATACAAAATAGGTATGAAATACGGCCTAATCTTAACATACAGACAGGAGATAGGATTTACGGATAAACTGAGACGACAGAAAAGATTAACATAATTCAATAACCAGTGGTATATGAAACCACGTACAAACATACTCCCGGCCTTGGCAGCAATTAAAACTGCCAACTATTCATAAATAGGAAGTGGAGAAATCTTAGATATAGGACGACGATAAGTAGCACCAGATCCGGTCTTGACTTCGCAAACACGGACTTTGCCATCTTCTCCAGAGAATACAGAGATGACACGGGCCAATTTCCACGATGAGGAAACAAATGAGGAATCTTCATCCTTCAACAGCACCAACATTCCAGGCTCGAGATTCGGAACAGGATGACACCATTTGGGACGAGACTGAAGTTGAGACAGGTATTCGGACTTCCATCGACGACCGAAATGCTGAGCTTGTTGTTGAACTACTTGCCACCGTGACAAGCGATTGGACTTGAGATGGGTCAGATCATGTTGAGGGAGCGATGACATGGAATCCCCGATCAGGAAGTGTCCAGGAGTGAGAACGGACAGGTCAGCAGGATCAGAGGACAACTGAGTTAAGGGACGAGAGCTCAGGGTCGATTCCACTTGACATAGAAGAGTGAGGAATTCTTCCATGGACAACTTTTGATTTTCGATTATTCGTTTTAGATGGTACTTCATTGATTTTACTCCAGCCTCCCAGAGTCCACCATGATGAGGAGCTAATGGAGGATTGAAGTGATACTGCACACTTCTATTAACCAAAAAATCATTTAATTCAACCTGATGCTTTTTTGAATCGACAAACTTCAGGAACTCTTTCATTTCATTGCCAGCACCAATGAAATTCTTTCCACCGTCGGAGTAGAGATCCGAGGGGAGACCACGACGTGATATGAACCGAGTAAGAGCAGCGGTAAAGGCAGGGGTCGACAGGTCAGAAACTAGTTCGAGATGCACTGCCCGAACTCCCATGCATACGAATATTGCAACATAGGCCTTTACATTGATTGGATTTCTTCCTGGACGAAGGCACAAGTAGAAAGGTCCAGCGAAATCCATACCGGTTTGAGAGAAGGGACGAGTAAACTTGACACGAGAAGATGGAAGTTGTCCCATCAATTGAGAGAGAGGTTGGGCTGACTGACGATGACAGCGTACACATGAATGAATGACACGACGAACGACATCACGTCCGTTTTGAATCCAGAATTGATTCCTGATAATTGCTAGAAGCAGTTGAGGTCCGGCATGCTGATATTTCAAATGATGATAGCGAATAAGGACTTCAGTGAAATGATGCTTCTTTGGCAGGAGAATTGGATGTTTCTGGTCGTAGGTCAGCAATGACTTTGAAAGACGACCTCCAACACTTTTTTTTTCCTTCTCCAGCTCTTGAGCCGACTGGAAGCAAACAAATTTGCTTCCAGGTATTAGTTCCTTCATTCATCTCCAATATTTAACATTTTAAGGGTCCTGGCTCCCTAAAAGTCACTAGACCATTGGGGTCCCATCTGTACGGCGTTGGGTCCTGGCCCCGTAATGCCACTAGACCACTGGGGTCTCAGCTGTATGGGGCTAGGGTATTGACTCCCTCAAAAAGTCTTGGATTGACCTCTACTTTCGCCAGGCTTTCTGATTCTTCTAAACTTCATTCGTCTTCCCATTTCTACATCACTTACCCTTAACTTTTTGTAAGTGTATTTTTCTGATCTTTGACCGATGAGTTTACCAAGGTCACTCAAATCTAATTCTAGTTGTATTATTTGTTCAAAATCGGATGGTAGGAAATTAGGAATTTTTTGTAGTCAATGTAGTTTGTATTATCACAGACTTTGTTTAAATGTAGATCATGATAAATTCAAATCGCTACTTGATAATGCTAATGACTTTATTTGTATGTGCTGTAAGTCCCTGAACTTCAGTTTTTCCACTCAGCCTATTTCAATTTCTTCTGATTGTCATGCATGCCTTCATTCGCATAAATCTAAAATAATAATTAGTTGTAGCTCGTGTAATTTAAAATTTCACAGGGCTTGTATTGCAAATAGTACTACCAAGAAAGAAATAAATTCTTGGACCTGCATGACTTGTCTTTTCCCGTTGTCTAATATTGACGATTTTGACGATTTTGACTTGTCAAACGATGTCTTGCCCTTAAAATTCTCGTTTGAAAATTCGTATTCTGTTGAAAGATTACCTAAGGGTTTTATTATAGCCCATTTAAATATAAATGGTTTGTTTGAAAAGCGGGATGAACTTTCAGATTTTCTAAATACTCATAAGTTAGACATTCTTTTAATTTCTGAATCTCATCTAAATTATGGACAGAGTTATCCCAAACTCGTTTTTCCTGGCTATACAATGCTTAGACAGGATAGGCATTCGTTTTGGGGTGGGCTCGTTTGCCTTTATAAAGATGGTTTATCGATTCAGGCTGTTGATATGCATAATTTTAGAAATGAAGTTGAATCTTTATGTATATCAATTAAATTACCTTTCCAGAAACCTATATTGGTTTCGTGCATTTATCGTGTTCCTAGCTCAAATTATCTCGACTTTTTTGAGGATCTTAATCTCTACTTGTTAGACTTAAATAAACTCTTAATGTCACACAAAGAATTATACGTACTAGGTGATTTAAATACTGATCTTATGAAAAAATGGTCAATGGCTGATAGATTGTTAGGTGCTTTTTCTGCTTTTGAACTCAGTCAACTTATTACGGAGCCTACACATATCACTAAAACTTCTCAAACTTTAATAGACCACATTTACACAAATTCAATGAACTTCTGTAAAGCCTCAGGTGTTCTTACTACTGGGCTCTCCAATCATGAGTTAACGTATGTAGTTAGGAAAAAAATTGGGCAGAAGTTTTCTACTCATACAATCAAGTTTAGAAATTATAAACATTTGAACAATCAAGATTTATCAAATGAATTGAAAGAATTCCCTTGGTCATCTCTTGATACTTTCTCGGATGATGCTAATGATATGATAGCTAATTTTGAAGACTCATTTTTACAAATAATTGATAAACATGTGCCTATTGTTACTCGTACCGTTAAAGCCAGATCTATGGAATGGATTGATGGTGATCTTAGGAAAATGATGCATAGACGAGATCATTTAAAAAGGCTTTCTAAAAAATTAAAATGTTCCTCCACTTATAAGGAGTATCAAAAATTAAGGAATACGATTAATATAACTTGCCGTAAAAATAAATCTAAACATTTTCATAAACTTTTTAATGAATCAGATACCAGCGATCACTTATGGTCTTGTTACAAAAAGCTAACTGGTACTGGAAATAATACGTCACATATCAGCGAATTAATGGTTAATGGTGTAATTGTAAATGAGCCATCTGAGATTTCAAAACTCATTGCTGATGCCGTTATTGTTAAAACTAACTTTGAAGATGATGATATCCGAAACAATTTTGTAGCCGAAGTTTTAAATTTAGAAAAATCGTTTTCACCAATTACAATTCAGGAAGTACAAGATTCTATTAAATTTAAAAAGTCCACTTCCGCAGGACTTTCTTCGATCCCCCCTAAAATTGTCAAATTGTTTGCTGAAGAGTTATCCCCTGTTCTTGTTACCTTGTTTAATAACTGCTTGGACAAAGGAGTTTTTCCATCCCGATGGAAAACTGCGTTGGTCACGCCTTTATTTAAATCGGGTGGGAATAAGTTGGATCCTTTTTGTTATCGCCCTATTTCTGTTTTACCTTTTTTAAGTAAAATCTTTGAAAGCATACTCACTTTTAGGATCACTAAATTTGCAACTGAGAAAAAAATACTCACCCCTTTTCAGTTTGGATTTAGGAGAAAGCACTCCACTGTTCATGCTCTAGCTCACTTGACACAAATAATTTATCAATATATCGACTCTGGTAATTATACATTGGCAACCTTTTTAGATTTGCTTCGTGCATTCGATTCTGTCCCCCACCACATTTTACTAAAAAAGCTTATGACTAAATATAAATTTCCATCTTATTTAATTCGAATTTTATACAGTTATTTAAGTGAAAGGTCAATTAAAATTAAATTGGGTGAATTTATCTCTGACTCCCATGAACTTTCAGCCTCTGTATCACAAGGCTCAATTATTGGTCCAGTTCTTTTCAATCTTTTCATAAATGATATTTGCGAAATCATTGATGGTCACAAAGATCTTTATGCAGATGATCTAGCAACGGCCGACTCTAATTCTGATTTTGATGCTTTAATTAAAATAGTGACAATCAAATTAGAAAAAATTAATAATTGGTGTATTGAAAATCATATGAAGATTAATTGGAGCAAATCTTTTTATGTGATTTTTAGAAATCCACATATGCGAAAAACTCCTCCTAATGTAAGTATAATTAGCCCAGATTTTATTATAAATAGGGTGGATGAGTTCAAATATTTGGGTATTTTATTAGATGAAAATTTAACTTATTCCTCTCACTGTAGTAAGATCATTAAAAATATTTCATCTAGATGTTACTTTCTTCTGCGCTGCAAAAGATACATTCCAAAAGATCGAATGCCTATTGTTTTTAAAGCAATTGTTATGTCCAGTGTTGAATATGGTATCCAAATATGGGGTGGTACAAATAATGCTAATTTTTCATCTGTTCAAAATGTTATTAATAATTTCTTGAAAAAATGGAACTCGCCTGCGAAGTGTAATATTTTTGATTTGTATGAAAAATTTAAACTTTTGACTGTTAAAGAATACGCAAATTATTATTTGCTTACTCTTGCCCGTGATTTTTTATGTAGTCGAGTTAAATTATTACTTCCAGAGGCCTTGCACGATTTTGTAAATCACTTCGGTGATTCGAGATCTTCTACGGATAGATCTAACAATTTTCTTGTTCCTAAGCATAAGACTTCTTTTTTCCAAGCAAGCATTAAATTTAGATTAATTTCCTTATGGAATGATCTACCAAATTACATAAAAAATTCTGAATCTACTGATACTTTTTGTTTTAATTTAAACCAATTTTTTCTTGCTAGTCGAATGTAAAATTGTATAATTATATTAAAATACGCTATGACTTAAAATATCATGTATAATTTTGAAACTGTTAGTGGTGAAGTATCTTCAGTGTCTTGGAGTGGAAATCAGCGTTTAATTATGTTGTACTTCTTTGACAATAAAGCTAATACCAATACCAATACCAATACCAATACCAATAATACCAATACCAACACGTAAGATCCTTTCATCGTCTATGAAAGGAGAAAGAAATTTGATGTAAGATTTGATATTTTGCTTTCGAGTTACATCCCGAATTTCCACAGAGAATGTTTCAGATTGCACGATTTTGATGACTGTCTTTAGACCCTTGTCCAATTCTGAAACTGAAAGCAAACCAGAGACACACTCTTCTTTTTTAACACGATAATTGTTAACAAAACGAACTATATACGCAAAAATCCGTATTATAGAGGAGAAAGATGAGCAATTGATAATGACTTGGGATACGGTTGACGGTTCCGTTTCCACAGAATGAGACATGACTTGATTATTGTCATCAAATTGAGTAGTAGATAACCACTCTGGTCCATTTAGCCACAGGGGATGAGAAAGGAATGACTCGACAGAGATTCCTCGAGAGGCGCAATCAGCAGGGTTTTCTTCACCTGGACAATGGAACCACGAAGATGAGGGATATGAAAACTGGATTTTTCTCACCCGATTTGATATAAATACAGGTAGCTTCTTTTCTGATTTAATCCAATCCAAAATGATTGATGAGTCAGTCCAGCATGGAACAACACGGAAGGGAAGATTGAGCGAGTCTTGAACTACCTTCAACAACTTCACAAGTAACACTCCCCCGCACAGTTCAAGACGAGGAATTGATTCAGCCTTAATTGGAGCGACTTTGGTTTTGGCAGCGACAAGAACAATAGAAGAGAGACCGTCAGCACCAACAGTACGCACATATACACACGCTGAATAAGCCAACTGGCTAGAGTCTGAAAAACCATGTAATTCATATTTAACATCCAAATTTGTATTACTTAAACTTGAATGAGGCTTTACTACACAACGAAAAATTCGAAATGCCTTGACTTTTTCCAATTCAAGACAGTATGTTGACCACAGATTTTGATAATGAGCTATAAGTGAAGTATCCCAGTCAATCTTCTCCTTCCAAAGTTGCTGAAGGAGAATCTTGTACTTTACTGTGACTGGTGACAGCCAGCCATGAGGATCGAATATCTTCGCCGTTGCAGAGAGAATCCTTCGTTTAGTAGCCAATTTAGAAGTGTCAGGTGTAGATACGCTGACACCGAATGAATCCGAGCTAGGAAACCACAGAATCCCGATTGTTTTGATTGATGAATCTTCATCGATACAGAGAACTGAAGCTTGCTCCCGATGATCAGGAGGGACAGCTTCCAAAATTGGCAAAGAGTTTGATGTCCATTTCCGAAGTGACATTTGACCTCTTTCCATAATCTTGATGAGTTGAGACTGAAGCTCAAGAGCAGCTTCGATCGTACTGGAACCTGAAAGCAGATTATCAACAAGGAAATCGGTTTTTAATACTTGACTTGCTAGCGGAAACGTCTCCTTTTCATCTTCAGCCAACTGATGCAAACATCGAATAGAAAGAAATGGTGCTGAAGTGACTCCAAACGTAACACGTAGCAAGCGATAATCTTGGAGATCTTGATCTGGTGACTCCCTCCATACGAGCCGCTGATAGTTGCAATGTTCAGGATCCACCATGAACTGATTGTAGAATCTGACGATATCAGCTGAAACAGCAACTAGATGAGTACGGAAACGAAGGAGTAGAGGAAACAAATCAACTTGTATTTTAGGACCAGTCATTAACACATCATTTAATGATTTTCCGTTATTTGATTTCATGGATGCGTCATAAACCACACGAACCTTTGTACTTGAACTTGATAATTTTATGACCGCATGATGAGGAAGATAAAAATGATCTTTGTTACCCAATTGACTATGAGGAACAATTTCCATATGATTAGATTGAAGAGACTCACGAAATGTCTGAATATATGGTTCCTTGATAATTGATGAACCATGAAGCCTTTTCTCGAACTTGAGAAATCGGTCAACTGCAGCAGCACGAGATTGACCCAAAGAGAAATTTGCCTTGAATGGCAACTCAACCATGTATCTTCCATCCTCCTGACGACGATGGGTAGACACGAAATGATCTTCACAAATAATGTCCTCTTTTGAAGGGACGATGAGATTGGATGGTTCAGACTCTTCCAAAGTCCAAAACCGAGAGAGTGACGATTCCAAGCAAGGGCCTTCAGGACTGCAACATACATGATTAGAATAAACATCATTACTCACAGCTGATTCCTTCTTAGTATCACCGAATACCATCCATCCGAATTTCGTATTTTGTCCGATTGGAGAGCCCTTAGGACCAATACGCAAACCAGGAACAAGAATTTGAGCCGCAGCTCCAGCACCAAACAGAACATCAATATGTCCAGGATTATGATAAGATGGATCACCAAATGTGATACCCTTTAGATGAGCCCATTCAGACTGACATGGAACTCGAGGAAGTTTATTGGTTATTTTACGAACCACAAGAGCCGATATGTCAATGTTGTAATCAGAAACATTAGACGAGATATGAAATTTTACAAAACCTGTGGCTGGTTCTCCGACAGAACCACTGATCCCTTTGATCCCAACACAAGTCTTCTTTCTTTTTAGTCCAAGACGATCCATGAAATGATTGCTGACGAAATTCGATTCCGAACCTTGATCCACAAAAATACGAACCGGATGAGAGCGACCATGAGAATCTTGAACTGATGCCATCAGAGTGGCCATGAGCACAGAGCTTTGTTGGAATCCTTGACACGAATTTCCAACGATGACAGAATTTGCGGAAGTGGTTGATTCCTCAGATTGAGGAGAGACCGGATTAGATTGACCATTTTCCACTCTGTCCAGATGAATGAGCTTATGATGTTTCCCCCCGCAAATTGAACATGAAAATTTGGTGGGGCATTGAGACGAACCGTGTCCCTTAAATAAGCACTTGAAACAAAGTTTTAGTTTCGTTACGAAACCTTTCCGTTCGACTGCAGGCAATTCCTTGAAAATATTGCATTGATACAAATGATGTGATTGAGTACATTTGGGACAAGACAATGAAACTTGAGAGGGATGAGATTGGGAGGACTTGGCTTGATTTTGACCATGAGATTTTAATGATGAATCAGAAATTGCGCTTGCCTTATTTTCGATGAATCCAATGAACTCTTGGAGATTTGGCAGCTCAATCTTCTGTGTTAGGAGCCAATCCTTCCGCGTTTCCTGGTCCAATTTCTTCGCTGCTAGAAAGACGAAGATGATATACCAATGTTCAACAGGGACTTGATTAACTTTTAAAGACCGGCTACTCTTGTTCAGTGAATCCGCAAGACTCCGTAGTCCTGAAGACGATTCTTGCTGAAGAGGTTTGAAATCATCAAATTTCTTGAGATGAGAGAAGATTATCTCCCGTTTATTGCTGTAGCGAGTGACAACTAGATCCCAGGCCTCCTTGTAACCTGAATCTGATGTCGTGAAACATGAGACGATTGACGACGCATCGCCGATTAGACAAGCCTTCAAATGAACCATTTTCTCGGCTCCAGATAGAGTAAGGTTCTCATGAACCGATGACTTAAATAAGTCATGAAATGACTGCCATTCAGTAAATTTACCACTGAATTGTGGAATTTTTATCCGTTCCAGTTTAAAACTGGGAAATACCTTATGATCCAAGGCACCCTTCTGCTTCATGAAATCCGGAACTTTTACCTGGATACTCCAGACAGACGCGTACATGGTCTCGAAATCCTTCTCATGATTAGCTTTGAATTCCGTTTCGTCCAGCTCGTCGATAGCTTTGTCCTGTAGCTTGTCCAATTTCTCCTTGAGCTCCCTTGCACCAATTGATGCAAGTTCCAACTCTCCTTCCGTAGTTGATTCCAGACTGAAGGTGAGTGATTGAGTTTGAAGCCGAAGGATTGACTTGCAGTAGGAGATCCTCTTTTTCGCAATTGTTTCCGATTTAGACATTTTGAAATAAGGCCGTATACGACTGGAACGATGGACTCGATAATAATTAGACTTGGTTTAACACCGAACTAGGTGACCTTGATATTTAAAAAAATGTTTGGTCCAGTTCCAAGAACTGGGAATTGAGTATTACGAAATGTTAAATGTCAAGTCTAAGATGGTGAATATATGCCAAATGAGTAGAGAAGTATCAACAGAAATAAATATTGAAGGAATCTATATTCTGCAATAATCAATATAAGTCAGGATTTGTCTTTAAATTAATTGGAGTTTAGGTAAGATAGATGAAGAGAAGTGACTGTTCAGTTCAACAGAGAAATAGGCAGTAAAACTAGTAAGTAAATGTAGCTTAGAAGGAAAAGAGAAATGAACAGCCTTGAACTAACTGGCATGGTTCGATATCAATTAGTATAGGGCAGACAGGAGCCGTATTGATTATAGAATTATACAAAATAGGTATGAAATACGGCCTAATCTTAACATACAGACAGGAGATAGGATTTACGGATAAACTGAGACGACAGAAAAGATTAACATAATTCAATAACCAGTGGTATATGAAACCACGTACAAACAGGCATTATGATACTGCAGCTCATTCCCATAATCTCAAATATCCCCATTCCACCAGAATTATCATTATTTGGTATTCTATTCTGCACTTCGGCAAAGTGGTCCTATATCAATACAAACTGCGGCAAAGTCGCGTCTTATACACTACTCAAATTGGTCCCTATTCTTAAAATATGTGGAGTGAAAAAAATATTACAGAGTTTAGTACATGAAAAGATTGTGAGACTGTTCTGCTACTATCTTCTATCTGTATCTTGTATCTGTAAATCTGTATGCTATGCTAATAGAATTATCTTTTCAAAGATAATAATCTGCTCCGACCTCTGCCTTCATATCAGTCTGTTTCTGTAGTCCCTTGACTCAATCCTCCCATCTCCAACTCATTAAATAAATAATAATTCTTGTTCTTACGACAATGTCAAGTGACGAAGAAATTTCATATGGGGTCACTCAGAAGAGTGAACCTCAGCTTATATTTCAACGGCAATTCCATACCATCCTACCGGAAGGCAAAGATGGATTTACATCAACAGAAAAGTGTGTAAGGGGAGCATTAGTCTGAATTCAGCCCTCCGACTTTTTCAATCAAATTTTGGAATGTTTATGAAAGAGTGCTAGCAAATCAACCCAGAACGAACAACGCTGTTGAAGCCTGGAATCGGCGGTTCGGTGTATTCGCAGGTTGTTCAAACCTTCCTGTATACAGATTGTTGCCACTTCTTATCAAAGAACATGATTACACAGAAGGCATCTTATTGTTAAAAAGTGCAGGCGAGTCACTTACAATCAGTAGGGACTCACCTATATCTATTCCGTGCCTGGGGAACGGTATTCCGTTCCCCAAAAGGAACGGAATACCGTGCCTGGGGAACGGTATACCGTGCCTCGGGAACGGAATACCGTTCCCCCAAATTCAGAAATAAAATTGAGATTGGGGAACGGAATACCGTTCCCCAAATGCGATTTTTCCTTCCAAATTTTGGGGAACGGTATTCCGTTCCCCAGGCACGGTATTCCGTTCCCATGAAGTATGGATTGAAGTATTTCAATTTTCCTCACATGACATATACTACCTTCCCCTCGCTCTAAGATTTTTGTTTTTTTAACAATCAACCAGTCTTAGTCGAACCTTCGAAGAGTGAACACATAAATTTATCTTGCTCCCTTATCAATTGGCCTTAAATTAAATCCAATCAGACTCAACACATATCCATAGTCAAACCGATAATAAATATACATATCTACAAATATGGTAAAATAAACCATGAGTGAAGACCTCAATACACCAAAAAGACCCCGAAAACCCGACTCAAGTCAATCAAACAGCGAAATAACATCTCCTGAAATTCTACAACTACCCAAAAAACCAAAAATTATCAGTGTTCATCCACCAAAAACTAAAGACATGAAGACATACATTATAGGAAATAAAAGAAAGTGAAAAAAGAATTAAAGCTGAACTTAATAGTCTAAGAACCGAAGTCAATAAAATCTCAGAGATTGAACGACAAGTGTCCAAAATCCAAAGCAATGACAGAAAGAAAAACATAATAGTCTATGGTTTGAATGAAGCAACAAATGAGTCCATCCAAGAACGAAAAAGCGGCTATCTCCGATCTCGCAGCAAAACTTGGGCTTACGGCAATCGACTTCGACAATGCATACCGCATTCCAGTTAAAATTCCAAAACCAAATACTCCTAGACCGATGCTCATCAAACTCATCCGTATGATCGACAAATACGAAATTATGAGTCTAAAATACAAACTGCATACGGAAAAAATCTACATAAATGACGATCTCGACCCTGACGAAAGAAAAATACAAACCGCAATCCGGAAAACCCTGAAAACTATAAAGCAAACACGACCAGATGCCAAGACTAAAATACGGAAAAACTCTATCCTGGTGACAGAAAATGGAAAAACCGAAGAACTTATCGTCGACGGAAGCTTCAATGTCATCCCTTCATCGTCAAAGACTACCCCCATCCCATGAAAACCCGGCTGGCCACTACAATCATGCACACAAAATACAACAATATTCAACTTTAAAACTCTCTACTGGAACATTGAAGGAATCAAAGGAAAGAACAAAATCTTCTACAATGAACTACTGCAAATAAATCCCTCAATGTTCTGTTTATCAGAAACATGGCATATTTGTAAGTTTAAAAATAGACTAATCTTAAATAATTACGATATTATTGAATCATTTGGCACTAGAACCAGTGAGATGGGACGATATAGCAAGGGTTATATAATAGGAATTCAAAAGAGCATCACTAAACTTGTAAATACAATGTATGTCGATAACGAATTCTGCATTCTACAAATAAAAGAAGCAGACAGAACATTCCATATAATATTCTCGTATATACCACCCAACTCAACAACTGATTTTGAAGACATTATCATGAAAATAGACCCTTTCATCAATCACTGTATTTTTTTAGAAGATATTAATGCTAGAATAGGATTATTCAATGGTCTAGACTATAACAGCGACTCAAATATTTCTAGAAATAGCAAGGATATCATTACTAATAAACGAGGAAAGAGGCTAATAGAATTTCTAAACATGTCAAATTACAATATACTCAACGGAAACTCCCCACAAGATAAGACAGGACAATTTACTTTTGTAAACAGAAATGGTAGCAGTGTAATTGATTTATGTCTCATGTCTAAGAACATTAAGAATACTGCATGCTTTATACTCTTGGATCTAGAAGGATCATGTCATTTTCCTATCCTACTTAACCTAAATAGAAAATTAGAATACATACCAAGATTTAAAATTCCAAGAGTTGTCTGGGATAGCAATAGGAACTCTGATTACCAGGGAAATCTAGATAATCTCCTCCAAAATCACACTGAAAATCAAATTTCAATATACGACTTATCAAACAATGTGTACAAGGCTATTGAGTGTAGTAATATGATTAAAAATAAATCACTAGGAGGAAAGGTGATTACATACGGCCCGGCTTGGTTTGACAGAAAATGCCTTCAACACAAACAAAAAAGCAGGAAATCACTTCGCGACTTTAGAAATGCTCAATACGAAGATAAAAATACAATGAGAATAAAATACCTTGAAGCCAACCGAGCATACAAAAGCCTCATTAAAGCAAAACAGATCAGATTCAATAGCATCCTAGAATCCAAACTTAATAATGCCAAGTATCCTGGAGAATTCTTTAAAGCCCTATCATACTTCCGTCCTAAACAAAATAATTGTAACTTCGAGAGCGTCACGCCTTCTCAATTTTATGACTACTTTTCATCCCAATTTAACCGTGCCCATACACAACCAATCTCTAATTCAATTCCAGTAGATAACATCGACTTCCTTGACAAAGCTTTTACAATTGAAGAACTAGACTTAGCGATTAAAAAATTATCAACTAATAAAGCTCCTGGACCAGATTTCATACCAAATGAAGCCTGGAAATACTTAAATTCTGACCAACGAAATATTCTCTTAGAATCTCTTAACTCTTGTTATGATAAAAATCAAATTCCAGATGGATGGTCGAACATTACAATTGTGCCCATTTTTAAAAAAGGAGATAAGGAAAATCCCAGTAACTATAGACCAATTAGTTTAGTTAACACCGGACTTAAACTTTATACTATGATACTGACTAACAGACTCAACATATGGTGCGAGAACAATGAAAAAATTTCAAACTTTCAAGGTGCATACAAACAAAAAACAGGCTGTGAGGAACATATATTTATTCTCAACACTATTTTGCAAACCAATGTTAAAAAAAGAAGAAAAATCTTTGCCTTATTCATAGATCTTTCAAAATGCTTCGACTCAATATGCCACAAAAAACTATGGGAAAAACTAGCTAAGGCTGGTATTAGTTTAAAATTCATTGAAACTATCAAATGCATATACAAAAACGCCAAAGCCAAAATTCGTACACCCTTCGGAGAAAGTAAATACTTTCCAATGAACAACGGGGTTCTGCAAGGGGAAACCTGTAGTGCTAAACTCTTCACCCTATTTATTGAAGATATTATTGCTATTCTTGACAACTCGGGAATACCCGCACTGAAAATGATCTCTAAAGATATTCATATCCTGCTGTACGCTGATGACATGATCCTACTAGCATACAACGCTATAGAATTACAAGAAAAAATTGATATTCTCAAAGAGTACCTTAAAATTAATGATCTAGTTGTCAACCTAGATAAAACTAAAATTGTGATATTCAAAAACGGTAATTATAAATACAATAATCCTAAAATATACTGGGACGACAAAATAATAGAAATAGTTGAAAAATACACATACCTTGGTGTTCCTTTATATAGCAACATGAACTACAAGAAGACCTGCTCCGATTTCATCTCAAAATCAAATCTGGCACAAAACCAGCTAATAGGTATTTTTAATAATAGGAGTACAACTTCGATCAAACTTACCTCGTATAACGGCTAATAATAAAACCTATAATCTTAACGGAATAGAACAAATATACAAAAGTGATAAAAGCCCACTTTGCAAATCTTGTATCGTCTCGCAAACAGAAGACATCTACCATATTTTATGTATATGCCCAGCATACAATTACTTAAGAAATACTAGTTTTAAGGATGAATTTGTAATCCCAAATAATGGTGTTGATTATATGGAATTTGTTAAAGAACTAAACTTAGATAAGCTTAAAGCCTGTGCGCAATTTATAAACAAAGCCATTGTTATAAGAGAAATTCTACAAGAAAATATGATCTAATAATAAGTTAACTACCCACTAAGACTAAGATACGAAAACAAAATAATATGTGCATTTCCATTGATTGTAAAGGCTATGGCCACATCAATTAGACAATAAAAACCTACTACTACTACTAACAATCAACCAATCCTCTCGCTTAAAAAAACCGATTCTCAACACATATAACTGTTGAATATAAAATACACTATATACTGCACATTCCTAAAATTTTAATTCCTAAATCACTTCCCATGACCTGTAGAATACAGTAAAAATATTTTTTTGGTCCATGGTCGCGCTCTATACTGCGCGGTCGCGGCAAGTCATGTTATGGAATCATCGCCTGGTTCAAAGTTTACACGCAAATCGTGTCTCCAGATCCAGAAATGGATGCCATATCAGCCCTGACTTTTGCATTTGCGTGTCCCTCTGCTCTGCTCAATTTTGTTTTGATCTTCACTGGTATTGTAAAACTCAGGGAAATCCAATATTTGCTCACTCAAGTTTTTAAACTTCAAAAACGAATCATTGGTAAGCGGATTTTATTTTATTATAACTAATTGTCCAAATAAATCTACTGGGCTAGGATTTTTATAGTTTAAGTTAAAGAAGGGTTGGTTTTGATTTATTTTTTTCAAACCCATATAATTGGCCAAATGCTTCACAGTGTGGGTGCTCTAAAGCGGAAGTAGTACATACACATTTATCTATTCTAAAATGCCGATCAATCTTGAGACACATATTCAAAGTATTAGGAGGAGCCTGATTCAAATCAGAAAAGTCATGGGAGTCAGTTTTAAGTATTTGAGGAGGCTAAATTAATTTAATTATGAGACCAATTAAAATAAATCCATATTGCTAAGCATGTCAATATTATTTAAACACCTTTCAGATTCAAAGGACGGAACGTACAGGGCCAAGACGGACAGGGTTGGTCGAATAATCTACCTCGCAATTGCAGTTGTGTTTTATTGCCCGTTTTTTGGCTTCAGTTGGCCATTTATCGCAAAAAATGATTACCGGGATCCATCTTACTACATGACGAAAAACCTCCCCCTCTCCGAAATCCAGAAACAATTCCTGAGGGCCCTCATGACAGGGGCTGCTTTCATGCACTGCGGGGTTGTAGTCTTTATTGCCATTTTGAACATCTCGATGTGCTCCTCCATGTTCATCCTATTTCTAGATTTAATATGCAAATTTGATACGAAAACGTCTCTAAAAACAATCCCTAAAATTCCGAAGTTTCCAAAAAATAACGGAAATGGTGAGAAAAGGGCGGAAGCCGTCATACACTTTGCGACTACTGTCCAGAAAGATAAGGCAACTCAAAAATTCCAGTCCCAATTCAGGCAAAATTGTTTGATATATTTGCAACTGAGGATATTCGTCAATTTGGCAAATGATATAGTCCAGTATTTGGCACCATTAATTCTACTGGTTTCTCTGCTTGTATTTTGTGTGTTGGCGTACATAGTGATCCACTTCTTTGGAAAAATTGAAATATTTATAGTTTTGCTTACTGTTTGCATCAACGTTGTAATTACAAGTTCAGTGCAAACGATACTTCCGTTTTATGAAGAAATTTTTGAGCTTTCTAAGAAATTTAGGAGGTTTTGGGAACAGCGGCCTTTGAATGGGTACGATCTAAAATGCATCAATTGCTGCCGACCGATTAAAATGCGTGTAGGTCCTTTCTTTGATATTGGCAAAAGCACTAAATCCACCTATTTATCATTAGCTGTGTATTACACCATCTCCTTTGTGATTTCTCTGGATATTTAGAAACCATTTTGGGAGCCAGGATTGAACATAAAAATTCATAAGCTAGAAGCAATTAAATTGCATATTGTGACTAAACTTAAACTAATTGTAAGCTAAACTTTTTGATGGCAATAAGTTCTGGACCCGCTTCAACCTTTTTTAAAGAAATATTCTAGACTTAGATATATGTGTATTGAGGTCAAGTTTATGCGATGGTCATCTAGATCAATAGCCAAGAAGATAAGAAGTCAAAGGTCAATAATTGCTCAAAATTTAACATCCCTTGAGATATAATATCTATGCACAAGTATTGCCCATGGCAATTCAACTATTTAATCTTAAGTACAAATAATCTAATGAATTTTTTGTTTGCGCATTTTCGCGATCGTTGAGGTTTGATTTTCGTAATAATTTAATACCATACTACGATCATTTCGATGACGTTGGAACTATCTTATTTCACAATATGTATTATGCAGTATAAAATCGATTTAGGATTATGCACGGTTTCACAGGTTGTAGTTGAATATTTTTAAAAAATAGCCACTCCAAAAATGAAAATGAGATTATACAACGAGCCTAAGAATCGTCAACCTGTAGAACCCGTAATATTATCCCAGTAATTTAAATAATTAATGATTCTAAGCGGCCGAATATCTGTGAAAGAACCTTAAAGAATTCAGGTTCAGAACTGGTATCAAACTGGAATGCTACAACATTTTTTTCGTGATATGAAAAACTAAACACCGAAAAATTTTAATACTCCTTTGACTAGACGCAAATGAATTTGCCACAGAATTAAAATTCTTATTTCCTTATTCTTATTAGTATTTTATCAATATAAAAAAATTGTTTTCACACAAACGACACAAACTTATTGGAATTTCTAGAAATTAGAACGGAATTAAAATTAATTTTTTCCAGATAAAATCAGATAAAATGACAAAAGATAAAAAGTTCACGAGTTTATGCAAACCCAAAGCATTCCAACATTTTGATATGTGGCTTGCCGTTTCCCGATTCTCAAAAATTTCCAATTTCTTATATAATCAACCTTTTGTTTGGAACATTTCTGAAGACAATATATTTCAGAGGCCGTTGGGCCAACTTCAGGTGTTTATATTTATGTCGATGGTAAACACTTGTTTTGGAATCTTCAGCTGGTCAAAGGTTATTAAACAAATCGTATCACATGAAAAAGATCCGGAAATGGATATCAAATCAGCCCTGACCTTTGGATATGCCTGTCCCTTTATTGCCTTCGTTACAGTTACAGTATTCACTGGAGTGCTTAAAGCTAAAGAAATATGGTTCACACTTTCTCAAGCTTTTTTGTTTCACAGACGGACAATAGGTAAGTCAACTTAACGTAAAAACCCCCAAAATTTTTTAAATTGATTTCCATGTAAAAATCACATAATTTGCTCTTATTTAGAGTTTACAAAGAATTTTAATTATTTTCATTTTCAGATACACAAAACAAGTCATATTTGGACAAGTCGAATAAAATTGGACTAGTGTTACATTTAGCAATGGCAGCTGTAGCCTACTGCCCCTTCGTTGGAGTCAGTTGGCCTTTTATTACAAAAAATGATTTCAGAGATCCATCTTACTACATGACAAATCATCTCCGACTGTCATCGATCAATAAACAAATTCTACGTTCTTTGTTACTAGGAATAGCATTCGTGCACTCAGGCATGATTATGCTAATTGTCATTGTAAATATCATGGTATGTCTGTCCTCTATGATCTTTGGCCTTGAATCAATTTGTAAACTTGATTCACGGAGGAACCTAAAAATTGCTACTCGGCAGACCCAATTTGATTCCATCCACTTCGTGTCAACTATTAGGGACGATTCGTTCCTCTCTCATTATTCCATGGATTAATATATATTAACGCTATGCTCAATAAACTGAGACACATTCGTGTCATGTACGACTAACAGTAATCATCACTGTAGTGTACATTTATCTGCATATAATATTGGTGGAGATGCAAGTTCGCTCTCCTTACTCTACTGCCAAGTAAAATAAATTATTCCCCAGTTTAAATTAATATACATAATTATAATCTCTATAATTTTAACAAAATGAAAGATGCCTAAATGGTTAAATATTTTTCGTTCTACACCAAAAAAACCCAGTGAACTGAAAGTAAACATTTTAAAAGACCGTTTTACAAAAAATCGTGATATCATCTGCAACGATAATTCCAGTGAACAGACTAATTCGATCAACGCTTTTGGCGATCGTTCCGCCTCTATTTCTTCGATAAGTTCAATAAACATAGATTTTCCAAACATTATAAGACCTTGTACTATAGGTATAGCTTCTTCAGAAGAAATCTCAACAATTGGTGACAGTTCAATTGAGAATATAGAACGACCTACTCCAAATTTCGATTCCTTGGATCAGATTATACCACAACCACTACCTGTTCCAAACCCAGTCATTCCATCAGCTCCTCCACTGACATTAAGCGACCAGGTAAACACCCGCAATTCATTTATATCTAATCCATCACACTTATCCACGGAAGAGCAAGAACATTTGAGGAACCTCCTGAACGTAGAAATCCATCCTCCTGCCCCAGAGTCCACATTTTTCCTATCGACCAACAATCAAATTCAACCTAGAAACATGAACGTCAATATCGAAATGCCGAAATATAACTCTCTGCTGTCCAAAACAGCCCTTAGAGTGTTTTTACACAGATTCCAGTCTTGGGCTCAGTCAAAGGGAATGTCATCACCCCAGGCAAAATTTGCACTTCCATTAGCCTTTTCTAGCGCGTCCGCCCAGAATTATTTCATGATCACATATAATGATCAAGTCGACAACAATATAGATTTTGCTCGTTTTGCAACTGACTTCATGACAAGATGCCCAATGGAAGCGGAAGACCCAATTTCGATTTTAGAAGTCCTTAAGCAAAAGCAATCAGATATAGAGAAAGCTTCCCTATTTGTTCAAAGAATCAGAGCTCAAATCGGCGACGATTACACTCGATACCCAGAACCAGAAATAATCAAAATGATCATGGATGGACTTACGCCTAGCCTCAGAACATATTTGGAGTGTAAAGGACCACCATCATCTTATGAAGAATTGATAAATCTCATCACGCATTTCGAACAACGAGGCCTTCAAAAAACCCTTATGACTACACAAGTCACCCCAGCAGCTCAAATCGCTTCATTGCCACCTCTACAACCCGTAGCCCCTGTAGATACAGTACCGTTATCGGTACACTACGCCTCTTTTAGCGATTTAAAAGGCATCAAAACCCAAATTGAAGACCTGAGCAAAGTAATCCACAAATTAACATCGAAAGATAACCCCAGTTCCCAAAATGCAAACTATTACAGAAACTACAAGCAAAATCGAAACCGAGGAAGTAACTCTCCCTTTTGCCACGGTTGCAACAGATCTGGACATTGGGATTCTACTTGTTATTATCAAAATGACGACCAGTACTATGGATATGACGACAACAGGACCAATCATAATTACGATCAACAATATTCATATCACAATAACAGTCAAGACCACCACTACTATAATGATCCGCGTCAAGATGAAAGAACTTACGACAGAACCGAACGTTCTGCTTCTCGAAACAGAAATCAGGGAAATGGCGAGCGTCGGGCAGATTGATCTGTCCACCTAAACGAATTAGACACTATTCATGTACAAGAAAACCATCATTCATAGAACTTTCATCCTTTTCGCAATTTGGCCATTCTAAAAACGGACCCTTGACCATCGAAGTCATGATCAAAAATCAGAAACTTACAGCTACATTAGATCACGGATCTAAAGCTTCAATCATCGATTCCAAACTTGCTAGAAACTACGAGATCTACAATAACGACTTTTTCACATTATCTGATTTCGGACATAACCCCATTTCTGATACTGGATTCATTTTACTTCCAATTCAAATCGGCAAAGCCATGGTAAAATACCCATTCTTCGTAGTAACAGATCCACCTTGTCCATTACTTCTTGGATACGATTTCATAACCCAATACAAAATATGTACAGATGAATATCATCGATGCATCCAATCACAAGACTTCGGAATTATTCCCTACTCGAGTCCTCCATTTGAACCTTTCAAGAAACATCAAAACAAAACATTTGATACATTTTTAGAGGCGATGAAACCAGTTCTTCCCATCGAACGTGTAATTCTATTTTTAACGCAGAATTCTAAGACTAGTAAAGATGTTCCACAAGACACTCAAAATTATGATGACTACGAACATCAACCAATCCTAACTTCGCCCTCCCACAAGAAACCCATCAACCCTTTAATGAACTCAAAAGTGTCCGTAATGGTCCATAACATTACAGAAATTTCAAGGACGAAACATTGTCAGCCGAATCAAAAAAAGATCTTACATCTCAAAATGCCAACCAGGAAATTTATTATCAAGACTCAACGAAAAAGGATTGCTCGATCATCATGTGAACGAATTACTTTCTCACACTATAAAGATTCTACTCTTCGCTGTAAAGACCACCAAGTCCCAGCATCAACTTACATCTTATGCCACAAACACGTCAAGAAAAAACGATAACCTCATCATATCATATTTCATTTTTCAACGTTTTTCGACTCGGATTTGTCCTCGAACTCAAATTAAAAGTCATCATACACACTTAATAATTATAAAATGAACTACTTAGACATTTACCTTGATATGACTTTCTCAAGAAATTCTCCTGACCTGACATTTTATAAAGATCAACAGCAAATACATTAATAACCAGAGGATTCAACACCTCTCAACTCATACTCAAACTATCTTAAATTACAACTCGTATCATACAAAGCTCTTGGAACACATAATCTACCGATTCTTCAAGGACTGCAGGCAGCCTTGACATAGAACCCGATTTCATGAATAAGACGCGCATCATAATCATAAAAAATAAAAATCTAAGCTGGCCAGCCACAGAAAATAATAAGCCATAGAAAATAATAATCCACAGAGATTATCAATAATGTCTCGGACGACGTAAACAGATGAGATGGCCATTACATTATTTGTTTACTTCTTCTGATTCTCTTTTATCTTCATTACTCCAGTCAACAGCAATAAAGTTCCAACCCATGAATACATCACTCATTCAATAAAAAGAGCTTCATCATCAATCGACACAATCGGATCACAATTTGTTCCTGTACCATTACTCTGGACAACTCAACCTCCTGACTTCATTAACTCTTCATCTCGCAATCTTCATAACATACTTCCGAACCAGTTATCCTGACCACCTAGACACACCTAAGGACCATGTTCCTGACCAATCTGCTTATTTTCATCGAAATCTCAATTCGCCCCAAGGTATTTTCAAAACAGACGCAGACGGACTACAAAGAACGATATGTCAGCTAAGTTATCTATTTATTTCTTAATTATTCTAAACCTAGTATTATCAAAATATCTTATTTAATTTTTTGCGTATTACATTCTGAGTTTAATTAACTTTGTTATTTTTAAGATATACATTAGTAATAATCATGTCTATTTAGTTTAAATTACAATTTGATTTACAACCTTTTCAGAACAAACGTACTAATATACTCTCAATTTCATATTCTCTAATTAAATATACTATACTTACGCCTACATTTAAATCCATATCTATTAGTATCACACATTACATTTTAAACAATATGAACACGATAATCCGCTATTTTCATTTTTATGGAGTTTTTTTTCCCCACCTACAAACAACACAATTACAGACAATAGATTACTACACACATCTTTTTTTTGTTATTGTTATTAAAAATTTTAATCTAATTTTTTTTTTATCTGTTTTCATTACCTATTGGTGGTGCTGGATGTCGGTGTGCCGACGCTTTCGACGCTTCCGACGTTGACAACGCTGCCGGACCACACCCACAGCCACACCCCTTGAACTTTGACCTCTGAAGGGGGTACTTGGGGGTGTCCCCTTGACCGTCCCTTAAGGACCCTTCATCCCCGGAGAGGGCCCTTAAAAAATCAAAAATTGTCCTATTATTTATTGTTATCATTTATTGTCACTTTCCCTTCATTTATGTATTTTGAAATACGTCGAAATCATATTTAAAGTTTTGTTTCAAATATAATAATAATAATTGTTACGTTTAGATTAATTTAATTTTAGAATTACCTTCATGTCGATGTAATCTTTCCACTTTAACGCCTAGAATAGCGTATTCGTATCACTACTTACCTTATTCCAAATTGTCGATAACTTGTATTTAATTTTAATGATCAACGCACCTTTTTTTTTAATTGTTAATCCTCAATTTCCGAATTCCAATTTTATTTTATATATTTAAGGCGTGGCACTTTATACGCCTCGAGATTCTTGACTTATATTTGCCTCTTATTTTAGTCATAATATTATATCGTTACTTTAACATGTCATTTATTTTTACTCCTTTCGGTTTGCTATGCAAACACGTAAAAAAACAATAGGGGTATTAGGGACGATTCGTTCCTCTCTCATTATTCCATGGATTAATATATATTAACGCTATGCTCAATAAACTGAGACACATTCGTGTCATGTACGACTAACAGTAATCATCACTGTAGTGTACATTTATCTGCATATAATATTAATAGGATTAATATAATAGGATTCCATCCACTTCGTGTCAACTGTCCATGAGTTAAACAGACAGCAAGACCAACAATCCGAATTCCGGCAAAAATATATGATATATTTGCAACTGCGAATATTTAACACGCTATTAAATGACATCGTAATTTATGGTGGTCCAGCATTGATCTTGGCAGCCCTTGTGTTGTTTTGTGTGTTTGGTTTTGTTGGAATTCGACTCTACGGGAAAGTGGATACAATTATCTACCTAATTGCCCCAGTAATAAATATCGCAATTTTGACTGTAATTCAGACGATTTTACCCTTGTGCGAACATATCTTAGAACTGTCTAGAACGTTTAAGCGTGTTTGGGAACAGCGCCCTCTAGACTTAGCGAATAGGAAATGCGTCAAATATTGCAGACCATTGAGAGTTGAAATCGGACCTTTCTTTGTTGTTCAAAAAAGTACTAAATCCACCATCGTATCTTTAGCCGTGTACTACACAATATCATTGGCGATTTCTGTGGATATTTAAACAAACTTGGGGGTTGATAATTATTATTTATAAAATAAATTACTATTTAAACTGTTGGGGGAAGGTTTTATGGTGGTTTCATTCCAAAACTTAATAAAAACGCAATAAAGTATACATTACAGGGTTATGTATTTTATTTATTTGTATCATATACAATAAGACTCCCAGCTCCAAGCAGGACGGCTAGATAAATTAGTAAGATTCGAGGGAGTTTCTAACGAATTTAGAGTTCATTTTCAAAATAACCGTAAAATAAATGTCTAGTTTGTTTTCGTCACATAAATAGTTCAATACTCAACTATCAAAACCCTAGATTAACAAAGCCAATAAACCCAAGGTATGCCATTAGCTGGATAAATTCAATCATTTCAGTTTGATTGGATTGATGAAATTGGTTTCCAATCCCTTTTTTCAGCAAGCTAAAACACTGAAAGAAGAATTGGTGCCTGGTTAAATTTCCGTGCTTTGAAATTGCTTGAAATGAACTCGTTTTTAGTTTACAAGAAAATTGAGCATTTAAATTAGAGTAGCTTGTATAACCGATTACTATTAGGTCTCTTTGCTTATGCCTGATAGAATGAGAATTCTGCTCCACTTTAGCGTTGTTGACGATGTCTATAAGTCAACGCGGTTTTCATCCAGGACCAGTAACTACTAAACTCTAATAATTTAAAACGGTTATTAACAGAGTCCAGATAAAGTTTCGGGTGTTTGTTGAAAAAACAATATGTCGAAAATAAAGTCAAAACTAAACTTTCGGAGTTTTGTTAGCAAACTAGAAACTCTCAAAACCATAAATTTTGATATGTGGCATAGTGTATCCCGATTCTCCAAATTTTCAAATTTCCTATATAATCAGCCGCTTGTATGGGACATTTCCAATCAAAAGTTAATTAAACGACCGTTGAGCCAACTTTACGTGTTTGTCTTATTTTCCATTGTATACATTTGTTTTGGATTCTATACTTGGGCAAAGATTTGTAAGGAAATCTTAAGTCATGAAAAAGATCCGGAAATAGATGCCAAATCCGCGCTGACTTTCGCGTTTGCCTGTCCAGCTACTGCCTTTGTTACTGCTACTTTGTTGACGGGAGCATTTAGTATCAACGAAGTATATTTCATACTTTCTCAAGTTTTCAAACTGGAAAGACGAACGATGGGTAAGTTTTTTATTTTACCTTACACCTACACTTACATTGGCTTGAGCTTAAGCCAAATAAAAATCTGAAATGTTCGATGTTAATGTTACCTTGTACATTACAGTTACTGATTTACAATTTTTCAGATTCTCGAGACGAAGCTTATACGAAAAAATCGACCAAAATCGGTTTGACGATGCATTTAATAATGGCACTGGTAGCTTACGCTCCATTTTTTGAATTCGTTTGGCCATTCATTGCAAAAAATAATTTCCGGGATCCAACTTACTTCTTCACAAAAGACCTCCCTCTCTCTTCAATCAAGAAGCAAATCTTACGGTCTTTATTACTAGGATCAGTGTTCCTTCATGCCGGAACTATTATCTTGCTTGTGATTTTGAATGGCATGATATATCTCTCCTTCGTGCTCCTCAGTCTTGACTTAATTTGCAAGTTCGATTCACGATTTAGCAGCAAAATCGTCAATCGAAATATGAAAGGCTTTATTCAAGCTCCTAGATCAGTCAAGGAATCCGTCGTCGACGTCGAATTTGTGACAACTGTCGAGAAAGATAGGAAATCAAAACAGAAACAATCCGAATTTCGACGCAATTATTTAATCTATTTGCAATTGCGAATATTTGAGACCTTGGTAAACGACTTTTTAAAGTATTGTGCACCCGTGATATTATTGGCATCCCTCTTGCTGTTTTGTGTCTTTGGCTACGTTGTTATTCGGCTGTATGGGAAAGTGGAAATGATTGTCTACTTAATTGCGCCGATTGTTGATTTTGCACTAATTTTTTTAATGCAGACAATATTTCCGCTCTGTGAAAATATTTTCGAATTGTCTAAAAAGTTTAAAAGGGTTTGGGAACAGCGACCACTTGGTTCGGCAGATCGGAAATGCGTCAAATATTCCAAACCGCTGAGGTTTAAAATTGGACCTTTCTTCAATGTGCTGAAAAGCACTAAATCTACTTTTCTATCCTTAGCAGTTTATTACACTACATCGTTGGTGATTTCTTTAGATATTTGAATGAATTTTTTTTAAATATCAAAACCGTACGTATTTATTCATGTCTAATTGTTCATATGGATTCTCATTTTTATCATGATTTCATACAAATATTCATTCATTAATTCATGTATTATTAACCTTTTCCTTACCAACTACACAGACCGTGTAGTTTTAAAAATGTCACCATGGACCAAGGCCCTAAATCTATAGCGACAAGATTCCAATGAGGTTGGATCATTTGCCTTTAAAATATTCTCCCATTTTTTTCGGGACTTGTTATTTTAGATTATAGGTAACATAGGGAAGATAGTGTCCCCCCTTGGTAACTATCAAAAAACGCCTCTTCAAAAAATGCCCACGGGCCACCCTTGCCGAACTTCGGCAAATCCAAAACGTTAGGACATTTTGTAGTTTTAAAACGGTAACCATGGACCGACTACACAGACCCTGTGTAGTTTTAAAACGGTAGCCATGGACCGACTACACAGACGCTGTGTAGTCGACTGCTTTCACGATTGCGAACGTTGCAGCCCTCATAATTAGAGTTAAATATAAATATTTGGAAATAATTCCCCATCCTTAATAACTAGTTAGAATATACACAAATCTAAATAATGCCCAATCCTTTATAACTTGTCGGAATATACACAAATCTAAATAATTCTATGTCTGAACATTGACTGAAACAAAAACAAAATTAGTTACATTTGTCAGTTCCGAACTTTAGACTCTCTGATTTATTTGGAAAGTTCATTGGAACGTTTTGAAACTCCAGGTATGCCTCGACCAACTATCTGGCTAGCTTATCCAAAAGGTTTCAAGGTCTTGGAGCTAATAGGTTTATCAGGAAAATTCAGAGTTTATCCAAAAACATTAAAAGATAGCGACTTTTTGAGGAAAAAACTCCTGTATACCGCCAATGGTCTACAATTGTTGCATGCTATAGCCAATGAGCTACGATTGTAGACGTACAGGGTGAAAGTAAATAAACCATTCAAATGCATATAGCAAAGTATCGGAGAGTAATCACATAATTAACAAATCATATTATATATATTTGATATATTCGAATGACGTATCAAATGATTAATCTCAATTAGCCCCAACCATAGAGCAAAATTACATACGTCATTCAAAAGCCCTTGATCATAGCTTTCAATTGACGTACAAACGATTAAAACACACAAAATATCAAAAACCTCAAATTGCCCCAGTCATAGAGTAAAATTACATGCGTCATTCGAAAGCCCTTAATCATAGCTTTCGAATGACGTATCCCACATATATGTTTGTTTTTTCACCTCTTTGACCCCTCTCCACCCGTCAGGGGGTGATCCCACCCCCAAATCATATACACCGTTGAATAGCCCTTGACAATAGCTTTCCATCGATGTATCACAAATGGGGGGTTGCTATTTGAAAAAATGTTAACCTTTGACCTTTCCCCCCTTGAACTTTGACCTCTAGGGCCCCCAAACTAACTTGACCTCCGCTTGGATGTCCTATATAGATATCCGAAAGAAAAATTTGAAAAAGTTAAACCGTTTTCGAGTTATCGCGATGACGGACGGACACCATCAACGAAAACATAAAGTATCTTATAGTAACTAAGTAACATAGTACCACAAGCAACGGGACTACAAATATGGAGTGGGGACTTATTTCGGGAATTGATTTTCAAAGGGGAATTATTTAGGGAATTGTTTTTGAAAGATGCCTTATTTCGGGAATGGATCTAATGGGGGCTTATAACAGGAATGGATTTTATAAGGGGGCCTATTCCGGGAATTGAGGGTCTTATTTTGAAAATCGATCTATTTGTGGGGGCCTATTTTGGGAATTGATTTCTGACGACTTATTTCGGGGAAATAATTTTATGAAGAGGTTTATTTCTTTATTTATTTATTTGATTTTGTTAACTATCTATGGGGAATTATTTCGGAAATTAATCCTTAATTTTATTTACGAAGACGGACTTATTTGTGGGGATTTATATTTGGGTCTAGGTGTTGGAACATAAGGAACTATTTTGGGGATTTAGTTCTGATTTTGGTCTATACACGTATAAGCAGGCACTTCTAAGAATTACTATTTGAGTAGGCATAAAAAGATGTTTTGAAGGTGTGTATTTCGGAGTTGATCTTTAGTCTGAAGGACTTTTTGCGAATTTATTATATGTTATAAAGTAACTGCTAAGATTTTTTAGGGAATTTGCTAATGTGGACTATTTTTGTAATCAAGTATGTATTTTTGGAGTTTGAGATATTTTCTTTCAACCCCGAAAAGAAAATCTACAAATGTAGCACCATGGCTATTTAAGGGGACCCTTACACAAATGTAGCACTTCGGCACTTGATTGTCCGCCAGACCATCGGCGGATCTACTACTGTTAAATAGACGATAATATTGTCATTAGTATTAATGATGTTACGTTTTTAAAAACGTACTTTTAGGGTCTTAAGTACTTGCAAGTACTTTAGTTTGTATTTATAAATAGAGTTTTCATAAGATTGATAATAAAATATCATCGCATTAATTTGGTCCAGGGGGGTTTCTTTGATAAATTTGCATGGTCTTAGTTATGATTTCATAAGTTTTGACATGGAATCTAGCGAGATATAAGCCTTAAATTAATTTGTCGCTGAGTAACGCTTTCAAATATTAAGTCGGCAAGGAAAAGGTTAAGGAAAATATACAAGTTCATGCTCACAACACTATTGAGAGTATGAAGTATTAGGAAAACCCATACTCTTTTCAGACTAGGACACCCAGCACAGTGGTCTCGCTGTCGGCTTAAAACCGACGGTAAGTACGTTGATGTATACCTTCCCTTTTTAGCCCGAGTCAGGGCTTATGGAATCATGTTGTCCGTCCGTGACACGCTAGCGGCCAAACGGCAGGACCGATTGACTTGAAATTTGGGACACTTGTGTATTTTGCAAATGCGAAGGCTAAGTTCGAAGGTGGGAAAAATCGGTCGATCGGTTAACCCGTGGGGGCCATGCAAAAGCATCCTGACTCGGGCTATATAACACTGCACACTGTAGGCTTTTATTAGAAATTTAAAGCGTTTTGCTTTATTTCCTATTATCATTATTATTTTTTTAACCCTGTCGTAGGTACTTTATTATATAATTAATTTAAAATCTAATACAAAAAATCACAAAATACAGGTTCAAAACCTGGTTAGGTTTTTAGTTTTTGCTTGAGTTTTTTATATTTTACCGACCATGTAAAAAGAAACCATCAACTTGAGGGTAGGGTATGTTGGAATTCTCATTATTATACTATTTTAATATTTGTAATAATTTTAAGATATGTTTATAGTAATAAGACTAATAATGCTAAACAAAATCGTCTTCCGTCGGTTCTTCTTTATAAAACCGGGACAGGATCACCGTCGAAACTAAATTTGAATGAACTAATAGAGTAACATTGGACAATACTGAATCCGGGTGATTGAAGATTTATCAGGTGCTTAAGGTGGTATACGGATGATTGCGCCTAATCAATTGCGCTTAATCAATTGCGCCTAATTATTTGCGCCTAATCATTTGCGCCTATGTACACTTTGCGCCTACGTACACTTTGCGCCTAATCAATTGCGCTTATGAAAATTTTCCACTTTCCGTTTCCTGCACAAACTCTGGTCATCGATTGCAGATATTAAAATACAAAATAAAGAAATAATATTAATTATAATATATAGAGATTGTTTTTTATGTATTATAATATTATAGTAGTTTAGTAACAATGGCAGAGCACTAAATTCGGTAATTTGACATATTTTTGAAGGTAATATATTCATATTCGGTAAAGTAGCCGGTGCACAAACTTTTTACATAAGTTCAAAAATTAAAAATGGAATGAATGAGATTTGGAACTCCCAAACTTAGAGGATTAAAAATGTTGAAAACTGGAAAGTAAATGTGGTCCAATATATCCATTGCTTATAAATAATCTCTTTATAATGTAAAGGTATCTTTAATTAATATTTCAGTCTGCAATGGGTGATCAGTGATTTTGTACTAGAGATCTGAGCTGATTTCTGAAAGTTCGGAAAATATTCATAGGCGCAATTGATTCATAGGCGCAAATGATTAGGCGGAAAATTTATGTACAGGCGCAAATTGTACGTAGGCGCAAAGTGTGCATAGGCGCAAATGATTAGGCGCAAATAATTAGGCGCAATTGATTAAGCGCAATTGATTAGGCGCAATCATCCGCAAATCGCTTAAGGTGGGGTTTGAAAAATATTTCACGGCCTGAAATGACCATCCATAGATACACATAACGATAAAACTTTGATGTGGATTTTTATCATAAGCCTAAGCAATTTGAAAATTGCTTGGTAACGCAACCATTATTAGGCTTGTTACCATAGTGATTGTTGAAGTTACTATAGTTACAGTCGCAAATGCCCATGGCAACGACAATTTTTACTTACTTTCACATTTCTCAGAAAGTATTAAAAAAGTGGCCAAACCGGTTTACGGGGGGGGCTCCCCAAGCCCCACACGGTCAACCAATCGAACTATTTTTTTTTATATAAAATTCCTCGATAAATTTCGTATTCAGTATGCCCTTTACTTTTTTGATTTTTTGTCCATGCATGCTACAAAATTCAAGTGAATAGTAAAGTCGGCATACACATAGACTAATATTTTGTTATTATGAATATAGCAAGAGGTGAAAGAAATCAAAGCTCCTGTGCGAGATGCTTTTGAATTAATAAATAATAATTAATAATTAAATTAAATTATCGGAGTTTCTGGAAGTCACTAATTTCTTCATCTGATTATAGTTGTAAGACCTAGTAAACATGTTTGACTGATATTTTAACGTCTTTGGAAGTTTTGAAAAGATTGAAAATTTGATATGTATAAAACCGTACGTGTAAACTGTGAAGATAGACAAACGCAACGTTACGTACTTTCAAAAATTAAAATATTTTTATAACTTAAGACAATTCTTGTTCTGTTATTAAGGAGCCTCGCCGCTCAAATCAGAATTGTCCTTTTAGCTGCAGTTGATATCAAATTATTCTACAAAAATAAATGCCTTAAGGCTCCAGACTAGTTAATCACCAAGAAAAAATGAGTGTCATAGGGGGTACTTTTAACCCCTCTATCTTTTTAACGATATCAGATAAAATTATTAAATCAAATGTAATATGCACATCATTTCATTCCAAAAATTATGAAACTACTGCAAAAACTTGGAAAGCATTGGATCCATGAGAATTAATTTTTATTGCAATCGTATTTTTTTTAACTTGGATCAACTTCAGGGCTGGATAGGGTCGTTGTACGGACTTGCAATTTTTTCTAATTGATGGTTAATTTAATGCCTTAAAAAGGCAATGCATCAGAAGGGTCGGAGGGTCGCTGGAGGGGGGGGGGAGTAAAAAATCCTGGCCCCAACAGATTTTGCGTAAAATCTGAAAAACCAAAACAATACAAAACAACTTTTGTTTAAAATCCGTTTTTCGGGGTGGTCGAGTCATTTGAGATCATCTTAATCCCCCCCCCCCTCAGCGACCCTCGGCCATGAAATTGTCTATTCATTGGAAAAAAAATCGAGTCGGTACAGTGACCCTATAGGGCACACAAGTGTACCGCAGTTTAGAAAACATCTTTTAGTTAAATTTAAATTACAAGTTATTCTTACTCATTTGGGTTTATGCAATGGCTTGATAATTATAAGCGTTAAATAATCTTTCTAAAATATTTTTTTTTGAGAATTTAAGATGAACGGGTTCATGAGATAGAGGGGTCCAAAGTACCCCCCATGACATCTCTTTTTCCTTAGTGATAAACTACTCTGGAACCTTAATTCACGAACGTAAAAACAAATCTCTCTAGGGAATTATTTTTGCTTTCGTACTCTTGACTGTTATGACACCTTTTACATTACAGCTATTGATTACATTTTTTTCAAGATTCGCAAGATGACGAAGCATACTTTGTCAAGTTGAAGAGAATTGGTTTGACGATGCATTTAATAATGGCAGCTGTAGCCTACGCTCCATTTTCGGAATTTATCTGGCTTTTCGTTGTAAAAAATTATTTACGAGATCCAACTTACTACATAACAGAACATGTCCCAGTTTCCTCAATCAGCAAGCTTATCCTACGGTCTTTGTTACTAGGATCAGCTAGTGTTCTTTCATGCTGGAACTATTATATTAATACCGGTTTTGAATGGCATGATATACCTCTCTTTCGTGATCCTTTGCCTGGACTCAAGTTGTAAACATGATTCGCGACGTAACTCCAAAAATCGAAATATGCAAAGATTTACTCATAGTTCAAGATTGCTCAGAAACAACGAAAGCTCCGTGAAATCCGTCGACTTCGTGACAATTGCAACGAAAGATAGGAAACGGAAACAAATGGACTCCGAATTTCGACAAAAATATTTAATCTATTCGTAATTGCAAATAATATTTGATACCATAGTCAACGACCTTGTAAAGTATTGTGCACCTATTATATTTTTGGCATCTTTCTTGGTGTTTTGCGTATTTGGCTTCGCTGTGATTCGACTTTATGGGAAAGTGTAAATGATTATTTATATTCTTGCCCCAATGGTTGATTTTGGGATTATTGTTTTAGTGTAGACAGTTTAGACAGTATTTCCACTGGGTGAAAATGTTTTCGAAATGTCTAAGAAGTTTAGACATTAGATGGGTTTGGGAAGAGCGGAAGCTGAGTTTAGCGGATCGGAAACGCGTCAAGTGTTGTAAACCTTTGAGGTTTAAAATTGGACAATTCTTTTATGCGAGCAAAAACGCTAAAACCTCTTTCGTATCCTTAGCCGTCGACTGCAGTATATCATTGGCGATTTTGGTGGATATTTAGATGGAAGTGTTAATTAATAGTACCATTAGATGTCACATCCTCGTATCATGAATTCGGCATAATTAAAGCTCTTTTCAATAAAATAGGAATTGTATGCTCTCATAATTAATTATTGTTCCAAGTCATTTAAAATTAGGCAGTAGATGGTTGATCTAATTTTTTGTATTTGTTCTTTAGCTCCTTCATTATTTTAATGTTAGTACGAAACCACTCAACCAAGTTGAATACGGTTGGTGGGGGTACACTCAAGAAGGTTTTATAAAACCCGTCCTAGTGACCACAGAAATTTCAAGAATATTTTATCCATTATATTATGTAATATATTTTCTATTTGCTATTCCTACAGGATATGAAATATTCATATTGTGAATCCGATGGGTGCTAACGATTTATCGACAAATGTTATATATACCCCAAGTACCTTTGAATTATAAACTTAAACCCCAGTTTCACTTTAATAAATATTTCGGAAATTTTCGACTTGAAGTTTCAGACGACGTGTTGCTTCAGTATAAATACACTTTGACTTTGTAATTTAAAATATCTATGCTGGTACTTGGGTACCGGAAAAATCGATTGTATTAATAAAATGCTTGCGCAGTCTGATAATACTACAATAATTTTTTAATGTATATAAAAAGGCTTTTTATCCACAGTTCTTATTGGATCGCTAAAATATTCCTTTGATTAAAAAATATCGGTGTTTTAAACCGTTTACTTAGGTTAATTATTTTTTCAATTATCTTCATACGAAGTAATCGCGCTAACATGGCTGTTTTTATAAAGAACCAGTTAAAACTGGTGAATTTGGACATGTGGTCAGCCGTCTCCCGATTCATTAACTTTGCAGATTACTTTTATGCTCAGCCACTAGTTTTGGACTTAAAATTCGGGAAGCTAATGCCAAGATTTTCAAAATCACTCCGAATTTGGCAAACCTTCTCAATCCTCTTGATTTCATTTCTCCTCTATTCCGTGGGAAAACTGTATAATCAAGTGGTGAGCTATAGCAAAGATCCGGAAATGGGAGTCCAAGTTACGATCGCATTTGCCCTCTTGTGCCCCTTGCTTTTAAGCATTTGGAGTTTCATGGACGGGCTCTATATCAAAAGGATACCTGTTTCTTACATGTTGACCCAGTTGTTGAAATTGCAGAAGGAGTTATTGGGTACGGAAAATAATAGATGATCTTTAAGCACTGGAATTGGTATCAGGCTGGGTGCAATTTGACCTTCAATGGTTCCAAAATTGAGTATTGCACAGTTTTAATTTAGAAACTCTGCTATAAATGATTAAGTCACTAGAGACATTTTTTTTAAACACTTAAACGACATTTTAAAATAGCTCAAATTAATAACGATTCGAAGTGAGAACAATATATTTTTGCTTCTAGTGTCGAGTAATATCTAGGATTTATTAAGGTATTAAGGTATAAAAAATCAATGCTGTATTTCCCCGTCCTACCCAGTTGCCATTGTTCGTATTAATTAAAATTTTCTTCTTCAGATAATCCGAATAATTCTATCCTTGCATATTGCATTGCGAAATACAAAAGCTTTAGTTAACAGCATTTGACCTTCAGGGAGACTAAAATTTTGATTTTACGGCTAGGAATCATTGATAATTAAAACATTGAATAATTGCTTAATTTGACCAGGTAAAGATCCGAGTTTGGAAACGGGGATGAATCAAATGGGCTTGTTACTTCACTGTTTAATCGGAGTCCTACTCCCGGCGCCATTGCTAGGATTCCTCTGGCCCTTTGTCCCTAACAATCCATTCAAGGACCCGTCCTATTTCATAGTCAGGGACCTACCGATTCCATCCCTCGGTAAGACCTGCCTTCGATCAGGAATGTTGGGGATAATTTTACTTCACACCATCTTTATAATTAACCTTATGGCACTAATTACAACGATCTACCTCGGACTCGTCATCTACTGTCTTAAAACCTTGACCAGATCGATGCCAGAAAATCGTAGGGTGTTTAACATCCCCTTGCAAAGTAAATTGAAATTAAAATCAAGCTGGATAGCCGCAAAAAATCAAGTGAACGCTTCCAAAGGGAACTTTAAAGAGAACTTGGCATTCCAGAATATGAGGGCCGTGTTTTCACAAAGACTTCAATACCAGAAGCAGTTTCGATACAATTACGCCATGTACATGAAACTACAGCTTTTACACAAGATTTTTAACGAGTATCTACTGGTTCTGGCTCCTGTTGTTTTGGCCTGTGCACTCTTTAACCTCTGCTTGTCGGGGTTCATCTTAATCCGATTGTATGAACATGTGTCAATCATCACTTATGTAATTGCTGTTGTTTTTAACGTGGGTATTTTGCTGGGACTGATGCTAATGTTATCGTTTGGACAGGAAATGTTCGACCTCTCTTCTAACTTGGCACATTATTGGAAGCAATGGCCATTGACTTTGGTAGATAAGAAGTGGATTTGTTCCTGTCGACCCCTGAAAGGTGAAATTGGGCCTTATTTTTACGTGAAACGGAGTACAAAGTTGTGTTGTATTTCCCTGGCCTTGTACAACACGATGAATTTAGTGCTTTCGATTCATATTGACTAGGTAGTATTTAAACGGAAGAAAATAAACATAACTTTAATGAAGCATAGGTCAATAATGTTAGATTATATCACTTTCGAGTTAAAAATAGGATTGCGCAATTCAAAATTTTAGACATCATTCGGCATTCGGCGGCAACGGAAATCGCTGCGGATCGACATTAGCACATGTAAGTGTAGTGGTACTGGAAAAATTTTTTAACACGATTTGAATTTGGTTTGGTTTTATGCAAGCTGAGAATCTAAACGACTGAATGCAAAATAAATAGCAATTAAGGATCGATGATTGCTATTGGGTTTAATAAAAAATCGAAGAGTTTATCTTGTTGTAGTCCATTGGTTTAATTTAAATTCTAAGAAAACATCTAGCAATTAAAATTGTTTTTGCCTTTTTGCTTTACTTCGTTGACAAAAACTCAGAATAATTTGAATACTTTTATGAGTTACGGAAAATGTTTTGACTGAATATAAATCAATTACACTGCGTCAGCTCGCGGTATCGTAGACACATACACTATATGAATGAGCTGATGTTCGTCCATACACTACACTCATAACGATGACGTGCAAATTGCTTATTTAATTTTTTTTAGGGAATCACTAAAGACACTCGCACCGACGTTAAGTGCGTTTCTAGGCTATAGACGTCTAAGGTCAAGAGGGTAGGTCAAAGGTTAGTATTTTTCATGCAGTACTCCCTATCATGTGTGATAAGTGATAATGAATCAAGAAATTGGAATTGTTAAAGCGTTTAACGATACACAAAGTGCTATTTGTGATAGGGGTCACCCCTTGATATTTTTGCGGTGCGGTCAAATCCAGCAGGGTATATACATTTACGTGATGCCTCCAACAAAAAATATGACCAAGTACGTTATTAAAGGGTGAAACCCTTTTATGGCTTTGCTCTGACCGTCTGTCCCTGTGTCCGTCTGTCCGTTCGTTCGTTCGTGCTCTAACTCTCCAACGGTTTGATATTTTGAAATTTTTTTTTCGGGAAACCATTTAAGACGTTCCAGCTGAGGCTGAGTTCGTTCGGGAGCCGTGTAGGTCAAAGGTCAAGTGTGCAAGGTCAAGGGTCGTTATTTTTTTTAAATTGTGACACTACACGTGTGATACATCGTTTGAAAAGGTACTGTAACGCTCTATTCAACGATGTTTACGACTTCACTTTATGGTTAGGGAAATGTGAGATTCTCCAATAATACGTCTCTAACGTGTCAGATAACGACGTTAAATGTTATTCGACGTCTTGTGTAGTGGGGTTGCACCCAGTTTTTATGTGCGTTCTTGACGGTTTATTGTATTATACTTGGGTCCTTAGAAACTTTAAACCGCAATTTTAAAAATTAAACAGGTTCAACAGCTTAAATACACACAATGATCCAATTTACGACACATCAGTACATTGATTTCACGGTTTTTAAATTTCATTCAAGAATTTGATAACTAATAACTAAATTACAAATTTTTGCAGTCGTCTGAAAGCAGAAGATTATAATCATATTGCGTTGCCGCCAACATGCTTGAATTATATAAAATTGATTGAAAATCTTTCATTCAAAAACAACTGCTCGTCGTAATGTGCAACGAATATCTCAAGAACGCGATACCCATTTTCAAAGTGCTTGGAGGCCACAGCACAGAGGTTGAGTAATCACAAACTTAGGTTTCCATACTATTTTCGACAGTAAAAAAAATATTAAAAATACAACATGGCAAGAGAAAAATTAAACCTCAACTTTCAGAGTTACCTTTCGAAACTGAAAATCTACACAAAAATTAGCTTTGATATGTGGCTTTCCTTATCCGGATTTTCTAAAATAACCGACTACTTGTACACCCAGCCATTTGTATGGGATATTTCTCAGGGAACTATAATTAAACGGCCCTTAAGTCAACTTCGGGGCTTTATCGTATTGTCAGTGTTTTATATTTCTTGTGGAATCGGTATGTGGGCAAAGATTTGCAAACACATCCTATACCATCAAAAGGACCCAGACATGAATGGTTTCAACGCACTGACGTTTGGAATGGGTTGTCCATCTACTGCCGTCGTTACTGTTGTTTTGTTGACAGGAGCGTTCAAAGCGAATGAGATTCATTTCGTACTTTCGCAGCTTCTCAAACTTCGAACACTAATAACTGGTAAGTTTAACACCTTTTCCGTTAAAGTTTAATATGTTACTTTAATAATTTTATCTAGGGATCCATATCTTTAAGCAATTTATTTTCAGATCCCCAAGACGCAGCATATTCGGCCAAGTCAAAAAAAGTTGGCCGGCTAATGGATTTGTTAATAGCAGTCGGAGTGTACTGTCCTATTGCTGGATACATGTGGCCTTTCATTACAAACAAATTTAGAGATCCAACTTATTTTTTAACGAAAGACCTACCTCTGTCCTTAATCAGCAAACAAATTCTACGGTCTTTGATACTAGGAACATTATTCCTTCACGGTGGTATCGTTGTTTTAACTATGGTTTTGAATACCGTTATATGCGTCTATTTGATTATTCATACCCTTGATTTAATCTGTAAACGTGCTTCTCGATATAACTTTAATATCGTCAATCAAAATATGCAAGCATTTACTCCTGCTTCAAGATTGCATGGAAATACGTCTCTAGAACCAGAGGTCGACTTCATCACAACTTTTGCAAAAGTTAGGAACCTGCAGCAGAAGCAATACAATTTCCAACACAATTATTTCATCCATTCACAACTGCAAATATTTGTCACCCTTCTCAACGACATTTCGAAATATTTTGCACCCATATTTATTTTGGCGATACTCGTTGTGTTTTGTGTATTTGGGTTTTTCATGATTAAGCTGTGGGGAAAAGTAGAAATGATGATTTACTTAATTGCCGTGGTAATTGATCTCGCTATCGTGTATGGAATACAAACGGTTCTTCCATTGTGCGAAAATATATTCGAGCTTTCTACAAAGTTTAAACGGGTTTGGGAACAGCGACCGCTCACTTTGGCAGATCGAAAATGCATTAGATATTGCAAGCCTTTGCGGGTTCAAGTCGGTTCTTTCTTTTATGTGTGTAAACCAACCAAATCTACATTCATATCTTTAGCATTCTACTACACTATTTCATTGGTAATTTCAGTCGATATGAAATGATGGATTCCTTTTATTTAGGCTCCTCATTACTTAGAATCAGCCTCCTAGGACGTGTGAAGCTAACTCTTATGACTTTTATCCGTTTTTTGCATGAACTAACCTCCACCTTGAATTTAAGACGGGATTAAATGTCAACCTTGTCAAGAGCATGTGAAATTATTGAACCAACTAATAAAACCAACTCCTGGAAAGGAAATTGTTTCTTGATTATCTTGTTATTGACAATGACGACTGAAAACGCTTATACAGCTTACAAGGAAACCTTGTCAGATGTTCAACTCCGATTTTTTAAAACTGGCTTCAATGGAACGAGGAAATATTGAAGATTTAACATCGAAATTGTCCTGTGACTAATATTATTTTGTCGTCTTACTGTGGTGGATTGGAAATGCAGCAAGTACTGCTAACTTCTGCGGACCCAAATTGGAGGTAAATGTAATTATTCTATATGTACTAAGCATCAGTATATTCGTGGGACCGCTTAAAAATTAGATCACCACGAATATATTATTTGCAATATCGCCAGATAGGAATCCAACAACAATATATAGAACCAATTCCGTATATTGTCCGAATCCGGAAAAAATACAATCATCACAGCTTTGAATTATAGATCTCTAATTTTCAATTATTTTGTCTGCAAAAAAATCCTGTGCGTTTGATGGTATGACGCATAACTCGAGAACCCGTAATTGTTTTTTAGAGACCTTGCAGCCACCAGCAATCCAGGAACCGATCAACCACTTTGATACTGTTTTTGAGAAGAAATTTTGAAAATACAGCATGGGAACGAGAGAGACAACACTCAATTTTCAGAGTTTTTCGAAACTGAAAACATACAAAACAATTAATTTTGATATGTGGCTTTCTCTACATGGCTTCTCTAAAATAACCGATTTCTTGTACACCCAACCTTTTGTATGGAATATTTCTCAGGGAACTATAATTAAACGACCCTTCAGCCAATTTCGGGTATTTATCTTCCTATCCGTACTCTACATTTGTTGCGGAATCTGCATTTGGGCAAAGGTTTGCAAACAAATCCTATCCCATGAAAAGGATCCTGAAATGGATGCCATTTCCGCAATGACGTTTGGAATTAGCTGTCCAGGAACTGCCGTCGTTAGTGTTATGTTGGTGACAGGAAGTTTCAAAGCTCAGGAAATATATTTCGCACTTTCACAGGTTCTTAAACTTCAAACACGAATAATTGGTAAGTTATACGCTCGCCTATTAAAAATAGGTTTGGAGCTTATGATGTCAACCTGGTTGACTGACCATTATATCACACGTGTAATTTTGTTATTAAGAAAACCTTGACTTTTTAAATACTCTTCTCACTTTGACACGCATGGGTTCCAAACAAATATGGCATGTCTTAAAATTTGATGTGACATATGGCATCGGTAAATCGGAGAGCTTCGAATTATATGTCAATATAATTATTACAATACAAATTAACTTTAAAATTTCGGCCAAATAAAAAATTCAATTATTATGATTTCTGTGCCAGTTACGCTTCTTGAAATGAATGAATGAATGAAATGACCTTATTTGTTGTACTTTTTTTAGATTCGCAAGACGGAGCATATTTGGCCAAGTCCAAGAAAATTGGCATGATAATGGACTTAACAATGACAGCAGCGGCATACTTGCCAATTGTAGGATACATTTGGCCTTTCATTGCCACAAATAACTTCAAAGATCCAACTTACTTCTTCACTAAAGACCTTCCTCTCTCCCCGATGAATAAGATATTTCTTAGGTCTTTGATAGCAGGAACAATGCTCCTTCACAGCTCTACTGTTACTTTGATTACGGTTTTGAATATGTTGATATGTATCTCTGTAGTCATTAATTGTCTCGATTCCATTTGTAAACGCGCTTCACGATGCAACACCAAAATCATAAGCCAAAATCTGCAAGGTTTAACTTATACTCCAAGACTTGATGGAACTACTGAGACTTCCGGGGAATCCGTCGTCGAATTTGTGACAAGCGTCGAGAGAGTTAAGACTATGCAAAACCAATCCGAATTCCGGAAAAATTATTTCATCTATTTGCAACTGCGAATATTGGACACCCTCCTCAACGACATCGTAAAGTGCATTTCACCGACATTAATATTGGCATCCCTCATATTGTTTTGTGTCTTTGGCTTTGTCGGGATTCGACTCTATGGAAAAATCGATATGATGATGTATCTTCTTGCCCCAGTGGTAAACCTTGCAATTTTTGCTTTAATCCGAACGGTGTTTCCGCTTTGCGAAAATATTTTTGAGCTGTCTCAAAAGTTTAGGCGTGTTTGGGAACTGAGGTCTCTTCATTTAGCGGACCGGAAATGCGTCAAGTATTGCAAACCGTTGGGCTTGAAAGTTGGACCTTTCTTTTATATTTGTAAAAGTACAAAGTCCACCTTCATATCCTTAGCTGTTTACTACACAATATCATTGGTGATTTCAGTTATTAAGTAATTTGTAACACTATATAACGTTGGCTTTGATTTTGAACAAATTGCAAATATAATTTATAAGTGAGAAGCACTCTTTTGACCATTTAGATTTATACTGCACAACAAACTACACCTCTGCGCTCCACCTTAAATTCCTAAATATTTCATCAAAATAAAAATTAAAAATGTTTATTGGACTTTGGACGTAATCGTTCTGACGGACCGACAGACAGAGGCCCATCGTGCAATTCACATAAATAATGTATTTATTAAGGGAGGGGTGAAACCACTTAATAGGAAGACCTTGTCTGTGTGTCTGTCTGTTTGTCCGTTTGCGCTCTAACTATTGAACGGTTTCAGTTTCTAAAAAACGGTTTTTGGATATCAAATCACCATTTGCTTGGGCATAAGTTGAATATACATGTATTTTTAAAACTTTGGTTACACCCCTGACCCACCAAAATGTAAAATTTCCAATAAGTTGACTCCTATTCATATCCAACAACAAAGAGATTGTTCGGATACGGTAATTTACACCCATTATCACCAGGGGGTGTTACAGCGCAAAATCGCGAAAGTACTGTCTTGGCAGTTTGTCGTTCAGCTTCACCCCTTCCTTACGTGCGTGCCTTTGAAAAGGTTTATTATACATTTGTAAGAGATAAACAACCAATTCCGACAATCGCCCGAATCCGGAAAAAATATAATCATTACAGACAACAGAATTGAATAATGCATGTTTAATTTGAAAATTGAGAGTTTTTCGCAATTTTCTGAGCTTGATTGGATAGAAAGTTGGCTTCATTAGACTGGAGACCGTGGATGGGTTTTAAATTTTATATGCTGTCAGTTTAGCTAGATTCAAAAAATTAAACAATTCTATGTGCCATCGCCGTGTAGCCATTATGTAGGAAAATACAGTTCGTTGGATTGACGAATATTTTTTAGAGTCTAGTTCATGCAGGGACCACTGACGTTCAGGAGCCAATAAATCTTTTTATTCGATTAGAGTCCAATTTGCTTAATCAAGATGGAAAAATCAAAGAGCAAGCTCAACTTTCAGAATTTCTTTTGGAAACTGAAAACCTTCAAAGCAAACAACGTTGATATGTGGCTCTCCGTATCCCGATTTTCTAAAATAACCGATTCTTTGTACACCCAACCCTTTATATGGGATATTTCACAGAAAAAAATAATAAAACGGCCCTTAAGACAACTTCCTGTCTTCATGTTAATATCCGTGCTCCACATTTGTTGTGGAATCTACATTTGGGCAAAGGTTTGCAAACAAATCATATCACATGAAAAGGACCCGGATATGAATGCAATTGCCGCAATGACGTTTGGAATTAGCTGTCCAGCCTCTGCTGTCGTTGCTGTTGAGTTGTTAACGGGAGTTTTTAGAGCAAATGAAATTAATTTCGTACTTTCGCAAGTTCTGCTACTTCAAACAAGAACAATTGGTAAGTGTCGTATTTTTTAGGGTTGTCTGATATTGCCTTTGCTCCTGTATTTAAACTTGCTAACTTAAGCCGCATTTTTATAAATTAGGCAGAACTCTCGTTTCATAAGGCATATACGTCTCAAGGCACATGTATCTCGGCACATATTTCGCCCAATTCCAAATTTACATTGTCCAACCCGGGTCAAACAACGCTTGCAATGCTTCACGTTTTTGTATATTTTTTTCTTGAAAGCTACCGATGTACGGAAATAGATATGTAGCCATCCTGTAATAGCTTTAAAATACCTACATCGATGTGTTTGTTTTGTAGAGATACAGCCTACCCTAATGCGATCTATCCAAGATTGCACACCTAGGGGTTTCAATTCTTATTTAAGTAAAATAAAATCAGCAATTTTAATCATCTCATATTGATAAAAATTAAAAAATACAATTAATACAGTGTAGCATTTTCTTTAGTGTCGGTTAATTTTCCATGATTTACCTCAAAGTTTTCTTTCAGATTCACAAGACAAAGCGTATTTGGCGATGTCAAAGAAAATTGGATGGATAATAAACTTGACAATGGCAGCTGCAGTTTACTGTCCAATTGCTGGATACATTTGGCCTTTGCTTACAAAAAATAACTTCAAAGATCCAACTTACTTCATGACGAAGGGCCTTTGTCTCTCTTCGATCAACAAGCGAATTATAAGGTCCCTTGTACTCGGAACACTACTTCTCCATGGCTGTATTGTTGCTTTAATAACAGTTTTTAATACAATAATTTGTATCTCCTTAATCTTCCATTGTCTTGACTTAATTTGTGCTTCAGTAGGTCCCTCCGAAAAAAATGTTAATCGAAAAATGCAAGATTTCACTGGTATTTTAAGATTGCATAGAGATAAGAAGATACCCGTGGAACCCGTCGTCGACATCCATTTCGTTACAACTGTCCAGAAAGTTACAAATTCGGAACAAATTAGATCCGAATTTCGACGAAAATATTCAATCTATTTACAACTCCGAATATTGAACGCCCTGATAAACGACGTCCTAAAGTATTTTTCACCCACATTGTTATTGGCGTCCCTCGTGTTGCTTTGCGTACATGGCTTTGTTACGATTCGACTCTATAGCAAAATCGATATGACTATATATCTTCTTGCCCCGGTTATAAACCTTGCGATCTTTGCTCTAATCCAAACAGTTCTCCCGTTGTGCGAAACTATTTTTGAGCGATCTATTATGTTTAAGCGGGTTTGGAAACAGCGGCATCTTCCATTAGCGGATCGGAAATGCATCAAGTATTGTAAGCCCCTGGGGATGCAAGTCGGGCCTTTTTTCTGTATACGTAAAAGTACTAAATCCACTTTCATGTCCTTAGCCGTTTACAATACTATATCATTGGTGATTTCAGTTATAAACTTATAAAATAATTTTAAATATTTAATAAAGTGTATTTTATAAATTAGTCAAACAAATATTATATAGCAGTAACCAGCTGCAGCTTCATTTTGCTTCCATACAGACAGTTTTGTTTAGGAAATTCCAAAATAGTTTCCAATAAGATTACATGTGCCGTGCGAAGTCATTTTGGCAAACAGTGTTTATCATGGGCTTGTATTGGTTTAAACACTTATTGCTAGTGTTGACTATGTTATGGTTTATAATTAAATTGTCGTAAATACACCAATTATTATATGGTTATGTCATATGTATCTGGTTGAGCTCTGATAGTTTAGCATATTAAACAATGTTGGGTTGTGTGACTAAATGTTTTGAAAAATTTCAATAAATTTGCAGGTTCAAAAAATGTCGTATTGCCCTAAGGAGTGCTAGTTCGTTGTTTACTTTCACTCATGGATTTGAAACTCAGAAATTATTCAGTCTTGTCCACTTGGTTTTAATTAAGTTTATCTGTTTTTGATCTTTATTAGAATACATTTTTTACGAGAAAGCATTTTGCCAAATTAGCACAAACATCCGGTTTTTTGGAATAATCGGTTGAAATGAAGCGGAAATTAGTTTTTATCTAGTAGGGTTTCCCTGTTTTCTAGCAAACAAGACTTTTAAACTTACTTTAATGTGTAATATATCGATGCCAAGGTATTGTATTCAACTATGCATGATATTTGTAGGTGGGGTCACGACTTTAGCTGGCTTTCAGAGTTAGAGAATATACGGGCGGACAGACGAACAGACAGAGTCTTACCAGTAAGTGTTTTAACCCTTAATAAAGAATGGCAAAGCTAAAACGGACTATTCGGGGTCACTTTAACTTGTTGATACATACAAACAAATATCAATTCCATCAATCATTCACATCTCAAAAAAAAAGTCATACCGTTTTGGAATTGTATACGTTCAATTTTACAATGCGTTCTTGTCGTATTTCCTGAAGGGTGAATGTATAGAGTACCTTCTACGTGTACCTTTCTGTAATTTTAAAACAAGGTTATTCTGCTCGTTCAATCCTAAGTGGCGAATAGGTCGAAAATCCGATACCAAATGTTAAAAGTTGCAACAAGTCCTTGCGTGGATGTTTGACATCCAGTAACTAAAAACCGGATTTTCAAACTCTTTCACAAAAGACATTAAATTAATTTAAAATATAAAATGGCAAAAGCAAAGACAAGGCTCAATTTTCAGACTTTTCTCGTTCCGAAACTAAAAATCCTCGATCGATTAAGTTTTGATATGTGGCTTTCCGTATTCGGATTCTCCAAAATAACCGATTCCTTGTATAATCAACCTTTTGTATGGGATATTTCTCAGAAAAAGGCAATTAAACGCCCATTAAAACAACTTCAGGTGTTTATCTTACTGTCCGTGTTGTGCATTTTTAGTGGAATCGGCCTTTGGGCAAAGGTTTTCAAACAAATCCTATTGCATGAAAAGGATCCCGAAATGGGTGCCATATCCGCACTGATTTTTGGAATTTATTGTCCATGTTCTACTGTCATTACCGCCATGTTGGTGACAGGAGCTTTTAGAGCGAAGGAAATATATTTCGTACTTTCGCAGGTTCTTAAGCTCCAAACCCAAACAATTGATAAGGATTTTGGTAACTTTTAAAAATTATCTAAAATTATCAGCACTTTGCTATGAGCATTTGTTACGGTTTATTTCTTGTGAAAGTTACTAATCCTACATTACCCCATAATCATCTTTTTCAGATTTACAAGACGAAACATATTTGGCCAAGTCCAAGAAAATTGGTCTGACACTGGATTTGACAATAGCAGCCGGACTGTACTGTCCTATTGCTGGATACATTTGGCCTTTCGTTACAAAAAATTATGTCAGGGATCCAACTTACTTCTTAACTAAAGAGCTTCCCCTGTCGTCCATCAACAAGACAATTCTAAGGTCTTTGGTTGCAGGAACAGTACTAATTCATGGCTGTATTGTTATTTTAATAATGGTTCTGAATTCAATAATATGTATCTCTACAGGCATTAATTGCCTTGATTTAATTTGTAAACGTGCTTCAGGGTATAGCTCCAAAGTGGTCAATCGAAACTTGCAAAAGTTTACGCAAACTGCAACATTGCATGGAAATGAGAAATCCGAGGAATCTCTTGTAGAATTCGTGACAACGGCCCGAAAACTTAAGACCCTGGAGCTAAAGCCAATCGAATTCCGACGAAATTATTTGATCTATTTGCAACTGCGAATATTTGACACCCTGATAAATGATATCGTAAAGTATTGTACACCGATACTACTATTCACAACCCTAGTTCTGTTTTGTGTCTTTGGCTTTATCGGGATTCGACTCTATGGCAAGATCGATATGATTATATACCTTCTTGCACCAGTGGTAAACCTTGCTATTATCATTTTAAGCCAGACGGTTTTTCCGTTATGCGAAAGTATTTTTGAGCTCTCTATTAAGTTTAAGCGGGTTTGGGAACAGCGCCCTCTTCATTTAGCAGATCGGAAGTGCGTCAAGTGTTGTAAGCCGTTGGGGTTGCAAATCGGACCTTTCTTTTTTGTGCGCAGAAGGACGAAATCCACGTTTATGTCCTTAGCCGTTTATTACACGATATCATTGGTGATTTCAGTGGTAAAGTAATTATATGTTTGGTCTTAATTTTGACGGAAATGTAAATGTATTTGATAAACTGAATATAATTTAGTCCTCCGAACCGTATTTTGAATAATAGAATGTTTAAGTTTATAAGTATGCTAGCAATCATTATATGACGGTAATAACAAATGATTTGAAAGCTTAAAAGATCCAATGATTAATTTTATTTAAAACAAAGGTAAGCAAACATTATTTTTTAGATAAACTACATTGGATTGCCTGCAATAATTTACATCCAATTTTTAGACACTTACTACGTCATGATAATGTAATAACGCAACTCTTGAATCTGTATGTCATTGTCAGGAAACAAAAATTGTTATGTTCTTTTTCAGCGACGCTTTTGGATAACGTTCACATTTACGTTTCATTTTATCAGGAAAGCACTTTGCCCTTTCAATAAATTTACTCAATCTGACTCTTTGACAATTGATTGTGACCTGCGGGGCAAAATGCATCACCGCTAACCGGACCCGAATCCCCTGTATCTAAAGAACAGGACCTTTTGATTTGACACCGTCTTTTTTGCCGACTTGGACTACCCGGAAATGGAGCCTCATTCGTCGCTTTGTTTTCGCCCACAAAGTCGGATCTACAATACGAACTAGCTGTACAAGGTGGCTGAAAACAACCGTAAAAAACATATGTCGCCGACGGTGAGATTTTTTGATGGTAGTTTCATGCATTTCTGAAGAAGCTTTGCTTAGTCCGGAATTTGAAACATCACCCGCGTTTGAGAGTTCCTCCGGTTCATGATTGCCGTTTAAAATATCCTGAACCATTCCGCCAATGACTGGAGCATGGGTGTAAGGGTATTTTTGGCCTTTTTTAGACATAGAATCACACGGTTTTTTCCCATACCCTGCCTCTGAAATTGATCTTACCTGGAGCGATAAACCATCTGGTAACATCGATGGAGGGATTTGTTTTCCCCTGAAATTTCCATAACCCAAGGCATTGCAGTCAAATTGAGTTACTCCAATTTTAGAAGCAGTAAACCTCCTGAGCAGATTTTTTCTGCTCATAGAACTTCGCCATGTTGTAACTTTGTGACTTTAAATTTGTAAATAGAATTTAAATTTAAAATGAAAATTCCAAAGAAAAACAATTGATCTTACAAAGATATTTTTCTGTTATAAAACATTAAGAATTTGAATGGCGTATATTACATAAACCAAGGCCCTAAATCTATAGCGACGAAATACTTTACGAGGTTGGGTCACTTGCCTTTACCGTTTTCTCCTCAATTTTTTGGGGACTGGAGATTTCGAAATGCATTAAAAACGACTATGCATCCATGGTTATGTGTACAATCCCCTTAAAATCCTAATTCCCAATCCTTGAAAGTATGAAAAATAATGGAATGAGGCAAGATCAAGGCAGGTAAAGTTGAATCTCCAAGGAGAAATTTTGAATAGAAGGTAAGGACACGTGAAGACTTTCGAAAAAATAAACAACTTTTTTCCTGGGGACACTTGTCCCCAGTGACGTCATCACTATGACGAATTTTGGCAAAGATCGTGCAAAAATCCTCGCAAATTCGGAGTTGCAATAGCAGAAAATCATTGCGAATTTGAAGAAAGCTTGCAAAAATTCTTGCAAAATTGCGGAGTGGAAGAAAATCATTGCAATTTAGGTTTCCATAGGCTGACTGGGCTGAGATTTTTGCAAAGTGAACTTTTTCTACAAAAATACTTCACGTGTCCCTACCTCTTTACGATTTTTCATTTGAACTGCCTTGAGGCAAGATCGGTGTGGGAAATATTAGAAAATATTAAAAATACATAAATATTCATCAAAAAATGGGGAGGAAATGCATTGTTAAAGATTGTATCAATCGGAAGGGAAAGCCTATTGCCACGATTCATAGATTTCCAAATAAGAAGAAGGCAAAGTTACGACAGACTTGGGAAAATGTTGCTATTCACCAAATGGACATCACCCAAATCGTCATTGAAAACTTCGGAGTATGTTCCAATCACTTTATTGGTGATGATTACAATCTGCATGACGATTTAGGAAAATCCCGATTAAAAATAAATGGTATGAATATGGGATTAAATCAATTACCAATTTCCATTTTACCCAATTTAACCCAACCTGCTATTTTGAAATAGCTGTTCCGACTCTACATTTACCAATTACCAATCGGGATCCCAATGTGTCTGAAAGCTCCGATATTTCTCTGCTTAAGAAGGAAGTTGATGCTTTAAAAGATGAGTTATGCAAGTCGAAAAAATCGCTGATGGAGAAAAACAGACTCATCAATACTTTGCGGCATAGACTTCAGTACCAAGAAGACAAAGTTGAAGAAAATACTAAAAAGTATGAGAAAGTCTTAGCAGGGATTCTTACCGACGGCCAATTAAGAATTTTAAGAGGAGAGTTTCGTTCCTACATACACTGGGAAGACGAAGATATAGTTAAAGCACTTGGAATATATTCTATATCAAAACGAGGATATTCATATTTAAAAGACGTACTTAAGCAACCCCTTCCCTCCGAGTCTACGCTGAAAAAAAGGCTTCAGAAAATCCCGATAAGGCAAGGACGAATTCTAGCTCCCGTTATGAAACTGCTTCAAACTGAATTCTTGGATGCTTCGATAATGGAGAGATCATGTGTACTAGCCTTGGACGAAGTTAGTATAGACTCTCGTTACTGCTATGATGTATCTGAAGATCAGATCTACGGAGGAAAGGAGAATGTGTGTGTGATTGCTGTGCGTGGACTGTTTCATAAATGGAAACAAGTAATCCGGTTTGACTGGAATGCTATTTCCGCTGAGATCCTGGAAGAAACCATCTTAGCTTTGCATGAAATAGGGCTAAACGTGTATGCATTCGTGTCAGATATGGGTCCTAAAAACCGAGGTTTCTGGAAACATTGGGGAGTTGGGCAATTCTCTAAAGGTGAATTAGGAAGTACTTCTTTCCTTCATCCCGCAACTGGAAAACCAATATGGGTCTTTGCAGACTATCCTCATTTGTTGAAACTGCTTCGCAATCATTTGATAGATAGTGGAATTAATTTGCCGACTGGAGATATACTGGATCAAACTCTACTTGAAGATCTTCTGAAGAAACAATCCAGAGAATTTCAGTTAACCCCTAGGATTTCCTACAGACACATATATTTAAGAGGTCGCCAGCGTCAAAACGTTGCATCGGCATTCCAATTATTCTCCAATACCGTTGCCAAAGCCATACGGATACTATGCCCCATGAAAATTGAAGCAGCCAAGTTTATTGAACAAGTCAATAATTTGTCAGATTTAATGAACTCTCGAGTTGCTGTCCCCCATCACAACACAAATAAGTGTCCTTACGGTACCAGAATTGTGGAACAAGACGAAGTTTTAAAAGCGGCATACCAAACATTTTCAACTATCACCATCGGCAGCAGAAAAATTGGCTCTTATCCCCCATTTCAGAAAGGATTCCTTATGAACATTGCATCATTAAGGGGTCTTTTTGCGGATATGCAAATTGAAGTCGGATCAAAATACATCCTTACTTCGCATTTGAATCAAGATTATTTGGAGAACGTGTTTTCCCAAATCCGTGGAATGGGTGGATTTTAATTAAATCCAACAGCACTTGATTTCAAGTATCGTCTTCGTAAATTAATTTGCTCTAAAGCATTGAAAACCCCATCGACAGCCCCAGTGCATTCAGTAGACGATGATATACCCATGATAAGCTCGAAAATTTTGCGTGTCCTAACAACTCCAGAGTCGATGCCTTGCAATGATGACGTAGCCTTTTCTCCAATTACTGACCAAAGCCTCAATAACATGGATTGGAAAATCGAGAGTACCGATATAAGTTTTGAAACCGTGTCAGTAGGAGAACGAGCCGATGAAGGTGGTTCAGAATATGTGGCTGGGTATATTTCCAAAAAGCTTCTCGAAGATTTTCCCGAAATCAGTGTTCCGGGTTCCGGCGAAGAAAAATCTCCATTCTGGGTGTCATTTTTATCAAACAATGGACTAGTGGAACCCTCAACGGACTGGCTTTCGCATTTTAAAAAATTCGATGAGGCATTTAATGTTTTACATCCATTTAACACTTGTAATTTCAATTCGGGAATTGTGGATAAGCTGATTAGAGTTTTAACAAACAAGTTCCCAGAGTTTCCAGTTCCAGTTATTAAATTCTATTCAAGATTACGAACCCAAATTCGGATAAGATTTTTGAATAAGAAGAAAGAGGATGAGAAATTCAAAAGAATGGAAATGAAACGGTTGGAGGATTCACATACAAGGGGTTTGAATTTTTACGATGACAGTGACAATCTGAACAATTCACAAGAACTGGGGGTGATGGAAATGATTGATGAAGAAGAACTTTTGGATATTTAATCTTGTCAAACAATTATTCGCTTCAAATTTGTGTTACAATATTTACTTTTATAGTTTCTAATTTCTATATTGCTTTGCAGAGTTTATATATTTGTTAAGCGCTTTTATAATGCGCAATATAATTCCATTTCTATAACACGCTTGTCTTTTCATTTTTACTGTAATTTAAGGTTTTTTTATTCGTGTGAATGACTTTTCCAATATGAATAATGCAGTTTTTGAAGTTGAATGGTGTGAGATTTTATCTAAATTAGCAAACCTTAACGATATTATTAGCTAACAGTAATTATCGGGTATCAAAAATAATACCCATGGGGGTCAAAATGCCGATTTTATACGGTCGATTTCACTTAGCATATTTATATTTTCTAATATTACCCACACCGATCTTGCCTCATTCCATTATTTTTCATACTTTCAAGGATTGGGAATTAGGATTTTAAGGGGATTGTACACATAACCATGGATGCATAGTCGTTTTTAATGCATTTCGAAATCTCCAGTCCCCAAAAAATTGAGGAGAAAACGGTAAAGGCAAGTGACCCAACCTCGTAAAGTATTTCGTCGCTATAGATTTAGGGCCTTGACATAAACGAATTCTGAAATCATAACCCATCTCGTGCTTACGCAAAATGAATTTTTACTCTAATATTTTTGAGTTCAATAAAAACTATTAGCAGTAGTAAACTAATATCGATTGGATTCCACATTTATTTTGTTTTAATCATTGTGATTTCAAGAACGGGAAGTCTAGATTCTACATTTTAATATAATTCGGTAAACCTATTGTGTGTACCTACCTTTATACCAAATAAACTGGAGTCGAGCAGCTCGATTATTATGTATCGTTGATTCAGTAGGCGAACGATTTGGTGTCTGTTCGTCTGTCACATCCATAAAAGTTGATTAGCTTACAATTAGCTTTAAACCTTTGATTTGAGCACTCATCTTCAGTAATGATCTTCAGACATGGGTTAGCTTGGTCAAGGTCATGTAGATCAATTAAACGATTAAGGTCAAGTACATGAAATGTTATATTGGGTGGGGTGATACTTGAGCGATTATATTCCTCATTTATAGGGTGGGTGGGGTCATTCTCTGAGGTGATAGTGGAATCAAAATAGTCAAATACAACGTGTGCGTAATTCCTCGATTAAAAGGTATGATGAAGGTACTTTCATATAATTGTAATTTGTAGATGGTTATGAAAATCTGAGTTTTTTTTTAAATTTTGTGTATTTTAAAATTTCAAATCCCAGTTTTATATTAAGCCGGTTCAAAAAGCCGGCAACCATCTCATCTACGACAGATTAGTATATACAACATACATTGGACGATTTTCATTAATTTGGCTCAAAACTTCTGAATAATATATCACTATAAAAATTTACAATTACTTAAAAAACCATTTCGGCAATTGTATGGAAGCGAAGCGGTAAATCATAACCATCATGGCCAATAAGGCTTTGAATTATAGATGAATGGCGATTTTTTCTGTTCATTCATTTTCCAACTATTATCTCAAGAACCCGATACCAGCTTTTAAAGACCATGGAGGATCACAGACGTTCAATAACCGCAAAGCTGATTTTTGTACTACTTCTGAGTCTGACGAAAAATATAATTATTTAAAAACACAACATGGCAAACGGAAGATGCCAGGGTTTCCTTGCGAAACTGAAAACTAATAAAACATATAATTTTGATATGTGGCATTCAATAACCCGTTTCTCGAAACTTACCGATTTCTTGTATACACAACCCTTTGTATGGGATATTTGTCAGGGAACTTTGGTTAAACGAACCTTAAGCCAACTTTGGGGGTTTATCTTATTATCCGTGTTTTACATTACTTGTGGAGTTATCATGTGGGCAAAGGTTTGCACACAAATCCTGTTTTATGAAAAAGACCCTGATATGAATGGAATATCGTCACTGACGTTTGGAATTAGCTGTCCAGCTTCTGCTGTCAGTACTGTATTTTTGTTGTCAGGAGCTTTCAAGGCGAATGAGATATATTTTCTACTTTCGCAGGTTCTGAAACTTCGAACACAAATAATTGGTAAGTTCTCAGTAGATCAAAGGTTAAAGGTCATTATTTTTGACAACAACAACCCTACATTTGCTATTCATTCTTGTAAAGCTATAGACAAGTGCGATTCAACATTGTACAGATCGTACTATATGGTTGGGGAAATGTGAGATTCTTTCAAAAAATGACTCCCATCCATGTGTCGTACAACTACTTTCAATGCTATTTGAAGTCTTATTTCGCGTTGTTTTATCCTTTTGCTTACATACATTTACCACAGTTTATTCAATTTCTTTTCAGATCCCCAAAATGAAGCATATTTGGCCAAGTCCGAAAAAGTGGGTTTCAAAATGGATTTGATGATCGCTGTTGGAGCGTACTGTCCTATTGTTGGATGCATTTGGCCTTTCTTGGCAGAAAATAATTTCAGAGATCCAACTTACTTCATGACGAAAGGGCTTCCTCTCTCATTTATCAACAAACAAATTCTACGGTCTTTGATACTAGGAGCGTTATTTCTTCAGGGATGTATTGTCATTTTAACCATGGTTTTAAATACCGTAATATGTATCTATTTGATCAATTATGCCCTTGATTTAGTTTGTAAGCGTGCTTTTCAAGGTGACTTCAAGCGAAATACACACTCATTTACTCATAATTCAAGGTTGCATGGAAATACATCTCTGGAACCTGTTGTCGACTTCGTCACGATTGCTAAAAAAGATAGGAAATTTCCAAAAAAGCAGTCAAATTTCCAACAGAATTATGTAATACATTCGCAACTTCAAATATTAGTCAATCTGCTCAACGACGTCCTAAAACATTCTACGCCCGCATTACTCATGGCAATCCTCGTTGTCTTTTGTATCTTTGGCTATTGTATAATTACACTGTATGGAAAAATTGAAATTATCGTTTACTTGATCGCCCCAATTGTTGAGCTCATTTTGTTCAATGGAATACAAACGTGTTTTCCATTGTTCGAAAATGTTTTCGAGCTTTCTAAGAAGTTTAAACGGGTTTGGGCAGAGCGGGTGCATACTTTGGCGGACCGGAAGTGCATCCGGTATTGCAAGCCCTTGCGGTTTGAAATCGGTTGTTTCTTTTATGTTTGTAAAGGAACCAAATCAACATTGCTATCCATCGCAGTTTACAACACCATTTCATTGGTGATTTCCGTCGATATGAAGTAATGTATTTGTCAAATTTCTACTGTTTATTCAATAAATCAGCCTCCACGGGTATTAAAACCGACTCAATGACTTTTTAATTTTTTTTAAATGAATCAGCCTCCTCATTCAATTTCCTCAATTTAAGATGCGTCTTAATAATGAACATTTAATTTCGTGTTAAATCAATGCCTACTTTTTATTGGAGGTTTGATTTAGAGCTAGGATAGCCGTTCGAATCAACAAAATTTCAACCCTTGCGATTTCAACAGAAAACCGAACTTCTAAGTAAAACCCGATTCTTGAAATGCAAATTGCTTTTGGATATTTTGATTATCGGCTACTTGAAATGAATGCTTTTCAATATTTTAATAAAGCTTACAAGGGAACCTTGTGCGATGTTTATCCCGGATGTTTTTCAATTGAAAGAGAATTGAAATATTAACAATAATATTGAAACAGTTACAACAACATATAGTGATTCAACTCGTGTTACAGTCGTAGAATTAGTTCGGTGGATATTAAGTGCGTCAGCTCTTGGGGTCCCAAATTCAATTTAAATATAATTACTTTACATCTACGATACGTGAGAACATTTGTTCAATAGTTAATAAGTCAGTTAATCAATGTTTCTTATATCACCAGTATTCACCAGATAGAAACCCAATGCAACAAAAATATATAACTATTTCCGATAATTGTCAGAATCCGGAAAAAATATAATCATCAGAACATCACAGCTTTGAATTATATATCTTTAATTTAAAATGTTTTGTCTACAAAAATCGTGTGGGTTTGATGGTATGACGAATACCTCGAGAACCTGTAATTGTTTTTTACAGTTCTTGTGGCCACCACCGACGTACAGGTAACAATACACCACTTTTGAGAAGAAATAAATTTTTATAAAGCCAATTTCGAGTGTTGTTTGTACTCTCCGTACTCTACATTTGTTGCGGAATCTGCATTTGGGCAAAAGTTTGCAAACAAATCCTATCCAATGAAAAGCATACGGATATGGATGCCATTTCCGCATTACTTTTGGAATTTGCTGTCCAGGGACTGCACTGCCGTCGTTAGTGTAATGTTGTTGACGGGAAATTTCAAAGCTCAGGAAATATATTTCGCACCTTTACAGGTTCTTAAACTTCAAACACAAATAATTGGTAAGTTATAAGCTGGCCCATTAAAGATAAGTTTGGAGCTAATGATGTCAACCAAGTTGACTGACCATTATATCTCACGTGTAATTTCGTTATTAAGAAAACCTTGACCTTTAAAACACTTCCGTTGGCTTTGACATGCATGGGTTCCAAACAAATATGACATCGGTCTTAAAATTTGATGTGAGATATGGCATCGGTAAAGCGTATGGCATTAAATTAATGCAACACTTAATTAGTTTTGACCATGTAAAAACACATAATTACAAGATATTTTTGGGTTAGGATTAATGAGACCCCTATAAATGGGACGTAGACCCCTAATTCGAATGAACTAGACCCCACCTACACCAGACCCCTAATCGAATGAACTAGACCCCACCTACACCAGACCCCTAATCGAATGAACTAGACCCCACCTCGGTTGAATCAAACCCCACCTCGGTTGAATCAGACCCCATCTGGGTTGAATCAGTCCCACAACAAACTATTCGCCCCTCCTTCCTGTTGCCACCATCAATATATAATAGAAGCTTATTAAAATGGTCACATGGGAATCATTTAAACCCAATACCTCAATTTCTCAAAAAAGCCCGGGTTTCGCACTTTGGTGTCAGAGGGAGTGGTCCTGTAATGGAATCTCAAGTTAAGCAATGATTGAATCGAAGGACTTGGGATGGGTGACCGTAAGGTTGTCGGTTCTGAGTCTGGGCAAAAAAGCTGACTGGAGACTGAGAGCCTGCAATTCCACAGCAGTTTAGCATATCTTGATATGCTAATTAATCTCAGCAAGGAAAGGTGGGGATATGGCTCGGTGTAACTAGTACGGTATCCCTTAACGAGCGAAAGCTACCTTCCTACCTGGTATGTCCTCGAGGGAAGAACAGTACGCTGACTCGATCTGACAAATAAAGCTAAACAAACAAACAAAAATCCCGTATACGTCAATGATGTTCTATTACTCATGGGAATCGTTTAAAACCCAAATCTCAATTTCCCCAAAAGCCTGGGTTTTTCACCATGAAATGTAGTTTCAGGGTGTTATCACGTGTAGCTGATAGACATAGAGTTTACTGCAAACTACCTAAGCGGCAGTTTCAAAATATGTCAGCGTTTCCTACTTATTTGATGGTTTTTGTGGGGGGGGGGATGTTAAATTTATGGGGGACAGGGGGTGTGACCGATTTGACCCAAGTTCGAACTAGCCTGTGTTAGGACACGAGAAACAAGTGTACAAAATTTGGTAACCGTAGGTCAAGCCGTTCGCCAGTTATCGCACCAACAGACGGACGGACGGACTAGTTATTCGCATAAAGTGTTTCAACACCTAATAAATGTCATATTTTTCATTCCAGTTGTATTTGAAGTTCTGAAATTATTCAGCCTTCAGCCTTGACCACTTGGTTTAAATTAAGTTTTTCTGTTTTTGGAATACATTTTTTGCGAGGAAATATTTTGTTAAATTAGCACAAACATCAGATTTTTTGTAATAATCGGTTGAAATGAAGCGGAAATATTTCGGTAACTTATTGATGCATACAAACCAATATCAATTCCATCAATCATCCGCATCTCAAGAAAATATAGTCATGCTGTTTTTGAATCATATTTGTTCAATTTTACAATGCGTACTTTCCGTATTTCGTGAAGAGTGAATACATGTATAAAGTACCTTCAACGTGTACCTTTCAGTAATTTTAGAACAAGGCTATCCTGCTCGTTCAATCCTAAGTGGTGAATAGGTTGAAAATCCGATACCAGTTGTTAAAAGTTGCAACAAGTCCTTGCGTGGATGTTTGACAGTCAGTATTAATAACTAAAAACCGGATTTTCAGACTCTTTCATAAATTAAATTAAATTAATTTAAAATATAAAATGGCAAAACCAAAGACAAAGCTCAATTTTCAGACTTTCCTAGTTTCAAAGCTAAAAATCTTTCAAAGATTGAATTTTGATATGTGGCTTTCCGTATTCGGATTCTCCAAAATAACCGACTCCTTGTATAATCAACCTTTTGTATGGGATATTTCTCAGAAAAAGGCAATTAAACGCCCATTAACACAACTTCAGGTGTTTATCTTACTGTCCGTGTTGTGCATTTTTAGTGGAATCGGCCTTTGGGCAAAGGTTTTCAAACAAATCCTATTGCATGAAAAGGATCCCGAAATGGGTGCCATATCCGCACTGATTTTTGGAATTTGTTGTCCATCTTTTACTATCATTACCGCCATGTTGGTGACAGGAGCTTTTAGAGCGAAGGAAATATATTTCGTACTTTCGCAGGTTCTTAAGCTCCAAACCCAAACAATTGGTAAGGATTTTGGTAACTTTTAAAAATTATCTTAAATTATCACCTCTTTGCTATGAGCATTTATTACAGTTAATTCTTGTGAAAGTTACTAATCCTATGTTACCCCACAATTATCTTTTTCAAATTTACAAGACGAAACATATTTGGCCAAGTCAAAGAAAATTGGTCTGACACTGGATTTGACAATAGCAGCCGGAGTGTACTGTCCTATTGCTGGATACATTTGGCCTTTCGTTACAAAAAATGATTTCAGGGATCCAACTTACTTCTTAACTAAAGATCTTCCCCTGTCGTCCATCAACAAGACAATTCTAAGGTCTTTGGTTGCAGGAACAGTACTCCTTCATGGCTGTATTGTTATTTTAATAATGGTTCTGAATTCAATAATATGTATCTCTACAGGCATTAATTGCCTTGATTTAATTTGTAAACGTGCTTCAGGGTATAGCTCCAAAGTGGTCAATCGAAACTTGCAAAAGTTTATGCAAACTGCAACGTTGCATGGAAATGAGAAATCCGAGGAATCTCTAGTAGAATTCGTGACAACGGCCCGAAAACTTAAGACCCTGGAGCAAAAGCCAATCGAATTCCGACGAAATTATTTGATCTATTTGCAACTGCGAATATTTGACACCCTGATAAATGATATCGTAAAGTATTGTACACCGATACTACTATTCACAGCCCTAGTTCTGTTTTGTGTCTTTGGCTTTATCGGGATTCGACTCTATGGCAAGATCGATATGATTATATACCTTCTTGCACCAGTGGTAAACCTTGCTATTATCATTTTAAGCCAGACGGTTTTTCCGTTATGCGAAAGTATTTTTGAGCTCTCTATTAAGTTTAAGCGGGTTTGGGAACAGCGCCCTCTTCATTTAGCAGATCGGATGTGCGTCAAGTGTTGTAAGCCGTTGGGGTTGCAAATCGGACCTTTCTTTTTTGTGCGCAGAAGCACGAAATCCACGTTTATGTCCTTAGCAGTTTATTACACGATATCATTGGTGATTTTGGTTGTAAAGTAATTATATGTTTGGTCTTAATTTTTACGGAGTTGCGAATGTATTTGATAAACTGAATTTAATTTGGTCCTCCGAACCGCATTTTTATTAATAGAATATTTAAGTTTATAAGTATGCTAGTAATCTACATATGACGTTAATAACAAAATATTTGAAAGCTTAAGAGATCCAATGATGAATTTTATTTAAAACCAAGATAAGCAAATATTATTTTTTAAATAAACTACATTTGATTGCCTCCAATAAATTACATCCGATTTTTACACACCAACTACATCATGATATTATTTGCTCCGAATTCTATAAAATAACGCCTCTTAACTGCGAAAACAACAAAGAAGGGTAGATAGGAATTTGAGATATTGTTTAAAGCTACACCAAAATTTGTGCAACGATTTAAAATGAACTGGTGAAAAGCAGTTTAAATGAAAATGGGGTTTTAAAAACTAGGGCGGACACTTGCGATCCAGATTTAGATTTAATACCCCTGAAACATAATGAGATCAATCCTTAAGTGTCTTGTCTAAGCCCTTAAGCTTGGTTATATTTTAGTCGTCTTTTCATTTGTAAAGCAACTCTTGAATCTGTATGACATTGTCAGCAAACGAAAATTGTTATGTTATTTTTCAGCAACGCTTTTTGATAACGTCCACATTTACGTTTAGTTTTGCAAGGAAAGCCCTTTTCCCTTTCAGTAAATTTACTCAATCTGACTAGGTTACTAATCGTGTTGTTTTTTTTAAATAAGCATTGTTTTATGTGCAGTTGCAAATACCCATCAAAAGCCTCGCTACTAAACAGCAAAGAGTCTGATAATTTCTAAAACAATTACATCTTGATTCATAGTTGTTAGAATCATGGGTTTCCTGTCACTGACTTTATGACAAAGTGCAGCTTCTTGATAATTGATTGTGACCCGCGGGGCAAAATGCCTCATCGCTAACCGGACCGGAATCACCTGTGTCTAAGGAACAGGACCTTTTCATTTGACACGGTCTTTTTTGTCGAATGGGACTTTCCGGATATGGAGCTCCATCCGTTTCTCTGTTTTCACCCACAAAACCAGATCCACAATCCGAACTGGCTGTTGAAGGTGGCTGAAAACAGCCGTAAAAAAACGCATGTCGATGGCGGCGAGATTTTTTAATAGCGATTTCATGCATTTCCGGGGAAAGTCTGTTTAGTCCGGAATTTGAAACATCATCCGTGTGTGCTAGTTCCTCCGGTTCAGGATGACAGTTTAAAATATCCTGAACCATTTCGCCAATAACTGGAGCATGGGTGTAAGGGTGCCTTTGGCCGTTTTCAGACATGGAATCAGACGCTTTTTGCCCATACCCTGCCTCTGAAATTGATCTAAGCTGGAGCGATAAGCTCTCTGGTAACATCGATGGAGGGATTTGTCTTAATCTGAAATTTCCATAACCCAAGGCATTGCAGTCTAATGGAATTACTCCAATTTTGGAAGCAGTAAACCTCCTCAGTAGATTTTTTCTGCTCATAGAACTTCGCCATGTTGTAACTTTATGGCTTTCAGTGTCGGGATCATCTTGAAGACCAATCCGGTAAATCTCTGTCCGTTCTTTTCCATTTAAATATAAGATTACAATACTGTTAGTCAGAAACAAGGATCCCTTGATGATTTAAAAATATGTGTATTAATTTAGTGGCCAGTAAGAAGCATACCTGCGTCAGCTCCGGTTCCATGAACCGTCGGAGGAGACAAAGAGCGTCTGATCCCTTCAAGGATTTTGGGAGATGGCGCTGACCAAATCAAGGATTTGCTGAAATGTTTGGACAATGGCACTCGTGCTTCTCGCCCCTTTAGCCAATACGTATTCATGCTTCCTAAAATATTAATTTAAATTCAAGTAAAACACAATTAGTTTTACTTGATTTGAATCTTTAAAAATCTGCTCACCTTTCCCTTTGACGCAAGCAGTTCCACGATGTTCCAACCTGTAGACCGGTGGAAGAAGATTTCTGCAGACTTCGGAAATTTGAATCTTCGATGCTTCTCCAGTCGACTCCATTTTAGAAGCTGTAAAGTACGTATACTATTATTATATATGTATATAATAATATGATGTATGTATACGCTTTGACAGAATAAAAGCATTCAAATTCATATAGCAAGATCCATTTAGGCGAGAATTTATTGAATCTGCGAACCATTTTTTCAGAAATTGTAAATTACTTTAGAAACGGAAATTGTAATTATTTTTGACTGGAAGTACTAACGATTTTAAATTCCCAAAACGATTAAAAACTATTGAACTTTAAAAAAAATGGTATATTACGCTTTTAGCCCCTACTCATAGATTTTGATGAAAATTTGTGAGCTTAATCAAAATTTTACGGAGAATCCGAATCCGTTGAAATTTTTTGGGGCTGACGTTTGGTTCGGACCCTATGGGGTCACAAAGTTTCCAATTTTTATCTATTTTTCGTGATATATGCTAGAGTTAATAGTGAACAGTACTTTGACAACTTCACAATGGTGACCTTTCTAGAGTCAGGTTAGGTTACCTTTCTATAGTTAGGTTAGGTTAGGTTACATTTCTATAGTCAGGTTAGGTTAGGTTAGGTTACCTTTCTATAGTCAGGTTAGGTTAGGTTAGGTTACCTTTCTATAGTCAGGTTAGGTTAGGTTACATTTCTATAGTCAGGTTAGGTTAGGTTAGGTTACCTTTCTATAGTCAGGTTAGGTTAGGTTAGGTTAGGTTAGGTTAGGTTAGGTTAGGTTAGGTTAGGTTAGGTTACCTTTCTATAGTCAGGTTAGGTTAGGTTACCTTTCTATAGTCAGGTTAGGTTAGAAAGGTCACCATTGTGAAGTTGTCAAGGTACTGTGTACTATTAACTAGCATATATCACGAAAAATAGACAAAAATTTGAAACTTTGTGACCCCATAGGGTCCGAACCAAACGTCAGCCCCAAAAATTTTTAACGGATTCGTATTCCTCGTTAAATTCTGAATAAACTAGCAATTTTTCAGAAAAATCCGTGAGTAGGGGCTAAAAGCGTAATGTTCCAAAAAAATATTAAAAATATCATATTACCCCTATCATAGAGAAAAATTAAACACGTCAATGGATAGCCCTTGTAGCTTTCCATCAATACTTTTAACATGGGTCGTTATATAAAAAAATGTGATCTATGACCCCAAACATATTGACCTTTAGCCTACCAGGTCACACCCAAAATAAAAATTTGAAAAAGTTAAATCTTTCTTGAGTTATCGCACCGACAGACAGACAGACAGCATGAACGAAAACATAAAGAATCTTAATGACTGACTGAAACTTAATCAGAGTATCTAACATACCGAAATTCACACTTCCTCCGAATAGACAATATCGAGGAAGTTTAATTCCGACAACTCCAGCCATAACCGAACCGGTATGGCAGCCCACTCTAAGTTTCAACCCACGCTGATCTGTAGAATGAAATAAAATCGATTAAAAAATTGATAAAACAAATATAAACAAAAGCTTTGCAAAAATCTGTCTTTGAAACATGCCTTCAGAGGGATCCTCAATGGCATCCGCAGCATCGATCATATCCATGGCCATGTCGCAAATCCGTTCAGCATGCCGGAAATCGGGAATGGGTGCGCCTAAATTTAATTTATTAGTTTAAAGTCTTCGCTCTTCATTCGTGATTTACATGATGAATCAGTGTATTTACCTGCAACCCCCATATACGAGTCTCCAATTGTTTCCACCTTAATCCCAAAATTCAATTTTACACTTGAATTTCTTAGAGAGACTTAACGAGTAATTCTTTGATAAGGCCCACTTACTTTGTAAACTCCATTTCTTTCCGTGAGTTGGTCAAAGAGGAAGTACATATGATTCAGCAAAGACACAACTTGCAATGGGGAGATCTTGTTGCAGATCTCCGTAAAGTTGACTACATCAGAGAATAGGATGGATACGGACTCGAAAGACTACAGGATTTAAAAAATGTAATTAAAATTTAAAATCAACATGAAAATTGAAGGTCAAATCCAATTTGAATCAATTAATTGACATACTTCGCAGGCATCGACGGGATTTTCTCCTCTCCTGATTCGATCGGCAACTTGCCTCGGGATCATCTGCATTGAGTTTAATTCCGATTTTAATGTCTATCCGACTTAAATATTTAGAATACCTTTTGCATTTAGACAAAATACCTGATAGAGCAATTCATCAGTGCGTCTCATTTCCTCATCAAGCTTCTTCATGCTCTGAACCAATTTCCTTGATTTTTGCTGTTCTTGGTCTAAAGCCAGCTTAAGTTCTACCGACTGCTGAGTTCCAGCAAGAACCAAATCACTACATAATTTTGTTATATTTTTAAATAAAATTTAAATCCAATGTTCCCGATTGTATATTTGAAAACTCATAAGCTGAATAAGGAAAAAGTATAAATTTCAAGCGTCTCGGCACTCACCGACTACAATCGTGTAACGAGAGATCATTTATGAATAGCCCTGCATCAACCAAGCTTGTAAGATCCGGCATAACTGGATTGGCCAGATAAAGCATCATATTCCAATCTTCCATGTACAACATTTGTCCTAAAGCAAATTAATTTTGAGACAGATGCCAAGAATGTATACCGATTAACATATGATTTTAAAGCTGTAGAGCATCATGAATAAATTCTTTTTGTTGGTTGACTCGCCGGATAAACCCACTACGTTAGTATGTTTTGTAGCATATTTAAATTCATTGCTTTAACATTGAACTGGTCATAGAGGACAAAATAAATTTTACCCGGCGAGTCAACGAGAATATGGACCAATCGTGTACTAGCGGGTATATCTGGTTCAAGTACCTCGGAGCCGAAGCCGTGTGCCTTCCAAATCCTCATCGAACTTGTCAGTTGTTCCAAACATATGATTAACGTCATGAATTGGTGCTACTGTTACCAATTCAAATATATTGTTTCTCCGTTGCATGATCTATATTTAGCATTTGGAAATAATGAGAATTTATGCAAAGATAATGCCATGTATAAGGACAATTAATTACTGCTGAGAAACAGAACGGAATCAGTGGTCTCGTCATGTCAAAAGCCTCTGTAAGTAATTTCATACAATCTCAAATTAGGATTGGGCTTATCAATTCAATTATAATCGACTATTGATTCGTATTGAATGCGTGCAGACCCGTCATTATTTGTCCAACCAGATCTTTTAGGATCGTCATTAATGTGTGACCCGTGTGACTTATTTCCATGTCCGAGCTAAATAGTTTTTCTGATTACTTAATCAATCGAATACAAATATATTAGGAGTTTTACATTTACTAAGACTTACTTGAATACGATGCAAAATGGAAATAACTCAAATAGCGTTGTTGCGGAAAATGGCAATCGGAGGTCCTTTCCAATCAGACTTTTGATTGCTTCGGCCTGGATTAAGTTTAGGAAATGTCAAGTCATGGATAATAAATTTGTTTTAATCATAAAATTGGATAATATAACACGAATAATTTAAACCAAAATAAACTTACTTCGGTAAATGCGCTGTTGTCGAAATTGAGTTGGAACACTACATGCATAGTTTCTCCGACCACTTCTTCTTTAAGAAGATGAATGTCACACACTTGATTGTAAAATTGATTAGCAACCTGGTAAAAAACATTACTAGGTTAAATAACATCATTATCCAAATAAGCCCCCACCCCGGGTACTTGCTTTATCAAAGTTTATCCAAAAATTTAGTTGTAAAATTAAAAAAACCTGCTTAATTTGCCCCATGACATAATAAACGAATCCACGGCGTTTACTCCGATAATGCAGTTTCAAACCGCTTTCTGTTTCGTCATCACAATAAAATGAGGGTGCTCTCATTTTTGGATACGAAAACTTCAAATACTCATGGAGATTATCCAATCCTATGACGGAACATATTTTATAGTTAACTATTTTATTGCATTAAAATTACATTGTTTTGTTCCATGTCTTTAATCGAGTTTACCGTTTAGGAAATCCCTCATATGTCTTCCAAGAACAGTAAGTAGCTGATCATATCCATATTGACTCACGTATTGAACGAAATACACCCCATTGGATTCGAAGAATTGACGCTCATCAACACCGAGTACCTGAATATGATTATTAGAAAGTCAAATTTAAATTGTCGAAAAACCGTACAAGGGAGGTAATGGAGAGTTGACACTCCGACTGTCTCTACCTACCCGGGATTCCCACATAGATGACATAATTGCAAAAATGAGTGCCCAAATTGGTCTTTATCACGTCAAAAATTAAAACAATCGATAATTCAAATAAGCGAAATTTCAAAATAAATCCAAACCCAGTCGATTAGCGAGCGTTTGAAAATTGCAATTTCTTGCTGATTTTTCAAACTTAGAAATTTTTTAACCTATTAAACACCAATTTGGGCACTAATTTTTTTCAGTTATGTCATCTACATAGTCCAAAGTTGTATCACAAAAAAACCAGACAATCGAAGAGCTAAAAATAACGAAACGTAATTACCTGAAAAGCACTCCGTGCAAGGCGTCGTAACAATGTTTCAGGATAAACGTGATGAATCGAGAATGCAATGGTGTCAATTCCGGCATGTCGACGAACTGATTCCCACTTACCTTCCCCCCATTGGGCCCTAATGAATGTGGCCAAATTTTCGAGCAGTAATCCGTACATTTTTTTTCAAAAAGTTGGAAAACCCGTTATCTGGGTTAGTTGTAGCTATTCAAGAATTCACAAGATCAGTTTCCGTTGTCCAATAAATATTTGGACTTGCAGAATCTCTGAACCGATTCAACAATACGATGTTCTAAAATGCTACGAGTCTCAAGACTAAATTATGAAGCTTTTCCACCTTCTGTTTTATACATTGAATCGTGAGAACTGGGAACGATGTAACCAAAGGTCTCTCTAGAGACTAGTAACTAAAAACCCTAAAATACCATAAAACTCATTCGGTTATCACAGACAATAATTATTATTTCGGGGCTCGGATTGCCAGTACACTTGTCATTTATTTGTCAAGTAATGATAGCGTGCAATAATCATCGATTCAAGCTGTCTGGATGCTCTATAATAAGGGAAGTATGTTTATTATGACTTGCATGATTAACTAAGTTAATCCGGAATTTATTCTTAACATCAACTCGAATAAATTACATTTCGGTGGTTAGCCATCCATCTAGTTACCAATCTAATCTAAAAATTTAATTGTAATTTATATGTGCGCTTTCAACGGATGAATCAACCTCGCTATATTTAATTGTTGGTGATGATAGCAGGACAACATTTTTAGGAGTCTCTCAAAAGCCCGTATGAGGAAAATCATTTCATCATGAGTTTAGGGTACTTTTTATTGTAGTATTTTTATTAATTATTTAGTGCTGCAAGTATCCTTCAAATAACTCCCCCTTCCAGTCCTTCTACCTTTTAAATGTTAGAATAACTAAACAACGACTTCTAAAACTAAATTATAAGTAGCGAAGACATTTATGATTTATGATCGACCCAAAATACCACATCGGCTCCTTTTGCAATGTTTTATATACAATCGATCCAGAACAAAGTTATGGTCACGGATATCAGCAAAATCATAAGCGTTTCTTGAATACAGTGAATTTTGCTAAAGTTTGTCGGATGAGAAAAAAATTGAGTTCAAATTCGTAAATCGAATTGGAAATGTATACAGAAATATTGTAAGCTTGGAAAACAGAAAGGTGTTTTTCTCAGTAACCCATGCTAAAGAAAGTCACAATTTTGTGCCAGATCAGAAGAGCCTTAAAATCCACATCTATGGAGTATAGTTCTAGAAGTAATGAAACATAAATAAACAAATAATCATGAAATGAATCCGGCAATTTATTAAAACGAATAAACCGATGTAACGGGCCTAACCAAGTGTACAAAACATCAGGTTTCGCACCCTGGTGTCAGTGGGAGTGGTCCTGTATGCGTCAAAGATATTCTATTACTCATGAGAATCGTTTAAACCCCATATCTCAATTTCCCCAAAACCCCGGGTACTGCAGCCTGATGTCAGTGGGAGTGGTCCCGTATACGTCAAAGATGTTCTGTTAGTCATGGGAATCGTTTAAACCCCAAATCTCAATTTCCTTCAAAAGCACGGGTTTCGCACCCTGGTGTCAGTAGGAGTGGTCCCGTATACGTCAAAAATGTTCTTTAACTCATGGGCATCGCTTGAACCCCATATCTCAATTTCCCCAAAAATCCCAGGTTTCGCACCCTGGTGTCAGTGGGAGTGGTCCCGTATAAGTCAAAGATATTCTATTACTCATGGGAATCGTTTAAACCCCATATCTCAATTTCCCAAAAAAGCCCGTGTTTTGCACTCTGAAATGTTTCAGGGTATAGATGATAGACATTGAGTGTAATGTAAACTACCTATGCGGCAGTTTTAAAATGAGTAAGAGCTTTGAACTGATTTAATCATTTTGGGGGGGGTTAATTTATGGGGGACAGGGGGTGTAACCGATTTGACCCAAGTTCGAACTCAGCCTCACTCTTGAACCAAGGAAGAAGTGTACAAAATTTGGTGACCGTAGGTCAAGCCGTTCTCCAGTTATCGCTCGGACAGACGGATGGACAGATGGACAGACGGACAGACGGACTGGTCATTCGCATAAAGTGTTTTCAACACTTAATAAGTACCTTTAAAATATATTTAGCTGAAGGAATGTCTGACTTTTTGTAAATAATTCGATTATTCTCGAATAGTCTGGCAGTTGTTCTTCGATTACACAAAATTCCAAAGGTACAAGTTATCCTTTTCTTCAATGCTAAAATTCCATTTAAGTGCATATCGGACTCTTTGACTTAAAAATTGTTTCATAAGAAGTGAAAGAGCGATTCTTCTAGGTAAAGTATTTACGTAATAATATAATTTCATTATATTCTATGTAATGTTCAACTCAGAATATTCCTTTCAACGGTTTGCTTTCACTTAAACATCAAACCTTCGTTTTAAAACGGTCTTAACCACTCTTATTAGAGACTTATGTTAAATCGTTTTCGTTTAAAAAAAATCAGAGTAAAATGGTAGATCTTGTAAAGAAACGGTTAGAACGGATTAATTTGGACATGTGGTCGGCCGTCTCTCGATTCATTACCGCTACTGATTTTTTCTATACCCAGCCAGTTATTTTTGACAGGAGATTGGGAAAGCTGATCCCAAGACCTTCAAAGTCACTTCGAGTCTGGAAATCATTCTCAGTCCTAATTGTTTTGTTCTTCTTGTTTTCCGTGGGGAAGCTGTATCATGAGGTGGTGAGCTATAGCAAAGATCCGGACATGGAACTCGAAGTCTTGATTGCATTCGCTATAATTTGTCCCATGTTTCTGACTGTCTGGAGTTTCATGGACGGGATTTATATCAAAAGGATGCCGCTTTCCAACATGTTGACTCAGTTGTTCAAGTTACAGAAAGAGCTATTGGGTATGAAGACAATTTATGCATCTATTAACAGTGTGTAAACACGTTAGGCCAGTGGGCAAGTGCTAAAAACTAGAATTAAAGAGACTTTATTTCTAACCACAGTTAATTATATTTTTCGCTAAATTTCGAAATGGCTTTACGTGTTACAATGCATTATGATATTAATAAATAAAAAAATCCTTAAATTTTACAGGAAATGGGGACTCTGATTTCGAATCTGGAATGAAAAAATTGGGCTTAGTACTCCACAGTCATCTCCTAACCAATATCCCTTGTCCATTCTTTGGATTCCTCTGGCCCTTCGACCCGTCCGATCGTCCATTCAATGACCCCTCTTATTTCATGGTCCGAGACCTACCAATTCCATCCCTCTACAAGAAAATCATTCGATCAGCGTTGCTGGGTATAATTTTCGTTCATGGCAATATCATCACGAACACGTGGATTCTGATCTCAACGATCTACCTCCGCGTCCTCATTTACTGTCTTAAGGCTTTGACGAAATCGAGCACGAAAAATGGACGCCTGTTTGGCAATAAAAAGATTGAATCAAAATCTCCCAAGAGGAACTTGGACGATACGAGGATCAAGGCTGCAGAAAAACTTCAAAGTCAGAACCTCTTCCGATACAATTACCTCATGTACTTGAAACTAGAGCTTTTGCAGAAGATTTTTAACGAATTTATCCTGAATTTGGGACCCATCGTTTTGGGCTCTGCCTTGCTGAATCTGGTGGTGACGGGTTTCATCCTGATCCGATTGTATGAAAATGTGTCCACAATCACACTCATATCTGTTGCAGCGTACAACGCTGCTAATTTGCTGGGACTGATGCTGGTCTTGCCGTTTGCACAGGAAATTTTTGATCTTTCATCCGATTTGCCACATTACTGGAATCAATTGCCACTGGGTTTGGTGGATAGGAAGCGGATTCGTTCCTGTCGCCCGTTGAGAGGAGAAATTGGGCCATTCTTCTATATGAAACGGGACACAAAACTGGCCTGTATTGCTTTGGCGATGGATAATACCATAAATTTAGTCCTTTCGGTTTAAATTGAATAAATAGTAATTAAGCAATTTTAATAATTTGTGGATATAGGAGTGAATCTCTTAAGATGCTTGAAAATTCAGTGAATTCATAATTAAGTCCACCGGCGTTTCATAAAGCGAAATGACTTACCTTTTATCTAATGAATCTACAACTCCGATGCACGTTTTGACAAAAAATAGCGGTCCATTTTTATGTTTGGCATGTTCAAAGATTGGACACAAATAAATATCATGCAAATGGTTATGTGAATTATCAAAACACCACGCAGTAATGTCGGTTTTTTAATTTCTTTCGATTTTTTTATGAATTACATTAGGACTGCAGAATCAACACTAAAAGACTGTAAACAATAGCATCCTCTTAATAGGTACAACTCAAACCTTGTTTATTCATTTTAAATATTAAATATTATATGTATATTAACTATAAAAGAAAATTGTATATTGGATTCACAATCCCTTGGTTATGATTGATATATAATCTTAATAGTTGCTGGAGGAGAAGCCCACAGCCTTGACAAGTTCTGTAGTAACATAAAAATATAAGAAGTTGTCCTATCTAATGTATAATATATAAGATCAATTCCCTTATTCTACATATGGTAATATTTGATTATAGTTGAAATCTATCTTTATTCCAATTTAATGTAATTCGTATATTATACTCTGTTCAATATATTACCAATTCCGGGATCCCATCGATTAAAAATAAATATGAAGGACAGATTTGTACTGATCGATTGTGACGCTGGGACTGACGACGCTTTGGCCATTTGGATGACCCTCAAGGCCCATCGTGACCCTCAAAGTCGGATCCGAGTTGTTGGAATAGTTTGTGTAAATGGGAACACGGCTCTCAATAATGTTGTTGTCAATGTTGCTCGTATTTTAAGGGCTGCTGGGGAGTCTGAGGTTTGTTTTCGTTTTTTAAGTTACTTTAATACGGATTATTGGGGGAAAGAATTTATTCTTGAGTGAGGTTATATTCCAGGGGTTATTATTTAAGGCCAAAATACCATTAAACGTGTTACAAAGAATAAAATATCATCTAACTCTGAATTTATTTCCGTTAATTTTAATATACTATATTCAATAATATTTTTTTATTGTAGATACCAATTTTTGCAGGAGCAAGTCAACCAATTGTAGAACCATTTGTTCACAGGGTTGAACCCTTTCATGGAGAGAACGGGTTCGGAGACGTAGAATCCGAACTTGAACCCATTGAACCCAAAGTTGAAGAAGAAAATGGGGTTTTGGCAATCATCCGTTTAGCTAATGAGTTCAAAGGTATGAAAAATGTGAAGTAAAATAGCACACTTTTAAGTTATAAAATTATAATCTCAAAGATTTATAAAATGGAACATATAATATCTCGAAAACCATTGCATGAATTTGCAGGAAACTTAACAATCCTGGCATTAGCACCACTAACGAATCTAGCCCTGGCTGTTCGACTTGATCCTCGAATAAGGGACTGTATTAGCAGTATTTACGTCATGGGTGGAAATATTGAAGGTAATTTATAATTACATTGCCATATTATTTTGAATTGGTAGTTTATTAAATTAATATTAAATTTAGGCGTAGGAAACGCAACAATCAGCGCAGAATTTAATTTTGCAATTGATCCCGAAGCTGCCTTCATTGTTCTAAATTCATTTACCTGTCCTATCACTATTGCTCCATGGGAAGTTTGCAAAAGAGAAGCAACTTCACATGTAAGATTATGTTAAAAATTCTGAGACTTCAACAATGAAGTTTTTGCAATTACATCTTAAATTGCAGCTAATAATATTATTAGGAATGGCGGACGGAGGTTTTGGGAACCATTAAATCTCCACAAATGGAACTACTAAATAAAATAGAAGACAAGATTTTAAAGAAATATACAGATACTTGGATCCCATGCGATCAACTTGCCGCTGCGGCGCTTATCGAACCAGCTGTGGGTTTTTTTTGTCCAGCTTCAATTTTAATACATTTGCATGTGTATGAATTTGGCCTAAATGAATTTAGTTTTTACCCCGTTAAAAATACTTAAACCCCATTCAAGATTATTTTCCATGTTGCCTCTGACTAAACTTTTAGAGGGTAGGGGTAGTTATTCAGAGTAGTACTTTCATTTTTAAATTTACTGTAGATTTTTCTACAAGGTGCATGGTTTAGTATTCAATATTATCCCCTTTCATTAATTATAACTCGAAAACGGGTGAACTGAATTTACTCATATTTAGCTTATTTTAAGGCTGAAAATATTTTACTAAAGTTCGCTTAAATATAATTTTGATTTGTTGACAGGTGATTCTTGAGTCAAAGTCCCTCCATTGTACAGTTGAACTGCATGGACATCATACACGGGGATTACTTCTACTCGACCATATGAACCTCTACAACAATCCAGTCAATAATAACATCATCTTGATAACCAACTTTGACACTTCTCTGCACAGAAAGCTCCTGATTTGGGCTTCGGGTGGTCAAAGCTATAAAGCTTAGGATAGATATTTTTATGAATTGTTTTTAGTTTTTTCAACTTTTATTCTTTGAAATGCTCGTTCTGCCTGTTTATGTAAGACAAAATGGAAGTAATACTGCACACACTTTTAAATATCATTTTATTTAGTCAAAAATCGTAATAAAATACAATTATTGAGAAGGAATGGTTCCCAAATAATCCAATGATACATCTTTAAAAACCTACATGTCTTCCGCACAAAATTAATAAGTCCGTTTTTTAAAGATTTATTGTTCAATAATTGGGTAGATTAAAAGTAGGAGATCCTTACTACTTGCAGCATTTGTGTTTTTTCAAGCTATAACTGCAGCCATTAGTGTCGGTCTGACCATTCGGGGTCCAGCCTTCGCCAAAACTCCTTTTGCAGGCGAAATTCCCATTGTAAGACTTTCCGTAACATGATGTACTCATTTCGCATACTAGGATTCCAATCAATGATTTGATTATAAAATCATGGATCGAAAACAAAAAAACGGTGAAAAATGCATTTTAAAAGATAGAGAAAGGTTATTTAAAAATTGCTTGGCTTTCTTTCAATGCTAAGGAGGCAAGCCACGGAATCAGTGAGAAACTCTTGAAATATTATTCTGTTCAAGTTTGTTTGCAATTTTTTAAAAGAAAATTAAGGCTAAAACTGGTTTGCATCCTATAACAGTTATGTATTTTATAAAACCTACAACGGCTTTGGGTAGTTGTGAATTTGTAAAAGGATTATTATTACTGAAATTGCATGATGTGTAGTTCTAAGTTCGAAATACGAAATAGCTCGAATCGTTCTTTAGCATTTATTTAAATTAAAATATATACTGGCAGCTGTCTTGGCAGACTAGTCATAATTGTATATTGCATTTGTGTCGTTACAACGATATTTTTAACGTGACACGAAACCAAACGGCAAACCCAATCGATGAGTTGCCATCTGCCGTTTCCAAAATTCATTTTGATTTTTTTTATTGCAGCCAACCGAACCGATTAAATAAAATACATACCCTCAGCTTGGGAGAAGGAAGCGCATCCGATGAGGATCAATAAGGTCAGGTATAGAGCGTTCATATTGATGAGATATTGATGTAAGTGTAATTGATTAAAATAAATTTATTAAAAACTAACAGAATTTGTTTTATTTCACTATTGAATATTCTAGAAGAAAGTCGTAACTCATAAAAATTATTACTAAAATTAATGAACTAAAATGGCAAAGGAAAGGAACAGTGGTAGACTTAAATTGGTGAAATAATTAATGTGGCATTCAGTAAGTTAAAAATAGGAACTGGAATTGACGACTGACAAATTTTTGAAACATTGACAAAGTTAGTAGAGATTTAGATGGTATTTATAGCGGTTACATTGGTTTTCAAACAATAATTATAACAACTGGAGATATGACGACATTTTAATGTAATTAAGAACGTATTAAAATTGTTCAAATGCAATTGTTTTAAAAATGTATTGTTATCGTCGTCCAGTATTTCAAGCATGTCCTTGTTAATACGTGTAAATTACTTCATATGCATCCATCGCTTACAACTATATCGTTGTAAACTTTTCAGAACAAAATTTGAACAATGAAACTTTCTTTCCAGTTTTATGTTTGATTCTTATACAATATCTTTTCAATTTCAATAAATAAAACAACACTTGATAAAATGTAAATTCACATTGAACAGAAGTGGTTACTATCTGCCGATAACGGCAACAAAGCAGTAGATAGATAATATAAAATTCTAATCCTTAGTGTATTTTAATCGCCACATTCAAAAACCTTAAATTCACTATAAGAATGTTTTAAATTTCACGTGCTCTTACTTTGGCCATATAATATTAACCATAATTTAGTTAAGTATCGCTAGTTGCAATATTTAATGAAGGTCAGACCATCTTGAAAAGCATACGGATTAAAACGTACGGACTTATTCCTATATTTACTGCTCCTACACGAAATACAACTACATGAACTTTTATCTATGATACATGACATTTTTAAGATGGTAATAATATTCTAGGCGTTAAAGGCTATCAAGTTTAACAAAAAATTCCTATAGTATATCCTATAACTTTTTGTATCGGATCATTGCAAACCAACCGACTTAAGCTTACAGACCAATTCATGAAATATGGATACCTCCTTTAATTAGTTCAAGTCAAACAATTAAACAAAATCAATTTAAATTTTAAACTCGCAAACAGACTATAGGTCAAGGGATGGCGAAAATAAATTGATAAATATAGGTAAGACTAAATGCGCTTTTAAAGGTCCTTTTATTTAGTCCAAAAATATAAAATACAATCACGACAACGAATAGTTTATAAATTCCAATAATGTATCCTGAAAAAAACAGCTTGTCTTACAGAGATTAACAGTTCTGGGTTCAAAATTTTGAATCTTTTATAAAACGGGGAATTGGAAGTAGGAACTCAATTTTAGTTGCAGCATTTGTGTTTCTTCAAGCTCCAACCGCACCCAGTAGTGTCACTCTCACCATTGGGGATCCAATCCTTTCCAAAGTCACTCGAGCAGGCGTAGTTTCCCCCGTAAGCCGTTCCGTAACATTTTGGAGTCAGTTTGCATTCTAGGATTACAATCAACAATTAAATTTAAACACAAAGATAAGAAAAAACCGTAGAAATAATAATAAAAAAAAACTTGTAATGACAGTAAGTCAACTAAAAAATGTCCAAATATGATGTTTAGATAACCAGAGTCTGCATATTTGACACCCTGTACAAAATATATGGAGTATGCAAATCGATTTACATTAGGCTAAAATGCTTTATAATCGGCAATCTTTCAATTTAAACGATGTAAAATACAGAATCAGTTAGAAACTGTTAAAATAAAATATTATTGTGTTCGAGCCTGTTCGAAATTTTTTTGAACATCAAGATGTGTATGGTTTTTAAGTCGGAAAATGGATAATCAAAATTTGTCCTGATTTTACACAAATTATCATATCACAAAGTCAGCGATTTTAATACTCAAACACTTAAAAAAATCAAAAAAATTGTAATGCTTTCAAAATGATCAGATTTTTTTTGTCGCAAAATTAATTGCAAACAACTAAGCGAATCTGAAAAAACTTACCTCCACCAGCCGAAGGCTTGCAGCATTCCACTTTGCTAGTGTCCCAACTGCAATCGCCTTTTTGAGTTCTTCCCGTGTACACTCCCTTGTAGTATTTGTTGCAAATAACCTGGCCCAAAATCGCAACCCCTTCGCAACCGGTCCAGGAACAATCTTAATGAGAAAACAAATTATATCAATAATCGTTATATATTTTGCAAATTACTCTAAGCCAATCGGTAGAGAGAGTTGCGTTTTTCTATAGTTCGGTACTGTTAAAAATTTACTATTGCAATCAAAGGATAATTTTAATTACATACCAGCAGCTTGGGAGGCGGAAATGCATCCGACGAGGAGCAATGATGCCAGGAGTGCGTTCATATTGATGAAGAGATCGGGAACAGACTGTATGGTTAAATTAATGTTATTTATATTTTGAGGGAAAATAACCGATTTTACGGATTTAAAAAAAATCAAAATTGGCTTTTTAAGTTGGACTATTTTAAAAATTAAAATAAAACGTACTTACGGTTTCAAAATCGGAAAAATCGCTGGAATTCAACTCGAGGCTGTAGCTCGTAGCAAACTAATACATACGATTGACCCGAAGTCCTCTTTTTATACTCCATTTTTTCATCCAAGGGTTCCAATGGATATAATAAGTAATAAGCAAGTTGCAAAGGATCTCAAAGTGCCCTTGACCCAGTGATTCAAATTCAGAGATTTGTTTGCTTTGGGATAGGGAGTAAACAGACCTTGAACTTGTCGGGAAATTCTGACACTTGAACAACAAGAACCCGATTTCATGTACTTTCTATTTCTTTCCTTATTTCAAGCTGTGTAAACCCTCATGCTTAAACACTGTATATTTTAAAGGTCAGACTATGTTAGACTATTATAGCCTTTTAAGAATTATAATTTATAACGTAAAAAAATCCCGTAACAGCTTCAAGTCCGTTTTCCAACGTTCAATTAGCTAACATTTCAACTTTAAAATAAAAAACTCTGACATTTAAACTTGAACCTTAATACCGTCTTCAAAACAAATCTACAAATAGAAAGCCTAAAATTCGCTTTAAATTGAATAGTATATGTAGCCTTAACGGATAACGAAAGGGAAAGTCATCAAATCCACTGGTGTTCCGACATTGTAATTGTAACCCAGTTTTATGATATTTTTGGTTTATTTGGATTATGTAAATTTATACTATGTACATTCCACTTTAAGATGGTGACATACTATGTACTATAAGAATTTCTTGACGTTAAACTTGACTAGGTAACTAGCTAATAGAAAGAATCAACCTTAAGTCCACTTTTTATAAGGCAAATTTTTGAACGAAGGGTTCGGAAGGAGGAGAGTTAAGAAGTGTTGCATTGGGTCTGGCTTTGAAAACTGAAAGTTCCCTTGACCCAGTGATGAAGGTTAAGAGATTTGGGCTGAAGATTTATTTTTTGGGATGATCCTTGGAATCCTTGAGCTTGGACTTGTATATCCTTAGATTATGTAAACAAATATCCGATTTATTCTACATTCCACTTGTGTTACATGTTAATTTACGTCCCTATTCTTTCATAAATACAGCCTTAATTGGCTAACCGGAATAATTTCAAAATGTGGATTCCTGATCTTGATAACAGCCAGAAAGGTCGAATTTCTGAACTCATCATAGTGTAAATGTGAAATGCTGATTCACGTCTACTACCGCTAAAAAACACTTCGGCTATGTTGGGATTTTGATCTCATAACCAAACCAGCTTACTATAAGAACAGACAAAAATGTCAATTTTTGAAATTTTTACTACAAGTAAGCTATTCCTACAGCTTATCATCAGTAGCGTTGTCAAAAGCCCTTTCGTGCCTCTGGCTGCCTAGTATTATCATTATCATAATATGGTTGGAATGTATCTTCTTTAGTAAAATGCAAATTCAAATCTTCAAACAATTTATAAATCACGTAGCGATAAAATTAATTTATTCAGGGTTAAAGTTACTTTTTTTTATAAATACGAAAAATACAAAAAAATCATTTGTGTAGTTTGATAATTGAGTGCCTTAAATTATGACTAAATCCTAATTTCTAAATCTAATATAATAATACCCCTTTAAGGTTACACAGTTACAAATCATTCGTTTCATTTCACAACAATTCGTATTGGTGTAGCTGTTTCACTCTATCGCTAATCAACTTGAAAGAAAATCGTCTCAAAATGATATAAAATAAAATACTACCAACTTCTAACGCGCTACTACCTTAGTTAATTATAATAAATCTATGATTTACGACAATGATGAGACATGTCTTAATAGTATACAGAGGATAATTTTGCAATACTGTAGTTAATAAATAATATTATTCTGTCAGTTTTGAAAAGAAAAGCTGAAGAATCCGAGTAAGTCATGGACGATCAAGGAAGAAGCTCGTTTTGTCAAATTGGAATTGGGATCCAATTAAAGTCCCTGAAATTAAAAAAAATCGATGAAATAATTTCTCGTGATCAAAATTTTGATTTTAATTCAATTACATTACTATTTACCTCATCTTTAAGCTGCTGAATGTCAGCCCTAGACAGCCGTTTCTTATTGGCTTCAATCCGAATCTCGTTCATCGTCCCAGTCGAGAGGCAAGTGGCCTTGATTTGAAGAATTCCTTGTGCGTCAACTTGCATCGTCACTTTGATCTTCTCTTCACCGGCCTTTTTCGCAGGGACCGTCAGAACAAACTGACCCAGTAGGGTATTGTCCTCCACCCGTGTGCCTTCCCCTTGATACACCTTAATTGATACGGCAGTCTGATAGTCATCCGTTGTCCGGAAAGTATCCTCCTCAATTGCGACCGGAACCGGGGTGTTCATCGGGATGATGACGGAAATCTTTGTATATAGGAAAGCAATTCAGAATTTAGCGAAATAATTAGGAATTACTAATTGATCATATCATTAGCAGTATATTGTATATACCTTCTTTTCGCCATCCACAATTGCTTCGATTCCCAATGAATGTGGGGTCACATCCCGAAGGGCAATATAATCCTTACTTCCGGTCGCAATTTGCCCATTGAGAATAGCTGCCTGAATGGCTGCCCCTGAGGCAACAGCTTGGTCCTGATTCATGCAGTTGCTGAGCTTCTTATTTGAACCGAAGAAAGAACGCAGCATTTCTTGCATTTTTGGGATCCGAGTGGAACCACCCACTAGGACAATGTCTTCGATCTCCTCCTTCCGGATGTTGGCTTTAACCAGTACTTCTTTGACGATGTCAATCGCTTTTTGAAAGAGCACTAGATTAATTTCTTCAAACTGCTCACGGGTAATAACGACTTTGAGATCACTGGATCTGTAGATACTGTCCACTGTTATTTTTACTTCCCTTCCGGCACTTAAAGCGATTTTTTTCTCTTCGCAAGCATTTCGGAGTCGTCGGAGTCGACGAGCATATTTCATTCGAGACTTTTTGTCGTAGGGGCTGTTGCCAATATCGAGTTTGAAGGTTGGTTTTGTTTGAACACGGTTGTATTCTTTGATGCAGTATTGAACCAGATTGTGGTCTATGTCTTCCCCACCTGTAATCATGTAAAAAAGTATAATCAGCTTAATATTACTTGATTGAATTAAAACTATATATTTCTCTAACTATACAAAGACTTAATTTTAATGTTATCAATTAGCGGATGAAATGGGGCGTTAAATAGATGAAAAATAATATGGATTATTCATGCCCCGTTTCATCCGTTTATGGCTAACATTAGTTATTTCTGGGGGCAATTTCATCCTCGATGGGGGCATGTTCATCCTAAGGTGGGGGCACGTTCAGCCTGATGGGGGGCAAGTTCATCCCAAATAGGGGGCAAATTCAGATTTAGAGGGGGCACATAAAATTTAATCTAACATTAATTGTAAGCGATAAATATTCAAAACGTTTACCTAAATGAGTGTCACCCCCAACAGCCTTTACATCAATCCTCCCATCTTCCATTTTCAAAACAGAAACGTCCAAAGTGCCACCTCCAAAGTCAAAAACAAGGACATGTCGAGGTGCCAAGTCCCTTCTCTCAAGTCGATAAGCCAAGGCTGCGGCGGTTGGCTCGTTGATAATCTGCAGTACTTGCAGTCCAGCCAATTCTCCAGCATCCACCGTTGCCTGTCGCTGTCCATCCGTAAAATAAGCCGGGACCGTAATCACCGCCTTCATTACCTCTGACGCTAAAAACGCCTCTGCAACCTTCTTCATTTCCTCAAGAATCCTAGCAGAAATCTGTTCGGGATGATAGTTACGACCCTTGGCTTGGATCTTGGGGACCCCATTCTCTTCTACGACATGGAAGGGCCATAGCTGCATATCCCGTTGAAGTGCTGGATCATGAAATGATCTCCCAATAATTCGTTTTGCATCGAAAATGGTATCCAGTGGATCTTCATGAGCCTCAGACTTGGCAGAGTCCCCCACGACAGTGGACACCTTTTTGTTTTTGTCGATTGAGCCAAAGTGGACATATGAGGGCGTGGTCATATTTCCAGTCCCGAAATTATTTGGGATGACTCGAACCTGTCCCCTTTCGTAAACAGCAACACATGAGTAGGTTGTCCCGAGGTCGATGCCAATGGCTAAGCTGTCCGATGGGACGAACAAGCAGTTCCGGTCCTTAAATTCTTTAAAAGCACTGTCCATCGCAGCCGTCATAGTTTCTTTGGACAGAGTACCCAACGCGGTGGATTTGACGGATTGATCCGAAACTGGAGAGGACGAAGGTTGTGCTTTGGAATGCATCTTCGCTAGAACAGACTTGACAGTGTCAGAGTGCCATCGGTCCAAGATCGATGGTTCAACATGTTTCTTCATTGAAAAGTAAGGGTCCACTTTGATTTCCATCTCCTCTCGATACAATTTCTTGGTTTCATTGAGTTGATACTCCTCCTGCCGTACGGGAAGCACTGACACAATTTTCTCCAGTTTTGCCCGTTTCGACGATGGACCCGGTTTGGAGTTTCTGTAGTCGACTTGGGCTTGAGCCATTTTTCCGTTGCGTTGAGTAGGAGAAGCCGGCAACAGATTAGAGTTGGTGTAATTCAGTTCAGTTCAGAGCTCAGAGTAGCTGAAAACAAAACGACAAAAAATATAGAAATGAACATTGAGGTTTTGTTGCATCCTATTTTATACAATAGATAAGGTTTTTTCAGTTTAGATTGGCAATTGATAATGTCACCGCTAACCGCTATACGAATGGCAAGTTAAGTTATGTAATGTATTCTTTTAATGTGATAATAATAGAAAAATTCTGACTAGGTTCCGATGGTGTCTTTAATTTTTTGAAACTGCGAACTGTTAATTTTAAAATCCCTCCGGTCCAAGTGACAAACGTGTGAGTGGTGTGAGTCCAGTCGTTTTTTCTTGTTCCTTGCGATTAAAGAAGCAATCCTCAGTCAGTGGTTGAGTCTTGAGTCTCAGTGCAGTCTCTCTCTGTGTGTAATAAAATATACACAATAAAATCAAATAGTTAAGACTATTAAATATTAGGAACGGTTTACGATACGACTAACGAACGAGACTACCCAGCAATGAATGAATTCAGAATGGGAAATGTGATGCATGATGATGTCTACTATCTTAAATCTTAAAAGCCAAAAAAGCAACATGGAACAAATAATACAGCAAAAATCCAAAATCGAATGAATAATTACAGAATTATTATTACCCACTACATCCTACTAGATGCTAGGCTAGCTAGACTATACTAACTAGACTGCATTTAACATCAAAAGTTACAAAACAACCTAAACATTTTGCTTCAACGATTACGGACAACGTAATGAATATTAAAATAACTTTTTAAACCTTGATTTGATATTTGAATATTGAATATAAGAACAAAGGAAATGAGACCTATATACATATACTGTATATAGATAGACTTATACACTTTATGTATAAGTAGACACTCGTCAAAAGATGAAAGATAAATCAACAATAGCCAATTAATAGCCAGTGTGCGTGAAGTGCGTGTGCACTGAAACAGTTTACATTACATTACAGGTGAAGGCTAGCGTAATCCCTAATGCATAATGCCATATCAAATAATATGAAAATGCTCTCCGGAAATCCGGATGTAAATTTAAAAAAAATACACACACGTGCGTTTGGAGTTTGTGCCACCGTTTGCCGTTTGCCATTCGGTCTTCGATCCACTTATTTTGGATTTCGCTCCAAGCAAGACCGATAAGCTAACGAAATCGAATGATTTTAGAAAATGCTCTACGTAATTCGAATTCTTATTTTCTTGAACGTTCCGCAAATGCAAAAAATAATACCGTCGTATGGGTATGGGTATGGGTATGGGTTACGTTACCTGATGGACTTTCAACTTCAAGATGGCACACTTTTGACTGTGACTATGGACTACAGTACAGACTATGAAAAATGAGGATGAAAAAACCTGCAGTTTCCTATTTCCTCCCATGCAATTTAAATTTTAAAGCTGAATATTATATTTACACTATGTACTATAATAAATTATGAATTTTACTCAATCCGTATCAGAAAAAATGCTCCAACGCACTGGACTGGACTTGAAGACGGAATGTCTTATGCTATCAAATTCAAGAATCGAGATAATAATATATTCAGTTAATACTATGTATTTGAATTATGCAGAACTGATAAGCTCAGCCACAGAAAGGGCACGATCTATTTGTTACAGAAATAGGAGATAAGGTGTAAGGGTAGATAGTTTAGTACAGTCAACAGGCAGTAGGAATCAAAGCTCACTATAAAGCTAGTCCTATAAAGCTTACAGGGGAATAATCACAGAGTCAAATCTCACATTGACTTGCATTTTTTGTGAGGAATCTACAACCCATACGAGCGTTAATGACGGAAAATTCAGCGGTCCAAATTTGTATCTGAAATGTTTAAAAAATTCCTAAATAATTGACATGCAAATACACCGAGTGGAAATGAAAAATAAAACTTGCAAAAAAATCGATAAAAAAATTAGAAAAAAGAAGATCTAAATATCTCGCCATAATTCCCTAGGGTTGTTGAGATATCGGTGTGGGAAGTGGGGGGAAATGGGTGCGGTAGTTAAGAGGTTAAGAGAGAGAAAGCGAGAAAGTCGTAACGTCGTAAGATAAAGAAGTCGACTTTTCTTATTTTCTTAACCTCTCACCACCGGCATCATTTCCCCCATTTCCCACCCCGATTTCTCAACAACCCTAGCGAATTATGGCGAAATATTTAGATTTTCTATTTTCTAATTTTTTTTTTTTTTTTTTTTTTTTTGGTGAATTTTATTTCTCATTTCCGCTCGGTTTATTTGCGAGTATATTGTTTAGAAATTTTTTAAACATATCGAATATAAGTTTGGGTTGAATGGGTGGTATGGGTTGTAGATGCCTCACAGAAAAATGCAAGTCAATCAGAGATTTGGGTCTGTGATGCTTCCCTTGCCCTGTTAGGGAAAGTATGCGGGTCACCAAGTCATTTACATAATATTCCATACAAGTCCATGTTGGGTTTAAGATGCTCATTACTAGGCATATCCCTCCTTGTTAAACTGGAACAATAATCCTTGAATAAGGAGTAAACAAAGCTGTAAATGAAAATACAATATATATAGACTCAGATTAGCTGGCTAGACTCGAGACTGACTTATAGTTCTTGTCTTGAGGATGTGTCACATTTTTCGAATAGTATATGTATGCAAGGAGAATATGTAGTTATATAGGTAATAAAAATTTCACCACCAACAATTTCTAATCCTCTTTTCCTCTTAAACGAAATATCTTACTCTTGGACCGACCCGATCATCTCCGAAATAAACTAATGATTCATCGTATGTACACGTGCCTAAAACCTCGTAATCTAATCTAATATTTAGAACTCGAACCTCGCGTCTAAAGGGCTGGAAAATAAGGGGACAATGATGAAAAGTATTTAAAAACCCATATACAAGTTGTTATAATACGACGAAGATGCTTATAGAAATCTCGGGTTTAAATCGCATTTACTGATGATAAATACTCCCGGAATAATATCCCACCCTCTTAATATAATTTAACTAAACCATTTATTTGATTTATATAACCGGTCCGGTAAATCGTACAATAATTTTGAAGATGGATTAATTCAGTAAATAGGGTGTATCGGATATTTTCCTATATCCGTCGATCTATTTCTCACTCCGCCCCGTCAAAGTTAAGAATATTCATGACAACTCCCTGTTCCCAAAATAAGTCCCCAGGGGCCTGTATTATGATTTGCACTGATTTCCATATCATTTTAAAATTACAACATCCATATATACAATATATATATATTAGTTCATGATGTGGTCTTGAAATTCTTAAACACAACACTTGATCGGGATTAAATTAAATAGATACGCACATTCTCAAAAGAACATAATGCTGACAGACATAGATGAGTTCGACTAAATAATTTCCAAATAGGTATAGATTGCATTATCTTAATAATTTCTGTTCTTATTGTTCTAATACACAATTTTAATCTAAGTCTATGTACAATGAAATTTATGCTGTGTCGTCAGTAGCAGAATGTATACGAAACTTGATATATTTTAATATTATCGCCAGTTACAAGTCTTACAAGTACAGAACATTTATTTGAAAGTACATAGTCGGAACATGGGACCAAGACTTAACAAGAGGTTTGGATTTTCATCAACTGATGAATACCCGTATTTACATAGTTCCTTATATAAATAAATCAAATCATAGTTTATTATTAGATCTCTATTTATGCATGTATCAAGTTAGGAAATGTATTTTTTATGATAGAATTGTAGGTTGTAGAAATTAGAGGATTTACAATTAATATGTAATACAAGAACGGTAAAACATGTATCCGACTCAGTTTTGATGTATCTATTTAATGTGGAATTAAATTGGTAACCCATGAGAAGACCCAAGTGTCAATATTGAAAAGCCAACAGCACAAAAAAACGGATTTTATTTTTGGTCTTTAGCACATTTTCGGACTCGGAGCTGTGGAATTTTATTAAGGAGCACTTCAGCTCCGTTGAACAATAAAAAATGATTGATATTAATTTATTTTTCTTACATTCTGAAGTATGGACGGAATTAACACTTTTGTTCCGAAATTTGTGTCCGTTTGCAGCGGCGTCAGAGTTCGACAAACCAAACTTATCGCCGGATGCCTGATGATTTTCGAAATTAACAGGAAGTAGACGTGCGTCTCTCTTGATTCATTTGCTTTCCAAACGTAACAATCCTGTAAAACGCGGGAACAAGCAGATTGAAGCTCTTGCTGCTTTGGCGTTGGCCAACCTGTTTTATCTTATCTTCTTCCTGTTTAGATTGCGAATTCGCGAACGGTCAATTACATTCCCGCATCAAGTCCGTATATTTTATAAGTTTCTATCTTCAACTTCTCCAAAACTGTCAATCATGAGTGCTATTGTCCCGTCCCGTCGAGGTGTCTAATGAGTTTTTAACATGAGTGTTATGGTTGATTTTGTCGTGTTTTTATCGGACGCCGACATATATTTAAACCTAAAAATTTGTTTTTGTACTTTTGTATGGTCGAAATTTAACCAACCCAGTCCTAACCATTTTGTTTACTTAATTAACTTGCCGAGGGCTAAATACACGGGCTAATTGAAGTTGATGACGAGAGACATGGTGGTATGCAAAACTAAGTAAATATAATTCGTCTTCGTACTCTTACGGAAATAAAAGAACGGTCCAAACTCAACTCTCAAAGGCCTACAAGATCGGAGCCTCTTCCGGTCCACCCGGGTCAGCTGTTTGAACTGCCACACCCACCCGAATTCTTCTGACCCCTCCCAAACCCTCTCACAGATCGGAAACATGGAAACGACGGATAAGAGTATCATCACATGCATTGAAGGCAAACCCACGTAGGACGACAATTCCAGCTTATCGTAGAATCGGATCACCCCAAAACCTGTGATGCTCAAACAGATTAGGGACGTTAGTAACAGGATCGGAGCAGTGTAATAAATAGCTTCATTCACTACCCTGTCCAGAATCCTCAGTTTTAAATAGGCAGAGTAAACTACGCGAAATCGGGTCCCGTTTTTTAATTTCCGGTGAACAACTCTACTAGTGTCAGGTTCAACTCCGTCCGACGATTTCGCCGTCTCCATTTGGTTGATTTCGAATGCTAAGTCGGTTGTAATTAAGCGTTTCAGCTCGGATAAGACGAGAGTAAGGTAGGCAGTTATGTATAGAAGGGCCAGTATCATTACAAACGAGCCATGTAAAGTGAGATAAAACAGGAGAAGGGATCGGGACAGTTTTTGAATAGGTTCAGGGATGTTGAGGAATTTAACCAGGAAATACGAAGGGTCCCGGAAATTATCGCCAACAACAAATGGCAAGGCTGCTAATGCAAATGCAACAGGAATCAGAGCTAGGATCGTACTGTGAACGAGTTTTCCGCACTTCTTCGTTAGTTGTGAAAGATCTGAGTTACCTGCAATTTTTTTAATTAGTTTTTAAACTTATAGATCAACCGTTCTGTAGAGTAAAACATGATGCAAATCGAGAATCTCTAAATGCTGACCCTATCAAACAGTTTTAAGGTTTTTTAGTATTTGACAGAACATAATCCACCACTTGTGGCGATAGCAAATCGTACGTTTTTCACTAACCCAACATCATAATATTTGGGTTGTTGAAAAAATAATACACTTTTTATTCAAACTAGTAAATGATTGAAACGCAGAGTTTTAAGAAAACTTAGTACCTTAGTTGACATTAGTAATAAAAAAGCTGACCTTTGACCGAAAAATAATAGGTGTTTTGGTTCACTGTCCAGGTTTTTAAAATAAAAAAACTACTGAAGATTGAATACTAAAGAAAGTAACAATCGGCATTGACCTTGCTTGATATCTGTATTTTACTTTTGTATGGTTTTCGCACTATAGATTCGGGCGAGCGGATTTTATTTTATTTAGAGATAATCACCATAAGCAATTATTGATTAGCAGAAATGATGATAAACGACCAACCGATTAAGTTTTTGGACGACTTGTAGGATTCCAAAATGACATGGGACCACACGAATCTTCTTACGTAAACAGCATCAAAAGACCCGACTACCGTCAGGATTGGGGAGAGTAAACCAATAAAAATTATCATCGCAGGGCCAGCGAATTCGGGATCTTTGTTGTAACTCAGCACTTCTGAAATCAGCTTCCCAGCCGTAAAAAGCAAAAATAGTATGACGAACAAAGAATGCAACTTCCAGGGCCTTAGTTCTTTCTCGGTTCTGGACCTAAATCCATCCTGGAAATTCAAACTCAGGGGTTGTTTGTAAAACCATTCTGCAAAACCTCTAAATCGTTCCATTGCAGACCAAATATCCAGCTCAAGACCTTCAAGCATTGTAGTTTAGTATGTGAAGCTAATACACCGTTTGGTCTGATAACAATGAATTGTAAGATCTAAAAGCTCACTGTGAAAATGAATAAAAAAAATTCAAAGAGGTCGTCTAGCTGTCCTATACCCTGCTGAAATTGGTTGCAATTAAAGATTAAAAGTAAGAGCTATTCTATGTTTTTCAATGAATGAAATTTGTTTTTGTTTTATTGTGGCAGTAATAATTTAGTGATTGGAAATTGTGGAATTAAATTTTGATGGTCTTATTGATTTCCCAGGCAGGAAGACATTGTTTTTCCATATTGCTTTTCTATATTAGGACTACAGGTTAGAATGCTGGATAGAAGAGAAAAGTTAATTTTCGTATGTCAAAAACCACGATATAAAATTCAGGTTTTGTCTTTCAATTCGAAGCATTAATTGTTCCAATAACTCCATCTCCCCAAAATAACCTCCTTTAAAGAGTTTACAACAATATTAATTTTTGGGGTAGGGGTATGCCAGTTGGTAAAGTTCTTATTTACGCAGATGTTTAATCAATTGAATTAATGTAAATAACATTTTAGGAATTTCCGGCTTTATTGAAAGCCTTCAATTAGACTAAGAAAAGTTCAGAATTTCCGGTTTAAGAAAAAAATACTCAAAATATAAAAATTTGAATTCAAAGGTTTAAATGAGATAGGAAGGAAATTGTTAGATTTAATTATTATTTTTAATTAAGCTATGTTTGTAAACGACAACAAGAGGACGGTTTAAAATAAACGAAATCGAATTGGACGACAATTAACGTGCCCCCTTAAATGGGAATTTTCCCCTTATTAAAAGGGAATGGTGCCCACATCACAAATGAACAATACCACTAATTGTCGTGGAAAGATGCCCCCTGAAGTTGTAATGTGTGTTGTTTTAGTTCCTAACATCCTAACTGATCATAAATTTGATTGAGTTTTGTCGTTAATATGGGTAAAATCTAAAATCACGGAATTTATAAGTAAAAGAACCTTTAATACTGATAATACAATCAATATGGTTGAATTCGGTGTCTAAACCAGGACAATATTAATTATGTTCAACCCCAATGAATGTTTACAAACTCTCCAAATCTTTATTTATTATTACTATTTAATCCAAATTTACAAATATTGTTGATTTTTAGTAGATCAAAATGGATTTTTATACTAAAAATAAATTACTGATGCATTTTATTGGTTTACTGACCCTTTTAACACCCAAGGTTTATTGTTGCAAAAAACATCGTTGATGTATAATTAAATCACTTTCACACCTGCACAATTACCAGCAGATGCACCATTAAAATGACAATGTGGCTTCGTTTCATTGCATTTGCATCGAGGCGGAATTTCGTACAAGGGGACATTCTCAAAAATAAAATACGAAATGTCATTAGGACAAGATTCATTTTAACAGAGAGATAATTTAAAAATCTATTTACATGTAGAACCTTACAACTGAATGTTTTCCCTTGTGTGTATATGTCTTGATACGCTTCTGTTGTCTACCCCAATCTAAGAATATACTCATACATATGAATACAATCTGTAATTTGAAATAGTATACATATAATGCTAATCCGAGATTTTATTTCAGTAATAACGAAATTCCATCATGGATATAAAAGGGTTAACATTTTTCAAATTGAATCAGTGCTTCCAGCCTTATCATAAGTATATCATCTGATTTCTCATTCGCAGTAACATTTTAAGACCTTGATATCCTTCTAAGGTTTCAAATTCTGACGAAGGTAACACTGTTTAAGAATTATGATCATAATAATTATACATTTATCAAAAAATAGAGATTTCAAGCGCATTTTTTGACATTTTTTTCAAATTCCGCAATACATATGTTTTAATTCCCTGTTTAGGTGTCAATACTTCATCATTTTATTTGAAAATTCAATCGTTTATCATTTACATTAGCAGTAAAAATGAGCCATCCTCGTTGACTCCCTAGGTAAAACTCGTCTTCTGTAGCCAGTCCAATATTAAAGCAATGTGCTATAAATACTGCTATACATAAGGACGAAATAAGTTTTACCGGGCGAGTCAACCAGCAGGGTCTTTAACATAAATTTTGTGGCTAAAATAAATTCTAAAACCCTCCGATTCAGTAGAGATTTCTTCGGAAATATATTTATGGTATCTCTAAACAGAAGTGTTTTCATTTTAAATCAAGATGAAATTAACTCGGAAAACTAATCAATTTTAGATGGGCAAGTGGGCGCTAATAACTTTAGCCGTCCTCGCAACCCTAACCCTAGTTCAGGCCCAGTCCTGTTCCCGCTCCAAAAAATGCGGAACTAACGCCTGCTGCAGTCAGTGGGGAAACTGCGGCTACGGACCCGACTTCTGCGGCAAGGGCTGCCAAAACGACTGCGACGCTAAACCTGAATGCGGGCAATACGCTGAAGACCCGAACTGTCCCCTCAAGGTCTGCTGTTCGAAATGGGGTTTCTGCGGCACAACCGAGGAATTCTGCAATTCCGGCTGCCAAAGTAATTGCCAAGACCCACCTGCACCACAATGCTCCGGCAATTCGCCGCAACTGAACATCGGCTACTACGCCTCTTGGGCCGCTACCCGGAAGTGCAACGAGTACACCGTCGACAACATCGACCCGCGAAACTACACCCATCTCAACTATGCCTTCTCAGACGTCGCGAACGGAGTTATGGTCGACCCCTCCGAAACGGAGGCCGAGAACCTCCGAAAATTCTCCGGTCTTAAACGAATCAACCCGAAACTCAAGGTCCTGGCGTCAGTCGGAGGGTGGGCTTTCAACGATCCCGGACCGAGCCAACAGGAATTCCACAACATTTGCCTTACCCGAGCTTCCCGAAAGCGGTTCATCAACTCCGTCAAGGAGTACATGGACACCTATGGTTTGGACGGAGTTGACATCGACTACGAATACCCCGTGGCAGAAGATCGAGGTGGGTCACCGGAAGATGGTGAGAACTTCCTCTTGTTGGTCCAGGAAATGAGGAGAGCTTACGGATCGAGGTATCTTATCACAATTGCTGCCCCTGCTAGCTACTGGTATCTCCGACATTTCAAAATCGGAGAGATGTCCAAGTCCCTGGATTGGATTAACGTCATGACCTACGACATTCACGGGATTTGGGATGCGGATATCGAGTCCCTGGGGCCATTTGTCAACTCACACACTAACATCAAGGAGATCGAGACCGGAATCAAACTCTACCGGAAGGACGGAGTTCCCGATGACAAACTAGTCTTAGGATTAGGATACTACGGTAGGGCGTACACACTGAAGTCTAAATCCTGCTCCAAGATCGGATGCGAGTTTAGTGGCGCTGCCGCGGCTGGAGAGTGTACGAATGCCCCCGGAACGCTGGGGTGGTTTGAGATTGAGAAGATTATTGCGGATCAGGGTTTGAAACCTATTTATGATAAGGAAACGATGTCCAAGATTCTGCATTTCAATGACGATCAGTGGGTGGCATATGACGATGATGAGACCCTGGAAGTGAAGAGGAACTGGGCGAGGAAGATGTGCATGCGGGGCTCTATGATTTGGAGCATTGATCAGGGACTTGAGAAGAGGACTACGACGAATCATTATAGTGACAAGTCGGGATCCATTACTCAGATGTATAAGCCTCTCAAGGGTGGACAGTATGGACGTCCGGGGTATACTACTAATCCTAAGTAAATTGTATGCAATACTTGATTAAAATTTGATGTCGTGTTTGAGGATAAGATCTGTTTGGAATTGATGACAATAAAAAATATAAAAAATGTATATCACTCTGGACTAATAGACAAGTCGTTCCTCATTTATTGTGAAAATGTGAACTTCTTCCAGAACAGTCTTTGTGCTCTTTGACTCGCCGGGTAAAACTCATTATGCTTTATATGTACAACAGCATAATAATATATAGGAAAGGAGTTTTACCCGGCGAGTCAAAGAGCACAGGGACATTATTATTCACAACGCAAATCCTGAAATAAATCAATTTTGGCACTTGCTTTTTATAAAGAATACTGCGATAATTTCGTTCAAACTAATTAATTTTTATTGAACACCAGATAAATCTACGGTATGTTAATGCATTAATTTTCCGAGTTATTTGGAATCTCTAGAATGGTAAGTGAAAATCCAGCCCCGGTGTCCACATCGTCTGTCGAGAAAATGTAAATGACTAGATCTTCGTACATGTTTTCCTTCGAACTGGTGCTCCCACAAAATCTGTAAAAAAAGTAATAATTTAATATTATAAACTCTCTAAAACGGTTTTGACACCGAATATTTATAAACTTACCGCTCTCCATAATCCCACCGGACACCGGGTAAAAACACAAAGGACTCTATCTTGTCCGAGCAGCTACTTGTCATCCCATAGTTTCGGAACGTTATATGAGTTAAACTGGAGTTGTCAAAAACGTATTTACTTGGAGCAATTAGAAAAGTAGTAAACTCGTTATTGGAATATTCCAAACCAGGGTTGTTTGGATGTATGATTGTGTAAAACGATGAAATTGCCATATCAATGAGATCTTTACTTTGCGGAGAATAAATTGGAACAGTCAGCTCGACTCCTTCGAAGTTTAAAACGAATCCCGAGCCTTGATTAACAGCATTACTATGGAACACAACTACGGCTACATTTGACTCTAATTCTGCGTCTGTGTCTCCTGTTAGAGGTCCACTGGAATCATTTAACCAATTAATTTAATTAGCAAAATTATTAAGTAAAAAAACATGATCGAAACCCTTGAATCTCAATCATCTTACAGATGATGACTTTTCCAGAACAACGTTCCTTCAGAATCTCGTTTGAAACTTGTGACGATAATCCCGTCGTTAGTATCCGTCAGACCATGACTTACTAGAGTGAACTTAATATTTTCAACGTAAGGAATCCGAATGGTCCAGACGCAGCGTTCATTTGGACTGTAATTTTCTTCAGTTTTGTATCTGATCGAACCGTTAAATTCTCGAATGTCGTCTCCACAACGTGTCGCTACAAAGTATCAACATTCATCATGTGAAAAACACAAAATTTAATGGACTTTACTTCTACGAGTATTTAACTTACAAATGACCGGTGGTTCTTGGGTCGTGGTTTCCGGTAGATTAGTAGTAGTTGTATCTGCATCAGGCTGGTAATAAACGACTTCGAAACCTCCACCACCGCTTGGTTCCGTATTGAAATCGGTGAAAAATGCTACAATAAAGCGGGATTGAATGCCATCTACAAGTCCAGACGAAATCTGTCCACATAACCGTTGAGTTTCGTTCAGAAAACCAAGCGGTGATATTTCGTACAAAATCAGAGCGTCGCAAGTGCATATATCCGGATTTCCGCACGATTCCAGTTCCAAGCTTTCTAAACTTAAATCGGACGTAGTGATTTCTTGCATTGCGATGGATTTAATTAGCCACGTGGCCGCTAGGTTTGGTTCATAATGCCCCACAACGGGGTATCGGATGACCCCATTCGACGCGGTGGAGAAACTTGAGACGTGTTTTGTTTTCATGGGGTCAAATGCGCTTCCTTCCCATGACAGGCTAAAACCGGATCCAGGGTTCGAGTTACCCGACCCGACATATAAGATGACAACGGCGACATTCTCTCCAAGGTAGAAACTATCATCTGAAGGCTTCTTGTCACAGAATCTAGGTACACGTAAAAATATATAACAGTAAAATATTGATAACTTATGCGAATAGATAAAGTTAACTTTGGCTTACGTGTAACTCTCGAGTTTGTCAGATGGAACTAAATTGGTCAACGAATAGATTCGTATCCCACCATCCCTACAATCGTCATAATTTGAGCTAACGTCGAGGGACGAGAAATTGAATTTGAAGTTTTTTGTGGTTTCCAGATGAATCGTCCAAACACAGACTTCCCCTTCTTTCAGAATTTCTCCATCATCCGGATACGTTAACGAGTCTGAGTCTGAATCAATTGTACCACCACATTGGGATATTCTCGAACCAACTAATAAATGTGAAATATGTGCCCAATTAAATTCAAAATTCAGTCATTAAATCAGAAGTCCAGTTTTGTTTTTATATGTATTTGGAAATTGGAATAGTAGTAGTGTTACCATTTTGTAGAGATTGCTGTTCGGCGAGAGAAATGCCAACAGTGATTGCAAGTATAAGGAATAAGGAATGATTCATGATGTTTGGAAACTTACACAAAATTAAATTAATTGTTCAGGTTTACGAAACTAATCTTCAATCCTATCGTAATAAGAGAAACAGTAACTATCCGACTCTTCGGTCCTGTTAATCCACCACAACTGTGGATATTTAGTTAACAAATGTAACTGCCTTTCCACGTCAAGCAGATAAGATATTCCAGTCAAGGTGCTATCTACACATCTGATATTTACTAAAACAATCAATAAAAATACGTTGTGAAGTTTCAAGTTGAGAATTAATTCGCAAAATCGTGAAATACCGAAAGCCCCTTTAACGTTTGCAGGTTTGAATATTATAGGTGTAGATCATATAATTGATTTGCTTGAATGATTTGTAAACCCGTGTTTCGATACAAGTTTTGGAGATTATGAAGGACATGAATGACATGATGCTTTCCTATCAACGCAGTTAAGTATACCCTTGTAACATTTCCAATCAACCCGATATAGACACTATAGATTGAGCGGTAACATGTGATGTGTTCGATTGAACAATGCCAAGTATACAGAAACTCTGTTAAACAAACGTTACTCTAACACAAATCATTGAACGAGGGGTTATATCGGCCCTAAATCATCACCAATATAATCTGACATTGTTTTAGAATCGGATGATCCTGTAACACATCCAAACGTTTTTTATCATCAATACACTGCCACTCGGTTTTTGTAGTCAACATCAAGTTGAGCTAGGTAAAATATAATTTATCATGTCATGTAATCTATGCTTTCTATTTCGTTTTTTGAAATATTTCAAACTTACAGGCCAACCTTAACAGACACTGCTAAAGTATCTCATAATTAAATGAATACATGTTTATCATAGACGTGGAAATAAGTAATAAGTCGTTAAAAACCGCAACCGTGCCTACTAATTAGCAAACTAAATATACGCAAAAGTCAATATTTTACGCAGATTTCTACATTGTATTTTATTTTCAAAGTCCACAAAAATAACTAATTTTGTAAGAGAGTTGATTGTTTTTAACAAAGTAGAGGGGGTATCATCTTAATTGCTTCAATTCCAGTTTCAAATGACCCAAACTCAGCACCTTCGTTAATCATATTGATGCTTGTATACAACTGAGGTAAAACCCAGCCCCCTCTTGAGAATCATCCGATGAGAATATTATTACTCCGACATCATCGAATGTAGCGTTTCTTACTTGAACATCTCCACAGTATCTGCAAAACATGATTAAAATTGTCCACATATTTTTGGAGAGGAAAATTTGTCAATTTTCAAAGAACCCAATAGTCTTACTGATCAACGAATTCAAATGCCGCAGCATGCATCCCAGTACGGCGCAGAGAGAAAACGCTAAGATAATCATAACAAAATGTTTCCGCCAAATCCCGTTTCTCGTATGAAATTAGTGATGAAGTTTCCTTGTTGAAAGTATCATTAAATGGAGTAAATACAAAGGTGGATAACTCTAAGGGCAGATAACGGACGTTACCCTCACCCTGGGGATTAGAAAATTTCTGGACTTGATCCGTAACAGACGTTGACACGTCCCTGCTAAGGAGATGATATTCGGGAGTAATGAGATCGTCGGCTCGAAAAAACAAAACGAATCCGTAACCTTGCAGACTCTCCTCGCTGTAGAAAACGACGGTGGCAACACTTCCGTTCAGAGTTACTGTGTCTTCGTCTCCTGATCTGTTGTTCAAAACTGGTTATTAGATCCCGAAAAAGCGTCTTACAAATGTACAAGTACTGATGTCAGCTATTATAGTGTTTTTAGCATGTTCAAATTATTTTTGACGATTTCAAATGTTAAAACCGTGATTTAAGCAATTTGAATAAAAACATCAAAACTCTCAAGATGCCCCAACCATAGAGCAGAGAGACAAGTCGATCGATTGGTATTCTTGCTAGGAATTTCTCAAGTTGTGAATTTAAGTGATTTTCAATGGTGATTAAAAAAAATTGTAAAACTTACAGAACATGGTTTTCCACAACGGTACGATTTTTACCAGATTCCCTTCTAAACGAAGAAACTAGGACCCCATCAAAGGGATCGCTGATTCCATCATTACCGAGCGAAAATAAAATTTTGCTTGTGTCTGGTATTCTTATCGTCCAGACGCAGCGTTCGTTTGCACGATAATTTTCATCTTCCTTGTATCTTATGTATCCAACTCTTCCTTTAAGCAGTCCACCACAAGATGTTGCTATACGATTTAAGCAAAGATTTAGGAATGATTTAGAAGTTATATTAATTACCAATTGCAGAATATTTCTGTGTCGGGTTTTAAGAAAGGTTTGCTATAAGCTTTACAGTTTCGAAATGAATAAATGTCCGCCTTACATATCACTTGTCCAGGAGTTGTTGTTTCAGTAGCGACTGTTGTAGTTTCTTCCGAAGAATGGTAATAAACGACTTCAAAACCTCCACCACCGCTTGGTTCAGTATTAAAGTCAGTAAAAAATGCAACAATAAAGCGGGATTGAATGCCACCTACAACTCCTGACGAGATCTCTCCACATAACCTTTGAGTTTCGTTTAGAAAACCTAGTGGGGAAATTTCGAACAATATCAGAGCGTCGCAAGTGCATTTATCCGGATTTCCGCACGATTCCAGTTCCAAGCTCTCTAAACTCAAATCGGACGTAGTGGTTTCTTGCATTGAGATGGATTTAATTAGCCAGGTGGCCGCTAGGTTTGGTTCATAATGCCCCACAACGGGGTATCGGATGACCCCATTGGACGCCGTGGAGAAACTTGAGACGTGTTTAGTTTTGAGGGGGTCAAATGCGCTTCCTTCCCATGATAGGGTGAAACCTGATCCAGGGTTCGAGTTTCCCGAACCGATATAGAGGATCACAACTGCGACATTTTCCCCGAGGTAGAAACTGTCAACCGATGGCTTTTTGTCGCAGAATCTTTAAATAATGTTCATAAAACCATGTTGTTAAAATATGTCATAAAAATCATGTAACAAGTAAACTCTTCTAAGCAAAACAAGCTATCTTACGTGTAACTTTCTAAATTGTCGGATGGAACTAGATTAGTCAAGGAGTAGATTCGGATCCCACCATCCCTGCAATCGTCGTCATTGGAGTTGACGTTGAGGGACGTGAAATTGAATTTGAAATTTTTAGTCGTTTCCAAATGAATTGTCCAAACACAGACTTCTCCTGCTTTCAAGGCTTCCCCAGCATCGGGGTAATTCAGAGAATCCGTGTCCGCATCGATGGTTCCGCCACATTGGGATATTCTTGTATCAGCTATTAATCAATGAAATTTAATGTTGGTCAGATGCGAAGCGAATGATCGATAAGTTTAATTTAACTGTTGTTTCACTTGAAATTTTTAAGTAAAACAAAATGATTACCGTTCTTCAAAAAATTCGAATTGCCAAGAGAGATGCCAATAATGGCGAATAAAACTACGAAATTCCCAGTGCTAAACATGATTGTAGGTTATTCCGATTTGAATCCTACTGAACTGACATGCTCGGTAAAGTTTAACTCGTTTAATTATCATTAATAATACGAACGGTTACTGTAAAGTATTCAGACAATTCCTGTTATCTAATCAGTCTTTCGAGTATTAGTTAGGATGGAGAGAATTTAATAAAAATTTAACGTGATCATCAGCATTAAAAGTAACTTGAAAACATGCACACTAAGGTTAACATAAAACGTCACAAAATCTGTATCCCAGTTTCAATTTGTAACTAATCTAACCTGATCATCAGTTTGTAATGAGAGAATCCCGAACGATATGCAATCTTCTTTTTTTATCGCAGATGCATTATTACAATTTGACAAACCGTGTTCGTATTTTACATCAAGTTTAGTAATTGTAATTTGTGTTATATCATGTTGTGTCAGCTTAAAAGGTCCATCATTTATGGACAATGCAGTTTTATGTGGAACTGATGCACTTCAACTTAACAAACAAACGGAAATTCTGACTGGCTGGCTCCAATCGATAAGTGAACTTGGCAATATTGGGAAAAATACTGACAATGCAATGTTGCTTACAATTACGAGTTTAAATTACTAATAAAATTCACAAAGCCCGAAATCGTTCGTGAGATATGTTCCAAAAACTAACCCAAAAACCGGTTAAAAATCAGTGTTTTAAGGGGCCAGAGTAGTTTATCGCTAAGGAAATTTGTATCCATCAGGGTAATTTCCAACCTGATTTTTTCAATAAAATCAACTATATACAATTATGAAAAAAAAAAAATCAGTGTGGTCTAATAATTATCGCTGGATGTCTTGAAACAAGTCTGAAGAACCTAGCTAGTCTGTTAAGACTTGTAATTAAATTGTTCCTGATACCCTATTTTTTTTATTTTTTGCAGGCAATGGAGCCCGATAGGTAGTCCTAAAATTTTGAAACCGGTATTGTCAGATAAAGAATTTTATTCCCGATGTCCACTACTAGGTAAAAAGTTAACTATTGTGACGATATGACTTTCAAAAGTTCATTGCTTTCGAGACAATGCTATCAGCAAATCCAGTAAACCTCAATTATTTGGCGGCTGGTTCTTCTCAATCGAGTAAGGGGATAATAATAGATATGAAACACGATAATTAGGAAAATTAAATCTTTCTAAGTTGTGTGAAAGTTGGTTGCAATTTTGAAACTTTAAGATAGAAATCTACTTTTTTTCTTTATTTTTAAGTCCGTAAAAATTACTGATTTATTGGTTGGATTATTCGTTGTTAACAAAGTCGCAGTAGTAGACCATCAATTGTTTTAATTACATCAACTTTCAAATGCTTAAGCACCTTTCCGTTGATCATGTTTCTATACAACTGAGGAAAAACCCAGTGCTTTCTTGTGAGTGATCAGTTGAGAAAATTACTGCAACGACATCCTCAAATGTTGCATCTTTATCGCCATGATTTCCACAGTATCTGCAATTAAACAAATGAAATTAGCCAAATTCCTCTAGAGAAAAAATCTTACAATTAGTCAAAGAAGCAAGGAGGCTTACTGATCAGCAAATATAAATCCCAACTGGTCCACACTCGTACGGCCAAGAACGTAGAGGTCAAGCTTATCATAGCAACGTGCTTCCATGCCCTTCTTCACGTACGAAATTTGTGTTGAAGTGTCGTTATTAAAAGTATTGTTATTTGGCGTGAATAAAAATGTGGAGAATTCCCAGGTATAGTAGAAAGTGCTTCCGATAGGATGAGCAATTGTCTGGTATCCATTCGTAACGGATATCGACGTGTCTTTGCTAAGTGGATGATATGGGGGTGTAATGCGATCCTGGGCTTCGAAACGCAAAACAAATCCTTTGTTTTGAAGATATTCGTCGGTGTAGAATACGACAGTTGCAACACTGCCGTTTAAAGTAGTTGTTCTTGGACCTTCGTATGTAGACCTGTTATTTAAAACTTGTAAATTCAGTGGCAGAAATTCAAGAGGGTATTTAAAATCCCGAAAAGCTTACAAGACGTAGTTTTCCACCAACACGTCTGGAGAAGGATTTCCAAACCCAACTGCTCTTCTAAAGGAGGTAACAACAACTCCGTCGTATGTGTCAATAAGTCCACTCTCAAGGAGTGAAAATTTAATTTGACTTGCATCGGGAATTCTAATCGTCCAGACGCAGCGTTCGTTGCCGCTGTAATAGACATCTTCTTTGTATCTTATTAAACCTGACCGGGCTTCAAGCAATCCCCCACATGATGTTGCTATACAATTCAAAAAATTAACATATTTTAGTAATTTGGCTAATATATATTGGACGTTGTTGATACCGACAAAGTAACGATAAATACGATGATGAAGTCAACAGATAAAATGCCTGCATTACATATAATTTCTGTGGTGGTTGTTGTTTCGATTTCCGTTGTTGTTGTTTCAGGTGCAATTGTTGTTGCTTCAAGAGAAGGGTTATAAATGAATTCGAAACCACCACCACCGCTTGGGTCGGTATTGAAGTCGGTGAAATACGCTACAATGAATCGGGATTGAATGCCAGCGACAAGTCCAGAGGAGACCTCTCCACAAAACCTTTGAGTTTCGCTTAGGACACCGAGTTGAGATATTTCGTACAACATTAGAGCGTCGCATGTGCATTTATCTGGATTACCGCAGGGTTCTAGCTCTAAGCTTTCTAAACTAAAATCTGACGTTGTTGCTTCCTGCATCGCGACAGATTTGATTAACCACGTTGCCGCCAGGTTTGCCTCATAATGCCCTACAACGGGGTAACGGATGATTCCGCTGGAGGCTGTAGAGAAACTGGAAACATGTTTGGTTTTCATTGGGTCAAAAGCGCTACCTTCCCATGACAGGGTGAAACCGGATCCAGGATTTGTGTTACCCGACCCGACATATAGGATCACAACCGCGACATTTTCTCCAAGATAGAAATTGTCATCGGATGGTTTTTTGTCACAAAATCTGTAACGTTAGAATAAAATATTAATTTTAATAGCATATTCTTTCTTAAAACAAATGTTACCGTTACATAACGTTGATAATCGATAAAACAGCTATTATTTTAAAGTCTGGACGTTGTGCGTTGGTTTGACAGACGGGCGGACAGACATGTCTTTCGCATAAAGTATCACAAGAATAGAATATAATGAACAGATCTTGCATCTTCAACTATGTCAATTTCCTTACGTATAGCTTTCTAAATTGTCGGATGGAACTAGATTAGTCAAGGAGTAAATTCGGATCCCACCATCACGACAATCCTCGTTGTTGGAGTTGACGTTGAGGGACGTGAAATTGAATTTGAAATTCTTAGTCGTTTCCAAATGAATTGTCCAAACGCAAACTTCTCCCTCTTGTAAGGCTTCCCCAGCATCGGGGTAATTCAAATAATCCGAGTCCGCATCGATCGTTCCGCCACATTGGGATATTTTTGTGTCAGCTGAAAATGATTTTAGGACAGATTTAATTTAGATTCAATTTAATGCGATTCCACATTTTGAAATAAATTTTTACCATTTTTAAAAACAGTCGGATTTCCAAGGGAAATGCTGATGATCGTGAATAAAACTATGAAACTCCTTGAATTAAACATTGTTGTTGAATATTACGATTCCAATATTAAACTAACCTGTTGTTTGGAGAAATCAATTTGGTTTATCAATTATCACGAATGATGGTCGAAGGGAACGATGAAATGATGATTGTGGTTATCTTATCTTGCATTTTCGGGGTATTTTCTACAACCGCAATGCGCCCTTAAACTGATCGTGTGGCAAAGGATTAATTTACTTGATTCTACGACCACACTTAACAACCTTATTCATCCATGATGACCCTATTTAACAAATTAAACATGCAGGACAAGTAATTTTAGACTCAAATTGTTAATTTTTTCTTATTTTCCAGGTCGGTAAAGATACATAATTCAGTAAGTGGATCCATTGTCATTAACAAAGTATTGATATTATTAAATTATTTGATTCACAGCAAGTTTCAAACGTTAAAAATTAAACACGTTCAAGTGACGTTTCTCTACTACTGAGGTAGAACCCAGTGCTCTCGTGCGTGCCATCCGTCGAAAAAATTACTGCAGCCACATCCTCAAATAATGCATCCTTATCCCATTGATCTCCACAGTATCTGCAAATAAACCAATTCAATTAGCCGAATACCCTTGTAAAAACATGTTAGTCAAAGAACAAAATAGCCTTACTTATCAGCAAATACAAATCCCAACTGGTCCTCACTCGTGCGGCCGAGAACGTAGAGGTCAAGTTTATCATTGCAGTTTGATTCCATCTCTCGTTTCGCGTATAAAATTCGTGTTAAAGTCTCGCCATTGAACGTATTGTTACTAGGAGTGAATAAAAAGGTGGAGAATTCCCAGGAATAGTAATTAACGCCTCCTTCGGGATGAGAAATTGTATGAAATTTACTCGTAACGGATGTTATTTTGTTCTTGCTAAGTAGGTGGTATGGCGGGGTAATGAGTTCCTGGGCTTCGAACTGCAAAACAAATCCTTTGCCATCAAGATATTCGTCAGTGTAGAATACGACAGTTGCAACACTGGCATTCAGAGTTGCGGTTCTTGGATTGCCGAAGCCCCAGCTAAAATTAAAAACTTGACAATTCAATAACAGGAAGGTCTTTAGCTGAAGGTTTGGACTTGGACTTGGAACACGACACCATTGTCAGGAATATGAAGTCAATTGCTAATAAAAACGCTTAATCTGACAACGACGTCATCCCGCTAACCATACAGCTGACAAGTTTGTCCTGGCAATACTCTCACCGACAACGGTGACGCCCAATCGTTATGGATAGGGATTTCATGAGTTAAACTTGCACTCTGAGCTGGACTCAACATAAAATTTACAAAAATTGCAAGCCTACCACAAGGAATTGTTAGAGGGAACTCGCAGAAATCCTTGGTTTTTTAGCGTTTAATTTTTTTTAGAAAAGTCGAATCAAGACATTTTTATTAAGACTATACAAATCTCGAAAAATTGCAATCAGATAAACTCGAATCAAGCAGTTCTGACAAATTGCTCTTGAATGTTTGATAAACTATGCTGGGACGCGTAACGGCCATGTGTAAACATTTTATAACTTATTCCAAAGAGGTGTTTTAAAGACACTATATAACTTACAGGACGCGGTTTTCCACGTTTACGTTTAGAGAAGGATCTGCCTGTTCTCGAAGCCTATTAAATGAGGTAACAAGAACCCCATCGTATGTGTCAAAAATCCCACTCTCAAGGAGTGAAAAATTAATCTGACTTGCATCCGGGATTCTAATCGTCCAGACGCAGCGTTCGTTGCCGCTGTAATTAACATCTTCTTTGTATCTTATCAAACCCGATCGGGCTTCAATCAGTCCACCACAAGATGTTGCTTGAGAATAAAAAAAATATATATAAATTGTTCTAATTTGGTTCTTTGAGTGTTTCTCATACCTACAAATAAATATAATTTTTGCACCTTCTTGAAAAAGATTTGGATTTCCAAAGGAGATGACAATAATCGCGGACAACACTATGAAATTCCCTGAATTAAACATGATTGTTGAATATTACCATTTGAATCTCCTACTGCATACTGTAACCTGTTTGGAAAAAATTAGTCCTTTATAAATAATCACAAATGATGTCTGAAGAAAACGGATAATGGTGATTATGGTTATCTAATATAATCTTCCATTTTCGGGTATTTTCTACAAACGTAACGCGCTCTAAACTGATCGTGTAGCAGAGGATTATTAATTGTATGACCACACTCAACAAGTAAACAACCTTATTAATGGACTTAAAACATGTCACCGTAGTCTATGTCAACGCATGAAACAAAGGGTTACAGCGGTTTAAATAAGTGTAATGTGATCTGATTTAGCATTGCTACATCTTGTTAACAGAAAGCGAACGTTTTTAATTTGATCGATAATTTGATAATTGGACAAATTTTTGTTCGTATTATCGAAATTGCCAACATCAAGTACAGAAAACGTAATTATATAACACATACATTTGTAAATAGAGGAAAGTTATTTTAAAATGTAACTAAAGGTAAGGAAACGTATGTTCAAAGTACCGAAAACACAATATTATTCATCCCATGTTTTATGTCACCTTTTATATGAAATCATCCAATCAAAAAAATCATTTAAACCCAGGGAAGGGTTTATGTTTCATAATGGTAACATGTACACATTTTTTATGTTATCGATTTTTTGATAATTTGACAAATCGTGGTCGTATTTCTAACAGTGCCAAAATGTTCATGTTTAACTCCGATCCAACCGTGACTGGTGTAAAAAAAATCAGAAATAAAATTGGATTACATTTTTGGTATTCTCCGTGTAATGAGAGAATCCCGATCCGCAAGCTAATCTAGTTTTATAGCCGAACACTGGAAAATTTGACAATTCGTGTTCGTATCAAATGTCAAGTGCTGTACTCGTAATTTTAATTGTTATATAATAAATTAATCCATCCATCACTTACTGTTTTACCGCCAATGCAATGTGATATTGAAGCACTTCAACTTAACAACTTGAATTCCTGCATGCCTCCAATAGATAAGCGAACTTGAATATATTGGGAAAAGTACGGATACATCAAAATAAATGAACACTTCAATAAATATCAATAAGACATCAAGTTGAAGTTTAAAGTTGCGAATTGTACTGATTTTACAACATCGGCAAATAAACCCTTTACAAAAGCATTTTCCTTAAAAAACACAATTATCACCCTCCTTAGTGAATTAAACCCGCACGACAAGTAATTTTCTACTCAAATTTCCGTATTTTTATGTACTTTCCAAGTTCGTATTGAGATTAATAATTTAGTAAAGGGGTTATTTTAATTAACAAAGTAGTGTTGGTATCATATTAATTGCTTTACAGCGAGTTTCAAACGGCCAAAACTAGCACCTTTAATTAAGGGACGTTTCTCTACTACTGAGGTAAAACCCGCTGCTCTCTTGCGTGGCATCTGTCGAGAAAATTACCACAACCACATCTTCAAATGATGCATCCTTGTCCCCGTGACTTCCGCAGTATCTGCAAATAAACCAATGCAATTAGCCAAACACCTTTGAAATAAACCTTACGACAAAGAACCAATGAGTCTTACTGATCGGCTAATACAAATCCTCGGTTGTCCACACTAGTATGGCCAAGAACGTAGAGGTCAAGCTTATCATAGCAATTTGGTTCCATGCCCTTCTTTACGTATAAAATTTGTGTTAAAATCTCGTTATTGAAAGTATTGTTGCTGGGAGTGAATATGAAGGTGGAGAATTCATTGGAAAAGTAGTTGCCTCCCCCAGGATGAGTAATTGTCTGGAATGCAGTGGTATCGGAAACTGTCGTGTCCTTGCTTAGTGGATGATATTCGGGGGTAATTAGATCCTGGGCTTCGAACCGCAAAACAAATCCTTGGTTTTGAATAAATTCGTCCGTGTAGAATACAACTGTTGCAACACTGCTATTTAGAGTTGCGGTTCTTGGATTCCCGATTTTTGTTCTAAAATTTAAAACTTGTAAATTCAGCAAGAAGGTCTTTAGGTGAAAGTTTGGACTGGTAACGACATCGCAATCGTTGTCAGGAATAATAGGTAAGTTTGCCATAATTGCTTAAAAATTGCTTAATTTGGAAAGGGTGTGTGTGTGTAGAATTGGGTCAGCAAATTGTCCCTCTCGCAAGGAGATAAAGTACAAGGAAATTGATAGAACTCACAGAAATGCTTGACCTTTTTTAGTATATACTAGAACCTGAAAACCAAGTTTTAACAAATCAGATTATGACATTTTTATTAAGACTTTAAAAACCTCAATAAATTAAATACCACTTAAGGGGCCAGAGTAGTTTTGAGGTCGTCAATTTTTCATAAAAATATTTCCATCATAGCAACAAATGGAATCCAACAAAAGCCAAAAAATTTATAAGAATCGTATAGTAAAACGCAGGACTGCTTGACAACCGGCGTCTGAAGAGACGCCGGTTGTCAAGCAATCCTGAGTAAAACGGTTAGTTGGCATAGTAACCATCGATAAAACTGATCATTTGAGATCCTTAGCAACTTATCCTAAACCCCCTTCATTTTTAATTTCTTGCAGACTGCAGGGCCCGACGGGGTCATCTAAAAATTTTGAAACCAGGACTGTTGGATAGACAATTTTATGGCGGAGGTGTCAAAGTGGGTCAAAACTTATCTATCTCTGATGGTTTTTGAGCTATAATTAAAAAACTAAACCAAAACATGCAATAAAACGTTTAAAATGCGTTTTTGAGGGTCTAAACGTACAAAAGTTAATGTTTTGACCCACCTTGACACCTCCGCCATAAAATTCTCTATCCAGCAGTACTAGTTTCAAAATCTTTAGATGACCCTGTCGGGCCCTGCAGTCTGCAAGAAATTTTAAAAGTGGATCAAGAATAAATTAATTGGAAGCCTTGCAGACCCGCTAGGTCCATCTAATTTATTTCATAAAACGCTATGATAATTATTTTATGACACTGATTTTTTTCAAATCTACATATTGTTGATATCATGAAGAAAATCAGGTTGGAAATGACCCTCATGGCTACGAATTTCCTTAGCGATAAACTACTCTGGCCCCTTAAATCAAAATTGAAATCTTTGCATGTTCCTGGAACCAATTGGACAGCTTATTGTTCTTATTGCATAGTTAATAAGTAATATTACTTATGGTTGAGAAATCAAGCATTTTTGGGATTTCAAGCTGTAATAATTTCCTTGTTGATTAAACTATGGTAGGGTGCGTAAGTTTATGCATGGGTGGCTGGGTTAACCATGACTTTTAAGGATATGTCTTAAAGACGGTACAAAACTTACAGGACGTAGTTTTCCACATTTACGGTCGGAGGAGGAGTGTTATGTCCTCGAATCCTCCTAAATGAAGTAACAAGAACCCCATCGTTCATATCGACAAACGAACTCTCAAGGAGGGAAAATTTAATTTGATTTGTATCGGGGATTCTAATCGTCTAGACGCAGCGTTCGTTGCCGCTGTAATTAACATCTTCTTTGTATCTTATCAAACCTGATCGGGCTTCAAGCAATCCCCCGCATGATGTTGCTATACAATAAAAAAATTGACCTATTGTAATAATTTGGCGGTTTGAATGTCGCAAAAGTAGGTAAAAATAATCAGTAAGTTTTGCAAAGGTATAAAACGCCCGACTTACATATAACATCTCCGTTAGTTGTTGTTTCAATTTCCGTTGTCGTTGTTTCAGTTCCGATTGTTGTTGCTTCCAGAGTAGGGTTATAAACTAATTCGAACCCACCACTAACGTTTGGGTCGGTATTGAAATCAGTGAAAAATGCTACAATAAATCGGGATTGAATACCACCTACAACTCCAGAGGAAATCTCTCCGCAAAACCTTTGACTTTCGTGTAGCAAACCGAATGGAGATATTTCGTATAAAATCAGAGCGTCGCATGTGCATTTGTCCGGATTTCCGCACGATTCCAGTTCCAAGCTCTCTAAACTCAAATCGGACGTAGTGGCTTCTTGCATTGAGATGGATTTAATTAGCCACGTGGCCGCCAGGTTTGGTTCATAATGCCCCACAACGGGGTATCGCATCACCCCACTGGAGGCTGCGGAGAAACTTGAGACGTGTTTGGTTTTGAGAGGGTCAAATGCGCTTCCTTCCCATGATAGGGTGAAACCGGATCCAGGGTTAGTGTTACCCGACCCAACATAAAGGATCACAACCGCGACATTCTCTCCGAGGTAGAAACTGTCATCCGAAGGCTTTTTGTCGCAAAATCTGTAAAAAAAATTACATAAAATATTAATGTATGTATATTCTTGCATAACACAAAAAATGCAAACGTTTGCCTATTGGAGATGAAAATGGGATATAATTTTAAAACTCGATGTCAGAAATAAGTTCCACAAGATCGATTTAAAAAACTGGCCATTAGGCACTCATGGCTTAGACCGTAGACAGAAGGACAGACATAGACACCACGTCTTTTGCATACAGTATTACAATTACATATTAATTAATAGATCTTGCACCTTAAACGCTCAAACTCCGTTAATTTGCCTGTGCTTACGTGTAACTTTCTAGATTATCGGATGGAACTAGATTAGTCAAGGAGTAGATTCGGATCCCACCATCTCGACAATCCTCGTCATTGGAGTTGACGTTGAGGGACGAGAAATTAAATTTGAAATTTTTAGTCGTTTCCAGATGAATTGTCCAAACGCAAACTTCTCCCTCTTGTAAGGCTTCCCCAGCATCGGGGTAATTCAAAGAATCCGAGTCTGCATCAATTGTTCCGCCACATTGGGATATTCTTGTGTTAGCTATAAGTAATTAATTAGTGTCCGAACTTAATTCTACATGGTTGGATTTTATGGGAAACGTACAAGTAGGTGGGTATAAGCTTTTACCTTTTTTGAAAAAATGTGGATTTCCAATGGAAATGCCAATTATCGCGAATAAAACTACGAAATTCCTCGAATTAAACATGGTTGTTGAATATGACGATTCGAATCTCGAACTGACTTATTGGGAAGAATCAGTCGTTTATAAATGATCAGAAATGATGTCAGAAGCTGAAAGAAAGACGATAACATTTTCAAGTATCTGGGTACATTCTGAGTATCTATTCGTATCTTAGGGCGAATTTACAAACGTAACGAGGTATCTACATTGCATCAGCATTCAATGATGGCAACCATCAACGTAACACATGCTCAACAATATAGTGCATGCAATAATTAACGCAATTAAAGTCCTTGCTGCTCCTGACTCCACGATGAAAAGTCGTTTTGTCGAGCAAAAATTACTACGAGCCCACATAGATTCGAACCTGTGCCCTTCAAAAATAGACCCGACCCTCTACCACGTACGCTAAACACCACTAGTTGTAAGGAAAGGGGTATTTGCTCCTACTTATATCACACGAATCGACAAAACGACTTTTCATCGTGGAGTCAGGAGCAGCAAGGACTTTAATAGAGAGTGACAAGTGATATGGTTTGACATCGTTACATAATGGTAACAGCAGACAAACATTTTGTATGTTATCGAGTCTTTGATAATTTCAATTTGTTCGGAGTATTATGTGTGACCTGGGATTTATACCCAATAGCAAGTACAGAAACAAAATAACTTAATGTTAATCGTCCCATGTTACACGTCACGTTACAAGTCAAATCAATCAGCCATTTACAGACAATGGAACATTTTCAAGATAAGCCTAAAGTGTTTCATATATGCAATGTTTAATAATGAACGACATTTAACCATTATAAGAAGGTTGATTGGCCGGTTTATTTCTTCATGAATGTCATTCCTCCTCGTCCCTATACATTACCCTTTAGGACGGCCGTTCAAGTATTAATCCAAATTTATTTTAAAAACTTTGAAAAGCAACAATTTGGTTGGTTTCAATATTTCTGTATTAACTTGAAGTTTTAAGAAATCCAAGACTTTAGAACTAATATTTCTACTGATGCATTTTTACATCGATTCAAAGTTCATTTATATATTCTAATGACGCACCGTTTCCATATCCATTTCAGGTTGTGATCAATGTTGTATTTTGTATTTAATTACTTATGCCGGTAATAAAAAACGAACTACTGTGTTTTGTCAAATCGTGATCATTTATTTTCAAAGCTCGCTGGCTCGTAAGGAATTTATGTGGTTTTTACAGTTACCATTTGGCTCTGATGATTGTGGTTTCTTTGAAAGCATCAGGCAAAGAGCTTATCCTAACTTATTCTTTCAGAACTGAGCAAAAAGCCATTCTGTTGGCCAGAATTGTCTGTTGAGAAAATCATTGCAACGGCGTCGACAAAATCAATGTAATTTTCAGTAATGTTTCCGCAATATCTGAAAATTTTAATTAAATCGCATTAGAATTAAGGGATAGAGTAGTTTGTGCTAAGGATATTTTAGCTTGGGGAAAAATCCGTGTCACCAAATTATGATCGTTAATTTTTTTGAAGAAAATTGCGAAAATACAAAATTAACTAAATAATGTATTTTTTGCCCATTGCCGAATAAATTTCGTTGTCGAAAATGTATTATTTTAATCAAAATGTTGACATACAAATTAAAAACAAAGAAGCAACTTACTCATCAAGGAATCTCCATCCAACCAAAGGACGGAATGAAAATGTTTCAAGCCGATCATAGCACCTTAATTCCATACCCAGTCTTTCATAAAAAATTCTAAAAATGCCATCCACAGTATTATTGTATGGAGCCAAGGCAACTAAAGTTAATTTAGTTAGTTCTGTTACCAGGTAGCCTGACTTGAAGGATTTTCAAAAAATAAACATCTTTTTTCAAAACTGGAGGACACTTGTCCTCCAGTAGTAAAATTCGTAGTAAATATTTTTATGAATGAAAATCTGATCGGATTTATGAATGAAAAATTGTCAAGGAATATTTGCCAGCATTTTTGCAAGAAATTTGCACATTTTTTGCCAGAAAAATGTAATTGGCGATAGTTTCAGCAAGGATTTTGCAATAGTTTTTGAATGGCAGAGAATTCGCAATGTTCTTTCAATGGAATTCGCAATAGTTTCAGCATGGAATTCGTCGGCAGGGAGACGACGAATTCAAAATTGAAAATATGGATATTTTTTTCGAAATCTCTCCAAGTCAGGCTACCTGTTAGGGAAACTAGTCTTTTAGTTGCCTTGGTATGGAGCAAACACAAATGTAGAGAGCTCTCTGGGAGCATAATAAAAGTCGTCGTTGCTAGGGTGACGAATAATTTGACTATCATTGGTGACCGTAGTTGCAACGTCCGCGCTACTTGAACTGTAGATAGGGGCAATTACACTATCGGCTTCAAAATGCAATTCAAATCCATGACCTGAAAGACTCTCATCGCTGTAGAATACGACGATTGCAACGCTCCCATTAAGGTTCAAAAATCCTGGACCGCCGTCTCTAGTACTGTTAAATGAAACATTTTAAGACGTTAAATCAAACTATAAAACACTCATACGTGCCACGTATGAGTAACAATGTGATGCACACATGCGTCTTAAAAATTAAATCTAGCGGGAATTTAAAATTAAAAGCAAATTCTCACATAAGGTCGTTTTCAAATTCTACGTCAGAATTTACGGTTGTCCTTGCAAACGACGAAATAACAATTCCATCAAAAGTATCTCTAATCCCACTCTCAACTAGCGTAAATGTAATGTGATTTGTATCCGGAATTCTAATCGTCCAGATGCAACGCTCGTTTGAACCATATTGTTCAGAGTGTTTGTACCTTATGTACCCTGATCTTGCTTCGAGGACTCCACCACATGATGTTGCTGCAACAAAAAAAATGACATAATTTGAATTTTATTGCTATAAATTACCCATTCGATGTCAGCCCGTTGAATATAAAAAACGGGCTTCGGCCGTTTGGTTAATCAATTTTACATATCAATTCGCCTGGGGTCGTTGATCCAATATACGTTGTGGTTTCCGGCAATTTAATAGTAGTAGCTTCATCAGGCTGGTAATAAACAACTTCAAAACCACCCCCACCGCTTGGTTCCGTATTGAAATCGGTGAAGAACGCTACAATGAATCGGGATTGAACGCCATCTACAAGTCCAGACGATATCTCTCCACATAACCTTTGAGTTTCGTTTAGAAAACCAAATGGAGAAATTTCGTACAAAATCAGAGCGTCACAAGTGCATTTATCTGGATTTCCGCACGATTCCAGCTCCAAACTCTCTAAACTCAAATCTGACGTAGTGGTTTCTTGCATTGAGATGGATTTGATTAGCCACGTGGCCGCCAGGTTTTGTTCATAATGCCCCACAACGGGGTATCGGATGACCCCATTGGATGCCGTGGAGAAACTTGAGACGTGTTTAGTTTTCAGGAGGTCAAATGCGCTTCCTTCCCATGACAGGCTAAAACCTGAACCAGGATTCGTGTTACCCGACCCGATATATAGGATAACAACAGCGACATTCTCTCCGAGGTAGAAACTATCATCCGATGGCTTTTTGTCACAGAAACTGTTCAAAAACGAATGATGAGTTAGTAAAACCTCTAAATTGCCAACATTCCAGATATGTAAATTACTTGGCTTACGAATAACTCTCAAGATGGTTAGACGGAACTAGATTCGTAAGAGAATAAATTCGAATTCCACCATCAGCACAATCGTTTGCATTTGAGTTGACGTTGAGAGACGTGAAGTTAAACTTGAAATTTTTAGTCGTTTCCAGATGAATTGTCCAAACGCAAATCTCGCCGGCTTGCAAGGCTTCTCCAATATCTGGGTAATTTAAAGAATCCGAATCCGAAACAACTGTTCCACCACATTGGGATATTCTAGAGCCATCTTTACGGTTTGAAGTACATTCAATTAAAATGATTACTTAGCACCTTCAATTTAGATGTTTATAATTATAAATGTATCCTAAATTACCTTTGTCGAGCCTGTGGAGATTTGCAAGGCAAACTCCGAACAGAAACAAAAGGTTGAAAAATGTCCCCATAATTGCGATAAATGTTTTACGATTTGAAACTGTAAATGATTTTGTGAAGTACAATCTGGTGGATTGGTAATCTAAGTTTTAATTATCATTCTTATCAAATGCCGAGATTTAGCATTGGTTGCCAGTTGGCTTGGATAGCCCAATACGTCAGAAATCCAGGTCTTGATTTACACCGGGTTAATTTTCAGTGGAGAACAAGCCCGTTTATCTCAAGTGTCAAGTGTGTATGCAATCTTTTTGGTGAACACTGTCCCAAAAATAGTATATCAATCAAATGTGAAAAAGTCGTAAATATATCCACATATCTAACGATAAAACCATAAATGGAGATATGACATGATATAAACCATCGGATTTTAATATACCGCAAGTACATACATACACGTGTTGGATTTTCCTTTATGACTGGGGGAATTTGCGATTTTAAATCAATTTAAAACACGGTTTTAATATTTAGCATATGTTCAAAACCAGTGCGACCAGTAGATTTATTACAGTAAACATTTACAAACAGGCTCCATAAAATTCTTTACCGAGTGCATATCCCTTACACTATCAGCAGAACATTATTTAAGATTTAATCATTTTGATTCGTCTTTAAAATCCAATTTACTGAATTGATAACTTAATGAGTAGTGAATAAAACGAAATCTTTCAACATCATTGACGAAAAATAACTCCTTTCACAAAACAGTACTTTTTCTTCCACCAATTTCTCCAATAGATCTCCTGAAACGATAAGCTTCTCCTTAAGGCTTGGCCAGCGACACTTTGCCCTATCCGTGTCAATGAAAAGATAAATCCTGCGACATAAGGTCGTGTATGTAAAATTTTGTTTTACTAAAAAATCAAAATCTTCCGACTAGTTAAGATTAGAGTTCTGATTTTAATTTTTAATTAAAGCCAATTAATGTATCTATAATTGCCAGAACGGTTTTCTTCAGTGCAGTGGCAAATTTTTGCATGGTCATCATTTAAAGTACAAAATCAGTCATAACTTCCACTTTTATAACCAAAACTGAAAAAACCGTCACTGGCAATTCTAGATACATTAATTGACTTTAATTAAAAATTAAAATCAGAACTCTAATCTTAACTAGTCGGAAGATTTTGATTTTTTAGTAAAACAAAATTTTACATACACGACCTTATGTCGCAGTATTTATCTTTTCATTGACACGGATGGGGCATAGTGTCGCTTGTGCTGTCTTAATAATTTACCGTTTCTCATCCAACGCGCCTGTAATCGTGGAATAATCCAAACATCAGACGTAAATACCAATACACTTAATCCTATTCCAAATAAATAGAGAAAGAAAACGGTTTGAATATTATCCGACATCTTTACTGCTTCGACCCGTTCCTCCACTTTGCCTTTGGTTACGTTTAATGTATGATTCAACCTGTGAATATAACTAGCTCTCTTAAAATAGCCCTCGATGATATGGTAAATCCCTGAGGAAACTATGGTCCGAAAGACCCAAGGGACCTTAGACCCTTCATTCCTATCGAATCTCCATCCATAATTCGTTTGAAGGATGCTGTCCTTCGAAGAAGTGAACCTTAGTTTGTCATAATATTTTGACAAATATTCCAACTCGGCTCTTGTGTTTGACGAAAAATCGGCGTAAACGTTTCGACCACATTTGACAATTTCCGCTTCAATTGCCCCTTCCAGCTCTAGTTGTGACGATCTGTCAGTAATTCCTTGAGGGATGCACTGGTGATTCGGAACTAGAAAATGCTTAAAAAGTAGCTCCGTTTCTGTTGCATTAACTGTGACATTTCTCTCTCGGAATTCATGGCTTATTTGAAATTCAACGGCAGTATATGCAATTAATAAAAAGAATAGAAAGGAATAGGAAACTGTACTACGCTTTCCCCATGACTCTCCTTTTTTTTACCACGTTTGAAAAAATTCCAAATTCTGTTAAATCTTTACAAGGAATACGCGAATGCTCAAAGTCGTTAAAGGAATCAGGCTCGATGGTTGCAAAGCGCGGTTTCACTAGCTCCTTAAACTCAGAAACGCTTCGTGAAGGAAGCGGCGACGTAACGCCCGTGATCACAAGGCCCTTGTAAGCGTTTGTAAAAATCACCCCGAGAATCAGCCAAATCCCTAGCACGATCCTGTAAAAAAGCAGCTCGTCGAGGAACGAGGGTATGAAGTAAGACTGTTCCAAACCGATGCAAACATGAAGAAATATGGCGAAAAAGTTTGGCGGATTTTTTTCAGTTTGTTCAGAAACATATAGAGGGAGATGGCGATGGTTGTGGTGGTAGCTACAATGCCGGTCCAAACGGCTGTTTGAAAGGGGTGTAGGTAAACTTCAAAAGTCAGTGCCTCTTCCGCAAAGCAGGTTATGAATGTGAAGCTGTCGGATGAAGTCATCACAACCGATTCCGAAATGAAGAAGAACATGGTTTGGGCGATCTGATCGAGGATAATGTCTTCATTGATGTGAACAATGGGATAACGAGAATGCTTGTTGTATTTAAAGTAGTCCTCGCCGCCAAGTTCAATTTTTTCGGGCTTTCCAATTAAACTACTATTGGATTCGCTGAATAACAACGCTAGAATATAGGTATCGAATTTCAGAAAGGGGGAGTCTTGTACAAATTGGATTCGAAATGGATTCCGCTCTATTTCACCCTTTCGAAGCTGTTGGATTAAAGCGCACAAGCGATAATCTTTGTCAAGAAACGCTAAGTTGAGATCAAGCCCGTCGTTCCAAAATCGTGGAGAGAATGCTTCGTACGTTTTGTCCCATTCTTTTCTGCTCCCGATGCCCTCCAAATCGATTGGAATAGTCCCAACTTCTGGGCAATAAATGCAAAAAATTGTCTTCTTCAGTATTCGGTTTGAATCGTTCAAAATGATGATTCCAAACCTGAGGACGTCAATCTTTCCTTTGTATGGACTTGTATTTGGGTCGAAATGCTCGTGATAGATGCTAAGTTTCGAAGAAATTTCTCGAGTTATGTTATCCAGGTTCAAGGAATGGGCGAAGTAAGCAAAGTAATTGTAGAGAGGTTTTATATGCTGAAATTGTTGTAAGAGTTCTCCAGTCATGAAACTTTTTGAAATATGGGTGCAGTAGGTGTAAAATTTAATGACGTCATCAAGAGCTTTTAGAACCGGAAATATGGATTTGTGTTCTGAGAACCAACGGCCAATGCTGTTCCAGTGATACACCTCCACTTCGAAATACAGGATGTGGTAAACGCAGGGAATGCCCTTTGACTTTGCAACATTAATTGACCTTTGCACTTGATCTGTTTCGGGCAAGATGAAAACTGGGTCAGAAAACTGATACTTTTGACGACGGATTGTCAGAGGATTTTGGTCGATTTTGACGTCGCCAAGGTCTATTTCGTCATAGACGAGGCGGACGTGACATTCTGAGACGGAGTTGATCAAATCTGTTAGCCCTTCGACAGCGTTCAGTGCGGATGTCGATGGGATGCGCATTGATATTGCGATTGTGAGGATTTGTTTGAGATTCGAAATTGAGAAGGAACCCATCATGTACCTTAGTCCCGTTCTAATTCACAACAGTAGCGAAGAATATTCAGACTTTATGGAGTCGTGTAAATATTTAGTTAGTTTTCCGAAAAGTCAAAGTGTCTAAAATTCAATACGAAGAAGAATTAATTATTTAAAAGCAGACTGTTATCGTGTCCGATAAAAGGAGGTTTCCATTCCTTAAACATTAGTCATATTCCATTCAATTTATATGGTGTCGAATAGAACAAGAGTTGTGCAGACTTTTCAGGTCAATATTATTTTTCACTAGTCATTTTCCAGTTATTAAAATAAGATTTGGTGACGAGGCCTCAAGAAGCTTGCCCTTAGCTTCGAAATTTACCATTTTTTTTAACAACAATGCATTTCTACACGGATTTCGGGATACCGAAACGTCGTAAAAGAGCTTTCAAAAGACCAAAGGTAAAACAACTAGTTTTCTACAGATTTTCGAGTTTTATCTTAAATTAAAATTACTGGCTCATCCTTTGACATAATTTGTAGTTGATGTTTTGCTAAATGATTCTGAAAAAGTATGCGTTTGGTGATTATTATTAACATACCAGGGAACGGAGTAATAAAATTGTTAGGAACGAGAAACTGACATTTTCATGTATTTATTGCTGCCTCCCTTCATAAATATTTTTTTTGGTTTTTTAAAACTTGCATCAGAAAGACTAACTAAATGAAGTTGGAAGTTTGTTTGATAGATTATCAAAAGAAAAAAGTAGTATATATCCTAAGTAATGTTTTGTGGGTATTAGTTAGTGAACACAATCCGGTAGCCCTGAGTCGGTTATCAATGCATAGCATACAGTATCATTTCTTTGAACACAATTTCAGTCGTTTAAAATCATATGTTTAAAATCAATCCGATCCCGTCGTCTTCTTTGCCTCCGCTTGTTGTTGAACTTGTTGCTGTTGTTGCTGGGTTACGCCCTGGGTTGGTTGACCTTGAGATGAAACAGAAACCCGGGTGGAGGCTGACCCTTGACCCTGAATCTGGTCCTTGGGACGAACTACCCCTTGAACTGGGATAACATAGGGGGAATAGAGGGGCTGATAGCCCGATACCCCGCCCCTGTATACATAGACGTATGGGTTGTTGACATTCGTCGCCCCTGTGGTGGACCCAACGGGGACATTGGATGAGGCTTGGGGTGTTACCCCGGGTGGAACGACTGTGACGACCTGGGCGTCAGACCCGTAGGGGCTGTAGTTATAGTTGTAATTGTAGCCGACTCCACCAACGTATGGGTTTGTTACGTAAGGATTGACGTAGGATGGGTATCCTCCGTAACTGTAAGGGTTGTAATAGCCGCCATATGGATTGTAGACCACTTCGGGCACTGTAATTTTAGGGACAAAATTTGGTAATTAATTAAAATAATATTTAAAGGGGCTCTTATTTAAATTTAAAAAAAAATTGTAGCTGATTTTCATGTAAAATCTGGAAAATATTAAATTCACTCACCACCAGTTACAGGTCTCTTATTGCCCGGGACATCCCTAACTGGTCCTTGGGTGTAGACGTAGCCCTGTTGCTCTCGTCCTTTACCTTCGGTGACGACGGGTTGGACGACGGCTGGTTTGACAGGGACGACTTTTTCGACAACCGGTTGAACCCCCACAGGTGTTTGGTAGGAGTAGTCTACGGGACATGGGACGAGGACTTGTTGATTCCCAACTTGCCCCACGATATAAGTCTGAGGTTGCCCCCCACCTACAAGGGGGTTTACGTAGACATACCCCTGGGGTACTTGGACGACTGTTGGGTCACGTACTTGCTGTACTTGTTCCCCGACATTCGTCGTGTAGTAGTAGACCCTCTGCTGTCCAACTTCCTGTCGCCTGTTTTAGTAAAATAAATGATGATTGATACAAATGGATTGGGAAATGTGAGACAAAATTTTAACTATGGAATCCCTAGAAAAACCTTAATTTTTTAACATTAAAATTCGCCTTTCAAAATATTAAAAAAAACATTAGCGAAGGCTTACTTCCGAAGAATTGTATCAGAATTTGCAGTAATTAAAAAAAAACTGTTTTGTAAAGTCCCTCTGCTTATTGACTCGTCCAATAAAACTCGTTTGGTCTACAGGCGTAGTATACAGTTCATTAAATAAATATGGAACTCTAGAGGACGAAACAAGTTTTATCCGTCGAGTCAACAAGCACAAGAACTACAAACAATATATCTCACATTCCCCAAACACTGAAATAAATGATATACTTACACTTCTCCAGCCTTATCAATCGTATTCCGTCCAACATCCCTCGTGGCCGGGGTATCGTAATACTTTACTTGGTAGACCAAAGGCCGTTCATATGGATTGTAGTAAGCATTTGCATTAACTTGAGGCGTGGGGTCAACCTGTTGTTGCTTTGAACTGCTACTCCCACCGAAGAAAGATCCGAAAGTCCTTGTCGTCCTAGCATTTTCCTCGGGTTTCCCCAGAGTCAGCCCCAGGAGGCACACAACCACAATTACCTGGACGGAGAAAAGACCGGAAATCAAGATTTATTTATGTTTTCAGAAACCACCCTATATAACTTATTTACTTAGGAAACTGTTGATATTCTGTGTTTTCGGCTACCGTTCTAGTATTAAAAAAATAAATCTCTCTTCGAAACCTTTCCGCAGATTAGCTGTCAGGTTTGAGACTAAAAAAATCCGGCCATACTATATAAATGACTGCAAAACCAGGACTGGGAATTCTGATAAAAAACGGTTCCGGAAGACAAGTACCTTTGATACTTAAATGAAATGCACGGGGAATTTATAAGGGGGGGGGGGTTATATTGCTATTTACGGTTTATTGACCTAATAATGGATAATGGAAGGTTGATACTGACGCTGAATTTCTGTCGTACTGTTTGTATATATTTGGAATTGCAAAGGTAAACAATTAGAGCTAATGAAACCGAGACTTACCTGTCCGATTCCCATGGCTGACGGAGAAAGACTGCAGATCTTCAAACCGACTCTTCTTCCTCTTCTTGTCTGGCTTCACAAGTTTTTTATTTTAAATTCTTTTACCTTCCTGACTTCTTCGGCTACAGCGTTTCCTCCGCTTATCTGTGCGGTAACAATTCCTTAAATATTTTTTGTCCAGGACTGGTTTTTTTTGAAAGAAAAGTGCATCCAACAGGGCCGTAAGCCGTAAGACAATTAAATTCGGGGAAGATATGAGTTTTGGAAGTGAAAAGTAGTACGCTTTAATAAAAGCAGAAATATTCAAGACAACTTTGTACTGAAATACTGGGATGAGATAAGTAATTTGACGGTCATGTTTTTTTGGTTTTATTTTTCCAATCAAATGCGTTGTTTTCAACCAAAATATTTGAAACCAAGCCTTCTGGAATTCAAGTCAATTTGAGTTTCATATAAGAAGATTATGTGGTCAATTTTCGTAGCTCGTCCTCTTATGGAACTTTTCGCTTCAGTAGATCAATCATGAAAGTCAAAAAAATCGAAGCTGAAAACATCACAAATGGAATATGGTAAGGACTGTCTCTTCTGGTGAAATGTAAAAATACCAGGAAACTGTTCTTGCATCAAAATATTAAATATTCGAATTCCTTTGCAAGGAGTAGTTTAAAATCAACTGCTTGCATGTATCTTTTTATATTCTGGCATTTTGTTAATTTCACTTGACATCTTTAAAAATTAAAAAAAATAGTGTTTGTCCTTTAAACAATTTATTAATTTAAACAAGCTTAAATCGTAAACCGTAACCGCTCTAAACCGTAGGCTTCTTCTCTCTAATCAACAATCATTACCCTAAGAACAGAAACTTAAGTTTTCTAATAATCCAGATTGTGTGCTACGATGCTGGGGATTGAAAGTGAACTTTTCCATTTGACTGGACAAGTGAAATCGGCCCATATAATTTGCTTGGTTCTTGAACTATATAACCCTTTCCTTCACGCCTATCAGCCAACCAACTTCCGACCACTAAATCCAAGACCAAAAACAACTCTCACTCTCGTCTCTGGAATTTTTAAATCTCGGGATGAGGCTCGTAGATTAGCCGCATCGGATAACTTATAACCGCTTCCAGTAAAAAGCAATCCATGGTCCGGATTCTTTTGTATAAAAACATTTAATTTTTAATTTTCATGAAAAGAGTTATTTCTTTGTATAATATTTTATGTTTCATATTTAAAGAAGTGTGCCAGATTGGAAATAAAATGTATCATATTTGTCTGGACTGGGATTCATCATCATCTTAAGTTGCTAAACACTTCGAAATAAGTTCTCCATCACTAATTAAAAGTACTCACGACGCAAATGAAAAATTAAGATCATATAGCGATATTTCAAAACAAAATAACAATTATAGTTTCTCGTCCTTTTCTGTAATTTTGAAAATCCCGTTCATAAGTCCTTCTGAGGAATAGTTTTTTTTTTCTTAAAATAAGTCTTCAATTCAAATAAATCAAATTCGTTAGTACTTTAAATTGAAATTCCCTAAATTATCTTCTAGTTACAACTTCAAACATTGGCATTTCGTCTGTTAAATTCGACTTTGGACTTTTCAACAATTCAGCTCAATTTCCAAGTTCAAGTTCAATCCATTACTCACTAAACTCATGCCGCGGATAATCTGTCGCTTTGCATCTCTCTAGACCTCATAAGAAACTACCCGTTCAACTCTTCCAGTCTCTCAAAGATTGAGGAAAGAACAAAAAGATAATAGATAGCTTGGAGTTTGGAGTCTAAATAGGATGGCAGGTATTGTGTATTTGTAGAAGTCTGGAATGGTGATCCCTATCTATATCATCATCTTCGGGATGAGGAACTTCTTAAAACTTTGAAACTTTAAAACTTAACCATTATCATACCATATATACCTGTTCCAGTACCCAAAGTAACCCTTATAGCAATCAGGATTCATCGACACTATACCAAAACCAAAGTAAAAAAGACCACCACCACCACGAACAAATTCAACCCTGTTGCATTGTTTACCATTTACATCTCATCTTTAAACTTTTACAAGCTCTTAACCCTTTCCTTTCACTTTTCTTTGAAAAATACTCAATTTGTCACAGAGATTATTATAGAAACTGAGATTTTTTGTGCCTATTTAATAGCTGCATCGTCCGTTTAAATCACATTTGGAAATTGAATTGATTTCACGCCTCGTTTTCGAGCTCGAGAATCACAGCCTTAGAATTTTTAACAATTATTTGGCCTTTAAACTTTAAGACTGAAATCTGTTAAAAATCCTGATTTCAAAAGCTTAAGCTCTCGTTGTTGCAACAATGGACTCATTAAAGAGTCCACGCGAGCCTCTCCCCGAAATACCTGAGCCAGGTTTTTTTGTCCCTTGATAATAATATCCCTATGATAGCAGTATATAAATATAAACCAGTGCTTCTTTCGAATCAAGGCTTAACTGATATCTTCTTAAAATGTCTGGAGGTTTTAGGTATCGGGACAATAGGACTGAGTTGCTAAGGATTTGTGCTCATCCGACCAAGTACAGACTGCACTATTATAAAGGCAATTAGAGATCATATTCTAGACATTAGCTCGGGTATTTTTGATTGCATTGTTGTGTTACAATGTAATCCTACATCCTACATTGTTGCCCTCATATTAGGCCATGGCATTTAGGAATTAGAATCAGAATTAGGATTCTGCTGGAGTCGGACGGCTTATTGTAGCTGGAGATATTAACTGTCAGTTGATTCCAGTACTTTCAAGTGCGATGTTTGTATTGTAAGAGATGGTATAGAGGCTTGACTTGATGTTGATTATATAATTTAAGTCCTGTGGGATTATATCATCTATTCCGTGGTAGAGAGATATGAAAGGGTTATTAGAATTTGACCCTTTTGAGAGGATTTGGTATATAATCTACCCTTGACATTGACCTTCAAACTTGCTTCTTATTCCAATGCTTTTATAGACTCTCTGTTTTTTTATTTAAGTATTTCAATTCAGATTAAAATTCAGATAGTAAGGACAAACTCCAACAAATGTCTCCACAAATGGCCAACCATTTTTAGGAATAATCGAACGACCTAGTCAAACATTCTAATAGATTTATTAATGTGTGATGCAACTTTTTTAGACTATGTAAATAACATATTAGAAAACATTTCTTACCGAAATTGAGATGTAACCTGTTGAAACATTACGGAAACTGTCATTTTAAGATGTGTTTTAAATTCAGAATCGCTTCAAGATTTTAATTGTTAAACTGCTGGGTTTTTAAGAACAAACCAAGGTCGTAAACCCTCGGCAAATGCCCTTGTGATACGCATTTTACCAATTACTACAGAAAGAGTCCGCATACTCAAATTTAGCTGCAAAAACATTAAAAACGGTATCTTAGAAATGTGTCCGTTTATCCGGAAATTCATCGAGAATCCATCGACAAACAAATGAAAAAAATTTATTTAGAAATTTAGTTCAGGGCATTTTATAAATGAATGAATGAAACACATTTAGATTAAATACGATATTCATAGCTCAGCAGAGCTAGCAACTGGAATGGAAATGATGAAAAGGTAAAACAAAAAATGAACTTTTAGATGTACGATTTAAAAAATTAAGCACTTTAAACAACCTATTTTTATCACGAATAATAAATGGAATAAAATGAATTCAAACAAATTAAATTCATATTTATTTGTATTATTTTTTAAGCCAAGTGATGATTGGATTAAATGTTACTGTGGATTTTCCCTGATACCTTAAAAGTATATCAGATTTAGAAGATTAAAAATTAAAAAATTAAGTATACCATATGCAACACGAGCTTCCTCATTCAGGTAGATTTAATTACCACCTTTTGTATGCATTGGACTAAAATTAATGCATGGGAATCTTCGAATTATTTGTTTATTGGCATAATGCGTAAGCTTGTTCTCATAATATAGTCGTTGCAGTATCTGAATATTCTCTATGCATTTACTCAATCGTTGCAATGAAACTAACCTGAAACAAGGAAATGTTGTTTGGAGCGTTCCTGGGAAACCTGATAATATTAGTAGAATACTATTTGTAGTTACAGATAAAATTCGTAGTTTTTAGTGTTCAATATTATTAGTTATTCCAAAAATAATAGAAGCATATATTCAGAACAGCATACCCGTTTTAATTACTATTTAGTATTAATAAAAATATTTTTTATTAATTGAAGCTTCTTCATGGAATCAAAAGTCCAAAAATTGATGAAATGCAACAAGGAACAATTTCTTTTATGCTGAAGTTTGTGCTGCAGAATCGTTTTATTCCAGGTGTAAGTTTCATGCCGAAAAGTTAAACAAATTATCTGGTCTTGACATAGAGGTTTATAAAAATAGTTCAATTAGGATTTAATTAGGTCACATTTAGGGTTAATCTACACCAAATCAATTAAATCCATTAAATAAACATTTAAATCTTAGTATGAGATACTTTTACGGAAAGCTTTGTGTCCTGATTCCGTTATGTCTTGTATCCGTTAGCTGTGACAACACAACAACATGCGATTTTTTTACGAAAAATTGTCAGGCTTTTGTTAAAGAAGGTCTTGCCACGTACCCAAACTATAAGGAGTTGGACACGGTTCGTTTTTTGCTTTTGTAATCAATGAAAACTTGATTGAGTTGAGGTTTTGAATTAAAAAAACGTTTTAATTCAGGCCGGTTTGATTCGAAAATTTGGATACCCCGTTGAAGTTCATAACACCGTGAGTGAGGACGGTTACATTCTGACAACTCATCGAATTCCCTACTCTAACGTTTCGACGTCTAGAACCGGCAAAATCCCCGTTTATATTCTGCATGGACTTTTATCATCCTCGGCCCAATGGTTTTGGCAACCGGCGGAAAGGGCATTGGGTTAGTATTAATTATTCAAGAACAAATGACAAATTAACGACATTTTATGCAAATTTTAAGCATAATGAAAATGCTGTTTTGGCATCACACAGTGTTCATGCTAGCGGATGCAGGTTACGATGTCTGGATCGGGAATGCCAGAGGGACTTCCTATTCCCGTGGTCACGTTTCTTTGCCGTCTGATGACAAGGCTAATCTTGCCTATTGGGACTTCAGGTTAATATAAAAATCATTAATTTTAACTCAATCCTTTGCAAACGCACGTTAAAAATGGTCAAACCCTATTCAAAACCACGCATAGTGATTTAGGGCTAGATCCAACTCGAAAAAATCGTTTTATACAACATTATCAAATGGCATACTTCGTTAAAACATGTTAAACGATGAAAAATTTGTGTTTATAAAAAATTGTGAGCTTTGACCATTTACTAATAATTCGCACCTAAGCGGTACCAAACTTAACTCGTCAACGCTGGAAGGTTCTAACTTAAATTTTTTTTTATAATGTTCAACTATTAAAAACTAAAACACTAATGAACAGACGGACAGACAGAGCAAAACCATACATCTTATACCCTTCGATATAAGATGTTGCAAATAACTAAATTCGGAATTCATTTTTAGTTTTTAATTCATGAATTTGATGGTTTCAACTTTAACCACAAAAACATCGCTACACTCCATTAAAACCATTTAATACTCTACGATGTATTTTTTAGTAATATTCCAGAAGTTAACAGACCAGAATTTTTTATACCGTTCCATTTTTAATGTTTTGCAGTGCTTACGAGATGGGTAAATATGACCTCCCAGCCATTGTGAATTACATCACAAGAGTCACAGATCAGCCCAGCATTTACTACATAGGTCATTCTCTCGGAACGACGACGTTCTTCATCTCCCTAACTTTAAATCCCAGTCTCAAAACAAAGATAAGAACATTGTTCGCTCTGGCACCAGTCTCATACTTTGGAAATACAACTAACGCAGTGTTCCTAGCAGGAGCCCCCTTATATTCCAAATATCCGTTTCAAGTAACGTTTAATATGCGACAAATTATATATTTTAATTAACATTAATTAAAGTAATTTCACGATCTAAGATCTAAAATATCATGTCGTTGAAACAGAGGATCGCGAATATCATCGGGAACGGGATGCTTATTCCATCACTGTTGCAAAATGCTATCCCATATTTTACAAATTACTGTTCCATCTCTGCCCTGGACTGCTCCCTTTGTTCAAATGGATTTTTCGCTCTTTTTGGACCTAATCCATGCCAAATGGATTATGTACGTTTTTAAATGATTTTAGACTTGGAATCTAGAAGGTTAATTAAAGTATGTGAATTAAAACTCTTATTAGACAACGCTGCCAGGATTCTTGTCTCATCTCCCGGATACAGTTTCCTCCAAAACCTACTCGCATCAAATGCAAGCAATACATTCGGGCACATTTCGCCCTTACGACTACGGACCGTTATTGAATGTTGAATACTATGGAAATGTTGTCCCACCCAATTACAATTGGACCAACCTTGATGTTCCAGTTGTTATTTATTATAGCGACAGCGATGATATTGCTCATCCAAAGGTGTTTTTATTGATGGGAGCTTTTTTTTTTATATATTTGATTCTTCGATTAAAATTTCGTATTTTTGTGAAGGATGTCTTCAGGACTGCAAGTGCCTTGAACCCTGACGTTCTTAAGGAAGTGAACCGAGTACCGGATTCGTATTGGAATCATATGGATTTCATTATTGGGAAAGATGCCGACATTTACGTTTATAAACCGATTATTAAAACCATGAATAGACGAATGTATGGCTGATGTAAAAGTGATACGGCCTGAAAACGCTTTGCAGCGCTTCAAACGCTAACGACTGATTCCGCCCATTACCATTTTGGCATTTACGTCTTCACTTTTGAAACATTTATTGTGAAATTTTATAATATGTTGCTTGGAGAAGGCCCTCCGAAAATAAGTCAAAAATAAACGAAGAAACTCGTGAGACTTTTTGAGCAAGTAAATCTGATAATTACCATAGACTATCGGTTGTTAAATCACCCAAACCTAGCTGCAATAATTGACACAACTTGTACATCATGACATGTGGTTTGCTTCAGATAGTAGCGGTTTCCATTCACAAAACGTTGAGTACTTTATTCCCAAGTTTTTGGCTGAAAGAATTACAGAGATTTCGAAAATGAACAAAAGATATACCAGAATCATTTAATTATCCTGTTCCAAAATCACAAAATATGCTTGAATTTTTCAAATATAACTCAAGCCCATCGCATAAACCATCAACTTCTCCGACATCGATATACTATCTACTTAAACGTATCTTATTTTGGCTCTTTTGTAAATATATAAAGGTTATACAACAATCTTATGGTTATTAAAGTATTTTCTTCGGACTAGAATCTAGAAACCAGGTTGTCATTTCTCCCTTCCCCTTAACAGTAATCGGTCCCCGACAACTTAACCCGTAACCCTTTTGTCGCAAAACTTCGGCAAGTTCCTCGGTGACTTGAATATGGTCCATTACTCCACACGAGTCCATCCTAAAATTTAACAACAAAAACATTATTCAACTTCGAAATGTTGCTTAAGACTCATCGATGCGGGAATTCATCGACAAACTCACCGACTTGCGACATTCACAGCATTCCCCCAAATGTCATACTGAGGCTTCCTAGCACCAATAACCCCCGCCACCACGGGCCCAACATTCATCCCAACACGGATTTTGAAGTGGTTGAAGGAATGACGATTGATCTGTTCGAGTTGAGATTTGATCCGGAGAGAAAAGTTGGCCATTGCTGTTATGTGAGTGAAATGAACCATATCTCGGGTAGAACGAGTCAAACCTGTTGTCGAATTTCAGAAATTTAAAATTAAACCCGGGTTCAGATTATTGGAAATTCGATACATCGATCAGTTTAGAATTTCAAAAAGAATCACCTGAAGCGGCCATGTAAGTAGCTCCCGTCGTCTTGATCTTCTCAATCCACCGGAACTCATCTTCCCCAAGAATCTCGTCGAAATCCGCAATGATCTCGTTGAGGAGTCGGAGGCACTCAACCCCTTCGTTATTCGCCTCCAGCTCCACGTAGAATTCCCAGAAGTTTGGAATCGAGGCAAACATCACGCAAACCGAGTCACATTGCTCCGCATACAGTTCCTAGCAAATTAGTCGAGAGCAATTAAGTATCAAATTACTGTTTTTGGCTCCAAAATAGGGTAGAAACAAGGGTTCTTTTTGGGGTCAAAATAAATGGCTAAGAGCTATTATTACAAAGCTATTTGGGTTTCCGAGTATATTTAGATTACTAATTGTTGCTGACTCGTATTTTCGGGTAATCAATCATAATAACCGGCGGAAGGCACTTACATCGTATAACTTCTCGGAGGCCAAGAAATGGTCGCAGACATGTGAAGGTAGGATATTCGCAAGGAGTTTCCGGTTATAGGCTTGTAAATGTTCCATCTCTTCTTTCTCCTCTGGAAATATCAAAAATAATAAATATTGTGGGTTTTATTTTATCTACCCGATGTACGGAATTGGAAATTAGATACCGAATATCTTATTTCATTAAATAATTGGCTGTTGTTCACAAATATCTACCCACTAACCCTGGTTTAAACTGCCTGTTGACTAGAAAAATATTGTCGTTATTGATGACATTTATTTAAGGGTTTTATTTTGTCTAATACAAGTATATTTATGGCTTGACCTATCTGTCAAGACTAACAACGCTTTACTTATATTTTTACGAATACGTGGTCTATTTTCAGCATAATTGCGATCATTTGTTTCTACAAATTCAATATTCCTGAGTATTTTCGTTCGGTAATGACGTATTGAGGATTGACTGATTTTAAGGGCCATTGCCTCTCAAATTCATGAACTAAATTGTGCATCATATCATAACAACTCCAATTCCGTACAGTCGGAGTTAATTTTATTTATCTAATTTTAGCAGTTTTTTCGATGTTATTATTAAACCCACCTGTAGCTTGAAGTTTCCATAGAAAATCCAACCGGGCCGTACTTTCAGTCTGTCTTGCATGGATCATCAATGCAAAGAATATCATAAGCAACGATGCTGGAAGTCGGTAGACCCCGTCTAAACCCTCCGTCCTAAATTAATCCAGACTGGGAATTAATAATTAGTTCTAAAGAATTATATGTCGGATTCGGTTGTGGTATTGTCGGGTTTCGAAGCAGGAGTTCTACAATCCGCAACCAACATGAAATAAATCCGAAATCTTGATTACTAAATCTGTCATTGATGCCCGACTTATGAGTTCTCTAAAAAGAATGTCCTTAATCGTTAAGCCAGGAATAATGACTAACGTCTGACGTCAAGGAAAAATCATAGATGAATGGAGAGAAATAATTTACCCGAATTGATGATGAACGTAAGAGCCTTGGATTTCCAAAGCTTGGTAATCCAAGAGTAAAAGGAAGCCGAGGATCAGGAGTCCATTGAGTAAGATTTTTAAAGAACTGCTTAGAATTTGGTAGACGCTTAATGAACCCAGGATCAATGTCAGGATTAGGTGACTGTACTGTAACAAAGAACGGGAGTTGGATTTTATTTCATATTACGGGTAATTATCGTGGGAACTTAATTGGTTTAGCAATTAAATGTTAAGCTGGTAGTGTTATAGAAGGGATCAAATCGCGCAAGAGTTTTTAGGCTGATTTTGGGGGTTTTATGGGAGGACAAGTAAAGTAACAGAAATTACGTTTGTGACAAACCATAATTTCTCAAGAATTTGTCACAAAACCATGAATTAACCTGTAAGGCGAGCTTTACCACGTTTTAATGAAATTAAATTATCAAGATACAGTCAACGGCAATTTAAGTACTCAAATGCTTCAAAACATTCTCTCCAAAATAAGTCCGCCCAGCCCGAAACAATCTCCCAATATCCTCAACAATCAAAATCAAACTCATATTATGTGCACAAACCTCAGGAAAAAGCAGGAATCGGTGGTAGTCATCAGAAACATCTTGACAATCCGTCGTACTCGACCCCGTGTCAACTATAGTTGTTTCTAACCCGTCGAAGTTGTTGTCGTGATGAAAGAAATCGTCATCAATATTATTATTGGAATTGGTCCAGTTTCGGTTGACACTCTTATTTGAAATCGTCTCGAACTTATAATCCTCCCCCTCTGGATAGGAAATCTCATCTTCGACATCGAATCTGTCCGTTTGGCCCGTATTACTTGAACATTTAGGAGATTTGGCTAGAAGTAAGTCATCTTGTATCAACTGTGAAATCAAAGTTAAAAGGTTTAATTAATTATCTTTTTGAGAAATGTCGTAACGAGTCTGGATTGAAAAAGTTAATGGATTCTCAGAATTTTCGAAACTTTAGTAAAGCAATAAAAAAAATTGACTAATGATTACAAATCGTTACAAATATTGTTGTAATTTTTTATTTTAAATTTTCATGAACCCTCTTTCCAGAGGGTTTGACAATATACAGGGTGTTTCCTCACAATTTTACTAAATTTCGTCTTAAACACTTAAGATTGCGACGAAATACCCTGTTTTTTAGAATTTACGGGAGTTTTAAGCTCAAAACTTACCCAAAACGTTAGGAGAATGAAGACGAGGAATTGACTAATAATAACAAAGGAGGCAAGGAGAGCTGCAATCGGCCTGTCCTTTCTCCTGGCGCGTGGCAGGTACTTTGACGTCATCTGATTGTTTCCGTTTCAAATCAGAGATAAAGTTTTTAGAATTTAATTCGTCTTTCAGAATCAAAATATTATTTTCATATGGTTTTTCACTCCTCACCTTTGAAAAATATGTGTAAATGAGGAGATGGAAGAATATCAAGGAGCCAAAACTCACACTTGACCAGATTCTGTGGAAGAATGAGGAAATGATTTTAATTTAGAGAAACTTTCCCCAAACTCGCAAAATGTTTACAAACTTCAGAATTGAACCGAGTTTCGACAAAAGACTTACGAAAAGGGTAGAAAAACGAGATGAGTTATTGTAAAGATGAGGAAGTCTAGTGCTATTGATATCCCAAAATACCAGCTTAACATTTTGTCCGTTTCGCTCGAAAACTGGAATAAAATCAGAGTTTGTCATAGGATTTTCGGGTTACATTTGATTTAATGCTCTAATTAGACACGGCGCTGCGTAGATTCCATTTCTGTGTGATTTTAAGACAATGTTTTCGAGTACTTACATAAAAAATAGATATTTAATCTCGTAAGCATTCACGAATTAGGCTTTAGAAAAACCTCAAAAGGACAGATATTTCTAGAGAAGATTAAATGACAAAAGTGTTTATCAAAAACTAAAGTAAAAACATCAAACTGGGAACAAAACATGAAAATAGTTACTAATTTTCACAACAAATTGTCTCTTTCACTGGAATAATAAAAACTGGAATACAATAGTAATTTCATGTAGTATTTTAGGGTCACTTTATTTCAATATTAATTGGACAACTACGATGAGTAGACTCCATTTCAGCATCGTTTTAAGGCAATATTTTAGAGTACTTTCTGAAAATCGACATTGAATCTCTAAACATAAACTAATTTGGGTACTGAAAAACCTGATAACGACCGATATTTCAAGAGAAGATTTAATTACAAGATTGTTTATCGAAAGCTAAAAGTAAAAACATCAGGCTGGGAAACAAACTATGGAAATGGCCTACTAATTGTACCCTAAGAACAACATCTCCCTGGAATCGGATACCTTATAACCTCAAAAACATTGTTTAAACAAGACAGTTCTTTTATGTCATCCTACCAGCCTCGTTGTACAAAGATCAAATGAGTTTGTTTAGGAAATAGTCGGAGCAAACAAACAAAAACGAACCTTCTTTTCGATTTTCGGATCTTTAAACCCCAAAGTAACTTTATGAATATTTTCCTCTTTGAGTCTTTCGATACTTCGGGCATCAATTGCCCTGGCCAGGTACTCATTCACTTCTTCAAAGGGCGACTTGAGAGTATCTCCACTCGAACTGTGCCCAATTCCCCTGAAATCGAGGAACAATAACGAAAATACTTATCAAAACTTCAAAACCCCACCGGATGCCAAAAGGATCCGAATTTATTTATTCATATTCATTTTGTAAATGGACGGATGTAAGAGCTGAGTGTTAGGGGTCGAGTTGCTTTTTTTAATTTTAGAAATTCCGGTTTAAACCCGTATTCGAGTTTAAATTCACTGCAAACGGAAATTACGGGATAGTCTTAGCATGCCATGATTAAAAATTTCTGTTAATTTGAATATTTTTCCAAAATTATGATTAGCGATAAATGGCGGAAATTTTCCGGTATATATAATAGTGGTGAAAAAACACGTTTTCTTTCTGCAAATATTTATCCTAGAAATAATTCCGGATTTCGAAAATCTGGTTTTAAAGTATTTAAGCGGAAAAAATCAGGAAATTACCCAATTTCTGATTTAAAGATTATTATTTTTCTAATTTACCGATTTACAGATAACTTTTTGCCAAATGTTTTCATTGTATCATCGAATTCAGAAGCATACGAAACTAAACCGATTTAATCAACAGCGGCATACTTTTAAATACAGTTTTTCAGTTTAGTATTTAGTTTACGATGCTTAAAAATTGGCGGTAAATTTAATTTTTTTTACTAAGATGAAGCTACATTGCACCTTGACCCCTAACACATTTGGATGGGAGTAGAGAGAAGGGAATGAGTGTAAGTACCAACTTGTTATGACCCATAAGTCGTAGTTCCTTCGCAACCGCATTTCCATTGTTACTTTGATGTAAGTTCGTTTGACTCTTGTCCCTGTTGTTCATGGGGGGCTCCTTGGGTCGAATGGACTTGACAATCAGATGTGTCTCGATATTGTGATCCCGTAAGAACGCGTCCCGTTCCCCGCCGCTCCCAACCTCCACCTCGTAATCTCCTTTCAAGTACGAAAGCGTTTCGCTTGTGATGTGAATCCGCCTGGAAGTAACACCATAAATAAATTATAATCAAAAGACTAATGTCTTTTGTCACCGGAGATGGGACTGAATAAATAAATCTCAACCACCAGATTTATTTTTAACAACAAAAGGCTGGTGATCTTACAAGGGCTGTTTATAAACTATTCTTAGGTCCTGAAATGTTCGTCGTTGAATACCAGTCAGTTTGATATTAGTTTTTGTCCTGGCTGTTTATGCCGTAAACTCATTTTGAGTTTTTTTAATTATTTTTAGTAAATAGTGTACGCATAAACTATGGTAAATCCCGTAAGTTTTTGAAATTTTCACTGAATTTCCCACAAGAACGCTAACATTTGAGGAAAATCAAGTCAACAGTTCTACACAAATTATTTTTGGAAGAAAATACAGAGAATATTCTCAATCCTATCATATTTCACTCGCAATTTAACTCTCTTTCAAACGAAGTAATATATATTAATGGCTTCATTTTATTTTCTCATCTACGAATTACGACGATCAAAATCGCATCACGTTTTTGCTACACAGTTTTGATATTATTGTTTGCCCAACCACCGGTTCTTTTGGTTTTTTGGTATATAATTGTTTGTCTGATTTCCAAAAGAAAAATGAGAACTTGTCGATTACCCAGGAAGACCTCCAGATTCCATGTGATTGGCGAGAGTAACGTCATTAGACCAAACATCGAATTGCCATTTGCGAAGACCCAGGACTCCGCAAAGGACACGTCCCGTGTGGATTCCCACTCTCATGTTCACATTTACGCCCGTTACTTCCCGAACCAGCCTATTGACATCCAAAAATAGATTTAGTTTTATTAGAAAAATTCATAAAAAAACCTGCGGATTGTGTAAATCTGGGCAAATAAAAATGTCTGTCATAATCTATCCTCCAGTATCAATATTTAGAGAGAAGTTTTCTGTATTTATACTCATTTTTATTTAAGGACCTATTTGTGTACAATAGTGAGAGATTTTAGAAATAATTATTTGCTGCACTAATTTTGTAAAGCGTTTTAGACATCTTAAAGTTTTAAAATTTAAGCATTTGTAGGGGTAGGGCTTCTGTGTCTTGAAAATGGTTTAAAATAGTTAAAAAATTATATGCATTCATTAAAATTTTAATTTGCACGTAAAAACTCAGAACCATTAATATTGTGACCTTTCATCAAGTTCTCTTTCTAAACGAATGTTTTTAAGACAAAAAACTGAGGTTTTTCCGGAACCCTAAAAGCAACATGGAAGTGCTTTAAGTAAATTCGTACATTGTTCGCTTCGGAAGTGATCTTATTCTGAGCCTCTTTCACAATTCCTTATTTCTAAGAAACGGATGAAAGCTTGTGAAAGATTAAGTACTGTTGCTGGCTCTCTGGGTTATTTATGGTATATTATTGTCAACAATATAAAGGGAAATCCTATTATTCAATTTGCATTTATAATCGAATACACTTTGAATGGCTCGAGAAGTTTTATGAAAGAGTTTTTTGGCATTGGATTTGAAAGGGGTTGTTCAAAGACCCTGAAGATGTTTGAGTCATGAATTAAAAATATTTCACAAACAGTATTAATTGCACTTAAAAATGGACGTTCGAATTTAATTAAAACTACAACTGTTTGAAAACAAACCAATGAAAAAAATTGAAAAAAAGTACAGAAAACTGTTAAATAAACGTTTTGCAATCAACTACTCTCGATAATATCGGCATGAGTAGCCGAAGTAACTACTTTCCATTCGCCAATGCATGTCATACTTAATAGATTTAGTAACTAATTCTAGTTGTTTAGTTTAAATACAAACTAATTTTGATAGTTTCCTCTGGTCAAGAAATAGGTAATTAAAAATTTATGCACTAAAAATGGCCGTAAGTATAATTTTATATCATTTCTGAGCAGGATTTTATACAATGAGATCAGTTTAACTAAAATTGACGTTTAGCCATTGAAGTCAGTGTTAAATAATTGAGGAGGCTAAGTTAATTTAATTAGAAGACCGGTTAAATAAATTCTTCGTATCAAAAATGCGATATGGGATTATTATTTACTGTCTAAAAAGGTCAGAAATCTCGTGGTGGTATAATTTTATTCCAGACAAAAGCAGGAAAGGTAACGGACTAATGACTCATGATTTCTCTAAATCACGAAGTTTCTGACACGTGAAATTAATTAGCACTGATCCAAAACTGCCAGCTTATTACATGGAAGAGGCTTAAAACCAACATCTGTAAAGGCGATGTATGTGTTATTTCTAAAAAAAGTTCCCCCCGAAATAGTTCCCTATTTTTCATATACACATATATATATGTGTTAACTTTTTAAATCCCCCATGGGGACTTATTTCAGTATTTAGGATATTTATGTAATAATGTGTCTGTCGGAGTAAATTACTTGATGGCATCGATCATGTCGAGTCCCATTTCGACACAACAGTGAGCGTGATCGGGTCTCGGGTCGGGTAATCCACTCACGCAGTAATAGCAATCCCCGAGGAGCTTGATCCGCAAGCAATGGTTCTCCAGAGCAAGTTGATCAAATCTAATAACAAATTCACATCAAGTAAAACATTACATTTTTATTATTATTATGATTACACAATGTCATGTTATTATGCTAAACAAAAAAGAGAAAAAGGCAGAGTGGAAGATGTACAAAAAATGAGAGGGCTCATTTCTTTCGACCAATTTTTATTTCCAGATCGCCGCAGAAAAATGCAATTTGCTTTGAAAATTTGGGTGAAAAAATTGGAGAAGATGTACCGATTAAAACCTGTACCTGTGTTAGCTGACTAGAAACAGTTATTCAAATGCTGTGTTTTTTTTATAATTCAATACGAATTTCTAGTGATTTTAAACTGTTAAGCAACTATCAATTAAACAACATGATGCGTGCTGTGTTTATGATTTTTTTACACGAAATTGCAGATACACATTATCTTTTATATATAATTTTTGCTTGGAACTGATCCAGTATCATCCGGTTTCCGGTTTGACCAAAGTACTGATCCGGATATGTTTAATGTTCGCCAAGATAAGCTTTGTTTTATTAAGTGGTTTGAAGATAATTGGTAAAAGATGCGAGACTCATCTGTTCCTGGCAATTAAATTAACTAATGAACTATGACGTGCTCGGGATCTATTTGCAAAACAAATATTCCGATAGTTCACATCATTAGGATTCCTGCCACTGATTACTACAACATTTTATTGTCAATTTTTTAACCAAAGAAAAACAATACTTTGTTTTTGTTCATTTTTCTCATACGCCCCGTGAGATTTTAGATGTTTTTGACAATCAATTGTTAATTTATCAATCAGTAAGTCAGCATCCATTGATTGTTTGGCATATTCATGAGTTCTCGAAGACATGCATTTAGATTTCAGTTCTTTCAAATATTTTAAAAGAAATTTCAGCATAAAAGTTTAAAGCATATTTTGGGCGAATACTTCACACTGGCCCGACTGCTACCAAACAATAGAAAAGGCAAATGTTTTTATATTGTAGAAACATGACATCATTCATTAAAGTTTTAAAATAAAAAAATAAAGGAGAGGATGTAAAAATATTTAATCATCTTGCAAATAAAAGGAGTTTGTATGCATCAGCAATTCACGCTATTCTGGTTTTAATTGTTTCTTCGACTCGTGTTGGATTTGTAGCACCAAATTATTTGTGTATATTAAATATTATATCCCATAAAAACTCCCATAGTTCATGGTTCTTTGAGTGAGAGTGTACTTGAAGTCAAACTTAAAAGCTAAAAGTTATTCAGTTTTTAAGACTCTTTAGAAGACATATGGTGTTTTTTAAACATTTATTTGCAGTTACTATCCCGAGAAGTTACTTTGACTTAAAAACGTAGAAAAATTGGGAGTCAATCGAGTAAATATCATTTTAATTGTTCATAACATTTTGTTTCGAAACATTTTCAGTCCCAAAAACTAATTAAAATGTTATTCAAGTCCTGAAATTAAGTGTTAACTTCTACGGTATATTTTTAACCGAAAATTATGGACTGCTGCAATAGTTCGATTGCTCCACAAGAATTTCGAAACGACAACGAAATATTCGATACTCAATGTTCAGTTACAACAATTAGTTCTTTAGACCTATTGGCAATGCCAGAATTAGAAGCCCCGGAGCTAATTGAGAGCTTTGTTTTCGCAACGATTTCCTTAGTAATCGGTTGTGTCGGTTTAGTTGCTAATTTCGTAAGTTCGATCGTTCTAATGACTGGGAATTTGAGAGTCCACCCGGTTAATTGGTATTTGTTCGTGTTATCGATCTGTGACTCTATTACAATAGTCTGCCTATTTGCAATGATATCGATTCCAGGATTTTTGCGGTACGTTAGCCCATCGGTTTGTACCGCTTACGGGAAGTCAATGTTCTTGTACCCTTTGTATGCTGGGATTCAAAGTACAGGTAATGATTTCGAGACTGAAAGTTGCGTAACAAAAATTATTAATCATTAAATGGCGATTATTTTGTGTTTCAGCCTATTTTGTTTCGATTTACACAACAATTATTTTGGCAATCGAGCGATACGTTTCTTTAAAATGGCCTCTGAAATCCATGCGATACAACACTCTGAAAAACGCTCGTTGGAGATCAGGAGGAATCATTATAGTTTTCTTAGTTCTTCGAGTGCCCCAATTTTTGTCATCTGAAACGAAGCTAAGGGAGGACGGATCAGGGGTCTATGACGTCAGCCCCGCCAAATGGACTGACGCGACGTGGTACCGTTGGTACCGGATTGTGTTTGCAAGTATTTTCTACGGTACCATACCTGTCGTATCGCTTGGAACGTTCAACTTTTTGATTTATAGAAAGGTATTTGGTATTTGATGTTGAGTTTGTAGAAAATATCGATAATAAAATAATCGACATCAAAATATGTCGAAATTTAAGCATCGACAGATAAAGTAACTTGAATATTTTTTTTTTTTTTTCGAGATTCGAGAATCCCAAGCCCAAAGAATGCAATTATCGCCATCGAGTCAACAACGGGACGAATCGTCCACAAGTCAACTCCTCCTTGCAGTTGTTTTGGTGGCCTTCGTGTCTATTTCCGTACCGTATTGCAATTTAATCTACAATCTAATAACTGGAAACTTATTCGCCAACAAGTACTGGCCAATTACAACGACGCTAGTTATTGTCAACTGTTCCGTTAACTTCTTCATTTACTGCGTTCTGGGAAATAACTTCAGAAAGGCTTTTATATCTCTCTTCTGTAAGAGAAGAGTCCCGGCAAAGAGATTAACTTCCTCAGCAAGATCGGAATCCAATTCAACGACGACAATAGTTTGATTTAATTGTGACTGGCCTTGTCTCTCAAGTCTAGGATTTGTAACTTCTCAGAATCATAGCATTTTAGCAGAATAAGCCAATTTTACATCGATATTAAGCCCTGCATCAAGCTGGAACTTAGGAACCGTATGCTATATTACATCTGTTCATAAATTGGAAACTGTGGTGCATTTTCAAGGAAGTTTCTAGCCTTCAAATCGAGGCTACTTTACCAAAGTTCAGTCATCCTATGAGCAGTATTTTCGGCCATTGTTTTTAAATATAAAACGTGAGCTTCTAAAACAGTTTAACGGTAGTTCTAACCGTTAGTTTAGAAATTGTTCTGAATGTGTTCAATTTGGGTGTCCGCAAAGCCCAAAACTAAAATAGACTTACCTTATCATAATCCGTATCGACTTTATCAACTTAACTCAATTATTTGCGGAATTGAAGAATGAAGGAACTCACCTTGCAAAAAGTTCATTGAGAAGCCGGACAAGTTCTTCAGCTGAACATTGGCTAGAGAGGGCCGTGAAGCCACAGATGTCTGCAAATAGTATACTGCAATAAATAAATTACAACTAATTAAAATTAATTAGTATTTATTTCTGGAACAATTCGAAATTTTGATAAATTTTTATAACCCCCCCCCCCCCCCCCTCTCCAACAAGCAAACCTTTTTCAGTATTGTTTGAAACCCAGGCCTCAAAACCCTGGCTTTCCTTGACCTTGGTATATTATTTCTAAGCCTAATTCCCACCTTGTTTCTTCAGGTGTAAAAATGTAAACCGAGTTAGTTTCGCAAGACTTATAGCTTTCAGGCTTATTTATGGTGTGTCAACTGTCAGCTCGTATTTAAATTCCATATATAGAACCTCCTGTAAAACTACTTTGTGGCTTCACCTAATAAATGTATCATTAGCTCCGGTCTGCAAAGCTTCTTTGCTCTGAAAAAGCTGCCTAGAAGAGCAATAAAGAAAATGTAGGAGAAAGTATCCCCGACCAGTAATTCAATAAAACCTTATTTAACTCCGGGGTTTTCTCCCTCTGGATTATGAAAGTGTCAAGTTAGGAAGTAGCTAAATTACAGTTCACCTTATGGTTCCTCTAATTTTCGGTCAAAAACCGGTCAGTCTCTGTTATAACTTCGGAATGATTACCTATTGTGCTGATATGGCCAATAACAAAAAAAATCTGTCAGTTTCTATCAGTTGTACTTTGTACTATACCTGGGGGTACTTTCTTGCAATAATAAAAGTTGAAGCTATTTCCGACAAAATCATATGAAAATCGGGAAACTCATTGGACGACACAATATTTTATTTATTCCAACTGTCTCTAAAAATAGCACTAACTGCAACCCGGTGAAAGCAGCTGAACCTCCTAATACAGCTGAATAACTTAGAATTTCGTGCTTTCTTTTGATTACAACTTTTAAAACTAATTCTCAACCTTCAAGCTTAAAGTCTCAAAAAATCGCCAAAAAACGGACTTGGAACAATGAAAAGTTAGAAAGCTCTATAGACTGAACTTGGATGAAGTTCAAGGTTTTTCTCAGTTCATCCCGAGAGAGATAAGAAAGTCCGTCGGGAAATAAAATAAGTATTTATTGCCAAAGCCTACCTGACATCCTCGTGTCTCTGGATGTAGATTTTATGGAACATTTCCTCTTTGGCTTTCCCTGCAATATCCGCTTTCATCTCGACGGCAACGTGACGCGGGAGGACGGACAGGAGCAGTCGTTCCTGAAATGCAAATAAACACGCCATTAATTTTAATGCAACGGAGTAACAATGTTGTTGTTATTTTCCTTATTCCGACAAGAGATAGGGATCAGGGTTCATTATTATGGAATTTGCGAATTACGACGAAGTAATTGGCCTAAAAATCGAATGATCTGTAAACGTGTGTTTTGAATTAGTAATACTAACAAATTCTAACCCACAGTTATCAATTGAATACCTCTAGCCTGAGTCTTCTCCTCCCGAATAAGTCTATCCATGAAATAATGTATTTTTTTACCCCATTGTGTTAGAGCAAAGAAAAATATGCAATATTAGTCTAATTTTTGCAAAAAACAAATTAAAACTTGATGTGATTGCCATATTCGAATCATTTAGGTTCTGGAAGCCAATTTAAATTTCGATCTTTCCATTCACAACAAACTTTCGGCGCTTCGATGGAATAAACAAGCTCTGATTCAGTAGTTTTGCCAATTTGCTTTGAAATTGACAGGTATGTTTTTGTATTTATATGTTTTCATTGTATAAAAGGATTCACAATCATCATATTTCTGAAAAATATGCCAATATTTGCCCACCTGTTATAACAAGATCGAAAACTGCTCCTTTGGCTCATCCAGAACAATAGGGTAACGAATCAGGTTACAAAGGATTTAAACAAAGGGAAGTAAGTGTAAAGGAAAACATTCAAATCCTCTGAGAGAAAAAATTCAAAAACATCCGAAAAAACCCAAAACATAGTTTTCACCTCCCTTAAATTATATATAAATAAAAGCTGGGAACTTTGGCTGATAAAGGTCCTTTGCGCTTTGACTCGCCGGGTAAAAATCATATGTTAAAGCCATGGATTATGTATACTGACATACATATAGAATATAGAACTAACAAGTTTCACCCAGCGAATCAAAAAACAGAAGCACTCTAAAGTCCCTGCCCTCCTTGACTCCCCGGGTAAAACTTATTTTCTTCTATTGCCAGTCTCATGATAAAGCAATTGAATAATACTGCTATAGATATAGACGAAAGTAGTTTTGCCCGGCGAGTCAAAAAGCACGGATACATTACTAGAGAAAAACATGGACATGCATGGAAAGAAATGGTATCTGATTCCATCCCTCATTTATTTTATTTTATTACAAACAAAAGTCTCGGATTTCCTTTGCGAAAATATTTCTGGAGACTTCAGCCACATCCCTTTGGCCTATTTTTTGTTTGTAGTTTTGCGCATCATTCTGTTGCTTAAAAATGTATTTATATCCTCTAAAAAAACATCAAGCATCCTATACAGAGCTAACAAGATCAACCGATCAAAATATTCAAAACTGATCGAATCCCACCGCTCGAGTCAAGTTCCGTCATCTTCTATCGATAAATGAATACATTATTTCTCTGAAGCGAGATTAGGTTTTCGGAAATAAATTCCGGATCTGAAGACTCGGAAATTCAAGGCTGACTTTTCTTAGATGTTTTATTATTTTGTCATTATGTCTTCGTACAAGTGCGTCTTCCTGGTGGTGTTCCTATTCACAGTTATGATTTATAATGAAAAGGTATTTTTGTCAATAGACGCTATAAAAAGCCTTTTACCAAAATCTACGTAGTACATCCACATTAGACACAATGGACAAGAATAAAACACGTTTACGTACAATGGTTTTTTATTACACACGTTGCAAAATATGTTCATGAAGTAACTACACGCTGTCTAGTACACACTGAATCCTCTAACTAATAGTATTACGCATTGTATGTAACAGAACTACGTATGACTGAATTTTTGAATTTTCTCTCGCCACCAATGTTAGTTAAAGGGAGAAGGTGAAAACCCGCCAAAAATTTCGTTCTACGTAGGACTGTTCTTAATTCAACAATCGCATACTGATATACAGGTCACAATGTTAGCGTTTTTAATACTGTTATATTTTTTGTTTTTAAGATGATTTTAAATAGAAAAGGAAATTTAAAATTTAATGCGGAAATTATTACCAAGCGTTGTTTGAACCTCAATACTAACTGCTGTTATCGATATTCGAAAACAAAACCTCAAATCAAATCCATATCAGTCAGCATATTTTTAACGAACAGCTCAAAAGTCTATAGACCATAATAATATCAACTACAAACTATTATCAAACCCGCCAAGACTGGAGAAATTGACACCGAGAAATCGGGTCAGACGAAATAATAAAAGGGGTATAAAACAGGAGATGCAGTCAAAATTCGATATTTCTGACTTCAAAGCGTAAATGTAACGTCTTGTCTGACTTTTAAGATTAAAGGAAGAAAGCAAAGAAAGAAGAAATAAGAAGTACGGAATACCTGTTGCTGGTTCTCCTTTTGCGTAGAGAGTCGGGCCTGGACACAAGATCGGGTTTCGATGAAGGCGGCCCGCTGTGCTTTTTCTGCCGGGTACAGGCAACACAGGCCCACAATATTACCACCCACTAGTATCAGGACATTCACCACCAGTGGGACCTGAAAGTGCAAAAAATAGAACTTGTTAAATAAAATACAGTGATGAAATTTAACGAACCCCCGAAATTGAAGCCCCATGGTATGGTCAATGGTCTTAAAAACTTTCAAAGAATAAGCTTTCCCCCGAAATACAAGCCCATGTCTAAAAAAATCACACTTCACTTCTACTCCTATTTAGTCAGATTATTACCGTAAAACCATATAATTCACATTTTTATATGTTAACGTTAGTATAAAACAATTTTTTATCCCGGTAATTTGATAAAGTTTGTTGATTTTACCGTATTTAAGCAATAAAAATTGAGAAATTTGGATGTTTCGAAGCCTAAAACAGAAATTTCATTGTTTTTAGTCACATAACTTCAAATTTTAATGTGCTGTAGAAAACAGTTTTTTTTTGCTTTAACATGAAAAACGTTCCCGGTTTGGAAAATCCGATTTCTCGTATAATACAGGAGAACGGAAAATTTCAAAATATACCGCTATTTTTCTAATTTCCGAAGTTTCCACACCTGCAGATGGCGAAAAATCAAATGTTCATCATAAAGATACATGTCCTACTGGTTAGAGCGGAATAAAAAATACAAGCCCAGGGAGATTTATTTATTTTTTTGTGGTATACTTCACCAACTGTAAAAAAACGTAATTTTTATGATGGAACAAAATAATGTCACATTACCGGAGCACAATACGTTTTAAAAAACCTTCTTGTAGGAAACTTTGAGAAAGTTGGAGAAAGTCCTTTGACAAAAGTTAGATGTAACTACTTCCACTTTTCCAAACTATCCGTTTTACAATGAAGCTTTTGAAGCTTTAAGTGCTTTTCCAAATTACTTAATGGATTCACGACCAATTTAATTAACGTATGCAAATTTATTACACCCTATATTTCCCCTTGGAGTTGGACATGTCCTCCTGTCAAACCTGTTGTGTCTGCTATAACGAATTTTCTACTTCGGTTTCCAATTTGGGAATCTATTGTTGCATAAATAAGGAAATACTGAAATACTATGGAAGAAGAATGACTTGGACTTCTACAGAGTGATCTATTACTTTTATTATTAGCTCTCCTATAGTTTCTCAGAATTCATTTGGGAGATGGATGCGAGAAAAAACAATGGACGGCTGCTGGTCGAGTAATTGAATCAAAAGGTGCATTTGCCGTAATTTTGTTATGCAATAGGCAGCGTGTTGTAGTTTGGTGGGTTAAGAAGTTGTTTTTGTTGTCGGCGGATTTTTTTATAGGGTCATACAGCCGTTGAAACAAAATCAGAAGCAAATTACATTAGTTATTGAGTTTAATTTATCAAAGTCTTTAATTTTCACTTGACTTTAATATTTGTCTACTTGGGTACTATCCACATAAAAGAGGCAGAGTTGACTTTTATTCTAGTTTAATAAAACTCTTCTTGAAGTTTTTGTGACGTAAATAATGGAATCAGAGATATTTTATGAGAAGTTCAAGTACGTATCTATATTAACAAATGATAAAACTTTTTAAACAGCTAACTTTACGGTATTTTACCCAACTTAAGAATCAAAGTAAAACTATGATTTTGACACGCGACAGGTTTTACCTTTGCGAAAACACGAATAAAGTAAGTACAAAACTACACCGACATTGAATAGCAATGTATTTGTAAATTAGAATCCGCCTTCCATTTCCATTTATTTAATTTCTCTCATGAAAAATTCATGACAGCAAAACATTTTACTATCTGAATCCCAAAGAATGTATATCCCTCTAAGCCCCCAAAATCTGTTGACATAATTCATGAAGCAGGTACATGTCCTATATGACAAGGGTTATTCATTTGTGGATTCGGGGCGATAGAATGTTTTAAGTCGGTTTTGTCATGTCAAATCCACCGAAAAAAAACGAAAAAATTCAGGCTTGTCCCCGAACTTCGGAGAAGTGAGATTTAAGAATACAAAAGAATACAGAGAGATACGAGAGAAGTGTGGCAGCAGCCTTCGTTTATCTCTCTGAAGAAGAAGAGGAATCTAATCGAAATCATTTCCGTCCTTTTACAAGTTTTTTTTTAAGAAAATCCACTCTGATTGAAAAATCCAGGAAATGAACCACACAAGGAAGAATGGAACCCACTCTAGAATTGCAGTTTTTGGAAAAGTACTGAGCAGAAAATGACCATGATTTTTATTTTCTAAAAGGATTTGTGGTGTTTTTTTTAGAAATTTACAAAAGGAATTTTAGAACTACTTCCTTCATTAAAATCGCTAAAAAAACCTTCGAAGTGCAACAAACTCAACTATATTTACTAAATTTGTTCTAAAATAAATGTCGGTGACAAATTATTCGAGGTTAGCATGTGATGAGATGAGCTTCAGTCTTGTTTATTAAAGATTGAAACCCCTAAACGGTTGTACTCTGTTTCTCCGTCCATCAATTCCGGAACTCGAACTGGTGAATATTTTAATTTTTTTCAGGAAAATCGCTATATACGTCTCTGGCAATACAGTAGAGGTTAAAGTCAAGAGTCTAAAGTAATAGATAGCGGTTCGTTTAAATAGTAACCTTAAGGGTGTGGTATATAGTTTAAATAGTAGTCAAGTGCTATTCAACTATAAATGACTTTACTCTATGATTGGGGAAACTTGCGAGTATGATTTTGAAACAATTTTTACGCTTCTAATTGTAAGAACGACATTAACTGTTATTTAACATCTAGTTTTATCTGGTTTTACTATTTTTCAATGTGCGTTTACTCCGATGCGATGTATTGGTTCAGAGAAGATTAAAACAACGCTACACCGTATATAACTGTAAAATAGACACCAGTTGCCCGTGATTAATCTTGACTTTCTAAATATCCCTCATCATCTTACGTTGTCGGATGTACATATCAGACTTTCACCTGAGCGAAACTTCCAAAAACAACCGGAAATACTTAAAACAAGGAATAGTGGGTTAATACTGGATCAGACCAAATGTCTCCAGGTTACAAAATATTAAATGAATAATCTATTCGTCTCCCAAGGGACATTTGATCCGAATGCTAAAGATAAGCTTACCTGCACTACATGTTTCATTTATTTTCAAAACAAGGATTTCAAATAGAAAAAATCGGAATCAAAATAAGCCAAAGTCAAAGCCTGGCCTTAGCAATCCCAGTAAGCATTAGCTACGCAAATTCCAAATGTCAAAGTGAAAGGAAATGACGGATTTTATATCATTATCTAACATAAATATCAAAAATCGGGTTCAGCTGGAAAATGGGGCACTGTAAGACACGAGAATTGCATAACCTTTGAAACCTCGACAGATATATACGGATGAACTTATGTATTTGAGGCCTTATGCCATAAGAGGATTTCTACTTGGATATCGCATTATCTATAAATATACCTGCACGGATCTATTTTACAATTTTTATAGAAAACGTTAATACGAAGCCCGACAAAATAACATCCGCTGCACACCTAAGGAGACATTCACAATTCCACGACAAAACTATCACCCTGTCGAATGGGTGTGTGACAAATGTGTCAAGATTCAAATTTTTAGCCAACAAGTCAAAGAAGCAAACGGTGCAAAAATCAAATTTTAACATTATGCCAGAAAATCGAAAAATTCAGAAAACGAAGTGTTTTGTTTTAAAAGAAAATCAGGTCGACACTACTTTGTCGTGGGGATATTTACAATGTCTTTAATTCACTGGTCTAGATGTGTACATATATTTTGCTCCGAATAGGCTACTATGCTACATGTCCAACACCACCACCGTCACTACAAATCCGAGTGCCTCGAATCTCGATAAGAAGCAGTCTAGGGGAAAATGGTGAGCCGGATTGAGGATCGAAGAAGAATACGGACCAGAAATTAGATCGAATCTCAAAAGTGAAGACGATGGGTCTTGAATCTCGTGAAATCGATTGGGATTAAGGTTGAAGATTGCACACACAGAATATTTTGATGTAACCTTTACATCTAGCTGTATGTGTATATATGTTTAAATAGATATATTATTATTAGATGCATGTTACAGCAGCTCCTATTGAATATTGCTGCTTTTTATAAATTCGCCGTTGATTTTAAACTTGCTTTTGTGAAGATATATGAGCAATTAAGACAGATTATAAATATTCTTTAAGCTTCCGAGAAGTTCCCGCACATACGCAAGCAATTCAAAATCATACAAAATGCATTTTTGATGAAAAATATGGAAAATCTATAAAACCGACCCCGTTTTAACAGTTAAACGGCAGTTTTTGAAAACCACGGCGTATTTTAAACTGCCAGCTTATGTCGTTTTTTGGTTTCTACGCCTTAACCGGAATACACTTAAATTAAACCAATTCAAATATGCTTCGTTCAAGTTAGGTTACTGCGCTGGTGGAAAAAACTTTTTCTTCCCGGTAATCTGAAAAAATTTCCCGATTTCTAAAATCCAATTTTTACCGTATTTAAGCGGAAAAAATTGGAATTTCGGTAGAAAACGGGAAATTTTCTAAAAAAGCGTCCCAATTTTTCTGATTTCCCGATTTCCTGAAAAATTTCCCGGCAACGTCGTTGCTGAGTTGCCGAGTTTTTTCCACCAGCGTGTTACTGTGAAATCCAGACCTTAAAAAAAAATAAAAAAAAATAAAAATAAGTGCAAGACTGCTTATGAACTTCGACTGTAACAGATAATACAAATATACAAATGATTATATTTGTTGAAGAAAGTAGAAATAACAGGATAAATATAAAATGAACTCCATTATCCCTTGTATCACTCTCCCCATAGTTCATGAGTATGAGTCTTATGTACTGAGTATTATTTCTTCTGTATTTTTGTATATTATTATTTTCGGAGCTTCCAGCTTCCAGGTTACCCAGGTGAAGGAGGAACAAGGAGATGAAAAATAGGACGGGATTTTAGGAGTATCGGATACATAGATCGGGATCTTCTGCCTCTTATTCCTATATATAAAAGGAACGAGGGATTGGGTGAGTGAAACGGCTTAAGTTATCCGGTGATTTATTTTTTACACGAAGAAACCTTATCAACTCAAGCATATGTCCTCCTTAAAAGACTACGGATTTCTCCGGATCTTCGAATCCGAAACATCTATCTTGTCCCCGGATTCTTATAGATTAGGAATGCAGCCACTGAGCTAAGCTAAAAGGCCGCCACTCTAAAGTTAAGCCGGTAAAATTTGAGATGAAAAAATGTATTTATGTATAGCTTGTATTCCGAAAAACATGCCGTATCACCAAAAAATGTAAAAAAATGTAATTTTTCCTGTAAACGCACCGTAAAATAAATGAATCTAACTGAAAAAATAAAACCATTTCACCCATAATATATTTACAAATAAAACTATAATTTTGCACCATTGAAATAATCGCGTTTTGTTGATCAAGAGCGTTTTAATTAATTAGTTGTTTTTTTAATATGGCTTCACATGATTTCATTACTGCCAATTTGATCGAATTCGATAAACGAAATTTGATCAATATTTGTGAAAATACTATACAGTTAAAATGACTTGAAAATATTTATTTCGAAATTTTTTAAAATTAAATACTACCGATTTTTAACTAGTCGCAGATTTTTGCATGATTTTATTTTATATTTGTGTCATTTTTTTATTCCCAAAACCAAAGTAAATGCTGGAATGTAGAACCCAGTAATTGATTACGTAGCGATATAGAAGGTACCCTTTGTACTTTTGCTTGAAATACTTGCTCAGTTTTTTATCCATTTTTTTTTACAAAAGAATGCTCTTTTAACAAGGGAATAGGAAATCAGAGTCCTTCATACCCGAGTCGCATAATGGTTTCGTTGAAGTCAAAAGACCATCTCTACAATCTAATTTTTGAATTTGTTTTGTCAAACTCTGAACTCGGGTTCCAGAATTTTTGGAACCTCTTGAAATTGAAATCCTCCAAAGAAGATTATTGTAGGATAGAGTACAACGCAATTAGTAAATCGAGCCGTTCCACCGTATCCACACGAGATTGATGACATTAGGAAACATTATTCGGATATCCGATTTCAACTCAAACTGTTGACTCGATTATACTATCAACTATTGTAGTATGTCATTGTGAGTATAAAAGAGAGAGCAATCCAGTCCCCTAATGAACCGGGTCAGTCAGTAGGGATTCCATGCCTGAAGATTTCTGTTATTCGATACTTCCGAGCCACAAATTGATTAATTTAGCTTGGTTGTCTGGTCTAAAGTACTGGTTGTTTTGTAGGTTTAATGATTGGATACGCCGTCAGGCCCGACGAAAATAACTTCCGGAATCGAATTACGGAGTCATATTTTAATTGCGTCTACCACCACCGCCCTAGCTCACCCGGATACAATCGTTCCGATGGTGCTACACCCTAAATGCGATTATTTTTTAAGATACCACCGAAATAAATTCCATTTTTCGAGCCGCATCGACAATGAATCGAATAATACGGGATGCATATAGAATTTCATAATAGTGCCGAAGATCAATGAAATTGCTTTTCTATTAAGCGTTTAAAAAACAGTTGAAGACATTAGCAGTGTTTTTAGAGAACTTCTTTAGCGTTTGATATCAGAGTGTACAAGTCTACAGTTTTTTACTCAATTTGAAGTAAATTAAGCAAGTAAAAGTTGAGTTAAAATACAGTAAGAAAAATAAGGTATTGGCTGATTTACCTGGTAAGTTTGGGTGTGTCCTTCCTCCGGAGTGGTGGTGGTGGTGAAGAGGGTCAGATAAGTGATGAGGTGAATGAGGATGAGAATGACTCCGATAAGAGAAGCTTCCAGTACCTGAAAATAAATGTTCCAATGTCAACCTGAATTAATTATCCTCTGAACATAATCTTCGTTGAGCCCACAGACTCTCTCCTGGAAGTTGTATACCGTTGCCCCTTTGATCTTAAATTCTATTTAATACGCTTCAGCCACCTTCGGTTTCAAACGGACAAAGTTCCCTTTCTATCAGTCCCTCTATACAATGTACCGTTTTAGGGTTTATAGGTTCCGGGTTTCGACTTTTGTCGTAAGATTTTTCTCTGTTCGAAAAAACAGAAAAAATGGCAAATGGGCAACTTTTTATGAAAAAAAAACTTTTTTACCCCCCAATTTAACAACTATTTTGCTTATATAAGGTAAAGTCTTGTTATTAAAATCCGGAATTTTTTTCGCGCAACCGGAAATAAAAAGTTTTTTCTCCACCAATACCGAGTTAATTGGCCCCTGTCATCTGAATTAAATACAAATGATTGAAAAAGACACAAGAAATAGAGGAATAGATTATAAACAACGCTAGAAACCACGCAAAATTAGAAAGCGTGACTTAAAAAGCCTGAAATAAGTGTTTTAAATCCAACCCTATGTTTTGCAACCCTGTCATACATTCTATTTAAGGAGCTACACATAAGAAGAACCACCTGTGGACATATGTATGTCTGCCAACAAGTTCCCATAAATAATTATAAGTTACTCTTTACGTCAGTCACGTCAACCCCAAACCGATCTTAAAGATTTTAAATTTTCTTAAAAGCCTTTTCTCAGTACGGACTAGGGGTTGGGGGTACTTAAAGAGCATGCCATTTTTTCATGAAGATGCGATTTGAAGTCTGGTAATATTTGATCCCTTTGGGGACGCGAAAATTTTTCGAGAGTAATCTATCAGGGATGACGAGGTTGTTGTGACATTGTCCCGTTGCTGGGATAATAATCGTAAATAATGCCCTTTGCCCCAATTCCGGAAACTCACTCTAAAATATTAAAATCTCAAGCTCAGACTTTCCTCAGGGCTCTTAGATCATTACTTGAACTTGCGGAGAATCAGTGTTTTTCAATGATTCATAGCTCCTACTGTTTGTTGAGCTAATTTACTTATACATATTTTATAACCGGTTGGGATAATTTGTAATTACTTTCTCCTCTCTGTAACTTTCTCCAGACAAATTATTTTATTATCGATTCCTTTAGAACGTCAACACTTGTACACTTTTTTGCACTTAGGTATTGAAGAAATGGGTCACAAACTCAAGTTCGTTTTTATCACATCGGTTTGAAAAACAAAATTCAAGGCTTGTATCAAAAAAAAACCTCATTTACTTCATTAATTATGCTTTCATTTCAGAGGAAGTGATTTCCGGAATCGAGTCCTAATTCAATAATAAGGAGGCTGTAGAGTTCGGAAATAGCTTTTAAATTAGAAATAGGAATCATCAATAATTCAAGGTGACCAAGAATCTCTCTTGTGAAAGCTTAAATTGACCTTTCACATACTTTCTTGACGAAAAATAGAGAAAGAAACACCACAACGTCAGATACAGATGTTCAAAGGAGCTGGAAACTAGTTTAGAAAAATAAATTAAATGCCGTGAATAAATAGGGAGAAAAGTTCATAATATTTTCGTCATTCAGAAATGTTACTGAAACCCAGCAAGGGACTTGTAGACTTGTATCAGTCATTAATTTTTAAGAAGCCTTGTCCTCATTTTTTAGAATTAGACAGTTTTTTAAAAGAGTGTTTCTAGCAATAAACCCTTACAAAAGCTCGTAAAAAAGGGGAAACCATGTTTTAGTCGCCTTCGACAGAAATCTAAGATTGCCCCAACCATAGAGTAAATTTATACATGGGGATGCAGGTTACCTTTGACCGTTGATTTAACCAGCACGGTCTTGAATGTAATTGTAAGAAGGTCATAAATGGTTTTGTTAAAAATGTATTTCTGAGTGTTAACTTCTCGAGAATTGAAAATGCAAAGGGACAGACAGACGGACGGACAGACCGAGTAAGCCCATTAAATGGTTCCACTCTTACCACTTGCTTACAAGGCAATTAAAGTTAGATCATCTAATGGCCTCATGAAATGATCGATATAGATTCCCTCGTAACTTGTTGCCAGTCGAGTTTAATGAAGGTTAACGTCCGTTACTGCCGATGGATGGGGACTTTGAGAAAGATGAGGAATGACAGGGGGCGATTTAGCAGAGGGGATCCTTAAGGATTAACATTAGTTCTCTCGTAGTTTACTTCGTACTTCGACTTGTCGGGAGGAAATTCTGATCTCTGATAATTTGGTGAAGTGACTGAATTAAGTGCTTTTGTTTACTATTGATTTATTTCCCCCGACCCCCACTGACACGACTTACAGTTGGGTTCCTAAGAAGTTATCCTAACAAGTCAGCCATTTACTTTGTAAAGTTACGTAATAAAATAAGTCAAGTTTCTGGAACGATTTTGGGGTCGTCGTTGGGAACTGGAATCAGGCTGTGAAGATATTTTATGTATAACGTTGAAGTGATAAGAGTTTTTGGAAAGGCAGACTGTTTTCTGGATTATATTTCAAATTATAAAAGTTGCTGAAGGAATGAATCATATAATACATGTGTTTGGGGTTCGATTGCGTTTTTAAGAGGTGCATCAAAGTTGAAATATGTGGGGGATTTTTGTTTGACACAAATTGTCATCATTTGTAATATTTTGCTCGAATTTAATGGCTAAAGTTTTCTTTCAAAGTAATATAGGCTTTCAGACGAGACCAGAATCTACGGTGATATAAGTATCATTATGATTGGGAGTCTTGGGAGTGGGTTTTAAATTATTTATTCGCTTTCAAGCAATATTGTGTTAAATCACTTTGTCGATAGCTTAAAAATCCGAAGTTTTTGTTGGCCAAATCCTGAGAAATAGTACGATTCTAACAGTACATTTTTTTTGCAAATTTTCCCAAATCTCTGGGTTTCATATATAGAAACTGTTATGTTACACTTCCAAGCAAAATGTACAGGTCTCTCTAAAATCAGTGCCAGTTCTACCATTTGTTTTTAAGATTATAAATCATCGTAAAAATTAAAATGAAGGGTCAAATAGGCTATGATCTTAAGATTTTAGTTTTGATTTTTAACGAGAGAAATCACTGTATCTTAATTGTGTCATCAAATCCCAATTTTTGGAACGCAACTCCTCACAAATGTCCTAAAAACCGATTCGAAACTCTTCTTGCCGACGATAATGATTGATGTCAAGTACATCCAGTGCTACATAAGTTGAACTACTTCAGTACCATAGTAAAATTTCTGAGAAAACTTTTTTTATGTTTTCGTAGTTATCCAACTCCTTACAAACAACTTGTTAACTTTTCATGACAAAAAAACTATTTCATTCCACCATCAAATACCCCATTAAATTATCATAGATGAGGCGCTATCTCAATCCTAGGACTGACTGCACATGGGATTTAAATTTCAACGACAACTCTATCCAAAAGCTTCTGGAAACTTCGAAACAGAGACTAATGACAGGTTTTTAGGTTTCTCCGCTTCGGATTTGTAATATTTAAAGCGAAGATTCGGAAACAAAAGACAAGAACTAGCATGTTTTTGTTGAATCCTGTCCATCAAAAATAACTCCAGAGAACCTCAAGCGAAATATCGGGATCTTCTAAGAAAACACGGTACGAAAACAACAGACGATCTTTTGTGCAAAACTGAAGTATTCATTACCATAAATAATACCTATTTATTCATGTGCTCCACATCCTCCGTTCATTAGCACTTGTTGGTGTTATTGTTATACTCAGTTTTGAATATATCAGGCATTGGAATATTGTCTATTGTATTAATGATGTGCAAATGCGTAATTCCTTAATTACCAAGTGTATGCCTCGTATAAATTATAATTATGATATTATTAGTGCCTCTTCGTAATGAAAACAGCGCTAATTAATCCTCAGTTCGTGTGGAAATGGCTAGAGTCGTGTTTAACTTGGGAAATTCTGACACTTACTTACGTAAGTTATAAGTTCGAGAGAGGATGGAATTTCTTAGCATTTCAATCCTTATAGATAATTGAGTTCAAATGTCTAGGAGCATATATTTATATACATTTTCATTATTTTAATAACTAAAACTCTAAATAGCTTTTCACAGTTAAAATGGCTTCAAATTAAGAGAATACCGGTGTAAAATGAAAAGGCATTATGATTTATAAGTGAAAGTTGTAAAAGTAGTGAAAGTAGCTTTATAAATTATTTGTGTATTTTATGCCGCCTGGCGGTAGGTTTAGTTGTGAGAATGACCGGCATTTTCTTTTGTTAGTTTTTATGTGCGAGCGTGGTCCGGAATCATTCCTCACTTTGCAAATGAAACTCTGCGTGTGACGTTGTATGTGCATTGCACTGAAGCTTTGTCCTTTGATTAATACTAATTAAATTCATTATCTGTAAGTTTATGATCTTGAGTTAATTAAATCAGTTGGAAGAAAGTCTCTTGTGTCGTCCAGAGTCATTTTGAGAGTCAGTACGAGGAAATAGTAGATCAGAACAGGTCAATTCATAACAATTCACAGATCTCATAGTTAATGCAGCCGTCGATACTTTACCGGGTAGGTATAGCTCCCACGAAATTTCATTTGGTGACCCTACGACGTGATAATTGAAGGACGTTTTGTGTCAGTGTAGTCAATAGACAGGGCACTTAAGTAACTTTAATTACTCGAACTAATTGTGAATTCGGTGTCAGTGTAGTCAATAGACAGGGCCCGATTTCTCATAAGAACTGAGATTGCGAATTGTGACTGACTGTTCCTGTGGAAAGTTAAAAGTTGAAATGGAGAGATTAAAGAGGCAGCGTCGACCCCTTCGTGCAGCGATTACCAGAACGTGTGATAAGGTGGACGAGGAGTTGGCGAAAGAGGAAGCAGATGTGGCTGAATTGAAGCTACAATTAGAAAAGTTGGACACTTTGTGGAATGACGTTCAGGAACTTGACCAGAAAGTCCTGGATGCTCTACTGGATGCAGAGTGTACAGACGAAGAGCAAGATGAGGAATCTTTATCGATTGAGGAATACATCGATAAGATTCGAAGATCTCGTCTGAAGATCAATAGTCATCTGAGTCCAGCAACGACTTCAGACGGCAACAGTACAAGCGGATTTGATGCGGCGGTCTCAGCCACCTCAGATTCGCGGAGCAGCAAACGCTCATACAGGCTTCCGAAAATCGAGTTACGTAAGTTCTCAGGCGAGTTAACTGAGTGGTTGGGTTTTTGGTCGCAGTTTTCCAAGATTCATGAGGACGTTGACCTGGATGACACAGACAAGTTCCAGTATCTCGTCCAGTCAATGGTTAAGGGGACTTCTGCACGAGAACTTGTCGAGAGTTACCCATTGTCACCCGGAAATTATCCGAAAGTTGTTACAGCGCTGAAGGAGCGTTTTGGAGATGAGAGTCTACTGGTTGAAGTATATACCAGAGAACTACTCAAATTAGTAAGTGAAAATGCATTTTTGAAAGGTAAAATCAAACTTTCCCAAATGTATGATAAGCTAGAGTCGTACCTGCGGGCCTTGGAAACGATGGGGTGTACCATGCACTATGCCTATATGCTGTACCCTATGGTGGAGTCCAGCCTTCCGGAAGAAGTCCTACGAGCATGGATACGAAGTCCATACTATAGCAAGGACGGGAGATTGGAGGACCCTCCAAAAAGTAAATTGGAATTACTGATGGAGTTTCTGAGGAACGAGGTCAAAGGGGAGCAACGAATCACCATGGTTCAAGCGGGATTCGAAACTCCAAAAGACAAGAAACAAGTTCAGAACCAGAAGAAGCCTATCCGAGATGAAGATATTCCCACAGCTGCGGGTCTTCACATCGGAGTAAAGGCAATCTGCATATTCTGCGACAGTCCACATGAAAGCAGAGAATGTCTAAGAGGTCATGGGATGTCATACGAAGAGAAGCGAGACATTGTCAACAAAAAGCGCTGCTGCTTGGTGTGTCTAAAACCAGGGCATGTGGCAAAGGTATGTCGAGCATTTATAAAATGTCTAATATGTGACAGAAGGCATCCGACTTTAATGTGTCCAGAAAGGTCCAAACTGAAGAAGGATGACCAAAGTAAGAAGGAGGTGGATAAACCACCGGAAGCTCTGAGTTCAAATGTGGCCTGTTCCTCAACTGTCATCATGAAGACGCTGATAGTTACGCTGAACAGTGAACATGGACCACGGACTGTCAGAGTATTTTTAGACGATGGTTCCCAGAGGTCCTACATACTAAAAGGACTCGCGGAGGATCTCGGACTGAAAAGTACAGGAACTGAAGAGATTATTCACACTCTGTTCACCGGAATAAAGACGGATGTTCAGAGGCACAAGAAATATCGAATACAGTTACGTCAAGGCCAAAGGAGTGTCGAGACGTTTGAAGTATTAGATCAAGTGCGAATATGCTCGGAAATCCCAAGACTGGTTCCTGGCTCATGGCTCAAGGAACTCAAAAGTAAGAAGATTTGGATCAGTGACATCGGTGCGGGCGCTCCAGAGATCGAGATTCTCATCGGTGCTGATGTAATAGGAAAGTTGTTAACTGGCCGTATAGTTCACATGTCAAATGGGCTAACGGCGGTTGAGACGAAGTTGGGTTGGACAATAATGGGGAAGGTACGTAATGATAAGTGCTACGATAACGTTGCTATGTCTGTTGTTAGCATGTTTTCAGCCGAAGCCTCCGTTAGTGACCTATGTGACCTCGAGACAATAGGAATCCGAGATCCCGCAGAACACCAATCCAAATTTGAAAAAGAAGCAGCAACCAATAAGCATTTTTTGGACACAGTTAGTCGGACCGAAACAGGCCGATATACTGTGAAATTGCCTTGGACTGATGGTAGGCCGAATATTCCCAACAACAGAAATATTGCAGAGAAGCGGTTGGAGAATATGACGAGGAAATTGCTCCTGAAAACGAAATATGAAGCGTACGACTACATATTTCGAATGTGGGAGGAGGAGAGATACATAGAGGAAGTAAAGGCGGAAGGTCAAATGGATTTAAGACAATGGGAAGGTGCGGCTGTGGAGATGCCCGGAATCGGCTTGCTCACCAGCAGCGAGTGCGGATTGGGCGTTGACAGTGGAGTACCTTACCAGAGCGTCTTAAACCCGACCACTACCGTTGTAGGATATCGATGGAGGTTTAAGCCCCCTTCTGCACCATGGTGGGGAGGATTTTGGGAAAGACTCATAAGTTCCGTTAAAGATCTTCTGAAACGTACGTTGAGGAAGACGACTTTGAGTTTCGACAAGATGGAAACCTGTATGTACGAGATTGCAGCGGTTATAAATAGCCGACTGCTGACGGTGGTGACGGAGGACCCTATGGACATTATTCCTCTTACACCAGCCATGTTTGTAAATGAGGTACCATGCCCATTTATGACTGATCAAGACCTTTTGGATTCAAGTGGAATTCAGAACCTCTACAAGAAAAGGAAGACTATCTTGGAGGAATTGAAAATGAGATTTCGACGAGAAAATCTTGGACTCTTAGTGCAACGAGGAAAATCCAAGAACATCAAGAAGTTCAAAGTAAGAGATATTGTCCTCGTGGAAGCGGACAATGAGAAGCGTTGGGAGTGGCCGCTGGCCAGAATCATCGAACTTTTTCCAGGGAAAGATGGAGAAGTTCGTCTAGTGAAAGTGAAAACGGCTAAGAATGAAATGCTTAGACCAGTGCAACGACTTTATTCTTTGGAAGTGTCTTCATCAGAAGAGGTGGAGCTTGAACTGAAGAATTCTGACCGATTAGTAGAAACAGTGAAAGTGCCGAACGTGCGAACCCGTTTCGGTCGCTTAGTTAAAAGTCCCCAGAGGTTGGGGCAGTGAAAGTGTTATTATATTACATTGTATTATAGTTCATTTTAGTGTTGGTATTTCTTTATTGCATAAAGAAATAGTGGGAGGATGTAAAATGAAAAGGCATTATGATTTATAAGTGAAAGTTGTAAAAGTAGTGAAAGTAGCTTTATAAATTATTTGTGTATTTTATGCCGCCTGGCGGTAGGTTTAGTTGTGAGAATGACCGGCATTTTCTTTTGTTAGTTTTTATGTGCGAGCGTGGTCCGGAATCATTCCTCACTTTGCAAATGAAACTCTGCGTGTGACGTTGTATGTGCATTGCACTGAAGCTTTGTCCTTTGATTAATACTAATTAAATTCATTATCTGTAAGTTTATGATCTTGAGTTAATTAAATCAGTTGGAAGAAAGTCTCTTGTGTCGTCCAGAGTCATTTTGAGAGTCAGTACGAGGAAATAGTAGATCAGAACAGGTCAATTCATAACAATTCACAGATCTCATAGTTAATGCAGCCGTCGATACTTTACCGGGTAGGTATAGCTCCCTCGACAGTTCAACCGGTTTTTGATCGTAGTTAAAAACGGATATTCTTGACACCAGCAAAATTAAATGCTAAAATTCGATAATATCTAACCCCCCGAATCGTATGCCTTGCACGCCCGCAAATTGTATGCAAAACTACCTTTTTTAATTGAATGCCTGTAGGGCTTACATTTTGAACTGACGTCGGACAATTAATTAATAACTTAACACCTTGCATAATTTATTTAAATTGTAATTAAACGGTTCAAAATGATGAACAGAAGAGCTGAGCTTTTTCTGACAATTATTACAAACTCCTGTTTTGTTTTGTTATTGTTTACCTTGAGTGGGAGGAGGGCATAGAGGATGTAAGTACAGAAGAGAGTTATCCACAAGGAAGAGGTGACGCTGCCCAGCGTCTCAATTAAAATAAGCCCGAGAAATGACGTCATCAGAAGGTAAGTCACGACCGTTAAACCCAGCTCCGTTTGCTGACGTCCGATCCAACCCTGAGAAAAATATTCAGATTTTATTTAGATTTTAGTTACCTTCATATCTATTACCTATTGAAAAGTGAAATTCATATTCATATTCATACGCCCTTTAAAGTAGTTTGACATCATTATGCTCAAAATGTATAATGAGAATGCGGTGGACTTAAAATATTTTAGTAAAATTTGACCTTGATTTGATGTAAAAATGAATTAGGATATTTTCGTTTGCGTTTCAAAACGCTCTGCTAACTTTAATTCTCAACAAAAAGAACAAGATGAGTTTTTGTGCTCAAAAACCTGTGATTTCGAATTGCTTTATTACAAAAATTTCGACTGATTCTTCATTCATGAAACCTGTGTTATTTCCAAAACAGAATTAATAATTAATAACTCTTGTTGAAATGATTTAAATAAAACTTTACAGAGACATTAAATGCACAAATCCGACTCATCTTTAACAAGCGAAATGGCATCATCCCGTTCAATTTACGGGAAGATCTTTATGATCTTGAACTTCAAATAAGTTAAATTAATTATCCAATTAAAATACCATGACAAAAGCATCCTATGTATCAACCATTTATTTAAGACACTCGTCATATACCCTAACTAGTCGCGAAGTCATTATTTAAAACACGTGTCATTTTTTATAATTAAAAACAGGCCCTCTTGAATTAAATTTTAATAAGCTGTAGTAGTGAGAGATAACCGTATATTTACAATTATTCGAAACGACACGGTAATTAAACTGCATTGACACATGAGCATGGGTATAATATGTCCATATTTAGAAACATGATTCAAAATATACAACTGTTGGGCATAAAGCTGACGAGCTCTTAATTGAATTTGTAAAACTCCTTCAAACTATATCCCCCAGTTATTAAAACCACTAATTAATCGTTTATTGAATTAATTTCGCATGCATAACCTGTAAACATGTTTTGGTGCATGTCAAATACTGTCAGTTCTTTTAATAAATCGTGAATTAACAAACTGCATATGTTAAATTACAAATTATACTCCCCTAAATAACTACACCAACTCCTCACGCCGATTCATAGTCTTAAAAGGGTGCCGGAAAAAATGGTCAGGAAAAAATGGTCAGGGAAAAAATGGTAAGGAAAAAATGGTCGACGGAAAAAATGGTCAGGGAAAAAATGGTCACGGAAATAATGGTCGGGAAATAATGGTATTATGAAAATGGTCTAGGAAGAAATGGTCTGACTAATAGCTTAAATTACAATGTTATAAAATATGATTTATTTAACATAATTTGATTATTGTTACGTCAATAATTCGTCAAGGATGAACATTTTACAAGTTAACTAAAAAAGAAATAATTTTTAATTTTTAATTTAAATTTTTAAATAGTTTTAAACACCGAAAAATTCTTTTATCGTTTCCATCCAGATGATAAAACTAAACAAATCCTTTATACTGAACAGTGTAGCCCGTGCCTTTGTTGGATGGAAAAACTCTTGGTCCCTGTAATGGTTTCAATATCTTTTTTTCTGCCATTTTATTATGGCAATTAGCTTAAAATTCGTAAAATCAAATCAGATAATGAACAAGTTAGGAATTGACAAATTGACAGAATAAGTAGACCAAACAAGCTGAGACAATTTTTAGAAGATTGAACTGTGATTGAACGGAACAGCTATCAGGTAGAGATAAAGAAGATAAGATAGAGAATACAAAAGTAGACCCTACATATATGAATATAATTAACTTTAGGATTAGTATCTAATTATTCCATATTCAGGGGTTGGGGTTTTTGTTTCGGTCAATGTTCGGATTTTAAGGCAAAATTATCCATTGAAGTTTGCCCTACTCTGTAGTAATACACTTTATTATTTAAACTAATGAAGACATTCTAACTTGAAAAAATTAAACATCAGACCATTATTTCCGCGACCATTTCATAGTACCATTACTTCCTGACCATTTTTTCTGTGACCATTATTTCCCCATGACCATTTTTTCCACGACCATTATTTCCGTGACCATTTTTTCCTGACCATTTTTTCCTGACCATTTTTTCACCAACCCGTCTTAAAAAGGTTAAGGAGTTGAGTTTTTACGATAATTTACACAAACTTATCTAAAGCTACTTATGGCCAATAATTTTCAATATCTTTAAGGAAATATTTAGTGCTTTAACTTTTCTATGTTTTTAATTTGAGGAAATGTGGTTGGCACGTGTTGTGTCAGATTAAGTTCAGTAATTAACAGTGCATAAACAAAGTAATTAATTTGTAACTTACGAGAAGGAGGAGGTAGAAAAGTGCAAGTGACGGGAGAACATATTCACTAAATCGGACTTGGCCCGACAGGGAGACCCGGAGGATGAACAAAGTTATGCAACTCAGGATCAGAAGAAGTAGGAGCCATTTCACGTTCGATGACAGGATTTTGAGGAAATATCTTTGGTACAATGTTTCCACCTGAAAAAAATACAAATTATTTGATTAAACAGATATACTAACGGTTAGGTAACTAAAAATAGACCGCTGTAAGCCTTTGCTAACTCCAAAGTTTGAGGTTAAAATTTGTATTTATTTGCAATGATAGAGTGATACATTTTAGCAAAATTAATGGAATTTGGGCCAGACGTCGTGGATTTCAGAAATCCAACAGCAGCGGAATAATTATAAATTGAGCAATTTTAAATGGTTGTTAATCAATATTTTCACTTGTTATTTCAAGCTCAAGTTCCTTCATCAGTGCACATGTTTCCAATGAAAACGTAGATGAACCCTTGGTTGTCTAACTAGCAATGAGAACAATTACATTAATTAACGATGAGCATTACAATGAGAATCCTAGAGTTACGATGGGTTAATTAATCATTATCTCGGAATTAGGATTGATCCGATTTCGAGCTCTTCTGTTATCTCGTGTCCAGGGTTCGCTAAATTCCGGGTTTTTTGGGGATCGAGCATTTTAAGACGTTTTTAATTGTAGTAATAAAGTCATTAACGACGAAGTATTTAGACAGCAATATCTTAACCATAATTCTCGTCTTTGGGGTATTATTTTATTGAAAGCCTCTTATTTTCTAGACATAAACTAAAATATCTTCTTATCTTTTCAGAAGAATTCATTAATTCACGAAGAGATCAGAATATGAGAACCACGAAAGACTCCATAATTTCATGAGCTTAATGAAAGTTAGCCGGAAGGGTGTGGGACACTTGCGTTCTTAATTAAGTCCTATTGTTTAAATAACCTCTAATTAGTCCTCCTTTGCTCTTCTTCTTTGTAACGTTCGTCTTTATCTCATTTTAACAGAGTCAATAGACCGTCAATAATTTCTTGTACTTCTATATTCTAGAGTAACACCGTATTTTTATAAATAAAGCTCATCGAAGATATGGAAGGGAACTGTGCAACGGGAACATTAATTTTATTTATACACGCTATTTTGGAAAACAGAATATAGAGCCAATGTCCATACTCGCAGTAGGATTTCTAAATCTCTAAAAACGATTGTTGAATTCATCTCTAAACTTGAACTTCTTCGAGAAGAAGACGACGAAATAAAGGCATTGTATTAGAGTTAATTTCCTTGTCCGAAAAATGAACAGTGAAAGTACTATATGATACAATAATCTCATATTTCCCCAACCATAGAACAAAATTACATTATGTCATTGAATATGATTTGATTCGAAACGAACGATGTCTCGGTCCTGTAGAGTTGGCATTGACATCTTTGACAAAATTACATTAACCTTTGATCTACATGGTCCTTGAACAAACTTAGTTAGTAGAGCATCAATAGTTTCGAGTATCACCCTTTAAGAGTTAGATCACGAACGGACGGACAAACGGACAGAACAAAACCATTAAAGTGTCTGACGCTTTAATAATTAAAATCTACGGGTATATCGAAATCGCAAAGCCTAAATACAGAAGTAATTCGTCTATTGTTCGTCTCTCTCTTTATTCCTCAAAATCAAAGGGATTCAATTCACAATAGGGATTCTTCTTTATTTCTATGATCTGCTCGAACATAATATTCTATATTGACTCAAGTTGACTATGCCGTCTTTACATCGAACGTGTGCAAAAGTAAATTAAGGTGGGACATTTTCCCTGAATGTTTTATGTATGTATTTGGCTTACAATATCCTTCAGAGTTGAGAGACAAAGAAAACGACGAGTATTTTGTTGAGGAGGACATTAAATTAATTATCTGTGCCTATTTGTACAAGTCTAGAACCCAACCCGACACCTAAACAATTGTAATTTGTAATTGCGGTAACGATGAGCTAGGCTTGACGTATAGCTTAATTGTCAGATCTTCAGGAATCGAATGCGCACATGATGAGTCATATCCACCATCCTCGTGGAGTGATTAAATTTTCAACCGGAATCGTGGCTTTGGACTGAAACTCTCATTCTCATTCGTTAATTTTTTATAGGAATTTTTGAGTTGTTATACGAAATAAAGCAGTCAATTTGTCGGAATATAAAGGAATAGAAGCCCAAGAGCGATGGTAGTGAACAATTATCTGTCATTAAGTAATTTTAGCTTTCTGTATTGTCATGTTTCTTTAATCGGCAAAGAATATAATTAACAGTCAACAGTTGTTGATGAATTCTCAGTTTTGTTTCGAGAGAAAAACTGAAAATAGGTGCAAATTACAGTTTCAGACCACTCATCGAATGCTTTACGCATATTGTTTGCTGAAAATTCTACTGAAATTAATCAAAATAGAATACTGTATCTAATCAATTGCACAACAAGAATTAATGGATTTTAATTACAGAGCTGGCTGAATTTGGCCCGTTTACGGAAATAAATCATTATACTAAAAGCTTCAAAGCACTTGAAACATAATTAACGGGCTATTATTATACAATCATATATCAAAGTAAATTCCTTTAATTAATTGGGTTTTTAAGCAATCCAATAGAATAATTAGTCAGTAACTACAACCAACTGAGACTGGAGCTAATAATAAAGCAAAAGATGAACAAACCTGGGCATTTGGAAATCGGTGATTCCTTAAAATCCTAAGGAAAGGTGGGCAGGAGGTAGTGGAGGCTCCGGTTCCGGATCTTCTCCTGTTCCGATCATCGGGGTTCTAGTTCAGTCACAAAGAATGTGATTACAACCGAAAATAGGGACATTTCTTGCCATCGGAGAATTAAAAATAAATTAAAAGTAAACATCTGAGGAATTATTGTTGTTAAAAATGGAGTTCGTTTAATAATGAATCAAACGGTACAGTCGACAGGGACCCTTGGCAAGATCAAGAAGCGTGAGTTGATTGACCCGGTAACACGTGATCGTCAATAAATAGTTTGATCGGAAACAGGGTTCTAAAGACCGGGTTTTCTGATTAAAACTGGGGAACTAAACAATCGTTGAAAGTTTTTGTGGTGAGAAATGATTTCATAATACTTCGAAAAATAAGGATTTCTAAAATGACCAAATTGACGTTTCAAAATCATTACTAATTATAGGTTATAATATTCTCATTTTACCCCAAATGGGAAGTACAACTCAAAGCCAGTTGTCTGAAAAAACCCGAGTTACCCGAACCCTGATCACAAACCGTTTCAAGGTCTCTATTCCCAGGATCACAAAACACAAACGAAACCTTCTCTACAAAAACGTATCTCCACAAAATATAAAAAACAGAGTTCAACTTCTAAGTGAAAGTTCATCAATCTTCTGGGAATTGTTTGCTTTGTCGGGGAACTCGGGTAGGTTTAGAAAATAAATGTCAACAGAGCCTGCCCGTGTTTATTCCAGTTATTGTCAAAACTGTCAAAGTCAACTGTACCGTAGGGGAAGCTGAGTAATAACAGGGAAGGTAAATATAGATCGGATGGGGATCAATTTACCCCGGAGGATATGGATCTCGTTCGAGTCAGGGTTAGTACCGTCGTGGGTTCCCCCGTGGCAGAAGTGTTGATCAGGACGACGGAGGACGCCCTTCGAGACTTGACCAGCAACCTTGAGGCCTCTTCCTGAAATTACGAAACAATCAACTGTTCAGATTCAGTCTTCTAGCAATAAATAAATAACTGAACAAGTAAATAGCAAAAATTAAACATCTGTCTTAAAGTAGGATAAAATTATGGTTAGCAGGTATTCGAGTTTTACTCAATTCTATAAATAGCATCGGCTATTACTGTATGTCCAGTGTGCCGATAAGCTAATTTTTGAAAATTTTCTGTTTTTGATGCCATTTTGAGTTTTTTCGATTTTTATGCGTAGAATCCGAAGATTTTTATTTCACCAGCGCTCGCAATACTCGATAAGGTCAAGATAGGTTATCGGAGGCGCCCAAGTTTTTTGGCAAAATAGTATCCCAGCACCTTGAACTGTCTATATTATATTATAAGCCTATCATTGATGATAAACCGCAAATAAACTTATCAGCAACCTCGTTACAGTTATTGACTTGACAAAATTTATCAACATATCCGATTTTTAGCACCCAAAGCAAATAAACACTACGGTTTCACGACCTACTAAGGAAACACTTCACAATCCATTCAACTATATTATGAAAGACAGAGAGATCTAGACGCTAATACATAATGGAGGTCATGTGTTTCAAAGCTATATAGTCTCTAAAATTTTAAATATTTGGCTTAAAAGCCTTCAAAGTCAGAAGTTATTTATTAAAACGGAGGATCAAGGTACTTCGTTCAGTGCACCTTTTCCAAAACGACAGGATATAAGCATGTAATATCTGTATTTTTGGCAATGAAGCAGTGATTTGTAGCTCCTTAACTGACACCGGAAACAGTCATTGTTCCCAATGATGAGAGTAAGCATGTTTCGACGAATAAATCGTCAAAATAACGATGCATATTCAATTTAATTGTCGATTTCCAAGATAACTGTGTTTTTGTACATAAAAGCATCATAATCCTCCTTAGTTATGGGGTTCAATTTTTAGAAATTTTCAGCCATTTTCGAACTGTAGATGAGCTGTAACCTAAGCTTGTAAATACTCTAAAATCGATCAAATATTGAAAAAGAGTTAAAATTATGATACAAAATAGTTCTAAACATTTAAACGGTATTATATACAAAGATGTGTCCGAAACTCTCCAAATTTCTATTTTAAAATCATTTATAACAAAGCTCGTCATCGAATCTCTCAAAAATGACATCTAACCCATGTAACTAATCCATCTTTAATTCTAAAATACATTGAAATGGATTCTCGAAACATCCGCAAACGTGACATAACCAAAAGTGCAATCAACCTCTGACCTTTCCCAAAAACAAATCCTCTCACGTACATCCATACCTACTATTCCGAGATCTTATCAGATCATACATGAATCGGAGAGTCTAGAGTCTGACTCAATATTTGACATTCAAGATTGCTATTTGATTTCGTTGAAAGTAAGAGGAGGTACTAGTACCATTTGAAGCCGTACTATTCAATCCACTATTTATATAACCAACGGCTTGGGTACTTCATGAAATGACGATAGATTAGTGCTTGGGATCATCTACACTCCAGTACTATTTATTTTTTTAACTCTACTAACATTTGCATACCTGCCTCGCCATTAATACAGAGGAACGAGCAAGAGATAACGGATAAGTAATGGATTTAGATTATAGAGGAATATGATCTAATCCTTGAATGAGGTGGAAATGAGTTCACATTTTCCTCAATGTCAAACGTGGATTTATTTTCTGATTTGGCAAGGATAAGCATAATTATACACTAGCGCAGTAGCAGATCATCGGCATAAGTGCAAATCTATTATCTAATTGTATGATAAATGGTAACGGGATTCAGTAATCCATTTAAAATTCAATTCAGACTTCTCTCATTGGAGAGAGGGAATCTAATCTCAGAAATCAAGTCATCAAAACCACCTGTTGGAATCAACGAAATGAACGTGTTTTCTGTGTATATCTTCCTTGCTAAGGTTTTGGAATGATTTTTAAGGCTTGTAATTGATTATTCAAATTTTATAGCTGATAGTCGTTGTAATGATTCACAAGAGACAATTAAGTTTTAACCATGACTTCTACTGTCACTTTCCGATCCTTGTGAACCTGAACTTGATGAGATATTGGGGCTGTTCATAAAGTACTAGTTTTTTGGTTGTTTGGCATAAAAATGTGTTTGGCATTAAAGTAGTAACCGATGCGACTGAAAATGACTTCTCAGTATGACATTAACTCAAAGAAACAGAGTGTTATGATCTGAGCTCATATAATTGTCAGAATTTTTTTTTTTTTTAATTCAGTTAAGTTTTTTAAATAAAGTATTCACCCAAGAAATGTACTTTATAAACAGTCTCTCAATTTTTCCCTGCTGCGTCGGTAATTTTAAATGAGTACGCAATCCTTAAAATGCTACTAGCTACTTTACAACAAATATGATTTACGGATTTCTTGATTACAATAAATAAAATGAAATTGATTACCAACAGAATATATCAAGTAGCAGGTGACTGAATTTAAATATGATATTTGTATGAAATGAATGAATGTATATTAGTATTTATAAATGAGAGACAACTCCTAAATACAATGATGATTATGTAAATACTAGGCAGCCACAGGCCCGTATACGGGCCATAGGGGAACTTAGCCGATAAGCGATATTATTTTTTAACTTGAGACATAAACCCAAGACAAAAATGAATCCAATCGTAAGCTCCCATAAATCGGGAACTTTATATTATAGCCCCCACTACGGCGGTACACCCTGCTACCACATAACGTTTAAACCACATCCACATACTCTCAAAACGCTGGGTATATTTCTCATCAATGTGTCCATCAATCAACTAATCTTCAATATCCATATTGCCTCATAACCGCTATGCATACCGCCGTTGAAAACACAGTTTTTAAGATTTTAAAGCCCTTCCTCTCGGTTTTAAACTATTCCAGTTTTGAATGAGTCAAGCTACCGGAGGTGCAATGTTTTTAAAAGTACATATCCAAACTTTCTTTAAAACCTTTAAAATGAATTTCTGAAGAGATTTCGACAATTTAAACAGCTTTAAAGATCATGAGAACAAAGTTTCTAAATTTTAAACTCGATAGTTTTCTCGGTGGAAGGAGATGTGAATTGATGTATCACAATAATGTGATTTAGAAATTTCGACGACTTTGACTGTTTTAAGGTCAAGATTTCGAACACAACCGGAAAATTTTCGGCGAAAGAAGTTGTTAATTGATATGTCACACGATAATTTCGAAATTTCGACGACTTTGACTGTTTCAAGGTCAAGGGGTCAAAATTTCAGAATTCCAACATAGCCAAAGTATTTCCCGAAGCTCAGCGGTGTAAATCGATATATCACACGACCATTTACGTACAATATTACGCTAGGTCATGTAAGCCTAGGTCACAGGTCACGGAATTTCGAAAGGTAATTTTAATTAGTTAATTAGCTTAGGACACCTTTTAATTTTTTTGTGATTTTTTGGCTGTCGTCGTTTTTTGTCAACCGTCAACCGAGTCAAAAACGTATAGGCCCATGACTTACAAATGGCCGGAATTATGTATATGGATGTATAACATCTGCGCTCATCCAAATTATTATTACTGGGAATTTCAAATTCATAAACATTTCAATCGATTTGCGGATGAAAGCGGCCCATCATAAGCGGCCCATCAAAAGCGGCCCATTATTAGCGGCCCCCACAATAAGCGGCCCTCACAATAAGCGGCCCTCACAATAAGCGGCCCATCATAAGCGGCCAATGACAATAAGCGGCCCATCATAAGCGGCCCATGAAAATAAACGGCTCCGAATTTCAGAGGAACTTGAAATGTTTGATTTCAGGTTGATTTCATTACAATATTTTTACTTTTGAAGGAACGATTACCTTTTCCTTCAAAGTAAAAGGTTCTTATCCTTATCTATATCTTTTATTATACTTAATTAAATTAGAGATATGTGAAGGGATGCCATTCAATTACATTTTACAAAACTTCTGTAAAGTAGCGTAAATGCGCACTATTACAATCAGGAATACAATTTGAGTTTTGAGAATGTCATAATTTTTTTTTAAATTAACCTTTCGCCCATTTTTAAAGCCAAATGATAAAAATTTCGAAATTTCAACATGTTTCAAGTGTTTCTCATCTGAAGGAGATGTGAATAGATATGTCACACGATAATTTCGAAATTTCGACAACTTTGACCGTTTTGAGGTCAAGGGGTCACAATTTTGAAATTTCAACATAGCCAAAGTATTTCTCGCATGGCGACGCCGACGGTGTAAATTGGTGTCTCACATTACCAATTTACGAAAAAAAATTCAATAGGTCACGTTAGCCCAGGTCACAGGTCACTGAATTTCGAAATTTCAAAAGCTTCAAAAATTATTTATTAATTTTTGGCTGTCGTCGTTTTTTGATAAGTCAAGCGAGTCAAAAACGTATGTACCCATCACTTACATACAAACGGCCGGAATTATGTATATGGATATATACGCAAATTAATTTACATGCCGTTTCCGTGAATTACCTGAACACGCACATACATACACACGTCAATCATCCACGGTCGGCTGTGTACATGCTTAAGATACTGTCCACGTGCCATTTCATAAAATCAGTAAGTAAGTGGTCAAAAATAAATCAAAGACGATTTTTTTGCGAAAATTGTCGCCAAATATTAGAATCTATCGCCAAATGTCAGGAGTAATAAGGCTTCTAAAGTTAATGATCTGAATTGAACTCATTTCAATCCTTTTGAATTTATGCTTAATGAGTCGGAGAATGAAACGTTGAAAAACGAAAGAAATTCCATAAATTTTTGTATCAAAAGGATCTAATTTCGATATAGCTTCTGAAAAGAAGCATATAAAATATAATATAATAAATACAGTAATTTCAGGAATAATTTCCATTGAAGATCAATCAAACTGACTAGAAATGTTAAATTCCATTCCATATATAATTCAGTTTTGTGATAGAAGTCCTTGGGAATAACTACAATAATTGTTACAAAGCAGTTTGGATATATTTTACTTGAAGTTACAGGTATGAAATGTTTGCAGGAATCGCATATTATTATGATTTTGTATATTTCGATTCATATTTCATACCGAACAATTTAATGATCGACTATATAGGCATCGTTACAAAGTCCACTTCACTTCATCATTATTATTGTGTGGATAATTGAGATTTGAAATTCGTCAGTTTCCTTTGATACGCCTGCTGCCTCCCATGGATATTCCAATTAGGACGGGAATTTAAAGTTAAAGTGTTTGCAATTGATATCCAGAATGTATTATATGTTTTTCATCTGACTGTTGACAAGGTTTTTAGAATCGATGGAAAAGTTGGACTAATTCGTGAATTGACAATTTACTTTACAAAACTTTTAATAATTTTGCATATTCTTTAAAAAGAAAATTTGCAGAGAAGGTTTTGTAGGCGTTACGTGCCTTTGAATGTGTATCTAATTTTCTGTTAATCTATAAAGTTGTTTTGAATCAAAACGTTTGCAATTTAAAGTCTGAATGCATTCAAAATCGGTGTAGTGCCAGGCTTATTAGTTCACTAAAACAAAACGGGGTTTATTTGTAGTAAACCCGGGACTTAGTATTTAGTCAAAAAAGTAATTCTATATATGTATGATCTTGTTTAAATATGAATATGCAAAATCGATCCCATGTTTTTCATTTTAAAACCTCTCAAAAGATTGTGTTTTGTAATGAAATAGTTTTAGTTTTAATGATGTAATATCGTAATAGTGCAAATTTATTTACAATTCCATAAGTTACTTTCACTTTCAACGGGTTTTTAAGGCTAAATTAATAGATTTTAATCGAGTCTAATTCTAAATGTCATAAAAACCCGAGCCCTGTTCACAAGGTCAAGAATGTGAACTTCGTCCCTGGGAATACCCTGTCCGAACCCTGGCCCATTCTCAGGCCCGGTCCAACTTAAGTTACAAGACAACACTCACAATATTATCTTCATAAAACACCCATTTTTACTAAACCTGAGTTAAGCCCAACGCCCGAATGATCCGCACCAAAAACTCTGACTAAAGCCAGTTTTTTTCTCTCCATAAGCCCAGTAAAAAGTTAATTTAAGTCTGGATAAACATTAGGAATGGCTGTAAATGAGTGGTTGATATGAGAGGGAAGTGTGTTTATTTACTTTGACTCATTTCCTCATCAACCATCTTCTTCACCAATCTCTCTAACCAAAGAAACCTTCAGAACTTGATGATTTTTAGAGACTTACCTCATCTCCACCGCCAGAATTACGGAGCACTTGCCCATCTTCCCGGCCCGAAACCACACCGTCTTTTTTATCACTCTTCGTCATCTCTTATCCCAATTTTACAGAAACATGGGTGCTTTGGTTTGGTTAGTACTTGATCGTAGGAATCAATTCCTAATAATTTTGACACACTAAGAAGCCCTTGTCAATAAGCGTATTCCTCTTGGAACTCCGGTGACGATGATTTTTAGCTCGTAATCAGGATAGCGGATGTTTTTGCAAGTCAAGCCTGACTATTGACTAGAGCTGCATAAATTACTTGGAAACTGTAACTTGTTTTTATGTTATTTCTGATTCTGATTTACTCAAGCAGAGATAGATTTATTTCTTCTGTTTTAATGCCAGGATTTGTCACTTTGATGTTTAGAAATACGAAATTAATACCTAAAACAGTTTATTTTAAGTTAAAAATCGGCTTTTAACTTAAATTTCTGTTTCAGGTGTATAGTTCTCAATTTAAACGTCCTTGCAAGGTAGTTTATACAAATAGAATATTATCACGGTTTCACAAAGTGTGGAGTAGATTTGTTTAGCTTGGGCTTGACAAATGCCTTTAAAATCCTTCAACCTTGAATAATTTGTAGTTTTTTTTTCAGTTTTGGTCTAGATCCCTGGGAATTTTTCGTGTTTAGACGTTTTACTACAGGTATTTAAAGAGTTATTTCTGCTTTCCAGCTCCGTAAATTGTAAATTAGTTAGGTACAATCCATAACCCATAAAAATCCCAGTTCAACCAGTTACTTATCACAACAAATGTTGGAGTATACTAACCCAGTCTGTCAAAATTTACTGTTTGCAACTGCAACTGTCCTTTATCCTTCGACAAGGTTTTACAAACAAAAACTTGAATATCATCATTGAATGCAATCACTAATGATTTAACCCTGCTAACACTGTTAACAGCCGATGACATAACAAGAGCAAGAGTCTAGCTTCCCAATATCCCAATCAAATCACAATATCTGTTCATTTATCACCCGTAAGTTCACAAGCCCGTAGAAATTGACAAAACCTGGTTGATTTGAAAAATTAAAATATTTTATACGAATTCGACGAATACCAACCCTGATTTAAAAGTATCTAATCTGCTCCAATTAACATCCCGATATCACATCCGAACTGCACGTATCACAATTTACAACTTATAACAATGATGCTAAACTTTATTACAACGATTACAAACCGAGATCTTTACCACAACAACTACAACCTACGTCAATAACTCTACTACACGAATTTAGCAATGAATTTCAATAAGTGTAATTAAGGGATTGTTAAATTATGTAAATCGGTCGTGGTAAAGTTTGCAAATTGATAGCAATAATACAATGATTCAGAGCGCTACTCAGTAATCGCTCATGCAAATAAACTAATCTTCATTGGCTGTATATTACGATTAATAATAAAAACTGTCGGCAAATCAACTATGTCTTTTTCTGTTGCGTATACATAAAACATGAAGTGTGGAATTGCACTGATTTTTTGGCACCACTTGATCTTGATATCTGACATACGAGTTAACAACTTAATGAATAATGCCAGAAGGGCTCAACAACAATTTAAGAGCAAGTGTAACTACATTGACTATGATTGAATATGCTAATTGAGAGCTATTCTATTCTCCTTAACAAACTCTGTTTTGTGGGTTGACTAATAATGATTAACCCTTTGATTTTAATGGTCTGTTTTAGTTTATGGGAGAGAGAGATCCGTTCAGAATGAGACTTTCTGAAAGACTGACGAACATTCCCAGAGTTTGTTGGATTTTCCTCTCGACGAAACCGTTCCCAAGTCCTATCGTTTGGACTGGTGCAGTTTTGGTTGAGATGGAAAGTATCCCTGCAACAGATGTTTTTATGACAAATAGAGCTGGACAAATAGACAAGGGAGAGGTGACGTTTGGTATAGGACAATTGTCCATTTTAACAGAGTTTTATGAGGTATATTTCGGTGTTTGTTGGTTTTTTGGCTGTATGTACTTAAAAATCAATGGGATTTTTGTTAAAAAAAGGTGATTCGATGTTTTTTTCATGAAAAATACCACTTGTCAAAGTTTGAAAGTTTTTGTTTTTTTACAAATGGAGGTGAAAGGTTATGTATGGGACAATTGTGCATTTAACCAGCGTTTAAAGCGATATTTTTCAGTATTGGGAGCGTTTTGGCTCTATACATCAATGGCGGCTACATCGCTATTTTCCTGATAAAAACGCCTGGTCGAAGATTGCCACGTTTTTCGACAAATTGAGCTGACAAATTTCAAAGTGAAAAATAAGACGTTGTTGATTTTTAAAATGCTTAAGTTGGAATGTCATTCCACTGGTTTTATTAAATTCCATGTATTTGTATTTTTTTGGACCATAAAGTGATTAAAAGAGGTGGACAGTGGACAAATTCAGACATTATTGTCGTATACCTGTACTCGTATGGTTTGAGTAAATTTTTCGCAGTCATTTTAAACCACATTTATTTTAATTTTCCTCGGCGTGTTTTACCATGAGGTAAATTTTCCTCAACTCCATATAGAACATATGATAAATTACCTCCGGAATTCAGTTATAGCTTTGCTTCCGAATTTACCCTAATCATCATCACCCTGACTGCCTGCCTGCCACAGAATAATAGCTTTTCTCTCCAGGTTTCTATTATTCCACAGTTAGAATCCACAAGTCCGTAATCTTGGATATCCAGAACAAGTATCTAAAACACACAACCTTCAAAGTCTGTAGCCTCGAACCGAATCCGACATCATCAGGCTTCAGTGCAAGTCAATATTTTATTTGATGTGCAGGCTATATTATAATCTGTTTGAAATTGACGGATACTACTCACTTTTCTCCACAGGCTTCCATAAAGATAAGTTTACGATAATTTTGGGAACGTCCATAAGTTTCGTTTCCGAGCTTTACAATTGGTTGATTAAAAGTTGAGACCCTTTTGTTTCACACTCCCCCGTTTGGGGCATTTTGACCCCGTCTAGAATTTCCCCAATCACTTACTCCCGACGATTGTCGGCAGTGTGGGTGTGCCCCTTTAGGATTGGGATAGCTGTTTGCTACTTTATTAGAAAGAACAGAGGCTCTTTGAGACTCGATAGCCCTTAACACTCGTCAGTTAAACACTTGGAATTTCCTAGTGTTCCCACCACTTTGTTACCGTTGTTATCTCGGCTCTCCACTAGCACTAGCGTTTAAATAAGCCATCAAGGATTGAATGCAACATAAATAGACAATAGAGGCTAGATATAAGCCAACCAACCGAATCTACAGAAGAAATAAACCGTTTAACGTATGTACTAATATATCGTAGATCAATGTCATTTACTGTTTTCAAATTTCAAAATTGAAACATAAAATACCTAATATCTTAAGTTGCCCCAACCATAGAGCAAAACTACATACACCGTCGTTGCATAGCAATTGACTCTACCTTTTCAATGCCGTATCAAACGGCGGTCAAACATGAAAAGATGTTGATTTTTGACCTTACCCCCTTGACCTTTGACCTACGAAGCCCTAAAACCTTCGTCCGAAGGTCGAAAATGCATTTATAGATAACAAATTCAAAAATATAAATCGTTGACCCGTAATTATCGTGACGGATAGTAGAACGGCACAAAGTCATTCGCATAATGTACCTACGACACACAATAACTGAATTGTACTCATTATACTTGTTTTCAGAGTTGTCGAATTCTATGTGCCAAAGGTAAGTTGGGTTTGATTGATGTAGGATTGCAGAAGAAGATCGGTTTGAATGATGTTGTAATGCAGGTGAGTCAGGCGCAGGAGTTATCGATTTTTGGAGAAGAAATCCTGCTTTTGAAAACAGAATCCCTGATCTTTGCCATTATTATTATGTATTAATACATTTATTATTCCTCGTCTTGTGCCTATATACAAACTGGGTTCATTATTTAGAGGATCTACAAGTTGGAGATTGAAAGGGCTCAGAAATAATTCAAGAACCTAGGCCGGTTGTGGTTTTATAATTTATAGGAAAATGTTCCTGTTTCTTTGGTCAATTTATAATACTTGTTGACCATCTCGACTTTTCCCAGCCTTTGGGCAAACAAATGGTACTTGTAATTGTAAACATTAGAAACTTCAGGGTCGTATTTGATTTCATTCTGGTGACAAAACAAATTCCGAGACCTTCCAAACCCAATCTGCTACCTCTTATAATTCAGAAACAACTGATTACACATAGTATATTGGTGGAGAAAACCAAATTCTTTGTCAGGTTGCCCATGTCTCTCTGTCTTCAAGAATCACAACTGCATCTTTACTAAATTCAGTAGATTTAGGAATGTATGAAATGATGCAATGGTGTCCCTGAACTCTACCAACTAGAAGTCGTTTAAAGATTTGATCGACAATGCCAAAGCTATAAAATCGGTCATATTTTACGCAAAATAAAATATTATCGTCCTTTAGCTTCGAAAACAAACAATCGGATGAATCGGCCAAGCATAAAACCAAAAACTATGTGAAGTTTTAGTTTAGTTAACCAATTTTATTTAAAAAAACAGGAACATTGGATTTACTGAGCTTCAACTACAAAAGAAACAACAGCTACAGATACCAAAAAATTACATGAAGACTGGCAATGAAGATTTACTTCGTTTCGACGACAGTATATTCTGTTCCTATTTTTAGCAAATAAAATCCTATACTACAACGAAATCAATTCTAAAAACATAGTCTGTGTTTGCTGTCTATTGCGGAAATCAGAAATTGTGGAGAGCTCGGGATCTGTTTTCTTTGAAATCGTAAGGGGTATCTTCTATTGTCCGTTTCTTATTGTTGATACTAATTCTCATAGGTAATCCTACTGAAACTCGTATATTCTATTTGGTCATAAATAATCCGTATTTTGTATTTACGGTTCAACTCATAAATTAATTTAGCTCGTTTGGGCTACATTTAACTCTCCGGATTTATATACCACATAACAAGATGAATTTATTCAATACATCGATATACTCTAAAGCAGGTTAATTAAATTCAAAAGCCTGCTTTCCTGGATTGCGGTTTCGATTCCCGATATCTCGAGCAACTAATTGAAAGATCTTGTATTCATCCGGGATCAGATGACTTGTTTTGTCGTTTCAGTTGTTGCTGTTGATTTTGTGATATTTAATCATGCATAATATCAATACCTCCCTGAAAACCTGACTTGTATAACATGGCACGGCGCAGATTGTCAAGTTGTCAACACCTTTGATCTGCTTGTATAAAACCGCAATCGCATTTAAGGAAGAAGATTTAACAACGACGGAGATGGTGCCTGGCGCTAATTAAGTAAAAACAAAACAAACACAACTAGATAAGGTTTAATTATAGAATTAAACACCAAGGCGTTAATATAAAAAAAACTTGGTTTTTCTAGCATGAAATCAATCTTTATTCTTATGTTTTTCATCAATTGTAATAATTAAGTGCTCCTAGAATCTAGAAGAAAAATAAGCTAAATTGATCGTAATTTTTAGAATAACAAAGTGTTGGTTGATCTCTAAAAATATGTCGAAATTCGGGACAAACTCCGCCACCGTAATAAATCCCCAAGGGATGCCTTCTTCCCTCGAAATAACTCTCCCCACCTTTTTCAGAAGTTCAAAATTGAAATCCCCTCGGGCCCTTAAAACACTGTTTGCAATATTTGCGATTTCCTTTGCTTTTATATAAAAAAAACATCATTTGGGATTGGGAATCGATGAAGTAGCTTCATAACAAAACGGATTGCAATATTCTCGAAGCCAGGCCAAGCACGTGTCATTGGAATTCGATAGGGAAATTAAACTGGCGAGTTTTTTTCCTCTTCTACCTTTGATTTTGTTTTACAGCCGATCATTTCCAATGTCAATGTCAACGTGTGTAATAAACCTATTCTATGGAGGTGGAAATTTGTTTTGGTTCATCAGTCATCACACTATCATAATATGATAAACAGACACTTGGGTTTATTCATGAATACGTTATTACGAAATCAGAATAAAATTTATCGACATAAAATTTAAGAAACAAGTACAAACTATATAGTCGTAAAATTTCAGAGGGCAAAAATTATTGCGAGGAGCTGTTGTTTGTAAACGAAGGCAATAAAGCAGAAATCGGTATTTTCTGCCTGAATATTGAGAGCAAAGTTCAAAGTTCGTTTATTCGTTGCCAAATATCACTTGCAACAATTAGTTACACTTTTGAGTCGAAAAATAAAATTCGAACAAATACGATTTAAACGATTTTTTTGTAATGAAATTGCCCAAAAAATCCAAAAAATCGAGAGAAAAGCAGTCCACCATAAAAATCAGAGAATAAACAATTAAAATTATCAATTACCAACAGAATAAGAAAAGGTAATTAAAAGGCTCGTAGACTTGGAACTACTCCCGATTTCCTTAAGAAATAAGAATATGGCTGCATAACAATGAAAATGAATTAGTAATTTTTAAACAAACAAGGAGCTCCATAATGTTCATTCCATTCGTCAGATTCTCAGTTTTGAAACAAAAGAGAGAAATTGACAATCCTGAAGTAGTTATGTTATACTAAAGAATGTTTGTTTTCTTACGTGTACAACATATCCTTGTACATGAATTTAGACGGTAATTCATTTAAGGAAAGTTAAATTATGGAACTTACGCATACATAACTTACGATTCCTGATCTAAAATTTACTCTACGTGGTGAGTCAAAAAACCAAGATGCAGTAGGCAGTAGGTTACTAAATTACGTACTGGTTTTTATACTAAACTTAATTTATGAGGACAAGTCGTCATATCAGTTTTGGAGGTAATTCACTTCAAGCCAATTTGGCAAATGATTATAAGATATACATCTTATGTTCCTGAAAACGAGGAGCTCTTTTCGTGTAAATACATGAATGGAAGGCGTTCTTACATGGCTTTTGTTGAATATTCAATGTTTCTGTTGTTTTTCGTTTCCGATCAATGATGTTTTATTTAATATTACATTTGACGATTTGACCATCCCATTACTATTGCGAATTTTCCCAAAACAACCAAAAAATTTGTATCAGCGAAATTGTGGATTCCATGATCACAAAAATTAACAAGTATATATTATACCATAATCAGTATCAAACTACAAGAAAACACAGAATGAATATCTCGCACTATTAAAATTTAAAGTGATAAATCAATATGGGATGACCAATTTATAATCATAAAGACATTACTTTTGATATACTACTCCATGATTACAAATAAATTGGTTCCGCAATTTCAGAATAATGTTTAATAGCTGCTGCTTTTGGCACTTTGAAAAGAAATTAGCATATCAATTAATCAGTTGACTCGTTAAACTGTCTGAAAGGATACACCTGATGTCGAAGCAGTACAGTCAGCAGTACAAAATTAATTGGATGGAAATAATGCATAATTTTAAAAATATACTCCTGATAAAGGCTGTTCAATAAAAAGTTGGTCACGTACTAATTACGATTTCCAATGCGCATTTCAAAAATCAAACTATAATCTTTAATTACTAGCCTATAACCATTGACACGGGTACAACCATCAAAGCATCCAAACTATTACTACTCATAGCCTCGTAATAGGTGAGTCGGGTTGCTTTCCGGATCTTGAAGCAGCGGTATCCCATTACCCCAACGTAAATCGCAAAAGGTTTCATGGACCCCAACTTCCTCAGAAGATAACGGCGATTTGCCGTTCGGCGGGCAATTGCCTTCCTCTCGTTTAAATAAACCGACGCGCGCTCGTGCATCTCAAGCGCTGGAACAAGCGTGTATTTAGTCACAAATGGAACGACCATAATCAAAGCCGGACAACAGAGGTAGAAGGGCATGGGTATGAACAGATGACCTTTGACCGTTAGCCAGGTAAATAGTATTTGACCCACCAGACCTGACAACATCAGTCCCCCCGTAACAAGCTCTGACAACTCCGACCCGCAGTTGTAGAGACATTGTAGTGTGTTCGAAAACAGTATGTACCTGCCAAACTGTTTCTGTTCCCCGATCTTGTCCACGGATTCCATTAGCATCCTGACATATACTATTGCAATTATGTAAACTAGGGGGAAGATGCGGCAAATTTGAAAGGCTACGACGAAAGATAATAGAATTCTTAGCAAAAGCGATAGGACTTGAGTTAGGATCTGATCCCGTAGGAATGTAGGGGTTAAGTAGAGGAATATGAAGAAGAAGGTGTCGAGGTCAAGGATCATCATTCCCGTCACGATCACGAAGGGGTAGATGGCGAAGTTTATGACCGAGAGTTGGAGTGCTTTCCCCAACTGGAGGTCTTGTGGTCGGAGTTGTTGTGTTTCTGGCTTTTGAAATTTTTCTTCAAAATCTTCAGAAAAATTAGAAAAAAAAATTGGAATATCAGATTCAGGGAAATTTGAGACGTGGAAAGCGTAAGAGCGAATAATTTTTAAATTTCCCGCTATGATCTCCGCTTTTGACATTTTAAGCCCCAACTTTTGATTGTTTGCGTTTATAACGTAGAAAAATTTGGCTTTTAAAATTTCGTCTTTAGTAAAAATTAGAAAAAATTGAAACTAGAATATTAGGTTCAGGTGGAGTTAAGGTATAGAAAAGTTAAGTACGAATTTTCTCGCTATCATTTCCGCCCAGGGCAATTTCCGTCCTCAGATTTCGGTTTTCGCTTTCCCAACATTGAATGTAAAGTTTTGAATGTTGCGTCTTTTAAAGTTATAACGTTATAACAGTTTGACGTTTGAAATTCTGTCAATGAACGCAATTAGATAATAATTTTAATTACCAAAGTGTAAAATTTGTTCAAAGTCAAAAAATCCGTTGAGGCCCATAACAAGGACATCTCCCATAAACGTTAGCATACCATACCAAGACGTGCCCAATATGACATGTCCATTAACAATATGAATTAAAACAACTTTGTAGAGACTGATCGGTGGACCCCCAGGTAGAGTTACTTTTCCAGAAATTAAAAAATAAATCGATAATCCCAAATAACAAAATATCACACAAACACTGATGTAAAAGAATTGGAGATCCGAAAATAAAAAATTATATTCGAATCGCTTTTCGGTCTTGTTCCAAGCTATTGGCATTTTGAGAAACTTGTAGCGTTGGAAAATACCGGCGTACAATTCCAACGCCTTCCATGCTAGATGACTCGTCATTGTGAAATGGCATTGGATTATGTGATATGTTTAGTTTTACGGCTATTAAATGAATTCAATTCTAGCTCAAGTTTTGTTGAATGTTTCACAATCCCAAGGTTAGATTATTAGCTTTTTGGGTAGGTTTTACCGGGCGCCGTGGTGGGTTTGGAGATAATATAATTTAAGAGGTTTAACAATTGCTCAACCTCGTAAACTTAAGAGTTCTTATTCAAGGGGACAGTTTAAGGTAAGACTTTGTTTCGAAGCTTTCAAAAATTAACCAAAAAAACAACACTGGAATCCGCTGAAAAATACTTGATGTTGAGGTCCTATGCTCCTTGACTCACCGTATAAAACTCGTTTCTTCCTCTATGTCCAGTTCTATGTTGAAGCAATGAACTATTTGCAGTTATACATTTAGACGAAACGAGTTTTACCCGGTGAGTCAATAAGCATAGGGTCTCTCCTAATAATCACTGTTCCGCTTCAAAGAATGCAAATAATTTCTGTTTTATTTTTACCAATAAAAAAGATTTTTTTACTTGATTTCGTTTGTCACACGGATATGAAGGTTGAATTATTCGGTGCGGATTTTTTTCGAGGATAGCTTGTTGATTTGATACCCTCAGCCCACAGAAATAGACATAAAAGAGTATCTTTTGTTCTTAATTGAAAAGGATAATCATTCCGATGTCTAATTTTTGAAAATATGACAAGGATCAGATTTCGACATTAAAATACTGGTTTGTAAGCTTCTGGAGGACGAATTTTTTAATTTTCCATGAACGAAAAGTTCGTTGGAGTGGAAAAAAATCGATCGATGGTGATCAACGTTATAAAATCCTACATTAATGTACCTCATATTTAGTAAATTTAAAGGTTTAGGTAAAATTTGCATTTTCCGATGATCTTGGAATTAGTGAATGACTGATGGGATGAAGCATCGGTAAATAAGGCTAAGGTTAAAGTTAAGAAAAAAGGATAATAATTGTGAATAATAACTCCGAAAATGAGGGAGGACTTTTAAATTAGTGTAATGTAATTATATCGACTCGATAAAACTTGAATCTGAAGTGAACATGGTTTCTATTGCAAGGTACCCTTCAATTATTTTTATTGTTAGGTGAAACCCCTTCATGGGAACACTCGATCGCTGTGTGTCCGTCTGCTTTCTCTTCACACGGATCGAATGGTTTAAGACGGACTTCGAATTTGATATTTGTTGAAACTCAAAAGGGTTATTTGTAGTTCATAAATAGTTTGGAGTATATTATATTTTAATCTATTTAATCAATTTCATGCAGTTAGGATTACTCATCTGAAATGAGTTGAGTGTCACCCGCATGCATCACCCATCGCCCACCTGCAACCTATGCTCGGTATATATTATTATGCTAGGATGACTATCATATATGTTAATGATAATGAGGTAAATTAGTAGATTATAAGAATTCTGTAAGTTGTCTGGAAATGTGTAATCTTTCTAATAGTAATGCCTAAATGATTGTAAAGAGTGAGTTTTAACCTTTGAAGGTGAATCGGTTGTTAACTTACTAATTTGGGTATGCAACCTTGAGTTTGAACTTGCAGTTTATGTTCAGGTCTATGATTAAGAATTATGATATATAAGCTAATTAATGATAAAGTATGATAATGCTTTAAAAGTATCGTACGATGATGACGTGGCTAAAAGTACATTGGTATTGATATTGGATTTGTAATAGATTTAGATTACTGCTTGAGAGAACTTGGAAAGATAGAGATGTTCAATTTTTCCATTCCATTTGATAGAGTATTTAAAAGGTTTGCTAATTGCTATTAAATGCGTTTAATAAATACGAGATTTGTAGAAAGAAATTGGATCTTCGTTTGTTCTTTTCGGGATATTTTCTTTTCATAGAATTTATGTGTTTCTAGACCGTTTTAGAGTAGAAATTGGCATCTCTTTAAATCACTAAATTCACACGCTGTCATGGATGACAGTTCATTTAGGAAACGGTAATCAACGGGTAGTTTTTTAGCCGAGTTCCAAAATGTGGTGACCCCGACGTGATAAGTCATCCGTGGTACGTGTGAAGGTTCCGGAGGTATATAAGGAGAACGTCCAGAAGTTCAAGGTACTTTGAGTTTCGGACAGTGATCGTGCTTTTCTCGTGTTGAACCGCACCGAGTGCAGTTGACGAGATTGGAAAGTCGTCAGGAAATAGATTCTCTTGCAGTCCCAAGTCCAAACGGGTATTACTAACCGGAAGTGGAGTTGGCAGTACTTGGGACCATCAGTTAAGTTGATTGGTAGCCCAATAGTGAGAAGTTTGTCGAAGTGTTCAGCAGAGTGGGAACTTTGTCAACACGTTCAGTTGAGTGTAGACTTCGTCGACGTGTTTTGAGGACACGAAAGTGACGTTACTGTTTTGTCAGTCGTAAACCCCTGTGTGGTAGCTGATAAATTGTTGATTGTCAATGGTGAGGAGTACCAGGGGCACAAGTCAATATCCTTGTGTGGTAGTTGACAAGTTACTTGTTCAGTCGTAAATCCCTGTGTGGTAGCTAATCCTTCAGTCAAAGGTCAAGACTTTTCAAGACGGGCAAAACACGTCCTTGACGTGCCTGAGGGATAAAGGGCCAGCGACACTAGTCAAGAGTACGAGAAGGATCATCACTTCCAGACGTGGCGGTTGTCAGCTAGACGAAGGGAAGGTTGAGGTGATATCATTCTTTTATTATTTGTTGTTTGAAACCTTTCTAATCTTTTTCCCATTTCTGAGTTTTTGGATAAGTTCCGTCATCATGGATAAGTTGATGCGGAAGAGAGATGGTCTGAGAATGCTCATCCAAAAGAAGAAATTGGAAGTTAGAATGGAGTTGGACAATGACGTTCCAAACAAGACTTTTCTGGAGGTTCAGCGAAGGACGCTGGAGCCGTTGAGCCAGGAGCTTCGAGTTGTGGAAGTGCAAATCCTGAATCATCAGGTGCGGTATCCATCCGCCGAAGTGGACATTTGCTGCTGGAATCCGAAGAGCACGGATTCAAAGAGTGAAGATTTTCGAGTCGAGAAGCGCGTCCCAAATCTTCATCGACCGGTTTTTAATCCAGTTATTCTCTCCACGACGGTGGATCTAGTGGTCGATGATCCCGAAGTTTGCAATGGAACTGACCAGGATCACCGACTGTTATGGTGGAAGACACTGAACCGGAAGTCACTGGACCAACCAGTTATTCTCGCCACCACGGTGGATCCTGTGGTCCATGTTCCCGAGGCACTGCGGAAATGGCCAGGAAGCCGATTGTCAGGGTGGGAGACCCTGAACTGGAAGTCAATGGAGGAACCGGCGTCGATGAAGAACTCGAGTCATTCAGAGTGTGAACTTTACGGTTACAAGTTGTTACGTCACTCATATTTCGATAAAGGTTGTAATGACGGGAATATTGGGGTGTCGGATTGTTTTGTTGATTTTTCCACAGTAGTTGTGTCGACTGGAAGTACCGAGTCGGACCTGAGCCACCCGGAATGGAGCTCTGCAGAGGACTCCAGAGTCGGCCTACCATCGGGTGGGTGCGGATTGGAGAAGGCAGAAGGCTGCATTTCTATGGGGTTGGTGTCGGGACTGGACATGCGGTACCAGATGGGAGACAAACTGTGGGTACATCTGAGACTGCCTTCAGAGGGACATCCAGCCACCAGATCGAGACCTGATTGGTGGGAAAAGTCAGCCAGACTTGTGGACTTCAAGGGAGGAGGTCAAGGTGTTCAACTGGATGTGGATACCATTCGAGGTTGCCTGAGAAAGACTCTTCATGGAAGAATGGTGGTCTGCAACACTTTTGCTGTTCAAGGACGGAGAAGATCACTTCTAACCGGATCTGGATCTGGAGTGTTGGAGGAAAAAGTATCTTCTCGTTGGTCAGTTAAGGATACATCGGATCATGGGATTCAATGGATTCCGAACACGGACATCAATGTATGTTGCATAGTGCTTATTTCTTATGTAAGAAAACTTAGTAATTTGTTAATTAGTAACGTTTGTTAGATTACTTAGAGTAAAACAGTTGTAAAAGTGTTAGTTTATGCTTTATGAAGGTAGATATTTACACTGACTAGTAATTTTTTGTTTAAATCGTAATGATTTTTGATTTTGAAATTTTGTGAAATTCAATTAGAAGTAGAATAGTGGATTATAATCATTGTTAGGATTTGCAATACAATGCTTCCACTAGTACTAATAAGAGTTAAAATTATTATTTTGATTTGTATTCTATAAATTGTAACGATAATATAATACGGAAAGAAGTTTACGGTTTAATTTGGTTGATAATGGTTTTAGTCCATTAACGAATTATCATGTCGAGAATGGTTTGTTTTTACTAAGATTTGATGTAATGACTGTAAATCCAATCCAATCCAAGTTTTGTATGGTTTTCAATTTTGTTTGAGGTTATGATTATTATTTCTTAATTATGAGTTTTATTGTTCTTTTATAAAATCGTGTATAAAAGAGATGGGAGGATGTTGAAACTCAAAAGGGTTATTTGTAGTTCATAAATAGTTTGGAGTATATTATATTTTAATCTATTTAATCAATTTCATGCAGTTAGGATTACTCATCTGAAATGAGTTGAGTGTCACCCGCATGCATCACCCATCGCCCACCTGCAACCCATGCTCGGTATATATTATTATGCTAGGATGACTATCATATATGTTAATGATAATGAGGTAAATTAGTAGATTATAAGAATTCTGTAAGTTGTCTGGAAATGTGTAATCTTTCTAATAGTAATGCCTAAATGATTGTAAAGAGTGAGTTTTAACCTTTGAAGGTGAATCGGTTGTTAACTTACTAATTTGGGTATGCAACCTTGAGTTTGAACTTGCAGTTTATGTTCAGGTCTATGATTAAGAATTATGATATATAAGCTAATTAATGATAAAGTATGATAATGCTTTAAAAGTATCGTACGATGATGACGTGGCTAAAAGTACATTGGTATTGATATTGGATTTGTAATAGATTTAGATTACTGCTTGAGAGAACTTGGAAAGATAGAGATGTTCAATTTTTCCATTCCATTTGATAGAGTATTTAAAAGGTTTGCTAATTGCTATTAAATGCGTTTAATAAATACGAGATTTGTAGAAAGAAATTGGATCTTCGTTTGTTCTTTTCGGGATATTTTCTTTTCATAGAATTTATGTGTTTCTAGACCGTTTTAGAGTAGAAATTGGCATCTCTTTAAATCACTAAATTCACACGCTGTCATGGATGACAGTTCATTTAGGAAACGGTAATCAACGGGTAGTTTTTTAGCCGAGTTCCAAAAATATTATTGCATTACATTTTCGTGGCTGATTAGATTAAGGCCGATTAAAGCTGATTTGAAGTTGGAAATACTTGGACACACAGCACAAATATGTTAAACAAAGCTCCTGTCCCTGAGTCCCGAAAAATTGAAACTATTAACTATGAATATAAAGTTAACGAAAAAAAAATTGTACATATTAAGTACTCGTTCGTTGTTAGCTTGAAAACGTTTAAAACGCATTCGTTGTTTAAAAATTAGAGACCAGCCTGTTGTCAAAGACTTAATCTTCTAAGATCAAATTCCATTCAATGATTGTCAAATTCTGACAACGAAATGGTTTTTTTTAATAAAATACTGGCAAACCGATAGATTTTGGGTCCTGGTTAACGTCCAGAAAGTCGATTTTATTCCACACTGCCTAAAACCCCTTTCAGATTCAAAAGAAGCAGGAGAAGGTTGAATTGACATAAACCGATACTCAAATGCAGGGTCGAAAATGTATAATATCCTATTTATGAATCATTACAGTAATATTATTAACGTTTGGTTGGGAGATATATAATGGGTTCCATGATCATAGCTCCTGTTTTGAAATTAAGCATTTGGACACCGTCGACGGTGACAAATACGGGCCGGACAAGTTGTCGCTCCTGAATTCCTTCAAATTGATAAGCAGCCCCGTTGCAGTACCTCATGTTCAACTTTGCCCTCCGGAAATCAAAGGGTCCGAACACGATTGGGAAGTATTCTGCCATTGGGCCTGGATTTCTCCTAAATAAAACAATTAAATTATAATTTTACGATTTTAGAGTAACATCCTCCTATACAATCAACCATAAATTGAAGAGTTTCGAATTTAAAAATGCTGACATGTGACATGTGAGAACATTTTTATTCGAGAAAGTCGTTTATCATGGAATTACAAAATTCTGACCACATTGACCCCGCAACGCTCAGAAAGGTCAATTTTTTTTAAATTATTGTGTCATATCAATTTATATCGTATTTGTTCAAGTAGCTGCTTGGTTATTTTGAATCTTGAAAATATTGACCTTACGACGATTAATGTGACCTAAAAGGTCAAATATCTTTACTATTTGAAGAAATATAATTTCAATAAAATTCCATCAACTTTGAGCCAAACCCTTCCTTAACTCTGCAAATGTTAAAAATTAGCAAAATTACCATCGGTTTGAAAAGGGGTTCAAAAAGTCTTGCCGGAAGTGGTCAAAGAACTGCACCACCCAGTCCTCTCGTGGATAGAACATCGTGTAACATCTCGCATAAGTCGTAGAAAACATAAACCAAATCCCATCGACGACTTCGTCGACAAACTCTTGACCTTCTCTCTTTTTCTCGACGTCGAGCCTATCTTCTGCGTAGACAGTAGAGACCATATCACCCGTCGGCATCATTACTTGTGACGCCTAAAATTGTACAAAAATTCGTGTATGAAAATTTACCGAAAAATACTAGTCGATTTTTTAAATGTCACTTACAATGTCACAGGTTTGGGAAAACGGAATTGGAGTGACATGCTCGGCACACTGTTCCAACATCGAAATCATTTCCATCCACGTGGCTTCCTTGTAAGCTTTAGAGGACCCGTTCTTCCCACCATAGGTAAGCGTGTCCTTAACCTTGAATACAATACAAATGTTTGAAATAGTCACATCACCTGACCCAAAAAATAACGAAAAACTCCACTCTACCGAAATAAATCCCCCCTCTTTTATAGTGTCTAACATACACGCAATAAATCTCCCAGTCTCAAACACTAATAGTTCGAAATCAGGTAATGATATATTCCTCAATTCAGCATATAAAAAATACACGGGATTTCATGAAAACCTCGATCCGTCAATACCTATATCCTATCGAAATAGAACCCCATCCCTAAATAGGTTCCCAGATGATGAATTAATTTGCAAAAAAATCCCTAATTAATTCTGGCATTCGCATTCGTAGTCATATTCGGCTACCTTATTTGGCAGTGGTGGACTCTTCGCCTTCTTAAAGAGGTAATAGAGGAAGAGGTTCTTGGCCACGTTGACATACATCTCAGGGACTATGGCGTTGTCACAACTCTGCTTCGTTATCAATGCGATCAAGTCCATGACTCGTTTTTTCCAGCCCATATCCTCCTGCATGTTTGAAACGGAGTCGAATAGGAAGCCGTTGGCCATGTTCAGGAAAGCCATTTCGAAAATCTCCGATTCTGTAATCTCGTCGTAAAACGTGGTCTCCTTGACCGCCTCTCCCTTGAAGGAGGGGACGGAGTCACATACCTGGGCCTTGTACTTCTTGAACTGCACTTCGTCGACGACAGGGAGGATGGTTGCAATTGGATCCGGAACTTGGGATTTGGAAATAGAATTTAGTATTACATTTAAGAACCGTTTGTGACGAGAATGTAAAATAAAAAGTCGTCTTACCGGAAACCCCTTCAACGGTTAGCAGAGATGTAAAAACGCCGAACAGAACTAACAAATTCGTCATGGTGGAAAACTGAAAAAATATGGAAGGATTGAAAGAGCCAAGGTGGGACTGAAAGTTTGTTTTGTCACTTTGCCAAAAATACCGAGTTTGTTGACCAAAAAATGAACAGCATTTCCGCATTACTGGGAATATTGTTAAATCATTTACTTTTTAATCCCTATTACCAAGTAGTACATTGTATTAAATATGTATGTTTTTAAAATGCTTCAAATTTTAGGTATAATGACGACTATCTACCGTTCTTGAAATTAATGTCGACTCGAACTAAAGGGTCCCCGGTTTTAGTGTTTGGATGCCCGTTGTCAAAGAATACTGGCCTTGCAAATTGCATGCTGGTAATGTCATTGGAACCGTAAATTGCAGAACTACAGACTTTGAGGTTCCAGAAGTTGGAACCGACGTCGACGTCTCCAATGAGAGCTCCGTAGTCTATATTTCCTCCATCCAACCTGTAGATTTCAGAATGCAATCTCAGTCAATTCTTATATATTTGGACAAATTACCATGTTTAGACAATACAATTGAACAAATGGTTCGAACCATCTTTTAGATAACTTCTCCAGGAAATCTTTGGTAAACACGAGGAAAAATTCCGACATCCAATCCGTTTTTGATCGACCATTAACGTTGTGAACGCAGGCTCCGGCACTGAGAGAAAACATGTGCCACAACGTGTCAATCACTAGATCCGGAGTATGTGCCATGTCGAAGATATCTTCAATCGGCCCGATATAGTTCGATTCACTCGAGTTCCCATCCGCAAATCCAACAATCTATCAGGCACAAGAATTTAGAATTTTAGACAGTTTTTGAAACAAGAACAAACCGTTGCAAACGGGCATCAAAAAAGGGCGAAACCAGACAGGACAGACCAGTAAAACCAATAAATGTTTCACCCTTTAAGAATACAGGCTAAAAATATATTTCCTAATTTGTACCGAAGAAGCAGACGTTTGGAATGCCAGCGGCTTCAACTTTTTCGAACAAGCTGACAATTCCGCCGTTATATTCTTCCATTTCCCTTTGTCGACCTTAGTCCCGTCGTAATTGAATGACTGGTAATAAATGAGGATGAGGTTTTTCATCACGTTCAGAAATCCATTGTCAACGACTTCGTGTGGACACATTAGTTTTGTAATTTCCAAAAACGTGTCAATTATCGGCAAACGCCACTGGATCTCTTGCTTGACTTTCAATGTAACCACATCCGATTGCAGATGATTATTCATGCTGAATAGGGCGAAATCCACGGTTTCCTTAGTTGATAATCCGGGTTTGGTGAGGGTAAATACGGGTGCCTTGGATCCGTCCGCAAAACAGGGTTCCTTTTCGGTTTCGACATTTGGATTCGAATCGTCGAATTCTATTTCAATTTTTCATTTTTAAATAGTTTAGTTTAACTTTCAAAATTACATGTCAATCGACTTTGCGATGGTTAAAGGACACTCAGTCGAAAAAAAACTAAATTACCATACGCAAGAATAGAAGCAAACCAAGGGCTCAATTCTCTGGGGTTTTTTGGATTTTTTAAACGATTTTAGGGTGTTTCAGCGAGTAGTATTGTATTTGACTGAGGAATTTAATTACCTAATTGCGGCATAACTTGGGTTAAATATTCAGCCTCTTTGGTCCCAATAGTTTCATAGCACATGAAGTAAAGAGGGATTCGACAGTTAACTGCAGCTAACAAAGGAACCGGAGATCCAGATTTCCGGCCAAATGGATTCGGAGCGTAATATGCAATACAGGTTTCCAGGTTGGCTCCAATATTGTCCATCGGTTCACCTGGTAGCCAATCCAAGAACGTTCTGGATAGATTTTGATTTTCGAACGACACGTCAGTTGTTTTCCACACAAAGGCTTCTCCGTCAACTTGGTATTCGTATTTCCCCGATGTCCAGAAGCCGTAGAATTCATTCAGACCTTCAAATGAAAAGCAGAAAATTACATCCTGCCCACTAAGGATGTTTTAAATTTTTTCAAAGTCATTACATATATACGAAGAACTTACCATGAGAATTCAGAAAGTTTTGAGCTATTTTGAACACACTTTCGATTTCCGAACCCGCAGCCTCGGAAAAATCCGCAAGATTTTTATTTTGACGGGCACAGTATACAAGCGCTTCTGGCCAGGTTTTCTACATAATAAATTAAATTTAAAAAAAAATCATAAAGCTTTGAAATTTAAATTTAAATCAATTTAACCTGCATTGAACTTGCAAAGTACTTCCGAGTACCCGTATAACCGATCAGATCAATACCTTCTGATTTATGTGCCAGAACACCTTCAAAAGCGACTCAACTTTAATATCTACAAATTCTGTATTTACGAATAACCTAAAAATCGACGGAAATTTACTCATTGGACTGTTGAGATTACATCCGTCCGATTTTGTAAACTGGCAAAGCGGAAATGCAGGCTTGGAACATGGGACATCAAACATGGCAAAGTCTTCGCCATTATTTGCATAAGTCAATTCAATGCAGTTGGATTCCCCGTCCTTAAAATATAAAGCATTTTTTTCATAAACAGGATCATATCGTAATGCAAATTTGTATTTTAAATTATACCCCATTGTCCGGCTGGTTTTGCCAAAAGGCCTGATAACGCATCGGAGTCCCTCCTTCTGTACTTTGCCAATCCCCATCCATAAATCAATTATCAAAATTAACGCATTAAAATCACACATTTTAATGCAATTATAGATTATACAACTTATCGAATACTTTCCAAGAATTTTTTGTGTAAAACTGTTTTAAAACAAAATAACTCACGTTCGGTAAAGAAGCCTTCCTTTTCAGCGTCAGTGATTCCAAGGGCCCAGTTCCTACCGACAACTTTCTGTTCTGTGAAATAATCCAACTTTTAGCACGGAAGTATTGATTTAAGTTACATGTAATATTTTTTTGTATAACAATTATTAAATTACCAATCGTAAAATTTGCAAGATGATTTAGGTCAGCGGCACTCTGAATCTCTGCCATTTCAAGCCCCATTCCCAAACAAATTTGCTCAATCTTATCAAAGCTTTCTGGCGTTGCTTCGGGATTGTACAAATATTTGGAATTTGGTCCTGTCTTGAAAAAATTCCCAGCGTTACGCTGAGCCGGATCTGGACAATTTCGGCTTTCATCTGATGAGAATCGTCATTACATTACAAAATATGACAAATACTGACACTAGTCTTAACTTCGAAAATGAAAAAACAAACTCATTATAATATGTGTAATAGTGTATTGAAATACATTGCTAAACTTACACTTGCAATTGACCGAATAAAAATTGGCCAAAATCAAAACGAGAAAAACCCTTAATTTTAATTTGATCATTTTGTACTCTATGAATTCTCTTTGGAATTTGGAGCATGGAAATTAATGCGATTTTTCCGTAAAGAAAAATTTACTGCAACTGTACTGAAAAATGATTCAATATTGTTATGATATGCAAGTTTATAAACAATCATGCTTGTTACGTGCCAGCATGTGCCGGTTTTTTGGTGTTATTAAAACTAACCAGACATTTTAAATTGGGAATTACAGCACCAGCTTTTCGAACTTAGTTCGGTTTTATTTAAAATTAAACTATGATTTAAATAGATGAACACGATTTCGGGATGAATCACTTCGATGGAGGTTTTTACCTTTTCTTCTCAATGTGACGGAATTTGGAATTTAAATAAATAATTACAAAATTTTATTGGCATGTCATGTTTGTTTTACAATAATAATAATAATCTTGTGTTAATTAATTTGTATAACTGTAGAGCAAACATGCAAACACTCGCCACTTGCCCAGTTTTTGCGAGGTAAGTCCTCAGAAGTCAAAGTCCTAGATAAAGAAAAGGGAAGGGATGGCTAATATTTAACCGGGGCAGCACGAACTCAGAGAACATAAGTTAGTCCTGACTCTGACGATCGGTCGGAGCGGCTGAAGTAACCCCTTCGATAGAGGCTTTCTTTTGTAAATTATCCTCACGGGGTTTGGCCTCTCCAAATATGGATGCGCTCCTGCTGCTGGCTGCAATAGCATTAATAGGGTCTGGGACCGACCTGGGCAGAAGCTTAAGTTTTGGACGAGCTGCTTGCTCCTCTGCATTTTAGAAATAATCAAATAAATTTAAGTTTTTGAGTTCATTACGTCATATGTAAACTAATTAAAAATGCATTTAATAATCCAAATCGGAAATCGATCGTACCCGCAGTGAGCTCTTTGAACTCCTCAGGAGGAGCCGATGTTCTCGATCTATCGGTGTCACGCCGAGGTCTATCTTGGTAGCCCCCTCCACCCCCATGGGAATCATTAAAGGATCTTCCTACTCGATCTCGATCTCCACCGTAGTTATTCCCCCCTCGTCCACCATCCCTGTTTCCATAAAAGCCACCCCCCTGGCCACCGCCATCGTCACCACCCCGATTTCCTCGGTAGTTATTATTGCTATAACCATACTGATCATCCTGCCGGTGACCATCTTGATTTTGGTAGCCACCCCTGTTGTACCCTCCCCCACCGCCACCTCCACCTCCATAGGATTGGCCAGACCCCCGTGAGTCTCGTGACATTCCACCGCCACCCCGTCCACCTCTGAATCCACCTCGCCCACCTCGATTATCCTTTCTTCCTTCCGCTACGTCCACCTTTAAGTATTTGTAATTTTGCCAGTTAGAACTAACTGATTTCGTTTGAAGTTTAATAGTGAGAAAAATAAATGTACTGTACATTACCTTAATCGTTTGCCCATCAACGATGGACCCGTCAAACTGCAAAGCCTTTTCTAATGTCTCATTGTCGTCAAATTCAACGTAGCAGAAACCTTTGAACCTTTCCGTTTCTCTGTCGTATACAAGCCGGATTGATCGTGTCTGTAATAGTTTAAAAATCATTACAGATCCAGATTACGTTGCAATTAAAATCTCAATCAATGATTATTTTTCAACATCGTTCGAAACTTTAAATACTAACGGGCCGAAGGCCCACCAGTGATTGCTTAAGTTGTTATTTTGTGCAATAATGTGAATAATGTGATATATCATATGCAGACTTAATACAGCATACAGCGTTTGGCAACGCTTGTACTTTAAAACAGCGTACTTCAGTTGTACTTGCCTTAATTCACAATTAGCATTAATTTGATAACTTTTACCATAATCAATAATGCCAAATGACAATAAGTAATCGATATGTGATGCGATTATGAAAAACTTTGAATAATTAATCGATAATAAATTAAGGAGATAAAAAAATTTAAAAAAACCGTACTTTGAGGCCAGCGAATAGGATGTCAATGTCCCCCTGTACAACGTTGGTCGGTAGGTTTCCGACATAAGCTACAAAGGGTGCTTGACGAGGCTCCATGCTACCACCTCCGCCTCCGTAGTTATCCATTTGTCGAGACCCACCACCATACCCACCAAAATCCCTAAAAAAAAAATTACGCACATAATTTTTTCCCATTTCACATTTTAAAACAATTTAAACACAGTAACAGGACTTAAAAAGCAGACCAGAGCCACGCTTACCTTCCCCCAGACATGGTTCAGTTGACCGTGACGCTGGACTCGATCTAACGACGCTTGATTTTGAAACAGTGAACAGGGACTGAAATAATGAATGATTCCAAAAATCTTCAATCCTTGAATGCGAATGTTCTTTCTTGATTCTTGATGGTGCCGGTGGTGGTTGGTTTGAGTGCAAGCGGGAGCCCCATACAACCATAGAATCGGATAGGCAGAACACCTTACTGGAGTGAGATTTTTGCAATGTACGATGAAGGTATCCAGCAGACGTGATGCTCGAATTTATTCCAGGGGCCATTCACTAATGATGTGGTTTTTTGCGTTTTTTGGGGAAGGGTTGGGGTAGTGTTTTAGAAGTGTGAATTAGAATTAGAACGATTATTAGTTTCAAAATTATTCGCACAAAATTTATTATTCTTACACAATGTCATTTTAGAGCAAATATGGAGCTCTTGATTTTTCGACTTTGTTTTATTTAATTTATCTATTAAAAAATTAAACTGCCATTAAAAAGTTTACATAAACAACGTAAAGAGTTAGAGCTTTTGTAATTTATTGTAATCTTTGCTCTTGGGAATTTTGTCAAGCTAAATCGTTTCATCTGCACTTATTAATGAAATGCTATTTTAAATGCCTTTAAAATTAAAATACCCAGGATTTAAGCTTATTCATTTTACGGTATTTGGATGGAATTAGTAAAAATAAGGCCCTATTTCCAGTGGTTCACTGGTCTTCTCGTTAGGGATCTCATGACCATCGACGCTGAGAAAAATCGGACGAGACATCATCCTGTCCTGGATGTTGTTTTTAATATGAGTTGCTGTAGAGCAAATCCGAAGGTTGTAAATTGCAGTGGAAATGTCAAAGTCTCCAATGATGCTTCCGAAATTGATCCCTTCTTTGTACGATGCAAGAACCCTGAAAAACAACAAAAAAATTGTCATTTTTATCTCGAGAATGTAGGATCGCCGATCGTCTCAATATATTCTATGAATACATGATAAGACTGTAGGATTTTTACAGTAAATAAATCACTTACCAACGGGTCACCATATCCTCCATGAATTCGCTTTTGAAATTGAAGTAGTAATTCACAAACCAATTGGTCTTTGACTTGAAGAGGGGATAGCAGGTTCCCATGCTAAGTTCAAACATGAACCAGAATGTGTCGATGACAATGTCCAGTGGTGGGTATTTGCTCCGGTCATCGACTTCTTCGGCAATCACTATCATGGGCATCCCTCCGAAGGTGTGGTGCTTCAAATAGTTCAAATATATGTTTTTATTAGTTTAAAATAAATCGTCCATTCCACTGATGTATTGTACCGGGTTTTAAATAGTGAATGTATTGAAAATATTAAAAATCAGATTTGGAGAGTCGAAATGCGCAAGAATTAAGTGAAATCTCAAGTAACCCCAACCATAAAGTAATACCACAATCGTCGTTGAGCAGCATTTTACCATATATATTCAGGGACTTATCGCACAATTATCGCATAATTATATATTTTCAAAATAATAAATATTGGTTTTTGACATTAGCATCGCTTCGTCCTTGACCAAGATGTACCTCAAATTAACTTTATCTGGGTTCCTAAATTAGTTCTCAAAAAATGCAAAAGGTGGAGCCATTTGTGAATTATGGTAAAAACCGACGGACAGACAGACATACAGACACCGAAGCATCTAAACATATTATAAATCAAAAGAAACCTCATTTACCATGTTTCCGGAGGAAGAGATATTCAGGGGCGCCTTAATTTTACCCATACACTCGGATAACTCGAAAGTCATTTTATCCCACAACTTTCGGTCAGTGATCTTGACAGTTTCGCTCTTGATATTTTGCATGTAAATCAGAATGAAGCTCTTCATGACATTCACAAAACCGTGAGGGACGGCGTCGTTTGGACACTTGCTTTTAGTAATGTCTGACAGAATGTTGACGAAATCCCGTTTCCAGTCCATTCCAGACGGAAGTTGGAATTCCATATTGCCCCTCTGTAAATCGTTTTTGGAGTTTAACATCGCAAGGGTCATAGCGTCCTCTGTACTTAAACCGGGTTTGTTTAATTCTATCGTGGGCATTTCGCTTATGAAACAGGGTTGTTTTGTCTCTGAAACTCCCTCTGATTCTGTTTTTTCTGAAGTAAAAGTATTTTAGAATTGTAAATTTTATAATTACCTATGGGATTTTATTCTGGAGTTACGTTTTACAAACTTTCGGAAAAAAATTACCCGATTGATCAAGTTCAAGATCCGGTTCTTCGTAGATTTCGTTAGCTTTAAATGAAATGTCCTTGTAGCAAACAAAGTAGTTCGGGAGTTGGCAGTTAGAGAGCCTGAAAGCGTAAGGATTGATGCCATTTTGAAAGAAATCTGGTATCCTAAATGAGATGCACTTTTCTAAACCCGAACCACCATCCGAAGGCTCATTCTTATCCCATGTCCATTCTACTGAAGAGTTAGCCATGTCGAAGTCATGTCCGGTTGTTTTCCAACTAAAATATTCGGGTGAGTCATCGGACATCTGACCGGAAGTCCAGAACGGTGTGTCCATGTGGAGCTCTGTAATAAATCATGCAACTTTTTAGGCATTTCAATGATTAATTTTAATCCTGTGGGGAAGTATTTCGGGGTGGGGATCTTTTTTGGGAGGAAATTTTGCACTGGGAACAGGAAGACCAAACGTTTTTCAAAAGTACCTTGCGTTTCTAACCAAGAACGCAACATCTGGCTCAAAACCTCAGCTTCTCGTCCATCTACTTCCAAGTCGACCAGGTGAGATTGGCTGGATTCGCATTTAGCATTCGCTTCACCCCAAAGTCCCTATATAATACAATTAGGTTGAATTAAACTGGATTTTAAATTTAAAAAAATAAAAAATGCTATCGTTGGTTTCAAAATATTGTCTAATTCAACCTACCTGTCTTGCTCCCACAAAATATAATCGAGCAGTTGAACTTCCGACGAAAGACATCTCATCCCGTTTGACGGAAAGGGCTGTTTCAAAACGTTTAAAGTTTTTAAATATTAATTAATTGAATTTGTGATTCCAAACATTAAAATTAAAAACTCAAATTCAACTTGCATTGAGGGCTGTTGAGAAAGCACTTGCTCATCCTTGGGAATTGACAAAGTATGTTGACGGGACCAGCACAGTCTTTCGATGTCATTACCCAACGCATTTCTTTGGAAAATTGCTTCCTCCTTAGAGCTACACAGTGCTGTTGAAAAGATCCGGCCAAAAAGCATCAAAATAAATTAATTCATAATTAATCTACTTAATTAAATTATCAGGGCTTCAATCATACCACTCCAAATGCAGGGTCAGTCTCAAAAACTTGATATCTGATCGGAGTCAACGAATCAGCCTCTAAAAATACACCAGCCCGCTCCCCATCATTCATGCCAAGACCCCAGGTCTGTCCGAAAAACCGACTTTCTGTCGATTAAAAATATTATTATAAAAATCAGTTTGCATCATTTACACAATAGTTTTGTCTACACAAATGTTCGTAACGATTTGATTTACTTGTAAAGAATTTCTCTAAATGAGCAAGGTCTTCCTGGCTCCGAATTTCGGCAGCTTCGAGTCCAATTTCCTGGCATCGATGTCCAAAATAGGAGAGCGGTATTGTATTCATCCCGGTGTTGTATAGGTATTTGGAATTCGGAGCCGTTTGCTGGAAACTCGGATGCGGCGACGAGCATCTTTCAACTTTAATTACAATTAATTACCGGAAACTCATTAAAAATTAAGTCAGGAATTATAAATGTAGAGTCAATTTACACAAACTTGTGTTTGGCTTCACAAAAACCGTTCTAACCATGTATGCTTGCTTCAACTCCGAGAGAACGTCCGTCCAGTGCAATTAATAAAATTATTGTTACTAAATAACGATTGACTTGAACACCTCCCTGGTTTGCCATTAGATACTTCGATTTGGAATTTAATGGCGGATATGGAAATGCAACACAAATCATACAAAAAATTACAAAAATGTTAAGAGTAAATCTAAGCTATCAGGGTTGTTTGGATTGGGACATCATGTTTTGCATTATTTTTTGACACGATGGCAAAAATAAAATAAACAAATATTGCAGGAAATCAAGGTTTGTTTTATTGTTATTATTATACTATTACTATGTCTTGTTCTTGTAGCAATATTCCAAGATTATATTTATTAGACCTGCCTGGTCAATGTTACGTCCATGTTACATTGGAATGAACCATTTGCCTTCAGAATTAAAAAAGAACATTAAAATAATAGAAATAAATATCGCTATATTCCAATTCCAATACGATTTGATCAATTGAATGAACGTGCTTGTCATGAAATAGTATGTAATATTTTGGGAATAAAAAATTTACCCGTTTACAAAAGTAAAAATATCATATAAAAATCAAACTGCTGAGAGTGCGGTTACGAGGGGGGTAAGTCGATGTAAAAATTGTGGAATTTTTCCAGTCAAATAATTAAAGATCTGTCTACTAGTATATTTTTCTACTTGTAGTGATTTTTTTAAGCGAATGTGGCTTAAAATAGAATAGTCTATAGAATATATTAGGAATATAATACATCAATGCCTATGGAAGCCTGATATCAATGATATTCACGATTAAATTTCCATAAATAAATTGCTATTGGACAGATTGGACCTGGATGTATCAACGCATCCCAGCATCCGTTCAGCTACTTCAGCTTGTTCTTGGAAAGAGAAGTGGATTAGGTAACCATTCGATATGCTCTCCAAACCTTAGAGTGTATATGTATAATTATATTAGAGTCTATATTTCAAACCCAACCTTATAATTTAGACTGAAATTGTCCCCATGTGCAAGCATTTTTAAATTCTTAATTTCGTTTCTACGGTACCCCGGAAACGCTAGGATTAAATCGCTAAACACAAGAAAATCTCACTTTGTCTCCTCTAGTTACATGTATTATTAACCCTAAGCTCCAATCACATAATAATATAAACCGTCCAACGAATGTACTGATGTATCGTAGATATAACGTTTTTATAACGTTTCATACACATCGAAACATGTTCACAGTGAAAACTGTGTTTTAAAATATAAAAAATGCATGAAGTATCGAAAATCTCAAATTGCCCCAACCATAGAGCAAAATTACATACGTCATTCAAAAGCACTTGATTATAGCTTTCGAATGACGTATCAAATGATTAATCTCAATTTTCCCCAACCATAGAGCAAAATTACATACGTCATTCGAAAGCCCTTGATCATAGCTTTCGAATGACGTATCACACATATATGTTTGTAATTTGACCTCTTTGACCCCTCCCCACCCGTCAGGGGATGACCCCACCCCCAAATCGTATACGTCATTCGAAAGCCCTTGATCATAGCTTTCGAATGACGTATCACACATATATGTTTGTAATTTGACCTCTTTGACCCCTCCCCACCCGTCAGGGGGTGACCCCACCCCCAAATCATATACCCCATTGAATAGCCCTTGATCATAGCTTTCCATCCATGTATCACACATGGGGGGTTGCAATTTGAAAAAATGTTGACGTTTGACCTTTCTCCCCTTGACCTTTGACCTTAAGGACCCCCAAACGAACTTGACCTCCGCTTGGATGTCTTATATAAATATCCGAAAGAAAAATTTCAAAAAGTTAAGCCGTTCTCGAGTTATCGTGTTTACGGACGGACAGACAGACAGACGGACGGACGGACGGACGGACGGACGGACGGACACCAGACCATTCGCATTATGTATCTACGATACATAATAAGCGATGATTATAAAGCCTGTCCTATCCTGTGCTTGCTTAAAATCTACTATGTGAAAGCAAAATGGTTGAGAACCGTTGTAGTTTATTATGTATCGTAGATACATTATGCGAATGACCTGGTGTCCGTCTGTCTGTCTGTCTGTCTGTCTGTCTGTCCGTCTGTCTGTCTGTCTGTCCGTCCGTGAGCACGATTACGGGCGAACGGCTCAATATTTTAAAAATTTTCTTTCGGGAACTTATTAAGGACGTTTAAGCGGAGGACAAGTTCGTTCGGGGGCCATGTAGGTCAAAGGTCAAAGGGATAAGGTCAAAGGTCAAGATTTTTTCAAATACTAACACCCCATGTGTGATACATCGATGGAAAGCTATTGTCAATGGCTATTCAATAGTGCATATAAATTTGGGGGTGGGGTCACCCTTTGACCAGTGGGGAGTGGTCAAAGAGGTCAAACCACAAACATATATGTGTGATACGCCATTCCAAAGCTATGAACAAGTGCTTTGGAAAAACGTATGTAAATTTACTCAATGATTGAGGCAATGTGAGATTTTCAATAATTTATGTATTTTGAACATTTCAAAACACAGTTTTCACGTTTAACATGTTCAAAAACAGTTTCGATGTGCATAAAGCGTTATAAAACGTCACATCTACGATACATTTCTACAACGTTGGACGGTTTATTAAAATATCGTTATCTGACTACAAAAGTTTACCCTCTATTCAATATAAATAAACCGTCCAACGTTGTAATCATGTATCGTAGATGTGACATTTTATAATGTTTTATGCACATCGAAACTGTTTTTGAACATGTTACACGTGAAAACTGTGTTTTGAGATGTTCAAAATACATATTTTATTGAAAATATCACATTGCCCCAATCATAGAGCAAAATTACATACGTTTTTCGAAAGCACTTGTTCATAGCTTTCGAATGACGTATCACACATACATGGTTGTAATTTGACCTCTTTGACCCCTCCCCACCGGTCAGAGGGTGACTTCACCCCCAAATCATGTACACCAATAAATAGCCCTTGATAATACCTTTCCATCGATGTATCACACATAGGGTGTTACTATTTGAAAAAATGTTGACCTTTGACCTTTCCCCTTTTGACCTTTGGCCTACAGGGCCCCCGAACGAACTTGACCTCCGTTTAAACCTCCGCAATAAGTTCCCGAAAGAAAAATTTCAAAATATTGAGCCGTTCGCCCGTAATCGTGCTCACGGACGGACAGACAGACGGACAGACGGACAGACGGACAGACAGACAGACGGACACCAGCTCATTCGCATAATGTATCTACGATACATAACAAGAATGATTTTTATGAAAAATTATTCAATAAATATAACAAGAGGAATTCCACAGGAATTTCAATTAAAGGTAATGATTATTTAAATGATTCCCAAATGTACACAATTTTGGTTCACCAAATTTTGAATGACGATATTGAATGTCAATATTACATGACACTATTTAATAATTTATTAAGCATTGTAAACAATTTATGCGAATACCTCGTCCGTTCGTCTGTCTGTCACGTCGATAACAGAAGAAGCGCCGCTTGCTTCCCATAGAGTCACCAAATTTTATAAACATGTTATAGGGATCCATACTGAGGCTAAGCTTGGAAAACGCTCAAATTGACCTCCCCCCCCATGGGGTTTAGTCTATCGCCCCAATGTTAAAAAATGAAATTTTTGAAAATTCTGGTAACACATAATTATCCATACAATTACTACTACTGTACCAATAGTAATCACAGAAGAGGTGTGCATAGTAATGACAAGACCATTTTATCGGCCACAGCCCCCCCCCCTGGATTTTAGCCTATCCTACAATGTTCAATTTTCACATAGACTATACACTATAGGTAACTCAAAGCTGGAGTTTGGGTGTGTATTGAGAGTTCGTTCACAGCTTGGAATCGCTTCAAATCACTTACGTAATAACAAATCAATCAAAATACTGCTCTCTGGACCGTACTTGGAGACGGCCAGAACACTTACAACCGTTCTGCAACCGTTTCTAGAACTCAATCAGAAGGGCGCAACGGCAGACTAGACGCCGGGACTAACTGTTGAAATCGGTTTCGGTATTCCCAACTTGATCTCCCAGTTATTCCTGGACTGTAAGTACGGGAAGTAGAAGGTAAATCATGAACTCGTCTGAGATCGCAATTATTGATAAGTGGAGGGAGATCAGATACTCAGACAGCCATCGGTACTACTTTCAAGGATTCGCCATTTATATGGTTTTCTCATTCTTCTCCATATCTCTCAACCTCACTGCTCTCATTCTCGTCTTTAAAAAACAAAAGTAATGGTTATTTTTAATTTGGATTTTGAAGAACATTAGTTGGCTTTCATGGAACCTACAAATTAAATGGTTTCATCAGAGGAAATTGAAAAGGTTGAAAAATCAGCCAATTTGACATTCATTTCGTGTGTATATTTAAAACAACGGGTCATGTGAATAATCAGAGTCATTCTACAGGCAGACAACCTATGTATTTTAATTTTGAGATTATTTTTAAAGTCTCCAATAGCCCTTGATAATGTCATTAAATTCCATCCATGTATCACAGTTAGGAAGTTTCTTTTTCAAAAAATATTGACCTTTGACCTACAACGCAACACCTTCAAACAAATTCGACCTCCGTCTAAAGGTCCTAAGTAAATCCACGCAAAAAAATCAAAAAGTTTAACCGTTCTCTAGTTATCGTGTTTACGGACGGACAGCCAGACGGACAGACACCGAACCATTCGCATTATGTATCTGCGATACATAATAAAAATTTGATTATGTTCGACTCTTGCACAGTTCAAGACTCAAAACTGAAAAAAAAAGTCGCAATTTATAAGTTAAAAAGTGGATGATTATTCAAATCCCTTGAAATATAAAATTTTTTTAAATCCGCAAGTATGTTGTAATTGTGTCCTAATTTCTAGAGGATCTTCCTACTTCCTAATCAACATCTTCTTATCAACTGTTACACCGCAAATAATTACCTATCTTTTATTGCTGGATCAACTTGGCGTAATTGATTTGTCTGGAGAATGGTCATGTGGATTACCTCTTACGGTCGTAGGTTTGTCATACGAACGGCTGAAAACTCCAGGATTCTGAACTCTCAATTTCTCGTTGGGGAAAGTGTTTCTGATGACTTGGGGCTTTGCGTTCCTACTTTCACTTCCGGCCGTTTGGTCAACCGAGCAGTTTGTTCCTTTGAACGGGAAACCGTACTGCAGAAAAGTATATTATTTATAGCTTATTTTAGATTTAATTTGATATTTTCTAAAAAAATTGAACTGATTTTTAGGGATTTTTGAAAATACATTCGTAATACGATGGCAAAAAGCCAAGTGTGTTATTTTATTTTATAAAGTTTTTGAAACCTTTAAAGATTTTACTGTATTAAGGGAATAAAATCCATCATACATATGAGGAATTCATTTTTTTAGAAACACAAGATCTTGGATCAAAAATATTCTTACATGGTGGTGTTTAATTTGGAAAAAAATCCGCAGAAACCTTTGCTGGGATCCATGACCATGAAAATCGTGTACGAAGGGACTCTATTTCTGGTTCTTCATCTTTCCCCTGCCATCCTTATAATTTACTGTAAGTCTAATTAATCAATTAATTAGTTAAAATGAATCAATCCAATAACATGTATTGTTTGAATTGGAACTCTTTTAAAAGATCTCATCAAAATCAAGTTTCGAATGAAATTTCTAACCAGAAATGAGGTGGGTTTGGATCTTTTAACTTGATTTTAAGCGGAGATTATTTCAGATTTTTTATAAAAATCGTTATTTAATTCCAGACATTCCCAGAGGCTTTGAAGATGAAGCTTCACAAAGTTCGGCTGTTATTTTGGTATTCAATTTCCTTCGTGTTATTTTGGCTTCCTTTTGGGCTCATCTACTTTCTAACAAGTGTATTAGAAGACCCGAGAGGGAAATCAAATCAGATCCGTGCTCAGGGTGCTCTTCAAATCATTTTTTATCACATGGCTATGTTTTTTTACCTTTTTCATCCTATACTTTACCTTTGGGCTCATAGTAAGTTGTTTTTCTCTGATTTTGTAAAATGTTTCTCTTGTGCCAAGAGAGAACGAGAACGAAAGCTGGAAGTTGGCTTCATCACATCTGCTGCAAAGCAAACCGTAGTTGACTTCCTGACTCAGCCCTAAATGTTTTAATTACAATTTATTGAGGATAAATTAATTGTGAGTAGATCAAAGATAGGTTGGATCAATAAAGTCGGTTTAATTAAAAATTTGTCTGAATGAACTACAGTAATTAATTGCTTATTAGTTGCGAAAACAGGTTTTCTAATAAAATAGACCGTCCAATGAATGTACTGATGTATCACAAATGTGCAGTTTTTCTAATGTTTTGTACATATGAAAACTATTTACGAACAATGTTCAACATGAAAACTATTTTTAAATAGACTACATGAAAACAGTGTTTTGAAAAGTTCAAAATGCATGAAATATCAAACTCTCAAAGTGCCCCAATAATAGAGCAAAAAACTACTCCAAGCAGCCAATAAAGCCCAGTCAATCCGATACATCGGTGTGGCGGATAGACCGTAGAAACGCAGAGGAGCTTGGGGCCATCGCAATTTTTTAAAAAATCGAATCTTAATACTTGAATACATTTCTGTACAAATTTTCATGACCTAATTTTAAGGCCCATGATACTGAGGGCATGTCAAAGTTTCGACTTTTTTCAGGTCATTGCAATTCCAACTGAAATGGGTTTGGTAGATTGACCGTACGGGAATAATTAGACTTGGGGCCATCGCAATTTTTTCAAAAATCGAATCTTAATACTTGAATACATTTTTGTACAAATTTTCATGACCTAATTTTAAGGCCCATGATGCTGAGGTCGTGTCAAAGTTTCGACTTTTTTCAAGGTTTTATAAGGTTATATTTAATTCTTTCTATAAATTTTATCATTCGTTTCCATAGACCCGGTGGGGTTTTTGGACTATAACTATTGAACGAGTTGGCCATTTCAGTCCAGTTTTCTGCAGTGCCGTGGTTTGGTTGTGATACAATTTTATGCAAAATTTCAGAGGGCTAGTGTAATCCATGATGGAGATAATCTGACCACAAGAATTACGGGACACACGGAAACGACGATCATATAAGCCCATTTGACTGGGCTAAAACTCTGTTTGACCTTAGATTTTGATTGATGTATCAGACATAAATGTTTGTAATTTGACCTTTTCACCCCTTATAAAATTATTGAGCCGTTTCACAGTGATGACCTTCAATGCCAGACCAGAACGGACGGACAACCCTGAAGTTAATAAGAAGTTTTACCCCTGAATAATCAAATTACGTGAAATTGTGTTGTTGTCTGTATGTGCCTGTCGTAGTAGTTGTTTAGAAAATAGGCTTGGAAAATGTGTTGTAATAAAACGTATAATATACACCTCGGCTGACAGTTATTAGTTTAAAATAACTTTTGACGATTTTAATTGCCGAAAGTTAGACCATGTGCATGTGTAAGATATGAGTATCATGGAAGACTAGGTGGGTGGGTATAGGGAATTTAATCAACTTCATTTATTCACAGGCCATAGTAGTATATAGTGCATTCTAATTTAGTGGCACCCAAATCAATAGCGATTTACCACTATTCTTGGGGTAAATCTAAAGCTCTTGATGTCTATATATAAATGATATATGAATGATATTACTACACTATATAATCATAAATTCATACAAATATACAGACCCGTCGACATAATATGCTATTTACGTATGGTTAAGATTAATTAATTAATGATAGACTCCCGTAAAAACGAAAACAACAATATCAGTACAAAACGAAAGGAAGGAGGTATCAAAATTTAACTATACAAGTACAAACTAAATGATCTATCTAATTTAATCCGGTTGATGTGGATATTGATGTGAAACAGATCACAATTGTAGTCCGAACAACAACACATACAACGTTCAAGGATTCTGATAAATAAATATACTTATACCATAAACCATAACCTAAAGAAATGATCTGCATACGGACACTTTAGAATTCAATTTTAAATTTAAGTAGATTTTCGTTGAATAAAATACAGTTACATAGCAATATTTTGTAAATACCTTCATATTTTAAATGGTTTCAATTAATTAAATGTATTATTCGAATATCTCCCAAATTCCATAAAGATCAATACGATACTAATTTTAGACCTTAAATTAAATTACCACTTATCATTTATCCAAAGAATCAAAGCAAGAAAAGAGAGGGCATGTAAAATATTGGAGGAAGCTTTTGGAGAGGTACAATTCACGGACTGTAAAGTTAGTCAAACTCATCCTCTTCCCCTTTACCCCGTCTTAAAAAACTGTTCATGGTCATGGCATAAGGCATCAAGCTATACTATTTTCTTCCAGCTAATTCATCAATGTATAATAATATTGCGGACAATTTACCGTAATTAAAACATGATAGAAACGCCCGAAATAAAAGCCTATATCATACTCGAGGATTTGAAAGAATATATTGTCCACAAATAGGCTGATTTCTTCTCTAAAAATGGAAAAACGGTTTATTCTGGCTCGTATTAAATACTACCTTATTTATATTGATGAATATTTTACCCTAATCTTTTATATTTGTAATAAACGGAACCCACGCTAACATGCATATGAATATGAAGAAAGATGGAATAAAAATTCATCTTTTCGGTAACTATCTCAGAGGGCTTTTTCTCTCATTTTTCAGTTCAAATCTCAGAGTGGAACTGCTTAGAGAATTGCCGTAACTGGGACTGGAGTTTCGAATTTAGTTATTTTTCAGTTATGTTGTGAATAAATATGATTGGAAATTTATGTTTGAAGGTCACAACGGGATTATGTTTGCAGTATGCAGTAGGCAGGACTTCAGTTAGGTTTCAAACTTATGAGATTGATAATTAAAGCTACAAATACAAAGAAGGCTGATTGTAAATTCAAAATTCATTGTGCAAGTCATTTATAAAGCCTGGAGTAGAAAGTTGTTTGAATTAAAAAATAACAGTTGAAACTGAAAGTGTTTACTTAAATTGGTCCCTGCCTATAGACAATTATCCTTATCAGAAATATACTAAATTCGAGACGGAGTAGCAATCATAATCGAACTTGAAGCAGCGGGTAATCATATCATGCCTTAACCAAAGCAGTTCAATTTACAATTGACTTAATAATTGCCTCCAGAAGGAATCCCTTGAGATGTGGTGTCACCAATCAAGATCTCGACGATTCCTCCTTGTTTTAAGCATTTTAAACTTTAATCGTAAGTTTGTATCAAATTATAAGCTCGCCTGCATAATTGAAGCTGCGATGTTATGATGTGGACCATTTTTATTCAATGTTTCCCAAGACTAAATTAATCCGTCCTATTAAAACTTAAAAATCGTATTTCTATGCTTTAAGCTGCTACCGGAGCTCCAGATCCACTACCTGACCCCTTGGTGTCGAATTCGATCGGCAAAGGCCATCCATACTATGCATTGCTATCGCATCAAGATGACCCAAAATTATTTGTACCAGATCAAGTTAAACTGCTTTCTAAATTCAGTCAAAAGCCAGTAGTGCCAAAACATTGGAAGCAAGACAATGCTCGAATAGGAGGGATTATTTCTCAAAGTAAGGGCAACTTTTCAGTAGAAGATCCAGAGGCAAAGTTACCGGAAGTAGTTCGAGATGACCGAAGTATTTTGACACCGTCTGGAACGGTATTTGAGTCGAATTCTAAAACTCATCATAGCCGAGATAGATCTGTAGAAAAACATGAGAGTAGATTTGATGACAAAAAGCGCCGACGTCATCACGAAAATAGAATTGGAAAACATGGCAGAAAATTAAGTTTGACCTCAAATGAACCGGATATTTGGAATGATCCTGATCATCCGGATTTTGAACCCGATCTTGAAATTATCGACAGCAACAAGTACGAAGGTGATGGGGCTTTGGAAGCTTTTGGGGTAAAGGGAGACACGGAAGGTTTTCTGGGGGGACATGGGTACGTTGAAGGTTCTGGAACGCTTGAAATTAGCAAAGCCGGTGGGGGCAATTCGGCTGAAAGGGATTCTGAGGTTGTGGTCAATGAAAAACTAGACATTAGGTAAAATAAAAATTACCAACCATCTTGACTAGTGATTTAAAACTTTCCGGTAATTACAATTAATTACTTTCAGTCATAAAATGGCTCAGGAATTATGTCGAACAATAAACGAAGAAATTGGTTCGGAATTGGAGGAACGGAGATCCTACTTATGGGCTCCAATAAATCAATTCGTCCCCGATCTTGGACGCGGATTCCCCCTGGTCCCCCCAATTTTTACCCCTGAATGTCTCAAGTGGAGGCTGAAACCTTGTGGTATGACCAATTTAGTTTAATACGTTTGAACGGTTAATTTCTAATTAACAGACTATTTTTTTTAATTTCAGAAGGAGCAGTTAGGAATCCGATCCTGAGTCCTTGTACTTACTGGGCCCCGATGCCCATCCGAAGTAAGGAATGCTTCCAGCTCCCAAGTAATTCTGTCGATTACGTCCGAGGCCCACCACCCCCGGAATACGGCTTCTCACATTGCCCCTGTCTCTGGCCCTGTACACGACATTTCGACTCGATTCAGCAATGTCGAATTGGCAAACAAACCCACCACGACAGTTTAATTGATAACATCGACGTATTTGGAGACACCAACGAATCCCTGCAAATACCGCACTATAAAGCAATGCAACTTTGCCACGGAATGAAGTCATTCATCGGTCAAACAACTCCCGTCCAGATCAAGAGCCTCCCGATCCGAATTCAGAGCTTATCGGGTGCACCTCTTAACGGTAGAAATAAATGCACGGCTTGGAGATATCTATCCTGCAATGATATTGCTAAAGATGACGATGACACAGTTGGACGTTACATAGAAGATGCTGACCAAGAGGACGAAATGGACGAAGATGAATATGACGAAGAGGACACGTTCCAGGGGAGACCATCGTACGATCGTCCTGAAGAAGATCATGATACCGCTGCAAACACTGTAAAAAATTCATCAGACGATTCGGGAGATGAGGATGATGTGTTACAGGGCAAATCACTGAATTCTCGTCCGGACAAGGACGAAGACGACAACAGCGGTGACAAAGAATATGACGAAGAAGACACGTTCAACGGCAGACCTCATGTCAGGCATGCACGAGAGGTGAACACGGACGGTATAGGAACTCATGCTTCCTTTACCTTGGGATCAAGTTCAAAAACAGCTTCGCCAACGACTCTGGACAATTCGACTGGACAAATCGAAGCAACAACAAAACTGAGAACCCAAAAACAGTCAAAAAATTGTTTAAGAAAACGAAGTGCTCAAAAACCTGAAGAATCTATTGAAAAAGCAACTACCAACGAAGAGATAGAACCACCTACTAAAAAAGCAATTGAGGAGACAGAAGAAGCGTTTGAAGGACCAACCACCACAGAAGCGATTCAAGAATCAACTGAAGTAGAGACTCAGGAACCATCGGTTACAGAAGCAACGGAAGAAGCATCTGTTGCAGAAGCGACGGAAGAAACGACTCAAGATGCATCTGATACAGAAGCGACAGAAGAAACGACTCAAGACGCTTCTGTCACAGAATCGACAGAAGAAGCAACGGAAGAAGCATCTGTTACAGAAGCGACGGAAGAAACGACTCAAGATGCATCTGATACAGAAGCGACGGAAGAAACGACTCAGCACGCTTCTGTCACAGAATCGACGGAAGAAGCGACTCAAGATGCATCTGATACAGAAGCGACGGAAGAAACGACTCAGCACGCTTCTGTCACAGAATCGACGGAAGAAGCGACTCAAGATGCAACTGATACAGAATCTACGGAAGAAACGACTCAAGACGCTTCTGTTACAGAATCTACGGAAGAAGCGACTCAAGAACCTTCTACTAAACGGGCGACTAAAGAACCAGAAGAATCAGGCAGTGCAGAAACAATAGACGAACCTCCTACAACAAGCAAACTACTTGAAGTAGCAACCACTACCGAACCGATTGAAAATTCGGCTTCTGAAGAACTAACTGAACACCCAGTTACAGTTCTGGAATCGTTAGAAGAAACAACCGCAGCAAATATAAATGATGATCACATTATTACGGTTGCCCCATTACTTGATCTAGAAGATGGATTTATGTTTAATCCCATGACAAGCGTAATGACTTACAGCGACGGTAGAACAGTTCAATACGTTCGTAAGGGAGATAGATATAGTATAGAGAGAGAGTCCGAAAGTGACGAGAAACGAGAAAGTAAGGAGAAGTCAGAGAGTTCGAGTGAAGAGATGACAGGACGTAGTGACATCAAAACTACTGAACCAAGTACAAGTCGAAAGAGAAGAATGGTTCTACCAAGTCGTTTGGTGTCCACATTTAAAGGCAAAAACTTGCCGAAAAATCGACGAAAAAGATCTGTCGATGAATCATCAACAATAAAGCCAGTCGATGAGTTTATTTCGACGCAGGATGGGGTTACAAAATCGGGCTCGAAGGAGAGCGATGAGAACTATTTCATACCTGTCGGATATCAAAGTAAAAGCAAACTTTCACTAACTTTACGTTTTGGTTTAACTAACCATCAATTTCAAATAATTTATTGGATTTTAGAGGGTTAGTTCATTTTTGTTATTTTTAAAGTCCCTATCCTCGTTGACTCGTTAAAAACTCGTTTCGTCCTTTATAGCTAGCTCCAGACGAAATGAGTTTTACCCGGCGAGTCAACTAGTACAGGAATTTTAAGAATACTCACGCAGTTTCACGATTTAATTCCAATTCCAAACCAGAAAATTGACCCAAATTCATTACTCACAACCAGACCCTTAAAAATGAGAAGAACTGACAAAACGGACATAAAAACAGACACCATGCAGACAATTTAATTGAGACAAAAATTATACAATGTTATTTCCAAATTCCAGCAGTTTCGGAACCAACATCATGTGGCATATGGGTCAAAGTTGAAGACGACCAATGTAATCCAGAAATTCCAGCTGACACCGGAAACGCTGGATCTTCCCAGGACGCTGCTTTTACTTCCGGTAATTTCGTCCAGTCGACGTTACCCTGCCCAGGAGGTTGGCCTTGTTTCTTGGACCAATCGCAACCCAACCGAATCAAAAGAGGTGTGGAATTTCAAGTACGGAACTCGAAGCGTCGTCGAAATCCCCGAAGCGTCTCAGAAATCGAGGAGGGTATGATGTCGATATCCCAAATGTCGAAAATTGAAAAGAGTCCGAATTGTCGATGTGACTGGCCCTGCCTGCCCTTCTTTGATCCTATTAACAAATGTTATAACGAGAATGGTGACCTTCTGGTCGACCCCAATGGGAAGCCTGCAATGTTGCCGAGAGAAATGAAACGGAAGCAGAGGGAGCTTGTGCAGTGCTTATCGTATTTAGACAATGATGAAATCGACTGTAAAATTAAGGATTAACTCTTGACTGTTGCGTTTTTTTTTAATTCCAAGCATGCATGGTATGGTTATGGTTTCTTAAAGTTCTTGCTTTTAATGTTGTCTTCGGATGACAATAACAGGGTAATAATACAATCAACAATAGTAGACGTTCGATTTTGAATATAATTCTCATGATCGTAAATCGTATGGTGGGAGTGGGACGTATGTAGTTAGTAGTTATGGTCTGTTGTCTTTTTTATAGGTTTTGATTTTGCATGGAAATAATAATTTAGTAACTCCAAACTCAACACTAGAGCTCAAGATTCTGAATAAAGCGAAAAGTACCATTCATTTTAATACAAACTCATTTCTTTGGTATTTTATGAACAAACTAAAGGCATTTTCAGACTTCCATGTTCCATACATAGAATTAGATACCTTACGTTTATATACATCTATGGTTCCATATCACTGAAATAAGTGCCCAGGACAGGAGGGGAAGCAAGTTATTTTTTTCGGAGTAAGTTGTGCAGGGTGTTGATGTTTTAGATAAAGTCAGTATCAATTGGCCCCAAAATTATTTTTTGTGGTAAATGTTCGTGTGTACAAAAACAAGAACCTTTCCAACTTTTTTGAGAAGAACGTGAACACAGTGAACACGGACGGATCGGAATTCGGAACAGATTTATATTATCGTAACATAATCGTTGCCAATTATTGAACTTTGGACTTGAATATCCGGAATCTGGAATCCTGAATGAATTAATTTTTCATTAGTTGCAATTTTTAACATTTTTAAGTATGAAGTAAGTCTGAAGTCATAAGTTCAAAGTTGAAGTAGTACAAAGTCAAAAGTACTAAGTAGTAACAAATAGTATATCAATGTCAATACCAAATATTGAATATACAAAATAAATATGAAATAAGGCAAGCCTTGCCTTGTGCCTTGCCTGGCAAGGCAAGGCAAAGAATGAAGAAAGGCAAAACGCACAAAGTCAAAAGAGTAAACTAAACAATTCGAAGTTTTGATTTTGATTTGGTATTTTTCTTGTATTTTCAATTTTCAATTCACAATTTAATTTGATAAAAATTGCAAATTGTAACGTTATACGTGTGACTTTGTAATTACAATTTGATGGACAAATTGTGAATTGCAAATATTGAATATTGCAAATAACAAAATGATGCAAAATTAAAAAGAAAATTGAATATTTTATGTTTAACTAAAAAGGGATGAATTCACTAACTTACTTGTTGTTTTATTTATTGTATAAAATAAATAGGACCGTTTGACCCTTAGCACCGGTCCACAGACAACAGACGGAGTCCGAGCCGAGCACAGAGGACACAGAAGAGAGCAGTACAATAATACATATAATATAATGGACATGGAAGATCCATCGGATGTAGAAATTGATTTTGTTGCTGACTCAATAACTGGTATTGATCTACCCGAAGAGGTAAGAATTCAGTGCTCAAATTTTATTTTGTTATATCATTATATTCATTATACAGAAAATTTTGTATCGTGTCAATTTGTCAATGTATACAATTATACATATCAGGTAAAATATTCACAAGTTTTAATTTTAATCGTACTTATTTGTCGTTCGAGGGATCACTTCAATCCAATTAACTATTTTTACAGATATGGGGTTTAATATTCGAGAAGCTAACTCAAACCGAAATCCTTCCCCTCCGTGCCGTCTGCCGGAAATGGAAAAAGGAAATCGACGACCATTACACCGGCTGGTCAATTGACCTCAAGGACGAGTCTCCCTTCCTCGAACACATTCTCCAACTTCGAATCAAAGACTGCAAAATAATTCGGTTTGTAAACCCACCACCACCACCTCTGGGTCCTGACAAGGCCTTCAAGTACCCAGAACTTGTCAAAAACTTGCAGATCATGGAGGAGATGGGTAGGTATGAAGATCTCATTTCGCCACCAAATTTATACACGATTCTGAGAACCTGCTCAAAGACTTTGGAAGAACTCATCCTCTCTCTCACCTCTAGCCTTTTAAACAGTCCTTTCGGGCCAGATTCGGGTTTTAATTTTCAAAATCTAAATAACTTAGCCATCGTTATACAGAAAGATGCCCCGGATTACTTGGACGGAACCCTTAAGGTCCTGGAACGGAACATGTTTCACATTCTCATCGGCAAGTCAACAATGCCAAAACTGAAATCCATCTGTGTGAAACAGAACGTGGAGCTCTCAAACGCCTCAACTGCACGACTTTCCTATGACATGCTCTCATTCATTGCTAAACACGGAAATGTTCTGGAGGACATCGTTTACAACAATCATTTCATTACTGATGAGAGTGGGCTGATTGAGGGAGACGAGTTTTCGGACCTTGAAACCAAATTGCAGAATTCAGACTTGCCCTTGCTAAAGAAAGCAAATGGATTGGAAACTGTTTGCGTATCTCTGCACGGCGAAAAAGTCCCTTCTGTTAAGAACGCTTGGAAAGAACTACTACTGAGTCAAACCAAGCTGAAAATGATCCTAGCGAATAATTTACCTCTGAATAGTTTGCACTTGAAAAGTATTGTGGGTTCGAATTACCAAACGCTAGAGTTTATAGAAATCGACTGTTTTGGTGTGCAGGATCAGATTCTATTCGATGGTAGTTTAATGAGGATGTTCAATATGGCAGTATTTCAAAACTGTATAAACCTTAAACATCTGGCTCTTTGCAATATTGAAACAACAATTCCACCGAATGAAGATATTCCTAACTGGCACCTTCCTGGACTTCTCAACTTGTCACAATTACCAGCTCAACTGGGCCTGTTGGATTTGACGGAGTTTATGATTCGATCGGATGATGTCCTGGAGTTTATTCGAAATCATTCCTCATCCCTAACATCCTTCACATGCAAAAGATGCCTGGAGGAGGACATTGGGCCAAACTCTGGGATCTCGGGGTCAGTTATGGAGGAGATAATTAATGGACAGAATAAACTGAAATACGTTTGTATCGACGGTTTCAACAGTGTCAATCAAGATGAGGTACTGAAACTGAAAAGGGTCTTAGAAGGTATCGGGGTTCCTGAGGTCAATTTTCCGAATTATACCCAAGTTGCACTGATAAGGGAATTGGATTCTCCAGGGACATGGAAGGTAGAAGATTTGGACGATGACTACTTATAGTGATTATTACATTTTACATTGTTTAAAAATAGATTCTGATTGGTTTATATTATTAAAGCCCTAAATCTATAGAGGCGACATGGGAGAATTGTGTTGGATTTGTAATCCTCTTCTCCATGGGATTTGCTAATAAATGTGGACCTGTATTAAAAAATCGACGGTGGTGCCCATAAATATGTATCCTATTATCGTAATAAAGTAATAATTTAGTTATCGTTTTGACTTCTTTTGTGATATCGAAGTCAAAGAAATAAAACCAAAAGATTTAACCTATTTCATAATATGCCATTGTATTTAAATATTAATTGAAATTAATTCCTCCGTCTAATCCAGGCAAACGGTACACGGCGAACCATCCTGATTAATGATCAAGCCAACATATGCAATACTCATCATACCCATCACATTCAGATTTCTAGGATCATTATCATACAATAAATAACAATTCTGATCTTAAAATTAACGTGCAAATTCAGATTTTCAAGATTCATTCATAATTATTAAAACAATCTTAGCTAAAATATATGTACGTACATTCAGAAATCAGAATAATCAGATTGTATAAACTTGAAATAAATGTCATAATGTGATGTCTTGCAGACTTTGACACTTTTACACAATTTACACATGCATTCTTTCTAACCACAACCACTGCATGCACTGTTGATCTGGATCTGGAGCAGAACATTATATTATCCAATTCTATGAGCAGAACAGAACAGACCAGTGCAGTGTCTGTACAGATTTTAGCAGTCAAATAAATCCGATTTGGACAAAATACCAGGGATGTCCAAGATACTTCGCAAGATACAAGTTACAAGTTACAAGTTACAATTTTGTATCTAGTAACTTGTATCTTTAGTAGTGTTTGAGTTCGAGAGTATCTTGTAACTTGTATCTTAAGGCTCTGAAGCAGAAAGTAACTTGTAACTTGTAACTTAGACTTTCTTACAATGTAACAGTATCTTGTAACTTGTAACATTGGAAAAATAAAGATAACTTGTAATTAAGTTACAAGTTACTTCAGTTTTAAAGCTTCAAGCATTTCTTGTGTTACCCCATAACTTATAAATAAAAACTCAAAGTTAACACTAATGAAAATCAGCGGCTGCACGCATGCTATATGTGTTAATAATACCACTAGGTAATGTGGTAATGTGGAGTTTCTTTAATTCTCTCTGCTCGAGAATCCAAGCATCGCTCTTACACTTTTGCTTAAACATTTGGATTTCGGTTTACGTTTGCATTGTTGATGGAGTCGGTCGTTTGAAGTCTGTCAATTCACAATTTATTTAATTTTAAATATTGTAATTAAAAAGCAAACTTGTAATGGATTCAGATTCAAATCTACCATTCATATTAAATGGTTATTATTTCAAAGTCGGACAAAGACAAGGCAATAACGTAACTGCTCTATGTGAAATGTGAATTATGTGAAACTGTCCAAACAACAAAACCTTTAGAGGAGGGGTCACGTCGACGTCCAACTTTTTAATTAATTAAGCTTACAAGGGACGTAATAGAGAGATAACACTCCGATTGACTTGATTTTTTTTGTGACGCAGCTTACTAATATATAGATGACGTAACTGAAAACAATCGGTGCCCAAATATAGATTTAAAGATTCATAAAAATTCAAAGATTTAAAAAATCGGTCCAAAACTCGTCGTTTGGCAAGGGTTTGAAAATATAAAATTCGTTAATTTTTCAAATTTTTTTAAACACGCTAAACGTCAATTTGGGCACTAATTTTCTTCAGTTACGTCATCTACATAGTTCAAAGCTGCGTCACAAAAAAAATCAAGTCAATCGGAGTGTTATCTCTCCATTACGTCCCTTGTTAGCTGGGCTGTAGTAAGCAAAATGGATGAGCTAACGGAATTGTTTTTAGCGACAGTTTTGTCAGAAAAGTCAGGAAATCTCGACACCACGGCTGCAGCTGTATCGATTCCGAATACTAAAATGAAAAACGTTGATGATTTTTTCGAATTCGTAGAATTCAATGCCACTGTCACTAGTCAATGCATTGAGAAACTTGCAATTGAGATTAAGCTGCGGGTCATTAATTATCTCAGCGACCCGAATGACGATGTAAACATGCTTAACTTATATATTCAAATATAAAACAAGTATTTATCAAATATAATACGCCACTTCCTTCATCAGCTCCAGTTGAACGACTTTTTAATTCATGAACTTTAAGGTCGACACAACTAATATGAATTATCGATTTTTTACAAAAATTCAAATCTTTAGATTTCCATAAAGTACAACTCTTTAGCATTGTAAAACTCGAAAGATTTCGAAAATCGGACCACAAATCGACCTTTTATTAATTTTTGAAAAAGTCAATTTGCGTGATTTTTTTTATTTCATGATTTTTTTTAAATGACCAGGATGAACTACCGCAGATATTTCTTGCAGTTTTGTGGTTCATATTAGTTGTGTGTTCGACCGTAAAAAAATCAGACGATTCAGGCTCTGAACTTTGGGTGTTGTACCTTGTTAGTGACGGAAACTTTTAACTGTTAGCATTGTTAAAAGTTAATAAATTTTAACTCATTGTTGCATAGTTTAGCATAGCATTAAAAGTAAATACGTAGTATATTGTAAATGGTTGTAATTTGTAACTTGAAATGTAACTTAAATACTGTAATTGTAACTTGTAACTTGAGTGATAAATTCTATGCGATGTAACTTGTAACTTGTATCTTGAAGGCAAGAAGACAAAAGTAACTTGTAACTTGTATCTTGAGCCTTCGCTACAAAGTAACAGTAATTGTAACTTGTATCTTGAGCCTTTGCTACAAAGTAACAGTAATTGTAACTTGTATCTTGATACCATGTATCTTGGTCATCCCTGCAAAATACGACGCATAATATATTTGACAAATTGCGACGCACAATGTATTCAATTTCATAAGAAAATGTTCAATTGTCAACTGACATAGATTTTACTAAATATCTCACCCTACCCCAACCGTCTCTAATTTCCCGGTCCTTCTTCAAAGTACCTACTCGATGGAAGAAGAGGAATTATCGACGATCCAACCCAATGACGTCATAGAGGTGCATGCACGTACTTTCCGTAGCATTCCAGACATGCAGTCACCCCCGGGGTTTATGCCCCTCTTCCCTGTTCTGATGCCCCGGGCATAGGGCACTCATATTTTAAAATAGTAGGCGGGGCATGTTCATTACATAATGCTGGAGTTGTAGTGTGTGAATGCCCCGTATCATGTCTGCTCGGCATGAGAGGGTGAGGGAGAAGGCGAGGAGGACGAAACTCGAGGAGACTCTCTCTCTTTCCGCTGCCATCTTGGGCTCAGACACGACGTGGATTTTACATCACTCTCCAATTAATTTAATTCTCCTTGAAACTATTCCAAATTACGCGAGGAAATCCATTCAATCTGCCCTAATCAGTTTCCAGTCAACGCAGCACCAACGACGCCAAAGAATTCACACCCGAATCACCAATTTTCAAGTCAAATTTCGAGGAAAACTAATCAGTCATCATGTCGTACAGAGACTCTCGGTATGTCGTCAACTTACTTAATAAATTAACCCTCTCGTCTTCCAAAAACTGTTTATCACAAACCCCTGCGTCATCCTCAATATCATCGCCGTCCGTGCCCACGCCCACGAGGGGGATCGTGCTGTCCAGGAAGTTGGGGACCCTCGTCGGCTCCGCCGCCGCCGGTCCCAGACAGCGTGGTTGCGGTGGGGTCCTGTCGAACGCGTGGCGATTGTCCCCGTCGACAACAGCACAGACGTCAATAAGCCTATCGACGTTGTCGAAGGAGGGGGAATCTGCAGCTTTAAGTAGAAGAGTTTCAGCGTCGGTAGGGTCAGGTCACGGGGTGAGGGAGTGCTCTAGTCGTGCAGGTGGTGGGGGGTCTGAGGGACGATACCCTGTTGGGAGGAATGAGCAGAGACCGTCTTTTCGGCTCGATGCTGAGCAAGATGATGACGAGGATGAATTTTTCAGGTCAGTAGCACTGCGGGACGTCTTTTTCTGTATGTCCTTCCTCTTCTTTCTTGTTGAGGAGCCCCGCATCAAGTGCTCACTGATCCAATTCATTCGACTCGGTAGTTGTAGGTGTAGGGTTCAAAGGTCATTTGGGGTTCATATGGTTGGAATGGGGTATTTTTTTCTGTTTGATGTTGTAATTGTAACCCTGGGGGAGGGGCTCATTTATATTTTTTGGTTCTCTGAAGCACTCGATGCGTTTTATGGGCTTTCCTTATAGTTTCTAGATGATAGAGTGCATGGCTTTTTAATTTGGTGGTTGATGATGATGGGTAAGAAAATGCATGTGCTACAATGGATGTGTTTTCTTAGCTCATTCATTTGCTGAAATAGTACAATAAATATAAAATCTAGGTATTTTCATACTTGAGGATTTTTTTACTGTCAGCTTGTACCACTTTCTATATAACTTCATTTTTACTGTCTCTATAAACCTTGTCCCAAAAAATTCAAACTATTTTACATTTTAAATTTTGATAGTTTTTGAGCATTATTGTTGTGACTAATAAGTATTATTCTTGATTATAGTGGAAGCGGTGGTAGAACTGGAGGTGACCGAGGAGGTAGCGGTGGTGGATATAGAGGAGGAGACGATCGACGAGGTGGAGGCGGTGGATACTCTGCTGGAGGTCGAGGTGGAGGAGGGGGTTACGGCGGTGGCCGTGGAGGCGGTATGGCCAATGGTGGAGGATTTGGCAAACGAGATCAAAACCGAGCTGGAGAAAACCTGAGGAAACCCCGTTGGGATACCGAGAGACTTCAACCTTTCGAGAAAAATTTCTATGTCCCGTCTCCAACTGTTGTCAATCGGTAAGTTTGTTCATTGGACAAAAGTTCATAAATTCTATTGTGTATGTATATGATGATTGCATAGTTCAGCGGATTATCCATGAAGACTCTTGAGCATATAATAGTCTTTCGCTCCTATCTGATGTTTAGTTTTATAATTACTGGAATTAAATTTGTATTGTGATTTCTGATCTCAATTTTTTAGTTACGATCATTTGCATAATGTTATTTTTTACACTTTAATAGGTCCCCACAAGAAGTCGAGCAATTTTGTGTAACTAACCAGGTTGCAATGAAGGGTCGCGATGTCCCCAGCCCTATTTTGTACTTTGAAGAGGGAGGCATTCCAGAGACTCTGATGGGTTCCCTAAGACGACAAAATTTTGCCAGTCCTACTATGATCCAATCTGTTGGATGGCCCATTGCCCTGAGTGGACGTGATATGGTTGGAATTGCCCAAACCGGATCTGGAAAAACTTTGGCTGTAAGTTAACATGGCACGAATATATTTAACATTTAATAATCATAATGGACTGATGTATCGGTTCTGATCAAATTAATTTAATGCTCACAATGTCTTAATTTGTAGTACACGCTGCCAGCCGTAATTCACATCAGCCATCAACCCCGACTAGAGCGAGGAGAAGGACCAATTGCCCTTATCTTGGCACCAACTCGAGAGTTGGCTCAACAGATCCAGCAAGTTGCCAACGAGTTCGGAACTCCGTCTCGTGCTCGTAGTACCTGCGTTTTCGGTGGAGCACCAAAAGGAGGACAGGCCAGGGATTTGGAACGCGGAGTTGAGATTTTGGTTGCTACTCCTGGAAGACTTATCGACTTCTTGGAGTCTGGCAAGACGAACCTGAAGAGGTGCACTTACTTGGTGCTTGATGAAGCTGATCGTATGCTTGACATGGGTTTCGAGCCCCAGATTAGAAAGATCGTTGAACAAGTTCGGGTGAGTTTTAATTAATTTGAAGACAACATTCAAATGAGCCTCCTATCTTGGCATGATTTCACTTAATAGTGATTCATGAATGCAATATGGAGGCAAATTAAACTAGTCGGTATCTATGCCTTCGGTGTCTAGTTAAGTTAACCATAATTAGATTCCATCCTCAATAGACCGAACAAATACAAAATTGATTGATCATTATATAGACAGCCAGCTAATTTAGAACAATTGTAGTTATTGTAGAACACAACTGATTTGTATTTTTTTCTTTATTGTATCCAATAGCCGGACAGACAAACTTTGATGTGGTCAGCAACTTGGCCCAAAGAAGTTCGAGCTTTAGCTGAAGACTTCCTTAAGGATTACATTCAGATCAACGTCGGATCAGCCACTCTTTCTGCTAATCACAACATCTTGCAAATTATTGACGTTTGTCAAGAACACGAGAAGGAGAACAAGTCAGTTTTTATCCATTTTTCCTATAATTATTTCTATTCATATCGTTTATTATCTGGTATCTGAACCTTACTCCAAAATCGATTCTCTGAACAAATATTAACATTCTGAATGGGAACTTTATAAATATTTAAAGAAAACTGGAGAATTAATTCCCCTCTCCTCTCTAATCAAAATAATAATCTTCTGCACAACAGTCAATCTTATGACCTTACTACTTGACTTTGACTTACTGTTACTATATTCCTGTGAAATCTGGGTATATGTTGGGTAGATATACCGAGGTTTGTGTAAATATTGATCTTTTTAACAACTCACTTTTGAACTACTGTAAATAATGGCTTTGTTATTTTCTTTCATTTTCAATATTTCGATTTCAATAATCCTCATCTTTTCATTTTTGTGATGTGGTTGGTCGTACTTTTAACTTTAAATGATCCTTAAAATCTATTCTATTCATAAGTAATGTTTTTACTAATGAGTAGTATTGTTGTTTGATCGATCACCTGTATGATCAGAATCCAACGGCTGATGGAGGAAATAATGGCTGAACGTGAAAACAAAACGTTAGTGTTTGCCGAGACCAAGCGGAGGGTCGATGAGCTGACGAGAACAATGAGACGAACTGGGTAAAATTCCGAGAGAGTTTGACTAAATTTGCCTGTCTTGATCTTGTGGTTGTAGTTGTTTTTTGTCGATCACCGGCACCCAAACCCATCAAAAATAATGCAAAAATTGAGTAAATGGCAGTGCACTTGTATTACTGACGATTCAAATTTTGAGTGGTCCCTTTTGAATATAAAAGGCAGACATAAATTCTCCAATTTTACGAAAAATACTAGAGTAAAAGTTCAGAAGGGAAGTTAATAAAAGAGTTATATAAAGCAGAAATCGAAACCTGGAGTTATTCAGAAATTAGAGTGAAAGGTATGTTATGTCAGTTAGATTGTATGAATAACTTGAGGTGGTTTCGATTGCAGACTCCGATTACTAATCGACGAGATTGGTTTGGAGAAAGAGAACAAAACGATTGTATTTGTAGAAACGAAAAAGAAAGTTGACGATATTACGAGAACGTTAAGAAAGAACGGGTAAGAACTTGCATACATGCATTGCCATACTTTCTACCAAGGGTGCTGAGTTGATTGATTTCATTGAGAGGCTTTCGCTCTGTCACTTCTACAGAAAACTAGAAATTTAATCGTTTATCTGTTTTGTGTCATTCCTACCTTTAGCTGGCCCGCTATGTGTATTCACGGAGATAAGTCACAAGGAGAACGAGATTGGGTTTTACAAGGTAATTTACTTCATAAATTGATATTATTGTCATAGCTCAGCTACAGAAACTATTTTACCTTCGAAATAAGGCACCTTGCACCTAGCTTATACCTATGTTCTTAATCAACAGAATTCCGATCTGGACGAGCCCCAATTTTGGTAGCAACTGATGTAGCTGCTCGAGGTTTAGGTATGTAAAAGATTTTCTCTCTCTTCCCATAATAGTTGTTGCATACATCATACATTTAATGAAAATGATAATGTCAATTAAGCATAATACTAACATACAGCACTCATGACAGTCAACAGTAGAAGTTAACTAAGGTTTTGAGCAAGGTTGTCTTTCTAAGAATTTAATTTGGAGTTAAGTGTTGAATCACAACTAATTTATTTCGTTCGACGTCCATTCCCGTGTCCATAGTTTGAGCAAGAACCAGGAGCTTGTGCTGAAAACTTTCTGACTCAAACAGAGAGTTTCTGGAGTAAGTGATCTCTCTGAAGGAAGTTGGAAGGTTTGGGCTTTGGTTAATTATATTGGATCTTGTGACCAGTTGCTACAGCAGAACTGAGTGAAAGTCTATAATTGGATAAATAATTATAGATTTTGAAGCTCTTCCTCTCATTCTCTCTGAAAAAGGATCTGTTATAACATGGAAATAATGTTGGGTAATTTGTTGTGATTTAAATTGCAGAGGCACAGTGTGAAAGATGAATGAAAACTAAACGAGGATGGGAAGAATGCTGGTTAAAATTGACAAGAAATTGTCGAAACTCTTGAGTAAAGCCTTGGGTAGGCTTTGTTTGGATTTTGATGGGCTGAGCGCGATTTGATATGTTGTGCTTAGTCATCATGAACGTGGTGGCGGTGGGGACCTACTATATAGACTTGAGTCCATAAAAAGTAGTATGACGGACAGAGATTTTGTTGAGCGGAGAGCGGCGCTTCGGCTGTTCTCCAAACAAATCAAAGGTCACCCCACACTCCATCCATCCACTCAGGAAAAACCGGCATTGACATTCTCCAGTTAGAATTCTCTGTGCCTCTGATCGATCTCCAGTCTCAGTGTGTGACCTTGCTCATATTTAAATTGTGAAAAGTGTTGTCATGTCATAAGGTAAGATCTCATTCCTTCTTCGCATTCGACGTCGGTTCTCTTTATTCTTACACTTGCTAAATATAATGTTTTAAATTACAAATGCCAGTCCAATTTTTGAGGTTCTGTTTTGTTGTCTGGTTTTTAAAGCAACGTGTTTTGAATTTTAAATATGCGAAGGGGATGAGACAGGGTGATAAGTCATAGCAGGTTAGGTGCGGTTGTTATAATATGCTGTTATATATTTATTGGGGATGTAGATGTGGAAGATGTTAAGTTCGTGATCAACTACGACTATCCAAATGGAACAGAGGATTACGTTCATCGAATTGGACGAACTGGAAGGTCATCTAAAACCGGAACCGCATATACTTTCTTCACCCACAACAATGGAAAACAGGCTAAGGATCTAGTTGATGTTTTGAAGGAGGCTAACCAAGTCGTCAACCCCAAGTTGTTTGAACTTATGGAGAGCTCGAGAGGATATGGTGGTGGACGTAATGGATGTAAGTTTCGGTTTTGATTCTACATAAGGTTAACTTGGGGTTTTTATTGAGTCAAATATTCGGTGCCACATCACAGAGAACGATGTAAGCACTAAATATTGGACTGAATAAATGTCAAATGTATATGATGATTGCATAGTTCAGCGGATTATCCATGAAGACTCTTGAGCATATAATAGTCTTTCGCTCCTATCTGATGTTCAAATTAAAACGTTCAGTTACTGATTGTCTTAGCTGTCTTGAGTTCTTTGCATTTTTAACGTATTATTCTTTGGTGTAATTACAGTCCGTAACAACAGCCGATGGAGGCAACCAGGAGGTCAAGGTGGTGGACGATCCTACGGAGGAGGCGGATCCTACGGTGGTGGTTTTGAATATTAATGCCACTGACATCTCTAGCAGAAGAACCATTCATCAATCTCACTTTTAATTAATTCCAGGGTTTTCTCCTTTATGTTAAATGTTAGGTACTTAGATTTATGAAATGTTTATTATTATTAGATGTATCTTTAATACTTAGTTTTAGTTCAATGGTAACCGCATTGTCTAAAGTGGTGAAAGTCTGTTTGGAACTTTTCAATGACAGTTATTTGGAGTAATAATGAATGACGGTAAATTGTTTCGCTTTAAAAAACTTACTTGTCTCATTTTAAACTCGGAAGTTCATTCATAGTATTCAATGTTAAAGAGTGATTACCAAAAGATTCCTAATATCTCGTTTTAATTTTATGGTTTGTACGCGAGTAGTAGTCTTATTAAAACGAAGTGTGATAATCATTATTAGAGTAGTTACTTGATATTGCAATGCACACTTGTTCCAGTATAATATTATTATTGCTACGCTGCTAATGTAACATCGGGTTTGAGACTTTTGAGAGAAAGGCGGATTCGGTTTACGACGTTTACGTTTAGTGAATCGCTGAGAGGGGTAGTCTCCCAGATATCGAATTACTCTTAGGTTAGTCAATCCGAACCTTGAGATAAAAAAGTAACTCTGGGGCTGGAGTCTCGAATGTTGGGGCGTTGACGTAGGATTTTTATCAATGTCGTGCTATGATTTTGGTATTCAGTTTAAGTTAGAGATTTTGAATTTTCGACTCTGTTATAATTCTTTTTACCGTACACAGAATTATATAGATTAATTTAAACGACTCCGTTGGGGAATGAGGGGGTCGGCAACACAACAAGTAACTTGTCGATGTTTATAATATCCAGAAAATAAATTGGCGAAATAATCAAACTGATCGTTGTAACTTGAAAACTTTATTCATTTACATAATCATAAACCCATCGGCACATTATAATATAATTGTTTCATACATTAAAGTCGAGGCGGTATTCCCCATGCAGATGCAGTAGGACAATCTTGTAGGATAGATATATGGGCCTTGGATACTCGATTTCCAGGTTGGACGGCTTCGTTGCCATGGAGACCCGATTTCCGTTTTACACGATTTGGTGGAATTAGTGACTGGAATTTGTATTCAATTAGAAATCGTGCTATTCAAGGCCCTAAATCTATAGCGACAAGATTCCAATGAGGTTGGATCACTTGCCTTTAAAATTTTCTCCTCACTTTTCCGGGACCAGTTGAACAATTAATTTCTTCGGGATGCCCACTCCAAAAAAATTGAGAATGGTGTCAAAATTTAGAAAAATCTCTTGGAAATGTCCTAACGTTTTGGATTTGCCGAAATTCGGCAAGGGTGGCCCGTGGGCATTTTTTTAAAGAGGCGTTTTCGGATAGTTGCCAAGGGGGGGACCCTATCTTCCCTACGTTACCTATGATCTAAAATAACAAGTCCCGGATAATTGAGGAGAAAATTTTAAAGGCAAATGATCCAACCTCATTGGAATCTTGTCGCTATAGATTTAGGGCCTTGGTGCTATTCAATTTTGATTAGAGGTGTCCATTCTAGTCTTGGAAGTGTCGCAAGTACAGAGCTGTTGTGAAGAACATTTGCTTCTAGAAAATGTCGGTAAGCGAAGAGGGCGATTCTGCCCCCACATGTTGCGTCGCATTGAGACCCAGTATCATTCTGAGGAACCTCATTGTGCCTGAGAACATGTGGACCGAGTTCCCAAGAGGTATTTATTGACAATCTTTACAAATTTATATTTGAATCTAAAGTTTCATTGCCGAATTACCACCTTGCCTTGTCGGTATCAAAGCTAAAGCTACACTTGTGCGTTTGAACAGGTTTGGGCTACAGCATCACGGACTACTTTCTCTATCAGCCAGGATTTCCAAAGGGCTCGAGGTTGTCAGTGACTTCACCGTTGCGGTATGGACTACCATTTGAAGAGGTCTACATTGAAACCAAGGACAAGGTTAGGATTCATGCCTTCTTAATACTTCAGAAGGAGCCGATTCATGAATGCGCTCCAACTATCATATTTTTTCATGGAAATGCTGGAAATATTGGGGACAGGTTGGTGATTTCAATATTTCTAGGTATAATTTAATAAACCGACGGTTGATTCATGAAAAATTTGCATATGATTTAACTTTTAGATTGGGGAATGCCAAACAGATGTTTAACGACTTTGGGTGCAACATTCTTCTCGTTTCTTACAGGGGGTTTGGGCTTTCAGAGGTTAGTTCTAGTTTCGGTTTTAAATTGAATTTAAACTCCATCCCCAAATTTTGTGATTGTAAAATGTGCATTCTTTGTAACTGCAGGGCTCTCCATCGGAGAAGGGACTGTTTCGTGACGCTCAAGCGGCCTTTGACTATGCGGACAGTCGAGATGACTTGGATTCCAACAAGTTATTCGTTTTTGGACGATCTTTAGGTACGTCCAAGGGGATGTAAATTTTAACTTTATTAGCATATAATTAAATGACTAACTGTTGTGGGAAATCATTGAATCAGGTGGGGCCGTTGCAATCGATTTGGCTTCCAGGGCAAAATACTGCAATCGCTTGGCAGGCCTGATTGTGGAGAACACCTTCACAAGCATCCCCGATCTGGCGAAACATCTCTTCCCGTTCCGAGCTGTAAAGTGGCTGCCAAAGTTCTTTTTCAAAAATCGGGTACATTTTTTTACGGAATTCGACGACAATATTAAGCAAATACTTGTGTACATTTTGTTTTTGTTTCTGTTTGAATAGTACGAAAATTCTGGTAAAATGGGGTCGATCAAGTGCCCAACTCTCTTCATCCGTGGTTGTAAAGATGAGATGATGCCTGAAGAGATGATGATGGAGCTTCATGAAAAATGCGCAGCGCCTTTAAAGGAGATTAAGCTCTTTCCTGACGGAGATCACAACGATACTTTCGAGTCCGAGGGATACGGTTCTCAAGTTTTACGGTTCATGTGCGAGGTACGATTCCTTGGACACAATATATAATTTTAGATGTAGAAATGAAAGCTAATGATAATGATGGTTGTTTTTTAGGCTCTTGCTGCGGGTGAAGAAATTCGAGTAGCGGGACTCAAGAACTAAATGCCACAGCCTGATTGTTATTTCGTCAACTTTGTCAACTAACAACATCAACTCTAGCCAATGACCACGGGACTCGATATCGTTTAGTTCGTAGATTGATATAATATGAGAACGTGTGTATAATAAACTGTGTAGTCCTATTAAGCGAACTTATTTTAATTACTTGAATGCAAATAAATCTGTAATTTAAAAAATTTGATAGTTTAGCCATATTATCCTAGAAGCAGATTGCAAGCATTCCATACAACGCAGAGAAGTTAGAAAGGTTGACTTCGCAATCGCAGACTCGTCTACTTAATTGTAATTCAGACCAGACAAACTTACCAAATGACCATAAATGTAAAATAATCCTATCATTTCTGTGTCAAAAATTCTTTAATTCTGCTTAAATTCTAAGCAAATTGTTTAGAACATAATTAGCCTACTCTGCAGTCCTTGAAGTACTTCAAAATTAAACCTCAACCTATTACGACAACTCTCAAAACCCATGTCACGTCGATGACGAATGAGGATTCATACTCCAAGCCCACATGGACGATGGAAGTTGTAGACGAAGACAGATGAAGTTGATGTATCCGTTTCCACTTAAAATGTTTCTTGAAAAGAAACGCATTCGTATCGCCATTCATATCCTCCCCAACCCGAAAAGTGCAACCCTAAAAAACGGATTGAACATCTGAAGTTTGGTCGGGCAACATCTGAAACCCGCTCCAAATGGATTGGACTTCTAAGTTTTAAGTTTTGACTGACTCAATAATATTCCGTTTATAACCCTCTCAATATACGAATCTAAAAAGCCCGTCTTAAAAAATTCCAAACCCCACAGGACTACCCTTTACACGTTTAAAAAACATCTTATAGAATTTCAAAAGTAAGAAAAAAATCAGCTAAAAATAGCATGCTTCTTGAGATGATCATGTTGACTAAATTATCCTTTCCATACCGAGAGTCATAACTTCAAGATCAACTCTAGCCCAATGAACCAAACCACACGTCAGCTTTCCTGTGGCCACCACCAATGCAACAAGCTAAAAGCTAATACATTTTGTGTGATTTTTGACACTCGTCTTAAACTGCATATTGAAACAGGCCTTAAAATCTCACCCTTATTTAGCTTGTGAGGCCTGAATTAGTCGGCTTGTAAATGCATATGGAAAGCAGTATGGATGCATATTTATTTATATATTTTTAAAGATGGGATAAATTATAAATTCTTCTGAGCTTTATATGATGGGAGAGATGTGCATCTTCTTTGGTATTTTAATTTCCCCGAAGAAAATCGGTAAATCGGCCCTCATGCGTGCCAAGTCACGAAATGCTGGAAATGGAGAAATGATTCGAAGGCTAACAATAGTAAAATATTATGAATCTTACTCTACAGCAGAAAGTACAATAGAATTCGGTGTATAAGGATTTTATTAGGATTTACAATCAAGGAATCTACCTCATCTTGTGTATGCATTTGAGAGATGAGATCTGTTTTAACACGAGTTCCTACTCGGAGAATGATTAAAACTGTTCAAGTATTTTAAAAGGGGCTATTATTTATAAGATGATGATTGGTAAGGTTATTAATTTATCAAATTGCTCAGTGTATACCCCTCAGCTAAAAGGACATTGTTCTAATCTTATCGAATTTTTTACTTGAAGCAAGTGAAATTTTAATCCAATATATTCCCGTTGGGCCATCAGCCATCACGACTTCTTAAAATTAGTTAGTCAGCACACTTTACGGATTATTTTTCGAGGTACTTATTGTCATAATACATTTTTGGGGGATGCTATTTTAGGCAGGCATCATCGGGGTTTACTTATTACACATTTAAAAAGTCAATTTTATAAATTATGGGATTTTAACGCTTTCAGTCCTCTAGAAACGGTATATAAGAATGTGTACCCGGTAATTAAATGAGGTTTTTAAAACGTTTAATATCCCAGTGATACGAACCTCTAAAGTTCTGTATTCAAAATCCCGTTAACAATCCCGAATTTTAGTCACTCAGAATCCAGACGAAATCAAGACTGTATTTATAAAAGACGGAGAAATAAAATATATTTTTTGAAATAAATTTGGAATTTCGAAATAAATACTGGTAGAAGCGGTAAATAGGACCATAGGACGTTATTTTAGATTTTAAATTTATGGAAATTCCTATTCATTTCCAACTTATTGTGTTTCAAATTTCAAACGACTGTATTTATGAAGATTAAAGTTAAAAATGATTTTAAAATATAGGTTCTCAATCTGAAATACATGGAATATAGATAAGAACGACTATTTTTAAACGACTAAAAAGTCATTTCATTAAACAAGCATAAGGCAAACTATTTTTTTTTACAAAACCATTAAGATAAACATGCGTTGGATAATTTAGAAATAAAAGGTAGCGTGCGAGCTGGGAGTTAGGTTTCATTTCTTTATATGATTATGTGATTATGTAAAAGCGTGGAACTGACTCTTGAATGGAATTACACCAGGCTTTTTTAGTTTCCATGAATGACTTGGTTTTGGGAATGTAAGGAGCTTAAAGAGCAGGAGATGACGAAGGAGGAATATTAAATAATTATTTTTAAAAGAAGTCGAGCTTGAGAGATTAAAATTATAAATTCATTTCTAAAAGCTATTTTTATTCCAGCATTTCCGCCCTGTTTTTTTTCACGGGAATAGAGTGAATTAAGTCCTTAATTATGTCTTTAAATTTAAATGTTTGTAAATCTTTCGTCTTCGTGTGTCCTCAAAAGTGTATGGAAATGAGGAATTACGATCCATTAGGTGTCAAGTCCTACAACATGTTATTATCATACCGTATTTCCAGATTGTAGTTTGATATCTGAATCAAAACTCGGGCTGTGAATCTTTATGTATCGGCTTTAAATAGATCCACCCACCCGAAATAAATCCCCACCATTTAGGAGGATATTAAAAATATACCCCTCAATCGGTTAACTAAAGATGAATTTAATTAACTATTTAAACTGTCTATAGAATAAATGCAAATGAATCAGCTAAAAATTAAACCCAACATTTTGCCATTACATTGAATCTGATTTCATGAAAATACCAAATAACCTCAAAGACTGGTTTAAAAAATGTATACCCTAGCATTCCACCCCGAATTAAGTCCCCATGTCGATTTAAAATGTTTTAAAACATCTGCATTGTTCGGCTTGATAGAAATTTGAGTTTTTTTTAATGTTAAGTCAGTTTGTGATTATGGCCCTTAGGGATCATATTTTCATATAAGCTAAGCAATCATTGCTTTTCTCTACCTTTAAATAAAATCTTAAAACGGAATGAAAAGGGTGTTATTATTACGAGGAGACACATTAGAACCTGTACAGTTCCACTTCCTGCTTAAACCTTTTTTCAAGTAAAAAGCTCTGATCTCTTATTATTACATCATCTGTTTTTATGGATTTTATGACAATCATTGCTTTTTAAGATTTTTCACAAGTCCGTGTTGTTCCACCCGACGGAACAGTAAGTATTTCACCCGTTCTTCACGAATCTCTGTCATAATAATCACATTCCAAATCCATTATCATCCTCCTCGTGGTGGTGCATCGTGCCTTACTAATGCCTTAAAAATAGTTTCTCGTCGTCAGTTAGTCATCGGAACCTGGAGTTCAGATTCAGCGGAATCAGTACCTAAAGAGTAATAAGATATGTTACAGCAGGTTAAAATATGTGTGATAAGAGCCCTAAGGAACTTGCTCAAAGACAATAGAGGGACATTATTCATTCCAGGAATTAAAATCAGTGCTGGAATTTCACACTCGATTTAAATTCTGAGGAATTCTTAAAGCATTCGTTGGCAATAATATTATGGCGTGTGGAACTGTTTTAAAAGCGTTTCAAAACTTAGTAAAATAGTCTGGAATCTGAAACTTTTGTCTGTTCTAATAAAGCGGTATGGATTTTAAGTTATTTTATTACAATAGTGCTCGTCATCTTCAGGTGGCGTAGGATTTCAGATATCTTTTTACAGTTTTTGTACGATTAAAACGTATTCGTTTTGGATAGTCAAAACCAATTCTATACAAACTGAACTTTACATTAAATGTAAAGAATAAATTCCTCCTGCCTGTCGCTTAAATAATCATTTACTTCCCGTTAACAAGCTCATGAACATGATTTAACATATGAAATGAGATGTATAGCTACAGTTTGTGTCTTGTACGTTCCGTAATTGAGATTTGAGCCGTCCGATTCCCTGATCCGGCATATCCATAATCCACTTATCTCTAGCCATTTATTAGATCCTGTAACTTGAACCCCTCTCATCCTAAATAGACTTTAAATTAGCATCATTTTTTGTTCGAAATTAGGAGTCAGAAAATGTCAATTTCATTCACTAAAAGCCATATACACCTATACAACTTGATCGGGAGTGAATAAATTGAGTGGAAGTGATGAATGAACTGGAAGAGATTACATGGCATATTCCAGACTCCTTAGAGAATTAAGTTTATGGATATTTACTTTTATTTTATGTCCCTCTTCCTTTACGCCAAGTAATAATCTGTTATGAATGGAGTCAAAGGTGTTTAAAATTGAGGATTTTAAGTTTTAACATTTTAGGGGGTTTTAAGCTCCGGAGCATTTGCACTAAGAAAAAGCTCTTCTTGCATTTTAGGAATAATAATTACGACTCGGCCAACGACACGTATACTTTACGACAGTTGACAGTCCTGAATATCCTAGGAATACATGCCGATTATTGTCCAAGTAACAAGGATGAGGATTTCCATGAGAAATGTGACGAGCTTTGGAATTAGAGGAAGTCGTGTCAACGTCCATGTCAAGCCGGAGGAGCCTTCTTTAGACGTCTCTTGGGGGTAGTTGGAGTTTAAATTTGTCATCGTGTTTTAAGCATCGGTTGCAGATCGTATGTGGATTTAATACTATGGGAAAATGACTATAAAATCAGTTGGGGTGATCGTTACTTCCTTTCGTTAAATTCATGTCTGTCTGTTACTGCTTCCTGGGACTTGAAATGTCGAAATCTGAAGTATTTTTGTGGTATTTCTGATTGGGAAATTATGAGACTTCAAAGTATAGGGGGCTTTAAGGCTAAAATTACTCTATTAAGTCATTTAATTGGATGTTTTCTGTATCTTAATTGACTGCTTTACTTTTACCAGGCCTTTTTCTGTAGGAACTGTATCAATTAAGAAAATTAAAAGCTGTAAAAATTCGTCCCTAAAAATAATCGATTTTCAATAATATTAATAGTGAATCGACAGTTTTAAATCTCATCGATGTTGTGTTTTGACATAGATTAAAAACTCATCGACGCTAAGGAACTACCACGAACGGACATGAGAGTTTCCAAATCTAACTCACACAAGAAGAGTGACACTAAATATCATATTCTAAACGTAAAAGACAAGAGCTTATAACTGCCTCCGTCCGTCGGCAATTACCATAAAATCCTAATTTAAGACGAGGTGGTCCTCATTCTCCATCTTAGCACGTTTACTTATTATTACTTAAAAAATGCTATGTATAAACTCCAACCTATTTTGTACTCTCTCACAAAATAGAACTAACTGCCTCTGCTCAGCTAGGGAATAATAAATCCCCCACAATAACTTCTTGAAGGTCCGAAGGAGGTCCGGATGGATTAAAAATTAAAACTACTACAATCTTTTTTAAAGACTCCTCGTCGGTTTCCATGATTTTACACGTTTTTGTCCGTTCCATGTATATTTTAAGGACTCGGATCATCTTCCATGAAATGAGTTAATGGCCTTCCTTCTGAGGAAACGAAGCCTTCTTTTACGAACAGAAAATGCTAATAAAAAAGTTTGGAAAATATGGGCAGGTGTGGAGTCAAGATCCGTGTCAAAGGGTTTCTCCCAGGAGAATATCACATCTTTTGCGGTCTCCACACTTTTTTACATCTAATGGCCCTTGCTTCCTGCCTTGGCCAACTTTACCTTTACATGCTCAGTCAAACCCAGACTTGAATTACATTACGTTTAGTCTTAGAAAAATACGTAAGGATCTAACGATCGTAGGTTAGACTGGGAAATGTCGCTTGAAAACTACGAAAAAATCCGATATTTTGACCCCCACGGGTTCAATTTCTAAAGATTTTGACGAATTTTTTAACTGTGGATGCGTCAAGACCTAAGCTTTTCAAAAATCTGTTCAGACTTATTATTGGCCAAGTAGTAAAGGAGGAGCTTTTAAACATTTAAATGCAGAATTTTATATATAAGGATACCTAGTTTCGAATTTACGATCTACAATGTCCACAAATATTAAAAGAAGTAGAAGTACTTCTAGTCTTCGTCTTAAGGTTTAGAAAAATACCCTTAAAAAAAACTTCAATTTAAAACGGCAAACCACCACCGACAACCGACGAAAATATCATCTTCTTGTGGAGCTTGACTTTGATCATGCTTCTCACCCGAACTTATTGGGCATGTTTTTTAAACCACGGGAAAAAATCCTATTCGGATGGTACTTTTTGGGAGGTTTGAATTGCTCTCTGTACTGTTATATATAAAAACGGATTGGAGATTTCAAGTGAGAGTATAGGAAGGCTGTAGTTGTGAATGAGATTTGTGGTTTTTGGAATTGGAGATGTTCATTCATGGTTTTAGAATCGATTTGTACTGTTTTAGTTGGACACAGAGGTGGTTTAAACCAGGAACGGAAGTTATATGCAATATGCTCCACTGTGATCATGAAATTTAGTTCAAAATAAATTGTTGGCTAAATTGGAGCAAAATCAATGTTTGCCTACAATTTATAATTAACTGACAAATGTGGGCTGAAAATGCCCAATTTTGAATAGGTTTTAGTCAAATTTTGATCGTATTCCCAGAAACCGGGGTCTACATTCTTAAATCCATCTTTGATATGAATGCTTACAGGGAAACGAACAAGAACCTTATTATACCATAAAACTGTACACCCAGTTTCAAACCGATAAAAAGAGCCCTAATTTATAAATAACTCGGGTTTTATTTATACGGGAATCTATTCCCGTCCTTTCAAGTTCAATTTTACACTCAAACTCTGAATTGAACAGCCTTTTTTAGTGAAAAACCGACAGACAAGAAAGCGATAAGAAAATGCAGTTTTGAAGTGTAGAAGTTTGCGGTGAGTAAGTCATTGAATCGTTGAGGCTTTTAAACTCTTAAAGCTCTTTCTGGGAGTTTTTGGATAAAATTTTTTCTTGTTCTTTGAAAAACAAGACCAAATCCGTATACACCGCATTATCCAATAAGTTCCGAAGCATCATAAACTTTTCAAGCCGAGTTTAAAAGTTTAAAAATTTAAATCTCAAGATGTTTCCCGTCTGTCGGGATCGGATGTTGATGATAAGAAATTAGGTCCGAAAATAGCAAGAGGAAACCAAAGCTAAAATGGTATTTTAATGTTTCAAAGGGATCCTCTCTGCAGTTCCACCGAGGCGAGATGAGGTGAGTCTGTCTGGATCAAATTGATCTCCGCCGCCCGACCTAACCAACCTAAAACAACATCCCCATGATCCATCTTATTTGATACGTTTTTTCATTGAGTTTTTTTTATAAATTATCTAACCATAATATGATCTCAGGCCATTGGAAGTATAGTATGAGTTCTGTGTAAGAATTATAATGAATTAATGATTCCATTGTATGTAGCAAAGTATCGCAGAGAAACTATCGACATTTCAAACCATTTTGACACCAAAAACACATGAGATTAAAAATCGCATACTGCCCCAATCATGGAGTGAAATCAGATGCTTTGTTAGATAGTCCTTGCCAGTAGCTTTCCATCTATGTATCACCCATATAGATTTACTACATATAAAATTGTTGTCTTTGATTTACAATGTCATTAACAAAGCTTAAAGTTTGCCTTGATGTCAGTGATGATATCCCCGAAAGAAGAAATTAAAAAAGTTGAACTATGTTTAAATTGTTGCAATTATTGTACGGAAAGACGGACAGACAAACAGGTGGACATTACAACCGAAAACATAAAGTATCTAGCATAACTACTAAGGATCATCATGAAGTATGAAGCACGGACGGGACGGGAAAAGAATTCCAAAACTCTTTTATTTTTAAATATATGACTTCTTCTCGGATGAATAAGAAATTGTGATAAAAAACAGTGTTTTCATGTCCTAGCCCTTCCACAGTCAATTAATTGGGGAATTATGCATTCCTCTCCGATTTACTTGAGAAAGAGGCTAAGATTCCTGTAAGGCTCGGGAGAAGAGTGTTTTAGATTTAGAATTCAGAATGTAGAACACAAAGGGTTATGGAAGCCATGGCGGGGGATTGACGTCCCTTGGCTCCTTCAAAGGCAGATATGTAAAAAACGTACCACAAACGTCTACTCAATTATTATTATTACGGTATTTAGGATTTTATGGAATGGAGAGGGCCCTTGGATGTTACCAGTATCCTATTTGGGAGGGCGATGCGAGATGATTAAAACGAGAGAGTTTTGAAGGGGTTTCATGAATGTAGAAGTCGTCGACGCGAGAATCTATGTGTTTATGGGGTTTTGGTTAGAAAACTGGTCGATGCTGGTATTTCAAGCTATTGGAGATTTTTTTAATGTAAACAGTACTAGGGCAAAAACTTGTCGATAAAAAGAGTAAAATTAATCGTTAGGAAGTCCATGTCGACGAGTTGCTTCTTCTTGATCTTGACAATTACAAGCTGAAAGGCATGCACAGTGTCGACAAGACAAGAGAAGCGACCATTGACATTCAAAGTTGTCGACAGATATCGACTACTTTATCGAATCTCCCCGAATTTGACAACTTTCTTCGAATTATTACCAATAATCCAGTTATTGATCGACAATAAACCCCCGATTTACATAACCTTTCGAAATGTAAACAAGAGTTGGGTGGCTTCATCGAGCCACTAATAAAAGTCAAACTTTACAAACCGTTTTGGGGTAACCCAAAGCCCCAGAGGAGATAAAAGTATACAATAAAATCCATATCATAAATTGTTCATACTTTCCTTAAAATTGCTTTTTAAACCTGGTTCTATAATATTTCTCGATCCTTATATAAGACCTTTGACATACCTCTATAACATCCGTTCATGCCATAAGAAAGGCAGAGGACATTCGTGTTTTCTCGCATTACAACAATTAGAATGCAAAAGCACGAGGTTTTACGACTTGTCCCATGTCAATTGTCATTGTCAACTATAGTCAAATCCACCACCACCACCATCACCATCACCCAAGTTAACAGTATTATTATTTATCGTCAAAAATATAACTATATCCCTCATCATAGCTTGTTATTTCCAAATTCTCCTCTGGATCCCAAATCCAAGCACCGTTTAACCATTTCATCCCCTTTGTTCAAAATCCTCGACATTTAAACGGAGAGTGAATTTGTATTTTATAACTATTTTATAATGGGCTATAAAACTCCCGTCGAGATATCAACTTACCATCAGTTGCAGTCCTACCGGGTGGCTTTCACTAAACTTTTCCGTCCCATTTTAAGATTTTTATACAGAGTTACAGAGGCAATAAGACTAATGTTATTGGGATCGAATCTGTCTGAATAAGTAAGCTCAATTTGTATCTCTACTCCTCTGTTCAATGTTTGTACGTGTGGCATATTGTTGAGGAGTCAGGCTTGTTAGCCGAGTAATTTATGGCTCTGGGGTGATAAATCAGATAAGATTTGACTCTCCTGCTTTTTGGCAAATGATCCTCGAAGTTGGTGGGTGTGGGTGTCATTTAAACATGTTCTAAACACAATTGTGTTGGGACTTGTGCTTTTTCTCCTGACTGTCTTTGCTACAGTTTTGATGATGACTCCTGTGCGTTCCGATTTCTTTGTGACCGAATTTATGGCCTTATTATTCCGTTTTATTCGAGGAGTAAAAATGTAATTGTTGATACTTTTATGTTTATTACGACCCCGATTGTTGGGATGTAGATTCTGCGGAAATGATTGTCGAAATCCGTGGATTTCGTGGCATGTGGCCCGTTTCTTTAAGATTTGTGACTGACGTTCTGCCAGGTTCCTTTCAGGCTGGCTTATTGAGTTGCTGAAGCGTGCCCCGTTCCGAATCAGTGTTCAGATATCATGGATCATGATACTGACGATGGTGACTATGACATTATTATGGTTCTGTTATCAGAATCAGATACGGAGAGGGGTTCAGCTTCACTGACGACGTTGATACGGGTTGATGTGCATATTATTAGGTATCGTAGATACATTTAGTATCTGATCGCTGTAGTGGATCTGGAAGAGACAGGATATGACTAATATGAGACTGGATGTAAATAGTTTCATCGGAGATCGTTATAAATAAATCTGGAAGGAAATCATCCGCTTTAATGACTTATTTTTGCCAACTCCTCTTCTCTGTGTGATTAGCGGATTTGGAAGGTGATTAGATACGGGAGTGATTTTTTGGAGACGTGAGTATAGAGTATGAGTTGGATAGGGAGTTAGTAGTGGTGGTGGTTTTATTGTGAATGACAGGAATGGTAATGAGATTGATGTTATGGTAGCCAAGATGGATAATTAAAGCAATTATATGATGTGACAAGGAAAATGTTAGAATTAAAACTCGCCGAAAGGTTACAAAAAACTTGTCGACATCAGAGCACGGTCATATTCACACAATAAGATTTGGTTTAGTTTAAAACAGAACTTTATCATCCAGTGATAGTATCGAAAGCGTGATTGAAGTTCAAGGGCGTCGATGTCGTCGATAATTGTCAAATCTGTCCGAATTTCCCTATCTTCCTCAAATTATTACCAATAATCCAGAGAAATATATCGGTTATTGATCTGCAATAAAATCCTGATTTACATGCTGAAGCTGTTCAAAATGTAAACATAATTTGGGTGGTTTCATCGAAACAATAATAAACGTCAGGATTTACACACTTTGGGCTAACCCGAAGCCAATAAAGTCCCAAAGGGATGAAATAAAAGTACACAATAAAATCCTTATAATAAATTCGTATATTCAGATTCGGAAATACTGCTTAAAGTTGCATCTACTTCTGAAACCTCGAACTTTATTACAATTATACAGTCCGTTTCTAACTCTAACATTCGTTCATGTCATAAGCAAGGGACATTCGTGTTTTTCTCGCATTACAAGAATTAAAAGTACGAGCTTTTACGACTTGTCCCTTGTCAATTGTCAGGTAGAGTGTAGAGTCAAATCCACCACCACCACCACCAGTATCGCCCATGTTAATAATATTTTTAATATAATTCAACATCAACTTTACAACTATATCTGTCATAGTTTGTTGTTATTTCCAAATCTTCCTTTGGATCCCGAATCCAGGAACCGTTTAAACATTTCATCCTTTCTGAGCTAGAAATCCTCGGTATTTAAACGAAGGTGAATTTGTATTTTATAACTATTTTATAATGGGCTATAAAACTCCCGTCGAGATATCAACCTACCATCAGTTTGACACCTACAGGGTGGCTTTCACTAAGCTTTGACTTCACATTTTGAGAGGGTTTAGGATCGGAAAACTGATGCAATTTGGATTGAATCTTTATCTAAATAAGGAAGCTGGATTTGTACCTTTACTTGTGTATATTTTTAAGTGTGGCATATTTTTTGAGAAGCAAGCCCTCTGAGCTTTTAGGTCTTGTTTATACGGAGAAGTTTCTCATTCGAATCCTCAATTACTTTCAGCTTCATTGACGACGTTGATAGGTTGATAAGGGTTGATGTACAATTTGTTTCTTCTGGCTGGAAGATGTGGGATGTAAAATGACTGATGTAAATAGTTTCATCAGAGATCGTTATAAATAAAACTCGAAGGAAATCATCCGCTATAATGACTTGTTTTTGCCAACTTTACATATTCTTGGTATTTTGTGCAGATTCTGAAGGTGGTGATTATGTTTGGGAACGATTCTTTGCAGAGATAGATATATTCTGCAGACCGTACTGGTGGTGGTCTTATTGTGCATGACAGAAAATGTGATGATAATAGTGTTCCCATATGATAAACTTCATATTCGTCGAAAGTTTCGACATAATTCGAGAAAACTTGTCGACATAAGAATCTGCATCAAATGATTAAAATAGTATGAGTATGTATGGATTCATACTCGTGTTCTCGCGTATACTCATGTATGTATGAACTCATAACTGTCAGGTTATGAGTATTTGTTCTTATTTCGCCCTGAAACTTTAGGAACGTATCATAACTCTGGAAAACCGTATATTCTTCCCTTCTGATTTGAATGAATATACAAAGCTACTGAAATCCCGAAATACGGTACAATTAAACCCAAACTACATCTCAATCTATCCTTATCCTACATGTCAACAATCACAATCCCCTCTCGGAACCTTAACAAAGTCAACAACTAGTCAACGCTCTCATCAAAGCAAATTCACCAAAAATCGACACTTGTAAAGTAAATGCAAAAGGGGTTCTGAGCTCCAAGTTCCAACCAACCCCCACGGGTTATTATCCGGCCGAATAACGATATTTAAAGGATTGACAAGGAAGAACAAAAACGTCGTAAAAGTCCAAAAGTTAAGGCTTAGGGAAAAGTTCAAACTCTCTTGAAAACACAATAGAAATCCTCAAAAGCCACCCTGACTTGACTTTGTTTAAGAATCTCTCACAATTTCAACATACCAACTCAACGAACATCAATTATCAGCTCCTTTGTCCCACGTCATTGCATACGGGATATATGATCACAGTATTATTACCCTCTTCACAATAACGTTAGCATATATTCAAATTTTAATTTTTTAAGCAGTATTGGGCTTCGAATTTCAGAGGCGGGTTGGGCACGCGATGACGCTTCTATAGAGTCGGACGAATTCCTCTCCCGTAAGAGGTTGACTCCTCTCAAAAGATGGATGACACTCCCTGTCACTTGTCAATTTACAAATCCGTGAAAAATGTCATTGCCTTTTCCCCATGTACTTGAATACACGTCCAAAATACTGGATGATACAGTTGAACAAATATAATGATCTTAAGGGGCTTAACAACTCGTGACAAAAGCTCATTTTTCTCTCAATTTTGAGGAACTTTGTCTTGTTCAAAAATACCTTTATAATTAGGACTATATACAGCAGAACACTCTATAGAAATCCTTACTGTTACTTTTCCGCATTTTTTTCACCTGAATTCCTCCGGAAAAATCCTCAGCGTCCAATATCGAACAGTATGGTTCTATATACTCGAAAAATCTAAGACACATGTTACTAAGAATAAACGGCAGGTAAAAGTTAAGTGATCTCAGAGTGGGAGGAGGCGTGACCCTGGAAGAGGGGCATAAATGAGCCGATTATGAGTTACTTTGTTCCATTTATGACACTCATTATTGTCATTTAACATTTTGAAAGTGTCGTTAACTTTAAATACTTTGGAGAGAACCCTTTCCTCAGCTTTTTTCACATAAACCTCATAGCTCCACAATACATGATACTACTGTCCTTTGTACTCTTCCCCTCTGAATCCGTCCGTTTAAGAAGTTAAGTTTTAAAGCATCGTCGGCATTTACTTATAAATAAGAACAAGTTACAAGTTACAATGAGCCAAGTTTCCCTAAGTACAGAGCTTTTGCCTTTTGTTTAGCTTATTGTAAATGAAATCAGAGTCAGGAATAAGGAGGTAGGGTTGCTCTAGCCTTTATTCTATCCCATCAGGAATGACTCAATTAGATTCTCACGCTTCTAGCTTAAAAATATTACTTCTCGTCTTCAGTTTGAGGATTTAGAACAAAAAAATCCCCAATTTTTCGAGTCGTCTTGAACTTGTTCTTTGAAAGTTTGATACTTTGATCCCTTATTCACATTATAAGCTGCTTCTTTCGAGACGTCAGGTTGGTTTTTTTGTGCCACCATCACAGAAGGATTCTGTACAAGGCTGTAATGTTATTGTTATAGCCGGAATTGACTGGACTTTGTGTAGGAGCTATAATAGATTTTTACTAGGAAGTGGTGGTATAGATTGTCGGTGGTGGTGGTGGTGGTGGTGGGGGTAGTAAAGGTTGAAGACCAATTACGGAGACCAATCATGAGGAACAGAGTATAATAGAAAATACAACAGAACTACTTTTTTAAGAAGTTGAGGAAGAGGTAGACTTTGTCTTGGAAAAAATCGACCCCTTCCCGACTTGGACTTGTTTTTAGACAAAAAATTAGGATTTCGGAAGGCTGGAGATCCTTCACAAGTACTTCATCTCGATGGGAATCATTTTTTAGGCCCTGTTGGATTATTATGATTGTTGCATATCTTTGTGTAAGGATCGCGGTGGAGCTGGTAAATGGTAAGGGCTGTAGCTGGTTGCTGGGTTGGGTTGGAAATGCGAATGGTCAAGACTAACAATAAGGTCGAGGGGGTGATGGGAACTGACCGCTTTTGAAGGTGTCGTTTTTTAGAGTGTCACATTGTCAGTTTTTTGCAGTTGGATTCGGTTTTGTTGGCTTTCTCTGTAGATTTCAAGGATTTATTGAGATTCTGTCAAACTTAAGAGTAAAATAACAAAAAAATTTGTGATTTTTGTCCCGAAGATCTTCAAACTTTCAATATTTTAGTGTCCGAACGGTCAAAAGCACCGGAACTGGCCGTTTTGGAACGTTTCCAGCTCTTTAAATTGGGATATTGTCTGCTTTATCTGATGAATTTGGTTTTGTTAATTTAGTCAGTAGATTTTAAGGATGTATTGAGATTATGTCAAACTTGGGAGTAAACAAATTTAAAAAAATGCCATTTCGAATTTTAATATACCTGCAATCTGAAGGTAAATGCTTTTAATAATTCGAATAATTCGTTAGCAGTCGAAAATCGGAGTAAATTTTCAAACAAAATCTGCAATAATACGGCCCTGAGATCAAACGGTTCAAGGGGCATCAAATAATCATCATCTTATGATCATCATCATCATCTCTGACTGAATCCTAATATATATTCCAATCGACCTACCGTAGTTTTCCTCGCTCGATAAGAAGGAACCAAACTGCTGCTGGAGAAATATATGACTCTGTCTCTACTTGAAATGTTCTATTATTCCTTGGGTCATTATAATTATTATTATTTCTTATCACCGCATCCTCCAGTTTCTTTCACCGTCCAATTCACCTCACGTACTTCAAAACCATAGAGGTACGGGTAGGACTCTAATGCATTCATATATCCTGTCAGTCTCGAATTTTCGAGACTATATAAAATCAACTAGTATTAGTATTATTACCATAAAAATGAAGGGCAGATTGTTACAGAGTTGGGCTATAAGACCCTTGACTGAGTTTGCCGATAATCCGAGTTCTTATCCGACTGCTCCGCTCTAATCTCCATTTCAGAGTTAACAATGACACTCACTTTTTAACCATTTTGGGCAACAATGTCCAGGCTCCATTATTACTTCGTCACTAATAGGAGGTAATACGTTTAATAAGGTGGAGGAGGGGTTCCCTGTCGACTCATTTACAGGACCATTTATCAGTTCAGAGCAGAACGGTTTTTGTAAAAATGGGGAATAATATAAGTGTGTGAAATGGGCCTATACCTGACCCTGTTACGATTTTTTCCACAATTTCCAGATGTTATTTTTTATGAAGAGATTTTTTTTGGTATTTTTTGAAAAAGCAAGGCAGGTTGAATCTATTATCACATAATTACAGAAATGACACTTCGATAATCACATTTTATTAAACTGATTTAGAAATTTTGAAAATTCAAAAAATCGGATCTTTTGTTGCTATCATGAAAATTATTTTATCCTTAATTTCAAAGGCCTTTTATCGAGGTTAAATAGTTGTCTTTCTATTTACCGGTTCAAGTCAATAAACGTGCTTTGATATTCTGAAAGATGCCATTCCTTACTGGAACGATTATGTTTTCGTTAAATAATTTCATTAATGTTATTGATATAGATAACAGGTTTGTCGTTGGCATTTCAATTGATAATAAATTGTATTTGTTTTATAAAATAGCATGTTGTAATTAGTGTGATATTTTTGGCGGAAATTCTGCATTTCCGGTCCCCAATCAACTCAAAATCAGCACATTTACCCCCGGCATGTACGAGGTTTACTGCCAAACTTGTTGACAAGGTTGAGAATCAACTCTGATCACGGTTGCTTGTGGTCAATCTCTAATTAAATTTCCATAGACCAGAAAATAGTCTACAAAAAATCCAGAATTCCTCTCAAAATAAGACCGTCTCTCCGACTTCATTAAAGTCGACAAGGAAGCTGAATAACTTCAAATTAAAAATGTAAACGTTCTTAAACTTGAAGAATAGAATTTCAGATCCGCAGACAGTCGGGCTCATACTTAGTAATCTGTCCAACCTTCCCAGCAGTATCCCTATCCATACATGACATTTAACCGGCTCGACCCTGACCCTTAAACGGAAAATAATTAGGATTCCAACAGGTCCATGACATATACATTCAAACCCAATTTAACTCGACTACCAGACTGTATTCTAGAGGATTCAAAATTCTGAACACTTGAAGAGACAGGCCCAAGAAGTCCAAATTCAAAACCATCAACTCTCCTCTACGAATGCATTTGTAAAAGTTAATATACTCGATTCCAAAGGACCCTTTGCAATATAGAATGTATCCAGGTAGAAATAACAAAAATAATATTTTATTTCACAATAAGAATAAGTGAAAAGTCGGGTCTATATAAAAAGGTACGGGCTTGAACAGGTAGGAACAAGGAGATACTAATAATGAATGAATAGGATAATAATAATTGGTTGACAAGTCGTCAGAGTTTAAGTGGAAGGTTCATTAGTGGAATCTGTACCGGCGGACTTGTCACAAAAAACTGACTGATTTCCCTGTCACACGGGCAGGGGGTCACCAAATGTAAGGCCCAAAACTGTTCAGGATGCCCCTACAGGATCGCTTTGCCACCAAAATTGTTGTGTAATTTGAGACACCCTGAATAAACGAGAGGATCCGATCCACAAACGATGTACAGGTATAACAATCTTATCTCTTGAATTTCTATCTATTTTCAAATAATATTTCGGCTATGCCTTTAAATACAAGAGTATCTCGGAGATTATCTCTCACAAGAAGAAGAGGCAGTTTCTTTGACATTCTTGGGGTATAACTGGTAGCGAGAAGTAACACTACCGAGCCAGCAACAAGTTACCTTTATTTGAAGGAATGACATATATGATATATTTTTCTGTTTTTATTTATTTAGATACCGAGGATCTTCGTTCTATAGGGGAAATTCCTAGGAACTTTGAGGTAAACTGATGATAATAAAAGGGATATTCCTCTCAAAGTCAACTCAGCAGAGCTCTCAGGGTTTTTTTTTGGAAGTTAGGTACAAGAAAAAAACTCTTTAAAACTGCCCGTGTGGTTAATCTGAACAATTAGTGTGACTTTTGAATAAAAATCTGAATGACGGGACAAAATCATCGGTTCGGTGAGCACAAGCCTCACCTCATGAAATTATCTACCATACTTCACCACTTTTTTGGAGACAAAGTCGAAAGTCGAGAGGGAATGAACGAGGGTTTAGAGGCTTTGTTAAATTATTGCTGGAATTGGATATTTAATACCACCCACTCGTTAAAAAAGAAACGTTCTTGGTCACTTTGTTAAAGTCTTAGCCGCTCCGGGCACTTTCACTTCACATTTTGGTGACCCCTTAAAAAATTAGCGCGATATTTAGCTGCTTTTGCTGTTTGAATTTCCGCGCGCGATAAATATTTGTTGTTGATTTTGGCCCGTCGTTCTTTAAAAGTCAAAATCTTGTAAGATTACCATACTATTGGGGGTGTGTATTAGAGCTGTTCATTTTTTTAGCTAAATTATGTAGATTCGTACATATGATGCTGATAAAATATATTGAATCTGAGCATTTGGCTGTGAATAACGCACGAAATGAAGCAGTTTCAGGAGGTTTCGTCTGATATTTTGCATCTTTTAGCCCTCTGAATGGGAACCAAAAGTGCATTTAAAGGATATCTGGAAGTTCGAAGCCGCAGCAGCATTGTTAAACTCTTGGAGATATATATCTCAATCTTCTCATATAAACTCCAACTTTCGAAGCTGTTGTTGTTGTTCTTAATCGCTTATAATGGATAAATGGAGACTACCCAAATACAAAGTACAGATTTACGACTCAGGAACAGGGATTTTAGGATCTCTCTCTGCCTATATAAAGCATATAGAGAAGGAACAGATCTTGATTTTTGATAGAGCTTCATAGAGGATACAAAGGCTTGTAATGACGATCTTCGGTAGTTGTTGGTCCTGTTGATGATAAGGCCGAGTTACATTGGAGATAAAGGAATAATGATGAATAAAATGCTTAAAAGTTTTTAAATGTGGGCAAGGTGTGTGGCCTTCTTATTCTTAACAAAATAACTCCGAACTCATCACGTGTGACTCCCACTTTTCAACATCTTATTCGTATAGACTTGTATATCTACTATATACAGGGTGTTTCGAAATTTAATGGAACGTAGGGAAAGCAAGATTAAAAAGTTCGAAATTTTTCGATTTAGAATCTCTGTCATATCAATAAATTGTCTTGTTTTGAGCCAAAATGTCCGCATATTTTCGGAACACCCTGTATATATATTACACTAGAGTATCAGTCTCAACAAGTCTGAATTTAAATGCTTTTCTTTCATATCTAGGATATAATATTATCAAGATAGGATTCCCTAAGCAAATATAAAACGTAAAAAATGTATCCTATTTTACATCCCTTCAACTTTTAAATTGAAATGTGGAAGTCCCTTTCATCAAATTATTCTGAATCGGGTTTAATTTAATTATCCCAATTGTCCTCCTTTAAATAGCAATGATAGTTTATTTATGAGCTATGATTATTATTTCCCTTAAGTGCTCACTAATCCTTGGCAAATGAAATTATTCTGCTGGGGTTCATAAGGAGGTAAGCTGTATCTGTTAAAGGACTGGATAATCCAGTAATAGGGTGATTTGGTTTGTGCAACTGTAGCTACCTGCCACCACCGCTTTTGACAGGGTTCGATTTTAAACAACTCGGGTTTTTGAGGTTGTCTAATCTTACTCACTTTTTGTTTTTATTATAATGCTTAGCATGAGAAAATCCTCCGATTTCACTGAAATAACGCAAATAAATATACAGGTAATGTTCAAAGTTTAAAGAATCAGAAACCTTGCTTCAAACCGTTTGAAATGCTTTAAAATCGTTCACAACATAAAAAACAAATAAAAAACGTATATACATTAAAATTTTTATAAATACATGTAAAATCCGGTAGCGAAATCAGAACCCCGCAGTGGGAATTCCTTATTTTAATTCGATTTGGCATTAACGCTAAACCCGTGTCGTTCGAACCCTAAAAAATCTCAAAATCAAAGACAAAAGACAACTAATCTCGTTTCAAATTCTGATCAAAAGCCAGAAGCAAACCTCTTCCCTATACATCAAAGCAAACAAACTATTTAAAGGATTTACGAAACCAGGGCCAGGGTTGTTCGAACCCTGTCCTTATAATCCCAGCACATTCGACATAACTAAATACAAATGGGAGGTCGTCAAGTCGTCCGTTTTAATGGCAACCACTGTCTCTCGGAATGTTTACGGTTCCATGACCAAAGGAATCTGGATCGGTGGGCTTTGATACCCTCTAAAATTTTCAATTACGCAGCCCTAACAGCCCTATTCCTTACGATTTTATTTTCCACGATTGTCTCCTCTCCAATCATGAATCATGATTCCATGATATCATCACAAAACTCCTTATGAATGACTTCACTCATTCTCCAATAGGAAACAAGAAATAAAAGCCAGAGACTGAGGGTTATAATATAATTAATCAATTTACTTAATCCAAAAATTGTTAAATAGGAAATCACGACAATCCCAAGGAATTCAAAAACTTAGAGGAATTATTAACAAAAAAGAACACCCGATTCATTCTTAATTTTTTTTAGTTAAAAAGCTTCTTTAAAAAGCCGAAGGGTTGAGGTCTCATTTCAATCCTTGCATCGAAATCGTTGGAGTAAACGGGATTTATTTTTATCGTCATTAAATAATTGGCAAAGTCATTGTACAGTTTTTTTCCTATCTTTTATTTTCTTCCTCAAAGCCAAAGCGATTCGGCTTAGATTACATTGAATCGCATGGGGATTAGATTACGCCGTGGCATCATGTGCATCGTTCGGAGTTCCTGAGACATGACACATGAATGATCATGAGAGCAGTGAGGCATTATACCAGTCCGATGCATATTAAAGCAGGATTATTAGAGAGATTAAACGATATACATTATTATAATAGATAATAGCCTATGACGAGCTTCTTGATGCATTTAAGCACACCTCTCATTCTCAATCACAATGACTTTTAACCGATTTTATTTCATTAGGAGACGAGTCGGTGGTGATTCAGGGGTTTTGCGAGGGCTGCGCATAACTGTCGTTGAGTTTTCAATGTTTTAGTTATGATTACAGCATTGTTTGCATTAAATATTTGAAAACATTGCAGGAAGAACAAAACATATCGTATAGGACATGGAACGAGTAACGATGAAGAGCGGGATAATGTCAACCTTCAAATTGAACTAATAAAATATCATGGCAGTAAATATCTATGCTCGTCTCACAATGCCCCCTTGCAAAACTGGTGGAATGCGCTGGGAGTGTTGTACCTAAACTTAAACCGCTCCGGGTGTTCCTAATTGTAAACTTAAGTTCGCTAGGGGTTTTGTACGCTTTTAAATTCGGTCTGCAAGGGGATTTTAAAAATTTTAAGTTTATGTCCGCTAGGGGTTTTATACATTTTAAGCTCAACTCTTAAAATGTAATTCTTCAAACACGATCTTTTTAATTTAACAGTAACTTCTACAAACCTAAAAATATACCCGATTATGTTTATTTTCAGAAATATTGAGACCTTCGGTTTACATTTTTCGATGACAACATAAAGTACGAACGGCCCTGGGGATAGTTAATGGAAATGCTATGCTAGCATCGTATGTGGAAGACAGTATACGAATTGTCAGCCTTTTATCTGTTCCGGTGTAATTGTAATTGGCAATTATTTTTATGGGAAAAATGATTAACAATCTCCACCGCTTGAGTTGTTGGGCACGAGTGACTTATTTTCACATGGAAAGAGGCTCTCATTTTGACGATGAAACGATGATGATGATGATAATGATATGATTAAGTACTTAAATCCTATCAACATTATATAATACTACGCTTTTTCAGAATTTTCCCCGCCGTTTATAATAGATTTACGGACTCTTCCTCCCTGCGATAATAGTGATAATGATAAGTGAACAGTTGGGCTTATCTTGGTCCAGTTTCTTTGAGATTTATATGAGAACTGGGATAGGAATGTGATGCTTGTGAAATAGTTTTAGCTTATCTGAAACCAAGTTCCTTACAAAATAACTTTAACAGTGAACAGCAACTGTGCATTACAATTAGTTGTGTTTTTTCCTGTTGTTGTTTTTATATCGATTACTTGAAAATTTGCCTGATTTGCTAAACCCTGCCGTAGTAATGTCCAAAAAACGCTTAAAAACCTTCATACATTCTTTAAAATGTGGTTAATAAACACTGTAATTTAAACTTTACCTTAAATATTACTCGACAATGTTACTGACTAAATAATTTCAATAATTGGATACCGCTATTTCTATTTCCCTTATTATCCTACGGACCACGGAAAATGCTTAAGATTCCGAAAACCCCAACCGTTTTTAAAGAAGCCAAAAGTTCAAAGTTTAATTTCAGCTTGGACCTTCCAGTCCTTCAAGAGCCACCACCTATTATTAAACATGGAGTTATTGTATAACATTATCCATAACCGTCTATAATCCGATGCAATTCCCACTCTGTATAATAACACTCACTGGCATCGATAGATAATGTTTAGACAAACAAAATTGCTATAATTTACAACCAAAAATATATTACATTATATTTGTATGAAATTAGGGCTGGGGAAATTAAAAATCAATGGGAAAGTTGAGATGAGTGAGCTTGGAAAGGGATTTTGAGGATAAAAAACAGTGATCCAAGGAAACAGATCAATTAACCTGTCCAACCCATGTCGATTCCATCATTTGAAAGAACAATCCCCCCTGCCTTCTTCAGATCCCGTCCTGATTTCCAATTCTAATGGAAAATACATACAATATAACTCACCACTACTTACTTTGTTTTTTACCAATAATATTTGGGTTGGGGCCGTTCATATCCAACATAAGAATTATATCGGAGGTTTGCTTAATTTTGAGACGTGATTTGATGTTGGAGTTTATCTTTTCGGTAACATGAGAAAAGCCGTTTTTACCGTATTTTAGCGAAAAAAATGGGATCATTTTATATTTTCAGTGACAAAACAGGAAATTTTTATTAAAACTTCCCCGTTTATCCAATTTCAAAAAAAATTATAACGATTGCCCAGTTGTTTTCACTGGCTAAACTAATACTATTTGAAGTTGATAAGTCGCTTGATTGTAAAGATTTGAATTCATCAATAGCGATTTTATTGAAAAAAACTTACGAAAATCGGTTTTTCGGGGGGTTTTCATTTAGTCCCAATTTTAAGACCCCAGACCCTTTAAGGCCCAAATTAAAAAAGCGTCGCAGTGTTTAGCCTCCGTTTGTTAAACGAGGATGAGCAACCCTTATCAAAGCGATCTCCATAATATTTTATCAAGAATCGATTTCATACGTTAATCCTACTACTACCCTTTTGATTACCGAATGTAAGTGAAACCGTATGATTTTTCCTTCCCAAGAAAAGTTGGAAGTAAGAAGGGTTAGGGATTTCAAGAGTTGATAAGATAATTCGTTTCGATAATGTTTTTTAATACTTCCAATATTGTTATTAGGTATAATAGCTGGATCATCTCGTCGTATCTCTTGTTGGTTAAGCATTGTATTTCAAAGGTATGGGGTAAAAAAACCTGGAGCCTGAGACAAGATGATTGAGAAAAGAGTCCGTATTAATATCCTCTAATAACAAAAGCTTACTTTTTACATAACGGGGTGAGCATTAAATTTAAAACCAACCCTCTCATACTCAAAAGGTCGGTAAGTCGATTCGATAGATTCGGTTATGAAATTGCAGGCCATTTTGATGATTTTGGGCCATTTTAAAACCTGGTGTGAGTGGTCAAAATTTTGTTGTATTTTATGAAATTCAACATCGGGTATTTCAAAGCCAACCAATTTATCCCATATTCATCCCCTAAAAATCTTACCCCCGACCAAGTCTCTCAAAATTGATAAAAAATAGTGTGATAAATAAACCCATGTTTTTCACTCAAAATTGCACTTTTTAAAATGTCCCAATTTTTTAAGAAAAAATCGATTAGCAAAAGCTCGTAAAATTTCATAGATGTACCGTCCCAAAACTGCCTGCAACACACTCTAAAACTCTTAAGTACAGTTTTGGTAGAATAAGTGTTTGCGGTTGATAGATAGCTGTTAGAAGTTATGTTCTCAAGAGATGAGAGAGATTTTAAGGAGAGACCCGGAGGGGTTTCGTTCCGGTTAATTAGTCAAAGGGAGGATTAACTCCTTTGATTATTATCATCATCAACCTCATTATTATCATAAAGGCTGGAAGTTCGAGTTCTCAGCCCTTCGAAATACGAAATAGAGGTAGCCAGCCTTCTTAGCCCATAGCCCGACATATCCAGTTTATTTTTATTTTTATTTCTATACCAAATACAAGAGCAGTAGAATATCAGTAAGTCCTTTAAATACACCCCGATTATTACAAGGATTAGGTAGAAGAAAGGGTAGCCAGTAGGTAAGTCAACAGGTGACAGGGTTCCTCTCCTCAACTCAAGTGATGGAACTTCTATTCTAGAAAAGATTATTAAATTCTACAAAATCGTATAATAAACACATTAAAATGATGTATGATTGACGGTTTCGGTCTTTGATTCCTTGGAGGGATCTTAAATTGGTCGTTGGTCCAGGGATTTAATTCAATTTGCGGATCCTGTCTTTGAAATTGAAATTGATGGCCATTAAAATTGCATTACTTTCAGAGGTTCTGGTGTTAAAGCTAAAGCGATTATCGCTACTAAAGGCTTTTGTTCAGAATTGGAGAAATAGTTAGTAAATTTTTATTGAGCTGTTTTTATAGGTTTTAAAATTTTGAAAATTCAACAAAATTTTAGAAGTTTCAGAGGAGATTAAATTCAAGTTAAATGCTTTACACAGCAAAGTTCAAGCTCAATTCCCATAGGGTCTTGAGGTAAAAACATAACAACAGAAAATGAACCGTTTCTTGAGCAAATCACATCAAGATTTAATCAAATTAGGCTAATTAGGGATTTTCCGACAACTTGATATCTTTTAAGATACGTCATTCAATTCCGTTTAAATTTTTAGAATCCAGCCCCTAATCTTTTCATTGATAATTAAAGTAAGGTACTCCCGTTGAGAATGTCTTACTTTACGGATGTAAAAATGATATCTTACTGGGATGATTAGACTGTCAAGGATATTCAGATTAGAGTAATCTGTTTCTTAGATAGGAAGCGACGTTAAAAATTTACAAGAGGATTTTGAGACTCGTTGTTTTTAGGTGTAAATGTTGTTCTTCATCTGAGTTTAACGGGTTTAGACGATTTTAATAAAAATTTACGCGATGAGTAATTTATAATAAGTTAAAGTTTATTGTATCATATTACAATTCCCTCCCCTACAATAATTATATTCCGCACTAAACTATCCATAAAATCCCCAGGTTTAATTACCGTTTAAACTGAAAGTAATTGTAAGTAAACTATAACAACTCTGTTAAACAATACATTTTACAACAGGGGTAGCTGAGAATAAAAATTCATCTATGGAAAATAACGGGTTTCGTGTATTAAATAAAACATATGAATAGAATACTTTATATTTCCATGCAATTTTCTATGAAATAAAAAATAACTGGACTATCTAGCAAATAGTAGCTCTACTTACTGAAATTAGTGCCCTTGGGGAATTCATGCTTTGAGTCCTTAAATCAAATTAATCGGGGGAAATGTTATTAGTTTTAAAACTGAAGATTTAAGATTTGTACACAAGCAAACGATTTTAATAGCCCAATTAAGGGAATTAGTAAGAAGAGGTTTTGCATGGGGAGTTATTTCAGTGAATTTTTATGATCTCATGCTCAGAAACGCGTGTTACTCTATTTACAGTGAGTAAATTGAGTGAATGACCTTTTGCATCGCATTTTAGGCAATTACAAATCCAAAAAGTTCTTCCATTCAAACAGGAATTTCCCTATTCCGCTTTATCCCGTTTTTGCATAAAAATTTGCTCTAATTACGAAATCTACATCCGACATCCGACACTCGACCTAAGGAGATTAGAGACAAACGAAGCATATACAGTGGGGGCACACTCGCTTCTAAAGCTGTTTTAAATTGTAAATGTAAATGGGATTTAAATATATTTTAATTTTGAGTGATTTCAGTGGATAATTACATAGGCCGGTAGGAAGTTGTGAGGAAAGAGTTCTACGATTTTCGGATACGATTAGCCGAAACGCAACGGGTTGTTGTAGATTCCTAATGCTTTACGATAACCTCTCTCTGCCGTTTCCCTCTACATTTTGATAATCATGTACTACGAGTACAAGGCCTGCTTTTCTTGTAGATTCCAGATAATCTAACCTTAACTAACCATTCAAGCTTAAACTGTAGTGTGTGTGTTAATTGGACGTTATAGGGCGTAATTTGTGAAGCAATTAGCTTTTGGAGTTGTCAAAATTGTTTCAGATACTAATTGTAAGCTATTTAGGGCGTGATAGGTGTATATTTGTACAGAAAATGCATGAAACGCAACTTACAACTAATCAATTAAATAATTAACGGTTGAAACCTCCATTTTTGGGGTTTACTTAAACAAAACCTTTTAATTCACAAGAATTTGTAAAAATTGAAACCGTACTTAAAACTAACTATAGAACATACTCAAATATATGCTAATTGCTCATTATAACATATGTTAGGATACATAGTTCCAAGAACGTTAGCATTGCAATTGGAAATCAAGGATTCGTTATTGAATCTTTAATTTGATTTCCTCAAAAAAACCATACAACAGTCAGAAGATGTGCAAAATTATATCGCAACAGCACGCTAACTTGAATGAACGTCTTTGTCGTTACAAATCACAAAAAATCTGAATTATTCAAAATAAAATACAAAAAGAATCATCAGGATTCAGAGAAAAAACTGATTTTTAAGAACCACATATGAAGTTACTAGCCGTTTTTTAACAAATCTCTCAGCATTTCTATACAAGAACTCATTCTAAAAGCAAATAAGAATATTTGAGACGGAACACGAATGAGAAATGTCAATAGTAAAGGATGTCGAGATGAAGTTTGAGTTTAAAAATAAACGTATTTAAACAAGAAACCACCTGTCCTTCTAACTATTTCATACGTTTTACACTTTTTCTTCAACTTGATAACTTCCATGGAATTATACTAAAATACGGTTTTGAATGCAACTGGTGATTTACTCTGCCTTTTCTGTACCAACTGCTAAAAATACTCTGTAATTTACATCTTCCGAAACTTCACACTTACTTACATTTCAAAACTAGCAAGTCTCTGCCATATCTACGGAATAATAAGCAGATTTTTATGAATAAAAATTCGTAAGTATGTGGTGACTGAACTTGACTGAATCTCACCGATTCAACCATATACTTACAGAAGGGAAGAAATAAGCAGTCGAATTTTGTGCTCAGAAAAAGTGCCAAAATCTTACAACATTCGAGAGTCAATCTTCTTAAGTCAATATTGTAGTTGAAATAACAAGGAGTATATCATATCTGTAGGCAGATAGAGATGATATGGGTTTGTGTTGACTCTGAGCTCTGAGGTACTTGATATATTTGACGATGATGGAAATGCAAATATAGAATAAGCTATTGGGGATTATTTTTCTGCAAGTAGGATTGAATGTCCGTGCTTGCATCTTTAGTGGATCAAGGAGATTTAGTTTGATTTTGAATAAATATGTCATTCTGTTTGAATGATTTGACATAAGCATTGCTAAATCTCTAGTCCTTGTATACAATGTCCCAAAAGCATTACAAATAGATCTGGCATCCAATTTGCAGTTTCTTCAACCGTTTTGCAGATTTTACATATTTTAGAATAAGTTCACTACCCGTTTTCATTAATTTCAAAAACTTAAAAATAAACGCATGTTCGATAACCAGATCAGTATCATGTGAGCGTTTGCAAATATAAGCTACGTGTGACGTGTGTCATCAAGCTAAAACTACACTAGATGAATTAAACACACAATCTTTAATGTCATTTGTTACATGAATGAAGACTATCTCAGATTTAATAAAATTTGATCCTAAATACTAAATAGTAATGCCTTATGATAATTTCCAAGATTTTTTATGTTTTAAAACAAGGAAAAATCACTCAAAAGGGAAAATAAATAAAAACATCCACAGTAACTGATCAAAAATAATCTCAATTTGAAATACTTGGAAACCGGATTTCATGAAATATTTGAATCATCCTTGCTTTTTGCACCATGCTTTTTCCACAACAATCACCGGATCACGACATACCTCATTCCATCGTAATTCGTAGTGAGTCACCCGCATTGATTATTCATTCAAGTAATAATTTTCCAAAACAGAAGGCACAAAAAACGACAGGAGCATGGATCACCTACACTAAATACCCTCGTCTTAAAATTTGAATCGTTGCCATTTCTCATTTCGTACAACGATTAGATTATGGCAAACTCTTAAAAATCTTATTTTTTGGTTTTAAAATCTCATTATCTCCTGTCATCCACAGTCACAGTTGAATCCCCTCCTACGATTCGTTACAGAGCCAAAATAATTCCTAATATTAAATCCGACATAATCAGATAATCATACGTGAGCTAATGAGCCTCTTAATCCTCCCCAACCCCTTGGTCTCCAGCCAAAAATAATTCCATATACTTTCACCAGCTCTCAAGGTTAGGAAGCCAATCAGTTACTATTTATTTTTCCCCAAACAAGCCAAAACTCTTAATTTGACGAATTCACAATTTCATGGAAGCTGGAAGTCTGGAAAATCGGTTACACAATAAATAATAAGCCTCCGTTCCCAGACACAGTTTTGCCATTAAAGTTGCAAAAACGGCCTGTTCCATATATTTTGAATGATTAAATTATGGGTTTCCAAGCTGTGAATCCCGATCCCGTAATTTGATAAAGCCGAGCATGTATCAAGAGCTCACGAGTTTCCCTAATTGTCTTATCTCTTTGCCCAAGAACTTTGCATGAAACCGTAAAAAAATCCAACTCGCCATTGTTAAGTTCCAACTGTGTTCATAATACTGGTATGAAATCGGTTGTAATATGTAAATTAGTTGCGAGTTGAAACGGATTAAAATGCTGAGACGTGGAATTAAGATTTGGGAAATCGTTTAATTGGGACTGTTTGTCGGGTTCTTCTCTGTCTCGTTGGACAAATACAAAATAGGTCATTAAGGAGGGAGTAATAGTGGGAAAAGGTGGCTATTTATTTCTGGAAGATTGACGTTTGTTTTTCGGGACAAAGGCAGTAGGGGCAAGTGTCAATTCCTGACCGAGCCTCCTTCCTTCATCAGGAGGCCGAAACACGCAACGGAGGGCATGTACTCATTAGAGGCTCCTTCACACGCGAACTGGAAATCCAACTCGAATTATCTTAATTCTTGGAGAAAATGTAGGTTTCTTGGCTTTTTGCTTTGATGATTCGTTTGTAGGTTTTGGAGATTTAAAGAGACACGATTCCGGGAACATATTAATTTATTAATTGGGGCAAATGTGAGTTGGAGTCAATTCCAGCAGGATTTTGGAATCGAATGAGAGATTATGGAGATTTGAAACTGAATGATTAATTTACGTGTCCGAAATCAAGCTCAGCTAAAGAGGAATTGTAATTTGAAAAGATTATAGTTTGGGGGAAATGGCGCAGAAAATGATGTTTGTATGTAAGATAGTTTTGGTTTCAAATTTTCTTTACAAAAAATATTTGTATTTTTTTAATAATTTCCACGTTTTTCTGTGTTACCTGCGATTTTTGACGTGATTATTTATCAACTGGACAACATAAGTCACTCATTTTTACGGAGAGATTTCAGCTCAAACTTTAATTCGGACTCCTGCTTTATCGAAATCATATGTATCGTAACAGTAACAATCAATTAAAGTCCCTATACTAGTTGACTTGCCAGGTAAAACTTATATATTTAGCAGCTATATATTATAGCCCACAATTGATTTAATATGGAACCGGCTATTGATAATGAAATAAGTTTTACCCGGTGAGTCAACAAATTTAGGGACTTTATCCATACTATTACCGATATGGGATTACATATATATGTACAGCTAATTTATTTTCCATAATTTGGATACGTTAATTTAAAGTTACAAGTTTATCTTCCTGAACGATGTGTCGTTGGTTCCGAGTTCTCTTCTGGCGCATTTAAAGCATAAGCAAACTCAAGTAGTGTCTGAACAATGTCCCCGACATCTTTGCTGTTGATTTAAAGTATTAAAATTCAAATGATTAGTATAGCAATGATTTTAAATTGGATAATTTGGATTGCTAAATAAATTTACTTCTCCGTCAGCCATTCCCGTTGCTGGACAAACTTGGCTGGTTCGGTTCCTCCCAAAAATTCCGTCATGGCTTTGGCAAAGTGGAAGCAGTTGTGGTCAACTATGTGGTATGTGCCTTGGCTATTTTAAGAAAATTAGAACCGGAAATTAATTAGATTATTTTTTTATTAGTATTTAAAACCCGGGTATTTATTTATTTATTTATTAGGTTCATACAATGAGACTCCCCTCCGAGAGGGACAAATATTCAACGAGGGTACCAATAATTAAGATTAACTCACTTGAAGACTTTAAGCTGGCCCAACAACCAAGCCTTAATGTCCTTTTTGGTCTTCTCGGTCGTAAAGACATAGTCGTACCAAACTGGCTGATTGTCGTTTATGTATGATTCCTGTCGTGGAAAAAATTAATTACAACCTTAATTAAAAACCTTAAAATTACACAATTAAAATTCAACAAGTCCAGAAAGCCTAACCTCAACCGTGGCATCGATTCCCTTGTCAAAGATAAATTCGAAAACATTATCATGGACAATTACGGCGGAATGGTAAATATTATCCGGTGGATTCTTGCCGACAATTATTCCCAACGTTCGGTTTTCTGTTAACAAATAAGTCAAATTAAGTGTTATATTCATAATAAAAATGCGGCTCCCGAGATACTTGTTTTGGGATGAAGATAGTTGAGTATGAGGACTTATTAAGGTAGAGATAGTTGTTTCTGGAGACATGGGGACTTATTTAGGTGGAGAACTAATCCCTTGGGTCAACAATTTTCTTTACATTTGAAAGCTTAATTATAAAATTAACATCTTGTTTACCTAGAGACTTGACATCCACTTGCCCAAGTCTGGTATTTGTGGTTATCAACCTCACACTGAATTTTGGCACTTTGCTCGTCGCTTCCGATCTTCCTAAAAATTTGTTTATCAAATCAAGTTAAGTCACAAACTTCAAAAATGGTCCTAAATAAAAACGTTTCCTACGAGTTATATCTTTACCCTTATTCATGAGCCCAGGAATATCGTTCATATTGTTATTAAGCCAACGGCTCGAAGAACCCGTTTTTCCTTCAAGTTTAACAAAATCATCCTTCACTCCCGAAGCCAAGCTTCCGAATCCTAGAACCGTAATAGCTAGGGTCACTACTGAAATTAACCTCAATTGCACCATTTTCCAAGAGCTAAATATTAGGATCTACACCACTGTACAAAAACAAACCCAGTTCATTAGCGACAATCGGTACCATATTCCACATTTCATAAGCAAGCATTCAATGTTAAAGAGATTAAGGCTCCCTTTGTTCCCAGCTAATTCTATTGACAATTAAAAAGCCATTAGGACCTTCTCCGTAAAAATGAATCCCGGCTAACTTGAAATAAAAGCAGTTTAAAAATGTATCAAAAGTCATTAATTTATGGTTGTATTCTATCGTAATTGTTTAACTTCTTAAATCGCATACAAGGTTGTGTATGCATTCATAGTTGATATTTCATATGAACTTGTTCCAACAAATACTGCGGTATGTATAATATGCACTGGATCAGATCAAGTCGAGCTACAAAAAATTAATGATGGATTTTCGTGCTTTTAATTGCCTAGCCGTCAAAAACATGTAACAACTGCTTTCATTTATACACTGTTTGTGTATTAATTCCGAAGTCAATGTCAATGGCCCGATAGTCATTCTAGGCAAATAAAATAAATCCTCGTCGAATTAAAATATAAGTCGTTATTAGCCCATTCCACGGGTCAATAATTTCAGACAGTTCAAAAGTGCAGCAGATGATAGATTTTATTTTTTGTGAAATAGCTTCAAAATATTAAATTAGATAAAAGTCGCAATACTTTAGATTTTGTTATGTTTAAGGACTTTTAAACTTTGAAACTACAGCATTTGAAAGAACTTGCATTTTAGTGTTTAAATTATTTTTTAACGGTAAGTATGTATTTTTAAGACATTTGTATGACATTTTCTACGTCCCCAAAAATAACATGTCCTTTAACAGTTAGAATGAGAGTAATCCAATTATAATGAACTGAAAACGAAAAGACACAACAATGAAGCAGTTGCGGTAATTAACCTCAGAAGTTTAATTTTATCTTCCGATTGTCTCCAAATTAACCTACGTTACAGTCAGCTACAAACTTGCATTTATAATCATTTATAAAAGCTCAGAAAATCAACAATTAAAAGTAAATGGAGTGGAGCAGTGCCTCCCTACATTCATTATTTTAAATTTTAAAACTCATACTTAATAAACTTCCCTCGTTCATCAAAGAAACTCCCAAGATGCGGGTTTGTCCATCTGAAACGTAATTTATTTCCAGGTTAATTAAAAAAGGCCGATGAAACAATTAAAAAGCTCCTCTGACCATTTAAGGAAAAGGCTTAATAATCATCGAAATTCCGAACAAAGCTCAGTGGCTATTTCCCAACTCCATTGTTAAATTCTTAAAACCAACAACGTTGGAAATTCTTTGTCCACAACAGCGTCATCCCAACTTGTAATAAAAATACTCCAGGCTTGAACTTAGACTATTAGAGGAGTTATTAAATGGGGAAGCTTTGGATTGTATAACCGCCCATGGTTCCTAGAGGAAAATAAATTTAAGCCTTTAACCTCAGCATGATCTTATATTGTTTTAAAGGGAATTTAACAATTATAAATAATTACGAATTTTATTTTCATATTTTTACATTTTCCCATTGTTATAAGGAGTTGTCTGTTTATGAAGGATTTAAAATTAAAAGCTTCTGTTTGTTCAGTTTTGGTCAAATCTTATTCAACATTCCATTCTGCCTATATGCTATTAAGAGAACGGATTAGAGAGTGTCCGTTCGTCTGTCCATTCCAGCTTTCACTTCCGAGGAGTTCTTAATTTTGTTTTTAGTGTTGGTTGTACGGTTTCCGGTGCATTAGTTGACCCCTAAAACCGTGATATGTCAAATTGACCCAATGCATATCATTGTCATGATGTCAAAGGTCACAAAATCTTGAAATGCTGAAATGTCTACCCGACCAATTTATTTATAACATCTTTAATTAGATACAACATCCTGCCCAACTCATTTAAAACGGATGTTTTTAACTTTTGCTCAATGATTGGGGTATCATGCGACTTTAAAAAATTCCAATCCAAAACTATCTTTGCCACTTCGATATGCGCTATTCAATCAGATTCCACACAATTCTACACCCTGGTCAATTCATACTTCCACCCAATCCAAACAGCAAACCCTCTAACAAACAGAGACTACAAACATCCCTTGATGTAATATTATGATTATGTTCGTAATTTCAAATACAATGAATGAATGCCTCAGGTTTCCGTTTGTTTTCTCTCATATTTCGCTGCTGTAAATTAGGAGAAGTTGGTCTTTGGAACCATTTTACATCTTCCCTGACGTCCTAAATAATGCTCCAACATTTAAGTTGTTTTAAAGGTTCGGCCTTTGTCTCGTTTTATTTAAGAGACTGAGGAATTATTAGTTGCACTTTGTAAGGGGGTTTGTCCATTATTTGTCCCTCTCTCATGTTTAAACAATTAAACATCAAACCTTTTTTACGGACGGACATCTCGTCATCAATTGTCAATTTTGATTATATGCAAGCCTACCCTTTTGAGTCATTTGACAAACGTTAAAAAATAATGACTCTTCAAACTTTCTGTTCAAAGTTTGAAGAGCTTTTTTTTTCGTCGGAAACAAAGTCAAACATCCGTTGGGTTCCTCACTACGATTTCCCTTTGAGACGACGAGATCGGTTTGAAAAAGTTTGAGAAAAATGTGTTTAAACTTTGGCCCATTGTTCCATTGACTCCTGCCTCTTGAATTTGAATGTCCGTCAGTCAGGTAGAGGTATTAATATAAAACAAATTGTAAGGTTTCGTCTTGGCTATAATGTTAATGTTTAAGGTGTTTGAAAAACGTAATGTGTGGGTTTCATTTTTTTTCGTAGTCATCTTTTGCAAAATGCTTTTGGCAGGATGGTGACAATTCCGTTTTTGTTTGGAAAAGATTCTATTTGTGAATTGTGATGACTTTGCAGGAAAATATAATTTGTTTTTACCTCGGAATATTTGTCAAGTGCTTAGGATTGGATATTTTGGACGGTTTATAATAGAAACAAACGTTGATACTTTGTTCTCTAAGATTAAGGCATTCTTTCAGGGATTCATGCAGAAATAAAGCGTTTTTTTGTAGAGAAATGGTCGGTAAAAAATCAAAAAAATTTGGACACAGAATCCATGGATCAGCCCCGTAATGAGCCTATCGTTTTGACTGAGTGATTCGAAATCTGATCCCATTAGTTTGACGAACTAATTAATTAAGTCAATTGTCTCAATAGGAGCACACGCCCTCTTGTTACCTCGTTATAGCCAGTCAAGTTGAACGATTATTCTATCAGAGGTTTAGTGTAATCCTATAGTATAATGTGAAACAAATCAAAAGCCGAGTTTTGAAATCCCATTCTGATAGTTAATCTCCAAATCTACTGATCTGGATTGATAAACTAGAATGGATGTATCTCGTTGTCTTTTGTAGTCGATTTTTTATTACATGGAGTCCACGTATGTATTATTTGCATTGTTCAGTGAATGCATATTCATATGCATAACTCCGTCTAGAATTAATTGATAGCTCTGTTGATTTTCAATTCCATTTCGTATTGTTGTTGATCGAGAAGTCGGAGATAAATACAAGAGTTTATTGGTTCTTGACCCACTCTTGACAACTTTGAGGACTTAATCGATCCATCAACTGTCAGTTTATTGGTTTTTATGCATTTATATTAGATTGAATCTGTTTGCCGATTTATTTATTCGAGTTCTTTAAAGAATGCATATACATATCGACTAAAGATGTATTCGAATCTGTATACTTGGCCTAAACCAATTTGTAAAGCAGTTCCAATTCCAATCAATAAAATTAACCCCAGTGCATTCTAGATTCCTGATAGATTCGCTCTAAAAAGAACAAAATTTCTGTGATTATTGCTGCTTTCGTATCGTCGGGTTGTTAGATTTAAATTTTTGAGAGTTTTTATTTTTCTACAATTAGCTCTGCAGTAAAACAATCTCAAATTATTTAGAGCCGGTTTAGTTTCAATCACACCCAGCCCAGCCAGTTTAATAATTAACTGTAATTTGTCTCAATTGTGTCCACCCAATAAAACCACAAGCCGTTATTAAAAACTCATTTATGCAAATGAAATGCCTGTCGGTCTGTCGGTGCGATAAGCGTCAAATGGCTTGACCAAGGATCATCAAATTTTATTCGTACCATACTAAAACTAGTGTACATCTTTGCATTTTAAACACTTGGTTACACCCGTTACAAGTTTTTATACCAAGCCTATTTAAATTTAGAGTCGACGGCCAGCGAATTCCGTAACATATCTTATAGCACCTAAAACCGTCATAAAAATCAATGTGACAAGGGATGATAAAAGGAACTCCTATATATAATTGTGAGGTGCAGAAGCCATTGATTAAATAAACCTGCATTTTAAAACAGTTAATTAAAATAATCTATGATTACAGGCGCAAACGGACAGGGGGAGTGGCCCTTGGAACAATGAGCCGTCGTCGGGATTCAAAGGCTTCAAAAAATATTCGACACTACACAATAATCTACATGATAAAGCCTCTTCTATTCCGAGTCCTTAACTTAAAAAGTCAAAACAACTCCGAATTTATAACTTCTCTCGTCATAAAACACGGCTAATTTTTTTAAAAGAATTAAAGGTTGGACTTGGAAGTCATTTATAAGTGAAAGAACTATTTCGTCGACACATATTCCATTGAATATTTGAGTATAGTAAAAAAAAAAAAAAAAAATAGAGAGGATATATAAATTCTAAATTCTAATAAAAATCCTTTTAAAGAGGAATAAAAAAAATCATAAATAAAATAAGAAAAATACAATATGGGGAAGATTGTGGAGGGACAAGGGGAAATCATCATAAAAATAACGACGGTTTCTTATGGTTTAATGGTTTAATAGCTTTTAAGTCATATTGCGATTATCAAGGAACGGGGTTTTTGGGGCTCTTGGGGGTTTATTTAAGTTTCTGGATTTTGGGGCTTAATTTTTGTACAAACCCCAGGTTAATTTGGGAAGTAGAGCAACTTATCACATTGTGGAGATAAAATAGGATGGGGAGTTATTTTGGGGTTATCTTAAATTATGATTTACGATGATTATAAATAAGTATAATTGGTCTTTTACTAGCATGGAATTTTTTCTATCATTCTATAATGCAATAAGACAAAATCCCAAAGAGATCAAAAGTGACCAAAAACCCTGGGTTGATACTTCTTTGACAGAAAAAACCCAGACTGTTTCTTTAAAATTGTGCTTTGGCAGTAAAGGGCTTATGCTTATGGACTACGATCTCTGGTCCTTCGACATTATACAGCTATATAGCCATACTGTATTGTAAGCAATTGGTTGTTGGTGGTGGTGGTGGTGGCATTAAAGCTAAAAAATGCACTGAATAAAGGCAGAAGATAATGAATTGAGGCTTTGAAAGTTTGAAGCCCGCCTGGCAAGCATTTTAACATCGAATGTCGTCTTTAAAAATAATATGAACTCCTTCGACGCTGGAGTTATACTTATCCGCGTCCCCGTCCTATTATCTTTCTCTATCTATAAATATAAGCCTTATTCCTACAAGTTCCTCTTCGACAAAATACTTATACTTGCATCACATAAATATTATAGATCCTCTGCTCTGCTCCTCCTGGTCTAACTAAATATACCACAGGCCTGATAGGACCAGCAACGAGTCAAAGAATAATAATACAAAATAACAGAGAAAGAATGAGAAACCTTGAAGTTGGTATATAAACTTTTGTTTAAAGTCAGAAAAGGATTTGAAGCTACTTTTTAAGAATTAAGTATAAGACGAGGATGATGATGATGATGAGGAATGAGAAGGGGTTGAATCGTTGAATAGGGGTAGGACATTGGCTTAGTTTGTTATTTTTTTTAGGACGGACGGGGGAAGGGTTTCAAGTGTTAAGCTTTTAAAATTAAAGTGTGTACGGGTTACACTGAATGAGCTAGCTAGTTTCAGAATAAAAATTAAAAATACCTGTGCGAAATAATTTAAACTTGCATTTTCAACAGCTCAATTAAGTTCGACAGCCTTTAAATGTTATTTAAAAAATTCAATGTTGGATGGGGTTATACTAAATATCCATAAATTGAAGTCACTTGTTCCAGGGATACATTAAAAATAGCATAAAAAACTATCAACTCTTTAAGCGAAACGAGTTAAGCAAACCTTGCGACCTGTAAAAAACGTCGACATGGTCGACCTCAAAAATATCGACAGTAAAAGTATCGAAAAACCCACCAAACATCTGCAAATCGGCATCGAATCGAAGTTTTAATATTAATAATCCTATTCAAGCTACCAGACTAACCTTAATATTATTCACACAATAATCCAGCATTTAAAAGAAAACAACTGTCTAAAAAAACTGAAAAAATTCGCAAATGTTAATGCCCTGCCGATAACCAACCCACACCCTGAGACCCACAATCATCAACCATCAACATCAACACACTTACTACCTTGCAAATACATATGCAAAAAGCCACGTTCTATTCCTACAAAGCTTCCGTTTTCCAGCTAATTGGTCCAACCTATTAGAGTAATTAGAGGCTTTGGGCTTTAAAACAAATGACTCCTTTGCCAACAAAAAAAACTGCAAACGTCATAACCATGCGTGTTACAGGCTGCTTAAACTTTGAGACAAACATTTGAGCTAGTTCCCTTGTCCAAAGCTCGGTTAAAAAAGTGAGTCTGGTCTCATCTCGTGCTTTAAAAGAGACGGTTCACTCTGCTAAGAAATGGAGGAGAGGGTTGGAGGAAAGGGTTGTAGTATATGCAGTAGTGGTAGTAATAGTGGTGGTGGTGGTGGGGGCTGAAAAGGTAAATTAATTATAGCATTTATTATGTTTGTCCACCGGAAATCCTCCTCCGAAGAAGTCGACGAAGAAGAAGAAGAGCAAAAGTTTTATTTCTCCCCAACCAAGCAAACCAACTCACTTTTTTAAATCATCCAACAACCCCTTGGAGCAGTAGGCTTTTTAATTTCGAACCCACCACCACCACCACTAATCTTGATACGTAATGAAATTCATGACGATCCGTATAGTTTAATAAAATATATGCTTCATCATCATGTTCATAAATGTCACCCGATTTGAAATCGGGAAATCAGAAAAATTAGGACCTTTCTTCTGAAAATCCCCATTTTCCTCCGAAATGGTCGAATTTTCACATTTTTTCGCTCAAATCCTGTAAAAAATCGGGTTTTTAAAATCGGGAAATTGGTTCAGGTTGTCCATGTCGTGACGTTCTTAACGCAACCAAAATATGCAACAGGTGAATCCCACGGGTACAACACACCTATTTTTGGCAAGTACACCAAAAAATGAGTTGGTTTCCTTTCAGGAGCATCTTACTTTGATTAAACAGAATGGATAAATCTGCCGAGGTTTTTTAAGCTACAATGTAGAAGATGTAATGTAATCAACAGAGATTAGAATCTTATTATTCGAAATAAAGATGCAAAGATCTCCACTCTCTTATTCCCACAAAAAGAGGGTTAGTTTGCTTTAGAAGTTGGAAGTTGGGAGCAATGCATTTTTGTTCATGTTCCTTAATTAGCTTTGTATTCCGGTGCCAAGTACAATTAGGAGAAATGCATCGGAAATGGAGTTGCATTTTTATTATATTTTATTACACTGGGGTATTAAAAGATACCTGATTAGCTCATGTAAAGAATAGTGCATGTCATCTCTTAACTCGCTTGAAAAATCATGGCCCTGAAAACCCCTCATAAAAACCTATCGAACTCAATTGGCCTTTTTAAACTTTGAATTCGCAGTAAATAAACTCAATGAAGCTAAAAAAAATACTCTTAAATAAGAATAGTGTCCGCGAGCATATGTACAGAACCTTAGGAGTTTAGGAATATTTAGGAATCACAAATAGTATGTATTTGTGTTATGCTATAGGTATGAAAAGTTCGAAATGTATGGATTAGTATATTAAAAGTAGGGAAGATTTTTATAAAAACATGAGTTTTTATAATCAATATAAATAGGAATATGGTATACTTAGAAGCCCAATATTTTGCAGAAGTATTAATGAATATGTTTAAAATAAATAATTCTATTCAGGTTTTCTTATAGTATTGTTAAGCATGGCCAAAAGTTAACATTTAGTAATAAAATCAATATTATATTAGAGCATGAAGGAGACGATACAACAAGAAAGGACCTAATTAAAAGTTGTAGGTAATGTTATTAGCTATAACATATCAAAAAATTAGAAAAATTCCTCGATTGGAATTAAAGTTACAACAAAATTAGTAATAATTTGAGATTTCAATCTTATGTTAAGTTAATATAGAGAAATTTGCGAGTGCAATTTACTCCAACTCGGATTCCCCTAGTTTTGTCACTGTAGCCTTACCATGTATTATTAATGGGAATGAGTTTATTTTGTAATTCAATATTTGTAAGAAATGCAACAGGGTAACACTAGCCTGACTTGGGAGGGCGTTAACTAGGATTAGAAAGATGCATGAACTGAGTCTATTGGTGTATGTAATGATATTATTGTATTAGAATTTATATATATATAGTTTCAAGTTTGTCGAGTCATGAGATGATGACTGCTGACGTGGAACCTTTTTTCTGGAGAGGAAGAACTTAAGATTTATATTGTATATTATGAAGGAACTTGTCAATCTTTCAGGTTGTAGTTTTTTACGGTAATTTAGGTATTATTTAGTAATTAAAATAAATCATTTTAATTAGAAATATTCCTACAGTTTCCGAGATTCATTTCCTCCTCGTGCATAGAAACATTAAGGTTTAGTTTGTACTAGGGAGATCCCTGATTGATCATAAAGGATTATTCGGTGGATTTTGAAATCAGGGAATTAGGTAAAGAGTCAGGCCCTTCCATATCGTGTTATACAGTCCACACACATAAAGTGACAGTCGACCAGTAGTACCATACTACATTTTGGTCCTTCGAACCGGATTATCTCCAGTGAATTTAATCATCATCCAAATAGGCCGGAAGGAGATAGCTGACCTCTACACTATCGACCCCAGGAACCGTGAAACTCAACCGTCTTGCTGAACGAACCAGCAACCGCTTAAGCGTGCGAGAGCCTAAGCACCTAAAACCCAACAGGCTCCAGTCCAGGTCAGATCGTTCCAAACTAATAACGTTTAAAGTAAACTAACGTCGAAATCGTCGTTATAGTTTTATCTTCAAGGAACGGCATTGACAGCAGGACAACTTGGGGCATACGGACCTATAGAGGAGATCCAAGGACCACTCACAATACATCGGTGATTGGAGATCACAGTGGAGATCATTCTAAGGGCGGGTGGAGATCATTCATCGGGTGGGTCGAGTATCTATCTAACAGTTGGACATCGGTGACCATAACGTGTAGATTTCAACCCAGTGGCTCGAAACCGTTTAGCTGAACGTATCAGCAAAAGCTCACGCGTGACTTACACTCAGGCAAGTAAAAACTCATTTGTCTTATTAAGTCCTCCCCAAGCAAACGGAAAATGGAAGGTACTGGGAAACGAGCTATGACCCGGGAATCAAAGCAACCGGAAAGGCTGGGATTCGACAACATCACCGAACGAAGAAACCGTTCGCAATCCTCGGACGACGATAATGCGATCGCTAAAAGTCTTCCAGCTAAAGAAACCTCATTGGAAACCGGGATAGTCCATACCGGTCAAAATGGAACCGAACCTGATAGCCTTCAAATCAGAATTCCTATCGGAGCGTTCAACAAAGCTTTGTCAGAAAGATCACGACAGTCAAGCTCAGCAACTGTCAAGAAAGCCGAAGTGGACATTCTAGCATCAAAGGAACTAGATCCACTCGACGAAGAAGAAGACAAACTAAAAGCCAACTTGGAATTATTGAAACTTAAAGTGGTAGACGCATTCAATATTCGCAAATTTATCGAAAGACGAGTTCAAGAATACCAAACAGCAAACAACGAAGAAATGGTAGCTGTGAAAAAGGAAGAGTTAAAGGAAGCTGAAGAGGATGAGCATGACAAGAATCAAAAATACCAGCTCCTTAAAATTGAGACAGAACTTAAAATAAAAGACTTGGGTCGAAAACGGAAACGCATAATCCAGAAGTACGAGTTGGACAAGAACAAGATCGATTTGTTGGATGAAGCCAAATCCCAAGACTTGGATGGCGAATCTGAACACAGCAAAAAATCAGCTTCTATCGTAGACTGGATGAGCAAAAATTCAGAATTTCTTGATAACACCCAAGGCCTTGACGACAACCAAGAAAAAGAACTAGAAGTCGTACTTGAACAAGCAGTTGAAGCAGCAAGAAAGGCAAAGGATCAACTGACGCAATTTGAAGAAAACCAAAGAAAGCAAGTGGAAGAGATGGAGCAGAAACGACTACAACTTATGAAAGAAGTTGAAGTGACAACTGCAACAGTCTCTGCTCGTAAAATTGCAAAACCAACAAACCCTAGGACTGATCCAACAAGTACAGAGTTCCTCATGAATAAACTGCTGCAGATGCAAATAAACATGATGGAAAATGGATCAAACGCCCCAAGAACCACTAATTCTCATTTCCTGGCTCGTCAGTCCCATGCAAAGGATCTACCGTTCTTTGGGGGACACCCAGAACAATGGCCAACATTCATAGCGGAATTCGAGCGGTCAAGCAAGGACTGCGCTTTCTCGAACTCCGAGAATATGTCACGACTGAGGAAATGCCTAAAGGGCGAAGCTCTTAAGACAGTCCAATGTCTTATGGTGACACCGGAAAATCTTCCGGAAATATTGAAAATATTGAAGGATAGGTTTGGTCAACCGGACCACATAATCGCTGCAATGATTCAAAGGGCAAAGGCAGTTCCAGCGATTAAAGAAGACCGACTGGAAACCTTGATAGAATTCGGAACCGCTGTCAAGAATGTTAAGGTATCAGTCAAGGCTCTAAATAGGGAGGATCATCTCAACAACCCGCAGTTGCTGACGGAACTAGAAGCCAAACTCCCTGTCTCATATAAAATGAACTGGATGAGATGGCTAGACGATAAACTCGAGCGGGTGAAGAACGTAGAATTCTTCTCCGAATGGCTTGACAAGGAAACAGCTATCGCATGTAGACTCTGTCCTCCTAAAATCGAAGCCGAAGAAAGAAAAAGACCAATCGAACAGCTTGGACGTCGAAGACCAAATCCAAATGTATTTGCCGTAGCAGACAACAAAGTCATAAAGGACAAAGGGCAACAAAACCCCACTAAAAAGTGGAACCCCAAGGAACAGACTTGTGCTTTCTGTTCAGACATCGGGCATCGTGTCGCCCAATGTAAAGAATTTGCAAAGATAGACCCGGACAAGAAATGGGACAGCGTCAAAGATAAAAATCTATGCTTTGGATGCCTTATTTATGGACATGACATCAAAGCATGCAGAACGAAGAAAACCTGTGGAATCGACGAATGTAAACACAAGCACCACATCCTACTCCACCGACCCAAAACATCAAACCTGTATCACGAACAGGAAACTCATGAGGAAGGTACCCCAACAGAAGTCGACAGTCGAAGCGTCGCCTATGCTGCTAGTTCTGAAACAGACTTTCAAAACTGTCACATACTTCCGGTACGCCTTCAAGGTCCGAAAGGGATAGTCAGCACATTTGCAATGTTAGACAACGGAGCCAACGTGACTCTCATTAGCACGAGCATTGCAGAAAAGCTAGGACTGAAAGGACCAGTACGCCCTTTGAAGTTTAAGGGACTACATCCGATTGCTGAAGAACCAGATTCTAAGTGCGTCGCCCTCAGAATAATGCCGTACTCCGGGAACGAAGTTTATGAGATGAGGAACGTTAGGACTATCAAGAGCCTGCCCTTACCGCAACAGTCTATAAATTTGAGATCAATCCGGAAATGGAAACATCTTAAAGGATTGGGAATCGAAGCCTACGATAAAGCCCAACCAACCATTTTAATAGGAAACGACCATCTTAAAATAATGGTCGTTCGAGAGGTCAGAGAAGGTCCACCAAATGCTCCAGTAGCTGTAAGGACAAATCTAGGATGGACAATTCTCAGTCAAGGAGATCTTCCAAGTAAAACCCACCACACATTCCTGTGCCAAAAGGAAGAAGACCTACACCAAATAGTCAAGGATTACTTTACAACCGAGAACTTTGGGGTTAGGATAACAGCAGAACAGCCAAGGTCAAAGGAGGACAAAAGGGCTCAGATGCTGATGGATGGCACTATGAAGCGTGTGGGACCAGATCAAAAGAGATGGGAGACAGGACTGCTATGGAAGGCTGACAACATTCACTTTCCTGACAGTAAATTCACAGCTTTAAATAGGCTTAAAACAGTCGAAAGAAAGCTTGATCGAAATCCCGAGTACGCCAGTCAGTACTATGTCAAAATGCAGCATTACATCGACAAGGGATATGCCAGGAAATTGACTACAGAAGAAGCAAATACCGTTGGACCTAGAACATGGTATCTTCCCCACTTTGGAACATCGAAGCCCAGCAAACCTGATAAAATTCGCCTCGTCTTCGACGCTGCAGCAAAATCACATGGAATTTGTCTCAACGACGGACTACTAAAGGGTTCAGATCAAGTTAATCCCTTGCCTTCAGTACTCTACAAATTTCGACAAAGAAAGGTCGGGATAACTGGAGATATTAGAGAGATGTTCCACCAAGTCAATATCCGAAAGGAAGACCAAGATTCTCTCCGATTTCTATGGAGAGGATCAGAGAGAATTCAAGAACCAGAGGTGTATGAGATGCAAGTTATGGTTTTCGGAGCGGCTTGTTCTCCTGCTTGTGCCCAAGAAGCCAAAAACCGTAACGCACGAGAACATTTAGAATTGTTTCCTAAGGCAGCAAACGCGATCATCTTCAAGCACTTCGTAGATGACTACTTGGACAGCTTAGATTCAGAAGAAGAAGCAATCCAAATGATCAAGGACGTGGTTCACACGCATCTGCAAGGTGGATTCGAGATCGTCAACTTCATTTCCAATTCTAGGGAAGTTATGAATGCACTTCCTGAAGAAATTAAAGCCGAGGAACCCAAACAAATTGACCCCGAATCGGAAAGAATGGAAAGAGTTCTAGGATTGAATTGGGATCCAATTAATGACCAGTTTACATTCACTACTAATTTCTACAGAGTGGATAAGAAAATAATCGACGGATCTCAGATCCCAACCAAAAGGGAAGCCCTTTCCCTCATCATGTCAATTTACGATCCCCTAGGATTCTTGTCACACCTTACTATCAAAGCCAGGATCCTGTTACAAGAAACCTGGAGATCCGAAATTGGATGGGACAGTAAGATTCCTCCGAGTTCCCGTGAAAAATGGATCCGATTTATCGAAGAATTACAGAATATTTCTTCATTTCGATTACAAAGATGCTATGATGTTGATTTCTTCAGATCCACATCTGTCCAGCTACATGTATTTTGTGATGCAAGCGAACAAGCGTATTCAGCCGTCGCCTACTTCAGAATCGTTACAACAAGCAGGGTAAAGATCGCATTTGTATCGTCTAAGGCTAGAGTAGCTCCTCTAAAACCTTTATGTATGCCGAGAATGGAACTCCAAGCAGCTTTACTTGGAGTACGACTGGCCAATACAATCAAGGAACAACACGAAAGGCAAATACCGGAAACCCATTATTGGACCGACAGCGAGGTCGTATATTGTTGGGTTCGATCCGATGGAAAGAAATGCCCACAATTCGTATCACATCGAATAGGAGAGATACAGGAATCATCTGATGGTAAGGATTGGCATTGGATTCCGACTAAAGAAAATGTAGCTGACGAAGCAACAAGGGATAACTGCAGCACTTTATGGGGGCCAGCGAGTCGCTGGATCAAGGGACCTGCATTTCTACAGTTATCTGAAGAACATTGGCCTAAGAAGTCAACCAAGGAAGTATTCGAGAACGTGGACGAAACCAAACTTGAATTTAAGAAAGCATTTGTGGGAGTTATTCGTAGAGAAGACCCACCAATCGAAGTCACAAGATTCTCATCATGGAATCGACTCAGAAGATCAGTAGCTTGGATTTTTCGATTCAAATCAAACATCCGCATAAAGAAAGAACCAGAGAGAGTTCTTATTCCTGTCAACGAAGTAAATTCTCTCACTTATCCAGAAATTCAAAGTGCAGAACAGTGGCTGATAATTCAAGCCCAATACTCGCAATTTCCAGAGGAAATTGCAAAACTGAAGGAAGGTGTACCTCTCACTAAAGCCAGCAAGTTATGGATTTATGATCCGACCATAGATGAAAACGGAGTGTTAAGAGTTCAAGGAAGGCTTGACAAAGCAAAAAACGTATCCAAAAACGTTAAAAATGCAATGATACTAGATTACAGGGGTTATCTTACCCAACTTATAATCAAATATCACCATGAAATGGCCGGACATCATGGTCAAGAAAGAATCGTAAACGAATTACGACAGATGTACTGTATTCTCAACATCAGAACAGCGGTAAGAAGTGCTTGGAACAATTGCCAAGATTGCAAGAACAGACGGGCAATTCCAGTTATACCGCAAATGGGGCTGATTCCAGAGTGTAGATTACAAAGCTACGTACGACCCTTCACTACTACAGGTCTAGATTACTTTGGACCCATTGAAGTAACCGTTGGAAGACGCCATGAGAAACGGTACGGTGCCTTATTTACGTGCATGACATCAAGAGCAGTACATGTCGAAATCGCCCAATCCCTGACTACAGATTCCTGCATAATGGCAATCAGGAGATTCGCTGCAAGAAGAGGAAATCCAGTGAAGCTGTATTCTGACAATGGAACGAACTTTAAAGGCGCTGACAACGAACTTAAAGCGGCGCTTAAAGAAATTGACGAAAAGAGGATACAAGAGGAAATGTCAAACTTAGGAATCCAATGGCATTTCATACCGCCGGCAGCTCCTAACATGGGAGGTTGCTGGGAAAGACTGGTGAAGTCAATCAAAGTTGCACTGAAGTCGACTTTAAAGTCGAGATATCCAAAAGACGAACTTCTGCTTACGTTGATGGCCGAAGCTGAGCACGTCGTCAATTCCAGACCCTTGACCCATGTTTCCATTGACCCCTATGATAAGGAAGCTTTAACTCCAAATCACTTTCTCTTAGGTTGTTCCAGTAATATGCAGCCGCCTGGAAACTTTACAGAAAGAGACGTTTGCCTAAGAAATCAGTGGAGAGCCGCAGAAGCACTTACCAACCAATTCTGGAAACGCTGGGTCAAAGAATATCTACCCACTTTGACTCGAAGAACGAAGTGGCACCAAACCAGCCGTCCAGTCCAAGTAGATGATATAGTTCTCATTGCCGACAACAATATGACTAGAAACTCATGGCCGATGGGAAAAATAGTGGCAGTTTATCCCGGAAGAGACGGACAAATTCGAGTAGCGGATATCAAAACCGCAAATAATCACATCTATACTCGACCTGTATCAAAAATATGTGTGCTCGACGTCCGGAAAATTGATGAAAACGCCGCAGCGTCTTCATCGGGGGCCAGTATGTCCGCGAGCATATGTACAGAACCTTAGGAGTTTAGGAATATTTAGGAATCACAAATAGTATGTATTTGTGTTATGCTATAGGTATGAAAAGTTCGAAATGTATGGATTAGTATATTAAAAGTAGGGAAGATTTTTATAAAAACATGAGTTTTTATAATCAATATAAATAGGAATATGGTATACTTAGAAGCCCAATATTTTGCAGAAGTATTAATGAATATGTTTAAAATAAATAATTCTATTCAGGTTTTCTTATAGTATTGTTAAGCATGGCCAAAAGTTAACATTTAGTAATAAAATCAATATTATATTAGAGCATGAAGGAGACGATACAACAAGAAAGGACCTAATTAAAAGTTGTAGGTAATGTTATTAGCTATAACATATCAAAAAATTAGAAAAATTCCTCGATTGGAATTAAAGTTACAACAAAATTAGTAATAATTTGAGATTTCAATCTTATGTTAAGTTAATATAGAGAAATTTGCGAGTGCAATTTACTCCAACTCGGATTCCCCTAGTTTTGTCACTGTAGCCTTACCATGTATTATTAATGGGAATGAGTTTATTTTGTAATTCAATATTTGTAAGAAATGCAACAGGGTAACACTAGCCTGACTTGGGAGGGCGTTAACTAGGATTAGAAAGATGCATGAACTGAGTCTATTGGTGTATGTAATGATATTATTGTATTAGAATTTATATATATATAGTTTCAAGTTTGTCGAGTCATGAGATGATGACTGCTGACGTGGAACCTTTTTTCTGGAGAGGAAGAACTTAAGATTTATATTGTATATTATGAAGGAACTTGTCAATCTTTCAGGTTGTAGTTTTTTACGGTAATTTAGGTATTATTTAGTAATTAAAATAAATCATTTTAATTAGAAATATTCCTACAGTTTCCGAGATTCATTTCCTCCTCGTGCATAGAAACATTAAGGTTTAGTTTGTACTAGGGAGATCCCTGATTGATCATAAAGGATTATTCGGTGGATTTTGAAATCAGGGAATTAGGTAAAGAGTCAGGCCCTTCCATATCGTGTTATACAGTCCACACACATAAAGTGACAGTCGACCAGTAGTACCATACTACAAATAGGAATAGGCACCTTTTGGCGGACAAATTTTATGAATGGATAATTAATTAGCCTTTTTACACCTAATTATGAAGTACCAATTTGCTCAGCCGAACAAACAAACAATTCCCTCAAAAACCCCAACCTTTTCCATGAAAACTTTGCAAATTAGCTATAAATCCGACCGTAGTTTCCCCCGTAAAGTAGCATTGAATGGATTGCATAAAACATACGCTATAACTTAATATCGAAAAGCTTATTTAATAACATATTGCATATAATACATACACACGTTCCAAGTTCATGACACCCAGCAGAACGTATCTTATTTTTCTAGAATAAAAGCTTCAAGCTTTTTTTTCTTTCGCGGAGGAACGGAAGTTTGCAAAAACCTGTCACTCTCTCCCTCGTACTCCGTACTTAAACCGTCATACTTAAACCTTAATATGATATTAATGTATTAACGTATATATTAATACACTTTCCCGTAACCTCTGTCTTTAATATAAAAACAAAGCCATCAACTATGGCGTAATAGGACAAGGATTTGAATTAAAATGAAGAGTTCCACCCGCATAATAAACCATTTCTCCAAGAAAGCAAACACACTTACTTTGTGCAGAGCCTAAACTGTTATTTAAATTCACGTTCATTTTCTATTGTGTTTTCCTTATATCTTCTAGGGATTTGATGTATCGTATCGAACAGAGTAAAGTAAGTTAATATGAGATGTTGAATTAGGATGTAGTGTAATAATGTAAGCGTATTATGAAAAGTATGAACTATGAAGTATCGGAGAGGGAGAGATAAGGAATAAAAAATAAATAAATTATATTCACTAATTCACACAAAGTCATTCGGGATTATTTATTTCGTTCCTTTTATTCAAAACAGGTTCCAGTTCCTCTCTTAAACTCGAATTCGAAGCTCGAGAACGGCAGAAGCCAACGTGTTTGAGGGCTACTAGAAATAGAAGAAATATTGAATTTACCCACTAGGTTTAAAGCATTTTTATTAACCACTAGTGATGGTGAAATTCAGGGTTTTTGGTGGCTTAAGTGGCTTGTTTTGGGTCAATTTTAATAGTTCTAGCGCCTTCCCCCAACGATATTAAAAATGTTACAGGATAGGATAGGGACTGGGTTTTGCTTTGAATTTTTTCCAACACCCAATGTTAGCTAAAGGGAGAAGGCACAAACCCGGGAAAAATCCTCTCCCTGAACAGAGTGACATTTGTAACATTAAGATTCGTTCCCTACTAATTGTAAAACAATAGTTACAAGATTTTAACTATAGATGCAACAATTCAACTAAAAATTGTATAAATCTGATCGCGCGTTAAAGCGCGGTGGGTAAATGCTCTTAAACTGGTGGGTGAATCCTAAAAAACTCTGTCCTAGACTACGACATAAATCCCGTACCTATAAAATCCTATTCGTATAAATAAATAAAAATAAATAAAACCAACCCTGCAGAAACAGTCCTCTAAGTTCCAAGTCCTAATTTTTTGCCCTTGTCCTTAGCTTCTAACCCTATAGGGCCCCGATTCCAAATAATTATTCTCATCATTTCATCTCAGATTTACAGAGGCTCAGCGTTGATAGAAACAGCTTTAAAAAGTAACCTTCTGTATATAGAGACAGTGTAATCGTATCGTCTAACCGGTCTAAGTCTAAAATTAAATAAAAATTGAATGGAACTATGGAACTCGTCCTTTCTTTATTCTTTTTCCTCTTGTGTGCTTTCTTAGGAAAAAATCTCAGTCATATAATATATCCATTCGAAATAAATATCTATAAGACTACATTATATTATTATTATGAACATTTGACTTGACACGGCTCTGTGAACAAGCACAAGCATCGTAAACTAACTCTCTGAATCCTAATTCTTAAATTTAAAATAGACAGAAAAACCAACCTGCCAGAGCAACCTTTTCATTACAGCATTTTTTTCCTTCTCTCAAAGTCTCAAATATTTAATCAAACTAAACCAACTTGAACTTGAAGTATTTTTATTTTTTACACCAAAAAGTCAAAACTTCTTAAGATCCCAAAACCTGTCTAAAATTAATTTCTGGAAATGTCAAAATTTTTGTTTAAAATGAAAAATCCCTACTCTTTTTGTTTGCTCTTTTTCCACCCGTTTTTTGTCATCATAGTCATCAATCTCTGAAAAATTCTTCGGCTTCTCCAGCATTCGTTTCTCATCTCGTGTGTACTTTGTATTCATGTTGATTTTAATTTACACCGAACAAACAAACGTGATGAATTATGAATTGACTAACTGGAACTGTAAACAGATAAGGAATATAATATACCTTATATTTGATTTCGGAATTCCAAAACCTATAAAAAAAATCCCAAAGAACCTCAGAATAATGACGAAGCATGCCTTTAAAACCCCTTTAATTAACAATTATACAACCCTTTCAGCTCTATGCAACCCGAGTCTTGAATGCAGCACAAATCAATGATGTAAAACAGACAGAGGAGAGTTAATTTTTAATATTTATCGACGATATTTTATTATTCAACATTTAGCAGCAAGTCTCACGATACAATACCACTAAACCGAGAGTCGTCATTTATATATTATCAACTCATTCACAATCCATAATCAATCAAACCTAAATTAATTATTACAAGTATCATTTAATCTCTATAATTATGACTTAGGTAACAACTTTTTTAAGAGTTTATTATCCTCCGAACCACACAAATGCTGCTGCTGAACTTAGAATATTTTCTCTTCCCCTCTCCAACATCTTTATATAATCAATCCGTTTTTTTTGCAAGTTTTTTCAACATTTTTTCTTACTTAAATATATATGCTTAACGAAACAAAAATATATATTACTCTCTGTCTCTCTCCATTATCATTATCCTTCTCTACTTGAGGTGAAAAAGTCTGAATAAGTTTTTAAATTATATAAGTATAAATCATATCATCTAAGATCTTTGTTAACACTGTGTATAAAGTAAATGAAATTTAATCGATCGGAGCAATAATCTAGCAAGTAAGTATAAAGGTGTTTCTTTTGGATCTAAATTAGATTAAATAGCTTCTAGCAACTTAAGCCTACTACTGCACTACATTTCCTATAAACAAATCTTAAATTAAGCTACAAACTATTACAGGAACAACGCAGTCTTTGGGAGATCAATTATTTCCTCCTCCGAGGAGAGAGAGGTAAATAAATCCTTTTATATTAAAGGGAAGACACATAATTATTTTACCATCTTTTGTTTCTTGTTGGAAGAAGTATCAAAATAAGTTCCTATTTCTGGTCTCTTTTGTCTTTTTTTAGAGAAAAAGTTCGGTAGGGAGCCTTTTTCTTTAGAGAAACTCACTCAGGGAATCGAGCTTAGAAATTCTAATTACTAATCGGTTCTGAATTTTTCTGGAAGATAGTCCCTTCATAATATATCTCTTCTGGAGTAGTTAAACCGGGCCGTGGAGATTCCAGTTCCTGACCAACCCCCTTTCTTAACAGTTCCGATCGTTCTTGGAAATTCTATTTTGCCAAGAGGAGGAGGTGGTCGACCAGCCCTCTCATTTCATTTCTCTCCTATCGTTTTGCATTTCTCGAGCAGCAGCCAGCCAAAAAAAACAGCCTGTCATTAATTTTAAAACCACACCTCGGCCTTTTTAACTAATTTACCATCTCCAATTCCCTCCCGCTCTCACTAAACGCGACTAAAGTAACTAACCCTTGCTCTCAAATCTGTAGGTCTTCAGATCCGGGTGGGAGATTACTTTGTTAAAATCGAGGGCTGCGTTTCTTCGGTGTTTTTGAGAACAGGGGATATAGAATCCAATCAAACGATGTAAATAAATTACTACTGTACTTTTCATTGAAAGAGGCAGACAGACAGTTAACCGAGAGTGAAGAAGAAGAAGTGTATATAAACACCCTTGAGGTAAGGATGTGTGTCGGACGGATAATTTAAATAAGTAAATAAACTAATTCTTTAATTAGCTACTGTCAAACCTCAGTCGCCAGATTTTGACTATGATCTTTTACAAGCTGATCATCCCTACTCGAGGAGGAATTATTCTGCTGTTGCTGCTGCGGATGGTGATGATGATGATGCTGCGGCGGTTGTTGAGGCGCGTGGTGGTAGTTTTGCTGCAGATAATTCTGCTGTTGAAGAACAGACGGTGAATGCTGCGGCGTAAGATTATTTACGTTACTATGTGAATTACTGGAGGAGTGAAGTGACTTGGGGCTGTAGTTATTTACAGGGGATGAGTAGCAGGACGAGTCACCACCTCCGTTAAGGGATGTGTTGATTAGCAGTCCACTCACTCGGTTCACCTGGTGATAGGGATGCCCGGTATTGCATCCGTTATGTAGCAGGTCACTGCAATTTCAAAAAAGAAAAAAATTATAAACTTTTTGTCCGAAACAGAGTTTTCCCAGCCGAATTACTTAATCTACGTAATAGAATTTGAGATTCGAGGAAAGAAGGCTTTTTATCCAAACATTAAAACATGCTCAGCGGCTACCCCTTACGGTGCGGTATGCCCTCGGGACATTACAGCTCAGATATGATTATACGAGAGGAATCCTTTTAAATTTAAATTCTAGAAATCAGAAGCGAAACAAAAGTAAGTACTACAATGCATGCATCCAAGAACAAGAACAGTACAACATACACAGGTGGATACGAATCCACACAGATTCAGACACTAAAAACCTCAAAATCCTATCCAGAGACTCTAAAATAATTATCCCGAAAACTGAATAATGAGGCAATAAAGAATGAAAAAGTGGGATAGAGAACTGATCTGAAGTTTTCGAAATCCCATGGTTCCTTTCCGTGACTCTCTTTTCAATTCTAGAAAACTTGTAGTTTTTCGGAACTCTTCGATCATGGCAAAGCGAATATAGTAACTAAGTTCCTTAAGTGTCTGAAAAAATAATCTGAAAATACGAGCAGAAGTCAAGGTTTGAGAAAGAACCGGCTGGCTCCAGCATTCGAAATAAGTTAACCTGCTGAGTTCCCTAATCGTACCATTAATTATGGGATCTAAGTCTTAAAAACCACATGCATTTCAGCTTACTGACTTAAAGTTAAAACTCGAAAATGCCCTTCACCTCAAATCTCAACTCAGCCAGACTTAAGTATTTAAGAACTATTGTAAATTTCAAATCAAATCTCAGCTCTAAGCCAGTAGCCTTTCATTCAAAAACAGAGAGAAAAAAGTAGAGGGGCCCTCGTAATCCCAAATCCTTTAAAATATTAATGAGTAAAAATAATAACAAAACAAGGAAGGTCAACTTACCCTTTATCAAGCAGACAAGAACTACTGCCTCCTCCCCCTCCCTTCATTGAAGGATATTGTTGCTGAAGGTGTTGCTGCTGCTTCTCGGGCTTATTAAAACTTAAGTCTAAATTCGAACACTTGGCTTTGGGAATGTCTAAAGTATTCACAATCATGTGGGGATCAATACACTTCTTGGTCAGACACTGTACAGTGTTCTGTTCGTTCTGAATACGAGCTAATTCGTCGTTACGACGCTGCTCGGCTCGCTTCCGTCGCTTGAGCAGGAGGACCACTGCTACGGCCACCACAACCATTAAGGGAGTAGCGACTGAGACGATTATCACAAATATTACATGTTGTGCACTCAAATTCTCTTCAGTACTGGGGTAGGCGACGATCAGCGTGTCGTATGTCGTCGTATTGGAAATGAATTGGCATTTAGGTCCGGTAAAGGCTGGGGGACAAGTGCACTCGTTAGAATTGATCCCGGTACAAAGGCCGCCGTTCTCACAGTCACAAGTCGAGGAGCAATCTTGACCTCCGAAATGCTGGGTGCAGTCACATTTGTACTTATTTTCGGGCAGAGGGGTACAGGTTCCCCCGTTGGCACAAGGCAGAGTCATACAAATATTAACTTCCTTTTCACATCGGATACCTGCCCATCCGAGGGCACACTGACACCGGAATCCGTTGTTGATGGACTCACAAGTGCCCCCGTTTTCACATTGGTTCGACCTGGATGCACAGTTGTCAACTCGGTTCTCACACTTTACACCCGAAGCTCCGGATGGACAGAGGCAAGATCCTGAACTTGTACAAGAACCTCCTGCAATATCAAAAACAAAGGAACTTAATAACTCAATCCGCTTCCTTCCTTTCAGGTTCCAAAGTTCCAACCTCAATCAAATATTCATTCACTCATTCAAAAGAAGGAAAACCACTTACCATTTTGACAACCGCAATCGTTTGTGGTCACTTCGGAGATGGCCGTGTCACAGAAAACACCACCAAATCCAGCTGGACAGAGACAGGTAACCTGTGTGGTTTCGGTACAGGTTCCCCCATTGACGCAAGGACTATCTGAACACGAGAGACTCAAAGTTTCACAATTCGGTCCCGTCCAACCCTCAGGGCACTGACAAAACGTCGCGGTTCCATTTTCCTGTTGATCACACAAAACAACCCTACCATTAGTAATATGTTCTTTCCCGTCCATAATCCCACTTTTAAAAACAACATCCGAACTGTCAACCCTCGCCACATCAGCTGCTAAAACACTTAACCCCTAACTGTTGCTCCTAACCTCAATCTAAAAACATATTTAAAATTCCGCTTACCCGACAAGTTCCACCGTTAACGCAAGTACAGCCATCAGCCCTCGATTCACAGTCATTTCCATTAAATCCGGCAGGGCAGGAGCATGTGTAAGATCCCTGACCCGTGTTGAAGCAAGTCCCACCGTTTTGACAAGGCCGATGATTGGTACAGTAGTTCAAGTCCTGATTGCAAAACAGACCGCCCCATCCTTCCTCACATTCGCACTCGAATGGCTTGGAGCATCTCCCATGCTTGCAACCCGGGTACGGGATACATTCAGAACAGAACATCCCTTCCCATCCCGTATGGCAGGAGCACTCGTCTGGATTATTGCAAGTTCCATGGGCTTCGTGGCAGCCAGGAAGACATACGGCTAAAATAACATAAAAAAATCAGGTTTAAGTTACAGCACATTCATTTTAAATAAATTGATATTTGACGAAAGGGTCTCATTGTAGTCTTTGGAGGTGGACACGTGTCGGACACAACTCTGCTAATCCCAGAACATAACTCAGAGAGCAACGTCTACATTCATTTAAATCGTCCCTAGAGAGAATAATGGATTTGACTTATGATCCAATGTCACCAAAGATAAGGGATCTATCGATCAAACTCGTAGAGTCGGAAACAGAAGTGCATGAACAAGCAGACGCCTTGGGCTACCAATATTTTGACAGCATAATTGCCATGATTCATCTCAAACTCCTATATGTTACAACATACAACCACACACACACAATACTTCACTATGAAATCATACAATTCAGCAATCTAACCATATACAACACGACTACTCCCCGATTTTAAAATGACAAACAAACACTCAATAATCCTATCCAACCTTAAAAAATAACCATGTGTTCCACTCATTTAAAAGCCCAATCTAATTTTAAGCTTAAAAGCATTTCTAAATTTAAAAAATCGGTTTTTGATTTAACGGCTCATTGAGACCAGACTCATCTCCACCCAATACCTAACTACCCAAGAGCTGAACAACTCAATTTACATTTTAAAGACTCCTCTCGAACCGAAACAGTTCCTTGAGCCAGAGAACACACCCGTTTTGAATCAGACAAGCCTCACTTCCTAAGTTAGTTACCATTCCCTTGCTAGAGTCAATCAATGAGCCACCATTCTACTTAGGCATCACGCTCTATCGATCATTTATTTCCGACTGATTGACTTGGCTCCACTTTCAGCACATACGCCGCGGACTGGACAAAAAATATATAAATTCAGATTTAAGTCGACAACCCAATCAGCTCATCATCATGATAACTTATACACAACGTAATTCTAACTCAGGGCCAACAAAATGCAACTTGCTACATCTGAATTCGCTGAACGCTTACTTCAATCCGTCCGAGGACTTTGATTCATCGAAAGCAAGCCAACTCACTCAATTCTCAGAATGAATCTAATTATAAACCCACCACCGCTACCGCATTCCAAAACTTTTGTAAAAATCATATAATTTTTACTACATCAAAGGTCACCCAATTAAAAATATGGCATTCCGCCAATTCAAAACGTTTACGAACTTGTCGATATATCGACGAGTCCATTCCAAGCTCTAATATAATTTCACTCCCCTCCTAATCTCAGTCAAAAGCCATCCATCCGGGCTTAAAAAACCGAAAAAACATATGATCCCAAAGGGGACACCCTCCTCCTAATCATCATCATCATCCGATCCGAGACGACCAGCCAGCCAAACTCCATTCCTTAATACCACAGGATATTATAATAAGCACATTTCATGGCAGCCGACCGCCCGATCGGGTAACTCGAACAACGAACAAGAGGGATACTATCTGCCATCACGTTTTTCCAGTCTAAATTTAGCACCACTACTGCCAGCCATCCCAACACACTCAGTTAAAAAGATCTTTAAAAAATCCTTAAAAAACAGCACACATTCTACATACATGATACACACAGCTACGAAACCCTACTTACTATATCCTCTCATTATATAATCGGGCTTGTCCCCGAAAAACGGTCTGATACAGAAAATGACGGGGGTTACTTTCCCCTGATGCAGTTGCTCCTGCATCTACCAAAAAACGCCGTCGTAAACCCAACATAGCAGATGTTCTTGACCTATGCAGCTGGAAAGCCTACGGTTTAGTATCGGCATCAGGCAGCTGCGACTTCGTTTACAGGTTTCCCTTTATTCAGCAAACTAACTGTCCTAAACAGTCAAAAAAGCCACGCTATTAAATTATATCATCATCATCAACCCCCGAAACAGTAATCCCTGAACGGACTTTAATACGAAAGATTCAACAGAGCCCAGAACCCAACCCGATTTTAAACCCCTAGAAACACAAAGTACAAATACACAAATATACCCTACCCATCATCCCTTCCTCCGATATACGGAATCGGGATAAACCCCAACGGCTTTTATTTCATTCACATTTATTCCCTACCCCGGGTTTTAAAGTTTTAAAACCTACTTTTCCTTTTAAAAAGCGTAAGGAAACCTATCCCTCTCCCTTTCATTCAAACGATCCGAACCTCAATAACTCCTATTATTCTTAGGACTTTTAAATGTGTGACAGAGCATCTCCCGTTACGACACAGCATTTTTTAACATCTTTCAAAAGGAACTTAAAATTAAAACCCTGCCGTAAAAATTCAAGCCACAGAGAATAATATCCATATTAATAGCAGCAAAGCCGTGCTGAATCTTAAAAACTTAATACCCCGACTGTCTTTTAATTTTAAAGCTTCTTACTTTAAAAGTTTAAAACTGAAGGAACTGATTGCGTGTCAAAAGCCACGCACCAACCCTCAACCTCAAATTGTCTTAAATGTCGAGAAAATTATCATAACTTTCCTCCGCACTTGCCAACAGTTTGTTTCACATGGCAGAACCACACATTCGAAATTAAAAAATTACATCTCCTACCAGCAGACGAATGGGAGTCCAAGTCATTATAAATTATTATGCAGTTATAACATCCAGCCTTATTATCCTACCAACTACCAAACAATAATTAAACTTTTAAAGTCAGCAACAGGAAGAATAATGGGAATGTTTCATTTATCTCAAACACTAACGAGTCAAACGCCATAACACGAGCCTCTCTCTTTCCTCAAGACATGCGATCTCATTTCAGATTCAATCTTATTTTCATACAAAAAATCATACATTGTCCCTATGACCCCTAACACTATAGAATAAAAAATAAAATCCAACGCAATAATGGAGGGAAGAGAATAGAAAAATCTTGGCATTTTTGCATATCCTCGAGCAAAAATCTGAACCAACTGACTCGAAATCTCAAAGATGACCAGAGCCGGAACGAATCCCCGCAACAGATGAGTCTTCCAGAGATGACCATATGCCATCCGAATTTACTACGAAGGAGCAACTTGTTCTTGCAAAACAACATCTTCTTGCCAGATCCAAAGGTCAAATCCACGAAATCAAAGAAGAACAGCCGTCGCCGATTAACAAAATTTACAAAGACGCTGCTTGATTTCCCTCCGAACTTTCCAAACTCCAGAGAGTTCCAAAAGGCCTGTTGCATTGCTCTGGATAACTTAAAAATCCTCCTGGCCCATGCTAATAGAAGTTCCAGACAGGGACGCCATGATAAGTAAATGGGCCTGGTGGCAGTTCTGGCACGCTTCTTATCCTCATCACCGAAAAGGGCACGTGCCAGATGGGTAGAACCGGAGAGGAACATCTGCTTCATAATCATGTTCATCATCATAATATTATATATCTACATACATCCTCTCATTTCCTAACTATATCAACCGTCCGATTTCCTAAAAACTGGATCCATTTTTGCCTCGTATTTTTACGAGAGCGGCCCTAGAGTACCTTATCACTGGGACTTCGGGAGGAACAGGCTGTTGAGTAATGCTTCTTACATAATATACAGAGGTATCTATCTACTACGAAGGTTAAATTAGGTCTAGGTGTGCCTAGCATCTGCAACAGTTTGCCTCAGCATTTGGCATCCATTTGGTCACCAGACTCCTCATGTCTTTCCAAAACTTGTAATTGTAAATTGGTAGCATAGAACGCTAGAATATATCCAAGACGCTCTTTTCTGCTAAAACTCAATCCATTTCACTCCATATGTCATCCATTTCTTACTACTTTAATACTTTTTACTACTGATCGATAATACTACGAAGCCAAGACTTTTTTAACGGCTCCTTGGCCATTAGTCTATCAAACCCAAGCCACCTCGCACATGTTACCGCTCCAACCAATATCTGTAATACCGATCTAGCCCAATCGGTCCAACTTCCGACCCTTAGCCTTACCACTTCCTCCAATCCCCTTTAAAAAACAGAGCTCGCTAGGAAATGTCAACAATTCCTACATGATGAGTCCATCCAAAACCGTTGCAATTCCCTTGTTTTTAAAAACAACAACCTTTCCAACTCTAACCAACCAACCTCAAAAAGCTCACACAACTCACCTAATCCTCTCGGAAAGTCAAACCTGAGTAGCTTTAACAGAAAGGAAAAGGAGAGAACTGTATCATCATACACTAGTTCAAGACGGTAGAGAGAAAAAAATGAGTTTTTAATTAAATCGGGGGCTGGACGGGTTTTAGTTTACTCGTCAGGAGTAAGTAAAGCATTAAAAAGTAAGTAATATATATGGAAAGTATATTAGAACCAGAACGAGAGTAGATAGACCTAGAGTAGATCCTAGATTGTCTAGATACAATTAGGATTTTTTAACAACTTCTTGATTCTTTATGCACAAGACGAAATAAAGTTCATCCTCTACTTCCATGACTCTCTTGTCTTATTCCACGGCTCTGGCATTCGTTTTTAGACTCAAGAAGAAGCTAAGGAAGCATATCCACCGCACCAGCTTACGAAGAACAAGACGATCCATCCAAATCCACCACCTTTGGAAGTTGTAGGACTTCTATAATAATAATATTACTTAACATTATCAAAAAGTTGAAGTTAACCACACGGGGGCCGATGGGAATTCTGCTGTTCCAGGCGAGTGCCTTCTTCGTCTTCTCATCATTTGGTCACGACTCAGACATTCCTCATCTACCAAAACCAATGCAACTACCACCACCACCACCACCATCGGACTTATAATGTAAACCTAACCGAAACCTAAGCAATCATATATACCTTGACTGAGAAGAACTTTTAAACTCTTCTTCTGATACTTTATTCAGTAGAGAAACCGTATAAAAAATGCAATAATATTCCACCACTATTCTCTCAAACTTACCTACTACCTACTACCTACCTATGCTACTACATACTACCTCCTTTTACTTAACTGATTTCAGTTTCTTCATCGTGTTAACTCAGGAGGAAGATTTTTTTCCCGTTTTATTCGAGAAAAAAAAAACAGGGGAAATAAAATCAAAAGCAAGAGGAAAGCAAGCAGGAGCAAGCCAACAACATTTTTGATGACCGACTTGAGTCCTGCGAATAATCACATCACATCACAACATCCACCACCACCAGTCCTCAACCACTTCTTCGTTTTTAATAAATACAGACTTAAACTCGAACTAAGCAACCGTGCTTTTAATTCTCTCAAAGAGAAGGCTAAACGGATATGATGTCTATGTTACAGGGGATTTATAAAATATTATTTCTTCATCCTCCGACATCCTCTCCTCTGTCTCTGTATTATAAACCTCTTTAACTCGCTTGTGAAAGTATTATCCCAGTCCTCTAGCGTTCCTTTGCTTTTGACGGTCGTCGTAGTCGGATGTTGCCCAGCTGCACTATCGTATTTCCATCCGGGAAATATCTCCACAACATAAGCAAAGCCACCAGTACTCTCGAGACAAGAGCCTCATTCTCCCTATCCGACGGAATTGTAGTAATATTACGGAGTTCTTTGGTCTCGAGAGAGACAGAGGCCTACTTCCTGGCTAACACTTGTGTGTCCAACCTAATAACATTACCACACACACTCCAACTACTTCATCAATGAAAGGATTCCACGATTTTCATAAAAATACATACCTTTATCACAGTAGTGGCCAGTCCACCCGGGCAAACAGACAATTTCTCCTTGATCCGAACACGTGTAGTGACCAAATGTGTCATTTCTGGCCTTGCAGGTCTTGTCGCAGGAAACTCCAAAGTAATCCGGCCGACAACGAACCCGGTAGTCGTACTTGAGGGCAACTTGACCTTCGTTTCCGGTCCATTCTCGGTCTTTCCATTCCTCGCCCATGTCCAGATACTGCTGAATTGCCATCCGGGTTATCAGCCGTTGAGACTCTATTCAAAGGAGAGGAAAAAAACAATTTAGAAATATGTGCATGATTAGTAGCCAAATCTGCTTATCCTCCTCATTTCCAAATCACACACACATAATAATGTAGAGTGGAGATGCAAACAAACAACAACACTTCCTGGCATACCATCCCTACTATTTCCATATGCACATTCTCTTAACATAATTATCACTTCTTTCTCAGAAAGTGATAAGAAGTGGATCATACCCAAGGAGCTCTAGGAACCGCTTGTTTCTCCAATGACTTTTCTCATCTCAGATTTTTATGCCGGATTTAATCCCCTCATCCGTCCAAATTAAAATGTTTCATTTCATTGCAGACTATATACATTTTATTATTCCTCTATCCATCTCACCCGTCCAAAAATCTAATTGAAATTCAAATGAAGAGGAAATATCTTCTCAAGAAGAGGACTCAATCTCATCACCAAACCAACTAGTGTGCCAGCCAGAGGGTACTTATACCATCCTTTAACGGCCCAACTAGTTCTAAATCCCAAACCACAAGATCTTTAAACGGATATGCTCCTGCATCCCATTATTCTTACAATACTACTACTTATTACACCCTTTAGACACTACCATATTAAAAAAAAAATCTCCATGTACACAACCCTGCGGCTTATCTATGTCCAAAAACAGTCTCTCTCTAGAACTCTTAATCATTTAAAGTATTCCACTTCCAACTTCATTCAATAAAATCTTCCTGCTTAATTCCAGCCCACGTACAAGGAGAGCTACCAAAACCTCGGCACAATCATATCTCAATCAAACCGGGTCTCTTCTCTAAAAGTCTCGATAACAGTTCCCACACCATTCATTTCCTTTTCTAACATCCCTCTTATTCTACCAGACTACCAGCTATTATAATATCAATTATCCTCTGATTTTAAAAACTCTGGATTTTTTATCCATTTCCTATCACCTAACCTAACCAGAAGACGGGGACAGAATCAATCATCCCGGATTCTGAATTCATGACCTACGACCCATCATCCGTTCCTATTCAGCGATTCGATCGAGACTTTTTTGAGGCAAGAAACCTTACGAGGGAACTGTTCGAGACCCCTTATTTTTAAAGGAAGTTCTCCAACTGTTGAGATTTCCTGTTTCCTGCTATCCTGTAATAATAATAAGGACATGTTCGGCCCGATCCTCTAGGATCTAGATTTACTACTCCTACTCGAAAAATAATACGATAGAAGAGCAAAAACGGTGAGGAGAAACCGATCGGGACATGATGAACGATCATCATCCTGATCAACAACATGAAATGAACAGACAGGATGTGTTGCTCAACTTCAGCTCCCTTTCTACAAGACTTAAGGCTCCTCGCTCTATTATTATTATCGTTTCCTAACTTTAATATCCGAAACTCCTTCTCCTTTCAGAGGATAAGGGCTCCTTTGAAATTCTGATTATTAGCACATGGATTGCATCTGAGCTCCTTCCCGTCCATCATCCCTTGCCCTAATTCACACAGGCCATTTCGGATTTCGAAACCCTAGCGATGCAGTTTATCTTATCCTTTCCCTCAAATCTCAGATGTCACAGTTCCTCGACATTTCTTTGCAATCTCCACTCTCCCATGCCGTTCTCTCCAATCTTCTTAAGGTTTCCGTATCAAAAACATGCATCGCAAGTTCGGGCGAAGAAAAGGTAGACTTACCATTATGTTGGTGATGCCAGGCTTCAATGATGAGGGAGAACGTACCCTGGAAAAAGAGACAAAAACAGATTTCAGTTTTGAGAGCACATTGCATTATAGGGAACAACAGGTAAGGTAGGGCTATAAGGGACCCTTTCCATTTATTTACAAGACTTTAAAACTTTCCAACATCTCCAGGAGCATTTTCCCAGCTTCTTAGGCTACAAAGTACACACACATCATAACATCATCCCCAGTTCACATAAGGTTTCTAAATAAGCATATCCACCACCACCACCAGCATTCATATACAAGTAGCGTTGAATAAGAACCCTGTCTACCGTCTGCTGCTCCTGTTCCACATCTACAACTTTCTTGTAACTAACTCTCGTCTCTATATATCTTTTGTTGTTACCCGAGACTCACGTTCCCACGGTCTATCCTCTCCCTATTATTACACTCCCTTAAGTCCTCTCCCTTAGAGAACCGACTTAAACACCTTCTAATTCTACTAACAATCTGAGAAACTAAAACCATGACCATATGACTTCCACTATAGAGACTTCATACGTGGACCCGAAGAAGGTTAGTTTTACTATTTATTCAAAACTAGACTACTCCTTACGCGGAACAGGGTCAGTTCGGCTCAATAGTGAGTTAAGAAGGGATCATCATCAGGAAAAACTATAAGAAACTTTAAATGCTTAAAAGGGATGACAGTTGCCGATGAACACCTTGGATTTGGGAAGATGAGCTCAGGTAGCTTCTAAAAATCATCATTATTTCTCATTATTTTTTTTTCTTCTTCTTTTAAACTATTATTCTCCCCTTAACTTCACCTTCGACGTCTGAGGAAATCTTTCAAATCTTGGGAAACACTCTGCTTCTTTCTGTAAGCTTTAAAAAGCTAACAAAAGTAACCTTTGAGAGACGAGAAGACCTTCTCAGTTCCCAGTTCCCAGAGATGTATTTTACTTGAACTCTAAGTCAACAAACACAATTAGCCAACATCTGCCAATCTCCAAAACTTTTCCCTTTCCCCTAAATCATCAGCAATACTTAAAAAACACTTTCTAGTTGATCACTAAACTTAAAACTGCATTCTGAGCATAAAGCCTCCCTTGTCTCCCTACTGCAATAATAATAACATCGACTTAACCTAATAGCCCGCAAGTTGGAGTAGACGATAAGCTTGTTCACCTCAAGACCTCAAACCGATTAAACTTAAACCTCAATTCCTGACCTTAATTAATCCAATCTCTTCGTAATTAGCCTTCTCTTTAAACACAATGCAAATAACTCACCGAAATGGATCAAATCCCGATTAGGGAAACTGCCCCTTTCACCTCAACCCTATTAGCATTTCTACATTTCCCAATCTTAATATCCTGTCCTAAAGCAGACCAATTGGCAATTTACATTCAGACCAAGCTGTCCAAGTCTACTTAAATAATTCCCCATACTCTATACTCTTGTATTATACAATTTGGAGTAGGTAGATCAGTAGATCACATCAGAGAGGTCCATAGAACAATGTCCAATTATCCATATCTGGGATTCAAGTCAGTCCATTATTGATTGTTGTTGAGAAGAAGTAAATAATTGACCTGAACTCTCCACCGATATATTTTATATGCATGCAATTTACAACATATCGAAATATAATACCCTCTCCTAGGATCAGATCAAGATCTCACTCACTCATTCACCTCGTACTCGTACTTTCCTACCTCTCGTCATGAATCCCTAATAAACTTCAAACCATAAGACATCCTATCAATATTGTCTGGGCGTGGACTTGCACGTTTAGAAGAATAAAAAAAGTATCAAAAATCAAACCGAGATCATCTCCTACCAAATCGACTACCTTATGATTTGGCTCAAGCTCAACCTTTTCTCATATCTAAAATATAAACCTCTTTAAAAAACCAGAGCCCGACTTTATTTAATCCTTTTTTATCAGAATCGGACTATAATCTATAATAATAACTTCTAATACGATTTAACTCTCTTTCTCTGACCGATTCGTAATGTAGGTTCAGACTGACCAAAAAATAATTGTGAAGGGAAATTTGTTAGCGCAGTGAGTTGTTCTCGGCAGGGTAACCGAATTTCATAAAAGTTGAACTACTGGATCGTGAGGGGCGTGGTCCTTCCTACCTTCACTGCTTATACTAACTTACTATAAATTATAAATCTTCCTTCATGTGATTCCAATACCTACAATCCAAAAGGCTACTTTTATTCCTTATTCCATCAGAACTTTCAAAGATACCTTTCCCCTCCTGTACTTTATCATCCTAATTTTTATATATCACGAGCAAATTATGAGTTACATCCACTCTTCCTCATGATCATCCTCATCTTTATCCCCTATTACTTTTCGGAGAGGAAAACTTTGATCACGATGACCCCTTCAAGTGCCCAAGTCACCTTTTTTCATACAAGTTTTGGGACCATAGGCACCTTTTCCTTTATCTACTTTTTCATGCAAGTTTCCTACCAAGAAGCTGTCTACCCTTCTCTGACCGTGTCTAACGTAAATCGCTATTCATCCTCAGTTCGGAAGGCAAAAAGTGAGATCCTCGAATCTAGATTCAAGGAGCCATTTCTCCCAAGGCAAGGCTATTCTCACTACAAACTCCATCATCAACATAATATCACATGAAATGAATTCAGTCTTAAACAACTACTTACTAAACAACTAAAATACTATCTATCTCACCTCTCCGAGATAACTCCTATATTCGCCCACCTCTATTCCGTTTTGACTGCTCTTGTGAAATATGACCATGCTTTTGTAAAAACTCGTTATCGTTACTTTACTTCTTTGCTCCTCGCTCATCCATTCCTCCATTCAACTATTCAAAAGTGTTTTTTCAGCATTTTTTTGGAACTCAAAGGGACCCCTTGCTAACTCACCGTTACTGCCTTTAATCATAATAAAGCTCCTCGGTCCGATTAAAAAAACCGATGAATAGAAATGCATAGAGAGACAGAGGCAAGAATCCGTTTTGGGAAATATTTTAAACCCTTTTTTACACTTTCCTATACATTGAGAGAGGAATGTGAGAAATTAATGACAGTAGGAGCAAAGATGGGATTATTTGTAAATAGTAGACTGTTTCTTTACCGGCCATCGGAAGTTAAATGGGAAGTGGAAGGTTCGTCCACCATCCGCAAGATTGTTTGAATTTAGGGTCTCCGTGACCGTCTCTCCGAAATAACAGGGTCCGTTCGGGTCAATTGTAACCTGGTAATGTTTGACACACACTCGGAACTTTGTCGCACACTGTCCCGCGCCACAGGTCCCTCCGTTATTATTGTCACTTTTGTATCCACTAGCACTTAATTCCGGAGAATAACTATTCACTGATCCCGAGGATGATGACGGCAAAGTCCTCGTTCCATTACTCCCCACACAACACCGTCCGTTTCCATCCCTTCCCAAAGGGTTTGTGAATGACCTTATCTTCAGTTCAAAGACTCCTCCGAGACCCCGTACCTGCAATCAGAGAAAAACACACAAGGAGCTTTAGAGACGAACCCTCACACCGTTGTCTTAATTTTGTAAACACCCAATTTCCATACTCATTAAATTAAATCTACATTCACCAGTTCCACACATACAAACAGAGCTACACAATCAACATCATCATCAGAAGACGGAACAGGGATTAGTAATAATAATGATACTAGTTGGCAGGCGAGGAAGCTGAGTAACCTCCTACAATTACAAACCTCAATAATACTATATAAACTACTAAACTACCCCAAACCCAGTCGAACTACACTCGAAACCATCTACGGGAGTCATTTAAACTTTAAGACGGATAATATAGGGAGAAAAACTGTATTTAAGTTAAAACGTTAAAAATATTTTAAAGAAGAGGAGTTCCTTTACTTTCCTCCTACCAAGTCTTCTTCTAGTACAGAAACTTCTCAAGTGGTTGAACTCTTATCTATCATTCCCGTGGGAAATCAGCAAGCTCCATCAAAAACTCATACGAGAGAATCCACACCACATAAATACATTACATAGTACTACACATTAAATACGCAGCAGTCCTATTATAACTATAATCCGCAGCCTCCTAACAAAACTTTACATTACTTAACACTTTAGCAGCTCGATCCTACAACAACGACTACCAACTTTTTTATTTAAACTAAGCTTCGAATCAGAGTCATCATCATCTTCAATCTTGGAGTAAAAAATTTTTAACCTTGGTTTCGGCTAATACTCAGTTTAACTCAAAATTCAGCATATTATCTACTCAGGATTTTTAAGTTTCTAAAACCCCGAAAGAAGAAAACCATTTAATCTCCCTTGAAATTAATCCTAAATTACGCCAACAATGCCCTTCAGCCATTATTACTTATGATTATTATTACCTGAGGTACGGTAGTGACTATTAAGAAGAGGATGACGGAAGAGGTAAAAAATAAATTCCTAGTCGGCCACTGCATTTTGCTGTTCCTCAAAAAATGCACGGGATGACCCACGAGTAAGATGATAAGATTCGTCCTTCTTTATCTCCTAAGGACCACTTCCTTAATAACTAAGGGCAAATTAGCCGATCATTTAAACCACCATCGGTGATAGCCTCGTTGTTGAGACATTTATTTGTCTGGCTTTCATTTGTTTCGGATTTAAAATCCCACTTTTGTAAAATCAATGTTCACTTGATGTAACAGTTATTGATATCAGTATGGATCCTTCACATTGATTCCTTTCTATCAAGTCTTGATTCTGGAAGTGGAGACAGGATTTTTTCTTTCAAGTTTGTTTTCAAAGTTAAGTGAACTTTTATCTTGTAATTGTAAATACAATGGGTAAAGGCCGAGATTCTCGAGAGAAGGGTTCGTGTGATGTGTCTCACTTGGTCGGACTCTGTATATCAACTAAAGCTTAAAGTCTGATGTTGAACACCTCCTGGCTCAGACCTGAGGACGGAAAGACGAGGAGGGGGGTTCACTTATTATCACAAACTGCACCGGGCTCTTTTAGCTACCAACAACCAGCTTAGAAGTGGAATGGTATACTTCGTTTCTATTGAATTCAAATCCCTTTTCTACAACATCAGTTTACAGCAACTGTAGAGTTTTCGATGGAACAGAGCAGTTCAGAGCGGCAGCAGCGGGCCAGGCCGGTTTAACTTGGGTTTTAGATTAAAAATATTTTTTCTTCTAACAATCAAGTCTGTTACCCCCTTTGGAGTCCTCTTCGTATTCCCTATATCTCGTCTCTTCCATCCCTGTTCAACAAACACAAAATATTAAATTCAGTCTTTTTAGACTACGACCCCCGTTTCCATTCAGCCGATTTAAAATGCAGTCTTATAGTCAAAACGAGAATCGGCGTCGTATATTTATATGAATTAAATGATATATATTTCTCACAAGTCACAAATCCTGGTGTAGTAAGATAGTCCAGTCCTCGCTTAAGTGCCACGCTTATTCTGGTTCCTTATATAGACTAACACAGTTCCTACTTCTTTTGCCTCGATTCGATTATGATGTTGTCGATACTATTATATCCCGGCTTTTCCCGTCATTCACCTGGCGAGTTCCTCAGATTTATTTCCCTACACTCCTGTCAACAACTCAACTCCACAGATTGCAAACTGTTGATCCCGAGCAGGAAAATAATGTTTTCGACCAAAAAAAGAATCTGTTGCACTGCCGGAATCTCTTAATCTCAATGATCCACTCCACATCAAAATGATGATGAACGGCTCCGTATCCTTGTGAAAATCCAGTCAATTCTGCAAATTCAATAAACCAAATGCATGAGGACTTTGGTGATAAAATAGTCATATCGGAATGTAAATAAATATACATAAAAACCAATTGACCCATTTACTCTCTCCATTTTTTCCTTTAAAAAGTCTGGAGGCTCCATTTGACCGTTGGCCAATCAATCTCGTATTTATTTTTTACTGACAACCGATAACCTCACTCAACTTATCATATTCTGTTTGTACAACTCAATTGTCATTATGTATTATCTCGCAAATCACAACTACGTTACATGATAGTAAATACTACATATTTGACAAGCAGAAAAACGCGGATGTACGCCATACCCAGGCCATATTCTTTTCGGTTACGAACTACTCTGCAACTGTAAGAGAACCATGAGACAACCCGCATTTGGCTACTCAGCATCAAGTCGAATACCAATAGTATCTACCGCATCTTATCTGGACAATTTAACATAAAGACACCAATACTACTCATTAGTAAAACAAATTCGCAAACATTATTAACTTCCATGTAAAGATTTATAACGGTTACAGAAATCGCAAAAAAGCAACCATCCCCATAAAATCCAGTCTGATGATATCCTTTATCATTTTTATCGAGCGAATACTACCGGAGCCAAATGAGACTATGAGACCACAAATTCGGACCTGATCAAATATACAATCCGTATTATATTTTAACCAATATTTCTACTTCGTCCAAATCGATCATGCTTAACGAACCTGTCTCGATCTTTGATATTTGCACAAACCACCAACACGACAATATATGACAATCTCTATCCTAACGACTTTACGGATTACAGAACATCCTGCCTATATAAAAAAATCCATACTATGATTGACACCCGTCGAAAATCTATCATAAAACCAAATTATCATAATATACATATTATCATAATTATACAATCATTGGCATTCGCAGTTGCCAAAATCATCATTTAAACCAAATACTCCTGAAAAAGTCACCTCCAACCTCCACAGAGGTATACAGATGCTTATTCTATTAAACGGTGCCTTTGCAATCTGTTCTCCAAAGTAAACTGAAAACTTGTTGCTTGGCTTGCACTACTACGAAAAGCTACGATTCAATTCCAATCCACCGTCAGTTGGACCAACACCTGGGACACCTAAATCAAATGAAACTCCACAAAACAAGCAGAGAGTTGTAAACTTAAAACTCATCGTGCCCAGAGTAAAGAGATGACCATTTTTATATCGAATATATATAAATTGTATTATTATCTCTACGAACCTAGCAGAAGATCCACAAGTCTCCAATAATGATTCAGTCTGTCTGTACTATGTATTACTATACCAATTACTACGGCTAAGGACGACGGTGTTCTAATCAACGGTCATATACCCTATACCTTATCACCTCCAAACCCTCCGTATTATCCTAGATCCTAGAATACGGAGGGATTCGTCCAGGACATATAAAATGGACAGGTAAATAAGGCTTTCAAAAAGGAGCAAAAAGCAGATGGAGTTTTGGAGGGGAACAACTGTCAGCTCTTTTCAGACCCCGTCTATGACCTCCTTAACATCTGTCCCATCCACCACACCATATCATCATCATCAACTTCCAATACTTTAGTTTCGAATCCAGATAGGGATATACGTCCTCTCCTAAGAGACCTTATCAACACCAACTATAGGACCCAAGCCTGGTCAAAAAAAACAATTTTATACATTTCCATGCAGAACTTCCAGCACAAAATCCGCATCTGCCTTAACTTAAACGAACCTAGTCGTGTAGTGAAGGGCCGTATCAGGCCATCCGATCCTAAAACCTAAAACTCCCGTCTTTTTCACCTTTCTCGAGCCAATTGTTGCTTATTCCACGAACAGAACACCATTTGCTGGCCACTTGTGACCCATTCGTATCTATAGCCCAAGCTACAAACAAAGTACTTTTTCAAAGGAACCAGGCCCTCTCTCTCGAACTCGACTGTTGAGCCAATTACAGTTTTAAATATTAAATCCAATACCGATTAGAAACAGAAACTTTCGAGAATTCAAATCCACACATCTGCGAAATAGGATCTTAGATTCGAGACAGCCGACACTCCATCACCACAGTAAACACCTTGCGTAATTATCTGCAAGAAGAAATCAATCCAGTTTTTTAAACGTACACCTTTACTTCGAAATCCGGCAATGCTACCGGCTTTAAAATCATTTAAAAGACAAATGTATAGCATTTTCTTTGCTAATAAAACTCTTGCTTGCGATATCCACATGCTCCAACTACAAGCATAAACGCTGGTCAATACGATCGATGGACAGAAATCCCAAATCATATTTCCAACGGCATATCGGACTATCGAAACTAGCTAACCTAGTATAACCGATTTTTATATTATACTTATTTCGCATTCTAAAAATACGGCCCTAGGACCAGGAACCATTCAAAAAATTCAAATCGCAAAAACACCTTCCAACCCAAAGCCGTCTGTTCTTTTGCATCTCTAATAATTTCTCCTTAGAATCAGAGAATCTGAATAAAGTAGAAAAAACCTTTGCACCAACTCCTCCGACTGAACATTAACGTTTAATTGTTACGATGTCTGTTCCCCATAATCTAAAGCTGGTCATTAGCTCTGTGGTAGTAGTAGTAAACAAGTAAGTAGTGCCAACAAGTGCTAAGTAATTTAATATTTAATGCTCATCAACTGCATACCAATACTGTATAGATGACTTTCCCTAGGCGTCTAGATATTCTATAATCCGCCGCAAGTCTTTAATATTTCCTATCTAGAATATACAGAAAATAAACCATAAAAACCATCAAGAACCTATACACTAAATAATAATCATAACCATAATCATAATTACAAGATTATAAGATGGTATTATAACCAACACTCCTCCGAACTAATAATCGAGTCCTCAAATTTCTGCCCTCCTGTACTGCCACCACCACACCAAGCCAACTACCAAAAAAATACCAACTTTTTAAGACTTCAAGACTCAAACGACTCATCATCATCCTAAAAAAGTGCAAACAACTCACGAACTTATAATTCCAGATTTTCTTCAATTTCTGAACACAAAATCATTATACCCTCACAAACTTACCAAAAGCTTACTCTTAACCTTATAATTCCTCACCTCAACTCTGTTATTCAGTTTTCTCGAGATTTTCATTACATTATAAGCCTACACTTGATAGTCCTCACTTCTGAATTCTAAGCCCAAGATTGTCGAGCTATTAATTCCCTCATTGAGATAAGTACCTCGTACACCTTATCAAATCATTATTTCCCTCGATTCAGGTTACATGCATATCGACAGGCAGCCCATTCAGGATTCAGCATTCTTTACGCCGTTCATCCTCTTCATCACAAATCCCATAATCTCATAATATAATCTCATCACAACATAACAACCTTAATTCCTGAATTCTTCGATAGATATTCATTTCTCTATGCAAAAAATAAAGATTTGCTAAATGCAATTTAAGATTCTCGATTCCCTTGTCTTCACAGTCTGGGAGCAGTTTTGGCACATTCCTCCATGATTCATCCTACTACTACTTTCCACACGAATCATAAAAAAAATCATGCATTATATTATAATAACAACAACTTCTCTACATTATACCTACTGGCTACCCAACAAATTGATTGAAAATAATTTAAAACAATCACTTCTCTAGAGTCCCAATCTCGAAAGGGATCAGCGAAACTCTTTACCCATAAATAATTTAAAACATGTCCAATTTTAAGACACATCATGCAGGCAAAATCCTAACTTGTTCCACAAAACATCTTCTAACCCTTAACAATACTATTCTATATTAAAAATTCGACCCAAGAGTTCCCAGAAATCTCAAACAAATTAAAACCCTTCAGATCTCCACGAAATATTCTTAGAAAAACCTCGAAAAGTCGAAAACCAAATCGAATTTCATGACTATTGATGGTTCCCACAGAACTCCTACCTCATCCGAAAAATAATTACTTATCGTTCTGGAAAGATAACCTGAAGACGGAAGGACTTTGATCCACCACCTCCTCATTTGATTACCCACTATTCACAACCAATAAAGCTCTGCATATCATCACAATTTTCCATATCCCATTCAATCAATCCATAACAATCTAAACTCCAACTCATTTCACTAAAGATGATTAGTCAGAAATTCAAAATAAAATAATCATGAGGAGAGGAACAAGGGAAGGAAGGATTCTCGAGTCTCCTTTTCAAATTAAAATTCGGATACGGATAACAGAACCTCCGGCTTACTTTCTATTCAAATTCCAAAACCCCTATTCTACGAGATCACAATGGAAGAGACAAAGGAGGCTTCATATTATTATTCCATCACCAAATAATTAAATAATACATATCCTTCCTCCTTATCGAATCCAGAATCCCCAACCTATTCTTTCCTAAAGAATGGAACAATTATAACACAACCATATTAGAATTTAGGAATACTGATCTCTCAGAAAGCCTCACAAACAAGGTTCCATCTCAAAGTTTTAAATTTAAAATAATCTCGGGCTAAAAAAATCCGAAAAGATCAGATCGCCAACAACTTTTCCGAAAATTCCCAAAACCAACGCAAAATTTCACGGGCAGAGACAATTCCAATCAGACCTTTGGGAAACCCTCTCGAAATGTTCGGAATCCTCCTGAACTTTGTGAATGGAATCAATCTTCCTCTGTCCAAAATCCTCAAAATCTCTGAAATTGATCAATCATTGTTCCGTCATTAACCCAAAACTACACGCATCATCCTATCATCAAACGATCAAATCCGATCCTTTTCGGTCCAGTAAACCCAATGACTGCCTTCCAACTTTTTTATACGCCATATTATGCATCACACATAGTACGGAATACGTAATCCATTCGTCCATGTTCTAGCGGACTATAAACACTATTAAATGGAAGATTAATTGAGGGACACAGTTGAGCATTCTCTCATGAATTAGAGGATGAGCAAAGTATCAGAGACTCAAAGACCTCCATCGAATCCCATTACCAATTTCAAACATATCAAATTAAACTCCGAGAATGGAGGAGATGAGTATATCGTTGAGATGAGGATGAGGGCTCATAAAAACATAATAATAATAATCGTAAAAAACAGGGCCATACTGCCAAGAGTTTTTTATAATTGATCTACCATCTAATGCGATTTTCTTCTCGACTCATATAACAATATAGCACATCCTCGTAAACTGCATCAGCTCTCCCGAACTCCATATATTTTAGGTTTAAATTCATACATGGTCATATAGTGCCCATCCAACCATCCATCCGCTTCAATTCTTTCATTCATTCATTAATTCATTAGGGTAGACGTGAGCTTTTAATCTCTGTATGCCATTTCATCCTTCTGTTTAATAACTATATACCGCTATCACTCTATCTCTTTTATAGCCACCTTCCCTCAAGGGAAACCGATTTCGATAGATTTTGCAAACTACAAACGAACTGACTAATTATTTCCTCCGATCCTAGGATGCAGAATTGGAAAACGAGCTCGAAATCCAATCACCAGCCTCCAATCTCAAGATGGTCGATTTCATTTTTTAAACCCCCTCGGAACGGCTTACTCATAAAACACCTCGAAGATAAACGAAACTGAAAATATAAAAAATGACCTCAAACGGCTCGAGGTGTCAAATACAAGAAACGCCCAATTTCATAAGAGATCCAGATGAAAGCGGCATGTCATGTCGAAGATTCCGAATTCAAATTGATAAGGATAAGCACGCTTGGGCCAAAACAAATGCTCATGACTCAGAGATCAGGTTACAGTGTTAGTTAACTTGCATAATCCACTCTCACTCCATTGTATCCAAATTCAATCTGACAGTAGAACAGTAACACACCGAAAGTGAAGTGAACTGCCCGGGAGGGAATAAGGGAGAAAAAACCGAAAATCCCTTTAAAACCGATAACCCTTAACAAAACCGATTTGTACGTTCATTCTTCCATCCCCCTTATCCATTCCATTACTTCATACTATCGTCCAGAGGGTTGAAAGAGTGAGTCCAAATATTTCCCCAAAGACATCATCCCCCGTATCTCTATAAAGGAACCGAAAGTAAAATCTAATGGGATTTTGTCATCCGAAATCAAAAAATCTGTCTCCAACTTCTCCGTTATTCCTCCCTCTGGCCACACTTAACCCATTTGGTTACATTAATATCCAACATCCAACTGTCACTCTTTTCATTTCGGATTTATTCAACGGGTAAAAAGTGTCTCCTCCGAGGATTCCTTTAACCAAGAAACACACCCTCTCTATCAATTTCGTACTTAAGTCCAAAATATACATCAGACTTCATCGAAATAACAGTTAATCCTTCAAATATATGACCAGCCAGACATTCAGAAACTATATCATAACTAAGGATTAACCACTAACCATTTAGATTATTCATATCATAACTTATTCCCATTAAACAAACACGCCAACCGTAACTACCCCCTTTGTAGTCATTCCTCCGAATAATAAAATATATCTCGAATATAGAACCCACAAGGAACTAACTAACAATGACAGTCAGCCAAGACAACCCTGACACTCTTACTGTTTTCAAAGCCTCGGGATTTAAAACAACAAAATTTATTCAACCCCTTTTACTTATCCAACTGCCACAACCGCAACGTGATACAACAGAAGTCAGAAGTTACATCTTCAATCCATACATGCTATCTCCAAACTGCAAGCCAGATGAACATTTGCATATATATCCATATCCATTCTCACTCATCTAATTCATCAACAGTTCCCCTAAGGGTAAAAATGTAATTCTAAATTGATATTAATTTTGATTAAAATAATCCATTTCGTATTTCTTGTCCATTCCGGTAGAAAATATATGCAACGGAAACCCGGATTCGTATTTGAACTTATTATCCGTTATCCCATACCGTTTATCCTAGTTTAAACAAGCAAAATAGATCGATTAAAATTAGCCTTATCAACTATCTCTATACTCTATAAACCTACTAAATCATGAAGGAAAGGCATTATACATTACGTTATTCGTTACAAATCAATAAAAAATTAAATGTGGAACACCCGGCTCTGGCTTATTAGATAGAAAGCACATGGCTGACCGTATGCATACAGGGCAGGACACACTTCCATGTTTCCTGCCTAATAAACACACATGCACACGCAATTGACGCAATCTAAATTCCAGAATGACATAATACAAATAAAATATTCACTCATTCACCACCACCACTGGCACCGGTGTTTATACCGGGTAGGATGTCGGATCAACCAAGGCTTGCGGAACACCGGGCCTCTTCCGATCCAGATTACTCACCCACTACTCATTCATTCTAAACCTACGGCTACAACCCGACATTTAAAATACCTTGTACCGGGTGTGACTAACGCAAGCCAAACTTACATCATATTATATGCATCTAGAATAACAAGGATGTTATTTTTTCAGCCCCTTTGTTCATCATTAAAAAATTCGCCAAGGCTCATTCATTAAGGAACTGTTCTTACTAACTACAACCGACCAAGCCTCGTAAGGTTGGCACATGTTCTAAAACTCTTATCCCCGTAGCCTCCTTATGCCTCAATACAAATCATTAGAGACTCCTTCTTCATTTCATTACCCAAAGGATGAAGGAAGGAAGGAAACCAGGTTTATTAACTAACCAACCAGCCCATTCATGCTGACGACGATGTCGACGGGATTTCCGTTTTAAGCTTTTAAAAACTTAAATGAGTAAAAATTAAAGGGACTGAGAAAAATAATAAGTGGGACATGAACCGAGGACCGGGTTGGGCTATATAGGGAAACAGCATCCCTTCAAATATCAGGACACGGCTTGCTTTGGCCACATGAGGCACGCGACCCGAAGGCCACGGAACAGAAGTTTGTCAGGAAAAACAGCCCCGGTGCCGGTAACCATCTAAAACCCATCTACAATCTGAAGGAATTGGTTCACATCACAAATGTATAGTATGTAGTCCAACTTTTCCAAGTGTACAGTCTCCCTTGATGGATCAATGCGAAAAAAGGGCACGGGCCAACTGTCAAAAGGAAAGAAAGGAACAAAAATAAGACCAGAAACCATATGTGCATCTGCCTGTTGCTCCACAAAAATCCTATACACATTCAACAATCAACACAGCCGGCCTGAAGGGAACTTTGAACAAAAATAATGCGTCCTTCGGATTTTGAAAAATAATCAGTACCAAAAACTACGGTCCCTATTCCTACTATCGCTCCGAACGCATCCCTTGAGTCCCTTTTCTCTTTCTCCATTCAGAACTCGAGAAAGGGCTTCTTTATTTTAGTGGAGACCCTTTAAAGTCCCTTCTGCCTCTTGATCCCGATTCAATAATACATTTACAATGTGAGCAACCATGTATAAGCTGTAGAAATATCCAGAATCCAACAGGCTTTTTCTTCATCATCTATGAGAGATCTGCCATGTGCTCTCGTCTGCATAAGTACAAAATATAGGGATATAATATAAATAATTATTAACAGTATATACTGTATTGGCGACTATAGAGAAAATACAATCATCATACTCGTACACTACACTTCATACACAACAAACAAGAGAAAGAGCGGAGTAATTACCAGTCTTCGTTTCGGATTTCAATGGTTTCGTATGAAGACGACCCTTTTAAAACCTTTAAATCCCTTGATGGAAATCAAGTTAAACAGAGAAGCAACAAGCGACAACTGCAAAACTTCCCTATATCCATCCTGTTGTTCTCCGTCTGAAACAATTGTCATCACCTGGCTCTTTTACAGCTTCTTTCCGGGGAACAGTTTACGAATCCTAACCTAAATCCTCAAGTTTCCTTTGGAGCAACAGGCTTCAATCATGAAATCTTTCCCACATTTCCCATAGTCTTCCCAGCTTTTCTTTGGAGTCTTAATCAACAACATCTTCCGGCTGGACTCTTTTTCTTGGAGAAAAACAACTGTTGTCCGAAACTGAAACTTGCAGCTTTCTTGGATTTACTTCTGATTCTAAAGTTTCAATCCTTCAGATGCTGAAGGCTTTAAGCAATCAATCCACAAGTCAACCAATACCATACAGTCAGTCAATTCATAATTTGTCAATATTAACTTTAAGTCCATCATCTGCCGGTCTAATCAATCTCACTAAAAGTTTTCTACCTAAAGGTGGCCAATCAATCCAAAATCTTAATAATCCGAACCTATGCATTTATAAGCTCCCTACACCAACTACTAAATATATGGAAAAACTCCAAATGCATGCAAAACAATTAACCCTTTTGCATGGCGAAGCAAGTTTACGTAGCCACGTAGAGATTTAAAAAAAATCAAAGTGTCGCCATGGTCCATAATATTTTTGGTATATTTCTTTCAACGGTAGGCTCATTTCAAGGATCAACCGCCTCGAATGGCAACATTTTTTGCAATATTGCGAAAATCTAAGAATTTAAATTGTTGCTAATTTCGACAGCATACTGTGATTACAAATTTAAAAAATATCGACTTCATTGTTCCTAGAACCATCTAAATTTTAAGCAAATAATGATTATGAGTTGCGTATGTTATTTTTTAAGGACTGGAGGGTCAACCCAAGGGACTGAAATGAATACTACGATATAAAACCGACGTAAACTAATTTCATAAGTCCCCACTTTTTAGGTAATTTGAAACAAAATTTTCCACTGGGATTACCAATAGTTGGACAGCGATAAAAATGCCCAAATATCGACCTTTAGTTTTGAGACATTTGACAAAATGCGATATTCCAGAAAACAGTCCTAGAAATGGCATATTGTACTCCTGTAAAACTATTTGTATCGTAAGTTATTTTGTACTTGCTAAAACTAAAAGTAAATGGAGCAAATCCATAATTACAGATTCTTAGTCTGTTTTCATAACTTGAATAACAAAACGATACAGATTCTCTATTCTCGTTCTCTCTGTAATTGTTGGATTACTAATTAAAACACGGCTTGTAAATGTCGTTAGTACATAGATTTTTTAATTGGTTTGATTTCGAAAGGTTTGAATTAATACAAGCCCAACCAGAAGGATCTATTTATGAACGTAATCGAAACAACTACGAAAATGAAAAACAGTAATGCAAGATTTTCACTCAATTTGATAACCATTTTTCAACAAAATGGCCAATAAAAGAGGAAATTCGGAATTTCTTGAAATTTGTAAAAATGTGATTGAGATTAACACATCTGAGCCCTTGAAGAATTTATGCAATGGTAATGGAATTCGAAGTAGTAATCAAGGCCCTAAACCTGTAGAGACAAGATTATAATAAGGTTGGGCCATTTGCCTTTATATTCTCTTCAAAAAGCTGAACCAAAAGATCTGAAATTCATTGAAAAATATCTCTTTTCTTAAAATCAATGCAAAAAATCCTTGCAAAAATCTGCAAATACTTGCCAAATTCCGCAAGATTTATTTTTTTGCGCACGGGATCTAAAGATCCCACGCCATGCGAAGCTATGTAATTTTGCTGGGATTAAAAAATCCCAGGCCATGGCAACGCTTAGAGTTTTGCTGGGATCGAAAGATCCCAAGCCACGTCAACGCCCCGATTTTCGGTGGGATTAAAAAATCCCATGCCATGGTAACGTCTCGATTTTTGCGGGATCCAAAGATCCCGTGCCATGCGAAAGGGTTAATGTCGACAGACGGTCCTGACCTGACCAACATTTCCTTCCTCAAAGCATCAAAAGTCCTAACACCTTTCACCTGGTCTTTTAACGAGTTCCGGATCGAAGACAAAACGGAAACCTCAAAATAGAAACGATAAATGAAACCCTTTAATTCCTCCAATTACAATCAACCTCTCGGAAATCCTCCATCCACATATCCCAAAGCAACATCTGATCTTCAACCGGAATAAAATACAGCAACCAATGGTCTAAACTCCAAACCAAGCCACCAAAACTCATGGATGGTTGAACTCCGAGGTGACTTGACTTTTGTTGCATTGCATTACTCCACACGCACAGAAACTAAAGCAACCTACAGATACATAACCATACATACACACATATTCAATGAATGAATGCAAGTGTATCTTGAATCTTGTAAAATTGTAGACTTCTACAACCCTACCATCCAATTCAAATTGGACGGTAGGGTTTGTAGAAGTAGTTCCAAGCATATTATATTCTTAAGTGCAACAATAAGTCAGTGTAATACTATCAAGCATCTCGAAACCAAGTTAGAAAGAAAGGGGCACGTGTCTACCAAACCAGGCAACTTGTTTCCGGCCGAAAAATGCCTGACACGCCTGGCAGGCCTTCCTTCTTAACTTTTCCTTTATAAATTCAGATTCGTATTCTCATGTCTCAACATCGAATTGACCAAAGCCACCACAGCACAACAGGAGGAATCCTTAACTTGCATCCTGATTCATTCCCCTTCACCCTCTTTAGCTGACAGTTAAAATGTAAAATATAAAAAGCAAAAAGAGAAGAATTACAGGCAGAGGAGCATCATAATAATACATAATGATAATAATAATGATCACAACTTACAACAATACGCAACACACAATAAGAACAAAGAATGGATGAAGAAATTGAAAGACGCACTTCACCTCTCAACTGGAACCACCCCCACCGGCCATACCAGAGTCCCCCCATCTCGTATCTTCTTCAAACTCTGATTGTGAAGGTGCAGGTGTGTGTTCACGATTCGGTGACTTCAAAAACCGCACACAACACTCCCTCCATACCATTCATTTCTCAATCTAGAGGAGGGGTAGCAACAATACACAAAAGTCTTCAAAAATAATACATAACACATAATAATATCACACTCTTTAAACCAAAAACTTGCAAAGATTGAAGATGAAAGAGTACCTTTATTTTCAATTTTATAATATTCACCTTTACCTTTTCCCTTTGCACTCGTAGGACACAGAAACAGAATTATTTTAACATCAAATATGTAATAAAATGTAAAACGAAAGAACGGAAGAGTAAAAAAGCACAAGAATCATTTCACATTTCCTGCGAATTCTGCCAAAATTTGCCGAAAAAAAGAGCGAAGAAAGCTAAAAATTCTATTTTTATATAAAAAATAGTGGTTTGAATTTTGGCGGGGATTTGGTGCGGAAAGAAAGGGAGAGTGATTGGGGGAGAATGAGAAGGAGGGGCGGAGGGACAGCTGATTGTCAGCGAGGGAGGAGGAGTCACAGATGACAGCAGCAAATCAATGTTTGTTTACAGAATTGCAGAATTGCAGACTGCTTGGCTTTGGCTGATTCGTACTTCATAAAGTTCATAGTTAATGCGTAATGACATAAAACCTCAATTAAAGTTAAATGTTGAAGGTCATTTAGAAGTATGCGGCGCTGTAATTGTGAATTTCTGCGCTTGTGTCATGTTTAGTCACTCGACAAGCGCTACAAAGCAAAAAGAGCAATTCACAATTAACAATTCACAATTCGAAGTTAAAATGAGCCATGCACTGTTGATTTGTGTTTGAACTTTTCGCGGGTTCGTCGAGAGTCCTTTGTTCGTATGAATTGTAATTTAGCGTCTTCTGTTTTTTACAATCTTAAACAATTATTTATGGCTTCCAAACAACGGCTATTTTACTTTGATATTGATTGCGAAAACTAAATACGTCTGAAACTGATAACTGCGAACCGCTTGCAGTATTTAATCATGCTTTTAAGACATTCAAGGACTTACCGTGAGCGTGACGAGGTGTATGCAGTATATGTAAAAATTTAAGCAAGCGAACGCAGTTCTTTCACAGTTACTGTTCAACTGCGAATTCTATAATCTCAAATCTAAACTCCGATCGCAACAACAGTTCACTTTCTGTGTTCTGAATTGAAGTAAATTCCAAAATTCATTTCGATTTTTCGATTTACAGATGAAATAACCGCCGCCGCGCCGTTACGCTTTATCTGGGATTTATGTAGAGTGAACTACTTAGAATCAGATTCGTAGAAAGATAGAGTCCCAGTGTTTCTTTCTTTCGGGGTGAAAGAATTCGAATAATACGCCTGCACACATCATACGTTTATATTATGCACATGTCGAGTTCGAATTTTGATCAAATCCGTACGGGTAACAGACCCTGGTCGATTTCGAATTCCGCTTGATTTGTGATTTGTACGACCGCGGCGCGAGGTTAAAACCCTCAGTCTGTAAAAAAATCAAAATCAATAGCTTAATTACGGTACCATGTATGTAGAGTTCATAAATCCGCATTCATCAGATGTAGTTTAGAAAACAAAGAATCGGGTAGGATTAAATACGAACCGGATTATCCCAAGGAAATTCCCCATTACCCAAATCCACCGAAGCAAATCCTGAGTAATCCGTCCGTCCGTCTTTCGGTCTGTTGATTCCTCAAGATTTCTAGATTTCATAAAAGCAACTGCATTTACTTCTCATACAATCCAAATATTCCAAATCCAACCCTATCCTCCGTTGTCTAAATTGCATTTCATTGAGAAAACCAAAAACTAAAATCATGTCATGTCAACCAGTTCCATTGTGACTTGTGACGGGTCGGTATTCCCGTATTCGACTCCGTGCAATTAAAAAATGGCAAATGTCAAGCACAAAATCATTGGCTTCATGGGTCACAAAACTCACGAACACAACAAATCTCGGAATCGGAGGAACCCATACTTACTTTATCCCGGTATTATATATATGGGTCTAACGTTAGTGTAGATGGGAGTTGGGCTTTACAAGATTGGAGGATTCTTATGAGGGGCACCCGACCACCAACGGGACTGCCTCTGGCTTAACTCCATATGAGAGTTATCAAAAAACAACTTTTTATTCCAACACTTCTAAAATGTAGTAGAAATCATATAAAGTGTTTAATTAACTATGTAAAATGCTTATCGGCGGTTATCAGCGGTAACCACTACAAGAACCTACCATATCGCGCGCGGCATATTGAAAAACCTAAAGTTGGAATTTTTAAGCCAAAAAGAATTCTTAACCACTCCCCTTGATTCACTGATTGATGGAAAAAGGAGATTTGATACCAAACGCGAACAACAATGTCGCGCGCGCCATATTGAAAAATCTAAAGTTGGCATTTTTTAAGACAAAAAAAGTGTCTAAACCACTCCCCCTAATACACTGATTGATGGAAAAATGAGATTTGATACCGCGCACGCACTACTAGCACTACCATGTCGCGCGCGCCATATTAAAAAACCTAAAGTTGGAATTTTTAAGCCAAAAACAAATGTTACAACACTCCTTCTGACCCATAAAGTAATAAAATATTGCAACATACCCCACCCTGCGCACTACCGTGTGGTGTGCCAGATTAAAAAATTTAAAATTGTACTTTAAACCGGAAAGATTACTAAACCACACTGTCTGACTCAGAGGGTCCTAAAACATTGTGACATAATTAGAGCGAAAGTAGCAATTTCATTTGCAACTTTGCTGCGAATAAAATATCTAATACATTGCCACCCATTTTGCTCCATCCCCTTATAAAAAATAGGCAAATTTTAAACCCCGCCCACCCTGGGAGAAAGAACTAGTCAACAATATGCTCTTTTTGTAATTGTTAAAATTGCCTGCAAAACAATTGTAGTTCTATCGATATATCAAATGATACTGATTTTTGTGCTAGAGATTCCCAATTCGGGGAATTTGTTGAAAAGCTGAGCAGAGTTGACTACGATTTCTGTCCGATACAACTACTACCAACTCGATATCAGAAATTTCTTGATCGTTGATGATAATCACCGATTCCACAGAGACGGACCAACGAAGTTGTTTCAAATGGCTTCTGTGGAAACGCAATGCGATTTCGTTAGTCTCAAATAAAGTGAGAAAGACTGGATCTTGTTTGCTGTTCATGGTTAAGCATAAGTATTCATGTTCCTTTCAGAGACTAAACTTCTTAAGCTTATTTAAATTTCAAAGTTTTATTTATAAAGAATGGAAATGCATCAATATAAAAATTTCTGTTTTAGGCCAAAATAATATTGTAAAATACAAACTTTACTAAAAATTGCACTAAAAAACTATTTTACACAGATAAATCAGAAAAATAAAGTTTGCATTTTATTGCAAACATTATTGTATTTGTAAAATTAGTGCGGGTGCGAAAAGTGCATCCACTAAAAAATATGGTTTTTAAACAATGCAGAATATTGCACAACAATTAATGGAGACAGCTGCCTTTAAACAAAAAAACAAAAAAGTCTCTTTGGAAGTAGGACACTAGCCTTATCATGAAATTTCTTCCGCACAATAGAGTATTATTACAGACTCCCAAATGTAATTGCTTTTGTTCCGACCAACCAAGACAAACGAATAAAAACTTGAAGAAATACACCCTTCACAAGAGTGCTATTTGCATGGAGATTCGTTATTTAAGTAAAATGATTGGCCGCTGAGAAAGATTTTACAATGTTAATTAAAGTAGGGTTATCTGATGATAACCCTATGAAATTTCCAATTTGTTGCAAAGGAAACCGCCCGCTAACATAGCAGAATTTCAGGGTTAAAATATCCGCCAATCATTTTGAAACAGACAATAGTTGCAAAATCACTAAAATTCCGAATTGAAAATTGTAAAAAAGCCCAAATTCTAATATAATTATCTCATAAGCCTAGTTCATTGGACTAAAACTTGTTTTGATCAAATTTCGGTTTCTGCTTCGCAACGATACAAGTTTTCACAATTGACCACAATACTAAAACGGGTGTTTCTGAATGACCTTTCTATGATATTGAGGCTCGAGGCCCTCGAGATTTCTTCGAAAATCATCTTAATTCTTGACTGCACTTGAGGCTGGGGAAAAGTTTCGAGATATTTCAGGTCTCCATAAGATTAGATTTATCGTTCTTTATATGGTTATTTTTATATTCTTCGTTTTAATGTATTGGGAGAGGTTTCATTACTATAAATGTTGAACACGTTGTCGATTTTATTCAAGTTTTCTGCAGTGCCGTAGTACAGTTGGGTTACAATTTTATTCAAATTTTCAGAAGTCTAGTGTATATAGGGATGCAGATAATCTCTCCACAAGAATTACTGTATAGCAAAGAAAAATAGACACGTAGAAATTCTGCTACGTTACCTGGCAGAGAAAATTTTCAGTAACCAAGCAAAGAAAGTCAACTTTCACTTTTTCAAAAATTTGAATAAGAATTCAGGGGCGGATGTAAGATAAAATGGGCCAGGGGTCAAGGGGTATTCTATAAATATTTTTATTATAATTTTGAACTTACAACCTTGCAATTTTGAATTGTAAAACAAACTTGGAACTAACTGAAATCGAACTTTCGATTCGAACTGTGAATTGAATTGGGAATTGTAAATTAATTAAACATTGGCCTCAATAATATCCCACCCTAAATAAGCCAACTCAACCTGAATAATCTATCCATACAAAATAACTCCCCACCCTGAATAAGTCCTCACCCTATATAAGTCCTGACCCTCAATAAATCCTCACCCTTAATGAGTCCCCACCCTCAATAGTATCCCACCCTAAATAAGCCAACTCAACCTGAATAACCTATCCATACAAAATAACTCCCCACCCTAAATAAACTAACCTAACCTCCCTAAATAACTCCCCACCCAAACAACTAACCTACCCCAACCTACATCCCTAAATAACTCCCCACCCCAAACAACTAACTTACCCCAACCTACATCCCTAAATAACTCCCCACCCCAAATTTTAAATTTTATGGAAATCGAAATTATTAGCATAATATAAAAATAATCTGAGGTGCCCCTTGGCCCCCATTCAGCCAATTTTTTGCCAACCGCCACTGCAAAATCTACAAAATTTTGAAACTTTAGGTAAAATTATTTCATATCCATGGAGATTGTGTCGATAAGGTCAAATCGTTGCCAATTAACTTAGCGAGAGGAATTACTATTGGCCGCGTGTCTATTTTTTATGGTTATACAGTAAGAGACTCACGGAAATGGTAATCATAAAAGCCCAATTGACCGACCTTAAACCACTGCTACAAACAATGCTTTTAATCATTTAGACTAAATTTTATTTAGTATTATTTTACGCATTACTTTACAACCATTCCATACGATTAATGATGTCTTCGTTAGGGAACAATCCGTGTCCTCATGGTTTGACTGTATAATTGTAGTATTTCATTGTCGGACAGGTTTTGTCGTTCGTGAGGTAATATTTTAACTCTAGCCATCCTTTTATATGTAAAAATAGATTAAGGTGGATAAGGACAAATTGAGAGTTTAAGAGGAGAGTTTAATATTCTTACATACACTGGGAGGATGAACATATTATTAAAGCCCTTGGAATATATTCGATATCCAAACGAGGATATTCGTATTTAAAAGATGTACCCAAGCAGCCCCTTCCCTCGGAATCTGCCATCAAGAAAAGGCTTCAAAAACTATCGATATGACAAGGACAAATTATTGCCAACGTCATGAAACTTCTTCAAATCGAATTTTTGGGTGCTTCGATAATGGAACGAGCTTGTGTCACAGCCTTGGAAAAGAAAACGTATGCGCGATTGCTGTCAGAGGACTATTTCATAAGTGGAAACAAGTAATCCGTTTTGATTGGAACGCTATTTCTGATGATATACTGGAAGAAGCCATTTCCGCCTTGCATGAAAAGTTCTAACAACTCAAGAATCCATGGCTTGCAATGATGATATAGAACTTTCATCAATTCCTGAAGAATGGCTAAACAACATGGAATGTACAATCAAAAATATCGGATTCAAATATCAATTTTGAAACGGAGTCGATAGGGGATCTAGCCGATGAAGGTGGAACTGAATATGTCGCCGGATACATCTCGAAAAAAACTTCTAAAAGATTCTTACAAAGTTCCCAGAGTTTCCTGTTCTATTCATTAAATTCTATTCCGAAGCGAACAAAAATACGAATAAAATTTTTGAAAAAGAAAAAAGAGGACGCAAAGTTCATACGAATGGAAATGAAAAGATTAGAGGATTATTAAAGTAGATTTTTAAATTTTAAAGATAATAGTAGGAGTCTCAACAATGTACAAGGACTTGAGATGATGGAAATGAGTGATGAGGAAGAACCTTTGGATATTGAATATTAAATATATAATTTATAACGTGAAAGTGTTATCCGTAGTTAATATTTAATGAAATTGTAGTTTTTGTGGAGTTTGTACATTTGTTAAACGCTTGGATTGTACTATATGTGTATGCAATTTATTTCATCATTTATTAACTCTAGCTAGTATATATGCTAGTATGCTAGCTTGTTTTTCATTTAGACATGAGGATTTAATGCAAGTGATCCAACCTTGTAAAGTATTTCGTCGCTATCGATTTAGTCTTGGTTTAGACACTTTTTCATCTTAAAAAATGTCAACTTTGGGTTTATCAATATGGCGCACGCGACATAGTAGTGCGCATGCAGTATCAAATTTCTTTCTTCGTCAATCAGTGTATTAGGGGGAGTGGTTTAGACACTTTTTTGTCTTAAAAAATGCCAACTTTAGATTTTTCAATATGGCGCGCGCGACATTGTTGTGCGCGTTTGGTATCAAATCTCCTTTTTCCATCAATCAGTGTATTAGGGGGAGTGGTTTAGACACTTTTTTGTTTTAAAAAATGTCAACTTTAGATTTTTCAATATGGCGCGCGCGACATGGTAGTGCCAGTAGTGCGTGTGCGGTATCAAATCTCATTTTTCCATCAATCAGTGTATTAGGGGGAGTGGTTTAGACACCTTTTTGTCTTAAGAAATGCCAACTTTAGATTTTTCAATATGGCGCGCGCGACATGGTAGTGCGCGTGCAGTATCAAATTTCTTTTTTGTCGATCAGTGGATTAGGCGGAGTCGTTTAGACACTTTGTTGTCTTGAAAAAATACCAACTTGAAGTTTTCTCAATATAGCGCGCGCGACATGGTAGTGCGCGTGCGGTATCAAATCTCCGTTTTTCATCGCTCAGTGAATCAGGGGGAGTGATTTAGAAACCTTTTCGGCTTAAAAAGTCCAACTTTAGGTTTTTCAATATGCCGCGCGCGACATGGTAGGTTCTTGTAGTGGTTACCGCTGATAACCGCCGATAAGCATGATACATAGTTAATTAAACACTTTATATTATTTCTACTACATTTTGGAAGTGTTGGAATAAAAAGTTGTTTTTTGATAACTCTCATATGGAGTTAAGCCAGAGGCAGTCCCGTTGGTGGTCGGGTGCCCCTCATAAGAATCCTCCAATCTTGTAAAGCCCAACTCCCATCTACACTAACGTTAGACCCATATATATAATATACGGATGACCCCCGCCCATCATTCCCCGCCCATCAATTCCCGCCAATTATTCCCCGCCCATCATTCCCCGCCGTGTATCTTTTCCTGCCCATCATTCCCCGCCTTTACACTTTTCCGCCCAGAACCGATTGTATGTTAAACGCCAAAATCCAGTAACCGACAAGTCTTAGAGTTTTATGTTTCTACGAGTTAGTTTTAACCAACTTCGGAGGAACCTTTCGAATACAACAAATCCCTTGTTATTTTATCAACGTATTATGAATTCAAAGTTTGGGTTGGTAATATTTTGTTGAGAAAGGTTGGTCAACTAGGTCAAACAAGACTCTTCGTTTTGGGTATCTCTCTTGTTACTTTGCTTACTTTAAATGACTGGATTATTATAATCCTCTTTCCCAGTCCAGATTTATTTAAAACCCGATGCACCTCTTGTTTTACCTATATAATTATGAATGACTTTCGTTTACTCTTTACCTTACAACATAGTTTCTGTTTTTAAATTAAAAAAAAACTACTGACCATTTCTACTATATAATAATCCAAACTATGTTAATATTTTTAAAACACCAAAATTTGTCCATGTTTACTTCATTTTATTCTCATTTCATTTTTGTAAATTGAAAAACTATAAAAGGAAGGCAAAAATCCTACAGTCGTTTGATATTTGGCTGGCCGACGCAACATTTAAAGTCGCCCCCCGGTTGTTTACCCAACTTTTCGTCATCCATGGATATCGTAGTGGTGTCGCCTTCCCTCTTGTCTACTGCCTTATGCCAAACAAATCTCAGATCTGTTACACTACCGTTCTTAAGGCGCTTCAAAATCTAAATTCTGGACTTGCGCCGAAAACTGTAATGACGGATTATGAGTCCGCCGAAATAAAATCCTTCCAAGCGGTTTTTCAAGATTCCGAGAACCGAGGTTGTTTCTTTCATTACTCCCAATGCTTCTACAGACATATACAGGCTGACTCAACACTTTTAGAAAAGTATAATACCGATTCGGAGCTTTCTCTTCGCATTTGGTATTTAGTCGCCCTCGCTTTTGTCCCAAAGCGCGACGTAATGGCTACATACGAGCAAATCTTGGACGACGATACGTTTGTGACACACGAAAATCTTCTCTCGGTGTTTATTGCGTATTTCGAACGGACCTGGCTTGGAGCTTGGAATGCACGTAAGACCCACCGATTACCACCTCTTTTTGAAATCGACTTGTGGAACTGCTATGAATCCGTTTTGGAAGATCATCCGCGCACAAATAACTCTTGTGAAGGCTTCCATCACGGGTTCTCAGCACTTATTGGATCATCTCATCCCACGATTTACAAGTTGATTGTCGCATTGAAGGAACAGCAGGTTCTTACTGAACTCAGCATCAACCAGATGAGAGCTGGGAAAATACCACCCCCTCATAAGAAGTACAAGAAGCACTCTGACTCCTTGAAAATACTTGTCCAAGAATGGCAAGAATATGGAACTACAGGCTTTTCGCCAATGAGCTACATCCGGAAGATTGCTTGCCGCATCCGAGCAACTTAGATACTCCCTATTTGATACTGCACCGGGTAATTTCATAAGGTTGTAAAAATCCCTCATAATTGACGAAATGACGATATGACATCGACAACGATATATATAAACTATCATTAAAAGCGTTTAACATACAATCGGTTCTGGGCGGAAAAGTGTAAGGGCGGGGAATGATGGGCAGGAAAAGATACACGGCGGGGAATGATGGGCGGGGAATAATTGGCGGGAATTGATGGGCGGGGAATGATGGGCGGGGATGATCCGCAAATCCTTTATCCCCTGTCTCTGGATATCCTATGTTTGGCATGTAATTTTAAAAACCGGAACAGGATGCATAATTACGAGTTTAAACGAAACCCTTACGTGCCGAAATCTCAACATTTGCGAACTTTTCATAAGACGAAGACAGGAAGCATCCGACGAGAGGACATGCAAAAGCAGTCCCACATATTCTTCATTTCATATGTGCCGACATTTAATACAGGCCCAACCCTCAATAATTTAGGCTCAATTCGCATCGCACACAAATAATATCCACCACTTGATAAACTCATACTTATATACACTGTCAATTGGCCGACTGACTATAAAGATAAGTATAAAAAATTCAGAACTTAGCCATAAAAACCCGAACCAAAAAATACTAAGCAGACAAGTTAACAATTTTGCAAGTAGCAGTTTAGCATTTCTTTTAAATTAGTCCTCATCGGCACTTGAAACAGTGAAACAGCACCTCCTACGTCCTCCACCTCCACTCCAGACAAGTAAAAGTAAGGTAACAGGTAACCGGAAATGGCAAAAAATCGCCACAGTCAAGAGCATAAAAACGCCAAGCAAATCTTAAATCTTGCTAACAAACAAGCTCAAAACTAACAACTATATCCTAACAAGGCGCATTATGTAAAAATCCATCCATCTATCCCATCATCCCTTACAATAAAAAAGACCCCATGAGGGTTGGCAAACAATAAATCTGCTAACTTGTGAACACAAGAAAATCGAAAGTCCTCTTTCCTCATTTCCATGCCCCATACGTACAATAGGCGAACTATAAAAGTCTTATAAATGGGAAACGGGAACTTTCGGGTTTTAAAAAGAATTTTTCAAAAAACAGTTATGTGCCTCTGTAGATTTCAATTTTTCAATCCAAACTTCAAGCCCCTGCTGGTGGTACCGCTGTGTTACTTTTAAAGCTTCTACATTCCAACAGCTAGCTCGATAGAAGATCGAACCAGTTAGGATTTTTAAGCACGAAATCGTACATAATTCAGAATTTCTGAAGGACGAGGAAGTGTCCAACACTCCAAGGTAAGAATAGTCAGCGTGAGGTCCAGAGGGGCACCCTGCGTGAGGGCTTCTCGGTTCAAGATTTGGCCAAGTCCCATTGAAAACCCGGTCGGACCTTAGGAAAAAATACAAAGCAACCACAACGGAGTTATAAGAGAGGCTAAAGGTCATAAAACTTTTACAGCCCCTAGAGAAGGAGTCTCAAAGTTGCTTATAATATCCAGGATTATTTGTTATCTTAATTGAACAAAGAATTTTCCACCTTTTGTTTGTACTCTGTTCATTGTAAGACATTAGGGTCCTTCGTCATCCCAAGATAGGGTCCAAGGTGTCTTCTCTCTCGGAGTTAGATTTACAAGCAATAAGGGCCAAGGCGGCTGTGGTGGTGGTGGTGTCGATCTTGATATTACCGTTGTTGTGGGGCCTGTTGAAGAAGGGTCAATCCTGGACCTCATCTTGGTCTGTTTTTGACTGACGTGTATCTTCCTCCGTATCAAATCGAATACGAAAATGCCCTTATAAATCCAAATCCCGAAGCCATATACAGAGTATTCAGATACAAAAGCCGTGCTTCAGAACCCAATGTTCCAAGAACAAGGATTCTCCAAGAATCGGGCATAATACCTTCAAACTTACGGAATATTATGTACTCCTGAGAGGGTGACATTTATATGATGATGACTTTGGGTCACCAGAAAGAACCCTTGGATCTGGATGTCACTCCGATTGATTTACGACATCTTTCTCACCCCTCGTGGTTTTTTGCTGATTTAGAATTCCCAATCGGTTGATGCCTTACTTTCTGAATATCCTGTTCCGTCTTTGACTTAAGGTATTAAGGCATAAGGTGCAAGAAAGGTCATTATTGCATACTTTCGAGTTTCAAATGACGAGATTTCACATGGATTCCAAGAAGCCAGGTATATTCACAGATGTGTATATGCTTGCCTATTGTGCATTTGGGTATATTTCATGGACATTGTAGATCGTGGAACAATGAACATAGATCCATCCACTTATGTCACATTTTGCACATTTTGCACATTTTAATCTGCATTCCACATTTGGAATCGGAACTCGGACTGTCGTTAGTACAAATAGAAACACCTGTAATTCATTGCATTCATTATATTTAATATCAAATGTGATTGAAATTAGCAACGGGGGCGCGCCGCGCGTTTGTTAGCATGAACATGAACTATCTGATCTGATCGCTTTCTGTTTGTGTGAGTTGGTATGTTATACGATAACATATCGCGCTCTCCTAGTTAGTTGGGATTTTTGCTTTGGATTTTTGGAGTATACATTAGAAATAGAATCAGCGTTACTTTCAATTGGGGTTAATTGATCCTTTTCGACTAACTTTATTTACATTTTTAGGCTGGCCTTTATTGCAACTTATACCAAAACGATTCATAGTGTAGATGTAGAGAGAAGTATAGAACATTCATATTGAGCTAAGGAAATTAAAAACGAGACAAATTACTATATTGAAAAGTTTGCTAGTTTTGAAGCCGGAAATGAATGATCAAAATGATCAACTATACTAAATGCAGTATTTAGTTGTCGGGACCAGGTACCAGGACCCGGTCCGTGGTACCCGGACTCCGGACCCGATAGCTTTTATATGAAAATGAACATTGGTGGAACCTCTTTTGGCAGAAGGATTAACTAGATTTGAATGAACAAAGGGTATGGATAGGATAATGCGATGCGTATAGTAAACTCTGTTCCTGTTCCTTAGATAAGCGTTCGGCGTTCTTAATTAAGTGGTGACGTCCGCATTTGTTGGACAGTAATGTTTCAAGAATGAAAACAATTTTTAATGATAGAAGTATTTGTAGATTGCACAATTACAATTGTTGATCTACAAGTTTGAAATTGAAAAACGGATTCGGGTTTAAAAAACCTAAGTGTACAGTCAATAACCCGAGCCGAGCCAAGGGATTGTGTCTGTTGTGGATGACCCCCATGGGTCAACCGAATACCGACTGACCGATTTTTGCAAAATATACCATGTAAATAGGTTTAGCTGTTTTGGCCCTATAGTGTTACGGACGGATATGATCCCATAAGTCCTGACTTGGGCTAAAATTCAGTCGATTAAAATTACTTCTCATTTTTCGTTGAATGCTAGTCGAGTTAGAACTACTGTCAAAAGTATTTAGTTTCCAAAAAAGTTCATTTGATTTTAATTCATTTTATTCAGCAAAGCAAATACACTTGCTAGGAACATTTTGGTATTGATGCAGTATGATTAAAATTTAAAATTTGGAATCTTTATCGATTGGGTTCCATCGTGGGAAATACGACGGCGAATGATAACAATTGGACCACTGTTTTCATGAGATATGTCTTGTTCTGTTATTCTCATACAGTCAAATGGAACTATGGAATTGAAAGAATTCATAGTTTGTTATCAGTCAAGAACCATGTAACTTCTAACCAATTGTCATTGTCAATCTGATATGATTTTAAGGATAATTCAATGTTTTATTTGTACTGTCTTAGTTAAATCGACAAAATTTTTCATATCCATTTAGTTAATCAATGTCAATAACCACTACCAGTAGTTAAACGAGTATTAATATTTAAATAGATATTTAAATATTTATATTAGATAATTGCTTATTAGGTTTGACTATTATACTATCCATATCTATGGGTTTGACTTTGACTTAACCTCTGCATCTGCTGTATACAATAAACCGATGTAACGGGTGTAACCAAGTGTTGAAAATATAACGATAAACAAACTAAATCTCAATTTCCCCAAAAAGCCCGGGTTTCGCACCCTGGTGTCAGTAGGAGTGGTCCCGTATTTATCAAAAATGTTCTATTACTCATGGGAATCGTTTTCACTCCATATCTCAATTTCCCCAAAAAACCCGTGTTTTGCACCCTGGTGTCAGTGGGAGTGGTCCCGTATACGTCAAAGATGTTCTATTACTCATGGAAATCGTTTAAACCCCATATCTCAATTTCCCCGAAAATCCGGGTACTGCACCCTGGTGTCAGTGGGAGTGGTCCCGTATTCGTCAAAGATGTTCTATTACTACTGGAAATCGTTAAAACCCCATATCTCAATTTCCCCGAAAATCCGGGTACTGCACCCTGGTGTCAGTGGGAGTGGTCCCGTATTCCTCAAAGATGTTCTATTACTCATGGAAATCGTTTAAACCCCATATCTCAATTTCCCCGAAAATCCGGGTACTGCACCCTGGTGTCAGTGGGAGTGGTCCCGTAATGTTCAAAGATGTTCTATTACTCATGGGAATCGTTTAAACCCCATATCTCAATTTCCCCGAAAACCCGGGTACTGCACTCTGGTGTCAGTGGGAGTGGTCCCGTATTCGTCAAAGATGTTCTATTACTCATGGGAATCGTTTTCACTCCATATCTCAATTTCCCCAAAAAGCCCGTGTTTTGCACCCTGGTGTCAGTGGGAGTGGTCCCGTATACGTCAAAGATGTTCTATTACTCATGGAAAACGTTTAAACCCCATATCTCAATTTCCCCGAAAATCCGGGTACTGCACCCTGGTGTCAGTGGGAGTGGTCCCGTATTCGTCAAAGATGTTCTATTACTACTGGAAATCGTTAAAACCCCATATCTCAATTTCCCCGAAAATCCGGGTACTGCACCCTGGTGTCAGTGGGAGTGGTCCCGTAATGTTCAAAGATGTTCTATTACTCATGGGAATCGTTTAAACCCCATATCTCAATTTCCCCGAAAACCCGGGTACTGCACCCTGGTGTCAGTGGGAGTGGTCCCGTATTCGTCGAAGATGTTCTATTACTCATGGAAATCGTTTAAACCCCATATCTCAATTTCCCCGAAAATCCGGGTACTGCACCCTGGTGTCAGTGGGAGTGGTCCCGTATTCGTCAAAGATGTTCTATTACTCATGGAAATCGTTTAAACCCCATATCTCAATTTCCCCGAAAATCCGGGTACTGCACCCTGGTGTCAGTGGGAGTGGTCCCGTAATGTTCAAAGATGTTCTATTACTCATGGGAATCGTTTAAACCCCATATCTCAATTTCCCCGAAAACCCGGGTACTGCACCCTGGTGTCAGTGGGAGTGGTCCCGTATTCGTCAAAGATGTTCTATTACTCATGGGAATCGTTTTCACTCCATATCTCAATTTCCCCAAAAAGCCCGTGTTTTGCACCCTGGTGTCAGTGGGAGTGGTCCCGTATACGTCAAAGATGTTCTATTACTCATGGAAAACGTTTAAACCCCATATCTCAATTTCCCCGAAAATCCGGGTACTGCACCCTGGTGTCAGTGGGAGTGGTCCCGTATTCGTCAAAGATGTTCTATTACTACTGGAAATCGTTAAAACCCCATATCTCAATTTCCCCGAAAATCCGGGTACTGCACCCTGGTGTCAGTGGGAGTGGTCCCGTAATGTTCAAAGATGTTCTATTACTCATGGGAATCGTTTAAACCCCATATCTCAATTTCCCCGAAAACCCGGGTACTGCACCCTGGTGTCAGTGGGAGTGGTCCCGTATTCGTCGAAGATGTTCTATTACTCATGGAAATCGTTTAAACCCCATATCTCAATTTCCCCGAAAATCCGGGTACTGCACCCTGGTGTCAGTGGGAGTGGTCCCGTATTCGTCAAAGATGTTCTATTACTCATGGAAATCGTTAAAACCCCATATCTCAATTTCCCCGAAAATTCGGGTACTGCACCCTGGTGTCAGTGGGAGTGGTCCCGTATTCGTCAAAGATGTTCTATTACTCATGGGAATCGTTTAAACCCCATATCTCAATTTCCCCGAAAACCCGGGTACTGCACCCTGGTGTCAGTGGGAGTGGTCCCGCATTCGTCGAAGATGTTCTATTACTCATGGGAATCGTTTCAACCCCAAATCTCAATTTCCCCAAAAATCCCAGGTTTCGCACTCTGAAATATAGGTTCAGGGTATTATCATGTATAGATGATAGACATAGAGTGTAATGTAAACTACGTAAGCCTCAGTTTTAAAATAAATGAGTAAGAGCTATATCCTGGCGTTGGACTCCTACATATCACTATTCTGTTTGATTTAATGGTTTGTTTTGGGGTTTAATTGATGGGGGGCAGGGGGTGTGACCGATTTGACCCAAGTTCGAACTTAGCTTCACTCTTGAGCCAAGGAACAAGTGTACAAAATTTGGTGACCGTAGGTCAAGCCGTTCTCCAGTTATCGCTCGGACAGACGGACGGACGGACGGACGGACGGACGGACGGACGGACGGACGGACGGACTTGTCGTTCGCATAAAGTGTTTTCAACACTTAATAAGCAAACCCGCCAACAACGATGCATGCAATGAAAGGCATGCAAGAGAGCAATATTGTGAGGGCATGCATTCTCGAGAGCATGCGGAAGGGCATGCGAGATGCGAGTCGTTATGTGGGAAAAATATGTAAAAACCTGTCCTTTACATATATAGTGTATTTACTCATCATGTTCTCCAATAATGTTCTCCTGGATACTCTCTCACATGCTCTACAATAATGTTCTCTTGGATGCTCTCCTACATGCTCTCCCACATGCTCTCCAATAAAGTTCTCCCACATGCTCTCCACCAATGTTCTCCCACATGCTCTCCACTAGTGTTCTCCAAGATACACTCCTGCATGCTCTCTACTAGTGTTTTCTAAGATGCACTCCCACATGCTCTTCACTAGTGTTCTCCAAGTTAAACTTCCGCATACTCTCCAGTAATGTTCTCCCAGATGCACTCAAACATGCTCTCCCGCATGCTCTCCTGCATGTTCTCCCATGTACGTTCTCACATGTACTCCCTCATGCCCGCACCACATGCTTGTCTGTATGAGAGGAGTGGACGAGTAGCCCGGAATTCCTCCTACCCACTATAACATGGACAGGCAAAGGATACACGTGTGTGAGTGCAACGGACGAGTGGCCTGGAATTCCTCCTACCCACTATAACATGGACAGGATACACCTGTCTGAGTGGAGTGGACGAGTGGCCCGGGGTTCCTCCTATCTACTATAACGTGGACAGGATACACGTGTGTCAGTGGAGTGGACGAGTGCCGAGTGGCCTGAGGTTCCTCCTATCTACTATAACGTGGACAGGATACACGGGTGTGAGTGGAGTGGACGAGTGGCCCGGTGTTCCTCCCATCTACTATAACATGGACAAGATACACGTGTGTGAGTGCAACGGACGAGTGGCCCGGGGTTCCTCCTATCTACTATAACGTGGACAGGATACACGTGTGTGAGTGGAGTGGACGAGTGGCCTGGGGTTCCTCCTATATACTATAACATATAACATGGACAGGATACACGTTTGTGAGTGGAGTGGACGAGTGGCTTGAGGTTCCTCCTACCTACTATGACATGGACAGGATACACGTGTGTGAGTGGAGTGGACGAATTACACGGAATTCCTCCAACCTACTTTAACATGGACGGTAACATGGACGGATCATAAAATACGACATGAAATGATGAAGTTAAACAAAGTAATTTTTAGGTCTACCCAAGATTGATATTCTATTATAGGCGATCACGTTACCCCATGCATACATGCCCAATACAATTTAGTGCATCACAAAAAATTCTCTATGACATTTCATAGAAAGATCATAGAAATCGTTATATTATACATGAAATTATTGGGTGTAGCGTAAAAAGTGATCGCCTAATCTGGTAATGCAATATCGACGTTAAGTAGACCTAAATCCTACCACATATTAGTACCAATGATAGTTTATGAAAAAATCGATAATGAACATCAATCGAACATCACAAATATAAATTATGAGAAGCTACAATGAATTTAATCAACTAGGTATATCTAAAGATTCAATAAAATTACAAACAATTCAGTCAAATATGTGTAGAACAATTAACTCCATCGGTAATGGGCGTAGGCTCTGTTGGCTTCACATAATTTGTGCAAGTCTTGCTTCCGTTTGATGACTTTCCCCTGTCAATTAAAAACAAATTTAAAATCCTCAGTTTAGCAGTATTTATAACTCAATACTTTAATTTTACAGACCTACATTTATTGCCAAAGCATCATTAACCTTTTATTGTCGTTTATGATATAATAATTAACCACTCACGGTTCCATTAGCAGCTTCGACGATCTCGTAAGCAAACTTCTTGAAAAATCGCATCTCATCGTCTTTATCTTTTCCAGCTTCGATAAGCCATTTGATGGAAATTGCTAAGGCCCTCTTCTCCCTGATAGGAACAGGGACTTGGTAGGTATGGCCACCTCTTTTGACAGGAACAGTTTCAAGAAACGGGGTGCCGTTCAAAACTGCTTTTCGTAACAACTCCCAGGGGTTCAGTATGATTTTTTCTCTTTCAACCGGATCTGTTGTGTTGTAATATTTGTCTAATTGCACTCTTTTTATCGTCTCGAAAGTCTGAAATTGAATATTCATGATAAAGACAATTAAAATTGAAAGTCATTCATTACATGTTCTTATAATATGTAATAAGTTCCAAGTTGAATTCGAATTTTCAACATTTCAACCACAAGCACCTTATTCAGGATCGATATTCCCAACTCCTTCTTTCCCATACGCATAATATGATTCACGACTTTGTTATACAAAGGGTCGTAGAAGACGCTGGAAGTGTCTTCCGATTTTGCAGGTCTGACGGGAATGAAAGCTAACCTAGTGGCTTCTCCACTTTCCTCCAGCTTTTTCTGATCCGCCTCCCTAAATATCGGATGGAGGAAATAATCTGGGAAGATTGAGTACGTCCGGTTTAACTGCTGTTGAATGTTGCATCTCGGCTGAACTCTTTACCCATGACACATGACCCATGAAATAAAAACAAAATCATAACACATAAATTTGAATTCAATTTGCAATTTTCAATTTTTGATGTAAAATAAATGTGAAAATGCAATCAATGCCAAAAGGCAAGGTGCGATTCTGAAAAGGTGAATCAGTTGAATCTTTGAATGTATGATATTAATGATATGATCATGAACAATGTTCAATGTTCAATGTTGCCAACAAATGTATGATAATAATGTCAAATGTGAAATGTGAAATCAGAAGTTATTTTGTATTTTGTATTTGTTCTTTTTCTTACCGACTTAAGATCCACAAAGATTGAGAAATTCCCCACAGACTCCCCATCTCCGCAATCTTCTATCTTTGATCGTAATCTTATCGTTTGTCGTTTGCTTGTGATGTCTTGTGTCTTGCAGTCTTGCTTGAATTTAATGTGAATCACAAATTAATTCAAAATAAATTATTTTTTACTTTTCGGCAAAAGTGGAATTAAAATAGGGTTTCAAGTTTTACCGCGGAAATGGAAATCATTGTGCCCCGTTGCACTCGGTTGGAATCATAAGAAATGTCTATGTGGTTGGAATTGTAACTTTCTTATTAAAATGCGTTGTTAAAGACTTTCATAACTGTCGAAATATTTTGACATGACATGACATTTGACATTTGATAATGACAGGTCATTATTTTATCAGCCTCGGCGTCTCAGCGTTCAGTTTATACCGTTGCACATTGATTTCATTCCTGTCGTAGATTAAAAGTTCGCTGAAACTTTTTATACACGTTTCTGAGTGCAAGCACACATGCATGATTTTATTGTACAATATCACAAATGGTATGACATGATGACGCGACTGAGTTTTAAAATGTTACAATTTGGTGTAGAATCTAAATAGTAGTTTCATTCAGTTGATCCGTGGAGTCTGTCGATGCCGATGGGGGAAAGTCCATGACAGTAAGAATACATCGGCAATTCCTCTCTTCCAGAGTTTTGGTAAATCCTGTGATTTCTTCACTCGTCACATCCCAAGACTGCATGTCGCCTAGTCGCTTCAGGTTGGGGCATTCCGTCGTCAAGAAATCGACCGTATTCATAGTAAGTCCTAGGCCTAGCCTTAACCGTATGCAAAGTTCCTCGAGACTATTCGTTAAGGATGGGTTGGCGGTCAAGGCCTCTCGGATGGAAGCGTCGTTAACTTCAACAGCTTGTGGTCCCAAAGGCCTGCCGACGTTTAACTCGGCCTTTCTCAGCTTGGGACAATTATTCAGGAAACACATGGCCGTCTCGTCAGCGAATGTGTAAATTACAGCTTCTTCGAGCTTCGGAAAGAGCACTGACCCCAGGTGGTACCAGATCCCTTGAACTCTGGACTTGAGGACCCTCAAATTAGGTAAATCCAACCCTAAGGTCGTCAACATCGGCACTTTGTGATCAAACCAAAATTTATCAAGCCAATTTAGGACCAACTTCGTGATCTGGTTTCCGTCAATTCTAATGTAACCCTGAACCATGGAACTGGCTTGGTGTCGAAAGAACAGAGACACTAGCTCCTCCTTCTCATAAATATCGAGAACCGGAAACTCGTGCTCATCCATCCCTACCCAATGCTCCAAATAGTGGCTTGCTATGCTCGTCACAACTCTCGCAATATTTTCAGGCCAGCCAAGTTGAGGGAGAGTGGTCCCCTCTGCGTCAATTTCAAAGCCTCGCCTTTGGAACGAGTAACCAAACGATTAATTAAACATTACGAAACATTTTGCTGATTTAGAATCTCGTAACATACTAGTTTCGACCAATTCCTCACTTGGATATCACTAAATTCTAAGTAAATACCTTGTTAAAGTATCCTGAGCCGATCGAAACACAGTTCTGTCAAATAGGCTCCAAATCGAGTATCCGAAATCCAAGCTTTCGCTTGCGAAGTTCAACCCTGTGTGCCAAACTCTCGTCGACGTCAACACCAACCGGTTGAGGCTTCTGGCGCAGTCCGTCTTCCTCTCGTCCTTCTTATCCCTTGGCCTTCGAAGAAACAGATTTCGGAGCCCCGAATCGTCCACACCCGCCGAGTAGCTAACGTCGATGAATTTGAGGAGAGGGCAATTAAGGCCAAGTAACCTTAGAACATGATTAGTAGCTCCGTACAGGATCGTGACACTCGTCAAAATATGAGAACGAGCCAAGATGGAGGGGAGACGAGACTTTCCCAGCACTTCCGGTTGTGTTGAAATTACGATCGATTTCAAAGTACTTTTACTGTTTGCACGAGCCCTACTCCACAGCAAGATATCATAGAGTCTCTCACAGTCTTTTAGGTTCATTGCTTGACGGTAGATAGGATCTGTAAGCCAGTAGTTGACGGATTCGTTTGTTCTAAATAGGCCTCTTGTATGTCTAAGGGTGGGGTGGTAGAAAGCTTTTATTCAGTTTTAGTTACTAAATATTGTTGCAAAAACTCTAAAGATTTCTAAACTGATTTAACCGATAGGGTCCAAGCATGTTGACAGTTTCAGAGAGGGTCCTGTGGGGTTCAAAGACTTCGAAAACCAGAAGCATGATATCTGGTGAGCGGTAGTAGTACTTGGAACTGGAAGCTTTGACAAGCAGTAGGTTTTGCAGATCTTTAGGTAAGTTCGTGTCCCAGTATTTACGGATCTCTTTTTTGGTTCGGGCATCCCGTCGGTGCTCAAGGTTATTAACCGCGGTTGCCAAGAGGGTCAGTGTTGCTTCGATGCAGAGGGACTGGAGCTTCAATGGTTGCTCGAGCTTTAACTTCGGCTTTAACCGGTTGACGCCTTTGTAATTGACTAAATTGACCATTTTAATTTGTTTTGTAATTTTTCAGGTTTCTTTTTATTTGAGTCGCAGACTAATCAGGTTTTTGATTGAGAAGAAAAAATCGACTTTATTTTAATTATAGCTGACCATGGTAATTATAATTTTACAATCCATGGAATTCTAAAAAAAGGTCTGTCCCCTTCAAGCCTTGTTCACAAGTGAATTTTAAAAATCTTGAATGTATTTGAGTTTGAAAATACAAAATTCAACAATACTGCTTGTATTTTGAATGATGAATGATGAATCGACGCAATATCAATACAAAATCCCACACATCATCGTTATGGTTTGAATTAATATACATTATATTTTCTCCTATTTCACTCAAGTCGACCTGTAAAGTGTTCATCGATCGATTTAACGTTTACATTGTAGTATTTCTTAGCCGACCGCTTTAAGTTCCAATTAGGCTTTTCTTGACATAAAATATAGATTCATGATTAGCTGAAGCTTTTAATTGCTGGCTGATAATTGAATTGAGTGAGTACACAGGATATGGTTTTATTGTATATAATAAATATTATCACAGAATCACAGTCCGAGGTTTCAGAAGTCAAAACGTTGCAATTTGAAGTATAATCTAAATAGTAGTTTCATTCAGTTGATCCGTAGAGTATGTCGATGGGGGAAAGTCCAAGACAGTAAGAATACATCGACAATTCCTCTCTTCCAGAGTTTTGGTAAATCCTGTGATTTCTTCAGTCGTCACATCCCAAGTCTGCATGTCTCCCAGTCGCTTCAGGTTGGGGCATTCAGTCGTCAAGTAATCGACTGTAGTCATAGTAAGTCCTAGGCCTGGACGGATGCAAAATTCCTCAAGACTGTTGGTTAGTGATGGATTGGCGGTCAAGGCCTCTCGAATGGAAGGATCGTTAACTTGAAAAGTTTCCGGAATTTGTTCCCAACGACTGCAGGCGTTTAATTCGGCCTTCACTATGTTGGGACAACAATTCAGAAAAGACATGACCGTGTCGTCAGTGAATGAGAAAATCACGGCTTCTTCAAGCTTTGGAAAGAGAACTGAGCCTAGGTTGTCCCAGGTCCCTTGGACACGAGCCTTAAGGACCCTCAAATTGGGTAAATTCGACCCAAGGGCTGTCAACATCGGTACTTTATTGGGAAGCCAATATAAACGCTCCCAGTTTATGACTAACTTTGTGATCTGGTTTCCGTCAATTCGAATGCAACTCTGAATAATCGAACTGGTTCGGAATCTCAGGAACAGCGTCACTAGCTCCTCCTTTTCATAAATATCTAGAACCGGAAACATTGACTCAACTTCCCACGTCCATACCCAATTTCCCAAGTAGTGGCTTGCTATGCTTGTTACAGCCTCCGCGACATTTTCAGGCCAGCCAAGTTGGGTGAGAGTGGTCCCCTCTGCGTCAATTTCAAAGCCTCGCCTTTGGAACGAGTGACCATTACTTAAACATTAGGCAGACATTCGACAATTTACCATCTCTCTTAACATCCTCGTTATCTAAATATCTAAAAAATGGTCGGAAAAAGGGTCCCGGAAGTAATGGTCTCAGTACGACATTTTGACAAATTGTCCGCGACCATTTTTCCAGACCATTCTTTCAACAAACCTTGTTAATGTATCCTGCGCCGATCTAAACACAGTTATGTCCGTGAAGCTCAAAATCGAGTATCCCAAATCCAAGCTTTTGCTTGCGAATTCAAGCCCTGCGCGTCCAACTCTCGTCCCCGTCAACACCAACCGGTTGAGGCTTCTGGCACAGTCCGTCTTCCTCTCGTCCTTCTTATCCCTTGGCCTTCGAAGAAATAGATTTCGGAGCCCAGAATCATCCACACCCGCCGAGTGCCTTACGTCGATGAATTTGAGGAGAGGACAATTAAGGCCAAGCAACCTTAGGACATGATTAGTTGCTCCGTACAGGATCGTCACACTCGTCAAAATATGAGAACGGGCCAAGATGGAGGGGAGACGGGACTTTGCCAGCACTTCCGTTTTCGTTGCAATCACGATCGATTTCAAAGTACTTTTGCTTCTAGCTCCGGCCCAACTCCACAGCAAGATATCATATAATTTCTCACAGTCTGCTAGGGTCATTAGTTGATGTAGAAATGGTAATGTCTTCCAATGTAGAAATTGATTACTTCTAACAAGCCCTCTTGCGTATCTAATTGTAAGGGAAGTGGTAGTTTGGTATAAATACATTCTTAATCACAAAATATCTTTAGTGAAAAGTCTGAAGTTTTTTAAACCGATAGGGTCCAAGCATGTTGACAGTTTCTGAGAGGGTCCTGTGGGGTTCAAAGACTTCAAAAGCCCGTAGCATCATAGCTGCCGAATGAATGGAGGTCTCGGATCCTGTGGCTAGCATTATCTTTTGCAGATCTTTCGACAAGTTTGTGTCCCAGTATTTTCGGAGCTCTTTCTTGGTCCGGGCATCCCGTCGTGGCTCAGAGTTTTTAACTGCGGTTGATAAGAGTCTCAGAGCCGCATCGATGCAGAAGGACTGAAGCTTCATTGGCCGTTCGTGATTTGGAAATAGCTTCATGCGGTTGATGCCTTTGGAGACATACATTTTGATATTTTTGATGCTCTTTGTAAATTTTCATAGAGTTGAGCTGCTTAATATGTGTGATTATGGGGTTGTAAACTAGAGTTAATTTTTTCCAGCTTTTATGAGGAAGTTTTAAACAAAAAAGACAAAAGATTAGTTATTATATAGCTTCTGACCATGGAGACTAATTCGTGTAATTCATAAAAAATTGGACCTCAGTTCGATTCATGCTTTCAGATATACAGAATGTTTATTTGGAATTCCGATTATATTTAATTAATATTTGATATTATGAGTGATTTTAATGACCAATCGACGAAACGGCAATGAGTTAAGATGCCAAATATCGACGTGGTTTGGATTTATTATTTTAATGTACAGACACTGAGTAACAATAATGTAAACTGCATCTTTTTTCACCAATTCGTTACAAATCAATTCTGATATTATTTCGTGGTATCTGCTTGCAAATAAAAAATAACGTTCGATCCTACCAAATGTCTATCAATTTAATAAAAAGTCTTAGCCAAAACTAACATCTTCAATTCAAACCTTCGAAGTTCTTTTAATTCTAAGGAATACCATCAAAGTACTATTGCAGCTTCTCACGAAGGGTCTTCACGAATTTGCATTTTCATGACTTGTGTATTATTTCGGAGGGGGTACTGAAAAGGTTACATTTGAATTACTCATTTTATCATATTGTCATAGATTAAAAATTATCAGAAGAAGCTTTTTTGCATTAATATTGCGCATCTAGACATTTTTTAGGGCAAGTACACAAGATGCATGATTTATTGTATATGACATATATTTTCACATAATTACAGTTTGATGCTTAAAATCTACACTTTGAAGTATATAATCTAAATAGTAGTTTCGTTCAGTTGATCCGTCGAGTCCGTCGATGGGGGAAAGTCCATGACAGTAAGAATACATCGGCAATTCCTCTCTTCCAGAATATCGGTAAATCCTGTGATTTCGTCAGTCGTCACATCCCAAGACTGCATGTCTCCTAGTCGCTTTAGGTTGGGGCATTCCGTCGTCAAGTAATCGACCGTATTCATAGTAAGTCCTAGGCCTGGACGGATGCAAAGTTCCTCAAGACTGTTGGTTAGTGATGGATTGGCGGTCAGGGCCTTTCGGATGGAAGCGTCCTTAACTCTAACAGTTTGTAAATTGAAATTAAAATTTGCATCCCAAGGACTGAAGACGTTGAATTCGACCTTTCTCAGCGTGGGACAATAATTCAAGAAAGACATAACCGTGTCCTCAGTCCATGCAAAGATTACGACTTCTTCGAGCTTCGGAAAGAGAACTGAGCCAGGATGATCCCACGACCTCTGGACTCGGGACTTGAGGACCCTCAAATTAGGTAAATCCATCCCTAGGGCTGTCAACATCGGTACTTTGTTGAGAGACCAATATAAACGCTCCCAGTTTATGACTAACTTTGTGATCTGGTTTCCGTCTATTCGAATGTAACTCTGAACAATCGAACTGGTTCTGTTTCTCAGTAGCAAAGTCACAAGGTCCTCCTTCTCATAAATATCGAGAACGGGAAACAGGAGTCCATCCCACGTCCATGTCCAATTTTCCAAATAGTGCCTTGCTATTTTCGTGACGGCCCCCGCGACATTTTCAGGCCAGCCAAGTTGGGGGAGAGTGGTTCCTTGTGCGTCAATTTCAAAGCCTCGCCTTTGGAACGAGTGATCATTAATTAAACATTAGACAAACATTCGATAATGTAAGAACTCTCTTAACTTCTGGTTTCGAGAAATTGCTCAAAATATCTATATATCTAAAAATGGCCGGAAAAGGGTTCCTGGGAGTAATGATCTCACAGGGGAAGTACCCCAATTGGCAGATCCAGAATCGCTTGATTTTTTTGTGTGGAACCTACTAATCATCTTCCCACCTTGATATCTCAAAATCTTCTCACCGCCTAAATAGGATATTATAAGTTTTGGATTCCTATTTTTTTCCATGATTTTTTGGTATATCATCACAGTAGTCATATTCGATATTTCATTTTTAATGTTCATTGTTTGTGATTTTTTTAACCTGGTTAATTTCAAAATGGGCAGCTAATTTTGCTATTTTAATTATTGGTAATATTAGGTTCCACAAAAAACTACAGCGATTCTGGATCTGCCAATTGGGGTACTTCCCTTGTCAGTACAACATTGCGCATTGTAGCAAGTTGTCTGCGACCATTCTTTCATCCAACATTTTGCTGATTGAGAACCTTGTAACATACTAGTTTTGACCAATTCCTCACTTGGATATTACTAAATTCTAAGTAAATACCTTATTAAAGTATCCTGAGCCGATCGAAACACAGTTCTGTCCATGAAACTCAAAATCGCGTATCCCAAATCCAAGCTTTTGCTTGCGAATTCAAACCCTGCGTGTCCAACTTTCGTCCCTGTCAACACCAACCGGTTGAGGCTTCTGGCACAGTCCGTCTTCCTCTCGTCCTTCTTATCCCTTGGCCTTCGAAGAAACAGATTTCGGAGCCCCGAATCGTCCACACCCGCCGAGTAGCTAACGTCGATGAATTTTAGGAGAGGGCAATTAAGGCCAAGTAACCTTAGGAAATGATTAGTTGCACCGTGCAGGATCGTCACACTCGTCAAAATATGAGAACGGGCCAAGATTGAGGGGAGACGGGACTTTGCCAGCACCCCTGATTCCGTTGCAATTACGATGGATTTCAAAGTACTTTTGCTTCTAGCTCCGGCCCAACTCCACAGCAAGATTTCATATAATTTCTCACAGCCTTCTAGATCCATTAATAGTTCTCGGAGATGTTTTTTCACCCAGTTGAAGGATCCATTGGTTCTCATTAAGCCTCTTGCGTGTCTAAGGGTAGTGACAAGCTTTCATACAGTTTTAGTTAAAAAAATCAATTTTTGGCAAAAATCTAAGTTTTTTTAACCGATAGGGTCCAAGCATGTTGACAGTTTCAGAGAGGGTTCGGCTTGGTTCCAAGATTTCGAAAATCAGAAGCATCCCGTCTGGAGGTAGGAAATACTCGGACGCCGTGGCTAGCATTAACTTTTGCAGATCTTTCGACAAGTTCGTGTCCCAGTATTTTCGGATCTCTTTTTTGGTCCTAGCATCTCGTCGTGAGTGGATGTTCTCAAGTCCGGTTAGCAAGAGTTCCAGTGCCGCATGGATGCAGAGGGACTGGAGCTTCAGTGGTTGTTCGTGCCATGGAAGTGGCTTGAAACGGTTGACGGCTTTGCCAGCGGACATGTTAATAATCTCCGTAATTGTTTAGATTCGTTTAGTTCAATTCTTTGGAAATGTGTGTTGTTGGAGTTGTAGACTGATTTTTGTAAGCTTTTTTCAACAGGTTTTTGTTTTAGAAGACAAAAAAATTCTAGTCCTCATTTTAGCCGACCATGGAGATTACAATCCATGGAATTCTAAAATACAAAATATTTCCTATTGTCCGTTATTATGAATGATGAATTGCTAAAATGATGAACATTGATGAGCATCAATAAATACAATATCACAAATATCGTTATGGTATGAATTTATTATTTTAAAGCACAGAGACCAACAATATAAATACATGTTTTACACTAATTGGTTACAAATAAATTCTGATATTATGTGGTAGTATCTGCTTTAAATATATTATTCGACCTGACGAAATGTCTAACAATTTCTTTAAAAAACGAAACCCTAAACCAAATAAATTATTCAACTCAAGCATTGGATATTCTTCTCCGAAACACCATCAAAGTCCCCTTAAACCAATGCATCGTCGCTGCATCTCTCAAAACCCTCTCGTTTTCGAAATCGGAATTATAGCCCAGTTTATACAGCGTTTCTCGTATGTAATTATTGTTCCTATTGTTAACATGGCTCGTTCCTCCCTGTCCCTCTACGGCCCAGCTCAGTACCATCCCGTATCGATTCCCTTTGTCCAAATTGTTGAGGAAGTTAGCTTCAAAATCTGCGGGGATATGTTCTCCAACTTCAAGGGATAGGACCCAGTCGTGGGGGCAAATGTCAAGAGGTTTGCTGAGGTCAATGACCCCACAGCGACCTTCGGAGAGGGCTTGTGTGTCGGGATTCCCGTCGTAGCAGGAGATGAAGAATCCGTCTGACTTTAACCTTTTTGCGTAGAGACCCATCCCGGCTCCAAGTTCCAAAATAGAAGATATGTTTTCCCTCAGAAACAGACCTGAAATTGCTTCCGCTAATCTTGTGTCAAATACGTGACCTTTAGTTGAACCCAGACCTTTCCAGAAGCCGTTAGGGGCGACGACAAATTCGTCGATAGGGCTTATAGTTGGGGCAGCTGGGGCTACTGGGGCTGGCGGTAAGTTGTCTGGTTGGGCTGTTGGGTCGTGGTCCTGTGAGAAGTTAGTTTGAATCACTGGAAGTTTTCCAGGTCCGCCCCAAAATATGTACATCACAAGTCCCTGAAATTGTTTAAATGGATAAACAATTAGGAAAAGCAGGGCGCTTATTGCAAGGGGCAATTTTGATGGGGCGCTTTTGATGGGGCACTTATGATAGGGCGCTATTCTTTGCATGTACCATTTGCGTGTCAAGTCAAACCACGCTGATTACGAAAATCATGATTTTAACTCTTCTAATTTTAACGCCAAATTGAGGTAGGAAGGCTAGAGACCGCATTTCCAGCTATTAATTACTCACGTACATTATCTTCCTACTTTTGACCATCGATTGGTTGAGCTGAAATTATGATTTTTATAATCAGCATGGTCGAATTAGTCTATGTGCACTATTAACTATGACACATTCCTGAGCTACTGTCCAATGCTTATTATTGGACACTATAATATTGTATCATTAAAATTAACAATTATTGTTAGTTGGAATTATCAAGTTTTACTGTTTACAAAAATCAATTTAGAATACGACTTGTTTAATGAGTAAAAATTCTTACGAAGGCTGATAAAGTCCAGCAAATTCGTTGACCGGTGAAGGATGCTCTTGCACTTGCCATTTTACGTATTTTATGAAAATACCTTTCACCTGTATTTAAATGTAACTGTTCTTTAATAAGGTTGAATTCCACGTAGTTCCAATAGTTCAATAAAATCAGTTTTCATATTTTTAGCATACGTATCAGTTAAAATGGCATTTTGCGATTGAGCTCTTCCTCGTCCAGATTTGTTTGCCAAGTCTTTTGCTTCATAACAGCCTCTTGCATTCATGCTATTTGTTAAAAAAAACTGCCAGATAGTATGTAAATCTGTTCCAACCGCAAGAGTTTTTTTTTATTTACTTTCCCAGCTTTACAATTTATTGAATTTAGTGTACAGGTAAAAAATCGTAGAGTAAAATTATTATCAGTTTCTTTAGAAATACAGATTTTTGACCACCATGTTATGGAAGTTGACAAAATATTTAAACATGACTAGAATTTGTGTTTGAAAGTCCATGAGGGTTGAGGTGATAAATGAAGTAATCTGTAAATTGAAAAAGAAGCATAAAAACCGGATGATCACAATCTGATTTTTTTATTTTATTAAAAACTAAATTGAATCGGATTCAAGACTTGGTATTCGCAATGATATTTTTCATAGAATTTCCACGAAAATACAAAGATGTTAGGGAATATGAGCAAAACTGGAATCTGCTTCATGAAACGTGTTCAATCCATCGTAAACTAACCCGGTATAAATCTCCACCTAAATAAAAGCCCCTTACCTAAAACATACATCTGACTTGGAGTGACATAGTGAAATGAAATTGCAGTATCTGAACAGCATTCGGGTCCCTGCAGGCGTTAATCAAAATATTGAATTAGTTTTCCTCATAATCCCAATCAATTCTTAATTTTTATTTTAAAGCTTTAAACAAAGATTTACGCACCGTTTTTTGAGGATAATAGATGTATTTCCCGTACCAACTCGAATTGTAAGAATACAGGGGTGACATATGAAATTCGGGAAGTAATGGGAGGAACCTGTACCGTCCAAGCTTATCCCGGGTGTCACCGGCCTCTACTCCTAAGTTTTCCATACATTTGCCTGTATTTTCGAATTAATTTCAAATTAATTAAACTTTGATGATAGACTGATTTAGGTGCCGGATTTCATGTCAATAAAACTAACTATATGCAGTCATTTTACGTTTTACTTCATTGAAAGATACATTATGCGAATGTCTTAGTGTCTGTCTGTCCGTCTGATGGCACAATAATCACGAGTGATTCAATTTTTGTGGAAAATTGACAGAGCCTTCAGACGGGCGTTAAGTTGGTTCGAGGGACATTTAGACCTGTACGATACATCACTGCATTGGTTTTCCGGTTTATTTTTAACGACTTCGTAAGTTTTAAAACCTGATGGTCTTTAATTGTTTTTAAAACTTAAACAATGCAAATCAAAATCGAATACCCATTTCGGCATCTTCACTCCCAGCATGATCTCCTCTGCAAATCGTCGAGTTCTGGAGTCCGATTTCGACAAATCTCCGAACCGCCTCTTTGCTCAGAATATAACCCGACCCACCGCTCATGTATCCCTGATGGACAATGGGTTTAAACTTACATCCGAAATATATCGGGTAGGTTGTGTCGACATTTTTTAGCATTAAACGGAGGTTCTCCACAACAACGTACGTATCATCGTCCGCTTTCATGAACCACGTCGAGGAGTTAAAATAATGTTCGTAGATGAATTTGAATGACTCCTTCGTTTTTGACCACAAGTAGTCTCTCCCTTCTGATACATTTGGGAGAGCTATGCTGTTCAAGAGTGGGTCTGAAAAAAATCAGTTTTTTTTATGAAAAACACTAATTATGAGAACGTATTTTTTTAGTAATTTACGGTACTCTACAATCAGGTCCAACCTGTCTGCATTTTAGTTTTCAAGCGTTCTGAACAAAAAAAAAATTGTGTCGTTCGTATTTAAAAATTTTGAAATATTTCCAACCTTCCTCAGAACTCATGAACAAAAGTGTGTCACACCGTTGACCCCAAGTGTTCTTGACATGGATGGCTTTGGCCTTGTGATTCTTTGGATTGGTCATAACCCAACAGAGCAGTTTGACCGAGTCGTTTCTCATATCCTGAATAAGTTCTACGGAGAGTTGAGAACTATTCACTGTCGAACCGTTTATTGATTCAAGGTCGTGGACACTCGGTCTAAATGCAAAAAAATATACGTTTGATTTGGATGAGAAAAGTAGGACTAATTTATCGAATAGGAAATAATTATTGTTATATTTACCTGATCATAAGAGGTTGAAAGAACAACGCGGCTCTTTGATACGATCCCAGCACAAAAAATGTGAACATTACATAAGCTAAACCGAATCCGCAGAGAATTCCGCCGAAAAAGGAACTATTACTCTGCATTTTTATGAATTTTGAGGAATAAGTTACGAATTAGGTAAAATTGGATACGTTAACTTTTATTCTTGTCATTCTAATATCTGCAATGACATTACAACTTGCTTTCATTAAGCTCATCCATGTATTTGACGTCAAAAGGCTTTTGTGATTAAATGCTTGCATGTCTGTTTGTAATTTCGTGTTGAATTCGCTTTATAAGACCCCAAAATTAGAGTAGACTCTATTTAATTGGGACTCCTTTAAGATTTTACATTTTCAATCAGAACCACCCGAGACCTTTTCATCAAGCATTTCATATGCAACAAATAGTAGTAGGTTTAATTAACTATCACGGGGACTAACTGTAGACACTAAACCTCTGGGGGATGCAACTAACTTGGAGACGGAAACGAGCGATATGAAGCAATTAACTAACTGCTAATGACCATAGTAAAGATTAGTTGTTGTTCTGATCGAAATTAAGATTTGCGGCTTATCAGGCGACACACGTGATATTGCAATTTGTATTATCTAGTTTGGACGTAAATAAACAAAGTCAGGTAAGAATCGAAACCGAATTACATTTAAAAAAAATAAAATCCTCATAAATAACCGCCCCTCTTCTTATTTTTTAATTTAAAACTGTTCAATAAAAAATCTAGAATAATTGACTGCGGTAGAATTTTAGAATAATGCTTTCTCTCAATATAAACTCGTAAACCTTCAGTTCTGGCTTCATTTCTCTTTGCATGCCATGTCAAATCTTGTCAAATTGTACACAGGTGTTCTTGTAGTGAAACCAATTAATCAATATTTGATCAATCTGCGTTTATTCCTGATTTACCATTTTGAGACGCAGACGGATCCAGGTCTCACGGACAAATTTTGCCGTGTATAAAGCGAATTTTACTCTATACATTAAGTTTGCTTTCAACGTTTTAATACAGGATGTAAAATATGAAATAGATTTGATTCTGTATGAAGTGCCAATAATAAAAACAAATAACTCATTGCGAAATTGAGCATATAAGGCAATTTCCGAGCTAATCGTCGATCAGGTTTCTTTGCTTTTAGGATAATGCAAATCCGATAATTGAAACCCGACGATGCAAACATTATAAATAGCTATTTTTGATTATGAGAAAAGAACTGAATATAAATGAGTCCTTGTGAATGTGATCCTGTAATTACGATTTAGGCTGATTATAGATGTACATGCATATGGAATATTTTTAATCTACTACTTTCTCCGATCTTATTAGAGTAACGGAAAGAAAGCAATCATCCTTTTGTAGTCTGGAATGCCTTTCTATTAGTATCTAAAAATATAAATTCTAAATTGATTAGTTTATTCCTAGTACTCCTCTTTTGTTATAATCAGTGCAGTTGTTTATGAAATTAATTGACAGTCCGGTCTCCGGTCCTGATATTGCATTTATACCTGATTCATTCTTCTGGTTTTTGGGTTGATTTCTAACGATTTTTGTCCATATTTAAAACAAAAATGAGGGTCAATGCAAAGGGCAGCGTCTTAGTCGTATTAATACTTAATTTATTAATTCTTGTAAAAATGTCGGAAGGGAATCCGTCGGATACTCGACCTGTAAGGAAAGTTACAACTCTTAAATTACCCAAGGGTTACGAATCGAGTAATAAAATCATAAATATTATTATTTGAAATTATTGCTTTCAAATTTTAAATGTAGTTACAACCAGTATAAAGTGTATAAATTCCGAGTTGGTTTTATTAATTTCAGGGAAGCCCCCCGTTGTAGATGGAAAGCCCGTGTCGGTATTTTTCAAACTTTTTGTACAGACCGTGGCTCCCATCATATCGGCCGACATGGAATTCAGGTAAGTTTATATCCATATATTTGGGGTGGGGACTTATTCTGAAGATTGCTTTCAAATTATATACCTTAAGTAACGAGGGATTTATTGATTATAAGGTTATTTATATAACTACAATGTTAATCGTGTCAAAATGGTTAAATCAGGGTGAACATGAGAATGACGATGACTTGGGAAGACGGACGGTTAAGTCTCATTTTGCCTCTACAAACGGACGGTGATGACGAGGATTCCGACGATTGTGACCAGTTCCTCATAATTCCTCCGGAAGTGTCGAAAAATATATGGCACCCTGACCCTTACATCCTTAACGCCAAGTATACGGGTAAAGCGTCATTTAGGGTTATTACGGCGTCCATGAAAATTCACAAAATTGGGAACACTGAAATTTACATCGTTTTTTACCAGAAATCAAGAGATTTACACGAAAGTTAGCGAACATGAACATTTACGATAACCACACAGTCTCATACACGATGATCTGGAATGCAACGGTGGCTTGTTCAATGAACTTCTCCTTCTACCCTTTGGACGTACAACTTTGCCCAATGTATATTCAAAGCTGTAAATACCTTCAGAACTAAAATCTATTTTTTGACATTTAAAAAAATGATAATGGTCTTAAAAAAAATTAATATTTAACTTCCAGTCACCTACGATAGCTCACTAGTGTCTTTCAAGTGGGCCGAGAACAATCCGTTTACAATCCTTGCTCAGCGACTGATTCAGTTTTTCGTAGCAAACCCCCCTCCGCTTCAAGAGCAACTTTACTTTGACGTTGGACGAGGTCGTATTTCTTTACACTTAAATATTAAGCTACCGTAAATCTCAAATTAAGCCCTCTGGTTCTGGCTTAGAATGCTTTAGACTTAATTTTTTGAGCCGGATTTTTTTTTCTCGATTTTAGGCCGCAATTTTACAGAACTAGTTGCAACGTTCCGATTCGAAAGATTAATTGGAAACCTTCTTGTCCTGACCTTCACTCCAACGTCATTAATCGTGTCGTTGACGTGGTTCAGTTTCTGGTTGGAACTGGAAGCCACGGCAGCCCGAGCGTCTCTTCTTATCATCTCCGTCCTAACCCTTGTGACGCATTTCAGCGGGATGATGATTGTCCTCCCGCCTGTCGCTTACGTCAAGGCTGTTGACGTATGGATGTTCGGTTGCATTTTCTGGGTCTTTGCCGCCCTCGCCGAATTCGTCGTCGTCAAAGTCCTCTACAGCATTACGGAACAGATTCGGCGGGAGAATCTAGTTTATTCTATGAGGAAGAGTGTGAATCGGAAGGACATCTTGTTCAAGGTTACTGCGGCTACAAGGCCTTCTACGCTTCAGCATGTAAGATGAATCAATCCAAACGGATGTGTAAAAGTGTTGTAATTGGCATCGGTTAGATTTAAGCAAGAAGCTTATTTGACGTAATTTGTGATTTTTAGTCAGGTTTTGGAATGTAACGCATTTACCCCTGGGTGATTGATAGCTTCCAATTCCAACACGTGACTAAAAATCAGAAACTACGTCAAATAAGTGTTTTATAAGCCTAGCTAACATATTTTTGTATTATACAGGAGGAGCAGTCAAATTTAAGTCCATACACCAGATTTTGGCTGTGGGATGAGCTACGTTTGTCCGTCCCAGAAGGTAAAGAACGGACTAAAGGTTATTACGCGAAGAAGCGGTTGGGGTCGGTTTTACTATCGGGGCGAAGTGCTGTGACGACGAACTTGCCTCAAGTTCACAAGCGGTTTTGGAAATGGTCCATTCCACTGATTTGGGGTATTCTGGACCAGAAGAGACGTTTGTGGAAAGAGATTGACGAGATCTCGAAGTGGCTCTTCCCGATCACGTTTACGATTTTTTGCATAATTTATTGGATAGTTCTCCTGACGCATGCGTATTTGATCTGATGCATTTAATTATAAAGTTGTAACTGGCATACAAAATTGACGTACTTAATAGCAATGCAATTGTCTACACTCCTTGGGTTTTGGCTTGATTTATTTTTTATTGAATTTTTGATCACCATCATGTACACAGTAAATAAAGTTAATTGTTAATTATAACGAACTTAATTAATTACATAGTTAAGACTGTGGCCTGATTGGGGGTTAATTTGGTTACCAACCACGTTCAGCCTTTTCCCGTTCCTCTAGTTTTTCAATCTCCTCAGGGCTTGGTTTCAGTGCAATAGCCCATCCTACTTTTGGCTTCAAAGCAAAGCCATCCTCGACCACTTCCATGGCCATGTGACCAGCGAACATGACGCTGTGGTACATGGTCCCGTTGTCATTGATCTTGACGTCAACTTCAACGACACCCGGAGGAACCTTGTCGGTGTCAATCCTGGGCCATCGTTTATCGTATTCAGCTAGTCCTCCGAATGTCATCCTATCACCTACAATTAAATTAATAGTTTAATCATAAATTATAATAAACTTTTACTAATTTTACTGTGTTAAAGCACTTACAAGTCTCTTGCCAATTCCCGTCCTTATCGAAAACACAGAATGCGGTTATCCATCCCGACAGATAAGTCGGTCCTGAACCCCCACCATCGTGATGGCAAACCCGGTCCCAGAAATCCAGGTTAACTTTACCTTGTTTTGCGTTTACGAATTCTAAGAGTATGGGTTCCAACATATCAACCCACTTGTCCAGTCGGTATGACCTCAGTTTCTCCAGTCGAGATGAGATATTTTTCCAGTCTTCTAGTGTCCCTTCTAAAGTAACCCAAGGGATTCCGCAGCATAAGCAGAAACTGTAGTCGAAATACTTCTTCATTGATGCCATGAAAACAACTCCACAGGCGACAATATCGTCTTTTGTCGTCGTCGAAAAGCTCGGGAGAATCCAATCTTTGAATTCCGGATCGACCAAGTTTCTGTCGATTTCGGCACTCATTTGAGTAGTGAGGGCATCGTAGGATGCAGTCTGTACCGTTCCTCCTCCATGGACTATTAGTTCCTAAAATTATAATTAGAATGAACAAAATTAATTAAAAATAAGTTTGCAGGTGATGATGATTCGATTATGTTAAAATGGCTCGAGAATTGTAATTTCTGGATAATTCATACGAGTCATAAATCATTTTACCCCAACCATAGAGTAAAATCCTGTGCACTTGAATAGCACCTTAAAATACCTTTCCAACGATTTATCACTTATGACCTGTACCAAGTTGTATTTTGTAAGAAAAATGGGATTTTTATAATTTTAATGAAAAATCAACCGAAAAATAATTTTAAAATATTTAGCCGTTTCGACAATTAGAACTGTATTATAATCACTTACTTTTTTCCCTTCAAAGTCAACAAATTTGGACCGAAACTCCTCCGAATTCTTATTGACATGGAATGAGAACTGGGTAATGATGGCAGTCCAAACGTCGTCCGGTCGGATGACTACATTGTGATGGGAATTGTAACACTGGACGATTGTGCTGACAAATCCATTCGGTTCCGAAATCTGGGTTTTCGGTGAGAAATTAGAGCCTTGAAGAACCTTGGTGCACCGATGGTTCCGAAATTGAACCATATTTGACACAACCGACTTCAGATTAACTTCAGAATTGTTCCTCCCAGTCACGTATTTTTCTGGCTCCTTTGTCGAAACTCTAAATCGAGTGCCTGTATTTTCCATTTTATTTTTTTAAATTGCGATTGGGAACTTAGTTTATAATTTGACAGTCTAGTAGAGGAAACTTGGTTGTAATATTATGAGCTCCAACAAACAACACAATCAGCAGCTACAAGTGACTAACATTTTGTTGATACAAACTCAAACATTTACGGACATTTTTTACTGATCTTCCCTAAACGTCAGCAGATTTCATGGAAATGTAACACAACACTTGCTATGAATGAGTAACGAATTCAGATTAGGTCGTAATAAAATGTTTTTTGGTTAACAAATTAGTTGGACAGTTCATACACTGCATTACCATTGTATTAAAATAGTTGTCTAAAGTAATATCAACGTTCCATTTTGCAAGCTATATATAGCTAAAAATATAAACCAGTTAAAATTTTAACATCAGGATAACTTTAAAGGTAAAACAACGATTTAGGTTATGAACGGACCATAGTTAGTCAAGGCATATAGGGGTAATGTATGTGTATTTTACGTATTGTAGAACCTTCGTATTTATAATCTTTTCAGGGTTATACGTACGTTTTTAGCATAGGATGTTTTTTATTCATTTTATGCCAATTCTGTTTTGCATTTGCTATCCTTTGCTGCACTTAGAATACGACAAGATTAACAGGAAACTTGGATGACTCATCCCAAAAACATCCGAATTGTTCTTGTTTCAATAAACATAATATGCAGAGGATATTTTGTCGACACGACTGGAAGTTACTCTGGGGATTTTGTCATTCATAGACCCTATTAAAGGGAATGTAAAACAGAGGATGAAAGATGTGAATAAAAGTACGAATCGGGAAATTTTCTTGTCAAGTTTTGTTCTGAATTTTATTAAATTGTATCTGAAGTCGTTGTTGTAAATGTTTAATAAAATTAATAAAACTACAACACCCAAGACGGGATGGTAAACCAAAGGTTTAGTAAAGCATGGGCTAAATTTTAAGTCCAACAAAATCTCGTTTAAAAACCTGGAAATAGACTTTATTGCCTTTTTTTACATTTTTATCGCTTTTCAATGGCCCAATTCAATCAAAACCTTGATTTATGCGACGTTGAAACGACGATATCCATGGTATACATCATCACAACGTTATAACATTCACACAGTGAAACGGTGGACATGATTGTCGGTTTCTGGAATCGGCGCTGAATAAAAATAAAAACTACAGAAAATTATAAAAATCGAAATCACAATTAAGTCATAATAGGTCCATGACACATTTTGTGCTTTGGAAACGTGGAAACACACAGAATCAATATCATAAATATTTAATTCACTACAAATTAGCTAATGATTTCCATCAGGAACGTTGTAAATAAAACACAACTTGAATTTCATGTCACCAAAAAATTCAACTTGGTACAGGAAATTAGCATTCGTGACCTTGACCTTTACAGGTAGTTGTAAAACCCGAAAATGTGAATTATTATATTTAACCCGGGCAATTATCTTATTGACCTTGATGATGTCCGAAATGCCCTTGTTTTTATTCTCTCACCAATTCCGTCAGTTCGGAGTTCCAAAAATAGTTAAATAAAGTGCAGATTTCAAACGGTCATATTCTTTTTAATTGTTTTGAGATACGTCAACAACAAATCATCAACAATTCTCTAATAAACCCTTAAAAATTAGACGAAGTTTCAAAAGCAAGTGACTCAAGTTATAGCAGGTGGTAATGGGCGAAATTAAAAATCCAACAGTCGTCAAATATTAAGTGATCACAATGGGCGTATGGGCTTCTGTTTTTTTAATTCGTCGATGAGCTTAAAAATTCTACTGTTGACCGTGGTGTAAATTCATTGCTCGAAAATCTTGCCTTTCGTAACTACAGCCAATGCATTTTTCATCTCGGCCACTTAAGGTACATAAATTGTTACCTCTTGGGTTGGAAATTGACCTGTACAATAAATTAGTCTGGAACGCTGACAGGGTTGGCAAAAAAAAATCATTAACCGTTAAGAATCCTTTACAAAAAAATGTCTATTTTCTTCACTAAAAACCACATGATAGCCTTTTAAGTAAATTGCCCAATTATCCAAATCCCGGAATCACAAAACCCTCAGTCCGTTGAACCCTGTGTCTAATAATTATGTTAATTTGTTTCACTTAAATTCTTCACGTTGGTCAATTCTAGAGTTTCTAATTTGCCAACAAAAAATAAAACATCAGTCCGGTGAGTACTTGTATACTGTTGCGTTCATTTAGTTTCTTTATTAAGTGTCATTTTTAATTTACAATCATCTTAGAATTGCTGTTTTAATCACTTGAAAAAATATAATTTAAGTCAGTCTATCGACAGGTCTTTTCCACAACGCTGCCCCGATGTAGTAGTTAAAGAGGGCATGAATAGCCTTAGGAACTGATCCAGGATTCGTAGAATGGCCTCCGATTTTCGCAGCAACCAGTCGGAGCGTTCTCTGATATTTGAGTAAATACTTTCGCATCACAGAGCCGTTTTGCAAGTACGTCTTGAAGGCTTCTAGAAACTCATTCGAAGCGCTGTGAACGCGAGACATTACGATGAACATGAGAAAAAGCATGACCATCCCGACCATTGCATCTACGAAGTAAAAGAACACGCCCTGGAAGTCCGTTTCTACTTCCTTTAGGAGCTGAATCATCATGAATATGTCCATGACGAATTGGGCGTAGAGGGCCCCAATGATCCCGGCGACTAGCCTCCCGACCCATTTGTTAAATTCCGTAGCTGCTATCATGACGGTCTTGTAGTCGTTGACGAGGTCGAGCACGGTGTATGAAGTTCCTGGGGCAATTGTATTCGGATTCAAGTCCCTGTCTTTCATGAACTGTTTCTTGCTCTGTTAAAAAATGGTTTGCATTTTAAATGTGTGTGTGGAGAAATAGCTACCGTAAATTTTGAAAGTGACCCCCGAAATAAATCCCCCATGCGTTTTATAGCCTTTGACAGATGCGTGTCGTTGCATCGACGAAGCAAATTAAAACTGATCTATAAAGTATTAATTTTAAAGTACCCATTCAAAATTGTAAAATGCCCACACAAAATCAATTCTTCACGTGAATTCATCCCCACATCTCAAAATTAGATTCTGCTGATGAGTGTTTCTAAACTGTCTTATGAAACTGCCCACATCTATAATGAAATTGCCCATTGAAATTGGATTTTGCCCACAGCATATATATTTTTATTCAATCATTTTCAATCCAAAGTTCTACCTCTGACTTGATAACCGCATCTCAAAACTTTCATCATCAACAAAGTCATTCTTGTTCCGTGGCTATTAATAAACTAACTATACCTTTGCAAATCCCGATTTCCGTTGACCTGTCACCCTGTTGATGTTTTCAGTCGAAAATGCCCTCTCGTCTCGTTTCCTAGACTTTGAAATATCAACGTCAATATCCAAAATGTCGAGATCAACACCATCGTCATGGGCAATGTCACCGATCCCCGACAACCGTTTCATTGTTCCAGTCATTTCTCTGATTATATGCGTATAAGCAACCGCAAAGACTTCGCAAATCACAACCGCGCCAGCGGCGTTTGCCCAAGCATGCCACATAAACAACCATTCATGTCCCGCGAATACGATCCGGAGTGGCAAACTGTCCCATTCATCCGGAATTATGGCATAAAGATTTGAAGCGTATTTGGGAGTTGTGAAGAACTGGATCATGAAAGCAATGCAGCCGAACAACACGATGAATCTGTTTCCAAAAGTCAAATTTTATTTACATAAGGTCAGGCGTCTCAAAATTTAAATAAAAAACGTAAAATTAAATAGCAAAATCATTTTAAACAACGCTTCTAATCCATTACTACGTTAATTTGAAGAAACTTTTGCTAAAGGACTCTGTTTTCCTGGAGGCAAGTTTCAAAATTAATCATCCCCAGATATCATATAAACAGAGCTGAGAATTTGAAAAGCTTGTAAAATCTCAAGATCCAATTCATTCGAATTAGTGGCAAAATGCATCCGAATTACAGGGAAAATTCATATTTATAGTGGGTACATTTTGACTCACCGGGTAAAATGAGTTTTTCCCGGCGAGTCAACGAACACAAAGAATTCACGTAAAACTAAATATCATAAACTCAATTTTAAAGCGATATCATACGTGTGCATAAATGAATAAAACTGACAGCTGCGGACAATTCTCCGCTCAATATCCATCGGTGAGCCCAGTTTCCGGAAGATCCGTTCCTGAATCCTCCAATTGGCAATTAGGATTTCGTATAAGGGGTACTTCTGAAACCAGAGGTAAGTCTCTTGCAGGATTTCGAATAAAACCAGGAACCAATCCCACATCCCCATTTGATCTAAAAACCCAATATCTATAATACTACCTTGATAGATTATGAGAAGGTAAACTAACTTTACGAAAGAGTTCACACAAATCACGTAGAACCAAAACTTCCTAATCCGCCCACTTTTAATGACAAATCCACCCCGACCGTCTCGTTCTATATAGTACCGACTGACGAGAGCGAAGGTCAGCCAATACCACATTTTACGCTGGTACTCTGTAACAGAGACCATTTTAAAACCGAATTTGTGCCTTCAATTAATTGTTGAGTCTGGAAACGAGGATTCTTAAGCGAAAAGCATGGTTTTGGAGGAATGCAAAAGTCTAATGACGATTATACGTAACTTGACACACTAGTTTTATGAAAGAAAGTGGACCAATTAAACTCTTTAATTCAGCCGAGTTTGATTTTAATTATATGTTCCTGGCAGTTATGTCAAAGTGGTCCATGTAAAAATTAGGATACATTATCATTAAGGACTCTGACGAAGGGAATAAACAATTCCTTGGACGACTCTGTTGTTCAAGTATTGGGCGGGTGTCCTTAATTATGGACTTTGATACGTCTGAACTAAAGTCGATAAGAATTATAGAATGCTCCACTAAAAAAGGAAATGTTCTGCAGTTTTAAACATGAATTACTATTATAATTGCTTGAAAACAGGGAGATAAATTCGGAATTTTGCAGTTGAAGTACTTTTTACGCCACTATATGGTTGGCAACGATTTTAAACAGGGTTTGTCACAGGGTTCGGGAAAATAATTGTTTGCAAAGATTAAGTAGTTCCCTTTAAAACGTTTTCGGTACTTTTTTATAAAAATTGCTAAATTAACTATTTAGCTAATTATACAAAGCGTTAGCAAATATTTAATTCACAGTCATGTCTGCTGTGGGAATGGCAAGGTTGGGGATAGAAAAATGTTGCGATCCTACCACATGCTGATTTTAGTACTGCTCAGCGAATACCTTATCATCGTAACCGTTATAACTGTTTTATAAATAGGAATTCCGGGCGAACCCTGACAAAACTGTCATAATTCAAACTCTGAATCCATTCGCCAATTTGCTAAAATAATTATGAATTACCGAAAGCTATCCTTGCTAGCTTTAACTTGCTAAACAAACCGTTGCAAGCGAATACGTTAAAACTCTGCCAAAGTTTGTTGACGTTTTATCAAAAACCATTTACAAATTAATTAGGATCCGGATGGGGAGTGTTAGCTTTTAGTAAACGCTTCTATTTACAGAAAACAGCTCATGTTTTATCAATTTGCACTTTAAAGAGGGTAATTAGTTCTAAAATTCATTCCTCAATTTTTTTCCTATCGTCCAATTTTCCCGTAGGGTTCCTACTTTTACTCTAAACTGTTCAATTTAAACGGGACAGTCTCCCATGCATTATTCCGTAGTTCGGCTGATAATTGCTACTTTAAAAAGGACAGGACTGTTTTAAGCAAATGCCCAGCTGGAATTTTACATAACTGTCAATACGTTCCTCGATCATAAAAACACTGGACTTGGGACTGTTAACGAATTTAATGACAGTGATGATCGTTAAAAAGCTTGTAAACCGCCCAGCCGTTTTGGTTTAATTATTGAAAACAGTAGTAAATGTATCATGTATGTGAAATGTTAAGATTAGTGCAGATTAAGGCTCTTAACTAGATTATCTATAATTATTATCATTTTTTATTAAACTTGTAACGTCAATGCAACCTATTTCAATTTATGCGATGTCCTCTGCGACCATTGTGTAACAATATTGAAGCAATCCTAGTTATTTTTTAACTTTTGATTTTAAAATTTTAAATCGGTATCTATAGACGATATACATTTTAACCACTAAAATGTTATACCTACCTCCGTTGGGCGTTTAATATGTTAAAAATCTTCACGCTTTTACAGAATGAATGAGAGCAAATGGTTGAACTAAATAGTGAATCAATACTTTTGTAAATAACCGAGAGGCGTTAATTAAAATACTGTTGAGGTTGACTCATAGTAGGATGAGATTATATTCGGAGGAAAACAAAACCATATAAATATTTAACGGTCTAAAAATTTGATAATAGTTTTCTGTAAAAGCAAATACAATGATTAATATTATTTGACCGATATTTATATTTCAGTAATGTACATTTGGCTGGGCGGATAAAATGCTATTTCCAAACCTCGTATAAAACTAAAAACCCATAGGTCGGTTGGTGATATATTTTAATTCTTCAGTGTCAATCATTCATGTATTTGTATGAGTACAACTCTCTCCCGAAATTCGGATTAAATCGCTACAAAATAAGTTACATTTAAAAGGTATCTAAAATATTTATTTCTAGTCATACGGAAAGAATGTATCTTCTATACTATAACCCTTATCCATAGTAGAAACTTAAGCACTGCGTTTGAGTTTTTTAATCTAGTTTTAGTTTTTGATACATGGGTTAATATGCCTTTGTAAATTAATACGATATTACACTAAACTTTTACAGAATTTCCTTTAAAATTTAGGAATTGAAATTGATTTTTAGAATGAAAATACAGTATTTGTTGGGAGTTATCTTCGTCCTCTTCCTTATCAGTGGGAATGTTGTGAGTTCCTATCGCAATGACAGGCAATGTGCTTCTCGTGGTGGGGTTTGCAGATGTAAGTAAACTATATAAAATCTAATGGTTGATTTAAGTATTAGTCATTTCATTTTGGGGCATTTGTGTCAAATTATTGGATTTTGTTATAAAAAAATTGTTTTTAGTCGGAACCTGTGGCAGAAATGAACGTGAATCCTTGGACGGGAATTTTTTGTGCTCAATTGTAACGCAAAAATGCTGCATTCCATTTAGAACTGGATGATTTAAATTGGAAACGAAAGTTCTCAATTCTTTACCTGTTGATTCTATTGTACTGATTTGTTTAACATTTAGTAGTCTAATGTAACTGTGATTTTTTTAATACTAAAATGTTAATTAAAGGTAAAAGCGTTAAATGTTTTTAATACCAAATCAATATTATCATGCTTTAAATTTCTGGCATCTCAATTAAAAAGCCTCATCTCGATGAACAGTTTTTGATAGTAGGATTTATTTAAGTAAATGCGTTCAAAGAAAAAAATCATTTAAAAAATAATAAATAGCATGGCGAAGAAAGATAAAAAAAAATTCACGAAGAACATTGATGTTAACGATAATTACGGGCCTTTGAGAAAAACTGCACAATTTTTACTGGAATAAAATTAACAATACAACATTTTATTAATAATCACGCTTTAATAATCCAGTTGTTGATAAACGAGCATTTATTATTCATTTAACAACAACTTGATTTAACAATAATTATTTATTTGCATTTTAATGTGATATCGCAATTAAAAAGGTCAAATTTGATCAGCTATCAATATAAATCAATTTCCAACAGATTCCGTCTCTCATCTAGTGTGTCCTTAGATTGACACTATATCGGAACTTTCTTAGTATCTGATACTGACGCTTCTTCATTCAATTTAAACTGCTCCTTAATGTCGTCAACAATTCCGAAACCGATGTACAGGAAGTAAATGTTATAGAAGGTGGCAATGGCTCCATAGGTCCAGAATAAACAGTACATGCTATAATTCATGTCTCGTTTTGTATTGGTATCCGATGACACTCCGTAAAGTATGAATAAGCAGGACAGGGCGATCATGCCAACTTGGAACATCCAAAAACCTCGTACTTTTCCCATTATTCTTGGCATCTGGAATAATAGAACACAGATCATTAGGAAATATATGTCAGAAATCGTTTACAGACAAAAGGGTTCAAATTTTTTTTATATAATTATTTAACAACAAGTTAATTGATAACTTGATAAAATATTTAACGACTCAAATAACGATAATCCTTACCTCTTCAACTTTTGTCAACAAATTCCTGGAAACGAAAAGCAAGAGACCGATAAATGGTATCATAATTAGCAGGAAACCAAGACCTAGACAAAAGTTCAGATTAATATCATTGTATTTTCATGTTTATTAATTAGAAGGGTTAACTATTAATACTCACAGCTTTGGGGAGCCTCTAACATGTCGAGTAGCCAACGCTCCGAATCATCACCGGTTAGGAAACTGTTCTCCATTATCCAATTGTAAACCTCGGGATAAGTTTGGACATTGTACCATTGTAAGTATGACAGAACAGAAATTGGAATTAGGACGATTAACAACCATACAAGGGACATACCATAGAATATCTGCAATATTAAATTAAAACGAATTTGTTGTGCTGTTTCGTTTTAAACAAAATTATAATTAGTGGACAATTTTCAAACAGCAATATGAACCTAAGTTTAAGTTGTTCTTTTTTCCAGTCGTAGTTCATAATTTAAATATTTAAAAACCTTAAAAAAATCATTACCAAAGAATAAACAGCGAAGGCCTTTAGATAAGGTTTCACATTCTCACTCCAAAATGATAAGGCCTCCATTCTGAGCAAAGATTTCGAACTTTTTGAAGCTTGAAGTCACTACAAACTGATTCTGGAAACTGAATCTTGCATTGATCATCTGGGGTTTAATCTAACTAGTAGTATGGAATTCACCTAGAGTTTGTATAGAGGTTATTAAATATAATATGGAAAGAGTCTATGTACTTATAATCGACTGGCCAAACTACAAGGCTTGAAGTATCATGTTCATGTTGGTATATAGTGCAAATTATCTTAGGCCCTGGGCTATTCTGCCCCTAAAGTGACAACTAAAACATAAACCTCACTACTCCGTACTAATGAAATCAAGCTAGCTCTCAACAACTCATGAATAAAAGTCCTTCTCGTATTTCTCAGAAAAAGATAAAATAGTTGGATTAAAATGCGATTAAACTGTTGTTGACTGCATTTATTTTGGTGACGAGACTAAATTGAGATTTATTTTTAATCACCGTCAACCATCATCACTCGTTTCATTTGGTTGAAATATGATCTAAAACATTATGCAATTTTAACTTTGATGAGAACCTTGACAAAAAAACATAGAAACTCTAGAGATACGTGATTATGACGAGTATTACATTACACACATCATCATCAAAACATTAAGCTACAAACTTGTATTTCTAACACTTTGCGATAAGCATTGCGACGATTTTGTGACAAAATGTAGTCGTCATTAAAAAAAATTTAAACGATGGGAATTAAGTTTACTGGAAAACTACATTTTGTTTTTATTAGTCTCAAGTGCTTCAGAAAAACAAGAATGTGGGTAAGGTTTCCTTGAGGCTCAAATAAGGGGTTTTCATTCAAAAAGGCAAGCTCGAAACATTTCTTTAGCACGAATATATGTCTCATGTGTCAGTCTGTCCACTAAAAAATACAAAAAATAAATCTACAAAAACAAAAATCGTCTACGGGTTGTGCTGCAGCACTATTAGCAATTACTAGAGTTTTTATATTCCTTAGGCACAAATCTAATAGATTTCAAGCGTAAACCCGTCAAACACGTGGAAATATCGGACATATTCGTGCAAAATAATACCAATTCACTTCTTAATCTCTCCCCAAGATAACAGCGCGGAAAGTGCCTTTGACAATTGCGCGCAGGAACTTAAGAACGGAGAGTCGTTTGATCGTAAAAAGTCCATCTTTGCCAATTTGTAATGGACGGCAAGATTTCCGAAATTTCATTAGTATTTTTTTGTCCAGCTTCTTGTCACATTCTTGTAGCTTCCAAGACTTCAGTGTTTTCTTTGAATTCTCGTGAAATCTACCAGAAAGTTCCAGGATCGTTATCCATAAAACTTGGGCTGACAGGCCCCAAAGAATCAGAAGGGCCTATCAACGAGAGTAAATCACGACTATCATTCATTTTTAACATGGAACATGGACATTTTTTGTTATTTCTGGCTGGTAGATAATAAAAGTCTGACCTTTGTTGGAAAACTTAGCAAGTCCCATTTCGTGATGGCTGTATAGTTGCAGAATAGCGCGAAATGGCTCACCATTGCATGGAAAACCGCGAGAGGGACTCCAGCAATCTCCATTCCCCGCTTAAACAGCAGCACAAGGCAAATGTATTCGTGAATCAAACTGTCAGCAGATTGTCTCAGCTCCTTAAGTGTGTAGTATTTACTTCCATTCGATCTAAACTCCCGACTAATCAGTGGAATTATTGAAACTGAAAAAAAAACAATCATTATCCGTCTCTAAAAAATTTGGCGTTTGTCCGTCCGTCTGGAAAGAGTGAAGAGCATTATTAGCGAAAGGCTCCACTTTTTGAAGTTTTTCTTTCAGGGAATAATTTAAAATCTTCAGTCCGAGATCAAGCTCGTTTTTAGGCCACTTAAATCAAAGGTCAAAAGTCCATATTTTTTATTTGTAACCAACCAAGTCGACACTTCAATTGAAAGCTATTGTTCAGGGATATTCAACTGTGTCAAATTACAAACATGTATATGTGACATTGTGTGATACCTCATTCGAAAGCTATGATTAAATACTTTTCAATTCTCCATTAAATTTTGCTCTATGGTTAGGGTAACCTGAGTGGCTCGATATTTTATGCTTCTTTCTTACATAATTCATAATTCAAAACACAGTTTTCAAGTGGAACATGTTCAAAAACGGTTTTGATATGCATATAACAGTGAATAAAAGGCTCATAGGTTGCCCGACCCCAACCAAATATAAATTAAATGTATTCCTTGACTTACAGCCAATCAGGGAACAATATGTCACACACGCTGAAACCATTTGCCACGAACTGAATCCTATTAGTGTCATAAAGACAGCAAATCCCCAGTAAACAAAAGGCATATCCCGAATTCCCGAAGGCAACAATGATGGCGGAAAAACGGGCGTTTCTGGTGCCCTCAAGTAGTGAAGTGTCGTTGCAAATGGCGCGATGTTGAAGAATCCCAACCCCCAAATGCTTATTATGTCCAACAGACGACTCTGGATTTTGTTGTTTGCATTGTATCCTGGCATCCATTTCTCTAAAACAAATTCCATTAAATGGGTGTTTGTTGGGTATTTCAGATAAATTATCTTATGATGGCATTGCATTGGGGTCTATATCCGACTGGCTTTAGTTAAAATTAACCCGTCAGGGTTAATTAAACTCCTAAAAGTGATTAAAAAAATGACGATCCGCAATATCATATGTATTATATCTACAGAGACAACAATTAATGTTACTAATTGAATGAAGCCAAGCGGTCGTTGAGTCTTTCCAGCCTCGCGATTATGATAGAGCCGATGAGATAATTCGTTAGCTCTGGCACAGCTATCTCATGAGAGTCAGCTCTGAATCACGTTATACGCTATGTATTGGATTAGCCCTTAAAACTGCTAAAAATATTGCAGTTTCACGAGTCTTCACCCAAAAATCAATTTTTTACCAAATTCTCACCCTTATCCACTAATCAGTTATTCACACATTCCTGTCATAATTTGCTTACCTGTAAATGCTTGAACATAATGGAGTAGACCGCTTAAATAGCTTTCCATTTCTTTGGTAATCTGAAAGAGATATGTTAAAAATGCAGAATAACATAAACTAACAACGCTGTAGATGTAGCAGACATGATAGAACTCGTTGGAATTACCACCCTTGTAAAACCAAATTTCCGCAGTTCTATAACCACAAAACCAAGTCGCCATGAAAAACACTTTTGTTCCGTTCCTTATTTTTTTCTGTGATTTCGGAGTCGAGTAGAACAACATGGAATTCCGATCGAACAAAATGCAGGAAGTTCCAAACGCAACTGCAATTTTTAAAGTCACTTCCAGGAGTCGGTAATAGAGGTTAGTATACATTTTTGGGGATTTTTAGCCTTCAAACTGTACTTCAACTTTGTAGTGTTATGTATTCAAAATTTTGAAAGGTGTCTTAAAATTTGTCTACGGAATTTATTTTGAGTAGACTTACTACACCCTTCTAGCCCCGTGTTACTTCTCTTTCTAAAGCTGCATTGCGGTATTGCAAATTCTTGATCTTGATATCTGCGTGAGATTTCAGGACTAAATCGAAACCCTATATTGTATTTGATTGCTACTTTGAACTCTTATTTTAAGTCATAACTAATTCAGGGTTCGATAGTCAATAGTTGGAGTATATGATGAAAAATGAACCGTTGCATATTGCAAACGCATATCAACAAAGGGTGAAACACCACAAAACCAAACTTGTCGTTCATTCTCACAATCGAGTCATTTTACACAATAATCTCACAGTTCCCTGACCATAGAGTAGAATCATTTGCGTACCTTTCTAACAATGTATCACAGATGCCGGTTTGCTATTGTGAAAACTTGTGACCTTTAACCTACACTGCCCTCAAACTAAAGTGACCTCCCCAGGAAGGTCATAAATGGCTTTCCGAAAAAAATACCTTCAAAATATTCAACCGTTCGGGAGTCAGAGTTCAAACGGAGGGACATGGACAGACGGACAGAGCAAATAAATTAAAGGGTTTCGCCCTTTAATAACATATATTCTACAGTTTGTAATTATTTGAGAAATCTTTTTAAACCGCCCGAAACATGTACTGTTGTATCGTAGAAGGCGTGGTGAGCGAGCGAGCGTGTAACCCCCGTGTCGTGAGCCAGAGGAGGGTTGAGTCAGAAGTGGGCCGACTCCCTTCTGGCTCAGAGCCAGAGGAGGGCAAAGGGCTCACCTCTTCTGACTCGAGCCAGAGGATAGTTTCTTTTGGATTTATTGTTAGTACATTTTATATCAACTATTGAGCACCTAGAATTAACGATTGATAAGGAAGATGATTATTGTCATCTTCCTAATTAGTTTCTGGTTCAAATGATTTGCTTGTTAATTTAAATATGTAGGATATAATAGGTGTAGGTTACCGTTGAGTTGGTAGGGATATCGGATAGTATATGTAATGTTGATTATATGACAAACGTAGTACACTAAAAATTAAGAAAAAAATCTACAAAAGCGAATTTCCTAATATTTATTAGTTTGAATCTTATAGTACTGTTCTGTTACAATGCTAGCAGTTATTCGGTTATGCTATGACAGATTTTATTTTCTTTAAGTGTAAGGCACAAGATTTTAAGCTAACTCTCATCAAACACATCCAAATATCCGACACATTCATGTAAAATAATACCATTTCATATCCTTAAGCTTTTCCTAAGATAACAGCGCGGAAAGTGCCTTTGACAATTGCGCGCAGGAACTTAAGAACGGAAAGTCGCTTAATCGTAAAAACTCCATCCTTTCCAATTTTCAATGGTAGGCAGGATTTGCGAAATTTCATCAGTATTTTTTTATTCAGTCTCTTGTCAAATTCTAGCAGCTTCCAAGACTTCAATGTTTTCTTTGAATTCTCGTGAAATCTTCCCGAAAGTTCTAGGATCATCATCCAAATACTTTGAGCCGTCAATGCCCATAGAATTAGAAGAACCTAATATATTAATAAATTTAAATGACGATTCAAAATTCAGCTCGAATATCAAACATAGAATATTTAATTGGCAATGCATAAAAATGCGAACCTTTGTTGGAATATTAAGCAAGTCCCATTTTGTGATCGCTGTGTAGTTGCAAAATAGCGCGAAATGGCTCACAATTCCATGGAGAACCGTTAGAGGGATTCCTAGTAATGCCATTCCCCGCTTAAACAGCAGCACAACACAAATGTATTCGTGTATCAAACTGTCAGCAGATTGTCTCAGCTCCTTTAGTGTGTAGTATGTACTTCTATTCGATCTAAACTCCCGGCTAATCAGTGGATTCACTGAAACTGAAAAAATCAATCATTATCCCTCTAATTGTAAGTAAAAATATATGCCGTCTATTTCAAACCAACGAATTTTCTGTCCTTGTAATCATTTACTAATAATTCGACATGGCTTCTTGAGTTATACCAAAGTTTAAAATAAATGTTTTTCTTGACTTACAGATAATTAGGGAAAAATAAGTCAAACACACTGAAACAATTTGCCATGCACCAAATGCAAACAACGATAGAATGACAGCAAATCCCCAGAATACAAAAGGCAAATCCCGAATTCCCGGTGGCAATATCGAAGGCGCAAAAATGGGCGTTTCCGGTATCTTCAAGAAGTGAAGAATCGTTGCAAGTGGTGCAATGTTGAAGAATCCCAAGCCAAAAATGCATATTACGTCCAACAGGCGGCTCTGCATTTTGTTGTTTGCATAATAACCTGGCATCCATTTGCCTAAAAAAACATAGTATTTTAGATTCGCGTTTGTCGGGTAGTTCATATAAATTACGTTATGTCATTGCACTTCACTGGTGTCTATAAAACCGACTTGAGGGCAATTAAAACAAAAAAATCAATATAGAAGGACGTCTGGGATTTCATGTTTTCATGCGATAAGATGATACAATGTTCCTAATATCGTGGTACAGAAGAGCTGGTAAGATAGTCGGATAGCTCTGGTACATCTCAGAGATGATAGTTCCGCAATCAAAGATCAAACTGGCAGAATGCTCATCCATATATACTAAAAGTAATACATCGTAAGCGGTTATACCTTAGCTCCTATCGTAAGGTGTTGTGGTTACCTTGAAATGCTTGGAAATAGTGAAGAAACCCGTTCAAGTAGCTTATCATTCCTTCGTTAATCTGGAAGAGATATGTTAAGAATACAGAATACGCAGAAAATACAACGCTGTAGATGTAGCACACATGATAGAATTCGTTAGAATCGCCACCCTTGTAAAACCAAATATCCACAGTTCGATAAATACAGAACAAACTCTTCGTGTAAAACATTATTGTTGTGTTCTTTAGTTTTTTCTTTGATTGTTGAGTCGAGTAGAACATCTTGGTCTTACAATCAAACAAAATGCAGAAAGTTCCAGATGCATTTGCAATTCTTAAAGTCACTTCCAGAAGTCGGTAATAGAGGTTAGTGTACATTTTTTAACGATTTCTAGCCTTTAAACTGTGCTTGTACTTAAATTAAGTAGATAAGTAGACTGATGAAACCAGAAAATTGCAACGGTTGACGATAATTCAGAGCGTTTTTTGCTCAACGGAATTTATCTTGAGCAGATTTTTTACACCAATCTTGCTCCATGTTGCTTTTCTTTCAAAATCCATGTATGTAATTAATGTAAGTCGATTTGAATAATCGAAATTCTTACGTCTAATAATATATCACTCAATTACCTCAAATACTCAATTCTTGATGTTTGTATTGTAAGAGATTTCGGGACTAGTCAAAACCTTCATCTGATTGCTTCGACTTTGCATTTTTAGTCATTGCTTATTTAGGGTTGGGTAATAGGAGAATTTTCTAGAAAATAACATACTTTGCAGTCTCTAATTTGGTAATTATTTGACAAACCGATTTGGACATGAATAAACCGCCCACAACATATATGAATAAATCGTAGAAAACGAACTGTAATTATTGTTAAAATTCCAAAAAAATCGTTTTCATATAGAACTGTGTAGTTTTAAAAATCTAAGTATGGAATGATGAAACAAAACCTGTTGCAAACAACCATGGATATATTTCTTGACAATATTGTATTGGCAACTAACTATCGCAAATCAGTATTTAGAATTATTTGACCAGGTCCACGAGGATATGTGAAAACAGGCCCAAGGTATTCATTATCATCAATTCATTACCTTCAACACATTACCGAATCAAATTATTACTAAAACTCATGACAATCAATTCATCGGTTTAAAATTCATACAAATTGACTTATGCATTTCAAGAGACACAAACTACATTGAAAATGATCCAAAGCAAAATTTTGAAGCTTACTAACAATAAGAGGCAATCCTTTCGCTACGTTAATCTATCACATTAAGATTATATGCAATGCTAATAATTTATTGACTATTTCAAAATTCGAATTTATTGTAAACTAAATGGGGGCCATGTGACGTAGAATGTCCAGTTATAATCCAAAAGAATTATTTTTATTTTCAAACGAAATTCCATTGAATACCACGGAGTCGGCCAATTTTCACATGGTTTTCGCCTGGACGAATAAGTCTCTTGAAGGCGGCAGGTGTAAGATCAATGTCGCCATGTTTGCAGCCGCTGCATTTATCGTTAATTCGAACCGTGACACTTCGTCCAGTAGCTGGGTTAGTTACCCGGGCGTACTTTTTACACATTACGTCCAAATTGGGGTTAGGATGAGTCCACCAACTAAATGCCGTAGCAGCCACGAGATCGTTGTTGATAAAACTCTGTCCACAGGCAGTTAACCCGAGGCTAATGTCGTAGTACGTTGCATCACCAGTCACTAAATTGTGAAAAAAAATTAAATCCGTAGAAATCGGTGTATTTGGAGGAAAAAGATAGTAGTTTAACTCCAAAATCGTTTTTAAAGATGGTAATTCAACATGAAAAAGATTGGAGAGGGGGTATTTATTTGGGGGATGGGAACTTATATCGAGATTTATGGATAACAATTTTTTCTCGGACTTACTTCCATTAACGCAACCGCATTGAAACAGACCAACAACAAGACTCAAAATCACAATCGATTTCATCGTTGTTAAGCTTTTCGTTTTAAAATTCGGTGAAAATGAATAAATATTGAAATATTGTAACAATGTTTTGAAAATGTACTGGATTTGCTTGCCAAGCAATGATATATTATAACTGAACATTTTTATGTTCCTTTTATACAAAATTAAATCGTGTTCAAAGGACTGATTTAATCCCATAACAAATTTTGCATACAAATTGTGTTAATCACGAATTCCAAAAATTTAGAAATAACTTTTGTAGTTGTTTTACTGATTGAAAATGTAAAGCCAATTAATCGTTTGGGATTTAGTTCCAAAAATCCAATTCTTGGACGAATTTGCAAAATATTCTAGGAAAGGTATAAATAAAGTTAATATTGACTGTTGACTGTGTGTGAGTTGGATTTGGGATTCATATTTTTTGCAATGTTTAAGTATTCGCTTTATCATCCAAGTCAACACGTTGAAGCCTACATTTAAAAGCATGATCTCAATAAAATTGACACTGTAAGCGTATACGCCTCCTGCGATTTGATTTTTTATTAAAATGAATGTATTTGCGTTATTCAATATTCTACAAAAAACTTGGAAATATTTCTTTTTGGGCATATCCTCTCTTTGTCATTCATTTTAATTTATTGTAATATGTACAGATTCATCGAGAAAACAATAACAGTTAAGCTAACCGTGATTAAAATTTTGTTTATTAGGTTGTTAGCCGTTATGAATGCCCCGAGATAGTATATCCCCTAATAAAAATGCATAGCAGTCAATAGAACCCTGATAACGCATTGATCGATCTGGTGTTTGGAGAAAACGGTCCATTCCTAAGCATCGCACAATATGCGTTCCGTTATTATTATAGCGTCCCCATCATAAGTGTCCCTATCTTTTGGGTTCATAGGTCATCACCTCCGTCACAATCCAAATTATTGATTTAACTCAGTGTCAGCAAAGCCCGGAACGTTCCCCGAACAATCCCTCGCAGAAATTTCAAAACCGTGAGCCTCCGTATCCTATAATACCCATCCGTTCCCATACAAAGCGGTCTACAAGATTTCCGAAATTTGGAAATGTACTTCCTGTCCGCTTTGTTCTTGAATTTAAAATCCTTCCAGGACTTGATCGTTTCCGTCGCATTCTTGAAAAACAAGCCCGAATAGCCAAGCACCACGTACCCGATTAGTTGTAGGGATGTGGTTGCAGTTAGTAGTATGATGATTGTTACAGCGTCCAATTTAGTCCAATGACAAATCATCGTATAGTTTGACAACATGATGCACTGAGTCACCAATGCTTGATTTGGGACAGCCACAAGCCCAAGATGACCGATCACATTTTTGTGCAGGATTTCAATGCTCCGGTAAGTCAGAACCAAATTGTCGGGCTGTCGGAGGGAATCCTTGGTTTTGTAGTCTTTTCGGTTCGGTTTGAATTCTTTGATGATCAATGGAATGATTATTACAAAGTACGTTCCCAAAACTGAGCATGTGAACACTACTGAAATGCACACGCTTGACGAATGTAACGCATAAGCAATGCCCATGATTATATACAGGAAAACGCTTTTTTGTAACATTTTCGGCAGTAGTGGGTTGATGTAAATGGACATCGGGAACAGGAAGTAATGGAGGCTAAGGACTGCCGCTGTGACTAAAAGAGTCACAAACTGGCATAGCAGGTATAAGTCCCAATAGTCGTAGCTTGGGTCGTTCAAACGGTATTGCTTTTTTGTCCATGTTCCTAAAAATAGTTTAAAAATGGAGTTGTCAAACCCAACACCAGAAAATTATACGATGCAACGTTCTAATTTCGTGGCTTCGAACCCTGCTTCGGAATGTTTATCAGAATCGGAAACATCTGATAGATTTATGGCTGCAAAACTGTGGCAAGTCTAAAATAATTGAAATACCATTAGGTTTATCCAACGAGGGATATTGTTTTGCTTTATGGTCGGGGCAGCTTGAGATGCAGAAATCCTCCTTCCCTTCTCTTTTAACATGTTTTGAAGTTATACATTTTATAAGCAATCATATTGGACTTACGATGGAAGTTTGATGCGAAATCGTAATATCCAGCAACAACATTCCTCAATTCATCCGCGCAAAAGGCATTGAGTCCGCTGTTCACACCGACATTAATAGAGGCGTACAAATACACCACTGTCAAATTGAAGTTACTTATGTCACCCAAAGCGTTGGCTTGGTACGACCGGACCCCCAACAGTAAAGCGGCTAATACCAGTGCAGTAAAGTTAACTAAACACCGATGTCTAGATCTTGCTGTTAGGTAAGGGCGCCTGGAAATAGGGTTCCAGAGCATTGGATGGATTCCGATTAAATTGCCGACGGTGTAAATTACGTAAATTATATCGAAATGTCTGGAATTTAACATGTTTAAATAGCTTCAGCTGACTGGATAATAGTTTAATTTGTAGACCCTTAAAACAAGCCCTACTCGATACTCCCTTTAACTCATATAAACATGAACTGCTCTGTGATTTCTGGAAACAGGAAACTTTTAATCAGACTGGCTAGGAATGGTAAAATAGTCAGCAGTCGGTTTAAATAAGAAATAAACTTCCCCTTAATTTTCAGAAGGTCGAAATAATTCTGAATTGGCAAATGACATTGACATGATTTTTACGATTAAGAAGACATGCTAAACAGACATTTTTTTATTTCAAATAAATTTTTTCCATCTGCATAACGCTTTCAAATATTTATGTAATTTTTTTTATTAAAAACTACTAAACATTTACTCTTGTCACTTGTAAAATAAAAACTATTGTAAACTAATTCATTCTAAAGTCCTTGCAAGCGATTAGGAATCATTTTTGGCTATATTCTCTTTTTGTCTTTCAGTTTAATTTATTCCAAGATTTATACATTCAATTTTACAAATTATCTTATTTAGATTTCAACATCAACAAAGCTCTGAAAGTCCCTCTTACAATACCCCTCAAAAATTTCAAAACCGTTAGCCTCCGTATCGTATACATCCCATCCGCCCCGATCCGGAGCGGCCTACAGGATTTCCGAAATTTTGAAATATATTTCGCATTCGATTTATCTTTGAATTTAAAATACTTCCAGGACTTGATTGTTTCCGCCGCATTCTTGTAAAAGAGACCAGAATAGCCAAGGAGGACGTATCCAATAAGTTGATTACTAACCGTGGTAAAGACTAGAATCGTAGCCGAAACTAGATCCAGCTCGGCCCAGTGTCGAATTATCGCATAATTCGTCCATAAAATACTCTTAGCTAAGATGATATTAATTGGTAGAATAATTATTCCGATTAGTTCTAGTATATTTTTATGCAAAATTTCAATGCTCCTGTAAGCCAGAACGAGATTTTCTGGCTGACGAAGGGAGCTCCTAGTTTTGTAGATAAGTAGATTAGGTCTGAATTCTTTGACAATTAGTGGCATAATTACAGCAAAGTACGTTCCACCCATTGTACAAAGGAACACTAGTTCAAAAAATACTTGAAATACAACGAAAGAATATCCAAGTCCAATGATAAGATACAGAACTCTACTTTGTTGTAAAATGTCCGGCAAAACAGGGTTAATGTAAACTGACATCGGGAACAGGAAGCAATGGAAGCTGACGCCAACACTTGAGACCATACAAGACGCACTGTAAATGATCAGAAAAATATCCCAGTGCAAATAGTTCCCGAATTTATCACCCACATGCTTTTGTATCCATTTTCCTATACAAATCCACACAATATTTTTTTAGTTCAAATCAAATAACAAATGGAGCTTCCAAAATTTTGACTATTAATTCTTTGGTTTTCAACAAGCTACTCACGTTCAAATGCGGCTGCAAAGCTGTAAAATCCATTAACTGTTGCCACCAATTCTTCTGGTCGGAAAATGTAAACCCAACGTGTGATATTGCTTACAAGAGTACAACAAGAGTAGACTAGAGTCAAGTTAAAATTGCTGACATCCCCTAAAGTATGTGCGTGATAGCCACGAATCAGAAGCAACACGGTGACAATTTGAGTGGCTGAGGAGTTGATTTTGCACCGTAATTTAGATTTTTCGGTGAGGTAATTCTTCCGCTGATTTGGGTTATAGAGCATGGGATTGGGACCCAGAAAATGAGTTAGGGGAAAGATGACGGAAAGTATTCGAAAATGTAAGGGGCTGAACATTTCGACCAAAATAACGTTGTGGTTCGAAAAAATTTAACGCTAAACATGAATGGTTAGACCTGAAGTCCTGGAGTGTTTAAATGTACTCATGCTTTCATCTTTTGTCTTCAAATAGAATTAATTTTGGTAAATCGCCTCGCGAAGTTTTACAGGAGACAGAATAATACCGTATTGTTTTGAGTTTAAAAAATTTGATTGCATTAATTTTGCGAAACCTGGAGTCCTTGAATTTACTCGGTAACATTCACCTACAATAAATAAACCGTACAACGAATGTACTGATGTATCGTAGATGTGACGTTTTTATAACGTTTAATACACATCAAAACATGTTCACAGTGAAAACTGTGTTTTGAAATGTTCAAAACACACAAAATATCAAAAATCTCAAATTGACCCAGTCATAGAGCAAAATTACATACGTCATTCGAAAGTACTTGATCATAGCTTTCGAATGACTTATCACACATATATGTTTGTATTTCGACCTCTTTGACCCCTTTTCACCGGTCGGGGGGTGACCCCACCCCCAAAGCATATACACCATTCAATAGCCCTTGACAAAAGGTTTCCATCGATGTATCACACATGGGGGTTACTATTTGAAAAAATGTTGACCTATGACCTTTCCCCCTTTGACCTTTGACCTACAGGGCCCTCGAACAAACTTGACCTCCGTTTGGATGTCCTAAATGAATAACCGAAATAAAAATTCAAAAAGTTAAGCCGTTCTTGAGTTATCGCGTTTACAGACAGACAGATAGACAGACAGACAGACAGACAGACAGACAGACAGACAGACAGACAGACAGACAGACAGACAGACAGACAGACACCGAGGCATAAACATAATGTATCTACGATACATAATAATTGAAACCCATTCGCTGCAAGAATTCGATGCAAGTTCATCCCCTCAAAATCGTTGAAATTGCCGATTAAAAGAATCAATAGTTTCCATTTGAATGTCAATTACACCCCTTATGACAATCATTTTTATACTTTATACGAATTACATGTCCGTCCGTCCTTTCGTAAATACGTTTAAAACATTCGATTTTATAGATTCGGAACAAACACACTTTCAGTATTACGTTGATTGGTTGAATAACAGGCTAATTTGACAAAATAACTGTAGTGTAATCACGGTCATCATGGAGGCATTATAAGCTTTTCTATAAATATATTCAACTGAAATGCCTACGCCTTGTTTCAAATGGTAATTTAAATTTTATATTGGTTATGTATACTGGCCTTCTGAAATATTAAATCCAAATGTGTATCCCTTTGTTGGTACGATTTATTGCCGATTTAAGGAACCGATCCAATAACTGGAAAAAATCGCTGAGAAAGTTACTTATTCGGTTTACCGTTAATGGCCCATTGGTCAATAATGAACATGATTAAACTTTAGGTATTCAAAGCACTGTACTTTAATGAATATTTAAATTTATTTAATAGTCATCGTCTTTAGCTTTATTAAATATTTCTATGATATAAAAAAAAACTAAACTTGCATCCTGGTTATATATTTTTAATCATATTTTGTGTGTTAAAATGATTTTATTCAAATCAAATCCAAACTAGATTTAAGCAAAAATGGGTATCGAGAGCTCGCATAATATTTTATTAGAATCGACATGACCTAATAGAAACTATGTTGTTGAACATTGCTAACCTTGCTGTTAGGCTTGACGAAATGTATGTAAAGGCTTACGAATTGATATTAAAATTTTGATGACTTAAAATTACTTAAAATTCACAGAGGAAAAATAAAAGATCTTGCTAAATTTTGTTTTTGTCTTTACACGTTTAAGGCTAATATTGTAAATAATGACAATAAAACAACACTACTGAAGTTCAATCCTTATCTAGATCTTATAATATAACTAAAAATAAGTAATGGTTAATTTAATAAATCAAATAATAAAAACATCTGTATAAACGGTTATTTCGAGAGTTTTCTGTCATTTTGACACTTTTTAATTTTTAATTACTTTACCTTTAATTACTAAAATTACAAAGGGACAAAACCTCAGCTAAAAGCGACCTTTTAATTATTTGTATTATGGCTTTCCCAATAGGATTAGAAAAAGGCAGGGATATTATTATATTTAACCGAAGGGACACTTTAATGCATCAGGGTATCAATAATACTTGTACTGTTTGGTATTTTAATCTCTAATCTAATTAAGTGATCAGACAAAATGACGAGGGTGATTTTACCTTTTTCGTGGTTGGTTCTAACTCAAATAAAAATATTCCAATAGTATTTTAAATTAATCTAGAGGAACAGGGGGGCTTTTTGTACGGGCGCTTATTTTCTAGGGCGCTTAATGTAAGGGCGTTTATTGTTGGGGCGCTTTTTGTAAGGGGCGCTTTATGCTGGGGGCGCTTATTGTTAGGGCGCTTATGATGGGGCGCTTTTGATGGGACGCTTATAATGGGGCGCTTTTCTCCGCATACCGCATTTACACCTGAATCCGGGCCTCCTATAAATTCAGTAAATCAACAAAGCTCTAAACGTTCCCCGTACAATCCCCCTCAAAAACTTCAAAACCGTTAACATCCGTATCGTGTATATCCCATCCGTCCCAATCCGAAGGGGCCTACAGGATTTCCTAAACTTTGAAATATATTTCGCATCCGATTTGTTTTTGAATTTAAAATACTTCCAGGACTTGATCGTTTCCGCTGCATTCTTGTAAAAAAGACCAGAATAACCCAGGACGACATATCCAATAAGTTGATTAATAAATGTGACAATTGCTAGTATCGTAATTGTCATCGGATCGAGTTCGGCCCAGTGCCGAATCAAAGCATAATTTGTAATTAAAATTAACTTGCCTAACATGGTAGTAATTGGTATTACAATTACTCCAAGGAGCCCAACTACATTTTTATGCACGATTTCAATACTACGATAGGCGAAAACGAAATTTTCAGGCTGGCGAAGAGATCTCTTCGTTTCGTAGCACGATAAATTCGGTTTGAATTCCCTGTCAATTAGTGGTATAATTACAACAAAGTACGTTCCAACAAATGTACAAAGAAACATTTGTCCAAGCAGTACTTGCACTATCACGAAAGAATAATAAAATCCTATGATAAGATACATGATGCGACTTTGCTGTAAAATTTCCGGTAACAATGGGTTGATGTAAACCGACATCGGGAACAGGAAGTAATGGAGGCTGATACCAAGCATAAAGACCATACAGGACGCACTGTAAATTATCAGAGAAATATCCCACTGCCAAAGGTTCCATAATTTTTCATCTTTCTTGTTTTTCATCCATTTACCTAATAAAAATTTGCACCATAATTTATATAAACTTCCGGTAACAAACGATTTAATTTTAGCGATAAAATCAATTAGTTATTAATTAATAAAGTACTAACGTTCAAATCCCAAAGCAAAAGCGTAAAAACCATTTACTGTAGACACCAGATCGTCGGATCGGAACACGAAAACCCAACCTGTGATATTGATTAAAATGGTAGAACAAGAGTAGACGAAAGTCAAATTGAAATTGCTGAGATCTCCTAAACTATGTGCATGATACGCCCGAATCAGGAATAACATTGTGCCAATTAAAGTTGCAGAGGAGTTGATCTTGCACCGTAACTTAGATTTTTCGGTTAGGTAATTCTTCCGCTGATTTCGATTGTAGAGCATGGGATTAGGACCAAGGTAATGACTTAGAGTAAAAATGAAGGCAATTATACGAAAATGTACGGGATTGAACATTCTTGAGCAAAATACCCTTGTTGGGTGTCAAAAAATGTGCAAAAAATAAGTTGTTGGATTCAACCTCTTCGATTTTGGTTTCAGAAAGGGTCTGTATCAATTTTAGAAAACCCCAGCTACTTGGATTGTTTTTTTAATCCCCAACAATGTAGAATTCGAACTGTACTTTATACAAATTTTAGATCCGTCCGTCGATTTGGACGTTCGTGCGTCTAAAACATTCGATTTTATAACTTCAGGTCAGACAAACTAATTTTATTACGGTGATTAGTTAGATTACAGGCTAATTTGCAAGTGGAACCTGTGGAATTACCGTAACTGGTATTTTATTTTGGGACTAGTCGAACTACAGTTAACCGTGCCATTTATAAGCATCTCTATTAATTTAATTGTCTTGATTGGGCTGTTCAATTCCTTCTGCGAATTCGATCGAAGCCGATTTTTTTCGCATTTGTCATTTTCTATAAATATATCAAACTGAGAGGTTGTATAGTCAGGCTTGTTTAGCTCGCACTTTTTGGGGATGGGAAATATTGTTCAGATAGTAATTTAAATTTGTCAATAGTTATCTATTTTCGTCCTCAAATATTCAACTGATGGACAGATATTTGGATTGTTCGTTTTTTAGGAACCGAACTCAAAATTGTATAATCATAGTGGTATGTAATTATACTTATTTCGACGGTCATTTAGTGCTCAAAGCAATGATAAATTTAAAGTATCCAACCAATAAAAAATAACTAAAATCCAAACCAAGCAAACTTAAATTAAGAATTGAGTGTAGCATAGCAAATATTTTTATTCATCCGTTGATTAGCAATTTCTAATCGCATCGTCATTGACTTTATTCAATATTTCAATCCTACACAATTATATTACTCATCCCAAAAATGTTTAGTCTAGTTTATAACCTTTCTTATTTGGCTCGGAAACCGATATATTATTGAAGAACGAATAGTACAGAAACTTGCCAATCAAGACTAACATAATGGTAAATACTGATATGCAGATGGCCAGAAAAATCCAAACGTCAAGACACCGTCGTTCATACCAAGTTTGATTAATCGCCAAAGAGTGGAGGTGGGAAGTATTATTATTTCGAAGAACGTACTCTGTCCACCAAACGGCAGTGTCGATGGGTTTCATCGGTAAGTCCCTGAATAGTTTGGAAACTTCGATCCATCGGTCTCTGATTCTAAAAAAGTTTCACGAGAATACAAACTTCACAACAAATCAAATTATTGCTGAAATAATTATATATATGATTTTATATACGAACTTACTTCCGGTTGTTCAAAATGCTATCAAGTGCATTTTTTAACTTTTCGTCATTAAGTTGTCCAATTTCTAGGTTGATTGCGACACCCAATTCCTCTAGCATGTTTGCGTTGTAGTCCTGATCTGAGGGTTTTGAAACACGGTGTTAGCATTTAAATTTTTTTTTACAGGAAGTAGAATACTACACCACTGCATCCTGAATGTTTTTTTGTTATAAAATCGACCATCTGTACCTCCTAAAATTGGAAAGGCTAAAAGTGGCACTCCGTGGTAAACCGCTTCTTGGGTACTGGGTCTTCCGGCTTGAGTTACGAACCCACGAATCTTTGGATGAGCTATTTCAAAATACACCAGTAAAACGGCTATAGTCAATTGTTAAAATTGTGCGTGTAGGGAATTTGCCATCAGCACAAAATTAGCCTCTGCCTCAACCCGACAAACATGGCAAACAACTTAGAACAACAACCAAACAATCTTATAAGTACCTAGTACGTCCTGTTGATTAAACCACTTGGACAAATACAAATTCTTCGGTTTCTCCAATGGAAACGGGCCACTCCATCTCCAGAGGAAGCGAATTTGGGGGAAAGCTTTAATAGCATTTAAGAAGCATTGACGAATGTAAAGTGGTAGCTTATGGGCTTCGGCAATTGTCCCAAAACTGATGTAAACGAAGCCTTCACTTGCGGTTCCGTTCTCATCTTTGCTGTCAAGGAAGTCCAGAATTTCCTATTTGAAAATTTTACATTCAATGAATAAATCATGCCAGTAAAAAATTCGAGGAATTGACACTTACTAAACAACAACAATTCTAATCATCCAATCCCATTTTTATCAGATTTTTTCACGGCTTTCATACTCATTGCTTACTTGTTTGCAAAGTGGCAGGAAACACGAGAAATTACCACTTTTGTTAGCCAACATAAATGTTTAATTAACAAATTATGTGTAAATCATATCATCTCTGTTGGACCTAAAGCTATCGCAAAACAAAACAAAAAGCAAAATTCGCTAAAAGTTACCTTTGGTAAGACGTCATTCTTCTCCCGAACATGCAGGGCCGGAACATTGACAAAAAGCGGCGGAAGTGCCCGCCTCTGTTCATCCATAAAATGCCCGTTATTGAGAACGAGTGAAACGCTTTGATAAAGCTCATCCAAACTGGGCAAATAACTCATGTCCAACTTCCGCTTGATTAGCGATTCCAACTTGCCCCAGTAGTGTAATTGACTGAATCTCATTCCCATCGGAGCTAGCGTATTCTTCACACGATCCAGGAACGAGAAGGGGCGATTTAATATCCACGCCCACGTGGGAATTGCAGAAGTTTCAATGGAAATGCCCAAAGAATCGTAAATCTTTGGATTGGGCGTATAGGGCTGGAATATCGCGAGCTTTGACCCTAATTTGTGCGCAACTCCCATAATACATTCCGGGCCTGGGAAACTGTCCACGTAAATCAGGTCAACTTTTGGAATATCTGCAGAATTGATCCACTCGATAACTTCCGGACTTCCGAGAAAAACGTCGCAGGCTTCGATGCTCAGTTGTTCACCCAAGAGCATCCAGTTTGGCATCTGACCTTCGAGCCGCGCCGATATGGAAAACGCGGTTTTGATGACGGCTTCATTGTACTTCTCGAGGCGGGATGGGACGATGAAAGTTATGTTTGGATTGAAGGCAGATGAGGTGTAATGGACTGATGAGATGTAGGTTATGTTGTGACCTCTGAGAAGTAGGGCTTCTGCGAGTGGCTTTGATGCCACAATATGACTGTATGAGGCCCTAAAATTTAAATTTTGAGCTCGAATTTAGGTTTTCACATGTAACACAGGCTTAAATGTCAAAGTCCCTGTGCTACTCGACTCGCCGGGTAAAACTTATTTCTTAATGTGATTCAACAGGGGACTATATTTAGAGGGCGCAAATGAGTTTTACCCGGCGAGTCAACGAGGATATGGACTCCACAGGAATTATGGACCAGGAAATTTTATGGAAGGGTTTCTGACTCGTAGATTTTGTGATTCTAAGTTCTAACTGTTTTATTTTCTGAATGAATAATGAGGTTGGAATATTTTGCTAAAACTTTCATGAGTTTAAAGAAATATCCAACAGTGAACAGCATTTTTGCCTAAATTTTGGAGACAATAATTCCTTGGAACCCATGGCTGGTTTTATAAATATTAAAACTTACATATACTGTATAAAGACGATGTGCGAACTGGTTGAGTAACTTGGAAAGATCACTAACGCAGTGGCTAACACCATAACGAATGTTGAAATTCGTAGTCTCATTTTGAGAAATTATAGATATGGATTTTAATCCTTTCTTTATGTCCACGTTTATTATTAAAATTGAACTTTTTAATTTATTTTTATTTAATTGTGCCTTTGAAAATATCGAGTGTATATAGAACTGTAGACTTGAAATGATCAAAAATATCTGGATGTATTGATTTGTGATTTTTAAGCTTACACGTCCGTACACCTTTAATACGTAAATCACAAGCAAACTCTCAGAGACAACAGACAACCAGACAAAATCCTGAAACAAAAATGCAAGAATTTTATTCGTGATGTTTTTCCTTAAAATTATTAAATAACTGGATTCGATGAAACATGTTTCTCTCCTTAAGCTTATTATCAGGACTTTTTTACGAAAGCATTAGCACGGAATTCGTTTGGAGTTTACGCTAATAGTATTATTAAATTAATATATTTTTGTAATAACTTATCTATATTCTTAACTATTCCTAGGAAATAATTTAAAACACGACACGGAAAATTGCTTAAGAATTAGGAATGAGAGACACGCAAACTTGCATTGTTGCGTTTAAATGCCGGAGTTTTCTCAATTCCAGAATCGTAATCGGTTTCGATCTTGTGATAGTGTTCTTGTTCAAATAATAACACTTCCTAACCAAAAAAATGTGGTTTCACGTAGAAAATGCCACGGGCAGAGATGGAAACTTGATATTCATTTGCAACCAACTGAGGATTTTTACTTATCTTTAGCAGTAGCATTAAACTAAGGAATGCAATATGAAGAAGTACGTTTTTAATATTATAAATTGTATGATGGAAGGCTGAAGTTCGGATGAATTGCATACAAAGCAATGTTCAAAATTGCAATTCTGCATTTTTTGATTACTATTCGTTACAAGGCTAGTATAACATCCATGTCAATGAAAAGTTATAAATTCTGAAATATGATATATCATTTTGTGGCAAATTTTAAGTACACGTCGAATCTACACTAAAAAGTTGCGTCTGTTGTCTGTGTGAAGCGTTTTCTGAGATAATTCAGATAATAGTTTGTTAATTTTTTATTATTTTGAATTCCTTTCCGTGTACAACTGTGTCAAACGTGATACATACGATCCTATTGTTATTTTTAATTTTATTGGGAGCACAAATTTTAACTACATTTTTATGCCTCAAATACAATTTTGGAATATCTTCCAAGAAGTCGAAGAAAAATTTTAAGGTTTTTTTCTGGGATAGATTTTCAAAACTTGCAAGACAAAAGATTTCAAAATGACACTAAATTTTGAAATGTTTCCTTCGTTCAGAGTAAATTTTTCAGACAGTTTTCAGTCACGAAACGCGTATTATAGGGGGCGTTTATAATGGGGGGCTTACTATAGGGCTTAAAAACGCTTGTCATAGCGCGAATTTTCTAGCCACCACATACCTATGCGACGAAGAATGGGGTAAGATACAGAGCTAAACTGTAAGGCTGTAGTCTCAACTAAAACGGCTATTTCAGCAACCATTAGAAAAATTTGTTAGTATTTTGTTTTTAACTTATTAGCCGTATTGAATGCACGAGATAATATAATATATCCCCCTAATAAAACAAATATCACTCAATAAATTCCTGATAACACATTCGTCAATCTTTACCTCTGTCACAATCCAAATTATTGATTTAACTCAGTGTCAGCAAAGCCCGGAACGTTCCCCGAACAATGGCTCGCAGAAATTTCAAAACCGTGAGCCTCCGTATCCTATAATACCCATCCGTTCCCATACAAAGGGGCCTACAGGATTTCCGAAACTTGGAAATGTACTTCCTGTCCGCTTTATTCTTGAATTTAAAATCCTTCCAGGACTTGACCGTTTCCGTCGCATTCTTGAAAAACAAGCCCGAGTAGCCAAGCACCACGTATGCGATTAGTTGTAGGGATGTGGTTGCAGTTAGTAATATGATGATTGTTACAGCATCCAATTTATTCCAATGACAAATCATCGTATAGTTCGACAACATGATGCACTGTGCCAACAATGCTTGATTTGGGACAGCCACAAGCCCAAGATGACCGATGACATTTTTGTGCAGGATTTCAATGCTCCGGTAAGTCAGAACCAAATTGTCGGGCTGCCGGAGGGAATTCTTGGTTTTGTAGTCACTTCGGTTCGGTTTGAATTCTCTGATGATCAAGGGAATGATTATTACAAAGTACGTTCCCAAAACTGAGCATGCAAACTCTACTGAAATGCACACGCTTGATGCCAGTAACGCATAAGCAATGCCCATGATTACATAGAGAAAAACGCTTTGCTGTAACATTTCCGGCAGTAGTGGGTTGATGTAAATCGACATCGGGAACATGAAATAATGGAGGCTAAGAAGTGGAGCTACCAGAGTGAAAGTCACGAAGTGACATATCAGATATATGTCCCAATAGTCGTAGCTTGGGTCGTTCAAACGGTATTTCTTTTTTGTCCAAGTCCCTAAAAATAGTTTAAAAATTGACTTGTCAAATTGATTACCGGAAAGTAATACGATCTAACGTCCCTATTCAACACTGTTTGGGAATTTGTATCAGAATCAGAGATATACTTTGCCATATTCTGATGTGCCAATAATTGTGGATTCCTTCAACCTATTCAGAAGGTTGATATTTTTGAAATTTAACTGAAGATTTAGTTTAATATGGCGCCTTAATTGTTAGACAATGGTTAAGAAAGGTGGGTTATGGTTGTAAAGAATGACACTTTAAAATAATTTAAATACCATCAGGTTTAACAAACAAAGCATACTGCTTTGCTCTATGGTTGGGGCTGCTTGAGATTTGTAAAATCATTATCATCCCTAACTTTCCTAAACATTTTTCAAAATTAATCTTTTTATCGATGATCTACGGTCATATCATAGACTTACGATGGAATGTAGATGCGAAATCATAATATCCAGCAACCAAATTCCTTAATTCGTCCGGACGAAAGGCACAGAGTCCGTTGTTCAAACTGATATTGATGGACCCGTACAAATACACCACTGTAAAATTGAAGTTACTAATGTCACCCAAAGTCTTGGCCTGGTACGACCGGACTCCGAACAATATGGTGACAAATACCATAACAGTAAAGTGAATTAAACACCGTTGTTTGGTTTTTACTGTTAGGAAAGGCCGCCTAGAAATGGGGTTCCAGAGCATTGGATTTATTCCGAGAAAATGACTGACGGTGTAAATGACGTAAACTATATCGAAATGTCTAGAATTTAACATGTTTAAATTGTTTCAGTGGATAAGATTATAGTTTAATTTTTAAACCCCTTCAAACCTTTTGAAACATCAACTTCCTTCAGCTCATATAGACATGAATTGCTCTGTGATTTCTGGATATAGGAAACTTGAATGGACTGGCAAGGAATGGTTTAATAGTCAGTAGTTGGTTTTGATATGAAATAAATCTTTTCCCCTAATTTTCAAAAGGTCAAACTTAATCTGAATTTACTAATTTTACAAAATTGCCCTTTGAATCGAAGGTTTAACCAGCTTGGGTTTTTGTTCCCTTAATTAGCAAATGACATTGACATGATTTTGACAATTACGAAGAAATGCAAAAACACACATTTTTATTGGTTTCAATGTAGTGCATATCGAATAAATATTTTCCATTGCCGATATACTATTTGCAATTTATTGATAATTGCAGAATTTAATTAAAAAAAACTATATGTACATATATCTTTATACATCAGGATCCTTAACTATCACTAGAGCACCATGATATGATGGCCTTGGTTTTATTTTAATTATCTTCAAACTGATTATAAATTTTTTTTAAATAATTTAGTTAAGTGTGACAATAAACAATGCAATTAATCAAAACCGGAGTAACATCAATGGTTAGATGCATTCTACCTAAGATTACCTATCTACTTTCTAGCATCTCCGTGACAAGTAAGACATCAAACGCATGTATCACAGATGCACTTGCATTGAAGGACTTAAATAATCTCGAGATTTTATATTAAAAAATGCTCTTTAAATGTATAATGTGGGCATTTTTTGAATTGACTCACTAATGAGTATCTACCATAATTTTAACTTTAGTCCTACCGGTGCGAAATAACGTTATCCATTCAAAAATTTTAATTCTTTGGCGAATCTCGAAAACAAAGATGCAAACAGACACGGCACTCACGATCCAAAAAAAATTAAAGAAGGGCCCGAGGTTTCGGATGGTAATCTCACTTGAAGGAATTTCGAGTCTTACTAATTGACGACGTTTATACCGTACAATTTCGATTTGTTTCTTATATGTCTTCCATTCATAAATCCAGTGCATAATCCCTGATTCCCTCAACTGATTCGATTTTCTCAGCAAAAACTGGCTCATATGAGTGAAAAACATCGTAAAGGACATACGGACATGAATCGGCTCAGATACTTTCATACAAACAAAACTCGGCAGGTGCATCTGAATTTCGTCTAAAACAGCCGTTGAAAGTGATGCTATTGAGTCCTCATAAAAGGCAAAGTTTTGCCTTTTGTCGGACAAAACCTCAAATAACCTATCTTCGCTAAAATTATTTGAGTTTACAATATACAGCGACTCTGATAAGGATTTTTGTGAGAGTCCGTGTCTCTCAAATATTAATTTCAACGTGTCATTAGGATACATGGATGTCTCTTTATGTACATAATAAATTTTGTAACCACTTCGAATTAGATCGGCAAGGTTTGGGAATGGCGCTGGTTCTGATGGAACAATTAACTCGGCTGCCAAAATTTCAGTGTAGATGGAGAGAAGGATAAAGAACACAGTCGATGTTACGACAGTTATTACCGTTAAGTTTTTTGCAGACAAATCCTGTCTAAACAAAATCCTTGAAATACGAAAAACGATCACTCCGATTTCTCTAAACGTCCAGGATTCCGTTTGCGCGGTCAGATAAACGGTTAAAAAAACCACCGTGAGACACAAAACCATCCAAACTTCCCTCTGAAACGGCAACAGCCACACCCAAATTGTTGACCTCTCAGAGCTTACTTTCGGAGTGCAATAAATGAGGTTATGACCTCTGATAGATTCACTAAACAATCTGTTAATATCAGACATGAAGTACTTATTAAAAGACGTATGAAATGAACTTATTGCATCGTGACCACCGAGCGTGATATTGTCAGCCCTGAAATCAAACCCGACTTGCAAAAATTCTGTCAGAATTTCGAAGATGATATGCTCAGCACCACAGTCAGTATTTAAGAAATTAGACTCCCAGTGTTTAGACCAAATGCTCCTCTTACATTCAACCTTAGGTTTTGTTAAGAAAACAGGAATTCGGAACAACTTCCAATAACTTTGTAGTCTTAGCGGATGTATCATTTTAATTTTATCTGATACCCAGTAGCCTGGAAACCATGCATTATAGTACGCGCAGAGATAATACCATCTGTAAGAAATGGTCGAATTCGCAGTTCTTATCAATGAGCTATTGTTGAGCAAGATTAAGTACACTGAAGCCGGCCATATTTTAAAGTTGCCTGGTACCGAATTCAATGCAATTTCCTGGTCTCCCCAAATGATAAATACGAAATAAGAATGATTATGAGTTCGGAATGTATAGTCACTCTGTATCATGTGGTAATTAAAGTTGAAATAGAATAATTGCGAATTTGTTCGCTCGCTTTGAATAAGTATGTTGACGCTGCAGGTTTCAAAGTAACTTAAAACTGGTTGAACTGGTTCCGTTTTGTTGGAATCTGAAATTGTCCACACGGAATCTTGGTTCTTCTGTATTACTTTTTCGAAAATGCCAGCGTACTCCAACCCGTTGGATAGCGATTTCAAATGGAGAGAACATTGGCAAAAATCATAAAACTGAAACGCATTTAGACTGCCAATGCAAAAAATAATAATAATATTCATAGTACAAAACAACACTGGTTTAATTGACATTCTGCTGATTGAACCAGATGTCTAAAGAGTGCTGTAAGTACGTTCTGCGGAAACGTTTTAGCATGTTTGGATATAGAGGGGAACGTAGTGTACTTGCACTCTTAAACTAAAGGTGTAGGTAATAGGTATTTACCTTAAGTAATATCGGAAACGAAAAAAATGGAAGGATAAAGCGGATGAAGATAATTACATATTTTCCAAAAATAAGTACTTGTGAGGAAACAGGATATTTCAAATAATGTTTGCCAAGGATTACATTTACAATACTGTTTTCATTCACATTATAAATTTATAAGCACAAAATATCGCTTCGATTATTGAGAACCTAACGTTGTTTGTCAGGTATTGTTTTTAATATTTTGCAGGTAAATGTAGTGAGTTTAGTTGAACCGAGTGGCTTTGGCTTTATTCAACGTCAAGATTACTTATTTTGATCAACGACCTTTTTGTTCAGGCGTGTAGACTTACAAGGGAACATTCCCAACTGTACCACCCCGATATGTTTTGAACTAGTCTCATTTGAAACGGAAGTATATTAACGTGCCCCTTAAATGGAATGGTAACCCCCTTTCACATTTGCCCACTGTCGGTATGCAACATACTCCCTCCAAATCTGAACCATACCCCTAACTTTCGGGGAAAGGTGCCCCCAAAAATTGTAATCCGGCCACTGATTCGTTCAGTTCATGTTTAAAAAGGTTAGGTAATAATTTATAATTTACAAAGATTACAAGTTATGGAAAAAATGTCATTTTCCACAAACTGCTCCAATCTCCAATCGTGAATTATAGATGACTGAAAATGGAAGGACAATCATATCGTAATTATAGGGATTTTGATGTACTCTCGAAGCATCGACAAACTCAATTACTATTTAGACAACGCAATTTTAGCAGTAGGTCCGCTCCAAATATTGTTTGCAAATTGCACCCTCCAGCGGGCAGTAAAACAATTTGATGACTAGTCTGTCTTCATAACTTGAATATTAAATCAATCTCTTAAACCATTGCATTTTTGCTGGTCCATCAGTCGACAATTTCGGCAATCACATTTAACGGCTTGAAACGTTTTAATTACAAAATGTACACTAACCTCTATTTCCGACTCTTAGAAATGACTTTTAAAATTGCAAATGTGTTTGGAAGTTCTTGCATTTTGTTTGATAGAAAAACCAGGATGTTCTACTCCACTACGCAATCAAAGAAAAGACTAAAGAACTTAACAATAACGTATGACACGGCAGCTTTGTTTTCTATTTATCGAACAGCGGAGATTTGGTTTTACAAAGGAGGTGATTCTCACGAATTCTATCACGTGTGCTACATCTACGTCGTTGTATTTTTGGCTGGGGCTTCATTATTGACATATTACGTACACATTGACGAAGAAACAATAAGCTATTTAAATGGCCTTCTTCAATATTTCCAAGCATTTCAAGGTAAACAAATTAAGACAGGAATGATGGTGAGCATTCTGCAAACGTATGATTTCTGACTTCAGTAGACTCGAAAACTAAAACCACATTATTTGTAGCAGTTTGAAGGGCTTATCCAATATTTATCCGAAATACAGAACAATCATGCATTTTTTACAAATTGTTTCAGGGAAATGGATGCCAGGGTATTGCGCAGACATAGACAATACGTTCCAGAGCCGTCTGTTGGACGGAATGTGCATTTTGGGTTTGGGAGTCTCCAACATTGCACCATTTGCATCGACACTTCACTACTTGAAGGCACCAGAAACGCCCATTTTTCCGACATCATTGTTGCCAACGGGAATTCGGGATATGCCTTTTGTTTTCTGGGGATTTGCTGTCAGTCTGACGTTCCTTGCATTCGGTGCGTGGCAAATGATGTCAGCTTGCATAACATATTGTTTCCTAATGATCTGTAAGTCAACAAATGCATTTATCCTATATTGTTAGATCCCTAAAGAAGCTGATGCCGAATTACCAAATACGTGATTACAAGGAAAGAAATTAATGGTAGGAAAAATTGGTCACAACAAGGGGTTAATAATTTGGTTTCAGTTTCAGTGATTCCACTGATTACTCGGGAGTTTAGATCGAATTTAAATCAATACTACACACGGAAGGAGCTGAGACAATCTACTCACAGTTTGATACAGGAATACATTTGTGTGGTGCTGCTGTTTAAGCGGGGAATGGAACTGGCGGGAATCCCTCTTGCGGTGACCAATGGAATTGTATGCCATTTTGCGCTATTTTGCAACTACACAGCTATCCTGAAATGGGACTTGCTAAATACTCCAACGAAGGTCCGTGTTTTATTATATAGCAACTATTAACCATTCTATATTCGATGTTAGAGTAGACACTAATTTACGAAGAGTTGAATGAATTGTCGTTCTTCAACCGTATTCATAGGTCGTTCTGGTTCTCTGGGCTCTGTCAGCTCAAAGTTTCTGGGTCATAATCCTGGAACTTGCAGGCAGATTTCACGAGAATTCAAAGAAGACACTAAAGTCTTGGAAATTGCAACAATGTGGCACGAGGCTGGATAAAAAAATCCTGATGAAATTTCGGAAATCCTGCCGTCCCTTGACATTTGGCCAGGAGGGAGTTTATACAATCAAACGTCTCTCCGTTCTTAAGTTCCTGCGGGCAATTATTAAAGGCACCTTTCGTTCGGTTATAGTGGGGAAGGCTTAGCAACTGAGATATATGTACAACGATATATTTAGTGTTTGACGTGACTTATTGTTAGTTCAGCCACCACCAATGGCACCGCAGGGGGTGTTCATCAACTTATGATAAGCGAAGATGAGATTCTTAAGGAATTCTAGATTGAAGTTTGATAATCTAAACAAGTTATTTATGTCGAGTTTACGTGCAATATTTTAATGACATAATAAAAAACAAATATTAATTTAAACGCAATATAATTGCGTAATGTAACTTACTACAAAAAACCGAATGTTATGAGTGGATTTTGTTTCGTTATTTTATTATATTTATAACTAATATAAATAATAATGTTTGTCGTTATTTACTATATTACAGATCCGCAATGCCCTGAACAGCAAAATTTTAGCGATTATATTCGTTTAGCAGGTTTAATAAATTGCCTTTAAAAAATACTGGTCACTCTTTGTGGACATTAGGCAAAATTTTTTTAAGCCCCAATAGTTTTTATGAAATTAAAGTAGTATTATTTCAATTGTTCTTTCGATTGAGATCCGTTTGAAAATTATTGCGGGGGGGGGGTGTACAGTTGGGAATGTTCTCTTGTAAAGCTAGTATAATTAAGAAGCAAAGAATCCATACAGTATACATTTCTGGAGTTAGTTATACTAAATTATTTATATTTTGATTTCCGAATCTGATCACAATGATTTAGAACTGTTACATATTCCTAAGCTTAAGGTTCTCGTTGTTTATTAAGTGTTGAAAACACTTTATGCGAATGACTAGGCTGTCTGTCTGTCTGTCTGTCCGTCTGTCTGTCTGTCTGTCGGTGCGATAACTGGCGAACGGCTTGACCTACGGTCACCAAACTTTGTACACTTGTTCCTTGGGTCAAGAGTGAGGCTAAGTTCGAACTTGGGTCAAATCGGTCCCACCCCCTGTCCCCCATAAATTAATCCCCCCAAAAAAATTATTAAGTCAGTTCAAAGCCCTTACTCATTTTAAAACTGCCGCTTAGTTAGTTTACATTACACTCTATGTCTATTATCTATACATGAAAATAACCTGAAACTACATTCCAGAGTGCGAAACCTCGGCTTTTTGGGGAAATTGAGATATGGGGTTTAAACGATTCCCATGAGTAATAGAACATCTTTTCCGCATACGGGACCACTCCCACTGACACCAGGGTGCAAAACCCGGGCTTTTTGGGAAATTCAGATACGGGGTTTAAACGATTCCCATAAGTAATAGAACATCTTTGACGGATACGGGACCACTCCTACTGACACCAGGGTGCGAAACCCGGGCTTTTGGGGGAAATTGAGATTTGGGGTATAAACGATTCTCGTGACTAATAAAGCATCTTTGACGTATACGGGACCACTCCCACTGACATCAGGGTGTGAAACCTGATGTTTTCAACACTTGGTTACGCCCGTTACATCGGTTTATTAAGAATCGAATTAATAAATCGTGGAATATTTTACTTAGTTTTCAAGTACTGCCTTTTTTAAATTCTGAGCAGGAACAACCAATCCCATTTCTTATCTTTAAATTGCAACAGGCTTTAAAAATGGTGGAATTCGTGAATGATTATATAATATTCCACCTTTTCCAATCAAATATTTGATTAAAATTCTAGAGCTTGACGAGTACATGTATATAAATTAACCCCAGAAAAAGAGTAATCCTTTGTTGCCGGGAAATGCTAGTCTGACTGTCTGTCATAAAGTCACCACGTCAGATTGCAAAATAAATAGGTGTCAGAATGTTTGAATGAATCATGCTACTAAAACATTCATAATATTTGCATATTTTTTAGCTATTTCCATTACTACAGTTTGGTGCTTGTGCTTACTAGTTGGTTCAAAATTAATTTCACAATGATTAGTTGTCAGTGTCACTTGTCGCTGACGTCATTCTGTTCTCGTATTTGTCGACAATAATTTCGCCTGTATTCGTTTACTATGCACTGTAGATGCATACAACCAAGGCCCTAAATCTATGGACACCGGAATTACTACGTAATTCGTTTGTAGTAATTCGCGTCTCTAAGGATTTATTAGGGCCTTGCATACAACGAATGCCTCGTTGTCATTGCGTATGACATCGGTCCTCGGATTTAAAAAACAAATTTGAAATTGTTTTCCAACTCTGGCTTGCGCGTTAGGTTTATTTGGAAGCATCAGAAGGAAATTGAAAGGGCTAAAATATTCAGGTCGGGGACGTGCCAACTGGGTCAACTAGCGAATTATAAATCAACATTTATTTGTGGTTCATGAATGGATTGTATTGTCAAATATTAGTCAATATTGTAGACGTGCCGTGCTTCTATTTGAATTCGATATTTGAATTTGAAATCAAAAATATTTAATTTCAACACTCCAGAAAAGATTTCTAACAGCGAAAAACATAAACAATTTTTTAAAACGCTGCGTTTCTTACGATACATTACTACATGCAGTAGACAGTTTGATTAAGTTCACTTGGCTTTGCAAACAAATTTCAGATTTCTAACTCTTGAAAATATGTTATTTCCATTCATTTCTTCAGCTTTCTATCTATAAATTATTCATGGTTTAAAATCCAAGATCGATCATCTATCGTCAGTATTCTGGTTAGACCCATAACCTCTTACATTAGAAATTGGCAGTACCGCTTTGTATGTTGCACAAGTGAAGTGGAACGAAATTGGGGTTCAACCCGAATTTAAGCAGAAAAACTATAGCTTTTAACAAACATTGCCTATTTTCAGATTAGGATTTGAACACTTTACATTTTTTAAACTATAAAATGTACACTAACCTCTATTTCCGAGTGTTAGAAGCGACATTAAAAATCGCAAGTGAATTTGGAACTTCCTGTGTTTTGTTTAATTCTAAGACCAGGACGTACTACGTGACTCCTAAGTCGAAGAAAAAACACAGGAATGTAACAATTACTTTTTATATATTGACTTCCTTTTATACTATTCGTACGGCAGACATTTGGGTTTACAAGGGTGGCAATTCTAACGAATTCTATCACGTTTGCTACATCTACTGCATTGTAATGATTTCAATAACTGCGCTAATGACGTATCTCTTGCGGTCTAGCGAAGCACTAATTAGCTATTTGAACGGCGTTGTTCAATATTTCCAAGCATTTGAAGGTAAATACATTACGACATTCAGGCATATCAGGATAAATGCTTAAATGGGAAAAAATTCACTCAAAAGATTCACTTTATGCAGTACAGTATGCAACATCTAAAACATCTTTCTTGATTGAATTATTTTTACGAAATTTTGATTTGTCACATTCAGTAGGGATTGACGACTATCTAATCCGTTCCCGAGGAACGGTATGCCGTTCCCCAAAAGGTACGGAATACCGTTCTCCGGGAGTGGTTAACGGTTAACCATTTCCATGAATTCCGAGGGGAAAATGAGATTGGGAACGGTACTCCGTGCCTTTTGGAGAACGGCATAACGTTCCTCGGGAACGGATTAGATAGGCGTCAATCCCTACTGACATCATAGTCGGATATACAGAATGATTCAATCGTAAAACAGACCTGAAATTAACATACTTTTTTGTAGAAAAATGGATGCCAGGCTATTGTGCTGAGAACAAGTTACAGAGTCATCTGTTGGATGGAATGTGCATTTTGACCTTGGTATTCTACTGCGTTGCACCATTTGCAACTACACTTCACTATTTGAGGATCCCAGAAACGCCCATTTTTGTGACATCGATATTGCCACGGGAGATTCAGATTACACCTTGCGTATTCTGGGGATTTGCCGTCATTTTAACGCATCTTTCATTCGGTTCATGGCAAATACTTTCAGCTGCTATAACATATTGTTCATTTATGACATGTAAGTCAAGCAATGTATTTGTTAAGCGTTGTAAATATTTTACCCGTCCCGTGGTCCGTCCACCCTTAACGTAGATATCTAGGACGGGTAGAACGGCTTCACCTAGGGGGCTTCAAATTTTATACACTTGTTCTAGAGAGCAAGACGGGGGCTGAGTTTGATGGGTCAAGTCGATCATACCTCCTGGGGATTAGACAATCTCCTTATAATATTTTTTTTTGAAATTCTCGGACTGCAAATATCCATACCAATACACGTACAGAACACATAGTGATGACATTATTATAGGCCATACTCCCAGGAATCAACCCTATCCCTTCAATGTTACATTTTTAATTTCATTTTGCCCACAGACTTCATATAAATATTCCATGACAAGTACATAACGCACAGGGATATCCAACACTTATTTACATTCGTTACAACATTTTGTTTTTATGGTGCTATTTATTTAGCTTGCTTAATAAAGTTTGTGTATGTGTTAATCAGTGATTTTACAAATCGAAGAAATTCTTAGGTTTAAACCGACGTCCAAATTTTTTATTAAATTTGATGCCTTTTTCAGTTTCAGTAATTCCAGTGATTAGTTGGGAGTTTAGATCTACTGCAAGAAAATACAATACATTGAAGGAGCTGAGAAAATCGGCCCAGAACTTGATGCATGAATACGTTTGTATTGTGCTGCTGTTTAAGCGGGGAATGGAGTTTGTAGGAGCCCCCCTTGCGGCTGTCCATGGAATTGTGAGCCATTTCGCTCTATTTTGCAACTATACAGCGATCACAAAATGGGACTTGCTAAATATTTCAACAAAGGTCGACATTTTATTCTACTAAACATTCTATGATTAACGTCAACAATTTTATTAACCGTTGAATGTGTCGTCATAAATTAACTCATTGTATTAGTAGATCCTTCTGATTATCTGGACACTGACGGCTCAAGGTGTATGGATCAGTATCCTGGAACTCACGGGTAGTTTTCACGAGAATTCAAAGAAAACACTGAAGTCTTGGAAGCTACTAGAATGTGACAAAAAACTGGATAAAAAAATTCTGATGAAATTTCGGAAATCCTGCCGTCCATTGAAAATTGGAAAAGAGGGAGTTTTTACGATCAAACGCCTTACCGTTCTTAAGTTCCTGCGGGCAATTGTCAAAGGCACTTTTCGCGCTGTCCTTTTGGGGAGAAGCTAATAAGTGCAAACGCAAAAATATCAGAAGATCAGGATTTTAAGTTTCCGAAAGCTCTACGTTATTAACGAAACATAAGTACATACAATAGAACGTTTAATAGACTTCAAATGGGATGGCAAAGAATTTTCCCTGTTTCTAGCTTTTTAAAATAATACGTGTCTATAAAAATTTTCAACTACGAGCCCTGAATAATCGATGCCTTCAAATTGCATAGCAATCATATATCGTTAGTATTCTAGGACCATATACTCATGTGTAATTTATCAGAAAATGACAGTGCCATACCCCTATGCTATGCAGAGACAAGTAAAATGAAATGAAATTGGACATTAAATCGAATTTATAGTTCTTTAAGAGGACACTGTCTCAACAAGCATTCCTGTTCTTTGGTTCCATCAATTAACAACTAGGACTATAAAGCTTCAAATTGTGAAAAACTACAAAATGTACACCAACCTGTATTACCAACTATTAGCACTGACTTTAAAAATTGCAAATGCATTTGGAGCTTCATGTATTTTGTTCAATCTTAAGACAAGGATGTTCTGCTCCACTCTTCAATCAAAGAAAAAACAAAGGATTGCAATACTATTTTATGGCGTTGAGTCTTTGTTTTGTGTTTATCGAACGGCGGAGATTTGGTTTTACAAGGGTGGAGATGCGAACGAATTCTATCACGTGTGCTACATCTATAGCGTTGTATATTTGGCTATTTTTGCATTATTGATATACACCCTTCAGATTAACGAAGTACTAGTACGCTATTTGAACGAGGTTCTTCAATATTTCCATGCATTTCAAGGTAAACATATTACGACAGGAGTAAAGGGATAACTGCTTACAATGTTACAGTTTTTAGTAAATTATCATTCTGCAAATGTAAGACTTTCGGGTTCAGACTGGTGAAACTTATTCAATCCAATAATAGGGGCTTATCCTTTAGGATGTAAAACGCGATTCAGAGCTGACCCTCAACTCTGAGATGTACCAGAGCTTACGATTTTTATCATCAGCTCTGTATCGTTATTTCCAGAGGGCTCTTCCGTTGAGGAGTAAATATCACTGTTAGTATTTAATTTAATTTGTTTTAGAAACATGGATGCCAGGCTATTATGCTAATAACAAGTTCCAGAGTCGTCTGTTGGACGGATTGTGCATTTTGGGCTTGGGATTCTTCAACATTGCTCCATTTGCAACGACTCTTCACTTCTTGCGGATACCGGAAACACCCATTTTTGCGCCTTCGATATTGCCACCGGAAATTCGAGATATGTCTGTCATATTCTGGGGAACTTCAGTCATTATGACATTTCTAGCATTCAGCGGGTGGCAAGCGCTTTCAGCTTGCATGACGTATTGTTTACTAGTGATCCGTAAGTCAAGAAGAAGCCAGGTTGTCACACTTTTAATAAATGATTACAGGAAAATAAAATTCTTTGGTTTGAAAATTGCGGGATAATTTTTCAGTACGGATAACTTTTCTCAGTTTCAGTGATTCCATTGATTAGTCGGGAGTTTAGATCTAATGGAAATAAGTACTACACTCGGAAGGAGCTGAGACAATCTGCGGACGGTTTGATACACGAATACATTTGCATTGCGCTGTTATTTAAGGAGGGAATGGAGCTTGTAGGAGTCCCCTTTGCGGTGGTGCATGGAATTGTGAGCCATTTCGCGCTCTTTTGCAACTATACAGCTATCACGAAATGGAACTTGCTTAATATTCCAACAAAGGTCCGCATTCTATAACCTAGAAACTATCAAATATTCTATGTTAAAGTTGGTGCAAATTTATTCTCATTGATAGGTACTTCTGATTCTTTGGGCACTGACGGCTCAAGGTATGTGGATCATTGTCCTGGAACTCTCGGGTAGATTCCACGAGCATTCAAACAAAACGTTAAAGTCTTGGAAATTTTTAAAATGTGGCACGAGATGGGATAAAAAAATACTGATGAAATTTCGGAAATCCTGCCGTCCGGTCCGCTGAAAATTGGCAAAGAGGGACTGTTTACGATGAAACGGCTCTCCGTTCTTAAGTTCCTGCGGGCGATTGTCAAAGGTACATTCCGTTCCGTTATTTTGGGGAGAAGTTAACTAGCTTGCAACCGTAAAAACATCAGAAGTTGCAAGGTCTGCAGTTTGTGTTCGTGATGTCCTATCTCAGACCACACACCAATGCATGCTACCATATTATTATTTATGCAAACTAATAGTGCAACAGTTTGTCAGAAATTGTATTAGTATTTCGATTCTGTATGAGTATTTGATATGGATAATAAAAAAATAGATTGACTCGTTCTTTATTAAATGCTCTTAATAAACTTTCTTCAATTCTTATATTTATAGATTTAAATTTATATTTTTGTTAATAACTAACCGACTACTCAAATTATGTGCATATGCTGGCACATTACTGCGAAGTGCAAAGTCGTCGTACGGTTTGATAAAATTTTTTACGGTCTTTTGGGGGGTCATTGGATAGATATAAATATTATTGCTAATCATCACTATTACAAATAGTGATTAACGGTAGAGTTGTGAAATTTCATTTGAGGGGGCAATTTTTTCCTGAGAGGCCGAGAGGGGAAGTTCATTCGAATTAAGGGTCAAATCATATTTAGAGGGGGCACATTAATCTTGTTCCCAAATTATTAAAGGGTTTCAACCCTTTAATTTAAATGGCTTTACTATGACCATCCGCCCGTCTATCCATTCGTACTCTAACTTTCGAAAGGATTAATATTTTAAAATTCTTTTTTCGAGAAACCATTTATGCCGTTCAAGCAGAGGCTGAGTTTGATCGGGCCGTGTAGGTGAAAATTTAAATCTGCAAGGTCATAGGTCATAATTTTTAAAATTGTGAAACTACATGTTTGATATATAATTGTGCTATTTAACTATGTATACAACTTTACTCTACGGGTGGGGAAACGTGAGATTCTTTAATAATATATCTATAAGATGTCATACAACGATGGTAAACGTTTTTGACGTCTTTCTCGTGGGGTTTCAACCAGTTTTATTAACGTCTACGAAGTGCTAACAAAGCCCGAAACGTCCCTCGCACAATCCCCTGCACAAATTTCAAAACCGTGAGCCGCCGTATTGTGAAATATCCCATAGTTCCAATCCGGAGCGGCCGACAGGATTTCCGAAACTTGGAAATATACTTTGCGTCCTCCTTGCTGTTGAACTTAAAGTGTTTCCATGAGCCAATCGTATCTTTAGACCATTTATTAAACAAGCCAGAATAGCCAAGGAAAACAAATGACGTCGCCTGAAGTATTGTCGTAACGCATATTAAGAAAATGTTCGTGATCGTATCATTCGTTTCCCAATAACAGATTAGAGAATAGTTGGTAACCAAAATTGCCTGAGTGATTAAAACCTGTACAGGAAGGGTAACGATTCCAAGAAGATTGATTCCAGCGATGAAGTAAACTTCTACCGTCCTGTACATCTTTACTAAATTTTTGGGCGATCGAAGTGAGGTTTTAGTCCTGTAATTGCTTTGGTTGGACTTGAATTCCTTACAAATTAGAGGGATAATGAAGAGGTAGTTGGTTCCGACGAAACTTAGAAATAATACCGCTCCACTGTATACTATTGCTGCCAGGAAGCTAAAGAACATTCCAAGTAAGAGGTAGACAAGCAGGTTGTTTTGGAGAGATTCCGAGAGGTAGACGTTGGGGTAGATTGTCATTGGAAATAGGAAGTAGTGTCCCATGATGAATAATAGTTGAACGAAACACATGGCCAGGTATTGCAGTTGGAATAAATCCCAGTAATTCATTTTCTTGAAGTCGTTTAGATACTTTGTCTTTGTCCAGTCCCCTAAAATATTAATAGATATAAAAGGTTTATTTTACAGACTAAATCTTAAGGCTGTCGTCGATAATCGCTACGCCATCTGCTTTTCTTATGTTGTACTACAAAGAGATTTTATAATTCGCAACATGATGAATTTTTAGTAATTTACAATGATTTAAATTGGCAGGTCCTTTCTCTCGATATCATGAGATAAATTTATAAGGAGGTTTTAGCATTCAATGGTTGCAGGTTCACCATTTTCTTGTAAATGCTTTAGGTTGCAATCTGAAAGAAAATTTGATCGCAGACGCTTGACCTTTGATCTACAAGGCTCTTAAACGAACTCAGCCTCTACTGGAAAGTTATAATTTGTTTCCCAGAAAAATATTTTGGAAATATTAAACTGTTCAGAGTTAAAATGCAAATGGACAAACAGACAGAGAGACAGACAAACAAACACGGTCAATCGCATTGAACGGTTTCATCCTTCAATAAATATCTAAGGTTTTTCTTACGATGAAACTGTGATCCAAAATCATGAAACCCATTGTATATCATAGCAGTTTCGTGAGGTTTAAACACGAAGAGTGCTGTATCAATGCACAGTATCGTAGATCCAAAGGCAAGGATGGAAGCCAAACTGAAAATTCGAATGTCGTTGTCCAGTTTTGCATGAAGCGCTCGAATCCAAAAGAATATCGTGCCAACAACAAGTACTCCCGCATGGAAAACGCTTCTACGATACGACTTTTTAGTGATGAAGAGCCTCTGTGTTTTACTGTTCCAAAGTAGCGGACTTGGTCCAAAAAAGTGGGCAAAATTAGCGATGATTTTGACTATCCGGAAATGATTAGGTGTAAACATTATCAATTTTTGAAATTCTCCACCGTCTAAATAGAATTCGAAAAATACCAGGAGTACTGGAAGGAGTTACCTCGAATGATTTGCAGTAAATCTGATGCCAGGAATTGCCTGTATTTAAAGCTAATTTGCCATTGGTATGCAAAGTACAAAATATTTCTTTTCGATATAAAATTAAAATTCCCAATAAATGGTCCTAAATGCCTGAACCAACCGCATTAATCAGATTAAAATAAAAAACAGAACAGTCAGCAAAGATGAGCGTTCCCTCCCCGTTATTTAATGGGATTCGACTATGCATATGTCAAAACCTTAACCTTCTATAATAGATCATAAAAACGATAAATAAATCCACTCAAAATAAACCGTTGCAAACGCACATCGAGAAAGGGTGGAACCACACGACATACTTGTCCCACACGTTGGAATCTGGAAGTATCCCAATTATACATTAAAATGGTATTCAAGTCGAAAACGTTGGTGATCGTAAATAGCTTCCTGAAAAAAATTTGAAATTTTCAATCGTTCAACGGTTTGAGAGTCGAGTAAAAACATTATTGGGTTTAAGCCCCTTTAATAACAGGATAAAAAGTTAATTACAGAAAATCATGAGTAAACTAACTCTTATTTTCTATTCTCTAATCTGCAAATAAATTAATGGAACCCAACCTCGCCAAAACCTGCAGGACTTGGCGACCGTACTCATATCACATTACACGTCCCATACCTTTGTAGAAAATTGCATTTAAGCGTTTTTATTGCATTCGTATCTATGACCTAAACCAACTTAAGAGCATTGATGACACAAATTCGGGGTTAGACGGATAAAAATAGCTTTAAAATTCAAATATCCTATTTTTTCCAAATAAGGTGGTATTTTATTTGTAATAGTCATTATCGATATTGCTTATGTTTGTTTATCTTTTTGCAATTTGTCCAAATTGTTCATTGTATTATCAGCTTTGCAACTAAACTCCGAGGTTCCACTCCAAGTCTCAAAGTATTACCTTGTTTGTATGATACCAAGCTCAGTTAAAGGATTCGAAATTATGAACCGAATATTTTTTTAACCTAATGATAATCATGCTGTATCCAGAATTCAGTAACATAAGGGTCTTCTTTTAATATTTCGACAGATTTTTTATTGATATGAATAGTAAACTATCCAACCTTGACATGAATTGAATTCCAGCAGTACCAACTAATTTTTATGTCGTGTGACGCGTTTCCGAAAAGGTGCTGCACTAGCACTGTTCATTCTTAATTTTAATAGTTGAAAAAAATATGCCTAAGAGTCCTTTAAATAGTAACCGATGTTTTTTTTTGTATTGAAGTTTACAGTTGATTAATCGATAAATGAAATATTTACCTAAATGATATAAAAATTTTCACGATATGCAATTACTCACTAAAGTAATAACTTTTCTAAAGTATTGTAAACAACATGCTAGGAAGCAAAATTCGACAGTACAGTCTGTACTATTTTTGCTTCCGGTTGAATTAAAAAACGTTTTTTTTGTATTTTGAGATACTATAATTTCCTTCCGGTACCGTTTTGTATGATTTTTTAACCAACAAACACATTTACATTCCGCTTTCAGGATGTATTATTATATCCGGCATATTTCGAGAACGTTTTAGCGAGATTTTCATTGAGTGATGCTTATCATCAGCGATGGATGATAAACCAGAAAAAACCAATTAGCGATTTGAAACTGAAAGAACTCAATAAGCAGAAGTTTCTAAAAATCTAATTTCGCCCGGGTTTTGGACTCAAAATAGGTTTTTTTTCAGGGATTCATTGATTCAATTAGGTGTTTCATATTTACTAGCAGTCTTCCAAACACAATTTGCAATTTGACATTCTGCTGAAACACTGTCGACTGTATAATAGAGAAGTAAATAGAGAGAAACCATGAAATATGGACTAGATCATCTTCATCATTATATCACCAACAACTGTGAACTTTCATGTCAGATAGAGAACATATAGATGGGCTGATATATAGTCTGGCTGATCGGCGCCAGTAACCTCTGCACTCTGCTCCCTACGCCAAAAACCCCAGTCATCTAGTCCCGGTCGGAGGTCGTCTAGTCCAGTCCTCTTAGTCAAGTATAGAAAACACACACAGTCTCCTGAACACTCCGCAGCAGACTTGAACTCTGACATTTCCTCTCCGATCTTCCTCCTCTTCTGATTGAGATCGAGATTAGATTGAGCCGATTGCAGTATATTTAACGATAATCTGACCGTCTCAAATTGTTTTCGAAGGACCGATTGCTTTAAATTGCAGGTCATGGATCCAGCCATTCGAAATGTGAGTTCAAAAACGCCCATAAGGTTCGATGAATCGGACCCAGATCCAGTGATAGAGATTATTACTATCGAAAGGTCTTTCTGCCGCGTCTGTGGAGATACAGCATCTGGTAAGAATGTCATTTTAATCTTTCTGAACTGAACTGTACCTTTATTGTCTTACTGATTTCAATGCATTATTAGAATGCGATTGATTTTCAATCAGTGACATATATGTTCTGTCCGTCTGTCCATCCGTCTGTCCGTCTGTCCATCCATCTGTCCGTCCGTCCGTTAGCACTTTAACTTTTGAACCGTTAAATATTTAGAAATTCTTTTTTCGGGAATCCATTTATGACCTTCCAGCGGAGGTCGAGTTAGTGTGAGGGCTGTGTAGGTCAAAGGTCAAAGGGGTAATGGTCAAAGGTCAACTTTTTACAATAGCAACCCTGTATTTGTTATAAACTATTGTAAAGTGCAATTTAAAAATGTACATGATTTTACTCTATGGTAGGGGGATTGTGAGATTCTTGCATAAAATGACTTCCATGTGTCGTACAACGACTTTAATGATATTTGAAGTCGTGTTTCGTGTTGTTTCACCCTTTGTTGATGAGCTTTTGCAACGGTTTATTTGTTTTAAAACAAGAATGGACGTTCATTTTTCCAGGTCGTCATTACGGAAGCATTAGCTGTGAAGGATGCAAAGGATTTTTCAAGCGTTCTATTCGTTGCAAATTGGAATACTTCTGTAAAACTAAGGAGTGTGAAGTAACAAAGGACTCTCGGAACCGATGCCAATATTGTCGCCTGCAGAAGTGCTTCCGAGTCGGGATGCGTACGGAATGTAAGTATTGTTGATAAGTTATGCATGTTAGCAAGAAACTACAGCAATGAACTTGCTACTTCGAACATTTTTCAGCAGTTCAGTGTGCACGTAACTATCGGTTCAGTAATTGGTCAGGTGCGAGAAAGATGATTGGCGATGGCTTGGCTTCACTTTCCCCGTCGTATCTGACATCTCAGATTAAGGAATCGTTGGACTCGGCGAGATTCAACAACCGAAGTTGCACCTCTTCTACAGGTAATTGTGTGTATTTAGAATTGTTTAATAGACAAATTGTCGAATTATGGAAACCCAATTTTTTGCCATTTTTTTGCGTTATTGATTACACAGAATCCGGGAGTGTTGAAGAGAGCGATTCATCAGAGAGGAGCCAAATTGATAGCTTCATTAGGGCCATCGAATCAATTTCCAACGCGTTTAAGGAGGTGAAGATTTCGTTTTTCGTTTTGCATATATCATTTATATTTGGTACTCTTTTAGTCTAATACATGCCATTTTTAACAGGACAAAGAAACAAATTCGCAACCCCTCTCTGGTATTGACACCGAGGTCATTATACCCAAAGACTGGTCACAATTTGTACTGATAGGTCCGAATCCCATTTCTGAGGCTCCTGAGAATAATGGGAACGGATATTTAAAAATTGGATTCGCTTGCGAAACAGCATCACGGCTCCTATTTGTATCCATTCATTGGGCACGATCCTTGCCTGTATTTCAAAAGCTTCCGTGAGTTAAATATTGTTAATTAAAGTCGATAAACAATAATCTCGTTCAGGTTTTATTGTGCGATAACCATACGTCTGGTTTAATCTATTAATATTAATAAATGTACATGCTTCTCTTGCAGCTCTGAAATTCAACAAGCAATATTGCAGTCGTCTTGGACGGACTTGTTTGTAATTGGACTGGCGCAATGTAAAAGTATAATTCCGCTGACGAACGCAGTAAGCGCCCTTTTACTTCAATTGGAAATCTACGGAAATCCGTCAAAATTAACAGTAGTGCCAGAGAACATTCAAAGGTTACAAGCCTTCATAAAATTTTCACAAGATCTTAAATTGGACGACTTTGAATTCTCGGCCCTCAGGGGTTTGGCCCTATTCAGTCCAGGTACAGTTACTTGTTTACAATTCCGATACGCGTTTACAACGATTTTAATTGCAAGCCCCTGTATTTTTTTATACGTTTGAAGATCGATACGTCCAATTCGGTAACTCCATGCGTAATCAGATACAACAAGTACAACATGCTGTATTAAAACAATTACAAGAGCACATCGGATCAGAACGCGAGGACTATCAGAATCATTTGAACGAAATATTGTTGCTTCTTCCCCATTTAAGGTTCAAATTTTAATTCATATACCTAAATATCGTTTGCTGGACTAGATGAACAGAATCCGATTTCAAAATACATGTAACATATGTGTATATTCTGTAGATCCGTGGACACAACGGCTGTTGAGAAAGTGTTCTTCAGTAGCGTTCTTCATGGGACAAAGGTCGAAAGCGTCATTCCTTGGATCTTAAAAATTGATTCCGAATTAGTAACCATACGTAAGCTTTAGATTACGATTTCTGTTATTTCTTGCAAACATTTAGCAACTTGCCTTTGATAACATGTAAACTAAACCTTCTCATTTCGAACCACCGTCAGATTGATACAAGTGTGATCGAGCCTAGTGGACGCAGGTTGTATGTAAGGCCGAAGACGGGGACTCTACAAATGTATATAGGTAGAATATTTTTTCGTAAGACTCTTTCCGGCTTACGTTTTTGGACTTTTTGTATAATTTTGTAAGTATATAACGAGAGTTTAGTTAGAGCTTTTGGTTAGTTAAAGATAATTTTGATTTTACATCTGAAATTGTTAAATCCGAAATTACCTTGGATTGTTAAATTCAATATGCCTGCACCACATAAATCCAAACCTGAAAACAAGTATTAATATGCTGTACTATTGTACAATGTGCCAATAGTATTCTAAGATTGAATTATCAAATCTTACTTGAACCTACGAACTAAACAAGACTTCATTTATGTGCTTACATATTTATTAAATAGTTTAGTACAATATTTTTCACACTGGAAATTAATACAAGTTGTATTGTATGTTACTATTATCAGGAGCTTCTTACATGTTTATAACTTCCACACCTTTTTAGTCGTAGTGATATGCTAATTTTAAATAAAAATAAATATTCTCCCAAAAAGATGGTTGTCTTTACATCGAAAACAGAACATTGATTTACAAATGTTAATAGCTCCATCACAATATAAACACTAATTAAGGGGTCACACTAGGCAATTAAACTATACGTCCGGCATAGGCGCCCCGTTCCGGGTCACGAATTACGACTCCAATGGCTTCAAGTCCCAGCTCCTTAATATCAAGGAAAGCATCGGGATCCGTTTCGTCTAACATCTCTTTAAATTCCTCGATTCCGTTGAATCTCTGTTCCAAGCCATCTTCAAGGAAATTGAGAGGCAACCCGGTTTTATCCGTTTTGTTGAGGGTGGACAAGGAAGAGATATGCTTCCGTGCATCTCTGGTTATAGAATCAACGTCCTCGAAATCGTCATCTCCGCTACTGACTACATAAATAAAGAATTGTAGTTTATATTCATTCCTTCATTTCTCAGGATTTTATAAACCACTAAAAATTAGGCTTGAGGTATGAATTGATTTTGATTCGAATAGAATATTTTTAGGAAGAAAAATCTTGCCATAATATTAAACTTATAAGCCTTTCCTGTTTGGATTGTTCAAAAATCCAACAACATTATAAAAGGACAGTCGATTTTCAAATTTCTATCAAATTGTATGCAGTTCATTGTATAAAACGTACCGCACCAAGAGAACTCCACAAGGATGGCGAGCACAAAGAAGGTAGTAGCAACCCTAATGACCATCTTAACCTCTGTACCCTGGATAAAATGTTTGAAGATGTGGTCGGGTTGACTTTTTGAAAAAACGGTCAAAGCAAAGGCCGGCAGGTCAATGCACAATAGAGCAGACGAGGCTGTATTGTGTCTGCTCCACTAAAAGGGTTGACGTTGACGTATATGATAACAATTCAACTCTGAGATTACAATTGTGTTGTAAAATAACGGATCTGATTGAAAAACTGACATAATATGAACTCTGAAGGGAAGTCCTAATTTAGCAGGACTTTGTTCATTGTTCGAGACTCCAGACAACCGAAGCGTGCCTTGGAATGAGAGTTTGATTTATAAGCAATTGCAAATATTATTCTGTTAGAGTACAGTAGCAATTCAAGATTCAATCAAATTAGAACAAAAATATCAGGGGGGAATGTCCGTGTTATTAACCACAGAAATTGTTGAGCCGGCCAACCTCGATTTGTCAATTGTCGCGTGGCAGATGTACAGACTGACGACAGTCAAGTTGTTTGGCACAGGCATAATTTGCATAGATATTCTGAGGTTATCTATAGTGGCTTGCCACTAATTTCATTTATTCATTTCCCCTCTAGTCTCTATCTTAGAAATTCTAATCAGTTCTGGCAATCTCAGTTTTAATAGTCGGGTTTCGTTAGTCCTCGGTGGGAAAAGATTTGGCGACAGCTAATCATCCCAGATTTGGCCATACACCATCAAATAAACGAACATTTGAGCCAAAGCATAAATCATGAAACTGATTTCACCTACTATTTAAACAAAGATTTTTGAAGGCAGATGCACAACGTCGATGTGTTTGCATTTTCTATTTCGACCGGATTTATCATTTATTTTGATCCTTTGGGGAAGTGGGTGTGGTAGGTAACATGCATGTCAATATGTGTAAGTTAGCCCGTCATACGACGGGTTATGCTCAAAAACTGCAAAACGATCAGAAGAACAACCAAGGGCGAACCTGTCAAGACCATTTGTCTACGTATTCCTAAATATAAAGCAATCAAAGCACGTAGTTTTTTGTTGTGCTCACAATTAACAAATGTGACTGATAAAACGACACATGTTCTCATATTTTTTATATTAGTGAAATAAATGTCATCTTCCAGTCATACGAGGTCCCAGTCCCTCTCTGTGCATCAGCCAATTTATTTCCATGAATGAGTCGTAAATTAATTGATTTGATTGATCCGGTCTTTTAAGTTCATAGTAAAAAGGACTGACTTAACTGTGTTGTTCTTCCAGCGGAGAATAAACATTGCGTAGTTGCAGTTGTGGGCTATATCAATTTATCAATGGATGCAGCACCAGGTCAGGCCAGGGAACAATGAGCCCGGGGTTTTATCAAACTCTAATATGCACAATTCTCGAGGGTTTAATAAATTGCAATCATGAGACATGAAAACTTTCGCGTGATTTTTTTGTTAAAAAATTACTCAAGTCCAAGATGGACATACTCTGACCTCAAAAACTCGGTCCTTCGAGCACTGATACTCGTATTATTTGACAGTATTTAATTGACTAATAATCCAAGACATAAAAACACCACGTCATTGTTCTCCCATGACGTAAATAGCTATAATTTATTTTGTATTCTGGTCAAGTGGAAGCCTCATAAAACAACAGTAGCTATCTGCCGGACGTTCGAAGTTTCAGAACAGTGACATTTTACAATTCTAAATTTAGATTTCTGCCCACTTGATTTCTGTAATGAATTGGAGACTCCTAATCCTAGGGACAGTAATTCTCTGTCCGATTTTGATTTTTGAAAACGTTGAAGCCGTACCGACATTAAAATCAAAATATACTGCACAGCAACTGGAACAACTCTTCAATAACACTTCGTTTAGGAGAAGTACTGCCATTTCAGTTCACGCAAAGAAGGCTGGAGGTGGACGTAAACCGGTAAAAATCGCAACGGATCCTCCAAAAACAGTTGATACAATTTCTGAGAATAGCTTCGACGATTCCTCGACAAAAATTTTGAGTCCTGACACGACGAACAACTCTCAAATTGCTGATCAAATTGATAATTCTGAAGATTTGAGTAAATCTGAAGAGGACATACAGGATTATTGTGCCAACGGCTTCTTCCGTAAGCGCGGTCGCTGTGTGCCAATTAGATGTTTTTCAGGCTGGAATCGCAACCCAACTACATGGGCTTGTGAAATGCCAGTACGGTATTATCGGTCACATTTTTCTGGGCAAACACCACGACGACGATACGTGTACAGGCGAACTCGATACAGGGTAAGGACTGCAGTTCAAATGGCTTTAATTGACTGTATTTTCTATAAATAGTCAAAACGAATCGTACGAGTCATTTTTAAATGTTACAGAGCGTCCATCCTGGAGGACGAAATTCCGGACCCAATGGTGGCGTCATATTGACATAAACGGTGGGTAAAACATTTGGATGGTATCTTGCTGATTCTACTGAATACCTTTAGAGGCTTATATTTGTAGCTCATAATAGCTTTGAGGTAGAAACAAATGCTAAATATGAACATAATTCGATTATGTATTAAAAGTTGAGATTTATTAAGTTAGAAAGTCTTGATTGACCTACTATTATATTTATTTCATAACTCATGTAAATTTTGAGTTTGTTTTAAATTTTATATCGCCGATTGTTTTTTAATACAATAAAGTTTCTTTGCATGTAATGACAAACTACTGTATACTGACTTCAAAACTCTTTTAACAACTGCATATAAAATATAATTATTTACACAAAATGAGGATATTGATTTAGCATTTAATCTTCCAGCAAATGCTAGGGATGTCTCAAAATTGTTATAATTCTAAACTATTTTCACTGTATTTATTTACAAATGAATCGCAAAAGCTACAGTTAGTAGTATAAAATGAAATCCCGAAAATCACATTACAGCACAACAAAAACTCGGTCTGTCGATCACTGACAGTGACACTTAACAAGTATAAATTGCAATTCCCGAGCACAATTTAATTTCTCAATGATGTGATCAGAGTTTCTGACAACAACACCATAAACAGGGTTTACTGACGTTAGTAGCTGGTCAGTTAATTTTGAAGTGGTATATAAACAGGACAAGCCTAAATCCTAAGCAAGACTCGTCACTTTAATACTTGATGTTGAAAGCAGTAAATTCTTAGGCATTTTTTAACTTGCAAAATGAGGTGGACCGTATTTATGAATATAACGACAGTATTTATCAGTCTGATTTTAATTTTCGAACCCGTTGAATCCAGGCAATCATCTAAATATAGTGAAGGTGAACTCAAACAACTCTTCAATCAAACTTCGCTTTCAAGGAAAGCTCCAGCTATTTCAGTTTGGGCTAAAAAGGCTGGAGGTGGACGAAAACCGATCAAAATAGTCACGGATTCTCCAAAGACAATTTCTGAACATAAAACCGACGATCTCTCGTCAGAAATTTCGAATCCCGTCACAACGAGCAAAGATAATCGATCAGATGAATATGATTATTCGGAAGATAAGAGCGATTCTGACGAGGAAATACAAAATTATTGTGCCAAGGGCTACTTTCTCAAGGGCCGACGATGTGTTCCATATAGATGTCCAAAGGACAGGATTCGTGACAAAGTTACTTGGGCTTGTGAAAGTACATCTCGATCACCTCTATATGGACAACATTACGCCCAGCCGTACGTTTACAGGAGCATTCAGTATAGGGTAATTACGATCATTTAAATGACCTCTGTTTAATAATGACAGATTATTAATATACTGTAAGAGAACGAATTGCAATTATTTTACTGATTTTTTTTGCAGAACCAAAGACCTGGGAAACAGTATACAGGAGGACTCCGGAATGGTGGTGTTAAAAACTTAGGATAAAATCTAGTCGATGTTTTTTCACAGCAGAAACTGTCAGTATTAAATAGAAAATTTAGAATACAATGAAATTTAATTAGAACAATTTTATTACGTTGTAAGTATTATACTATTAGCTTTGGCTAGTTGAAATTAATAATTTGTATACAATTTGACTTGTATCTAAACACGATTTGTGTCTTTCAACGAGTAAATAAAGAATTTTTACTTGAATAATAAAGATTCTTCAAAACTTCTCAATTTTTGAATCATGATGTAAAATTTCAAAGGCAAAACGGACTAAAATTTTGCCGTTCCAACTTCTACAATCTCTTCAAATGACCTTTCGCATATTCATATTCAAATTATTCAACAAAATCACCATTTATTTAATAAAACGGTTACGGAATTAATTTATTATTAACCGAATTCTATCGTAATTTAAAAACTAAAAGTATCGTAAATAAAAAAATTTATGGAACCTTTAAACTTTCATTAATGTCAAAGATCTGTTTTTTTCATCTTCTTAAAATTAAAAAAATTCTTAACGCTCTAACGGCCTTAAACATCGACATATGGCCGCCGAACAAACTTGACCCCGTCTGAAGGTCTTCATTGAGTTCAAATTTACAGAACGTTGATCGGTTTGAGAGTTTAACTTTTATTTATCTAGGTTTTTTAATCCTTCAAATTGGATTGATTGAGAAAAGAAAACTTGGCTAAATTTACACAAAAAATTATAATACTGCATTTCAAGGTCAATTTTTGCAAAACCTTGATAAGTATGATGGTGAAAGTTTGCAACTGAGGATTATGTTTCATTGAAACGCAACAGCGCAAATTCCATGCCATCACAAACGATCATTACTTCCTCGGTGTCAGTTTCAGTGACATCCCTCCTTCGGGTTTCAGTACTCCAGCGTTTGCAAACTTCATCGGGATCAAAGTCTTATCACACGGTTCAACATGGAAATGGAGAACTAAATGTGCCACCGACATTTTAATTTCCACAAGGGCTAACCGCATGGCTAAAATTCATATTAAACATTGTTTTAGCTTACTCTGTGAAGAACTTTATACATTTAACTAAAGATTATTAAAATATCCTTGTACCGATACAGTTCCTTGGCCCATATCCAAAAGGTATGTAGGCACAAGGATGAAGTTTAGCTCGATTTTCGACAGAAAATCTTTCAGGGTCAAACTTATCAGGTTCAGGATAATTATCCGCATCTCGATGAATTGCGAAAATTGGAATCGACACCATACTCCCCTTTGGTACAGTCACGTTGGATTCTGGAATCTTGTAGTCTTTGGTGCATTTCCGTTCCGTGAGTACACCCGGTGGGTAACATCTCAGGGTTTCTGAAATAGAAATTATTAGTTAAATACAATCAAACCGTAGACAGTCTAACGAAGACTGTGAATCAGCCGATTCAAGACCAGTAATTAAAGATTCCCAAAACATTGCACTGACCATTTATAATTCATGTAATCTCTTGTTTGAACCCCAAATTACAGATCACAAATCTGCTACCAGACAGACGCACTTACCACTGATAAACATTTCCATGTACTCCATCCGATTGATCGAATCATAAGTCAATTTCCCGTCGTTTTCCTCCACAGCTTTCTGGACCTCTTGGTATAATCTCTCCTGTAACTCTGGATAAATCGCTAGACTGTAAGCAGAAAAAATCAATACCGAGTGCGTTGTACCATGTCCCCCCAGGATGAATAATACACTCTGGGCCACAATGTCATCATCCTCCAGGTCGACCGTCACTTTGTCGGACGCTGTGTCAACGATGACAGCTTCCTTCTCGTACTGACTCAGTTCGCCCCCGTCGTCAACTTTGAGTTGACCAGCCCGAGCTTCTAACATAAGTTGGAGGAAATCGTCCCGTTTTTCTTCTTTGTGTTCTTCCCTATATCGAATAGCACTATTGACAACCTCGGAAAAGAAACCCATTGCTTCCGGGTCGAGGCAGTGAATTCCCAACAAATCCCCTAGTTTCGGACTGACAAACGTAATCATTAGTTTCAGTATAGCCTTAGCACTAAACTTGAGTTTGTCCCCCATCTGTTCGAAACGAGAGAGTTCCGTTTGTTCGAACGCTTTGCTATCGAGTCCAAAAGCGACAGATGCAATGACATCCATGGTGTACTTTGCATATGCTATGTTTAGGTCAACAATTTGCCCAGGGGATTTTGAACTCTCAGCTTCCAAGAATTTGACCATTTTCTGACCACTTTGGTCGATAATTGTGAACATCCGGCGTATTTTCCCGGTTGTAAAGGTTGGGCTCATTTTTGACCTCAATGCCTTCCACTTCTCCCCTTCGAGGTTTGAAAGCATCTTCCCAAGTAAAGCGTCGTTTTTATTGGCCCCCATTGCTCTTCTGTTGACGAAGTGATCGAAATCTTTGACGAGGACAAGTTTTGCCAAATCCAAATCGGTTAGAATGTAAGTTGCTTTTCCGAAGTCCATGGACACCCCGAACTTTTGCTTTTTTGACTTGACGGCTTCGTAAAGTTTGAGGACCGTTGTCGGGGTTGGGACTTTATTAAGGAGGTCATGAATAATCCGGATGATTCCATTTCCGAGGTAAAGTACCCCTTGATCTTTGAAGTGCTTGGAATCTCGGTAAAGAACGAAGGAAATATATGTCAGGACAGCAAGAACGATGTAAAGTAGCCCAAGTAGAATTGAAGAGCAGATCATTTTTACCAGAAATCTCTGCAAAAATTATTTTAAAAACAGGATTAAAAAATAGATTGAAACTAATGAATTGTATTGAACATTAAATGTGTTTTGTTACATATAAGGTTAAAGATCTAGAAATAGACATATTTTTCATTTTTAACAAAACAATCACAAAGTGCAAAATCGTGCCCGTCTTAATCAGATAAAAACGGAATCACAATTAAATATTAAAGTGGATGCGTATCTTGTTTCCGGTGTATTTCTCGAAAGTGTTTCGAGGCTGATTTAAATTACCCAATCAATTTTATAAATGTGGGGCTAGAGTAGTAATTGCATTGGATGCAAGCATAGGAGAATCGTCCCTATTCTTGTGCGAAATACTATCTAAAAATTCATTTTATCATTTCAGAGTAAGGATTTTATTACTTACCTAAATTGTTTTTGGTAGGTTAGGTTTCAAGCTCGTATTTACATCAAATCGTAGTTCCCCTTGAAATTAAAACCTGCCTATTGTTTCAATCAAACTTCAGGAAACCGGCTGCCAGGATCCTCTGCGAGGAGTTGACCATATATATTAAACGAATAAGCCACGGGCCCAAGAGCCTGATACGACACCGTGGCCGTGGGTAAGTACTGTAAGTAGGTGTTTTAATCTGGTGTTGACCACGTCTTATAAGGGTTTATTTAAGGTAGAGAAGTGAACGCTAGAGACTTGCTATTGCTACGAAGGCCATAAAATCAAAACGTATCAATTTCGAATTAGCCAAATATTTTTTCTCGAAGGAAGGCTATTTCGAATTGATACTACACGATGTTATCAAAAATCTGTCATTTTAAGGTTTTTAATATAATAGAATTTTTCAGTACGATATTAAGTTACATGCCAGGTTAAATCAGGTCACAAAATTTCGAAAGGTGATACTATAGATTAAACCAGTTTCGAATATTTCTGTGACTTTTTGGCGGTTTCAATGCATTGTAAGTATGAATACAAAAATAGTTACAAATCTTCAGTCTTATTGTATAGGATGTATATGGGAAATATTACGCAGAAATTTGCGTCTTTTCTGTCCAACTAGTAAACACTGGACGGTTCATAAGTAACGTAAATAATAATTACCATCCCCGGTCTCTACGAGAAATATAATTTAACATTGATCGATTTTTTTGTGGAAATAACCTTGCCCAACACACGTGTGTGCGTGCACACACTTTTCTTCGTATAGGATCTGCAAGTACTCTTTTCGCATGCCAAATCTTCCAAAATAATACATGCATTACAGTGGCATTTAATTTTTCATTGACCGAAACGCAGAGAAATTCGTTGTTTCATTTTATTTACGTTTACAATTAGAATTCTTTAGATGAAGAAGTGATGAGAATCTAATGTCCACCGTGGCTCAAAGAGCAAACCAATGCGATAACAAACTGCCAATTTTTTACAATATGATTTTTGGTATAATTAAACCAGTCTAAATTTTTTAAATTGGTGAATCAATTGTAACAGTAGAAACATTTATATCTTTAGATAGGATTCACAAACAGAACAGTTAAAACTAGATAGAATATAACAATGAGGATATTAATTATTGTTAATCTACATTTTCAGCTTTTTCCCAATCCTTTTCAGACCTTTTCCAATACCTATATCCTCCTAAATATCTGTCATTTACATATTAATAAAAAGCCAGCCGATACAAAATGATTTTAGTTGTGCTTATACAAGGAATGCAATGTTAAAAATGAGTTGGGGCTTTTCAATATTAGTTGGGCGAATTCAGATATCGGTTGTGGATATGACCAATTAAAGTTTTCAGGGTTCATATTAAATGGTTGCACACGAATGGTTTGCAAATTAAGATTTCGGTAGGAAGCGCTAATAATAACCCTTTAAAAAGCATATCAGCATTGGTAAGAGGTGAAAAAAATCACACTTAAAGCATTACTATTGTTTGTTTTACTATTTGATGAATGCCAATCACCAATATGCAATATTCAGATTCCATTCAATTTCAGTCAATTACACATCAGCGTCAGTTTCTTACTGTGGTTCCCACGGATAAAAACTCAAGCATTTACCAAGAAATTTGAATGATGCAAAAATATTCAATTTATTTGAATCCTATTAATCCCTACTATTACATTAATGTAGCTTTATTGAAGTGCTGCATTTCACAATTTATTAAGAGGTGAAACCTCTTTATCAAAACGTTTTGTGTCCGTCCGTCCGTCCGTCCGCATGTCCGACGATAACTCGCGAACGGTTTAACTTTTTCGAATTTATCTTTCGGATATACGTTTCTAGTTTGCATACGCAGGGGTAGTTCGAAGTTTGGCGAAATCGACCACACCCCTGGGGTTTGCCCATCTACCCCAATAGTAAAAAAAAAAAAAAAACCACCGCGTATACGCTACAATTACAATAGTTCTGCATGCTTCATGCCATATTAAAAATATGGCAGATATACATATACCGTGTAACAATGCACGTATGTATGTACGTGTACACATATACGGGATAACCCCCACTCACCCCGGGGCGCGCCCCAGGGCGCAATTTGGGACAAAGTGAGATTCCAACGCTAAATTGTAGCCACGTACCGTGTAATCGTGTACACGAACACGGGATCACCACTACTCACCCCGGGGTGCGCACAGGGGCGCAATATGGGGCAAATTGAGATTCCAACGCTATATTGTAGTCACCATATATTAGACATTGATCTCTAGTATATGTGTAGTCACGTACCGTGTAATCGTGTACACGTATACGGGACCATCCCGACTCACCCATTTTTCTGTTATGATAATTGTCGAAATAATTACGTTTTTAAGATTTCAGTGTGCCAAACACATGACTCCAAGAGACGAGACAGAGATTGGGCCAACGGTCTCAGAGTACAGGGTCACAAAGAAGGGCTCGGATTTAAAAAATCAGAACCAATATATGCAATAGCCAATGTAGATGCCGTATTTCCAATCCTCTGCAATACGATATCATCGACGAGAAAAATTGCGGGCTGCATAAGTAAATGAAGGTTCCAAAGCTGATCCATTCCATTTTTGATTTTTGAAGTCATGTATAAACATCTAAATATAAATCAAGCATTGACATAGACCTAACATTCCATATTCAAAACAAACATCATTTAAGTAGTTACCTTATTACTAGTTTATTTTGTTACTAAAAGTAGAGCAGCAGTTTGACCGGGAACGAAATTCATAAAAACCAACGCCGTCAACTCATCGATGAAGTTATTTCCGAACTTGATTTTCAAAATCATACAAGACTTAATGTATTTAGAAATCAGTTTCCTTCGAGACTTGCCAAGCTCCCTTTGCCAGTTGCGTTTGATGCTTCGCGATTCTGTGAATATTTTGGACGCCATTGTAATGATGACGAAGCTGATTATGATTCCATCAAGCATTATAAAGGGGAATATGAGAAACCAAGGCATCGGGATGCTATTGTGGAGTCGTATTATTACAAACAATGTGAATATTTGAAGAATTGGGAGTGCACACATTATCAATGGCAACAGCTTTCGTCGCATGCAGCCATTCAGCAAAATTAGAATTAATTGCAGCTTCCTATACGATTGTAAGCACCGATACATATGACGATTCCCATCCACAAGAGATTCCCGAACCTCTCTGAAACATAATAATTTCGTCTGTTAATTATT